>CAWUFW010001335.1:1466781-2933563 GCA_963921515.1 Calotriton arnoldi | reverse complement strand
TGTTAGTGGTAGGCATCCATCCCCCTATGAGTGGGGGTGGTGTTAGTGGCAGGCATCCAGCCCCCAATGTGTAGGGGTGGTGGTAGTGGTAGGCATCCATCTCCCTATGAGTGGGGATGGTAGTAGTGACAGGCATCCAGGCCCCCCTGAGTAGGGGTGGTGGTAGTGGCAGGCATCCAGCCCCCCAAGAGTAGGGGTGGTGGTAGTGGTAGGCATCCATCCCCCTATGAGTGGGGATGGTAGTAGTGACAGGCATCCAGGCCCCCCTGAGTAGGGGTGGTGGTAGTGGTAGGCATCCATCCCCCTATGAGTTGGGATGGTAGTAGTGACAGGCATCTAGCCCCCCCTGAGTAGGGGTGGTGGTAGTGGCAGGCATCCAGCCCCCCATGAGTAGGGGTGGTGGTAGTGGTAGGCATCCATCCCCCTATGAGTGGGGGTGGTGTTAGTGGTAGGCATCCATCCTCCTATGAGTGGGGATGGTAGTAGTGACAGGCATCCAGGCCCCCATGAGTAGGGGTGGTGGTAGTGGCAGGCATCCAGCCCCCATGAGTAGGGGTGGTGGTAGTGACAGGCATCCAGCCCCCATGAGTAGGGGTGGTGGTAGTGGTAGGCATCCATCCCCCTATGAGTGGGGAGGGTAGTAGTGACAGGCATCCAGGCCCCCTGAGAAGGGGTGGTGGTAGTGGTAGGCATCCATCCCCCTATGAGTGGGGATGGTAGTAGTGACAGGCATCCAGCCCCCCATGAGTAGGGGTGGTGCTAGTGACAGGCATCCAGCCCCCCATGAGTAGGGGTGGTGGTAGTGGCAGGTATCTAGCCCCCCATGAGTAGGGGTGGTGTTAGTGGTAGGCATCCATCCCCCTATGAGTGGGGGTGGTGTTAGTGGTAGGCATCCATCCCACTATGAGTGGGGATGGTAGTAGTGACAGGCATCCAGGCCCCCATGAGTAGGGGTGGTGGTAGTGGCAGGCATCCATCCCCCTATGAGTGGGGATGGTAGTAGTGACAGGCATCCAGCCCCCCCTGAGTAGGGGTGGTGGTAGTGGCAGGCATCCAGCCCCCCATGAGTAGGGGTGGTGTTAGTGGTAGGCATCCATCCCCCTATGAGTGGGGATGGTAGTAGTGACAGGCATCCAGGCCCCCCTGAGTAGGGGTGGTGGTAGTGGTAGGCATCAATCCCCCTATGAGTGGGGATGGTAGTAGTGACAGGCATCCAGCCCCCCCTGAGTAGGGGTGGTGGTAGTGGCAGGCATCCAGCCCCCCCATGAGTAGGGGTGGTGGTAGTGGCAGGCATCCAGCCCCCCATGAGTAGGGGTGGTGTTAGTGGTAGGCATCCATCCCCCTATGAGTGGGGGTGGTGTTGGTGGTAGGCATCCATCCCCCTATGAGTTGGGATGGTAGTAGTGACAGGCATCCAGGCCCCCATGAGTAGGGGTGGTGGTAGTGGCAGGCATCCAGCCCCCCATGAGTAGGGGTGGTGGTAGTGACAGGCATCCAGCCCCCCATGAGTAGGGGTGGTGGTAGTGGTAGGCATCCATCCCCTATGAGTGGGGAGGGTAGTAGTGACAGGCATCCAGGCCCCCTGAGTAGGGGTGGTGGTAGTGGTAGGCATCCATCCCCTATGAGTGGGGATGGTAGTAGTGACAGGCATCCAGCCCCCCATGAGTAGGGGTGGTGGTAGTGACAGGGCATCCAGCCCCCCATGAGTAGGGGTGGTAGTAGTGGCAGGCATCTGGCCCCCCATGAGTAGGGGTGGTGGTAGAGGTAGGCATCCATCCCCCTATGGGTGTGTATGGCATTGGTGATGGCCATCCCGCCCCTATGGTTCTGCTGTTGCTAGTGTACGTCATTTCTGCATCCCTATGTGTGTGTGACATATTTCGGGTACGTGTCGTTTGTTTGTGTTGTTGGTGTTTGACTTACCATCTGCCCGTACGCGTCCGTGCCGGGCCCGGTAATAGATGTAGAGTATTGGTAGGACCTGCGCGATGGGATTCATGCTTGGGTCGTCTCGTTCGGGTTTCTCGTGTCTTCGACTCGTACTCATCGCTGGCTTGTTCGTCTCGTAGCCATGGATCATCTTGTGGCGCAAATCGGAGCTTATGTACGGCTCTCCCGGATGCTCAAACGTGCGGGACGTAGCGACCGGTTCGGCGCGTACGGAAGGCGCATCGTACTAGTCCGGCCGGAAGAGGTGTGTATTTGCTTCCGTGTGACTCAAATCGGCGTTTCCGGATCCGGCTCGGGCGGGGAACAGGAGCTGAAATGGGTAAGTACGGCTCGCTCAGAATCTGGGCTGTTATGCGCATCGTACTTGTTCGTTCGGACGAGTGTTCGAATCGGTCGGGAAACACGCGTTCGGCTTGTATTTTTACCGGACGAATACTGTTAGGTGCGCTTCCGGCCGAGATCGGAATCGACCCCTAGGTGTGTTTGGCTACTGTTTTGTGAGTACTGTGCATGAGACGTCGTTGCCGGTACTGAGAAAGGGAACTTGATGGATGACTATTTGGAATTGTTGAGATTTCTTCGGGAAGCGCACTGGGAGGGATCTTAAGAGTTTTTACTTAATGAGAGGGAAATCACGCTGGTCGAGGTTTTCAGTGGAAGGGAATGAGATTTTCTGAATGAGTGGGTATCTATAATTCATTTAGTTGAGCAGACAAAGTTGTTTTATGTTGTATTGTTTTGTGAATTCAGTTTTAAGAGGATGAGAGAAAATACAGCAAACAAATTGTGAAGGGAGGGTCAGTGCAGTGAGGAGTTAGACTGACGCCATAAAGTGCCACAGTGGTTGGTGTGAAGCCGCGCTGGTTTTGGTGGACGAGAACGAACAGTGATTGGTGGTAGAAAACAATAATACGGAAGAGCATCTGGTGATTTTAGAAAAGAATCATGACATTTTTCAAGTTTTATAAGCTTTTGTGTGAAAAGATGAGCCGATACCAACAAGGGAAAGAGTTCCTGTGGCTCCAGAAGGTACACCTGCTTTGCAGATGTCACTAGAAAAGCGATATCATACTTGCATTTTGTTAGAGAACTGGGTAAATTATACTGAGAAAGATGGTCCCTTAGCGTTTCCACATTTCGGGACATTTAATGTTAGAATTTTAGAAAATTTGAGAAGACAAATGAATGATTTAAAACCTAATCCTAGACCTATACAGTATGAAGCTCTTGAAGAATGGGAGCATGAAGCACATCGGAGAGAAAAAGAGAAATGTCAGGGAAGACATAGTAATACAATCAGTCGATATGAATAAGCAAAATAGGACTCCCAAAAAAAGATATGGAGGCAGGATGTTGCTTTAGGAGCACGCATGTATCCGGTAATGGTAGCTATCAAAAGGAAGGAGAAAAATGTAAGGAAAATAGAAAACATGAGGAGGAGCAAAAGGTTCAAGAACTCCTTGCAGTAGATGAGAATTTAGAAGATATTGATGATGAGCTGTTGAATGAACTTTTGTTGAATAGACCCCCACCTTATAATGAGGAGTAGAATAACTCAGAGTCTAATCCGTTTGTAGGTTTAAGGCCAGAAGCTCCACCTGCAGATGTGAATCCATCTTATAAGAGAATATTCTTGGATGAAAATCAGACACCGGAAAGAGCAGGTTTTCCTAACATGGTAATGGCAAACAATCCTGATGCATTATCAGTTCCTGTTACAATTGGTCCAGTTGTTCCTCTTTATCAGACAGGGCGAGGAGTTTCCCAGATCCATGCAATAGCAATCCCAAGTAAAAATGTAGGGGAAATACATACATTAATCGGAACGAGAGAAAATGTGAGACGTCAGGGAAGAATGTGTACACCTGTAAGAATAGAGACTCATGAGAATAGGGCAGAAGAGAGTAATAGAATGAATTCCAGCCTAGAAGGGGGAATCGATTTATTGATAAATATCTCAGAGAAAATCTTGAAACACCAAACAGAGGACAACAATTGATTACAGGGATAGTGTTACAAATGGGTAGTCAGAAAACGGATTCACGAGAATTGCTGAGGCCAGTAGAGACTAGTAGATAATCACAGAGATCAGAAAGGAGTACTTCAGTAGGGCCATCCCCAGAAGAACTTGATGACTGAATGAGAGACATAGCCCCTACAGGAAATACAATGACTAATGTCAAACAGAATATAAATATAGACGTGAGCAAATTAGAGGTGGATTCGGAAGAAATGATATTGTGAACTATTAGTCCAGAGAGATTGTCAAAATACAGTGATAAAGAATTATTGTTCAGGGGCAAAGATATAACTCGGAAAACAAGGAATACCCATGAGAAATTTGCTGAGGTAGCACAGAAATATGGGGTGGATGTAGAAAAGTCTAAGGCTCTACAGAAAACATACCTATTGGATTTTAGTGAGAGAGATTTGGAGAGTTTAAATTCCTCTGGGAAAAGACTGCAGATTAAAGAATTAATTACCCTTCTGAAGCGATGGGGAGAGATAGAAAAATGGGAAGGCAGATGGGCTAAAAAGACAGATGATAACGCAGTAGCACTGCCTTTATATCCAGTCATGGCCAGCATTAATCATGGGTGGGGAGGGCGGGGGGTCACGCGGGGATTGGGGGTAGGGGTAAACTTAATAATAAATAAAAAAATGTACCTGTCCGCAGGCCGGGTCCCACGTTCCTCGGCTCTTGCTCTCCTGCCTCAGGCAGGAACAGGAAGCAGGCATCCTCCTTCTCCTCCCCTAAGCCAATCACAACGCTGACGGCAGCGTTGATTGGTGGGGACGCCGCCCTGCCAGGGGCTTACGGGGAGGCTGCATGGAGAAATGGCAGAGTGCGCATGGCTGGTTTGGGTGGCCCCAGAGGGCCGACCAAACAGTCTTTTGCGCCCTCGGGAGTGGGCACACCACTCCTCCCCTGCCCAGCCCTGCTTGCAGAGCAGCCCCGACCACCTGCCTGCCCGCAACCAAACCCTTCTGCTTTCTCGCAGTGCGACAAGCAGAAACATAAAATGGTAGTTATTACCATTTTATGTTTCTGCTTCTCGCACTGCGAGAAAGCAATGGGGCGACGCTCCTCCACCCTAGTGGAGGAGCCGCCCCTGTTTATATCCGATGAGGGATAAAAAGAACAATGAGGCAGAAGCATTGGCATTTTCCATGAGAGAAGTCCCAGGGGAGGATATGTACATGTCGCTTGGAGCAGACAAGACATATTGTCATTTACAAATGATTTCCCAAGGCTGAGAGAGAAACCAGTCCAATGGTATAAGCAAGTGGAAAGATTTGTAAAGGTTTCGAAAGTCTTGTTGAAGGATTTGGATGCTTTATTTGATATAGCAGTTCCTAAGGATTTGTGGGTGGAATGTAAGATTGCAGTTGATTGGCCAGGAACAGAATATGTTAGAGATCCAAAAACAGGTGCACCATCAGCAGAAGTGATGGAGAAATACAATCAGGTCATTACCTATCTGAAAGGAAAGATTTCATCGAAAGAAATGGATTGGGTAAAAATAGATAGAACTAATCAGGGATTGAAATAAACAGTACATGCATACTGTGAGAGGCTATTGCAGGCATTCAAACAGTACAGTGGGATTTAAAATGTCTCAGAGAAAGATATGAGACATTCTTGTGTATCGGTGTATGGCTTGAGGCCTGAAATTAGTGCTATGATTCAACAGCATTTGATTTGTTGGCAGAGTAAATCAATTGATGAGATACTGTGTTATGCAAAGTATTGTGGAGATGACATCGAGATGCGACATAAGAAATTAAAAGAGCAGCTGATGTTGGCACAGATGAAGGCAGCAAAGAAAGGTTATGTGGGTTTTGATTCAGATTTTACAGGTATGATATAGGAAAATGGTCAGACTACTACTGGTATGAAAGGAGTAATGGTAAATCCTAGGCCAAATTTGATGCCACAAGGAAGAGGACGTGGATCAAATATAGAATTATTGAAAAAGACTTTCCCTTGTCACTGTTGCGGCAAGTTCGGGTATTGGAAGTGAGAGTATAAGTTAAATAAGGCAAATCAGGTGAATGGACAGGCAATTGTGATAAATGGGGATGGATGGATGCAATCACAGTGACTAGTGATATGTTAAATCAGTCGGTGGCAATTGTGAAGAGTCAGAATAAGATTATGCCTCAAGCTCCTATGCAAAACTTGAATGGACAAGTACAGAAATACAATGTGAATATGGGTTTCCATACCAATGATCAAATAAATTCAAATGTACAAGTGGTTTCACAATATTTATTGCAGATGGATGACGGTGACTCAGATAGTTCCCAATAACGGTGCCTGAGAGGGGAGGAGGAATGCGTGCTTGGCGCACCTTTAGAGGTTGACCAGAACGGTCCTTATGTGGATGGCAAGGTAAATGGATCATCTATTTTATTTCTTGTAGATACTGGTGCAACCCGTTCCACTGTGAGAACTGTGGAAATTCCCAACCTACACCTCTCGGGAGAAACAATCCAAGAAGTAGGAGTATCGAATCAGTTAATTCCAACCCCAGTGACAGAACCAGTGCAGGTACAAATTTGAACATTTGAGGATATGCATAAGTCTGTGGTGTGCGACACTAGTCCAGTAGATCTGTTGGGACTAGATTTATTGTGTAAAATGAACTGTTCCATTTATTGTACATATGAAGAAATAGAATTCCATACCAAAGATGAGGATGTAGTGTTTAAAATGGCCAGACAGAAGACTGAAGTAAAGAGCTTGTATCCCTTATTTACAGAAAATGATTTACCACCTGTGTTGAAAGAAATGGCTTTGCCTGAAGTGTGGGATTTTTCAGGTAAGGATATTGGACTAATGAGAGGAGTAGCTCCAATTCAAATCACAGTGAAACCAAATGCAGAATTCCCTAGAACTCCAGCATCCAATCTTAGTCCTGAGACTATTGCTGGAATAACTCCATTAATTGAAACCTTGATTGAACAAGGAATTTTGAGAGAGATTTTAGGCAGTCCATGTAATTCACCAATCATGGGTATACGCAAACCAAATGGGAAATATAGAATAGTTCAGGATTTCCGCAAAATTAATCAGATTGTGATACCATGTTGTACAATCGTACCAAATCCTGCTGTAATTCTATATCAGATTCCCTGTGAAGCTGAATGGTTTTCAGTGATTGATTTATGTCATGCGTTTTTCTCCATTCCCTTGCATCTGGATAACCAATATTTATTTCCGTTCTGGTTCGGAGACCGTGTCTTGGCATGGTGCCAGGTTCCACAAGGGTATACAGAAAGCCCCTCCATTTTTAATCAAATTTTGAAAAGAAATTTGGAGTTACTACAAATGGCGAATAACTCTGTGCTCGTGCAGTACATTGATGATTTATTAGTGGTATCTGGAATTAAAGAAGAATGTGTTACTGATACTGTGGCCCTGCTGAATCATTTGGCAATGAGTAGGCACAAGGTGTCACCAGAAAAACTGCAGTTTTGTAAGAGAGAAGATCTCTATTTGGGACACCACATTGAGAAAGGAGTCAGAAAAGTGTAACAAGATCGAATCACTGCCATATTGCAGATAAATCCTCCAACCACACAAAAGTAAGTTCAAATGTTTTTGGGAATGGTTGGTTACTGCAGTCAGTGGATCCCAAGCTTCTCATGGATAGCTAAGCCACTTCAAAGATTGACACACAAAGATGTGTCAGATCCTGTTCCAGGGGATGAGGAATGTATGCGCTCTTTTCTTGAACTGCGAGACGGTTTGTGTCGAGCACCAGCAGTGGGAATGCCCGACTTTAACAAGAGTTTTACTCTGCTTTGCAGTGAGCGCGAAGGTTGTGCACTATCAGTCCTAACGCAAATGCATGGAACTGCACGCAGACCTGTTGCATATTTTTTAGCTACATAGATCCTGTGGCTGCTGCTTTACCTGGATGTTTAAAAGCTGTTGCTGCAACATATGTGAGTTTGGAACAGTGTGAGAACATTGTGATGGGACATCCATTGAAAGTGTATGTACCACATTCAGTTGGGATTTTGTTAACACAAACTCGAACACAGCATCTCACGAGTAGTCAGTTAACAAAATATGAGCAAGTGATTTGGGGTGCAGAAAATGTGACTGTGACGAGATGTATTAGTTTGAATCCAGCTACCTTGATGCCGTGACCTGGTCATGAAGTTGTGATGAAAGAAAGCTGATCATGATTGCCTTTATGTGACTGAGATGTGTGCCAAACCGCGACCTGATATACAGGATACCCCACTGCCAGAGTCAGATCATGTGTTTGTTAATGGATCATGCTTGAGAGATTGGGGAGGTAGCTTGCATGCTGCTTATGCGATTTGTACCGTGGTGGGTGTGGTGGTAGCATCATGGTTGAAAGGAGTGTATTCAACACAAGTGGCTGAGTTGATTGCACTTACTAGGGCTTGCAGCATTACTGAACAAATGAGAGTAACCATATTTACTGATAGTCAATGTGGTTTTGGAGTTGTCCACGATTTTGGGCAGTTGTGGTCTCAACTAGGGTTTATGACCTCTTTGGGTTCACCTATTCAAAACGGAGAGTGTGTAAAAAACCTACTGATGGCATTACAGTTGCCGGCACAATTTGCAGTGATGAAGTGTTACGCTCATCAAACTGGTCATGATTTTGTCACTATTGGCAATGGATATGCTGACGAGACTATGGGGCCGATTCCGATTCGGGCCGGAAGCGCACCTAACAGTATTCGTCCGGAAAAACTACCAGCCGAACGCGTGTTTCCCGACCGACTCGAACACTCTACCGAATGAACAAGTACGATGCGCATAACAGCCCAGATTCCGACCCAGCCATACTTACCCAATCCAGCTCCTTTTCTCCGCCCGAGCCGGATCCGTAAACGCCGAATCGAGTCGAATGGAACCAAATACACAGCACCTTCCGGCCGGACTAGTACGATGCGTCTTCCGTACGTGCCGAACCCGTCGCTACGTCCGGCACGTTTCAGCATCCGGGAGAGCCGCACATAAGCTCCGTTTCGCGTCACTAAACGATCCACGGCTACGAGACGAACAAGCCAGCGACGAGTACGAGTCGAAGACACGCGAAACCCGAACGAGACGAACCAACCATGAATCCCATCGCGCAGGTCCTACCAATACTCTACATCTATTACCGGGACCGATTCGGACGCGTACGGCGCAGACGGTAAGTCAAACACCAACAATACAAACTAACTACACGTACCTAAAATATGTCACACACACATAGGGATGCACAAATGATGTACACCAGCAACTGCACAATCATAGGGGTGGGATGGGCATCACCAATGCCATACACACCCATAGGGGCCTGGATTCCTGCCACCACCACCACCCCTACTCAGGGGTGCTGGATGCCCATCACTACTACCACCCCTACTCAGGGGGGGCTGGATGCCTATCACTACCACCCCCCCTACTCATGGGGGCTGGATGCCTATCACTACCACCCCCCTACTCATGGGGGGCTGGATGCCTATCACTACTACCACCCCTACTCAGGGGGGGGCTGGATGCCTATCACTACCACCCCCCCTACTCATGGGGGGCTGGATGCACATCACTACCACCACCCCTACTCAGGGGTGCTGGATGCCCATCACTACTACCACCCCTACTCAGGGGTGGGCTGGATGCCTATCACTACCACCCCCCCTACTCATGGGGTGCTGGATGCCAATCACTACCACCACCCCTACTCAGGGGTACTGGATGCCCATCACTACTACCACCCCTACTCAGGGGGGGCTGGATGCCTATCACTACCACCCCCCCTACTCATGGGGGGCTGGATGCCTATCACTACCACCACCCCTACTCATGGGGGGCTGGATGCCTATCACTACCACCACCCCTACTCAGGGGGGGCTGGATGCCTATCACCACTACCATCCCCACTCATGGGGGGCTGGATGCCTATCACTACTACCACCCCTACTCAGGGGGGGCTGGATGCCTATCACTACCACCCCCCCTACTCATGGGGGGCTGGATGCCTATCACTACCACCCCCCCTACTCATGGGGGGCTGGATGCCTATCACTACCACCACCCCTACCCAGGGGTGCTGGATGCCCATCACTACTACCACCCCTACTCAGGGGGGGCTGGATGCCTATCACTACCACCCCCCCTACTCATGGGGGGCTGGATGCCTATCACTACCACCACCCCTACTCATGGGGGGCTGGATGCCTATCATTACCACCCCCCCTACTCATGGGGGGCTGGATGCCTATCACTACCACCACCCCCACTCATGGGGGCTGGATGCCTACCACTACCACTACCCCTACTCATAGGACGGGTAATGCATGACACAACAAGCATACTCCCACATAAGGAATAACAGAAAATTACATCCACCCAAACAACATGACAAGCGTGTGTAGTCCATGTCAAATGCCTACAACACTAAACATGACAATGAACATACAATGTGACCCACTAACACATGTGTCACACATAAAAGTGTGTGGCCTCCACAATACAAGCCGACCATGGCCACTGTGGCAATGGGGCCTAAAGCCCCATCACCACAGTCACCAAAAGGTAAGTGTGGGGTCCAAGGCTGATGGACCTTTTGGTCAGTGTGGCAATGGGGCCTAAAGCCCCATCACCACAGTCACCAAAAGGTAAGTGTGGGGTCCAAGGCTGATGGACCTTTTGGTCAGTGTGGCAATGGGGCCTAAAGCCCCATCACCACAGTCACCAAAAGGTAAGTGTGGGGTCCAAGGCTGATGGACCTTTTGATCAGTGTGGCAATGGTGCCTAAAGCCCCATCACCACGGTGATCATAAGGTAAGTGTAGGCATGGTAAAAGCTGCCAAAGACAAACTGAATGGATGAAGCCTGGTCACACAACAACCAAAACATCTGTGGCATAGTACTGCTTGTGTCCCATTGCAACATATATTGGGGGAGGCTAACAGTGCAGTGTCACAGAAACATCGCTTTTGTCCATGTGCATACAAACATCACACATGGGGGACCACATTGCCAACAATCAGCCGATTCCACAATGACAGAAGTGACCATCATGATGCTGACCCACATATCTGCACCTATGGACACACAAATGTATATAATCTGTGGAGACTGTGGATGTCAGGTGAATAAATACCATACCATGGCAGCAATGGGACATACAAACCATGATCATTGTGCTGACTGATGACCCAGGAGTACCAGGGAGAGCAGGGGAAAATAACCAAACCACATACAGCCAATGGCACATTACAGAAATGCCAATGCAGTGATGCAAATGCACTGACACAAACAGGCAGACTCACACTTCCTATCAAAGACAACAGGTGATGGGGGTGTGTGACAGTGTCCCCAGGCAACCACACAACACATGAGGAGGCCTGAATCCTAATTACACAGATGTGTATACAGTGCCACACACAAGTAACTCATGGATTGGATTCCCCTATGTGGGAAATCTGGCATTGTCAGATGAGAGGGAGCCCAAATTACACATGTCACACAAGCTTGTAGGAACAGCAACTAACACAGCAAGAGACACACCCACCACAGCACTACCCCCAGGGACCCCACATTGTGCAGACACTAGCCTGCATGACAATTCCACTGTGATGACAAAGGTAGATGTTGATCACACTGTGAACCACAGCCATGTGTCCTCAGCTACAAACTACCATCACACCTACACAAGCTCCAATCAAACAGCAGGGCCTGCCAGCCAAGGCCAATATGGAGTTAGTGGTCTAGCCGTGCAACAACTCACATTTGCACACTCAACACCACACACCCTCATCTGCAACAATGTGCAGCAGTGAAGCTCACATGGACTGGTGACATTGCACATGCACCCATGACAATCCCAGGGGTGGTGGGGGGAACTAAGGTGCAGAAACCCATCACACATGCCCACTCAACATGACTCGTCTATGTATGACACACTGCACAGTACGCCGTACATGCGCATGATGTGAAATCCACCACAAACAATGGGATCCTGGCCATAGTCACACACCAACGAAGAAGCCAAGGTGAGACACAAAGAACACACGTACACAACTTCTGACATTGCAGCTCTGACCCTGAGGAGTGGCAGCAGTCACACACACAACGCGTCACAATCACTGAAAGCTAACACAAACTCAAAATCACATTACTTGTGTAAACAACAAGTGCCAAGGGGAATCCTGAATGTGTCCCATCTGCGTTTGCCCACATCCCCAGTCCTGACAACAAAGACAACCTGGGATGACAACCTCATGAACATCAGTTTGCCATGCAACCACATCACGGAGAAACCAGGTCCAAGATGCTGGATGAACACATACCAACTCTGCAACCATCAGAAACAGGAACATCCCTAGGGACACAACCTGTGTAGGAAAAGGGAAGGGAACATGCACAGACATGCTCACACAACACACAACACGGGCACACGCAATGTCACCAGATTACACACAGCCATGAGGGCACTCCACTCATGTGGAAGCTCCGCTGTGCCAAACCTTGTCTGTGCACGACTCAAACATATCAGCAGGACACTCCGTCAGTGAGTCAACAACTACAACACACAGAAGCCTCTGCTCACATCAGCCTGGGTACGGGAGTGTCACGTCAGTCATCTGCATACACCCAAAACACGTGGCAATCCAGTTGTACTGTATACACAGATGAGTCCTCCAAAATTGATGTGCAAAACTGCATGTCCAGTGGAGACGGGCACACAGTCAGGGTACTAGGAACATTGGACAGTGGTAAGCCCAACAGATGTGCAACAGTGTAGGACAAAGATGGTAATATACAAATGCTAAACGTACATCCCTGTGTCAAATGCTGAACATTACACCCTCAGACTGCAGCAAGGGATGCTATAGATCCAGACTAGATTAGGACACATATCCCATGGGCCACATGGAGCCCATCACAGCAAAACTTCATTTACCTGATCTGAACACAATTGCAACAGCAAATGCATGATACTACACATCTACATCATGTACCACCAAAGATTAACCACAAGTAAACAAAAAGAGGCTTTATTCAGCAAGTGTGCAACTCAAATCAAAAGTCCAAAATTAACAACGGCCAATGTCCAGTCCAAATACACAGTCCCAACAGGGTGATGTGTGACTACTTGTCACAACTTGCTTGACTGCACAGGTACCAACAGGGGACATCCCCCTTGGAGGGGCATACGAGGGGCAGGCCAGGCACCGCAGGAACAGGATCATGGGATGCCAGAAGGAGGCAGGGAAGGTGAGGTGGGTGCAGGAGTGTCACCGGCAACTGCAGTGGAGATGTCTGACTCAGGGGGGCCGGCACCACCGCAGGGCTCAAGTCCGATGGTGTTGCTGCTGCAACCACTGCAGTGGGCTGGGCAGATGGAGTGGGCTGGGTCCCCAATGCAGTGCCCGAGTCAGATGGTGTTGTTGTGGGCTCCACCGCAGTGCATGACTCCAAGGGAGTGGAAGGGGGGCAGAAGAGCTGGGCAGGACAGAGGGGGGACACGGTCTCCACACCAGTGGCACATACAGGCAGAGCGTCTGGTTTGGGGGTGGAAGAGCAAGTGGCAGGGGGAGGGCCTGAGCACTTTGGGGATGCGGTATCGGTGTGTGGGGGAACCTGGGGCAGGGTGTGGCGGTGGAACCTGTGGAGTGGTGGCCTGGGGGATGGAGGTGAGAGACTGGGTGGGTGACTTGCAGGGCGGTGGTGGGGTCTTGCTCTTCCGGGTCCGGGGGACTTGCGCGTGGGGGGCTCACTCTGCCTGCGCCTGGGGAGGGTGTCCGGGGGTGAGGGGCACTCTCCTCTCTGTGTGTGGACTTCCTCTCCCCCGGTATGCTGGATCAGCGCTATTGGAGGGGAAGAGGCCGAGGTCAGAGAGGAAGAGCTGCTGTGTATGTGAGGTTGCAGGTGAGGCAAGGGAAGGGGTCTTGGAGGGAGAGGATCTTGAGGATTGCGGAGTGACTGTGGTTGCCTGTGTGTGTGTCAGTTCCCCATCCCCTGTGTGTGTGGAATCAGTCCCCTGAGGATGCTTGTGTGCACGTCTTGCCTTGGTTTTGGGTGGGTGTGTGCTGCTCGTGTCTGTGTGTTGGTGTGATTGTGCAGGTGTGCATGTGCTTTGGACAGGTAGGGTGGTAGGAAGTGTGGATGGGGCAGAGGTGGGAGGGGTGAGGGACTGTTGGAGGAGGGACACTGCTGCCGTCAGGGAGGAGTCCATGGACCTATTGCTCCTCTGTAGGGCAGACATACCCGTTGAGATGCCCTCCATGAACGACACCAGCTGTGTCAACAGTGTGGTGTGTGCATGGAGGACAGTCAGCATTGCTGTCTGCCCTACATGGAGCTGCCGAAGGAGGTACACAGACTCCTCACTCAGGGCAGCAGGGGACACAGGGACAGGGGGTGCGGTGCCTGGCTTGAAGGAGACACACTCCCGAGCACGGGAGCCTCCACGGACCTCAGAAATGGAGCCAATGGGAGGGCGGTGGTGGTGGTGGTGGTGGCGGGATCAGACAGAGTAGCTGGGGTGTGGTGGCTGCTGACACCCACCTCCACAAGGGAGTCATCCTCCGAGCTGCTGTGGTCCTCAGCTGAGGTGGATGGTGCTGAGGACTCCTCGGTGTGGCTCCCCTCGCCCTCCGTGCCACTGGGTCCCTCTGACCACTCGTCGGACGCTGACCCAGTCTGGCTCCGCTGCTCCTCCTGGTCCGTGGAGCTGTCCCCTCCTGTGGCTGTGGATGTATCTGCAAACAATTAGGGAAACAGACAAACATCAGTCACCTGCACTGACCGCACACACCACAGTAAGTAGAGCACATCACAGAGCAAGCCCTGGCATCACTAGTAGAACATTGCCAAAAGTCATCACACAGATTAGGAGAAGCCAATTGTCAGTCTGATGGTCAGCCATGGAACAGACACCCCTCCTGCCCTTGCACCCATCTGTCTGGTGCCCGTCTGATGGTAAGACCCCAGTGTGGACACATGCACCACCTACACAGTAGTTGGACATTGCTGAGAACACGGTGAAGTATGTGAACATGCCCACCTCACATCACTTGCCACTGAGTCAGTGCAGGTGTCTGGATAAATGGACGGCCTGAGCCTAAAAAGAAATGCATGTGATGCATACCAGCACCAGACCCCATGAAGCACCCATGTCCGGATAGTCAATGCCACAATGGGGTGCCTGTTGCACATGTCACCACCCTGCAGGATCACCCTTAGGAAGTTTAATGCCATGACACAGGCATGCCTGCACAGTCATACATCACTGTCTCAAGTCACATGGCCATGTTAGCCAGCAAACAACAGTCTGCACTGTGTCACTATCCTAGGACATGGGGAAGGCAAGTAATGTAACTGACAAGTGCACATGTTCAACCCCCACTAACCACATCCTCTGAACCAGTATTTGTACACTGCACACCATTTGGACAAATGGGAGACATGAAACACTACTCCCTGAACCAGAGCACCTCACAGTGTGCTGTGAATGATGAACAGCTGCCTGAAAGTCACAGTCTCATACACCGGTCTGCACAGTCAAGTGATCAAACACCTATGAGTCACAGAAGTCTTGTCTCACATGGTCCAATAGCAGATGGCATGCTGACCCCTAACCGAAGGACATCACAGGAGTCACGACAACGTAGTCACTGCACAACAACACAGAGGCAGACACCTGAGGCAACATTTCACTGAGCACAGCATGTCAGATGATACACGGGAGTGGGAGTACAGAGTGTATTGTATGCCCTGTAGTAGGCATGACTGTCCGGCTCCACCTGCAAGAGGGATGAGCCCTGGTCAGTGGGGAGGTGGCTAAGCATGTGTGACACACTTGACATACATACTCCTGAGGCCCAGACAATTTACCCACCCGCAGAATGGGGCTGTGGCAAATACCCCAGGGACATGTGGTGAATTAGATGTGCAAGTGGATCACATATCAAAGATACACCCAGACTACATAGCACGACTCAGGCATTGTGTGAGCAACTGACCCACCCATGAAGGCAAACACAATGTCACGGGAACAAAATCTGTCACCACCTTGAGCAAAGCAAAATGCTAGGACCCTGTACCCAAGTGACACAATTATCCTGAGCGTAAGGAGCACACTGGCGCATCAGAGGGGTAGTGGCCAGGTTACAATAGAGGGACATGGGTACTGGACAACAAGACTGATGTACTGGGGAAGTTTAACCAGGCCAGAGGAGGGCACATAGCATGTTAGACAGAGTTCACAGTGCAGTCTTAGACTCACCCCTCCTTGCTGCTGTCTGCCCTTCAGCTGCCCATCCAGCTCCGGGAACACCACCGGCAGGATCTGGAGCATGTGGGGGGTCAGGGTCCGGTGTCCGCCCCTCCTGCGAGGAGGCAACAGCTTCAGCTGGACCCTTGCGATCCTCCGGGTCCAGCCATGAAGGTCCTGCCACCTCTTCTGGCAGTTGCGGATCCGGCGCTTGTAGACCCCCACGGATCGGACTGCCCGGACGATGTCCAGCCAGATGTTCTGCTTCCGATGGGCATCAACCTGTGAGGATGAGAAAGTGAAAAGGCCATTACTACACATGCAACATATCCGTGCATCACACAGTTGGAAATACATGTCTCAATCACAGGGGCATATGATGTACACAGGCAGTGCAACGAGGGCTATGGACAGTTTGCCAGCAGTTACTACATGGTATCATTGCATGGGTAGTGAACCTTGTTTGAATGCACTGTTACTCCACTGTACCTGTTCAGTGCAAGTGACTACACACTTTGGGGGGTGCGAACTACTCAGTGGGCATGCTAGCCAGTGGTGTGCACACTGAAAGCCCTGCTAGTCAGACAACATGCACAATTAGTGAGGCAGTGGACAGCACACTCACCTGCTCCCCTGGTGTCCCATACAGCTTGCTGTACTGTGGAAGGAGGCTGTCCATCAGGGCCTGGTTCTCCTCATGGGTGAAGGCTGGGGCTCTCTCCACAGTACGTGCCATTGCAGCAGCCAGAGGATGCAGAGACAGCAGCAGTGTAGTGGCAGATGTCGTCCAGGAGCATGTAGTGCAGGCAAGTGAGCTCTCAGGGGAACAGCCAGCATTATATGTGTGCTGCAGAGGCAGATACTGTCCCATGTGTCCAAAGTGATAGGTCCAAGTCGGTAGCATCTTCTGAATCTGGCCAATCCATGGAATAGCAGCTCCAATACACGCCCACAGCATCCTTCAAAATTCAACTTCATGACACCCATGAATTTGCAACATTGTTGTGGCTGGCCAACTGAATTCACTGCATCAGACTCGTTGTAAATTCAAAAACCGCATCCGTTGCCATGCCAGGCCCCAGCCAATGCGTGCACACCGATCGGACCATTGCTATACAACGCGTACCCGCGATACAACGGTACCCGCTCACATGCAATGCAATGGTCTGAGCGGGCACACCGATCGGACCATTGCTGTACAACGCGTACCCGCTCACATTCATTGCAATGGTCCGAGCGGGCACACCGATCGGACCATTGCTGTACAACGCGTACCCGCTCACATGCAAGGCAATGGTCGGAGCGGGCACACCGATCAGACCATTGCTGTACAACGCGTACCCGCGATACAACGCGTACCCGCTCACATGCAATGCAATGGTCCGAGCGGGCACACCGATCGGACCATTGCTGTACAACGCGTACCCGTGATACAACGCGTACCCGCTCACATACAATGCAATGGTCCGAGCGGGCACACCAATCAGACCATTGCTGTACAACGCCTACCCGCTCACATTCAATGCAATGGTCCGAGCGGGCACACCGATCGGACCATTGCTGTACAACGCGTACCCGCTCACATGCAATGCAATGGTCTGAGCGGGCACACCGATCGGACCATTGCTGTACAACGCGTACCTGCGATACAACGCGTACCCGCTCACATGCAATGAAATGGTCCGAGCGGGCACACCGATCGGACCATTGCTGTACAACGCGTACCCGCGATACAACGCGTACCCGCTCACATACAATGCAATGGTCCGAGCGGGCACACCGATTGGACTATTGCTGTACAACGCGTACCCACGATACAACGCGTACCCGCTCACATGCAATGCAATGGTCCGAGCGGGCACACCGATCGGACCATTGCTGTACAACGCGTACCCGCGATACAACGCATACCCGCTCACATACAATGCAATGGTCCTAGCGGGCACACCGATCGGACCATTGCTGTACAACGCGTACCCGCGATACAACGCGTACCCGCTCACATGCAATGCAATGGTCCGAGCGGGCACACCGATCGGACCATTGCTGTACAACGCTGCACTCGCAATACAACGCGTACCCGCTCACATGCAATGCAATGGTCCGAGCGGGCACACCGATCGGACCATTGCTGTACAACGCGTACCCGCGATACAACGCGTACCCGCTCACATGCAATGCAATGGTCCGAGCGGGCACACCGATCGGACCATTGCTGTACAACGCGTACCCGCGATACAACGCTGTACTCGCTCACATACAATGCAATGGTCCAAGCGGCACACCGATCGGACCATTGCTGTACAACGCATACCCGCTCACATTCAATGCAATGGTCCGAGCGGGCACACCGATCGGACCATTGCTGTACAACGCGTACCCGCTCACATTCAATGCAATGGTCCGAGCGGGCACACCGATCGGACCATTGCTGTACAACGCGTACCCGCGATACAACGCGTACCCACTCACATACAATGCAATGGTCCGAGCGGGCACACCGATCGGACCATTGCTGTACAACGCGTCCCTGTACAGGTCACACGCATGTGTCACCATGCTGGTCAATGGTGAACCTATGCCAGCCACATATACTTTCCAGGGACTCTGGGGCACACCTACTACACCACACCCAGTCCACACTGTATCTAAGGCATGTGTGGCAGCATGACCTTATCTGTGTATGGGTGTGTACATGTTGTTTTTGGGCTGGCACTTGGGGGCAGACAGACCCAAGGGGTGCACATGTTAATGGGGACAGGGTCCTTTGTGTGTCGTGCACATGACCACTGGGATGTGCAACTGTTCATTTTTGGAGCATGTTGCATGGTCACATTTCCAGGTTGTGTATATGTATGACATGTCACATACCCCAAGGCTCATGTGGGAAAGCATGTACATCACAGGGTGGCCCATTGCCACAATAGTCATGTCCCTCCACAGTCTGTGTACATGTTGTGTTTAACATGTCTGACTCCATGTGCACAATGGGAGACAGTCTCCACATCCACGTTGTTTGTGCATGGACTTAGATGTTGTGTGTGTGTGTCACTGACGTCCATGTCTGTCCTGCAGAGGCTACAGGGGGCACTACCTGTGGGAGTCATGTTTGATTTGTCTGACGTGTACATGATACGCCATGTCATGCCAGTGTCCATGTGGCAAGACAGGCTCCCGGGGAATCTACCTGTCAATGAGTTGAGATGCCTGTGGCGCATCTGTCCAGACGTCACTGTGGTATGTGTGTGGAATGTGAGTGCAGTAAATGGGTACTGTGACACAGCCAAATGGTTTCACATAGCACACCCTGGGACCTGTTGTCCACACATGTTGAACAGAGATGTTACATGATGTCCATGTGGGTGCCATATGTGTCCAAACAGAACGAGACACACATCAAGTACTAGTGTTTGCTGATGATGTAGCATGTGAACTACAGTATGGTGAATGGCACATATGTGGGGTGACTGACAATCTTGACTTCTTCACCTCTGCACTGCAGGGCTCCTGCTGTCCATCGACCATTCCCAGACCTGGCAACGATGGTGGAACGTGACAGCATCCGACGGTACCGCTTCACCAGGCAGCTGATTGAGGATTTGGCAGTGCGGTTGGACCCACATTTGCAGCCTGGCCGGCCGTATCCGACAGCGCTGACCCCCAAGGTGAAGGTGATGGCAGCCCTACACTTCTTTGCCACCGGTACCTTTCAACACACTGTGGCATCTACTGGTGGTATGTCACAGACTATGTTCAGCCGTGTGCTACGCAATGTTTTGGTGGCGATGTTGAGATGCCTTAACCAGTTCATCTATTTCCCACAACGTCACCGACTCACTGACGTCAAGAGTGACTTCTATGCCCTGGGGAGGATGCCACATGTCATTGGCTCCATTGATGGGACACATGTGGCTTTGGTACCACCACAGGCACATGAGCAGGCATACAGGAACAGGAAACATTTCCATTCTGTCAATGCTCTGGTGGTATGTCTTGCAAACATGACCATCACACATGTTTGTGCCCGTTTCCCCGGTTCTGCACACGATGCCTACGTGATGAGGAGTAGTCGCATCCCGAGGATGATGTCACAGATGCCGAACCAGCGTGCTTGGCTTGTCGGTGTGTACTGACTTTGTACCATTGTGTGTGTTGTGCTATGTTGCTTTCCGCACACTTTTCAATGTTGGCTAATGTGCAATTGTCTGTCAGTAGGTGACTCGGGATACCCCAACATGCCGTGGTTGCTGACACCCCTCAGGAACCCTGTGACACCAGCCCAGATGCGCTACAATGAGGCACATGGTCGGACCAGGAGGGTGATTGAGCAGACCTTTGGTCTCCTGAAGAGCCGCTTCCGCTGCCTGGACAAGACAGGAGGCGCCCTCCCATATGCCCCAGCAAAGGTGTGCAAGATTATCATCGTCTGCTGCATGCTCCACAACCTGGCAGTGCGGAAGGAGTTGCCTCTCATCCTGGATGACGATGACCAACATCCGCCACCTGTGGAGGATCCAGGCCTGGGCCACGATGCCAGTGATGATGATGATGATGGTGATGGTGATGTCCGCACACAGCTCATCACCAACTTCTTCAGCTGAATGTGAGTATCCAGAGTGTTGTACTATCAATGAATTTGATTTGCATGATATGTGTGTGTGGTGCTCTGGTGCTGTTTGAGTGTGGCCATGTGCAACTTGACTGGATGCATGCGGAGATGTGTCCTTGCAGGTGGTCTGTACTTGCCAACAGTGTAGACATGCTAACTTGCTTTTGTGTATTTAACTTGTGACAGGTATTAGACCTGAGTATTGCCATTCTGTGCTGTTCTTCTGTGCTTTTGAGTGTGTGTCATGTCTGTCCTTCACATGGAGCTGCTGGAGTTGTTAGAACAACTTGGATCCCCCGAATCAATGATTCAACTTACAAGGTGGCAGCAGTTGTTCCCCTACAGGTGATGTGCCACACACCCCTGGACTTTCTATCTTCTGCATTGTTTGACTTTGTGGTCACAGCCAGGTGGGATTAGCTTGCATTTGTAGTGGAAACAACATGTAGCAAATGTGTAATAAACCTGTTCTACATTTTGGGTTGTGCGTTGTCCGTAGTCACACATCTGAGTGACATTTGCTTACTGCACCTGTGTTGTAGTTGACACAGACTGTGAATATGTGTGGTGTCTGTGCATTGCACTGTATTTCCAGGCAACATCAGTGTAGGGGATGAGTCATATGGCCCTGGTGTGTATGTGTTGTGTGGCCCTAGTGGTGTGTCTCCCTCATATGTGTCACGTCGCCATGACTGCCATGACGGTGTTGGACTTGCTGTAGCAGTAAGCATGCACAGTGTCATATTTCTGATCACCATCTCCATGACAGAGACCACGTTGGAATCACAACAGAGGCAGATATGTTTTTTTGGTGAGTTTATTTACAAAAGGTGTGGGGATGGTGCACAGGATGGTGGGTGCTGTACATAGAAATTGGAATCCAAAGTTCCCATGTGAATTGGAAGTCCTGGTAGATGAAATGTCCAGGGTATAGTCCACAGTCATCTGATGAATTTGTACTACTAGAGCTCCCCATGTCATGTGGGCGAGTTGGGTTGCCATCGACAGGGCGTGCCGTCTGCACACAGAGGAAAAGTTCCAGAACAGGTGTTGGCTTCCTGGGGGATGTAGCTGGCCATCGGCCTCTCAGTTTGGCCTCCTCGGACGGCCCCTCTTCTTGGGGGGGGGACCCTCAGGTGCAGGCTGCTGCGGTGCAGGGTACTCTCCGCCAGAGTCCTCCTCCCTCCCTGTGGCTGTTGCGGATGTAGTGGCAACAGATGTTGTGGGCGCACAGGGAGGTGAGGCCATGTTGGTGCTGATCTGGCGGAGGCATGTCAGTATGTCCCTATGCACCGCTGTGAGTTCTTGCAATGTGTCCCACTTGGACTCCATGCGAGACATGTGTGTCTCGACACGGGACATGTGGGAGTCCAAGCGGGCATGATGGGCAGCCTGCTGCTGTTGTATGTCCTTGACGATCCCCACTACCTGGGTGACCTCTCCGGTGCTGGTCTGGTACGCATCTGCAATGCGTGCCAGTTGTGGGTCATCACGCAGTCCTGACCCCTCTGCAAATAGCGACCTGTGTCTACCACCCTTCCCACCACCCCTGGCAACACGTGCAGGGCCTGCGGTGCCATGCACAGGTGACCGTGTGCCCACTTGGGTGTTGTTAGTGGGCTCGATGGCAGTGGCTCCAGTTTGGTCCTGGGTCCCTGCGCTGTTGTCACCTGTGGTCCTTGGTGTGACCGTGTTGGCAGGGGTGGCCTGTGTGTTGGCAGTTGTTGGAGGGTGGGTGCAGGGGTGCAGATGTTGGTCCTGCTGGTGCTGCATGATGACTGGCACCGGAGGGTCCAGCTTGTGTTCGCCATCCGAGGAGTGCAGAGGCTGATCCACACCAGTGAGCTCTGTGTCCCCCGGAGCCTGGGACAGGGACTCTTCCTCATCTGCTGCTGAGTCCCCATCTTCACCTGTTTTGGGGAGAGACACAGATTGTATGGTATGTTTCTACAGGCATCAATTGTTAAAACACCGGACAGTTGTGACTGTACCTCTGGATGCGGCCCTGGACATTGCATTCTACTCAGTTATGACAGTCAGAGAGTGAGATTGGTGTAGCACATTGTCCTGCCAACCTGTGGCATGTCAATGTGAATGTTGAGGTGTGTGCCTGACCAGCATTGGTGGTATTTGGTTGCCATCCGGGCCGACTTCTCCCCCAGCCCAAATATCCCACCATGGAACATGCTTCCATTGCAGGGAGTGCAAGTTGTCTTTCAGGATGTCAGTCAGTGGTGTCCTGCTGTTGGTTGTTGCACAGTTGCCTGCAGGGCCTTGTGCTCCCCCCAGCAGTACCCAGTGTCAGCCATCTTGTGAGTCCTTTTCCACTCCCTGTGATGTGGGCATGGTTCAGGGTGGTGTTAATGGGCCAATTGTGAGGCTGAGCAACATCTGTGACTGTCACTCCCATCATGCTATTGCCTCCACCCCCTTCCCAGCATGCCCATCCTTCCTTCCTTTTGAGTGGACTTCAGTGTGTGTGAGTGTGAGAGCAATGGCAAGATGGCTGACAATGTGGTCGTGTTGTTTGTTGGTGCACAGTTGCCTGCAGGGCCTTGTGTTCCCCCAGCAGTGCCCTGTGTCAGCCATCTTGTGAGTCCTTTTCCACTCCCTGTGATGTGAACATGGTTCAGGGTGGTGTTGATGGGCCAATTGTGAGGCTGAGCAATATCTGTGACTACCACTCCCATCATGCTATTGGCTCAACCCCCCTTCCCAGCATGCCCATCCTTCCTTCCTTTTGACTCTGCTTCCCTGTGGGGTGGGGTGCCTGTGCTGACAGGTTGGCTGAGAGTGTTCTCCTTGCGGTTGTTTGGCTACCAGTCCCAAGAGTGTCCCTGTGCTTCACACAGTATGAGCCCGGCTGGTTGGTCTTTGTGGGATCTTGAGTTAGAATGTGAGGCATTGCATTCTCCCAGGTGGGTTCTGTGGAGTTAGTGTTGGGGTGTGTGTGAGGGGAGGTGCTTGTAACTATGGTCAGTGCTGTGAGTCCTCCTTCCCACCCAGCCAGATATCCCACCATGGAACATGCTTCCATTGCAGGGAGTGCAAGTTGTCTTTCAGGATGTCAGTCAGTGGTGTCCTGCTGTTGGTTGTTGCACAGTTGCCTGCAGGGCCTTGTGCTCCCCCAGCAGTACCCAGTGTCAGCCATCTTGTGAGTCCTTTTCCACTCCCTGTGATGTAAGCATGGTTCAGGGTGGTGTTGATGGGCCAATTGTGAGGCTGAGCAATATCTATGATTCCAACTCCCATGATGCTATTGGCTACACTGACTTTACCAGCATACACAGAATTCCTTCCTTTCAGTGATCTTCCCTGTGAGGTGGTGTACTAGTGATGTCAATATATCTGGGAGTGTTTGTTGGTTCTATTTGTGCCACTGCCTTGCTGTATTTGTTGTTAGGTTTGTAGATGTCATGACACAGTTAGATGTCACTATGAGATGGCAGGTATTGTGTTTGTCTGACTGGCATTCACATCTTGGGATGAGTATGTTTTGTTTGCTGTGTATTTGGTAAGGGTGCATGGTTTGCCTATCCCTTTGAGGGTGCTGTGTGT
The DNA here is from genome assembly GCA_963921515.1 of Calotriton arnoldi. Taxonomy (NCBI): domain Eukaryota; kingdom Metazoa; phylum Chordata; class Amphibia; order Caudata; family Salamandridae; genus Calotriton; species Calotriton arnoldi. The sequence continues at coordinate 2,909,179 of CAWUFW010001335.1, read as the reverse complement.
GTATTGTCACACCATATTGTGTATATAAGTTGTGTACTCACCAGGCTCTGGGATGTCTGTTAGTCCATATAGGCTCACTGGTGGTAGGATGGCCCGCACCTTCTCCTCCCAGGGCCTGAGGTATATTGGTTTTGAAGGAGGGCCACTGCCGGTGCGCTGGCTGATGATGTAGTCCTTTTGAGTAGGTCCCGGACCCTCCTGCGCACATCATACCACCTGTTCTGGATGTCTTCCTTTGTGCGCAAACATGGTGATTGTGCATTCACCCTGTCGACAATCCTCGCCCACATCTTGGTTTTCTGCGACATGGGGGTCTGTTGTACCAATGTACCAAACAACTGTGGCTCTACCCTGAGTATCTCGTCTACCAGGACTTCCAATTCACAATCTAGGAACTTGTGGTTCTTCTTTGGGGGCATGGTGATGGGTGGTGGTGGTGATTGATGTGTGTGTGTGTGTGTGTGTGCAAGTGGGGGTGTGTGAGTGTAGGTTTAGCTGGGTGTGTGTGAGGGTGCTATTTGTAAGTGTGGTAATGGTGTGTGGCTTGTGTGATGTATGAGCTGTGAGTGTGTCTGTGGTTGCTGTGTGATGGTGTTGTTTGCTGGCAGGTCTGTGGAATTTGCAAAGGCTCATGGTAGGGATTTCTGGCCTTTATGTAGGTGGGGTTGGGGGTGTGTCCTTGTTCCATTTTCTCCCCCACCCCCAGTATTTATTGGCTTTGTGGTAGCTTGTTTGGCCATTTTTTTTTACTTTTTTCCCTTGGTGCTTTGGGTGCATGTAGGAGTCGTTCTTGTGTCCGAGTCGGACGCTGCTGTTGTCTGGTGCGATGTTGTCCGACTCGTTCCCGCTGTGTTTCAGGTTGGTTTCATGTGCGGCGTACGAGTCGGTCGCGGAGAATTGGGTTGATTCGGCTGGGTTTTGTGTGCGTGTGGTCGTACGGCTTGTGCTCCGTGGGAGTCAGTCGTGTTTCGCACGCATAGCATCGTACTACGCGGGTCGGAGTTCGCGGGTACGTTTCGTTCGGTCGCTATCCGGGTGCGTGTCGGTCGGTTAGTTTCGAGTGTTTTTCCGGCCAGATGGCTTGTTTCCGTCCAGCTCGGTCGTTCATTTTGTATTCCGTCCGAGTCGGTCGGGTTTCACATGCATTTCATCGTACTACCCGGGTCGGACGGCGCCGGTTCGTGTCGGTCGGAATAAATTCACGCACCGAGTCGGTCGGTACGTTTTCCGGCCCGAATCGGAATCGACCCCTATGCGTTATTGCGCTCTAAATTCTGAAGTATTTAATGGGGAATCCTTGAAGGAACACTCTGATGATACGGAATGCAGATTGATGTTTACAGTTGATCCAGCGTTTCAGGACTTCCATACCTGGGCCCAATTCATTACCCAACAAGCCCCTTCACGCTGGGTGAGTGTGACTACCAAAACTTACCAATATCCAATTACCACGTCATCCTTATATGAAATCTGTGGCGATGCGATCTTTATTTAAGTAATCAGGGTTTGGCAAACTAACACCTGGATTTAGGAAAACTCTCATAAACCAACACCTCTAAGGAAAACAAACTCATTTGTGTATTTATAATGCTTTATCTAATATAATGTGAAACGCTCATCGATACAATACAGTATGAATCATAGACTTTCACACGAGAGACAAATTATGAGATATGACAAAGAACATCTCAAATCAAATACATGAGTGAGTGGATAGGCGTAGAGACAAAAGATCAGAGTCAAATAAACATTTGCAACTTGACTATGCAAATTCAGATTTCGGCTATACTAACCCAGTAGAGAAATAGGAAAACTACTCTCTGGCCATGAGAGCAGTAAGGCCCCTCAAGTAGATTTAAAGAGGCAAAGACTTAGGGGCCGATTCCGATTCAGGCCGGAAATCTCTCCGACCGAGCCGGACCCGGAGAGATTTCCGACCGAATCGGACTCTGGCAGTCCGACCGAACGAGTACGATGCGCACGCATGCAATCGGACTCGAGTCGGTCGGACTCCCATTGAGTCAATGGGAGCCGGACGTACAACGCAATGGGTGCGAGGCGAACAAGGGTGCCCCCTACAGCGGGTACGCCTCGAAGCGCCTAGAAGCGACTCGCGGCGTACATGCACAGGTAGGGGGGACCCATGGGTCCCCCCTGTGTGCGACTCGCGCGGCTACGCGTACAGGGGGGTCCGACACGGGCCCCCAAAGTGCGGCTCCGACTGCTTTTTCGAGCCGGACGGCGCGAGTCGGTCGGACTGCTCGCGGCGCGCATCGTACTTGCCCGGCCGGGGAACGTCTCCATCGCGCGGTGCGCGTCGTGTCCGTGCGAGTCGGTCGGAGCACTTCGGACCCGTGAACAAGTCGGTCGGCGATTTCGCGTGCGCTCGCATCGTACTCGCTAGGCCGGACGCACGTACGAATCGGTCGGGAAAGAGAGCTCCGAATCGGATCCGGTTCAGCCGAATCCTACCGGCCGAGATCGGAATCGGCCCCTAAGTCAGGAAACAGCAGACAGAAACAGCCAGCGCAAAGGAATAGGAGACAGCAACAGGGGCCTCTCCTCTCACCAGGTAGAAATCACGCAACTCCCCAAACCCCTCCCACCTAGGACCTCAATTATACCCTAAAACCCAATAAGACCAACCCACATTGTATCATAACACACAATTTCTCTTCAATCTATTGGTTAAGGAAGGGGGTGTACTGTCACACCACTCACGTCATGTCACTTTAGTCAGGCACCTCATTGTTCTTTTATTCATCTTATCAACTTCCAGCCCAGGAAATACAAATTCAAGTCACTGTCATAGTACACATTTCCTCCATCCCGGTCATGTAACAACTTTTGTATCTCGATTGTTCAATTGCGCTGCTCTCTAAGGAAGTGTTTTTCTTCCAAAGATTATTTTGCGTCTCCACGCAAACTTTGGCAGGCACATAGGACCGATGAAGGACGAACTGTCTTCCACCTTCCCTTTTCTCACTCAGATTTATCCCGCATTTATTTCTAAAATGATTTTTGTGCCTTTTCTGCAGAGCAGAAAACCATACTTCTACAGAAAAACAAACACAGTCATATTAATCACTTATAAAGCTATACCATAACACACCCACCCTGTGTGTTGCATTTACCTATGCAATATTATTTTTCAGCGAATATTAGTATAGTGCAATCAAGCAGCATTAGCTCTTTTATTTTCCATTAGCAATAAGCATTTGCGGCCTACTTCAGCATTTTGATTTGCGTTTGAGCAGTTTCATTATCTCTTATGTTAGCCCTTTTTCCGCATAAGTTTTGCACACCACACGATTAGTATTAATCACTAGGGGGTTCAATCCGAGCAGGTTTCATTTCGCGAAAACCCTGCTCCATCACAGTTGTTGAGACATGGGAAGAAATCAGAGAATTACAAGATTCAGTACCACAAGCAGAAAGAGAAGGGTGGATCAAGACAGGAAGCCGCAGACAGGAAGATGAGGTTTGGGTTTACACTGATGGGAGGCCTGTGTGCCAGATAGCCTACTGTCAGCAATGGCTAGGATTTGCCATGGACCTGCACATGTAGGTAGAGATGCTATGTTGCGTCTCTTCTGCCAAACAATATACAATCCTAAGTTTAGAGCCATTGCAGAGAGTTTGTGTCAAAGATGTGTAACATGTCAACAACAAAATGCAGGAAGAAAGACACTAGTCAGTACGAGTCACATTGGAAAATCCTTTTACCCGCATGCAGCTGCACTTCATAGAAATGCCCCCATATAATGGATTGAAATATGTCCTTGTGATTGTGTGCCTGTTTACTCGTTGGGTTGAGGCTTACCCCACCAGAGTGAATGACAGCTTAACTGTGGCTAAATTGCTTCTTAGAGAATTGATTCCTAGGTTTGGTTTTCCAATCTCGTTGGAATCAGATAGAGGAACACACTTCAATAACAAAGTGATACGAATGCTTTGTGCTGCATTGCAAATCGAGCAAAGACTACATTGTGCATAAAGTCCTGAAGCTTCGGGTGCGGTGGAGCAGGTGAATGGGACGATCAAATCCAGACTAACGAAAGTGTGTGCGTCCACATCCCTGAAATGGCCTGATGCATTGCTCTTGGTGTTGATGAGTTTGCGAAGTATCCCAGACAAGAGAACTGAACTGTGTCCTCATGAAATACTTATGAGGAGGGCTATGAGACAGCCTACAGTCCCAGCAAATCAGCTTGTGAATATTTCTGATGACTTGGTACTCGATTATTGTAAAGGATTGGCTGATGTGGTGCGTTCTGTGTCTCACTAGGTTGGAGAAGTCTCAACTTTCATTCAACAGGAGTAGTGCCACAATTTGTGCCCAGGCGACTAGGTGCTCGTTAAGAAGCACGTGCAAAAATCTGGTTTGGAACATCGTTGGCGTGGGCCTTATCAAGTGATTCTTGTAACCACAACAGCTGTTAAATGTGGTGGTCTACCTAATTGGGTTCATGCAGCCCACACTCGTCGAGTCCCATGTTCTCTTGAAAGTGTAGGGTCTGTAGTGGATGAACCGGTGGTAACAGAGAGACGTCCTATTCAGACCGAGCACAGAGTAGAGAGGGCACCAGCTACTGGGTCTCGAGACACTGTTGTAAATGAGAGTCAAAGAGAGTTGATCCCAGTTGGTATTGAAGGTCAAAGTGAAGGGGATCCAACTAAGAGAAAAGTAGACTCAAATGATGTGAACAGTGTACAGAAAAACGAGTGCGTAAAGGAGACAAGACAGTTGTCCCAGAAAATCTAAACGATTGAGACACATACTGACTGCAGGGAAAATACCTTCCACAGTGATTGAAGTCTCTAGTCAGTCCGAGCAAAGTGACACTAACGGAGAAGAACCTACAGTTCGAAGAACAATGAGAGCACAACACCAAGTCAGAGATATGCAGCTCCGGTATGGACATATTTAGCTGCTGCAAACGATTGGGAAAAAGAATTCTCCGTGTTTTGCTCTAAAAACTGTGACTCATACAAACCGCCATGAAAGAACTTTTGTGAAAATTGAGAAATGGAAAACAAAAAGCCAGAAAAGCATCGAAAGAATAAAGCCGATATTAAATGCTCTTTCAAAGCCAAGTCAAAATATCGAAAATTTATTGTCGATATACCAAAATATCGATTGCAAAATATCGATGTTATAGAATATCGATGTTTAGCATATCGACATCAAAAATTTCGATATTGGTATGTGTAGTAAAATATCGAAGTACAATATATCGATTGTCATAATATCGTTGTGTTAAAATATCGATAAAGTGTAGTATTGTGTTATTTTTTGTATATTTTGTAATATTTTGTATATAAGTGTTTTAACATGTTATTTGGAATGTATTAAAATTATTTTTTTTATATTTTAAATAATTTAGGGGTCGATTACGATGTCGGGCGGATCGCCACCGCCCGCATGGCGGTGGCGATCCGCCCGCCATTTTCGTCTGTCCGCCACCAAATTCCCCCCCGCCATATTACCATGGCGGAGGGGACCCCGGCGGACGGAAAGACCGTCCGCATGTTTTCCGCCCGGCCGATCAGTCGACAGGGCGGAAAAGGGATTAATATGGTGGCGGTGTCTGCAAGACACCGCCATCCACATTATGATGCCGGCGGTGATGAGCCTTTCCATGGCGGCGTCGCCGCCATGGAAAGGCTCGCGGTCCCTGACATTGGGGGCCCGTAGCGGGCCCCCAGGTATTTTGGGGGGTGGGGGGTGCACATGGGGGGTACCTATGGTACCCCCCTGCATTTGCATATACAACATGGCAGGCACCGCACGGTGCCTGTCACGTTGTGCATACAGATGCACAACATGCATTTCCAGCACTGTGGCGGGCGGTGTTGTGAGCACCGCCCGCCACAATGCTGGAAATGGGGGATGCCACCGCCACCGTGGCGGTGGCATCCTAATCACATGTGCGGGACCGCCGCACACATAGCGGGCGGTCCCATTTACCGGGGCGATGGCGGGCGAACAAAATCCGCCCGCCATCATAATCGGCCCCTTAATTTTTAAAGAAACTTTTATATATAATTTTAGGAGCGGGATGTTGGGTTTATAGGGGATAAGGGTGGGGAGTGTTTTAAAAATATATATTTTAAATTAAATATTATTAGAAATTTATATATTTTTTTATTTTATTTTAAAAAAAGAAAAATAATAATATTTAAATTTAAATTTGAAAATGTATTTTAAGAGCGGGATGTTGGTTTTATAGGGGATAAGTTTTGGAAGTGTTTACATTTTTTTTTTTTTTTTAAATATTATTAAAAGTTTTACAAATTTTGAATTTATTTAAAAAAAAAGAAAATTTATATTTTAAATTTCAATTTGATAATTAATTTTAGGAGCGGGATGTTGGCTTTATAGGGGATAAGGGTTGCTATTAGGTCTATGGCTTTGCAAAATCGACTTGCTTTAGACGTACTCCTGGCAAAGGAAGACGGAGTTTGTCGCATGTTTAAAGTTCAACAATGTTACACCTATATCCCTGATAAAAGCAAAGATTTGAAGGGATATATAAACAATATTACTAATTTGGGAAAAGGATTTAACAGAATTAAAAGCAGATGGTGCATGGGAGAAAATTGGGAAAGGATTTTCTTCTGTGGGAAATTGGTTTGCAGCACTGGGAAAAGGTTTAGTGGGGAAAATATTAACCCCATTATTAACAATTGCTATTGGCTTATTAATAATAGTACTAATATATCTATATTGTAAGAATAAGAGAATCTAAAGAAATTAGGGGGCGAAAAAAATAGAGCAGAAATTGAATTGGAAGATAAAAAGAGTGAGTATTATGACGAAATGAAATATTTGGAAGAGATAAGATTGAAACAAATGAAGACAACTGCATTCTAATATATCATCATATTAAGATTAATGATAAGATAAATTGTGTAATGGCTTGATTTGCCATCAAAGGGGGAATTGATGGAGCATGAAAGTTTAAAAACCCTTACCTCTATCAATTCTCTCCATTAGATGAGATTTACAGTACTAATTTTAACAAAGTGTGTAAAATGGAATGATGACGAAAATATGAAATCCTTAACTGCATCGTAAAAGCATGCAGGGATGTTCTGAAATGCAAAATGTGACAAATGTAGAGAAAGAGAGCAGTGAATAGTTGAATGTTCACAAAACGTAGACACGTGTTTAAGGAATAAAATGTGGTTAACTTACAAATGTGATGCTGATTACCTAACGTTACATAAGGAAAGGAATGCTTATAATAGAGGATCAAAATAAATGCGATTATAATGTTTAGATTAAAGATGATTAATAGTAATATTTTTGCCACAATTACATTTAATTACGTTTAAAAACTAAAAAGTGTGAAATGTTTAGTATTATAGTGCCTAATAGTGACATGTAATCTTTGAAAACAAGAATAATGAGTGAATATACAAAGAAAACTGAATTATTTATGTGAAAGTTGTTTTATATTAAACCTAACGTGGTAAATGTTTTTCACAAGCTCTCGTGTAGGCCTTAAAATGCTTTATTTTCCTTCGTTCGAGATGCTGAAACTAGCTGAAGTTGTCATTTCAGTGCCATGAGAACTTTTCTGTGTGTTTCTTTTCATGCTTATGTACAATGGGCCTTTTCTGATTCAGCAACACTTTTGACAGAAAATGTATCAATACAATTGCAAACCCAGAGAGAGCATCTGGGAACGAACAGACAGAGAACAAATGCGTTACCTAACTTCTGAGGAAAGGATGCAAAATTATAATGTGGTTAAAATTAATGATTCGACAAAAAGATTCCTTAATGTTTCTGGATTTCTTAGTGAGGTATTGATCACACCATGAGCAGCCCACCGTGAACCACCAATGGAAATCATAACGTATGATTGAACTGATACTTTGTGGGCATAAACTGAGAACTTTGGAAGTATAATTGCTCCCATGGAGGAGGGGTCGGGCTGGCTATCATTTTTCAATTTCTCTGCCTGGCATGCTGTCGGACTGAACTGTGATTACCTATGGCAATCCTATTTTTGAACTGAACTTCGAACTGACTCAACCTGTACTTTGCCGGCTGGTAAAGTGTGCAGGCATAACTGTTCGGCTGAAGAGTTATGGACTCAATCCTGTGACTCCTTATGTTTCACCTCTGCATAATTGGTTTGCATAACCTAAATGCCGATCTTGATTCACCTATGTACTCTCTCGCTCTCTTTTTATCCCCAAGGCAATCAGCATATGTTTATTTTAATGATGTTGTATGACATTGTGTGACTAATTGTACTAAATGGACTCTAAATACAAAAAGCTTAAATGAAATTTGTATTTCTTGAACATTCAAATTGAGGCTTCGATAAATGAATACATGAGCAATTTCATCATTTCGAGTCATTCTTAATGTGAAATCTTTGTCGATAATTTGTTTATTAAGATTATTGAGATATTTTAGGGTATGCATGTATTTGGCATTTTCTTATTCAAGGTCCTCATAAGGATTTGCCACATCTACTCTTGATATCCAAGTCCCTATTAGCTTACGTAAAGATTAATTGGAGGATCCATGGTTTGTATGTAAGATTATGGGCCCAGAGAGAAAATAGATGGAACAAAGAAGAGGATAATAGAATTGTGTAGAAATGTTATTTAGCTTTCCGCTGTAACAATATTAATGTAGTTGACTTAAAGTCAACAAGCTGTCCAGTCATGTGTGCATGTGGCAAGGGTCCCTCTAGTCCTTTAAGGATGAGCACTCACCTAAAAGCAGCACTGCCAGACGGCCTGCCCTTATCTGCCATTGGAGTCCTCTGACGGGGGTACTGTAGCTGGGGCACTGTCAAAGTGAAATTAGTCCGCAGGGCATACAACTATATCAAGCATTTTGCAGCATTCCTCCAGAGGGCCATGGTTAGACCTGACATCCTTGGAGTGGTGTTCCCCCAGACTTTTGGCCTTTGCTGAACTCGTTTTTGTTAGCATTAGGACTCTGTGCACTTTCCTCTTGCTAACCAGGAGCAAAGTGATTGTTCTCGCTCCTTCAAACATGGTAAAATTAACATACACCTGATTGGTACATTTAATTTACTTGTAAGTCCCTAGTGTGTGATACTACATGTATCCAGGGCCTGTAAATTAAATGCTACGAGTGGACAGCAGCACTCATTGTGCTATTCATTAAAGTAGCTTTGTCAAACATGTCTCAGGCCTGCCACTACAGCCTGTGTGTGAGGATTTAAAACTGTCATTTCAAACTTTTGCTAGGCCTAAATGTTCCTTTTTGATACTTATAAGACACCCATTAGGTAGGCTCTAAAGGCGTATATGGCAGGGTGCATGGTATATTTATGTAGGACATGTGGGTTAAAGTTTTACATGTCCTGGCAGTGAAAAACTCCTTAAGTAATTTTTTTACTTCTGCAAGGCTATCTCTTCCATAGACTTAACACTGGGTTACTTTATCACACTTAATAAATGTGAGGAAGAGAGCAGCAGAAAGTGTGTTTGTGCATGTGAAAGAGAAATTGTGTATGCATGTGAGAGTGCATATGCATATGTATGTATGTGAGAGGGTGAGCGTGTAAAACCAGAACCTCCTAAAAAGCCTACGCAGTTCATGAATCCAAAATGAAATTGCTGTGCAAGAAATCAAGGGCCAAAATGATCAAAGTGTTGCGTTGCCCGTGTGTCACGCAAGGTAACGCAAGGGCAACGCAACACTAAAATCATATTTACCAAGCCATGCAAGGCCACCTTGCGTGGTCCTTTGGTGCTTGCAAAATCTGGAGTAAAGTAAGGCAGCACAAGTTGTGGGTGTTCCCATGCATCTACCCATGGATTTTGGTGCATTCCCAGATTTACCATAAGTGGTAGACCTGGAAATGCATCAAAATGCTACGCCTATCCAGAGGAGAAATATCTTTATTTCTCCTTGATTTTTCTTCTTTCTACATGTGCTGCATTCAGCAGCACACGTAGAAATAGATGAAAGCCTCAGGGAATTTTTTGGTGCAGGAAAATGTCCTTTCCTGCCCAACAACAATCCTGCTTGCAATGGAGACACCCTTTTACTGTCAATTCAATTATTTTTATTATGATTGGAGCTCCAAAGAGTTCCACATAAACATGTACACAAAAGACTCCAATATACCAAATAATCCAGAGCTTAATAACAAGATAAAATAAATGCAAAGACCTAACAGTTATAGATTTCATTGAACAGTACAAAATTCATAGTAGCATACAAGATGACGAAAGTGCAGGTGTGCAAATATAAAACCAATTTCACAGATCCTTTAAAATACAATGCTAACTAGGTCAGTGCAAATCGAATTGTACCATTAAATACTCCAACAGCTTCAAAACTGTATATGCAAAGACCCTAAGATTCTATTTATAATTTGAAATTAATTTTACCTAAAGGGGAATATGTGCAAAATACAGGCAGAGACCTAACAGTTACAGATTTCATTGTACAGTACATACATTATTTAACATTATGCAAGGGGGCCTGCATTGGCGCTAAGCAACAAAAGTGCATCAGTGCAAGGAAAGGACAGGAATGCACCATATAATGCTAAATATGGTGCATACCTGCCCTCTCACTTTCATGCAGTGCAGTGCAGCAAGGTGTCTTGCTGCATTGCAAGAAATATTGATAAATCTGCCCCTAAATCCTTAATTTTATTTTCCATGAGGCCTAGTTTTTATTCGTGAATCTTGGTGCAAGCTACTGTCATGACTCCATCCAAGCTGTTTTCCCGCAAATAACAATGTATTTGTCATGTCCTAGATAATGTAAAACAGTCAGGAAGAACAGTCTAAAACACAGTGGGCCCGATTCACAGAACTAACTTAAGACAAAATCCTAAACTTACTACCATTTTGGTATTCACAGAAGGCACTTACTCATTTTGGTATTCACAGAAGGCACTTACTCATTTCGGTATTCACAGAAGTTAGTAGTCCTAACTTTAGGACTCCTAAATGCCTTCTGTGAATACCGAAAGTCTTAAAGTTAGGATTTTTCTCAGTTTAGGAGTAGTAAAGTTAGGACTCCTAACTTTAGGACTCCTAAATGCCTTCTGTGAATACCGAAAGTCTTAAAGTTAGGATTTTTCTCAGTTTAGGAGTAGTAAAGTTAGGACTCCTAACTTTAGGACTCCTAAATGCCTTCTGTGAATACCGAAAGTCTTAAAGTTAGGATTTTTCTCAGTTTAGGTGTAGTAAAGTTAGGACTCCTAACTTTAGGACTCCTAAATGCCTTCTGTGGATATCGAAAGTCTTAAAGTTAGGATTTTTCTCAGTTTAGGAGTAGTAAAGTTAGGACTCCTAACTTTAGGACTCCTAAATGCCTTCTGTGAATACCGAAAGTCTTAAAGTTAGGATTTTTCTCAGTTTAGGAGTAGTAAAGTTAGGACTCCTAACTTTAGGACACCTAAATGCCTTCTGTGAATACCGAAAGTCTTAAAGTTAGGATTTTTCTCAGTTTAGGAGTAGTAAAGTTAGGACTCCTAACTTTAGAACTCCTAAATGCCTTCTGTGAATACCGAAAGTCTTAAAGTCAGGATTTTTCTCAGTTTAGGAGTAGTAAAGTTAGGACTCCTAACTTTAGGACTCCTAAATGCCTTCTGTGAATACCAAAAGTCTTAAAGTTAAGATTTTTCTCAGTTTAGGAGTAGTAAAGTTAGGAGTCCTAACTTTACTACTCCTAAACTGAGAAAAATCCTAACTTTAAGACTTTCGGTATTCACAGAAGGCATTTAGGAGTCCTAAAGTTAGGAGTCCTAACTTTACTACTCCTAAACTGAGAAAAATCCTAACTTTAAGACTTTTGGTATTCACAGAAGGCATTTAGGAGTCCTAAAGTTAGGACTCCTAACTTCTGTGAATACCGAAATGAGTAAGTGCCTTCTGTGAATACCAAAATGAGTAAGTGCCTTCTGTGAATACCAAAATGGTAGTAAGTTTAGGATTTTGTCTTAAGTTAGTTCTGTGAATCGCAGTCTCTTTAGACAGACTCCTATTCTCCCCTTTCAAGGTTAGCCATAGATACTAATAAATAACATGCTTCTCTTATGCTGACATTGCAGAGGCGCATGGGAAGTTACTTGCACATTTTGGACACAGTGTGAGCCGTTTGGCTGATAACATTACCAGTAAAAGTTTTAGCAGTTTTATTTGAGCCAACAATGCTGTGTAAAATATGCTTAAATAGTGCTATGTGTATTTCACATGACCAACTAAGGGCCCGCTAATGATGTCGGGCGGAAAGCCATCTGACAACTTTTCAGAGGCTTTCCGCCCGACATCTATGGTTTCCATCCGACTGCTGAAGTATATAATATTGGCAGTCAGAGGGAAACTCACCGGGGGATCCCGCTCCGCTTTTGACAGGCTCAAAGAGCCAGTCGAAGCAGCGGGCGGAATTATAATCCCATAATGACGGTGGAGCCAGCCTCGGCTCCGCTGTTGATATTATGATGTCATTTTCAACCTGCCCTTTCATGGCGGTCCACTCGCCATGAAAAGGCAGGTGGAAAGTGACTTTGGGAGCCCCTAGCAGGGCCCCCTTACCCCTGGCCCTCCGCTTTGGGGCCTAGTGTGCACCTATGGTGTCCCCTAAATATTACTGCCCCGCCGCATGGTTCCTGCCACATGGTGCAGGGATGTTTAAAAGCATCCAGTTTACAATTGTAGCTTGTGCTGCGGGCCTTTTCCGCCCTCCGCACAAGCTGCAATTTTAAACTGGATGTTTCCAATCGCTTATAGGCTGGTCGCTTCCAAATACAGCAGGTGGAACCACCGACATACATTCCGCTATAATGTCAGTCGGACTCTCGTCTGACCGACATCATATTTAGGTCCTAAATTCTCACCTTCTTGTGTAAAGATTATAATGCTTTCCAATTTTTTCACCCTAGCGTGCTTGAACCCAATAAAAGGCATTTCCTGGTTATGTGCATGGTTTTGAATTCCTGCCTGCATTAGAAAACTCCCACTGGTGGCAGATGCTGGAAACAGAGCCGTGGTAAAATATGCATTTTGCTCAGTATCACACAGTGCTGCAAAGTAAGAATTCTGGGATCACAGCTATGAGAATTTGGGTTGTTAGTTGACATGAGTATTAGCACTGGTCAAGCAACAGCCAAAATCTGTTGCCATGTTAACCAAGAAAAGTCATTAAATTAACTTGTGCTTAATCCCCGGGTAATTTGGCACAAAAAGCAGTTAGGCTTAACCTTAGAGGCAATGTGTAAAGTATTTATGCAGCAAACAAACAGCAATAACATGAAAACATAATACAAGAAAAATCCCAAACCAATCTAGAAAAATAAAGTACATTTTGATAAATTATTTGACATCAAAACAACAAAAATCCAATCAGTAGAACTAAAGGTATGGATTTTTACAGTTTTAAGTGAAATCTAGTGCCTGTAAGATCAATGCGCCAACCTCGGACATCTGGTCGCACAAGACCGGGTCAAAGTAGATAGTTAAGGCTGACTGCCATTGAGCGCAGTTCGGATACAAGAAGTGGCATGTGGCCTGATCAGCACTTACTTTCAAACTTGGAAAAGCTTTGAAAGAAAAAGGTCTGAGAAGGTAAAGTTCAATAGCGCAAGGCTGCAGGAGTGTCCGAGGAGGTAGCGTCATCATCAGATGGTCATGGAGCAAAGCTGCAGTGAAGATTTTTACCTTCGGACTTAGTCCCTGAAATGAAAGTCAAAAATCTCCAGCGAGATGAAGCAGAAGGCTGTAATCGAATACAATTCTACAAGGTCAGATACCCCTTTTATGAAGGACTGCTGAAACAAATTTGCTGCTTCAGAGAAGTACGTAGTGGGAGAAGTCATGAAGTCAATCCGACCGGCGATGCAACTCGGGCAGATAGGTAAGGAGGTTGGTCACAGTCTCCTGGTTGGTTCTCAGAGCACGTTTTGGCAACATTTTGTCTGTTGTCAGTTTTGGAAAATTGCTATGTGGGCACATATATCACCACAACCAAGGGTCCAGGAGTGGATGGAGACCTCTTGAGAGTTCAGGTCTCACACAGGCTGGGTCCAGGTGTGGGTTCAAGTTGGTAGGAGCCTGTTATGTCCTTGTGGCTCTGAACAGGAGGCCAGCAAACTCGCCAGTGGAGTCACTTCAGGCAATCCTGGGTGCAGGTGATGATGCAGGGTGCAACAACAAGGCTGGCCTCTAAGGGCTTAAGACAGGCTCCAGGCAGCAAAGTAATTCCTTCCAGATACAGCAGCAGTCTGGCAGAGTGCACAGCAGGTCACAGCAGCAAGCAGTTTTCTGAGAGGCCTTCCGCAGGTTCAGTAGTGAATGGAAGAGTGGGTCTGGTGGTCTGATTTTTATACCCTGGTGCCCTTCTTCTAGAAAGTCGGAGAAGTTTCTGGAAAGGTTTTGGATGACATCCTCAGACTAACCATTTGTCTGAGGATGTCATCCACTCCCTACTTTTATCTTATAATGGCCCTCGTAGTGATTCTCAACCCTCACCACTCAATATTCAATCTATACTTTCCAACCCTTTTAGAGAAACTACGGTCAAACGCAAAACTATGAACAAGGACAACCTAGTCTCTGTCCCCACGTCACACCTGGAAACAGTAATAACTAAATCGCACATCTTATTGATGCGCCTTAATTGCAGGTCAGCGGTCAAACACGTAGCTGATATTGCGACCTCATTCTTACGCATGAGCTGGACATCATGATCCTAACTGAAACCTGGCTTAATAACTCTTCCTCTCCAATTTTGGACATCTTAGTTCCTCCTGAATATGATATCATCAGACTGGATAGACCAGTTAAAATTGGGGGTGGCATTGTATACATTTATCACTCCAGTCTCCCGCTGAGACACTTACAAACGGTGCCGATGTCCTCCTAAGAACACCTAGGTGTTGAAATCTGGAACACCAACAATGTAGTGGCCACACGATCTCCCATCCCCCGAGTGACAACCTTCTTTTCATCAGACAAATTATGGAAACTCTACCCAACACACCAACCATATCTTCCTTGGGGATTTCAAGCTACAATAGAACGACACAACTGATCCCTCACTGTGCACCTTCAAGGCTTTCCTCTCAGACCTAAACTTCACCCAGGTCTGCAATGAACCCACCCACAACAAGGGCTCCACCCTTGATTTAATCATAACAAAAGATAACATGAATCATGATACAACTTGAAAGCATATCACCGTGTGACTGGTCGGGTCACTACATAATCTCCTTTCGCATCCTGGAAAAGGTACTGTCTAGACAAGGTCAACCTCATCAGACCAAACAGTGGTCTCGGAATCTGAGAGACATTAACGCAAATTACCTAACCTCAATTAGTAATAACCTACTTCCTCCAACCCCTAACATGGCCAATCTGGATGACCTCATTGAGCACTATATACACGCCATGACAAATATATTTGACACTGTTGCTCCAAAGCTACTCAAGAGGATACGGTCAAACTGTCTAAACCCTAGTTCAATGGCTCCCTCAACAAGGAACGATGCAAACTAAGGCTCGCGGAGAGCTCATCGAGAAACTCTCCTTCCCTAACAAACCTCAAACAGTTGAGGAGGGCAAGAAGTTCCTACAATAAACATATCCGTAGCACGAAAGCCGAACACTTTAGGTTTCAGCTTGACAATGCCAAAAACATACCTGAAAAACTATTTGAAATCATAAAACAACAAGTTAACCACTCAACCAACCAACAATCTGCTCACAAGATATCACTCCCAAGTGATGAGGACTTCTCCGCACACTTTATCGAAAAGTCCAGAACGATTGAACTCGAACTGCAACTCGCATCACAAAATCGGCATTATCAGACCCAGCCCATTACATTGACATGGCAAACCTCAGAGAGTGCTCCGACCTCCAGAGCCATAGATCATACTCCAAAAAATAATGCATCGTGGAACAACTTTAGACTACCAGACAATGCCGAGCTACGGAGAATCATAATGTCATTAATATCCTTGAATCATTTCAATGATCCTTTGCCTGCCAAATTCTCCAAAGAGCTTAGATTTGCCATTCTCCTACTCTGGTCCTTGATTATCCATGAATCTCTCTTACAGGGTAGGATTCCTGACTGCCTAAAGATAGGACAAGTCACACCCATTCCAAAAAAGCCTAATGTAGACCGATCTGATCCCAACAATTTCTGTCCAATCCCCAATATCATGACTGTAGCTAAACTTCTTGAGAAATGGTTACATATACAACTGTGCAATCACATCAAAAAGTTTCAGCTGCTTGACCAATACCAATCTGGTTTTAGTGCAGGTCATAGTAATGAAACAGCTCTAACTTAAATTGCTGATGACGCCCTGAGACAACTAGACCAGAATGAACTGTGCCTACTTATTCTTCTTGATCTATCCTCGGCGTTTGACATGGTCAAACACGAAAACCTGATTGATCTTCTGGAAAAAAGGATGGGGCTATCGGGCCTGGTCTTAGATTGGTTTGCCTAGTTCCTACAGAATAGAACGCAAAGAATCAAAGTGAACCATTCCCTCGCTAACAGTACACCAGTCTCAATTGAAGTGCCTCAAGGCTCCACACCTTTCAACTTGTTCATGGAACCCCTCACCGAAATTCTGAAATGTTCAAACATACAATACCACATGTACGCTGATGACACTCAACTGTATATGAAAATGACCTCACTGGAAGACCTCAAAATTCTGAACTGTGTTCTTCTGAAAACTCAACAATAGTTAGACCACAATCACCTTATGCTGAATATTCTCAAGACCTAGGGGCCGATTCCGATTCGGGCCGGAAAACGTACCGACCGACTTGGAGCCGGAATAAATACCGACCGACACGTACCGGTGCAGCCCGACCCGCAAAGTACGATGAAAAGCGTGCTAAATCCGACCGACTCGTACAGAACACAAGCCGACCGACCGAGCCGTGCGGAAAACAGCCATCCGGCCGGAAAAGCACACGAAACGAACCGACCGACACGCACCAGGAAGAATCCCGAACGAAACGTACCCGCGAACGCCGACCCGCCAAGTACGATGCAACGCGTGGAAAACACGACCGAGTCGCACGGAGCCCAAGCCGCACGACCGACACGCATTCAAAACTGCGAGCCGAAGCAAACCAAAACCCCGCGACCGACGCGTACGCAGCACAGAAAACAGCACAAACACAGCGTGAACGAATAGGAGAGGCACGCACGAGACAATTGGAGGGTCCGACTCGGTCACAAGAACGTCTCCTACATGCACAAAAATAACCAAGGAAAAAAAAGACACAAAAAAAGGCCAAACAAGCTATCACAAAGCAAATAAATACTGGGGGGGGAAACAGGGAACAAAGACACACCCACAACTCCACCCATATAAAGGACACAAATCCCTACCATGATCCTTTGCAAATTCAAATTACCTGCCAGCACTCAACACCAACAGACAGCAACCACACACACACTCACAGCTCATCCATCACACAAGCCACACACCAGCAGCACCACAACAAATAGCACCCTCACATACACCCAGCAAAACACACACTCACACACCCTCACTTGCACACCAACACACACATCACACACCAGCACCACCCAACACCATACCCCCAAAGAAGAATCACAAGTTCCTAGATAGTGAATTGGAAGTCCTGGTAGATGAGATCCTCAGGGTAGAGCCACAGCTGTTTGGCACATTGGTCCAACAGACACCCATGTCGCAGAAAACCAAGATGTGGGAGAGGATCGTCGACAGGGTGAACGCACAATCACCATGTTTGCGCACAAAGGTAGACATCCAGAACAGGTGGTATGACGTGCACAGGAGGGTCAAGGAGCTGCTGAAGAAGGACTACATCTTGAGCCAACACACCGGCAGTGGCCCTCCTGCCAAACCAGTATACCTCAGGCCCTGGGAGGAGAAGGTGCGGGCCATCCTACCACCAGTGAGCGTCTATGGACTAGAAAACATCCCAGAGTTTGGTGAGTACACAACTAATGTACAGAATATTGTGCCACAATACACACACATCACTGTCAAGGGGAGAGTCAAACCATGCACCCTTAGCAAATACACACCAACCAAAACAGATCATCCCAAAATGTGTATGTCAGCCAGATAAACACAATACATGCCAGCTCATAGTGAAATGTAACTGTGTCATGACATGTACAAACCTAACAACAAATACAGCTAGGCAGTGGCACAAATAGAACCAACAAACACAGTCAGACATGTAGCCACCACCACAACACCACCTCACAGGAAGCCCACTGAAAGGAAGGAATACTGTGTATGCTGGGCAAGTCAGTGCAGCCAATAGCATCATGGGAGTCGTAGTCACAGAAATTGCCCACCCTCACAATTCGCACATCAACACCACCATGAACCATGCACACATCACAGGCAGTGCAAAACAACTGACAAGATGGCTGACACTGGCTACTGCTGTGGGGCGCACAAGGCCCTGCTGGCAACTGTGCACCAACAAACAGCACAACCTGCCTGACATCCTGAAAGCCAACTTGCACTCTCTGCAATGCAAGCACGTTGCATGGTGGGATATCTGGCTGGGTGGGAAGGAGGACTCACAGCACTGACCATAGTTACAAGCAGCTCACCTCACACACCCCCTCAACACAAACTCCACATAACCCACCTGGGAGAATGCAATGCCTCACATACCAAATGAAGATCCCACAAAGAACCACCACACTGGGTAATGCTGTGTGAAGCACAGGGACACACCTGGGACTTGTAGCCAAACCAACGCAAGGACAACACTGTCAGCCTTCCTGTCAGCACAGGCACACTACCCCACAGGGAAGCAGAGTCAAAAGGAAGGAAGTATGGGCATGCTGGGAAGGGGGTGTAGGCAATAGCATGATGTTAGTTGGAGTCACAGATACTGCTCACCCTCACAATTGGCCCATCAACACCACTCTGAACCATGCTCACATCACAGGGAGTGGATAAGGACTGACAAGATGGCTGACACTGGCTACTGCTGTGGGGAGCACAAGGCCCTGCTGGGAACTGGGCACCAACAAACAGCACAACACCACTGCCTGACATCCTGAAAGCCAACTTGCACTCTGCAATGCAAGCACGTTCCATGGTGGGATACCTGGCTGGGTGGGACGGAGGAATCACAGCACTGACCATAGTCACCAGCAGCTCCACCCACACACCCCACTAACACAAACTACACACAACTCACCTGGGAGAAAGCATTGCCTCACACACCAATCAAATATCCCACAAAGAACCACAACCCTGGGTCATGCAGTGTGAAGCACAGGGACACACATGGGACTTGTAGCAAAACAAACCCCAGGATAACACTGTCAGCCATCTTGTCAGCACAGGCACACAACCCCACAGGGAAGCTGAGTCAAAGGAAGGAAGCATGGACATGCTGGGAAGGGGGTGGAGGCAAAAGCATGATGGGAGTGGTAGTCACAGCTCAACATCCCCCACCCACATGGCCCAGCAAGCTCACACTGAAGCATGCACACCTCACAGAGAGTGGAAAGCCCCATCAAAGATGTCTGACACTGGTGCTCTGTTGTGGGGAGCACAAGGCCATGCTGGGAACTGGACAACAACCAACAGCAGGACACCACTGTCAGCCATCTTGCCATTGCTGTCACACCCACACACAGTGAAGTACACTCAAAAGGAAGGAATTATGGGCATGCTGGGAAGGGCGGTGGAGGCAATAGCATGATGGGAGTGGTAGACACAGATATTGGTCAGCCTCACAATTGGCCCATCAACACCACCCTGAACCATGCACACATCACAAGGAGTGGAAAACAACTGACAAGATGGCTGACACTGGCTACTGCTGTGGGGAGCACAAGGCCCTGCTGGCAACTGTGCACCAACCAACAGCAGGACACCACTGACTGACATCCTGAAAGGCAAATTGCACTCCCTGCAATGGAAGCAAGTTCCATGGTGGGATATCTGGCTGGGTGGGAAGGAGGGCCGGATGTCAACCCAATACAACCAATGCAGACCATGTACACACCCCAACATTCACATGGAAATGCCCAAATAATGCAGGACAATGTGCTACACCAATATCAACCCATGACTGTGACAACTTAGGACAATGCAATGTACAGGCCCGCATCCAGAGGCACAGTCACAACTGTCAGGTGTGTCAACCATTGATGCCTGCAGAAACATAACATACATTGTGTGTGTCTCCCTAAAACAGGTGATGATGGGGACACAGCAGCAGAAGCTGAGGAGTCCCCGTCCCAGGCTCAAGAGGATACGGAGCTCACTCGTGTGGAACAGCCACTGCCCTCCTCGGATGAAGAAGACCAACCTGGCACCTCCGGAGCAAGTCATCATGCAGCACCAGCAGGACCACCAGCTGCACCCCCTGCACCCACCCCTCCAACGACTGTCAACACACATACCACCCCTGCTGACATGGAAAGACCAAGGAGCACCACCAGCACGGGGACCCTGGACCAACGTGGGGCCATGGACACCAACACCACCAACAACCCCCAAGGGGGCCCAGGGTCACCTGTGCGTGCCACCTCAGGTACTGCACGTGTCGCCAGGGGTGGTGGGAGGGGTGGGAGACACAGGTCACTGATCACAGAGGGGTCTGGACTGCATGATGACCCACAACTGGCACGCATAGCCGATGCGTACCAGTCCAGCACCGGGGAGCTCAGCCAGGTAGTGGGGCTCCTCAGGGACATTAAACAGCAGCAGGCTGCCCATCATGCCCGCTTGGACTCACACATGTCCCGCGTGGAGTCCAAGTGGGATACACTGCAAGAGATGACGGCGGTGCATAGGGACATACTACAATGCCTCCGCCAGATGAGCAGCAACCAGTCAACACCTCCCTGTGTGCCCACAACATCTGCTGCTGAAACAACTGCAACTGCCACAGGGAGGGAGGATGACTCTGGCGGAGAGTCCCCTGCACCGCAGCAGCCTGCACTTGAGGGTCCCCCCCAAAGAAGAGGGGCCGTCCGAGGAGGGGCAAGTGAGAGGCCGATGGCCATGTGCAACCCCCAGGAAGCCTAAACCTGTTCTGGATAATCACCTTTGTGCGCAAACTGTTCACCCTGTTGACTGCAACACAACTCTCCCACATGACATGGGGAGCTCAAGTTGGACCAATGTCTCAGATGACTGTGGACTTTACTCTGGACATTTCTGCTACCAGGACTTCCAAATCATCTAGGAACTTTGGATTACAATCACAATGTACAGCACCCACCATCCTGTGCACTATACTCACACATGTATGTCAATAAACTCACTAATACACCATACTTGCCTCTGTTGTGATTCCTACGTTGTCTCTGAAGTGGCGATGATGATCTGGGAAATGACACTGTGCATGCTAACTGCTACAGCAAGTACAACACCGGCATGTGAGTCATGGCGACGTCACACATATGAGGGAGGCACACCACCAGGGCTACACAACACATACACACCAAGGCCATCTGACTCATCGCCTACACTGATGTTGCCAGGAAATACGTTGCATTGCACAGACCCAACACCTATTCACAGTCTGTGTTAACTAGACCACTGGTGCAGTAAGCAAATAACTGTCAGATGTGTGACCACAGACAACGCACATCACAAAGTGAAGCACAGGTTTATTACACATTTGCAACATGTTGTAACCACCACAGATGCAAGGTAATCCCACCTGGCAGCGGGCACACAGTCAACAAGTGTAGAAGGAAGGAAGTTCATGGGTGTGGTGCACATCACCTGTAGGGACACGACAGCTACCACCCTGGAAGTCGAATCACGGTGTCGGGATCACAGTTGACCAAACAACTCTGAAAGTACCCTGTGAAGGACAGAAATGACACACAGTCAAAAGCACTGAAGAACAGGACAGAACTGCAATACTCATGCCCAATACATGTCACAAGATACCCACCCAGAACCAAGTTAGCATGTCAACACTGTTGGGGAGTACAGACTACCTGTAAGGACACATCGCTACACGCATACATTCATGTAGCACATGCACACACTCAAACAGCACCAGAGCACCACCAACACTTATCATGCAAACTCACATCAGTTACACGACATCTCTGGATACTTACATTCAGCTGAAGAAGTTGGTGATGAGCTGTGTGCGGACATCACCATCATCATCATCATCATCACTGGCATCGTGGTCCAGGCCAGGATCCTCCACAGGTGGCGGACATTGCTCATCGTCATCCAGGATGAGAGGCAACTCCTTCCGCACTGCCAGGTTGTGTAGCATGCAGCAGACTATGACAATCTTGCACACCTTTGCCGGGGCATATGGGAGGGACCCTCCTGTCTTGTCCAGGCAGCGGAAGCGGCTCTTCAGGAGACCAAATGTCCGCTCAATAACTCTCCTCATCCGACCATGTGCCTCATTGTAGCGCATCTGGGCTGGTGTCACAGGGTTCCTGAGGGGCGTCAGCAACCACGGCATGTTGGGATATCCGGAGTCACCTACATACAGACAATTGCACATTAGCTGAGTTGGAAAAAAGGGTGGGACACTACATTGCAGAACACACACAATGGTACAAAGTCAGTACACACCAACAAGCCAGGCACGCTGGTTCCGCATCTGTGACATCATCCTCGGGATGCGACTACTCCTCATCACGTAGGCATAGTGTGCAGAACCGGGGAAACGGGCACACACGTGTGTGATGGTCATATCTGCAAGACAGACCACCAGTGCATTGACCGAGTGGTAGTGCTTGCGGTTCCTGTATGCCTGCTCCTGGGCCTGTGGTGGTACCAAAGCCACATGTGTCCCATCAATGGAGCCAATGACATGCGGCATCCTCCCCAGGGCATAGAAGTCACTCTTCACGCCAGTCAGTTGCTGGAGTCTAGGGAAATAGATGTACTGGTTCAGGTATATCAACATAGCCTCCAATACATCGCGGAGCACACGGCTGAACATGGTCTGTGACATCCCACCAGCAGTCGCCAGAGTGTGTTGAAAGGTACCGGTGGCAAAGAAGTGTAGGGCTGCCATCACCTTCACCTTGGGGGTCAGCGCTGTAGGATACGGCCGGCCAGGTTGCAGGTGTGGTGCCAAGCGCACTGCCAAATCATCAATCAGCTGCCTGGTGAAGCGGTACCTTCGGATGCTGTCACGTTCCACCATCGTTGCCAGGTCAGGGAATGGTCTATGGACAGCTGGTGCCCTGCAGTGCATAGGTGAAGAAAGAAAGATTGTCAGTCACCCCACATATGTGGCATTGAACACACTCAATATCACATGATACATCATTATGAGGCACAAGTACATGATGTGTGCAGTTCCGTAAGGACATGTATGGCACATACATGGCCAACATCCAACATCACAGTTCAACAAGTGGCATCAATAAGTCCCAGGTTGTGCCATTGGGTATCATGAGGACGTGTCACATTTCCCATCTCCTGCTGCCACGTTACAAACACACCCCACAGTGACACGTGAGGACAGATGTGCCCCAGGCATCACAGCCCAACGACAGGTAGATTCCCAGGGACCCTGTATTGCCACATGGACACTGGCATGACATGGCGTATCATGTATACACCACAGCAAAACAACCATGACCCCCACAGGTAGTGGTCCCTGTTGCCTCGGCAGGACAGACATGGACGTCTGTGACACACACACGCACAACATCGAAGTCCATGCACAAACAACGTGGATGTGGAGACTGTCTCCCATTGTGCACATGAAATCAGAGACATTGTAAACACAACATGCACACAGACTGCGGAGGACCATCACTATTGTGCCAATGGGTCAGCCTGGGTTAAACATACCGTCCCACATGGGACTCAGGGGGCATGTGACATGACATACACATACAACACCGTGAAATGTGACCATGCCACATGCTCAGATATGAACAGTTGCACATCACAGTGTTCATGTACACGAAACACCAAGGATACTGTCCCCATGAACACGTGCACAGCCTGGGGTGGCTGCCCCAAGTGACACCCACAGAACAACATGTTCACCCCCATACACGGAATAGGTAATGCAGCCTTACATGCCTTAGGATACAGTTTGGACAGGCTGTGGTGTTGTAGGTGTGCCCCTCACTCCCTGGAAAGTATATGTGGCTGGCATATGTTCACCTGTGACAGGCATGGTGACATATGCCAGTGACATGTACAGGGATGCGTTCGACAGCAATGGACCGATCGGTGCACACACATTGGCCATTGCATTCAATGTGTGCTGGTACGCGTTGTATACGCAATACGCGTTGGACAGCAATGGACCGATCGGTGCGCACACATTGGCCATTGCATTCAATGGGTGCTGGTACGCGTTGTATTCGCAATACGCGTTGGACAGCAATGGACCGATCGGTGCGCACACATTGGCCATTGCATTTAATGTGTGCTGGTACGCGTTGTATTCGCAATACGCGTTGGACAGCAATGGACCAATCGGTGCGCACACATTGGCCATTGCATTCAATGTGTGCTGGTACGCGTTGTATTCGCAATACGCGTTGGACAGCAATGGACCGATCGGTGCGCACACATTGGCCATTGCATTCAATGTGTGCTGGTACGCGTTGTATCCCGGGTACGCCTTGAACAGCAATGGACCGATCGGTGTGCCCGGCCGGCCCATTGCAATCAATGTGTGCGGGTACGCGTTGTATCCCGGGTACGCATTGAACAGCAAGGGACCGATCGGTGTGCCCGGCCGGCCCATTGCAATCAATGTGTGCGGGTACGCGTTGTATCCCGGGTACGCGTTGAACACCAATGGACCGATCGGTGTGCCCGGCCGGCCCATTGCAATCAATGTGTGCGGGTACGCGTTGTATCCCGGTACGCTGTTGAACAGCAATGGACCGATCGGTGTGCCGGCCGGCCCATTGCAATCAATGTGTGCGGGTACGTGTTGTATCCCGGGTACGCTTGAACAGCAATGGACCGATCGGTGTGCCCGGCCGGCCCATTGCAATCAATGTGTGCGGGTACGCGTTGTATCCCGGGTACGCGTTGAACAGCAATGGACCGATCGGTGTGCCCGGCCGGCCCATTGCAATCAATGTGTGCGGGTACGCGTTGTATCCCGGGTACGCGTTGAACAGCAATGGACCGATCGGTGTGCCCGGCCGGCCCATTGCAATCAATGTGTGCGGGTACGCGTTGTATCCCGGGTACGCCTTGAACAGCAATGGACCGATCGGTGTGCCCGGCCGGCCCATTGCAATCAATGTGTGCGGGTACGCGTTGTATCCCGGGTACGCGTTGAACAGCAATGGACCGATCGGTGTGCCCGGCCGGCCCATTGCAATCAATGTGTGCGGGTACGCGTTGTATCCCGGGTACGCCTTGAACAGCAATGGACCGATCGGTGTGCCCTGCCGGCCCATTGCAATCAATGTGTGCGGGTACGCGTTGTATCCCGGGTACGCCTTGAACAGCAATGGACCGATCGGTGTGCACCCATTGGCTATGGCCTGGCCTGGCAACGGGCGCGTTTACAAATTTTGAACGAGTCTGATGCTGGAAATTCAGTTGGTCACCCACAACAATGTTGCAAATTCATGGGTGTCATGAAGTTGAACTTTTGAAGGATGCTGTGGGCGTGTGTAAGTGGTGCAATTCCATGGATTGGCCAGATTCAGAAGATGCTAACTACTTGGACCTATCACTTTGGACACATGGGACAGTAACTGCCTCTGCAGCACACATATAATGCTGGCTGTTCCCCTGAGGGCTCACTTGCCTGCACTACATGCTCCAGGACGACATCTGCCACCACCACTGCTGCTGAATCTGCACCCTCTGGACCCTGCAATGGCACGTACTGTGGAGAGAGCCCCAGCCTTCAGCACTGAGGAGAACCAGGCCCTGCTGGACAGCCTCCTTCCACAGTACAGCAAGCTGTATGGGAAAGCAGGGGAGCAGGTGAGTGTTCTGTCCACTGCCTTCCTAAATGTGCATGTTGTCTGACTAGCAAGGCTAACAGTCTGCACGCCACTGGCTAGCAGGCTCACTGAGTAGTTGTCACTAGGGGTGGGTGGAATTTGCGTAGTCGCACTACGCAAAGCTCCGCGAAACGGTAAAAAATCTCTGCGAGCACGCAAAAGTTCCGCGAACACGCGGAATTGCTTGTTCCGCCCGTTCGCGATGCTTTTTTCATGTTCGCGAACGCTGTTTGCGTGCTCGGGGAGAAATATCTCGCGAACACGCATTTTGAAAGCGCGAAGAAGCAAAAAATTCCGCAAAGTCGCGGATCGCGGAAATTTTGGCAATTTCGCGTTCTCCACAGAACGCAAAATTACCCAAATTCCGCAAGCGGAACGGAATTTACCGCCCAGGCCTAGTTGTCACCCCCCATAGTGTGTAGTTACATGCACTGGACAGGTATAGTGCAGTGACAGTGCATTTAAACAAGGTTTTACTTCCCAGGCAATGATACCATGTAGTAACTGCTGGCATACTGTCCATAGCCATCGTTGCACTGCCTGTGTACATCATGTGCCCCTGTGATTGAGACATGTATACACAACTGTGTAATGCACGGATATGTTGCATGTGTAGTAATAGCATTCTCACTTTGTCATCCTCACAGGTTGATGCCCACCAGAAGCAGAAGATATGGCTGACCATCGTCCGGGCAGTGAGATCCATGGGGGATTACAAGCGCCGGATCCGCAACTGCCAGAAGAGGTGGCAGGACCTTCGGGGCTGGACCCGGAGGATCGCACGGGTCCAGCTGAAGCTGTCGCCTCCTCGCAGGAGGGGTGGACACCGGACCCTGACCCCCACATGCTCAGGATCCTGGCGGTGGTCTTCCCTGATCTGGATGGGCAGCTGAAGGCCAGAGAGCAGCAAGGAGGGGGTGAGTCCATGACTGCATTGTGAACTTTGTCTGCCATGCTATGTGCCCTCCTCTGGCCTGGTTAAACTTCCACAGTACATCAGTCATGTGGTCCAGGACCCATGTCCCTCAATTGTGCACTGCCCACTCCTCATCTGATACCCAGGTGTGGCCCTTGCAGTCAGGGAATTGTGTCACTTGGGTACTGTGTCCTTGCAGTTTGCTTGACTCAAGGTGGGAGACAGCATCTGTCCCACTAACTCTGTGGTGGGCATCATGGGTGGGTCCATTGCTTACACAATGCCTGTGTTCTGACATGTAATCTGCGTGTCACTTTGATATGTGGTCCAATTGCTGAGCTGATCCACCACATGTGCCTGGGGTATCTGGCACACACCCATGCTGCGGGTGGGAACAATGTTTGGGCCCCTGGAGTGTGTATATTACGTGTGTCACACATACTTAGCCAGCTGCCTACTGTCCAGGGCTCATCCCTCATTCATGTGGGGCAGGACAGTCATGCCTACTCCAGGCCATACAATACACTCTGTACTCCCACTCCTGTGTATCAGCTGACACGTTGTGCTCAGTGATATGTCCCCTCAGGTGTCTGCCTCTGTGTGAGTGTGCTGTGGCTTCATTGTCAGGACTGCTGGGGTGTTTCTCGGTTGGGGCTCAGCATGCCACCGGAGATGTGACCATAGGAGACGATACTTGTGTGACACATAGGTGTTTGAACACCTGACCGTGCTGACTGGGGTATGCGAATGTGAAGTCCATGCAGCTGTTTCCCATTCATAGCAGATTGTGAGGTGCTCAGGTTCAGAGGGTTGTGTTACAGGTCTCCCATATGTCCAATCGGTATGACCTGGACAGATAAGGGTTCAGATGATGTGGTGTGTGGGGGATGTACATGTGCACTTGTTCAGCTCCAGGACTTGCATTCCCCATGACCTACTATTGTGACACAGTGCAGACTGTTGTTGTGTGGCCTCCCTGCCCATGTGACTGGAGACAGTGATGTATGACTTAGCAGGCATGCCTGTGCCATGGCATGTGACTTCCTATGGGTGATCCTGCAGGGGAGTGACATGTGCTACATGCACACCATAGTGGCAATGGCTATCAGCACATGTGTGCATCGTGGTGTCTGTTGCTGGTATGCATCACATGCATTTCATATATCTGACTCTGGGCATCACTTTCATCCGGGCACCTGTACTGACTCAGTGGCAAGAGTTGTGATGTGTGCATGTTCACATGCTTCACCGTGTTCTCTGCACCGACCAACTACTGTGTAGGTGGTGCATGTGTCCACACTGGGGTATTGCCAGCCAACGGACGCCAGACAGATGGGTGCAAGGCCAGGTGGGATGTGAGTGCCATGGTTGATGATCAGACTGACAATTGGCTTCTCCTATTCTGTTTGGGCAATTTTAGCAATGTCCAACTAAGGATGCCAGGCCTTGCTCTGTATTGTGCTGTACTTACTGTGGTGTGTGCGTTCGGTGCAGGTGACTGATGTCTGCCTGTTTCCCTATTGTTTGCAGATACATCCACGGCCACAGGAGGGGACAGCTCCACGGACCAGGAGGAGCCGCAGAGCCAGACTGGGTCAACAGCCGAGGAGTGGTCGGAGGGACCCAGTGGCACGGAGGGCGAGGGGAGGCACACCGAGGAGTCCTCAGCACCATCCACCTCAGCTGAGGACCACAGCAGCTCGGAGGATGACTCCCTTATGGAGGCGGGTGTCAGCAGCCACCACACCCCAGCTAGTGTTGCTGTCCCCGCCACCACCACCACCACCGCCCTCCCATCGGCTCCCATTCCCGAGGTCCGTGGAGGCTCCCATGTTCGGGAGCGTGTCTCCTTCGGGCCAGGCACCGCACCCCCTGCCCCTGTGTCCCCTGCTGCCCTGAGTGAGGAGTCTGTGTACCTCCTTCGCCAGCTCCATGTAGGGCAGACAGCAATGCTGAGTGTCCTCAATGCCCACACCACTCTGTTGACTCAGCTGGTGTCGTTCATGGAGGGCATCTCATCGGGCATGTCTGCCCTACAGAGGGGCAATAGGTCCATGGACTCCTCCCTGACGGCAGCAGTGTCCCTCCTCCAACAGTCCCTCACCTCTCCTGCCTCTGCCCCAGACACACTCCCCAGCACCTTACCTGTCCCAAGCACACACACACCGGCACAGGCACACACCAGCACAGACACGAGCAGCACACACACACACACGCCACAGACAAGACGCACATGCACGCACAGTCAGGGGACTGAAACCACACTCACAAGGGATGGGGCCCAGTCACACACACACGCATCCATGAGCACTGCACAGTCCACAGTTGCCTCTCCCTCCAAAGCCCCCTCCGTTGCCTCACCTGCAACCCCAAAGACCCAGCGGCTCTTCCTCAGTGACCTCGGCCTCTTCCCCTCCGATCCAGCTGATACAGCATTCAGGGGGAAGAGGAAGCCCACCCACATGGAGCGGAGTGCCCCTCGCCACCGGACACCCTCCCCCAGGCGCAGACCGACTGACGCACCCATCCGCAAGTCCCCCCAGACCCAGAAGAGCAAGACCCCACCGCCGCCCTGCAGCTCAGGCACCAAGTCCCCTTCCTCCATCCCTCAGGCCCCCACTCCACAGGTGCCCCCACCACACCCTGCCCCAGGTTCCCCCACCCACAGATACACCATCCCCAAAAGGATCCGGCCTTCACCCCTGCCACGTGCTCTTCCGGCCCCACACCCCCCGCTGCGCTTGTCTGTGCCACTGGTGTGGAGACGGTGTCCTCCCCCTCTGTCCTGCCCACCTTACCTGATCCCCATTCTCCTCCCCTGGAGGTAGGCACTGCAGTGGAGTCCACTGTCTGACTTGGGCACTGCAGTGGGGAACCTGTCCACTCCATCTGCACGTTCCCCTGCAGTCTTGCCGGCACCCACACCATCAGAGTCATGCCCCCCACTTGTGCTGGCACACACCATGTCAGACACCTCCACTGCAGTTGTCAGTGGCTCTCCAGCACCCACCACCCCTTCCCTGCCTCCTTCTGGTGAGCCCTGATCCTGTCCCTGCGGTGCCTGGCCTGCCCCCCGTATGCCCCTCCGAGGGCATTGTCCCTGGCTTTCATCAGTGCAGGCATGCGTTGGGTGACATCTGCCACTGTCACCCTGTTTTGACTTTCAAGTTGGACTGGCCATTGGCCTTTGT
This sequence comes from Calotriton arnoldi, assembly GCA_963921515.1. Taxonomy (NCBI): domain Eukaryota; kingdom Metazoa; phylum Chordata; class Amphibia; order Caudata; family Salamandridae; genus Calotriton; species Calotriton arnoldi. The sequence continues at coordinate 2,879,112 of CAWUFW010001335.1, read as the reverse complement.
TAACATTTGTGCTGGACATCAACTGTTAGACCCACATATGCTGAATAAAGCACCTTTCTGTTCTCTAGTGCTTTTGCTTCTGATGTACATGTTGTTGATGATGCTAACCATGCCCTTGCTGCAGTGATGGTGATATTTGGTCTCATTATAATGAAGTGTTACTGTGCAGGAACACATGTGGTCCAGGGGGAATGTGTCCTATCCTGTGGTGTATCCATGTCATCCTTAGCAGCATCTGAGGGTGTCATGTGTTCAATATTTGGCAATGGGATTTCCTACTTACATTAGCAATTTCACATCTGTGGCTTCCACCCCTGCACATCTGTTGTGCCTGCCATTGTTCAATTCGTCTACTTCCCTGACCGTGTGGCCATCTCCACTGGACATGCAGGTTTGGGCATCAATGGGGAAGGACTCATCTGTGTTGTCAGTGCAACATTGCTATACAAGTGTGTTGGATCAGTGCTGATGATTTCGTTGGCACTCCCATGACCAGGCTGATGTGACGGGAGCATTCATTTGGTGCTAATTGTTGAGTGTGTGACCAAGTGCTCAGCTGACATGATGGAGCCCTACTGAGGCAACATATGGCACAGCTTTCCTTACACAGGAGTGGAGTCCCCTCATGGCAGTGTGTACTCCTGTGACATTGCCTGCGCCCAAGGTGTGTGTTATATGAGCATGTCTGTGTGTTCACTTCCGTTTAGCTGTGCATGCTGGGATCCCTAGTGTTGTACCTGTTTGTGATGCTTGCTGAGTTGACCTATGTACCCCCCAAGTCTTCTCCCTGGATTCTCTGTGATGTGGGTGCATGGCACATTACTGGTCATCAGGGTGTCACCCATAGGTGTGTTTGCTGTCAGGGCTGAGTTTGTGTGCAGACGCAGATGGGTCACAGTCAGGATTCCCCTTGGCACTTGTTGTTTACACCTGTCATGTGATTTCCAGTTTGTGTTATCTTTCAGTGATTGTGATACGTTGTGTGTGTGACTGCTGGCACTCCTCAGGGTCCGGGCTGCAATGTTGGTAGTTGTCTATGTGTGTTCTTTGTGGGTGTCCTTGGCTTCTTCATTGGTGTGTGACTGTGGCTGGGATCCCATTGGTTGGTGTGGTATTGCTGTCATGTCCATGTACAGCATAGTGTGCAGTGTGTCAGTCATTCAGGAGTCTTGTTTAGTGGCCATGTGTGATGTGTTTCTGCACCTTGGTTCCCACCCACCACCCTGGGATTGTCATGGGTGCATGTGCAATGTCACCAGTGCATGTGTGCTTCACTGCTGCACATTGTTGGAGGTCGAGGTGTGTGGTGTTGAGTGTGTGCAGATGAGAGTTGTTGCCCAGCTAGACCCCTGCCTCCATTTTGGCCTTGGCTTAGTGGCCGTGCTGATTGATTTGTGCTTGTGTAGGTGTGATGGTAGTTTGTTGCTCAGGACACATGACTGTGGTTCACAGTGTGAACGACATCTAGCTTTGTCATCACAGTGGGATTGTAATGCAGCCCAGGGTCACCACATTGTGGGGACCCTGGGGGTAGTGCTGTGGTGTGTCTGTGTCTTGCTGTGTCAGTTGCTGTTCCTACATGCTTGTGTGACATGTGTGATTTGTGCTCCCTCTCATCTGACAATGCCTGATTGCCCACATAGGGTATTTGGATCCATGAGTTACCTTTGTGTGGCACTGTATGCACATCTGTGTAATTGGTATTCAGGCCTCCTCATGTGTTGTGTGGTTGCCTGGGGACACTGGCACCCCCTCACCTGTTATGTTTGATGTGCAGTGTGGGTCTGCCTGTTTGTGTTTGTGCATCTGCACCACTGCATTGGCATATCTTTGGTGTGCCATTGGCTGTATGTTGTTTGGTGGGTTTCCCCTGCTGTCCCTGGGACTCCTAGGTCATCGGTCAGCACAATGATCATGGTTTGTGTGTCCCATTGCTGCCATGGTATGGTTTCTGTTCACCTCACATCTACAGTCTCCACAGGGTATCTGCATTTGTGTGCCCATTGGTGCAAATTTGTGGGTCTGCATTCTGATGGTCACTTCTGTCATTGTGTCATTGATGAATGTTGACAGTGTCAGCCCCCATGGGTGTTGTTTGTCTGCACATGGCCAAAGGTATGTCTTATTTGCACTGCAGTATTTGCCTCCCCCAATCTATGTTGCAATGGGACACAAGCACTACTTTGCCACTGATGTGTTTTATGTTCTGTGACCAGGAATCATCCATGCAGTTTGGCAGTTGCAGCTTTTTCTTTGTCAACACTTGCATTTTGGTCACTGTGATGATGGGGGTTTGGACCCCATTGCCACAATGTTCAAGATGTGCTTCAGCCATGGACCCCACACTTACCTTTTGGTCACTGTGATGATGGGGGTTTAGGCCCCATTGCCACAATGTTCAAAATGTGCTTCAGCTGTGGAACCCACACTTCCCTATTGGTCACTGTGATGATGGGGGTTTAGGCCCCATTGCCACAATGTTCAAATTGTGCTTCAGCTATGGAACCCACACTTCCCTTTTGGTCACTGTGATGATGGGGGTTTAGACCCCATTGCCACAATGTTCTGAATGTGCTTCAGCTATGGGCCCACACACTTACATTTTGGTCACTGTGATGATGGGGGTTTGGACCCCATTGCCACAATGTTCAAGATGTGCTTCAGCTATGGAACCCACACTTACCTTTTGGTCACTGTGATGATGGGGGTTTAGACCCCATTGCCACAATGTTCTGAATGTGCTTCAGCTATGGACCCCACACTAACATTTTGGTCACTGTGATGATGGGGTTTTGGACCCCATTGCCACAATGGTCATGGCCTGCTTGCATTGTGGGGGCCACACACAAATATGTGTGGCACATGTGATAGGGGGTCACATTGTATGTTCAAAGTCATGTTCAGTGTTGTAGCCATTTGACGCAGTCTACACACGCTTGTCATGGTGTTGGGGGGATGTCTTTTTCTTGCATTCCCTAGGTTGTGGTGTGCTGGTTGTGTCATGCATTGTCCATCCTATGAGTGGGGGTGGTGTTGGTGGTAGGCATCCAGCCCCCCATGGGTAGAGGTGGTAGTAGTGGTAGGCATCTGGCACCCCCTGGGTAAGGGTGGTAGTAGTGGTAGGCATCCAGCCTCCCATGGGTAGAGGTGGTAGTAGTGGTAGGCATCTGGCACCCCCTGGGTAAGGGTGGTAGTAGTGACAGGCATCCAGCCCCCCATGGGTGAAGGTGGTAGTAGTGGTAGGCATCTGGCACCCCATGGGTAAGGCTGGTAGTAGTGACAGGCATCTGGCACCCCATGGGTAGTGGTGGTAGTAGTGGTAGGCAACCAGCACCCCATGGGTAAGGGTGGTAGTAGTGACAGGCATCCGGCACCCCATGGGTAGAGGTGGTAGTAGTGACAGGCATCTGGCACCCCATGGGTAGTGGTGGTAGTAGTGACAGGCATCCAGCACCCCATGGGTAGAGGTGGTAGTGGTGGTAGGCATCTGGCACCCCATGGGTAGAGGTGGTAGTAGTGGTAGGCATCTGGCACCCCATGGGTAGAGGTGGTAGTAGTGGTAGGCATCTGGCACCCCCTGGGTAATGGTGGTAGTAGTGACAAGGCATCTGGCACCCCCTGGGTAAGGGTGGAAGTAGTGACAGGCATCCGGCACCCCATGGGTAGTGGTGGTAGTAGTGACAGGCATCCAGCACCCCATGGGTAGAGGTGGTAGTGGTGGTAGGTATCTGGCACCCCATGGGTAGAGGTGGTAGTAGTGACAGGCATCTGGCACCCCATGGGTAGAGGTGGTAGTAGTGGTAGGCATCTGGCACCCCCTGGGTAAGGGCGGTTGTAGTGACATGCATCCAGCCCCCCATGGGTGGAGGTGGTAGTAGTGGTAGGCATCTGGCACCCCCTGGGTAAGGGTGGTAGTAGTGACAGGCATCCAGCACCCCATGGGTAGAGGTGGTGGTGGTGGTAGGCATCTGGCAGCCCACGGGTAGAGGTGGTAGTAGTGGTAGGCATCTGGCACCCCATGGGTAGAGGTGGTAGTAGTGGTAGGCATCTGGCACCCCTGGGTAAGGGTGGTAGTAGTGACAGGCATCCAGCACCCCATGGGTAGAGGTGGTAGTAGTGGTAGGCATCTGGCACCCCTGGGTAAGGGTGGTAGTAGTGGTAGGCATACAGGCCCCTATGTGTATGTGTGGCATTGGTGAGGGCCATCCCGCCCCTATGGTGCTGCTGTTGCTGGTGTAGGTATTTCTGCATCCCTCTGTGTGTGATGTGTCGGGTACGTGTAGTTTGTTTTTGTTGTTGGTGTCTGACTTACCTTCTGCGCCGTACGCGTCCGTGCCTGTTCCGGTAATAGAGGTAGAATATTGGTAGGATCGGTACGAAGGGATTCATGGTTGGTTCGTCTCGTTCGTCTTTCTCTTTGCTTCGCCTCGTCCTCGTCGCTGGCGTGTTCGTCTCGTAGCCGTGGATCGTGTTGTGGCGCGAATCGGAGCTTATGTGCGCCTCGCCCGGATGCTTTGACGTGCCGTGCGTAGCGACGGGTTCGGCGCGTACGGAATGCGCATCGTACTAGTCCGGCCGAACGGGGCTGCATTTTTGCTTCCGTGCGGCTCGATTCTACGATTCCGGATCCGGCTCGGTCGGGGAACAGGTCCTGGATTGGGTGAGTACGACTGGGTCGGAATCTATGCTGTAGTGCGCATCGTACTTGCTCGTTCGGAATAATGTGCGGCTCGGTCGGGAAACAGGCATTCGCATGGCTTTTTTCCCGAGCGAATGGTGTTAGGTGCGTCTCCGACCGAGATCGGAATCGACCCCCTAGTTCCTACTGAATGCCCCTCCCAACCACTCCGCACCCATTCAACGATGGCTCAAACAACTTACAGCTTTCAACTGCAATTCGAAATCCGCATGTTGTTGAATACACAAGATCTTTAGGCATAACGCTGGACAAATACCTGAATATGCAAGACCACATCAGTGCAACAACTAGGGGAGCCAACAACCATCTCAACACACTTAGGAAAATCAAGCCGTTCCTGCCTCCTGTTGACAACTAGCAGTCCAGTCCCTAGTTATCTCCCGTTAGGAATATGGAATTGTGACATTGGCTGAGTTGCCCAAAGCTAGACTGGTACCCCTTAGGGCCAATCTGAATTCTGCTGCCAGACTCATCACAGGCTCACGAAAACGTGGTCACATCACACCTGACCTAATCCAGCTCAACTGGCTATCGCTTGAACATAGGATTTGTTTCAAAGATTGCCTGCTTAACGCACAAAGCTCTTCATTATAATATCCCAATTTACTTGGCAAAAAAACTTGAACTTTCTGGTATGAATTGGACCCTAAGAAATTCCAGCACTCTCCTGCTGAAACCTCATAAATTAAAAAAGAAAAGAACCTACAACCACGCTTTCTCTGGTCTTTCTCCCCAAGAATTTGGAACGCTCTTCCTCCCGATATCCGCTCTAACCCTTCGACCTCTTCATTTAAAAAACAAGTCAAAGGGCCAAGTCAAAGTCAGAATAACCAGCTGCAACAATCAACCTGAAGACAACATAACTAATTTTTATGTCTTACAGACAACAGGAGTCTTTCATTCATTGATGCAATTTTTGTCAAGTTACATGTTCCACGTGTTTGGTTTGCTGTTTCTGTAACTGTGCTGGTTAACTTACTATATGCTTATTATGGACGCTTTTTACTGACCAATCTTATCTGCTTTCTGTTGTACAGTGCTCTGATACCCTTACGGGTCATGTTCGAGCTATATAAAACCTTTCAAATGAATAAATAAAAGCGGCCTGGCATGACTCAGTCCAGATCACCTGACGTGGCTGCTTTCTTGAAGTCAGCTCAGTCAAGGGAGCAACAATGGTGCCACACCCCTTGACAAATCTGCAGTAGTACCCATTGATACTTGAGAAGGCTCTCACCTCTGTCTGGGTCATGGGGGGTTCCCAAGCCAGAATGGTGTCAATCTTGGGTTGTAGGGGCGCCAACTGGCCGCTTCCTACCTGGTGCCTAAAGTACACAATAGAACCCTTCTCTGCACTTACTGCCCTTGATAGTGAAGCCTGCCTTCTACAGGGCCTTCAACACTTCCCAGAAGTGGTGCAAGTGGTCCTTCCAACTGGAACTGAAAACAGCAATGTAATTAAGGTAGGCGGCACTGAAGTTCTCAAGCCCCTGCCAGGAACTGATTGACCAACTTCTGAAAGGTGGCACGGGCATTCTTCAACCCAAAAAGCATGACCCAGAACTGGTAGTGCCCTTCTGTTTTTGAGAATGCGCACCTCTCCTGTGCCCCCTCGGTCAAGGCAATCTGCCAGTACTCAGATGTTATATCAAACGTACTGAGGAACTTGGCAGCTCCCAGCCGATCAATGAGGTTATCAGCTCGGGGGATGGGGTGGACATCAGTCTTAGTGACAGCATTGAACTCACGGTAGTCCACACTGGACCACATTTCTGTGGTGGCACCAGGCAGAGCAGCTTTGGGAACCAAGACCACTCGGCTGTGCCAAGGACTGCCGGAGGGCTCATTCACCCATAAATCTAACATCCTGGACACCTCCTCCTTGATGCTAGCCTTTATTCTGTCAACGTGTAGATCTTGTGCTTCACAGGTGGACTGTCCCTAGTGTCAATGTCATGAGTGCACCAAAGAGTGACTCCTGGGGTGTGTGAGAACAGAGTGGCAAACTGCCCCAGCAACTGGTGACGGTCACTCTGCTGCTCCAGGGTCAGTGGAGGGGAGAGAATTACACCTTCTACTGACCCATCCTGCTGCTTGGCAGACAGGAGGTCAGGGAGGGATTCACTCTACTCTTCCACCCCATCATCAGTAGCCAAGAGCATGTTCAACTCAGACCTCTCAAAGTGGGGTTTGAGGCGGTTTACATGCAGAACCCTCAAGGGGTTCCTAGGAGTCTGCAAGTCCACCAGGTAGATGACATTATTCCTGCACTGCATCACCTCATATAGGCCAGACCAATTGTCGTGTAGAGCACGGGGCTCTAAGGGCCCCATCACCTGCACCTTCTGACCAGGCTGAAACACAACTAGAGTGGTATTCTGGTCATACCAACGTTTCATGTCCTCCTGGCTTGCTTCCAGGTTATCCTGAGTGAGTTTCCTGAAGTGGGTTGTCTGGTTTCTGAAGGGTAGAATGTAACTGAATACATCCTGGGGTAGCTTTCTAGGAGCTTGCTCTCAGACCTCCTTGACCAAACTAAGAGGTCCTCTCACAGGGTGCCCGTACGACAGCTCAAAGGACTAAAGCCAACCCCCTTCTGCGGTACCTTCCTATAGGTGAAGAGAAGGCATGGCAAGAGGATGTCCCACTTATGCCTCTTGGGTTCTGACAGACCCCCCAATCATGCCTTTCAGGGTACGGTTGAATCTCTCAACCAATCCATTATGCTGAAGATGATACTTCTGTCGCCTGGGGTGGGCTGGAGAGCCAAATGTTGAAGGTGCAGCGCCTGCAATGCAAACATATGCGATTAATGCAGGCACAACTTGGTTCTTTGGCCACAAACATAGCAGGGATCAGGGACAGCATGAGGAGCTCACCACAGCAGTGGTGGAAGGACAGAGGGACACGAATAATAACTTTACAAATGTCAGCCAAGCCATCCGTGAGTTGTGCAAGGTGATGCAGGAAGACCATGTGTCACAACGCAAAAGGCATCATCATTTGATAGGGTGCTTAGATGGGTACTCTAGGGCCATCAACCGCCTGAGCACAACCACAGCTCAGCTGTCCCATTGTGCTGTGGGCATGCAGGTGGAGATGATCCATTGCTGTGTGGACGTGGCCAGGGGACTCATACAGGTCACAAATACCGTGGAGCAATTACAGAATGCATCAGTTGTGGGCAACAATGTACTGGGTGGAGGGGAGAGTGAGGAGGCCGCCAGCCTTAGTAGTCTCTTGGCACCAGTGATCACGTGCAGGAGGCGCAGTACCAGGAGCACCTCTGCATCAGACGGCTCCACAAGGGATGTGGCAGAGCCCACAGAACAGCCCACGGGGTGCGTGGCCGCAGAAAGTAGTGTGGCGTTGGGAGACAAACTAGAATCTGGTTAAGTAACCAGTTTTATGCCATTTGTCAGGGCTGACATTTAAGTACCATGGCAATGTCATGTTGTCTAATTTTGACAGTCACAATGCACGTTTGCATATGGTATGTGTGCATTTCCACTATCACATTTTCTACAAAATAAATATTACAAAGAATTGAAGCATGTAGTGTCTCGTCTCATCATTACCCACCTTAAAAATAATGCTGTGTAATTTCTGCATGTCTCTGTCTCCCCTCTGCTGCGCTCAGCCCGTGTGCTGCTGGTGTTGGTTGTCCTGGCTTATTGTCTTCCTCAGGCTTGCTGTCTGAGAGTTCCAGGGGGTATGCCTCTAGAAGTTGCAATGTTGTGCAACATGGCACAAGTGGCCACAATTTTGCAGCAGGTATCTGGCCTGTACTGCAATGCCCCCCCAGTCATGTGGAGGCAGCTGAACCTACTTTTTAGTAAGCTAAAGGTCCGCTCAATCACATTGCAGGTGGTAATATGCGCTGCATTGGATTGCTGGGTACTTGGATTCAGGTATGGCGTCAGTATGGAGCGCACAGTGTATGCGCTGTCACCTACAGGACAGAGAGCAACAGATTACACACTGCTGTGTATCACCATGACCAAAGGGTCTGCAAGACAGGTTTACATATGTTTACCAAGCAGGTATCCTTTGCCAAATTCACCCCCAAGGAGACAAGTGTGTATGCCACTGTGTCTGAAGATGTAGGAATCATGTGTACTGCCAGGGAAACTAGCCACTATGTCTGTGATTATGTGTTTGGAATTGCGGATGACTTGCATATTAAATGAATGGTATGATTTGCTGTTCCTGTAAATGTACTCATTCACTGAGGGGGACATATGGCTACATGCATCCATCAATGCAACCACTTACGTGGGGAAATTGGGCTACTTGATAGTAATCAAATTTTGTGTGCTGCAATTCATGTGGTGTTGTAGGGAACCATATGTGTGGTGTATCCTCTGCAACATGGCATCTAGGAATGAGTTGAAAAAGCGTGATAGTGCACTTTGGGAAACCCCTCCAGCTGCAGCTATTACACCTTGGAAGCTACCTGACGCTAGAAGGTGCAGTGAAGTTAGGACCTGCACATGAGTGGGAATGGCATGTGTCCTGCGGGTCTAACGCTGCAGTTGGGGATCTAATTCAGTTATCAGATCATAGATCATGTCTGCATTCAACCTATATTTGTCATATATCTCTTCCTCTGTCTGCCCCAGCAATGTAATGCGCACTCTAAAAATGCGCTCCTGTATCCTCCTTCTTCTCTGTGCTGCTGCTCATAGCCTCATCCTCCTCGCCATGACGTAGAGCGCTGTCATTGTGAAACATTCTGAGGCCTTCTGGAACTGTTTAAATACTTTGCCAATGGTTCCCACCTGATTAGATAGTTTTCACATGGTTAACACCTGATTTGAATTTGTGCTATTTTGCGAGTGCAAAATTGCGATTTCTGGCCCATTCGCAATTTGAGAATTTTCATGCATATGCTTGCGATTATCAAATAGCGATTCGCTAATACGTATTCGCTATTTTGGCATTCGCTAAATAGGTATTCGCAATATTTTGCGAATACAAGTTTTTGGTTGATGCATTGCTTGTGGCTATTTTGCGATCGCAAACGGCCATTTTTCGCGATTCGCACTGTTTGCGATCGCAAAATACCTTGATGCATGTGCCCCAAAGACCTTTGGGGATGGGAACATTCAGAAACACTCTCCAACACCACACCAATTGTGCATCTTCTAATGTCATCTACTGGAGTTTGTGTCCATGTCATGTGATGTATACTGGACAAACATCTCAGCAAGTCAAGGCCAGGACTGGCCAACACAGAATACGTATCCGCTGCTTGATTGAAACTACCCCCGCGTTTCAGCATTACTTAGCAAAACAGCACACAGCAGATGGCCTGCGGTGGCAAATCATTGAAAAGGCCCTTCCATCTCCCAGAGGTGGAGGTACATTATAGACTCCCAAAGGCTGGTGTGCAAGTGGATCGACAAGTGCTACTCAATAAGACAAGGACCTAACACCATGAAAGAATGGTGCAAATGTATTGGCCAAATGAATCAACTTTAGCTCTGACTAAATGATTGATGATTCCAGACTGAATTCCAAATGAACCAGCAACTCTTGCATGGCCCCCTCCTGCTTGCCCTCTGTTCATTTTACTAAGTCAACAAGACTGCTACACTTTTTCTAACATTGGGAGACTTCTTACTCACCATCTTTTTTCAGAACATCATAGAGAACATGAATATTGTACTTACTCAATGCATTTATCCTTGCACTGTGTCCCAAATGGGAATATGGATATTGTATTCATTTAATGCATTTCTTTCTTGTACTGTGTCCCTGATCATTCAGACCTGCCCATCTTCTCTGTAGCAACTGTCTAACTTTTTCTTGTGTAATGCAAAACACATTTTATATACATATATGTTGTGTTTTTTGTAGCAAAGGGCTATTTTCTGTGTTTTTACTTGCCACTGTTCCACATTTGTCAATAATACTTACAATTTTACCAATTGTGTTCCTGCTATCCCTGTGTGATAGGTTCTTCCATGCCATTAATTGACCTTTCATTTACACGCCGACCTCACAGTGAGTTGCATGCATTATCGAGCGCCTCTGTTTTTAGACCGAGTCTTGCCATTTCAGTCTATACACACGGTTCCTGTAGCAACACACACATAAATTTGAGCAACTCCATGTCTAGCTGGACTCTCACTATCCCTAATCTGCACACGCTGTTCAGGGTGTTTCCACACCTTTACTATGTCTATAGCCTCAGGGTGACAAATGGAGGCTCATCCCCCCGCCCTCTATACGGCCATTAAATTGGCCACGCCCCCTGCACAAGGACACTACATGACTGATGCCCTGCTTCTTATCTCTAGGCTTAACGCAGGACACCTAGGATCTTTCTTCAGTGAAGACAGGCGAATCTCTGATCGGGAGCTCTCTGGTACAGCTGTATTCCCCGGTTGTTAGTGGCATGCAACTCACGGGTAGGCGCATCAGTTTGAGCGCAAACTGTTATCATAGTCATTATTTTGAGATGAGCTTTTTTTTAAAATCAATTCCTAGCTTCCCTATGTTAATTTCTGTCTTTTTTTTCCACCATTGTATGTTTAAATACTATACTCGTGAGTATATATCTGTGTGTGTTCATTTAATCATAATAAAACTCTGCACTTTGGGGATCCTGGGTCTTTGGCCATATCACACTGAAAGCCCTTTATCTCTTCTGATCTCAGAACCTGAACAGTGTTGTGATAATACTCACACTACTTATCACATCCTTGGTAAGCAGTGGCGTAGCAAGGTCAAGTGGTACCCGGTGCGGAAAATTTCTTGTCACCACCAGCTTGACAAAATGGCAAAAATATATGTTTTTCAAACACATATTTTTGTCATTTTGTCACCCCCCTCAATGATTTCATGTTACCCCCGGCTTGACAGAATGGCAAAAACATATGTTTTTCAAACACATATTTTTGCCATTTTGTCACCCCCCTCAGTGAAGACACCTGGGGCGGCCTGCTGGAAAAGGTGTGGCGCAGCGGCCAGGGTGCCTGACTCCGGACCACGGGGTTCACGGCTATATCCCCGGTGCCGGCGGCAGGTTAGCCCAGCACCATGTGACTCGCAATATCTCGCGTAATCTTCCCGAGGGCCCCCAGCACCGGGACACCTCTCCGGAGGTAGCTGTGCGCTTTACAAATGCTGGTATTTCATTTCATTTCACTGCACCCCCCTTCCTACGCCACTGTTGGTAAGTAGCTTCATAGCTACGCATACACGGTTCAGTGTATCTTCAATACCGTATGCATCCCATACAGGTTATTCTTTGGACACCATCCTTGCGACCACCACTGAGGTCTTGATGTTTATCTAGCACTCAGGCCATACATGCCATCACAACCAGTACATATTCTCCATTATCCCACATTCATTTCTCCAATTCTACGTGGTACCCTATATAATTTTGCACCTTTCTTTAGTCCTCCAGGATATTTTCAGTCATGATGAAACCATCATATCCTGTGTAGGGTCGAAACGCCATCAACACCATCTAAAGACAGACTTCTCATATAACCATGCACTGGGGAATACCCCTGGTGTGGCTATCAGCATTTAAAACTATTGACTGTCTTATGTAAAATACCAATATACCTTTCATGTTCATGCATTTGTCACTTCTCTTACTTTGCTTGGTTATGGTTTTTCTTACTTGGGGTCTGTTGTATGAGAAACTCTCACCACTCACCTAATTCTGCTCGTTTGATCTCTTAATGCGTTCTTATGTATTTCTCGGACGAATTAAATATTATAAATACTGGTTGACTTTTAAGAGTTGTGCCTAAATTGATTTGCGTACAGAATTTTTCTGACTTACAAGTAATTCTTTACCCTTGATTGATTCAATACAGGAAATTCCTGTTGTAGTATATTGTTTTTTCAAAATGAGTTCCATGTGAATGCATGTTCCAAGTTTATTCTTATGTCCCTGGGCACTCAGACTCATTGGGACCCTGGGCTATTCACATTTTCAGTCAATTTTAATGATTTTTGGGGGGTTAACTATTTACAATAGCAATTTAGTGCATAGAATAATTGCATGCATATCTAGCGTGTGGCAGTTCAGGTTCACAATTATCGCACTCTAGTATATTCTCCAAAAACTGTTCTGATCAATAGGGGAGTGTATATTAAACAGGGAATGTTGCAGACCTGGGGGAAAAGGTTCTTGTGGAAACAATTACAAGCTGTTTCTGCATGAATGTGCTGTTTTTCTGACTGGCGGATGTATCTGTGCAGGTTGCTGGTGTTTCTTGCATCAATTGTAATTCAAGCTAATGAAAAACTGAGTATAAATCCAAATTGTAGCTGGTACATAGGATTTCCACCACGTGGTGAGGCTACTCTGTCTACATTTCCAACTCTACAAGTGGATATTTCCTGTGCAGATATCCTCTTCCCCTTGTTCTGTCTAAGTACCTCTAAATATAGTTAAGTTGTGTACAGAGGTGGGTACATTTTTCAGGGCTGGTTAAGTCCAGAAGAATTTTGCACTCTGTTGTCTATTTTGTGATAAATGCAGTTGGGTTGTAGGGCGATTACAAAAATTGTGTAGACTTGTTCAAGCTTAAAGTAAACTCAGCTTGCCTCAGAAATACTCATGTGGCTTCTCTTCATTCATAAGAAATATAGCACAGTTGAGCTCCCTGTGCCTGTCAAGGCACAACTGAATGTACTCGTTCGAGCCCACTATGCACACGGTAGCCTCATAAATAGAAACATTCCAGAACATATGCAGTAATTCATTCAAGGCGCAGCTGTAATGAACTGATGTTATGTGGCATAAAATAATCTTGTTTTTTACAAGATAATCTCTTTTTTTTACAAAAGAAAAGAATCAAAATCAATGAAAGAACAATTATATCTCTGGAATTATGATAACACATTATAATGCAATCTAACAGGTAGGCCCCTTATTCTGAGTCCCTCATTCTATGAATTCTGAGGTGCTCTGTTTCTCCCCTGCACTGTACTTATACTGTTCTCTTTCGTGGTAAGGCCACTCTTTTACAGTTTTATTTCCACATTATTCAGCACAACATGCCACTCATGCATACTTTCTACTTCTAGTGGTTCCAAAAACGTACACACAGCATATCTCTTCCTTCCCAATGTCACCTTTAACAAATCACCAACTTGCATCCAGATTCCATTCTTCCTATCTTTTACTTTCTCTGCTTCCACATTGTTCCAACCTAACCCCTACAGCAACAACATGTTCTTTACATCTTTTATAATCCTCTCATCCTTTCAAAAGGGGTAAATCCCATCATGATACTCTGCATGTTAAGGTAAGATCTCATGTAACATATTGCTAACATTTCACTTGCCATGTACTACCCTCTGGATTGTCCTCTTAACCAATCAATTGACACATTCTTCCACACCATTATCTTGTGGATTATACAATGAAGTCCTCACATGCTTAATACTGACTGATGCAAAATCATTGCATTTGAGAAGAAGTTAGCTGTGTCCCACTATCTGCGACCTTGTGCACAGGAAATCCTGATTTCCAGAATAACTTTTGTAATTCCTTGATTTTAGTTTCTTTCTTAATATTCTTTATGAATTCTACTTCCACCAACAGTGAAAATACATCTATAACAACTACTGCAAACACCATTCAGCTTCTCCTAAATAGTCCTTTGTACCATGCATTCACATTTGTATGCCACCCACCTTCAACTCTTTTTCGCTGTTTAGGCATACACAAGATCTCCTCACCCAAGCTTTTAGGCTTTGCCCGACCCTTGCACAAACAGCATGACTGTCACCCTCCCTCAAACATGGATTTCAATGACAGGCAGAGGCATAGAATGGTAAAGCAATTTCAAAACCAACTTCCCTAAAAGATGTATATTTAAATTGTGGGGTCAGGAACCCTAAACTCCAAATCTCTATGTCTTCCCAATTGGAAGTTACACTTGTAAGAGGTTACTAGGCAGCTCCACTTATGGGAGAGATAGCCCTTGCAATAGTGAAAAATGAAATTAGCTGTATTTCACTCTCAGGACTAGTAAAACACACCAGTACATGTCCTACCTTTTAAATACACTACACCCTGTCCATGGGGATACCTTGGGCCTACCTTAGGGGTGCCTTACATGTACTAAAAGGGAAGGTTTGGGTCTGGCAAGTGGGTGCACTTGCAAAAACCCGGTAACCAAAGGTTGCCTAGAAACAGAGTGCTCCAACCATAAAAGCCAGTGGGCTAAATCTCAACACATTAATACATTCTAATTAAGAGTAACAAATAACTTTAAAAAGAAAAGCCTATGAAAAAGCGAAGCAAATCATTTGTTTGTTGAATCACTTCATGAGCAAAGTCCATTTAATAAATAATTCTGATAGCAGTTGTTTCTTGAATCAGTCCCAATGCATTTCGGGTGGCATGCACCCTTCATCAGGGTTAACTGAAAAACAGAAAAACAGAAAAACAATGTATATGTATATACCTTCACTGTATGGTCCCTGCGGCGAACTACGATGTCCAGCATGCAGTGGAGAAGCAGGCAAAGCACAAGGAGCTTTGCACCTGTGAGGCAGAGGAGGGGCGTGATCACATGACAGGGAGTGGTCACAGCAGTTAAAACACCACTTCAAAGTACCCCTCACAAGGATACAACTGAAACGGGCACTGAGGAATCCATTTGAAGGATGAAACGCGTCTGCCGAGCATTTCAGGGACCCTTTTTTATGCTTGTGCACTGTCATCAAATAAAGCTGCTTTTCAAGTCCCCCGGAGCAGTGTCACACTCTTTTCCAGGAGGTGGGAGAGAGACTGGTAGCTATGTATATATATATATATATTCCTCTCCTCGCCACAATCCTCCGGAAAAACGAGTGCAGACCTCATTCAGTGCAAATATTCCATTTTATTACCAGTCCTCTGCCATTACGCGTTTCGGCCGTACAAGCGGCCTTGATCACATGACAACGCTCAACAGCTTTACCCCCATATTTAAAGTGCCCGTGCTTAATTAAAATCATGGAAATAGAAATCATGTTAAAATTTGTTTACATACTTTACATACCATAATACCTCATGTTCCATTACATAACATATTTTGTTATTCATTTAGTTGTTATTCATAATTTATATTCAACCTCCTATATGATTGCCCACATTGTAGTGAAACAATATTACAAAATAATTTTTTGATATATATATATATGTTTTGGTTCAGGCTAGATATCTACTTAAATGTCTCCTGACACATGTTTACGTATTTCCATTAAAATGATATCATATATAGGAATAAAGACATCATCCACATATAAAAAATACATATCTTAATACAAAAGTGAAAACAAACCTATCACCTACCACTATGTGCTATAAAATTTATTTATAAAGGACACATTTCTTTGAAGAAACACCTATTTCCTATTTTGTGTCCTTAAGTTTAAATACTTTGCCAGTTCACGGATTACTCTGCACCATACAATATCTGCTATTCATGTCTTTTTTAATACATATATTTATTCTTGTTATTATATATATAAATATACCACAGATGAATCTGTTAATTCAATATTGTTCTATTGTGCCAATGAATTAGTTGTGCAATACTTTCTTTTCTTGATTACATTTGCTTAAATGCATCCGTGCACATCTCTAAATCATTTACTACCATTATCGACATGCTTTGAATGGACAGATAAAGTGACTCAGTGCTATACTACTTAGAGTTAAAAACCAATAGTGCTATAAATATTAAATATCTAAAGGGGTACACAAATAAATTCATTATATACACATACAAATTATCATACGTAAACAAATAAATTCATTATATACAAGTACAAATTATCATAGTAAATTCATTAAATACGTCCTACTTTAAAGTTCATACATTATTTCATATTGCAAGGGAGGTTTCTAAGAATGTCAGTAGATCGTTGGCTTTTAAAGTCTTAACACAAAGAACCCAGATGTAGATCTATAAAAAACATTAGGAAAAGGGCTTTAAGAAATCACTATAAAATACCACCCCAATTCTAAAACCATTCCTAAAAATTATACTAGTTTTATTAATTGGATAAATATAGTTTTGCTTCTTGCCCAAGGTTCTTCAGAAATTAAGTGCAAGCAAGAAAAGGTGTCCCTTCATTGCAATGTTCTAATTGGCTTGCCCGCTATACATGCTTGACCTATGGGAGACTGACTACCTACGTTATAAAAACGTATGTAAATCTTCTGTAATATTGAGCCCGCCTGGATGCTTAGAATCAAACTCTAAAATATAACTCGTTTCCAGGCGTCTCAGTTTGGCTTCTCTGTCACCCCCTCTTTTCATAATAGGTATAGCTTCAATGGCATAATAGCGTAAAAATTGTGGATTGCTATTGTGTACAGTTTGAAAATGTCTTGCAACAGGGTAATTTTGATCCTTATTAGTGATCGCCCTGATATGCTGAAGGACACGTTTATGCACTGCTAATTTTGTGCTGCCTATATATTTCAATTGGCAGTCACATTCCAATACGTATACACAATATTCTGTCTTACACGTAAGATGCTGTTTAATCTCTTTAACTGTATCTGAAAAAGCAGTTGTGTACGTTTATATATATATATATTCACTGAAAAAACCATAGGTTTCAGGCACGTTATAGTTAGAAATTAGCATTTAAAAAACCTTAGAAATTCACTGAAAAAACCATAGGTTTTAGGGAAAGTTATAGTTAGTTGGACATTTCACTCGTACAAAACCAGAGAAATTCCCCCGTTATAGTTAGTTCAGCTAACTATAACTCCCGCCCCCGCAATGCACTGCTGATGACATCACATATTACATCACTCATGACATGGTCAGTGACATCACTGATGATTAAGTCCCCTTGAATCCTGAGAGTCCCTGGGGTCCAACTAGCCCACCAGGTACCTCCAGTAAGCGCCACAGAGCTGCGTTGCAGAGAGGTGTAAAAAGGGGCGTGGCCTGGACCACCTCACTGCAACGCATGCCTGTGGCGCTTACTGGAGGTACCTGGTGGGCTAGTTGGCCCCCAGGGGCCTTCAGGGTTGTGCAAACGCGCCCATGGCGCATTTTAAGTTAGAGAATAAAGTCCCCTTGAATCCTGAGGATAACATGCAGCTCCCCGTGTGGAAAAGCAATCTGCTTTGCATTTTGGAAGCGAGAGCAGGTTTTCCTGCTCTCGCTTCCAAAATCCATAGCAAACAGCAGTGTCCCGGGGGTGGGCACCCTGGGACACTGCAGGAGCCGGCCCTGGGGGGTTGCGGTCCCCAGGGCCATCACGGGCTCCAGGAGGGGGGCCGCGTGGCCCGCCTCCCTTCAGTTTCAAAGCCCCAGGAGGTGGTGGTCCCCGGGGCTCTGGGGTCCATAATGGACCCCCAAATTTACATACTTAGTGCCCCGGGGAGGTGGCGGTCCCCGGGCGTGTGGGGGCTCCGAGCCCCCACACAGGTTCTTTATTTTAAAAAAAACAAGCCCCGGGGTTGGCGGGGGCCGTGTGCCCCCTGCAAATATTCAAGAAAAGCCCCGGGGGTGGCGGTCCTCGGGCTTGGAGGGGCCTTGGAGGCCCCCACACATTAAAAAAAACAACTTGGCCCACCCGAAGGCTAAATATTAACGAAGCGCGGGAGTCCACGCTTTGTTTTTTAATTTTCACCGCAGGATTCGTGGATCCTGCGCGAATTTTGCTGATTTTTTTTATAAAAAAATGCTTTTTTTGGCCCTGAGCAGGCCTAGGGGGTCAGGGTGTTTCTACCTTGCCCCCTTTTCTTGTTTTTTAACGTTTTTTCTACTGTTTTCTTGTGACTCGGTTCTATGGCTGCCAACACTTCCTGGTTTGGAGTGTTGACAGCCAATTAGAATAAAGTTCGTGGCCGGGAGGGTCCGCGGATCCACCGCGCCTCTAGATATCGAAACTTTTATTTTTTGATTTTTCAGCAACTACTGAACAAATTTACACCATTTAAAAAAGGCTCTTTCTGAACCAAGGGCTACTTTTTGCCAAATTTGGTGTAATTCCGTTCAGCAGTTCGAGCTGTAGCCGTGTCTAAAGTTTCCTATGGGAAATTGATTTTCCGACCTCTTTTTTTATTTCTCAGGAACTACTGAACGGATTTACACCATTTAACAAAAGGGCTCTTTCTGAACCAAGGGCTACATTTTTGCCAAATTTGGTGTAATTCCGTTCAGCAGTTCGAGCTGCAGCCGTGTCTAAAGTTTCCTACGGAAAATAACATGGAGAAAACACGTTTTGGGACCCCCCTTTTTCTCGGCCCCCGCTTGGCAAATCACCCCGAAACTTTCAAAACAGGAGCTGACCGGAGCGCCCCACTAGTTTTGAAAATTTCGCGAAGATTCGTCATCCAGCGCCAAAGTTATTGGGAAAAGAAAAACGCTTTTCCTATGGAAACTAGGTCCTAACTATAACTATCTACTGGCGACCGCCAGTAGATAATATATATATATATATATATATATATATTATCTACTGGCGGTCGCTAGTAGATAATATATATATATATATATATATATATATATATATATATATATATATATATATATATATATATATATATATATATATATATATCTACTGGCGGTCGCCAGTAGATAGTTATAGTTAGGACCTATTTTCCATAGGAAATCCGCGACATTCTATTTGAAATAGCTCTTGCGTCAATTGACGAATCTTCGCGAAATTTTCAAACTTTATGGCCCGCTCCGGTCCGCTCCTACCCTGAAAGTTTCGGGTGATTCGTGAAGCGGGGGCCGAGAAAAAGGGCGGTCCCAAAACGTGTTTTCCCCATTCATTTTCCCATAGGAAACTTTAGACACGGGCTACAGCTCTGAACTGCTGAACGGAATTACACAAAATTTGGCAAAGAGGTAGTTCTTGGTTCAGAAAGAACCCTTTTTGTTAAATGGTGTAAATCCGTTCAGTAGTTGCGGAGAATTTAAAAATATAAGAGTCAGAAAATCAATTTCCCATAGGAAACTTTATGCAAGGCTACAGCCCGAACTGCTGAACGGAATTACACCAAATTTGGCAAAGAGGTAGTTCTTGGTTCAGAAAGAACCCTTTTGTTAAATGGTGTAAATCCGTTCAGTAGTTGCTGAGAAAATCAAAAGTAAAAACACATATATATCTCGGGCGGAGCCTAACCACACATGTCATCGTGAGATCTGATTGGCTGTCAGCACTTCATCCTGGAATTGCTGGCAGCCATCTTGGGACCAATATAAATGATAGTACCCCATTGAAATGCATTGTAGTGAATCAAAGATTTTGAGGGTTACCAAAAGGAGAACTATAAAGGGTGATAACAGACTTTAGTTACATTAGAATTCATTTGTTGATGGTACCATACTAATTTCAGGAATTGTGGTGTGTTCTAAGGTGATTTTACCCTGTGAAAAACCTTCTGATGGGATATCATGAATCATGTTTGAGAGAAAACTATTTTCACATGCTTGTCCCATACAGTTTTGGAAGGTGCTCCAGAAGCTAAAATGAGAGCATATTTTCTGTAAATTCACATTATCTTTCTCAGTCATGTGAGAATGAAGTCTGACATTCTCAGTAAAACATGTACATCCAACAAGGGCAGAGACTGTCAGTTGATTCCTTTGTGTTCTACTGCAGCTTCCCAGAGTGTTCTAAAGAACAACTAGAGTGCTAACAGCCTTACTTATGACAAAAGTATGGCACACCTGAAGCCATCTTGATTGGAATAAACTGGTAACACTTAAAACATTTAATTTAAAAAGGAACACAATGATGGGGTTCATCTTGTCATAGAAATGATGGTTAGTGCTCTGGAAAGAAAAATTAGGACATGTTTCAAGTGTGATCTCAAATATCTTCCTGTTATATTTCAACAGGAGCAGCCTGTCAGTTGATGCCTTTGTGTTCTACTGCAGCTTCCCAGAGTGTTCTAAAGAACAACTAGAGTGCTAACAGCCTTACTTATGACAAAAGTATGGCACACCTGAAGCCATCTTGATTGGAATAAACTGGTAACACTTAAAACATTTAATTTAAAAAGGAACAAAATGACGGGGTTCATTTTGTCATAGAAATTATGGTTAGTGCTGTAGAAAGAAAAATTAGGACATGTTTCAAGTGTGATCTCAAATATCTTCCTGTTATATTTCAACAGGAGCAGCCTGTCAGTTGATGCCTTTGTGTTCTACTGCAGCTTCCCAGAGTGTTCTAAAGAACAACTAGAGTGCTAACAGCCTTACTTATGACAAAAGTATGGCACACCTGAAGCCATCTTGATTGGAATAAACTGGTAACACTTAAAACATTTAATTTAAAAAGGAACAAAATGAGGGGGTTCATTTTGCCATAGAAATTATGGTTAGTGCTGCAAAAAGAAAATTTAGTGCATGTTTTAACCCCTTCCATGCTCATGACGAGCTCAGCTCGTCATGCTGCGCGGTATCGCTGTGCGCATGACGAGCTGAGCTCGTCACGACTCCACCCGCGATCGGAATGTCCCGCATACGAGCGGAATTCCGATCGCGGTCAAGGGGTTAAGTGAGATCTCAAATCCTCTTCTATTTCATTAGAAAATTCTGACATGCAGACTGAAACAATCACTTTCAATACCAGCAGTAGACTTCCAGTTAACTCCTTGGTGAGCAGTAGCTTTACTACAGTGATCTAATGAACAACTAGAGTGCTAACATTCTGAATTTATGGCAAATGTGTGACACATCTGAATGCCTTCTTGATGGAATCAAAGTAAAAAACTGAAAGCATTTCCTACTGAGGAGACTGCAGTAAATGAGGAAATTAGGAAACTTCATAACAAAGAAGTCTTCCAAGATGGCCACCAGTGAAAAAAGAGCCCAAATGTAGCACAAATATTACCCAGATGTAGCCCACATATAGCCCAATGACAAAAGTGTGAAAAACACTTTTATTTTTAGTTTTTTTGCAGTTTTATGTAGTGCAGACTGGTCAGGTATTGGAGCATTGCATCTTAAAACATGACCCCCCTACACTACACAAGCACCACTGCACTATCCTAAAACATAAAACACTACCCCCAGCATGACCCCCTACACTACACAAACACCACTGCACTACCCTAAACCCTAAAACACTACCCCAACACCACTGCACTAACCTAAATCCTAAAACACTTCCCCCAGCACGACCCCCTACACTACCCAAACACCACTGCACTACCCTAAAACATGACCCCTACACTACACAAACACCACTGCACTACCCTAAACCCTAAAACACTACCCCCAGCATGACCCCCTACACTACACAAGCACCACTGCACTACCCTAAACCCTAAAACACTACCCCCAGCATGACCCCCTACACTACACAAACACCACTGCACTACCTTAAACCCTAAAACACTACCCCCAGCACGACCCCCTACACGACCCAAACACCACTGCACTAACCTAAATCCTAAAACACTACCCCCAGCACGACCCCCTACACTAACCAAACACCACTGCACTACCCTAAAACATGACCCCTACACTACACAAACACCACTGCACTACCCTAAACCCTAAAACACTACCCCCAGCACGACCCCCTACACTACACAAGCACCACTGCACTACCCTAAACCCTAAAACACTACCCCCAGCACGACCCCCTACACTGCCCGAACACCACTGCACTGCCCTAAACCCTGAAACACCAGCCCCTGCACGACCCCCTACAATGCCTGAACACCACTGCACTGCCCTAAACCCTGAAACACCAACCCTAGCATGACCCCCTACACTGCCCGAACACCACTGCACTGGCGTAAACCCTGAAACACCACCCCCTTCACGACCCCCTACACTGCCCGAACACCACTGCACTGCCCTAAACCCTGAAACACCACCCCCAGCACACCCCCTATACTGCCCGAACACCACTGCACTGCCCTAAACCCTGAAACACTACCCCCAGCAAGACCTCCTACACTGCCCGAACACCACTGCACTGCCCTAAACCCTGAAACACCACCCCCAGTATGACCCCCTACACTGCCCGAACACCACTGCACTGCCCTAAACCCTGAAACACCACCCCCTGCACGATCCCCTACACTGCCCGAACACTACTGCACTGCCCTAAACCCTGAAACACCACCCCCAGCACGACCCCCTACACTGCACGAACACCACTGCACTGCCCTAAACCCCTTAACACTACCCCCAGCAAGACCCCCTACACTGCCCGAACACCACTGCACTGCCCTAAACCCTGAAACATCACCCCCAGCAAGACCCCCTACACTGCCCGAACACCACTGGCCTAAACCCTGAAACACCACCCCCAGCAAGACCCCTACACTGCCCGAACACCACTGCACTGCCCTAAACCCTGAAACACCACCCCCTGCACCACCCCCTACACTGCCCGAACACCACTGCACTGCCCTAAACCCTGAAACACCACCCCCAGCACGACCCCCTACATTGCCCGAACACCACTGCACTGCCCTAAACCCTGAAACACCACCCCCTGCACGATCCCCTACACTGCCCGAACACTACTGCACTGCCCTAAACCCTGAAACACCACCCCCAGCACGACCCCCTACACTGCACGAACACCACTGCACTGCCCTAAACCCCTAAACACTACCCCCAGCAAGACCCCCTACACTGCCCGAACACCACTACACTGCCCTAAACCCTGAAACATCACCCCCAGCAAGACCCCCTACACTGCCCGAACACCACTGCCCTAAACCCTGAAACACCACCCCCAGCAAGACCCCTACACTGCCCGAACACCACTGCACTGCCCTAAACCCTGAAACACCACCCCCAGCATGACCCCCTACACTGCACAAACACCACTGCACTGCCCTAAACCCTGAAACACCACCCCCAGCACGACCCCCTACACTGCCCGAACACCACTGCACTGCCCTAAACCCTGAAACACCACCCCCAGCACGACCCCCTACACTGCCCGAACACCACTGCACTGCCCTAAACCATGAAACACCAGCCCCAGCTCGACCCCCTACATTGCCCGAACACCACTGCACTGCCCTAAACCCTGAAACACCACCCCCAGCACGACCCCCTACATTGCCCGAACACCACTGCACTGCCCTAAACCCTGAAACAGCAGCCCCAGCACGACCCCCTACACTGCCCGAACACCACTGCACTACCCTAAACCCTCAAACACCAGCCCCAGCACGACCCCCTACACTGCCAGAACACCACTGCACTGCCCTAAACCCTGAAACGCCAGCCCCAGCAAGACCCCCTACACTGCCCGAACACCACTGCACTGCCCTAAACCCTGAAACACCACCCCCAGCAAGACCCCCTACACTGCCCGAACACCACTGCACTAAAGCCTGAAACACCACCCCCAGCAAGACCACCTACAATGCCCGAACACCACTGCACTGCCCTAAACCCTGAAACACCACCCCCTGCACGACCCCCTACACTGCCCGAACACCACTGCACTGCCCTAAACCCTGAAACACCACCCCCTGCACGACCCCCTACACGGCCCGAACACCACTGCACTGCCCTAAACCCTGAAACACCACCCCTCAGCACAACACCCTACACTGCCCGAACACCACTGCACTGCCCTAAACCCTGACACACCACCCCCAGCACGCCCCCTACACTGCCCGAACACCACTGCACTGCCCTAAACCCTGAAACACTACCCCAGCAAGACCTCCTACACTGCCCGAACACCACTGCACTGCCCTAAACCCTGAAACATCACCCCCAGCAAGACCCCCTCCACTGCCCGAACACCACTGCCCTAAACCCTGAAACACCACCCCCAGCACGACCCCCTACACTGCCCGAACACCACTGCACTGCACTGCCCTAAACCCTGAAACACCACCCCAGCACGACCCCCTACACTGCCCGAACACCACTACACTGCCCTAAACCCTGAAACACCACCCCCTGCACGACCCCCTACACTGCCCGAACACTACTGCCCTAAACCCTGAAATACCATTCCCAGCACGACCCCCTACACTGCACGAACACCACTGCACTGCCCTAAACCCTGAAACACTACCCCAGCACTAAACCCTGAAACACTACCCCCAGCAAGACCCCCTACACTGCCCGAACACCACTGCACTGCCCTAAACCCTGAAACATCACCCCCAGCAAGACCCCCTACACTGCCCGAACACCACTGCCCTAAACCCTGAAACACCACCCCTAGCAAGACCCCCTACACTGCCCGAACACCACTGCACTGCCCTAAACCCTGAAACACCAGCCCCAGCACGACCCCTACACTGCCCGAACACCACTGCACTGCCCTAAACCCTGAAACACCACCCCCAGCACGACCCCCTACACTGCCCGAACACCACTGCACTGCCCTAAACCCTGAAACACCACCCCCAGCACGACCCCCTACACTGCCCGAACACCACTACACTGCCCTAAACCCTGAAACACCACCCCCTGCACGACCCCCTACACTGCCCGAACACTACTGCACTGCCCTAAACCCTGAAACACCATCCCCAGAACGACCCCCTACACTGCACGAACACCACTGCACTGCCCTAAACCCTGAAACACTACCCCCAGCACTAAACCCTGAAACACTACCCCCAGCAAGACCCCCTACACTGCCCGAACACCACTGCACTGCCCTAAACCCTGAAACATCACCCCCAGCAAGACCCCCTACACTGCCCGAACACCACTGCCCTAAACCCTGAAACACCACCCCTAGCAAGACCCCCTACACTGCCCGAACACCACTGCACTGCCCTAAATCCTGAAACACCAGCCCCAGCACGACCCCTACACTGCCTGAACACCACTGCACTGCCCTAAACCCTGAAACACCATCCCCTGCACGACCCCCTACACTGCCAGAACACCACTGCACTGCCCTAAACCCTGAAACACCACCCCCAGCACGACCCCCTACACTGCCCGAACACCACTGCACTGCCCTAAACCCTGAAACACCACCCCCTGCACGATCCCCTACACTGCCCGAACACAACTGCACTGCCCTAAACCCTAAAACACCACCCCCAGCACGACCCCCTACACTGCACGAACACCACTGCACTGCCCTAAACCCCTAAACACTACCCCCAGCAAGACTCCCTACACTGCCCGAACACCACTGCACTGCCCTAAACCCTGAAACATCACCCCCAGCACGACCCCCTTTACTGCTCGAACTCCACTGCACTGCCCCAAACCCTGAAACACCACCCCCAGCACGACCCCCTACACTGCCCAAACACCACTGCCCTAAACCCTGAAACACCACCCCCTGCACGACCCCCTACACTGCCCGAACACCACTGCACTGCCCTAAACCCTGAAACACCACCCCCTATACTGCCCGAACACCACTGCACTGCCCTAGACCCTGAAACACCACCCCCAGCACGACCCCCTACACTGCCCGAACACCACTGCACTGCCCTAAACCCTAAAACACCACCCCCAGCATTACCCCCTATACTGCCCAAACACCACTGCACTGCCCTAAACCCTAGAACACTACCCCCAGCATGACCCCCTACACTACCCGAA
Source organism: Calotriton arnoldi (assembly GCA_963921515.1). Classification (NCBI taxonomy): domain Eukaryota; kingdom Metazoa; phylum Chordata; class Amphibia; order Caudata; family Salamandridae; genus Calotriton; species Calotriton arnoldi. The sequence goes on along the minus strand of CAWUFW010001335.1, from coordinate 2,852,889 downwards.
CACCACTGCACTACCCTAAACCCTAAAATACTACCCCCAGCACAACCCCCTACACTTTCCGAACACAACTGCACTGCCCTAAACCCTCAAACACTCCCCCAGCACGACCCCCTACACTACCCGAACACCACTGCACTGCCCTAAACCCTAAAACACTCCCCCAGCACGACCCCCTACACTACCCGAACACCACTGCCCTGCCCTAAACCCTAAAACACTCCCCCAGCACGACCCCCTACACTACCCAAACACCACTGCACTGCCCTAAACCCTGAAACACCACCCTCAGCACGACCCCCTACACTGCCCGAACACCACTGCACTGCCCTAAACCTTGAAACACCACCCCCTGCACGACCTCCTACACTGCCGGAACACCACTGCACTGCCCTAAACCCTGAAACACCACGCCCAGCACGACCCCCTACACTGCCCGAACACCACTGCACTTTCCTAAACCCTGAAACGTCAACCCCAGCAAGACCCCCTACACTGCCTGAACACCACTGCCCTAAACCCTGAAACACCACCCCCTACACTGCACGAACACCACTGCACTGCCCTAAACCCTGAAACACCACCTCCAGCAAAACCCCCTACACTGCCTGAACACCATTGCTCTGCCCTAAATCCTGAAACACTAGCCCCAGCACGACCCCCTACACTGCCCGAAAACCACTGCAGTGCCCTAAACCCTGAAACACCACCCCCAGCACGACCCCCTACACTGCCCGAACACCACTGCACTGCCCTAAACTCTGAAACACCAGCCCCAGCAAGACCCCCTACACTGCCCGAACACCACTGCACTGCCCTAGACTCTGGAACACCAGCCCCAGCAAGACCCCCTACACTGCCTGAACACCACTGCACTGCCCTAAGCCCTGAAACACCAGCCCCAGCATGACCCCCTACACTGCCCGAACACCACTGCTCTGCCCTAAACCCTGAAACACCAGCCCCAGCACAACCACCTACACTGCCCGAACACCACTGCACTGCCCTAAACCCTGAAACACCAGCCCCAGCACAACCCCTACACTGCCTGAACACCACTGCACTGCCCTAAACCCTGAAACACCAGCCCCAGCACGACCCCCTACACTGCCCGAACACCACTGTACTGCCCTAAACCCTGAAACACCAGCCCCAGCACGACCCCCTACACTGCCCGAACACCACTGCACTGCCCTAAACCCTGAAACACCACCTCCTGCATGACCCCCTACACTGCCCGAACACCACTGCACTGCCCTAAACCCTGAAACACCACCCCCTGCACCACCCCCTACACTGCCCGAACACCACTGCACTGCCCTAAACCCTGAAACACCACCCCCTGCACCGCCCCCTACACTGCCCGAACACCACTGCACTGCCCGAAACCCTGAAACACCACCCCCAGCACGACCCCCTTTACTGCTCGAACTCCACTGCACTGCCCCAAACCCTGAAACACCACCCCCAGCACGACCCCCTACACTGCCCAAACACCACTGCCCTAAACCCTGAAACACCACCCCCAGCACGAACCACTACACTACCCAAACACCACTGCACTACCCTAAACCCTAAAAAACTACCCCCAGCAGTACCCCTACACTACCCAAACACCACTGCACTACCCTAAACCCTAAAACACTACCCCCAGCAGTACCCCCTACATTACCCAAACACCACTGCACTACCCTAAATCACTACCCCCAGCACGACCCCCTACACTACCCAAACACCACTGCACTACCCTAAAACACGACCCCCAGCACGACCCCCTACACTACCCAAACACCACTGCACTACCCTAAACCCTAAAACGCTCCCCCAGCACGACTCCCTACACTACCCAAACACCACTGCACTACCCTAAACCCTAAATCTACCCCCAGCATGACCCCCTACACTACACAAACACCACTGCACTACCCTAAACCCTAAAACACTACCCCCAGCACAACCCTCTTCACTACCTAAACACAACTGCACAATTTGTTACAGGCGTTGCAACGCAGGCCTGTGGTGCTTACTGGAAGTACCTAGTGGGCTAGTTGGGCCCCAGGGACCCTCAGGATTCAAGGTGACCTAATCCCCCAACTTAAAACGCACCACGGGGCGCGTTTGCACAGTGGTGAAGGGAGGGGGCGGGGCCTCAGGTGACATGTGCGCAAATTGACCCACATTGTGTACACTGTGCCAGGCATCACACACTGCAACACTAACAACGATCATGCTGCCCTGCAGCAGTGTCTGGCCGTTTGTATGGCAAAGTTCAAATCACCCATGTCATACCACAGTGTTGCAATGTAAACAGTGGAAGTGCAGTGCACCCAAAAACTACACTGCAGCTGGGACTCACAATGCTAAACTAAGCACATCCCAAATGTCCTGCAACACACCCAGCTACCACAGTGCTGCACTGAATTGCAGAACAGCACCTTGTCTGAATTAAATTGTCAAAGGTGTCTTGTTTGGACCACCAATGTGTGTATGCATTGACAATGTTCACATCTCACACTGTCTGTCTGAACAGTGCTGGTATAGTCTGGCCCCAAAACCACACATTGTCTGCACAGGGCTGAGTACATCTCACACACACACCACTGTTGACCACAACATGTCAGTGTATGGATGCCCTGGAACAACTGCTTCACCAGTACTGGGCTCATGTTCTCAGGTCCACAAATACCATGAAACCATGACAGTGTGGAAATGTATGCTGGGTGAGATCTTCACCCTGCTGTATGTCACCACTGTGCTACGAGACCATACCCATTGCCCTATTGTGCCTTCAAATGTCGGGGGAGTGAACCCCACAGCCAGATAGCTGGGACAACAGTGATGGGGGCTATACCCCATGACCAAATGTAATCTGAAATCAATGGGTACAAAAAGCCACACACACATCATGCTCACCACACGCACATTCCATCCAAAGATTTCTACCAAGTCACATAGCCATGTCATTGCTCACCTTCACCTCCATCTTCACAGTGAGACGGTGTAGTGTGTTTGGCTATCCGTCCCACAAAATGCACCATGCATGCTGTTCCACCACTATGGAGGATGGGACACTACACCCCCAATAAGAAGCATGTGGCAGGCAATGTATGCTACCCACCCAACTCACAGGTAGGTAACCGCATCTCACAGGTCGGGGTGTGTGGGGCTGGGAGGCTTGCACAACAACTCACACGGGCCCACCTGACCGCCAGCACACAAGACCCATTACTTCCTGGCACCAACATGCATGTGTCAGTCATTGCAATGTACACTTCAAAAGAACTGGCATGTGGACATATCATGCTGACTTGTCCCACACTGGACCAAGATGGAAGCCCTCATCCTACACACACAGAGAGGTCTCACAAATACAAGGAAAACACAGCAAACACAACATATCAACAGCCACAACATGCAGCCAGATCTGCATTTAAAAAAACATGTTGGCATAGGACACCAGGCCTCTGAATGCACAACTGCACACCCAGATAGCATTGGCAACTATAGTGTGCACACACCTAAGAAAATGAAACTGTGACAGCAACCAAAGTGTGAATGACTGAAACACATGTCGATGGAACTCCGAGCACAACCATGCACACCACTACATGCCATCTGACAGTAGCAGTGGTCCAGACCACCTAGGATCTAATTAAAGCAAACTTAAGCATGTCTGGAATTGCAAATTCAGATATCTACACCACATTGAAAGGTATGCATGAAACTACAATGCTCACTCACTGTGCAGAGTGAACCGCTGCAAGGGCTCTACAAGTGACACACGCGTAAATGGATGACATATGATTGATCAATAACAGGATGCCAACATGAGACTGTCAATGTCAAAAAATTATATTGTGCATGTCATGTCTTGACAACTCCCAATATGGACAAGTAATGTATGTACCACAACAGCTTGTAATGCATCATTGGATGTCGGTCAATGCTAATTTGTACAGTGAACAACTGCTGGATGTACAAACAGTTGATGTAACACTGCTAACACAAACTTTGATGGGTGCAACACAATGACCATTTCTCATCTGACCCACAGGTGACCAAGAACTCACTGCAGAGGATGACACCACCCTGCAGAGCCAGTCCCCCCCCCCCGGAACAGAGACAACTGGATGAGGACTCCCTGGATTCCTTGGATGAGGAGCTCCACGCTGGCCCATCTGGTGTGGCAGGCCGCAACCAGTCCCAGGCACCCATTGTCCCCCCAACCACATCAGCTGCAGCCCCTGACCATCCTCTGACATCTGCTGTCACGGCCTGTGTGTCAACCATTACTACCACCACCACCACCACCACCACAGCTGTCCGCAACACCCTCCCTGCCCCAGGGGTTGAGCAGCCCACCACATCGACTGCGGAGGCCAGGGAGAGGATGCAGCGGGCCAATGTGAGGACCGGACAGGACCGTGGCAGCAGTGCACCTGGTCGGGACAGGGTCATGCAGAGGGGGACTGATCCTGGGACGGAAGCCCTGGGCCACATCGACAGAGTCCTTGGGGCATACCAACAGGCCCAGGGACGAATGGGCCGGTTAGAGGAAGAATCTCGGGAGCACCTCCTGCTGCTGAGGTCCATGGACACACGCATGGGACAGATTGTGGACCTCTTGGGGCAGCTAGTGGCGGTTCTGAGGGACAGGCAAGCGCAACATTCTACCCCTCCGCCTCCCCCTGTTGGGCAGCAGGATGACACTTCATCATTCTCCCCTGCGTCCACAGAGGGGGGTGAGTCCTCAGACACCACTGCCCCTGCAGCAGTGGCCCCTCCAGTGAAGCGCAAGAGGGGCCGTCCAAGGAAAGGTCAGGGGGACTCACGTGCCAAAGCACCTGCCAAACGCTAGTCCCCGAACCAGCCATGATGGCAGACCACTGCACCATTGCATTGACCTTTTGGACTATCCTTCACCACACTGCCATGTGAATGGCATCCATCTGTTGGACTGGGTCTCCACATCATTGTGGGGACTACTCAAGTATCTCATTTACCATGACTGTCAACTCACTTCTTCAATTCCCCCCTTCACATTTTCTCCACCCTCGCATGTCACAGTTGTAAATAAATACACCTTATACACATGTTGTTGTGTCTGCTCCATCTTTAATACAGGAGGTGCAACCTTCACCGTGTAGGACATGGTCCAGGGGAATGGAATGTAGGTAACAAGTGAGATGCTGAAGGGACCTAGGGAAAACCGCAGAACAAGAGTCACTTGTATGGGTGTGGGATTGCACACATCACACAACACTTGTCAACAAGGTACTCAGATCTACAAACTTTACACAGAGCAACAGTCACCATAGAGACAATCTGTATCACACTAACCAATCACACATACATTGGCAGGCAGCAATGAGTCAACACCAAGCTGCAGTCAGCAAGCTCACATACACCCACACAGCAACAGCAATACCATCAGACCATTTTGTCCCTTCTACATCGTCACTCACCTTCAAGTGAAGTAGCGGGTGATGAGCTGTCGACGCATGTCGACCCCTTCCTCCTCTCCACTGCCCTTGTCACTGGATCCGGCTTGATTTGCAGGCGGCGGCCTTGGCTGCTCATCATCGTCATCCAGGATCAGGGGTATTGCCTTGCGAATGGCCAGGTTGTGGAGCATGCAGCATGCCACCACTATCTGACACACCTTCCCTGGCGAGTACATAAGGGCACCCCCAGTATACGGTCCAGGCACCGAAATCTTGATTTTAGGAGACCAAATGTCCATTCTATCACACACCGTGTCCTCCCATGGGCATCATTGTATCGCACATCAGCTGGCGTGACGGGGTTCCGCAATGGGCTCAGCAACCACGGGCGGTTTGGATATGCTGAGTCACCTGGGTGTGAGAGACACAGATTAACCTTGCAGTCCCAAAATGCAACACAACAGCATGTCACACACACACACCACTCTAATCCACTATGCATACTCACCCACAAGCCATGCACCCTCAGGAAGCAGATTGGCCATCAACTGAGGAACGATGCTGCTGCGCAAGATGTGGGCATCATGGGCTGAACCGGGAAACTTGGCACACACGTGTGAGATGATCATGTCCGCCAGGCACACCACTTGAACATTTACCGAGTGTGAATGCTTCCTATTGCAGTAAACCTGTTCACGTGCCTGTGGTGGCACAAGCCCAACATGTGTGCAATCAATTGCACCAATGACATGGGGGATATGTCCAAGGGCATAGAAATCACCCTTCACAGCCACCAACTCAGGCCCCCTGGGAAAATGGATGTATCTGTCTTTGTACAGCATCATGGCCGACAGGACATCCCTCAGCACCATGCTGAACATCGGCTGTGACATCCCGCCTGCACTTGCGACCGTGTGCTGGAATGAGCCTGTTGCAAAGAAATGCAGGCATGCCATCACCTTAGATGTTGCGGTGAAAGCTGTTGGATATGTCCGACGTGGCTGCAGGTGGGGCTCCAACATGGCACATAGGTTCTGCAGGGTTTGTCGGTCCAGCCTGAATTTGTGGATTATATCCTCATTCTCCATGTCTGCCAGGACTGTGAACGGACGATGGATATTGGGCCTCCTCCTCCTAGGACAGATCAAAGTGCACAGATTTCAATGCAGAAGACCATGAAATGTGCATCACATCAATTTTTTCTACAGACACATTCCCAAGTCTTACAACATGCACCATTAACCGACAGGGCACTTCACATGTAGGTACACATCAGGCACACTACTCGTACACCTGTCCCCTTACCAGCAGCAATCATCTGTGCACCCCTCCGGCTCATTCGCATGCACAGTGTGATGTACTAACAGAAATGTGTGCATACCTGTGAGTATGACCCCCAGCATATGTCACTAATTGCAATACTACCCGAACACACCATGTTGCTGGCCCTGATACACCTACCAAAACAGGTTGCACATGGCACACTTCAACTACACACTGACCACCAGCTGAGCGTGGGGGACACGTGTGTGCATGTGCATTGGACAATGTGCCAGTTGCCCCTAGTTCAGTAAATGAGACGACAGTGTGCGTTACATTGCACACACAGACATTGACCATTATCTACATATGTATGCAACACATTAACTGGACAGTCTACATATCATTACACAGCACATGTGACATGTGCGAGTGTATGTGACCATGCAATGTACTGGCGACCCATATATGGTATGTGTTGGTGACATGGAGTGACATGTCCCTTTAGTGCTTTTTGCCCTCATGAGGACCCTTCAATTGTTGAGACACTGGGCACTGTACATGTTGGCCTATGCAGAGAGCTGGAGGACACGTTAGGTGCAGCACAGCTACTCCACAACTCCATTAATGCTCACTTCAGGCACTGTCTGGCAGATATATGACGGTGCCTACCAACTGGCCCCTGTGGTGTGGCACCGCCCATAACCCAGGCACGATCGTGGGTGACACCGCCAGATTTGTATGTGACAATGGCAGTCACCATGCACCGCAACCCAAATCACGGTCACTCCAGGCACTGTCTGGCAGATATATGGTGGTGCCTACCGCCTGGCCCCTGTGGTGTGGCACCGCCCATAACCCAGTCACGATTGCGGGTGACACCGCCAGATTTGTATGTGACAATGGCGGTCACCATGCACCGCAACCCAAATCACGGTCACTCCAGGCACTGTCTGGCAGATATATGGCGGTGCCTACCGCCTGGCCCCTGTGGTGTGGCACCGCCCATAAACCAGGCACGATCGAGGGTGACACCGCCAGATTTGTATGTGACAATGGCGGTCACCATGCACCGCAACCCAAATCATGGTCACTCCAGGCACTGTCTGGCAGATATATGGCGGTGCCTACCACCTGGCCCCTGTGGTGTGGCACCGCCCATAACCCAGGCACGATCGCGGGTGACACCGCCAGATTTGTATGTGACAATGGCGGTCACCATGCACCGCAACCCAAATCACAGTCACTCCAGGCACTGTCTAGCAGATATATGGCCGTGCCTACCGCCTGGCCCCTGTGGTGTGGCACCGCCCATAACCCAGGCATGATCGTGGGTGACACCGCCAGATTTGTAGGTGACAATGGCGGTCACCATGCACCGCAACTCAAATCACGGTCACTCCAGGCACTGTCTGGCAGATATATGGCGGTGCCTACCGCCTGGCCCCTGTGGTGTGGCACCGCCCATAACCCACGCACGATCGCGGGTGACACCGCCAGATTTGTATGTGACAATGGCGGTTACCATGCACCGCAACCCAAATCACGGTCACTCCAGGCACTGTCTGGCAGATATATGGAGGTGCCTACCACCTGGCCCCTGTGGTGTGGCACCGCCCATAACCCAGGCACGATCGCGGGTGACACCGCCAGATTTGTATGTGACAATGGCAGTCACCATGCACCGCAACCCAAATCACGGTCACTCCAGGCACTGTCTGGCAGACATATGGCGGTGCCTACCGCCTGGCCCCTGTGGTGTGGCACCGGCATGGACCATGCCCTTGCAGCCAATGGGAAGCAGCCTCGCGGTAGCCTGATGCAAGTTTGAAAATCGCGGTAGGCGTGCACCACCCCCGCGGAGGTGGTCACTGGAGGCATTCAAAAGATGCACCACCGCAGTAGCGTGAACATGCACCCTACGGTGGGTCACCGGCATGGACCATGCCCCTGCAGCCAATGGGAAGCAGCCTCGTGGTAGCCTGATGCAAGTTTGAAAATCGCGGTAGACGTGCACCACCCCCGCGGAGGCGGTCACTGGAGGCATTCAAAAGATGCACCACCGCGGTAGCGCGCACATGCATCCTACGGTGTGTCACCGGCATGGACCATGCCCCTGCAGCCAATGGGAAGCAGCCTCGTGGTAGCCTGATGCAAGTTTGAAAATCGCGGTAGGCGTGCACCGCCACCGCGGAGGCGGACATTGGATGTATTTGAATGAGGCAGACCTGGTACACCAATTGCAGCACCCTGGGACCACTGACACAGCCCCAGGGGCCTATATATGTGTGGGAGGGCACACCACATTCCCACAGCTACCAGGGACTGCTGACTGACAACCCTCCACCTGCTGCCTCAAGGGACTGCTGGCTGCCACCCTCCACCTGCTGCCTCAAGGGACTGCTGGCTGCCACCCTGCACCTGCTATGCTGCCTCAAGGGACTGCTGGCTGCCACCCTCCACCTGCTGCCTCAAGGGACTGCTGGCTGCCACCCTCCACCTGCTGCCTCAAGGGACTGCTGGCTGCCACCCTGCACCTGCTGCCTCAATGGACTGCTGACTGCCACCCTCAACATGCTGCTGCTGCCACATGTCCATTGTGATGTCGAGGACTCAGAAGATCTGTGCCAGTCCCTTCACCAGTGAGGAGCTTGGGGTCCTGGTAGACGGGGTGCTTGCACAGTACCCAAGGCTTTATGGCGGCCCTAATGTCGTGGTAAGTCTCCCAGACTGTGAGTGAGAGTGCAGGGTGTGCACACGTGGGGTGGAGATGCTTCAGTATGTGTCAGTGGTTGTGGGGCTCTGACATGCACTGCCTATCATGTTTACTACAGCGGGAAGGGCTTGGTGGGCTCTTTCACACGTTACCCTGCATGCCTATCCTGAGTAGAGGGACATGTCCTGTAGTGTCAGCCATACAGTGCAGCTGCATTTTGGTGATGCAGGAGTCTGGCCAGTTAGCGTTTGTGTGAATGGCTGTGTTGCTCCCAATTAACCCACTCAGTGTCAGTCCACCTGCCCTGCACAGTCCCCACCGAATGCCACATGTCCACATCACTGCATGTACAGTGTGTACCATGTGTGTTTGGCTCACGCCTCTTCATCTAAGTCCCATCTCTGCCATGTAGATTGCACAGGAGCAGGCGTGGGAGAAGGGTGTGTGTATGACAGTTGTTGTCACTCTATGTGAGTTCCAGGACACAGTGAGGCTTTCACAGGGCTAGGACACTTAGGTCTGCGCAGTGTTGGGCACAGTGAGTCCAACAACAAGACACATGTTTTGCTATCTTCTCTATGTGTAGTTGTAGGTAACTGCAGACAGTAGCTGCAGGCAGACTACACGTTGCTTGCTGTGATGGTATCCTGCATGTGAATGAGATGTGGAGGTACTGTGTCCACCATCGAACATGCATGCCTGTACGTCTGATTGATCAATGACATTGCACCATGTTCAGAGCAATTGTTGGCTATGTGACAGTTGTAGCTGGAGTTTTGGATGAGTCACTGTCGTGCTACTGCATTTTCGTTGTGTTGTTATTGTGCACTGTGTCACTGGAACCTCACCCCTCTTGTCTCCCATGCCTGCAGCTGAAGGTCCACCAGCGTAAAGCCGTGTGGAGAGCCATTGCCTCCAGAGTCCGGGATCTGGGTGTGCCAAACCGAAGGCGCACCCACTGTCATAAAAGGTGGGACGACATCTGCCGGCTGAGCAAGAACGTGGCCGAGATGACGCTGGGGCTGCTCCCTCGGACTGGCAGGTTGGCTAGGCGCAGCATGACACCACTAATGGCCCGCATCCTGGCTGTCACACAACCTGAGCTGGACAGACGACTGAAGGAGCATCAGCAGCGAGCCAGGGGTGAGTATGTGTTGTAGGCGGATCACTGACAGAATATCGATAACGAGAATATCGACCTACAAAAATATGGAAGTAAAAATATAGAATGCCAAAATATTGACTCCCTATCTACAAACAGGTAAGTACAAAAATATCGAATCCAAAATATAGTTGTAAAAAATATAGTTAGTCAAAATATCGAATTTTTTAAATGTATAAAAAGTAATGTAAAATTAATGAAATAATATATATAATTAACTAAAACATACTTAAAAATACTTAAATAACTTTAAAACTAATAAATAATTAATGTAACTTAGAAAAAAATAAACATACATTTTTTTTTAATACATATATATATATTAACGTAATATTTATAAAAAATATTCAATATTTTTAGCGTAGGATAGAGGGAGGGTAAAATTTACTATTACCACTCCAGTGAGTGCAACAGTAGGGAAAGCATTGGATAGCGGGAGGGTAAAAATTACTATTCCCACTCCAGTGAGTGGAACAGTAGGGAAAGCGTTGGATAGCGGGAGGGTAAAAATTACTATTCCCACTCCAGAGAGTGCAACAGTAGGGAAGGCGTTGGATAGCGTAGGGGTAAAAATTACTATTCCCACTCCAGAGAGTGCAACAGTAGGGAAAGCGTTGGATAGCGGGAGGGTAAAAATTACTATTCCCACTCCAGAGAGTGCAACAGTAGGGAAAGCGTTGGATAGCGGGAGGGTAAAAATTACTATTCCCACTCCAGAGAGTGCAACAGTAGGGAAAGCGTTGGATAGCGTAGGGGTAAAAATTACTATTCCCACTCCAGAGAGTGCAACAGTAGAGAAAGCGTTGGATAGCATAGGGGTATAAATTACTATTCCCACTCCAGAGAGTGCAACAGTAGGGAAAGAGTTGGATAGCGTAGGGGTAAAAATTACTATTCCCACTCCAGTGAGTGCAACAGTAGGGAAAGCGTTGGCTAGCGTAGGGGTAAAAATTACTATTCCCACTCCAGAGAGTGCAACAGTAGGGAAAATAATGATTTAATATTTAAATAAAAATAAAATAATTATCTATACCAATAAAAAATTAATTACAATTAATTACAAATTACAAAATATTTAATAATTAATTCTAAATACCAATAAATACTATTTTTTAAAAATTAATTACCTATTAATGATTAATTAACAAAGAATTAATTTTCAATACCAAAAATTAATAAATAATAAAAAACAAGTAATAATTAATTGACAGTAAATTAATTATCAATACACAAAAATATTTTCAATAATTAATTAATTACAATTAAATTACTTCCCACCCTATTCCCCTATAAACCCACAACCCGCTACGAAGAATAAATTAATACAATTAACATAATTATCAATTAATAAATTAATAAAAATTAATTACCAATTAATAAAAATTAATTACCAAATAAGAATTAATTAACAATAAATTAATAATCAATACCAATAAATAAAAATAAATAATTACTGAATTACAATTAAATTACTTCCCACCCTATTCCCCTATAAACCCACAACCCGCTCTGAATAATTAATACAATTAATATAATTATCAATTAAAAAATTAATAAAAATTAATTACCAATTAATAAAAATTAATTACCAATTAATAAAAATTAATTACCAATTAATAATTAATTAACAATGAATTATTTATCAATACCAATAAATAAAATTAAATAATTACTTAATTACAATTAAATTAGTTCCCACCCTTTTCCCCTATAAACCCGCAACCCGCTACAGAACTAAAACGCAAAATTAAATTAAATATAATTAATAATTCCTAAAAATTAATATTTAATTTACTATAATTAAATTACTTCCCACCCTATTCCCCTATAAACCCACAACCCGCTACAGAATTAAATTACGCAAAAATTAAATAACATAAAATTCATTACTTTAAAAAAATTAAAACATACATTACAAAAATAATACATACTTTTAACACATATACTAACACTTAAAACACTATAAAAAAATTCGATATTTTTAACAACTATATTATGACTGTCGATATTATGACAATCGATATTTCTTACCTGAATTTCGATATTCTGCACCACTATATTTTGGCAATTCGATATTCTGTCCATTCTATATTAACAACTCGATATTTTGGCAATTCGATATTATGAATTCGATATTATGTCTGTTTACCGTTCCAGGCTGCCTATGGCTGGGAGTGGGTGCATGTGTCTACAGAGTATGCAAATTGTCAGCTGTGTGACGTTGGTTGTGTGGTGCAATGTTTTGTGAGTGGCCTCTGTGCTTCGCTTCATGAAGTGAGTTTTAGCACTGTGCATCTCTCTTACATTTGGAGTTGTGGCCTTCAGGTACCTTCTGCTGTGGGGTAGTGTGTGAATTCTGATGGATGGGAATGCCAGTGTGCCAACTGTGAATGCGTTTCAATGAATGCGTGCAATTCCAGACCTCAGATGTCTGCCAGTCAGACATCTGAGGCCAATGTGCAACAGTAGATGTGCCCATGGACTCGATATGGTGGATGGCATGTGTGCAGGGTCATTGTGGGCTGGTACGTTGTAGTCTGTGTGGTCCCCTGCTGCTCCACACATGTAGGTGATGTGCACCATGTTGTGGTGTTCATCCTTGCCAACATCGGGACAGTGTGTGTACACAGGCCATTTTGGGGCTGTGTCTGATGTGAGCCAACTGCAGGATGGTGTGCTGTGTGAATCACCTGGGGCACTTATGGCAGGATGTGTGGCGGACATGCACCGTTGTGTAGAAATTTTGGGTGGCAAGATATATGTGTGCACAGGGTTGCATGCAATGTGCTGCACACCTCTTTCTAGGATGCAGATGTATTGGCACGTGTTAGTTCTGTTGATGCCACTCATCTCACAGTACTTCTCTCTCCTATGCAGCAGCTCCCGTATGTGCAGAGGGAGAGGGGACGGACACCAGTGCTGAGGCTTCCAGTGCAACAGCCGCACCGGAGCTGACTGACACAGATGTGACCAGCGCCGAGGAGGGGGACAGGAGTCTGCTAGAGGATTCACAGCTGGAGACACAAAGCTCTACCTCATCTGACGCCAGCGGTGACACATCCATGTTGGGGGTACAGGGAACGGGGACTCTGCCTCCTCTTCCGCCACACAGCGTCCAGTGCCCAGCCTCCCTTCAACCTCCACTGGTGCTGCCCGTGTCCGCACGAGTAGGAAGGGAAGAGTCACCTTCACCCCAGGCACAGCTGCCCCAGCCCATGTCAGCCCTGCTGCCCTCAGTGCAGAAGCAGTCGAGCTATTGCGCCAGCTGTGTGTGGGGCAGACAGCACTTCTCAATGCCTTCCAAGAGCATGACAAAAAGTTGGGGCAGGTTATAGCTTTCATGGAGGGCTTACATTCTGACATAGGTGGGCTACACCGGACTGTGCAGTCCTTGTCATCAACTGTGACAGCAGCCGTGCAACAGGCACATAGTCAGGGAGCGGCTCCCAGCACTCGGTCCAGCCCCGTGTCACTGTGCACCTCTGACGACAGTGACAATGCCCAACGGACCCCAAAGTCCCGATACAGAACCCGCAGCACACAGGAGCAGCAGCAACCCAAGCGTACTAGGGCTCAGACACCATCCCCACATAAGAGTAAGGCCACCCCAGAGCGCAGAGAGAAAAGCCCATCAGGCGAGAGCAAGGGCCACAAAGCAAAGAAAACAGCATCAGGGTCACAGGCCTCACCTTCCTCCCCTGCCAAAGACTCCCCTGTCCCAAAAACGTCTCGCAGAGGCAAAAAGACAGTTTCCACACACACTGAGAAGGTGTTGCCTGCAAACATTACACAGGATGAGGGCCCAATGGATAATCCATCCTTGACCTCCACTCCCATCCCAAGCCCTGTGAAGCCAGCATGGGAGGACACTGTAGGGGGCAAAGCTGGTGGACAGAGGGAGGCAGGGCGGCGGCAAACACCAGGCAAGCGCACAGCGGGTTCCAGCATGTCCCCAGAGGGTGGGTCACCATCCACACCAGAATCAGCTTTGGTGATGGGGTCACCTGTTGTGTCTGCCCCAGTTCCCCTCAATCCCCAGACAGGGAAGCCTTTCAGGATCCCCAAGAAGTGGAGAGGCACCCCTCCACAATCTCCGGCACACACTGTGTCTCACCAGGGCATGAGTCCAACTCCCCGGGCCACCACCCCACCTGGTCCAAGCAGCCCCCCAGCTACCACATGCACAGTTGGCTCTTCCACAGTTGTTACTCCCACTGCCCAGGGCAGTCCTCCAACTGACCCCAACACACAGTCAGCTCCAAGTCCGACAGACAGCCCCATCTGAGTGGTGGTCACCCTCACACACCTGTCTGTCCACAGGGGTGTGTGTGATGCCCATTGTCAGGCCCATTACTCTGTTGCTGGGCATAGCATGGTAGAGTTGCATACATTCCCTGTGCAGCTTCTCATGGACTCACTCTGCACTTTGTCCTGCCCACTGGCCTTCTCGTTCACTGCTGTGTGCCCCCTGCCTGTGCAGCTTCTCATGGACTCACTCTGCACTTTGTCCTGCCCACTGGCCTTGCTGTTCACTGCTGTGTGCCCCTTGCCGTGCAGGATCTCATGTACCTCACCTGCACTTTGTCCTGCCACTGGCCTTGTTGTTCACTGCTGTTTGCCCCTTGCCTGTGCAGCTTCTGATGTAACTACTCTGCACATTGTACTTGCCTTGTGGTTCACTGCTGTTTGCCCCCTGCCTGTGCAGCTTCTCATGGACTCACTCTGCACTTTGTCCTGCCCACTGGCCTTGTTGTTCACTCCTATTTGCCCCCTGCCTGTGCAGCTTCTCATGGACTTAATCTGCACATTGGACTGGCCACTGGCCTTGCTGTTCACTGCTGTGTGCCCCTTGCCTGTGCAGGATCTCATGTACCTCACCTGCACTGTGTCCTGGCCAATGGCCTTGTTGTTCACTGCTGTTTGCCCCTTGCCTGTGCAGCTTCTCATGTACCTCACCTGCACTGTGTCCTGGCCACTGGCCTTGCTGTTCACTGCTGTTTGCCCCTTGCCTGTGCAGGATCTCATGTACCTCACCTGCACTGTGTCCTGGCCACTGGCCTTGTTGTTCACTGCTGTTTGCCCCTTGCCTGTGCAGGATCTCATGTACCTCACCTGCACTGTGTCCTGGCCACTGGCCTTGTTGTTCACTGCTGTTTGCCCCTTGCCTGTGCAGCTTCTGATGTAACTACTTGTACTTGCCTTGTGGTTCACTGCTGTTTGCCCCCTGCCTGTGCAGCTTCTCATGGACTCACTCTGCACTTTGTCCTGCCCACTGGCCTTGTTGTTCACTGCTATTTGCCCCCTGCCTGTGCAGCTTCTCATGGACTTAATCTGCACATTGGACTGGCCACTGGCCTTGCTGTTCACTGCTGTGTGCCCCTTGCCTGTGTAGGATCTCATGTACCTCACCTGCACTTTGTCCTGCCCACTGGCCTTGTCGTTCACTGCTGTGTGCCCCTTGCCTGTGCAGCTTCTCATGTGCCTCACCTGCACTGTGTCCTGGCCACTGGCCTTGCTGTTCACTGCTGTGTGCCTCCTGCCTGTGCAGCTTCTCATGGACTCACTCTGCACTGTGTCCTGGCCACTGGCCTTGCTGTTCACTGATGTGTGCCCCCTGCCTGTGCAGCTTATCATGGACTTAATCTGCATATTGGACTGGCCACTGGCCTTGCTGTTCACTGCTGTGTGCCCCCTGCCTGTGCAGCTTCTCATGGACTTAATCTGCACATTGGACTGGCCACTGGCCTTGCTGTTCACTGCTGTTTGCCCCTTGCCTGTGCAGGATCTAATGGACTTCATCTGCACATTGTACTGGCCAATGGCCTTGTTGTTCACTGCTGTTTGCCCCTTGCCTGTGCAGCTTCTCATGTACCTCACCTGCACTGTGTCCTGGCCACTGGCCTTGTTGTTCACTGCTGTTTGCCCCTTACCTGTGCAGGATCTCATGTACCTCACCTGCACTGTGTCCTGGCCACTGGCCTTGTTGTTCACTGCTGTTTGCCCCTTGCCTGTGCAGGATCTCATGTACCTCACCTGCACTGTGTCCTGGCCACTGGCCTTGTTGTTCAGTGCTGTGTGCCCCCTGCCTGTGCAGCTTCTCATGGACTTAATCTGCACATTGGACTGGCCACTGGCCTTGCTGTTCACTGCTGTTTGCCCCTTGCCTGTGCAGGATCTAATGGACTTCATCTGCACATTGTACTGGCCAATGGCCTTGTTGTTCACTGCTGTTTGCCCCTTGCCTGTGCAGCTTCTCATGTACCTCACCTGCACTGTGTCCTGGCCACTGGCCTTGTTGTTCACTGCTGTTTGCCCCTTGCCTGTGCAGGATCTCATGTACCTCACCTGCACTGTGTCCTGGCCACTGGCCTTGTTGTTCACTGCTGTTTGCCCCTTGCCTGTGCAGCTTCTGATGTAACTACTCTGCACATTGACCTTGCCTTGTGGTTCACTGCTGTTTGCCCCCTGCCTGTGCAGCTTCTCATGGACTCACTCTGCACTTTGTCCTGCCCACTGGCCTTGTTGTTCACTGCTATTTGCCCCCTGCCTGTGCAGCTTCTCATGGACTTAATCTGCACATTGGACTGGCCACTGGCCTTGCTGTTCACTGCTGTTTGCCCCTTGCCTGTGCAGGATCTAATGGACTTCATCTGCACATTGTACTGGCAAATGGCCTTGTTGTTCACTGCTGTTTGCCCCTTGCCTGTGCAGCTTCTCATGTACCTCACCTGCACTGTGTCCTGGCCACTGGCCTTGTTGTTCACTGCTGTTTGCCCCTTACCTGTGCAGGATCTCATGTACCTCACCTGCACTGTGTCCTGGCCACTGGCCTTGTTGTTCACTGCTGTTTGCCCCTTGCCTGTGCAGGATCTCATGTACCTCACCTGCACTGTGTCCTGGCCACTGGCCTTGTTGTTCACTGCTGTGTGCCCCCTGCCTGTGCAGCTTCTGATGTAACTACTCTGCACATTGTACTTGCCTTGTGGTTCACTGCTGTTTGCCCCCTGCCTGTGCAGCTTCTAATGTAAATACTGTGCATATTGAAATGCCCACTGGCTTTGCTGTTGCCCAAATGTGTTGTCTCAATATGCAAATTGTGAATAAACACAGTTGGTCCTGCAGTGAGTTGTGTCAGTGTCCTTCCTGAATAAAGTTGTTTCTGTGTGTGCATGGTTTACTGTGTCACAGGCTCAGTATGCCACTTCGACATTGCCAATGGGTTGTGTCACATTTCATTTTTTTGCAGGGGTGGGAGGCACTTCATTTCTACATGACTGTGATACTTATGGGTGCAGTGCAGGTGGTTGGCAATTAAATCTTGTAGTCATCTTCCTTCTTGGCTCATGTTATCTATGGTGGACACATGTCAGGTTTGTGGGCAATGGCAGCACAGGGTGGGAGTTTGGGCACAGGCTTACAGGCAGGCAGGTCAGGGTCATGGGGTCTGTGTGAGCTTCCTTTCTGTGTGCCAATCAGTGTCGGTGTATGGACATCTTGTGGTGATGAGTTATCCAGGTCCCATGGCTTACTTCCAATGTGTGCACTTGGGTGGTGGAGAAGTGTATGGTGTGAAGGGGGTGACTTGGTTGTGACTGTGGATGTGTGTGCACCTGCATTGTCAACTACTGCCATGTGTGACCCTGGAGTGGTGTGCCTGTATGTGTACTTGTTTAGCCCTGTGGTTGTGTTTCGTGCACATGGCAGTATTGTGTGTTGCTGTTGTGAGAGGAGGTATGTGTGACATATCCTACTTGTGCTTGGCTGTCATGTAGTGTGTCACTGGGCCCTGTGTGTTGTGCAGCAGACATTGTCTTGTCCAGTATTTGGATGCCTATGTGTGGCTGGTCAGTGTTTGAGTTCAGGGCCTTCCTTACATCCCTGTGCCTATACATGGGTGTCCTTGCTGTCTCCAGGAGTTGTTGCATTGGGGTGACCGTGGTTTGTGTTGACTGACTGTGTCAGCCATGTGTGCTGTGATGGGCTGTGTGTGTTCTCACATGTGTCTTGTCTTGCATGTGCATCACACATGCTTGATGGTTGTGTCACTGCCCTTCCATTTGTGGGCACCTCACTTTGGCTTTCCTATATGTTGTACTCCATTACTGCTGGCATGTCGTGTGTGTATGTAGCTGTGAGTCAGGGTAGTGTGTGTGTGTGTGTGACTTGTCAGGTAGTGTGTGCAGTGAAGTGTTTGGTCCTCATCTGTGTGTGTGTACATTTTGTGCCTGGCCTCAGTGTTCTTGGCTTGTGTGTGATGTTGTTGTGGTGTGTGTGTTGGTGGGGCCTGGGCATCTGTGCTATGTATTCCTTTGCAAAGGGTCCTGCTGTGGCTGTATATGCAGTTGTTGGGACGTGGGGCATGGTGTGGCTGTAGTTGTGTGGTTGTTGTGCAGGAGTGGCACTTGTGAGGCACATGTAGTGTCCCTTCAGGGAGGTAGCTGGTGTGTTGTGGATGGAGTTGTGGCTCTGTGCGATTTGTACGGTGCCCTTGGCATGCGCTGGCCCTGTGCTCTGCGTTGTGTGCATGGTTTCATGCACACTGACCGCGGCGGTGACGTGACCGGGACATTTGTTCATGAATGCGGTATATGGGTGGGCAGTATGTGGCGAGATGTTTTTGTGACAGGTGGGACATGTGTGTGTGCAGTGATGGCTGTGTGCCTGTCCTCACAGGGGTGTGTGGTGTTCCCATGCAATGTTTTTCCACCCTGGAGCTGTGTATTGTGTTACTTGCACTGTTGTGTCTGTACGTACCTGCGGAGGCATCCGCGGCGGTGGATAACTTGCAGGTGGTGTATCATGTACAGCACCGGGAAGGCGTGTAGGGCAGGATCCATTGCGGTGTGTCCCAGGTGTTTCTTTTCTGTCTCCGCTGTGGTGTCTCCGCCGTCTTTCGCTGTGCGGTTTCTCCGTCGCGGTGCGCTGCCCTGTGCTCGTAACCCTCAGCCAATCAGATGTCAGAATTCTCAAATATTGATATCTGTAAAATTTGATATTTCTCAAAAACTACTGAACGGATTTGCACCATTTCAACAAAAGCGCGCTTTCTCGACCACAACCTTTCTCCCTCACAAATTTGGCATAATTCCGTTCAGCAGTTTGACCTGTAGCCTTGTCTAAAGTTTCCTATGGAAAATGCATTGAGAAAACACATTTTGGGACTCCCTTTTTCTCAGCCTCCCCTTGACCAAACACCCCCAAACTTTCAAGATATGAGCTGATCAAAAAAGAGAAACTTTTTGAAAATTTCGTAAAGATTCGTCAAACGACGCCAAAGTTATAAGCACATGGAGGGCACCAGGAGAGGGGCCGCGCAACCCCCCTCCCAACATGAGTGAAGCCCCAGGGTTGCGGGGTTCCCAGCGGGCCCCCGCAGCCCCAGCGACCCCCAGCTATTATTTTTTAAGAAATGCCCGCGGGACCTAGCCCACCCGGGGACCTCATTAAAATAAAACGCGGGAACCCGCGACCCCAGCGCAAATTGCGCCAATTTCTTTTTTTTTATAAAAAATGCTTTTTTTGGCCCTGGGGTCCTTCTGGGAGCCCCTGAGCAGGCCTAGGGGGTCACAGTGTTTCTACCCTGCCCCCTTCTCTTGTTTTATACCTTTGTTTCTCTGTTTTCTAGTGACTCGCTTCTACCGAGCCACAAGATGGCTGCCAACACTTCCTGGTTTGGAGTGTTCGCAGCCAATCCCCGTGAAGCTCGTGCACGGGACTTAGGCTCCGCCCAGATATCGAAACTTTTATTTTTCTTATTTCTCAGCAACCACTGAACGGATTTACACCATTTTACAAAAGGTCGCTTTCTGAGCCAAGCACTACCTTTTTGCCAAATTTGGGGTAATTCCGTTCAGTAGTTTCGGCTGTAGCCTTGCACAAAGTTTGCTATGGGAAATTGATTTTTTGACTCTTATTTTTTGTATTTCTCAAAAACTACTGAACGGATTTACCCCATTTAAAAAAAGGTCGCTTTCTGAACCAAGCTCTACCTTTCTGCCAAATTTGAGGTAATTCCGTTCAGCAGTTCGGGCTGTAGCTCGTCGCAAAATTTCCTATGGAAATTAACATGGAGAAAATGCGTTTTGGGACCCCCCTTTTTTCTCAGCCCCGGCTTGACAAATCAACCCCAAAATTTCAAGATAGGAGCTAACCTAAAAAGTGCAACTTTTTGCAAAATTTCATAAAGATTCGTCAAACGACGCCAAAGTTATTAGCAAATCAAAAAATGCTTTTCCTATGGAAACTAGGTTGTAACTATAACTACCTACTGGCGACCGCCAGTAGGTAATATATATATATAGATATATAGATATATATGTAATCATGCCATCTTTTTTAAACGCAAACTGTACACAAAAAAAGGGCATCAGCAGCAGAGATAAAGTCAAAACCAAAACAATATATGGGATATGAAGAACCAACATCAGAGGAAACCAATACTGGTGTGCTTGAGCAGGTTTATAACAATGCATGCATGTGTATAATACTTTCAACCGTAAATGCTCAGAGACATGAATTATAAGTGGATCCTCATGCAGAGAACTAATCAGGTGTGCGGTATAAGGGAGGTGCCTGACATAAATCCAACTGATCACCACGCCCGTGAATTGCAGTTTCTCTACCATAAAAATACTGCAAGGTAATGTACGTTATTGCTTACTGCAGCTGCTGCAGAGTAATTTGTACGGATAAAAAAAACTGACCTGAAAGCCGCCGCATTCCTCTTTGACAAATTTATAAAAAACACATGTGCCTCGGTGAGAAACTGTTGGTGAACCTGATTCGTAATGCCGAAAATGGACGAAGTAAGTTACTTACAGCCTTATTTATATGAAGAATGGAGAGTTCCAGTACCAGATCCAGACCAACTCGTAAGTCTGTCCTATTCAACAATAAGATCTACTGGTTACTGAAAAACGAAAATGTGCAATAAGTAAAATATGATGGGATATAAAAGAAAGTTACCATGAAACGAAACAATCGCTTACTCAGTGAGAAAGAAAAGAAAACACTTGTGGTCACGCTCGTGCTTGGCGTTAGGTGAAGCTCCATTTGGTGCCGCCCTCTAATACGTCTCCAGACGTCGCGTGAACAGAATGAACATAAAAAACAGATCCTGCAGCCTTTGAAAGATGTTGTTTCTTTTACGAATAGTGTTAACTATATGTATCATGTGCAATTTCAATAGTGCAGACACATAAACATGTTTATAAATAATGATAAAAAATAACTAATAATAGAAGCTTCTGACATCAATTGCAAAAATGAGTAATAAACCTAAATGAAAAAGTTGTCACTGATGTAAGCATCTCCAGCTTGCTAACCTATTATACACTTGGTAAAGAAGACAATCATAAATAATACATGCTTCTAATGGACTTTCATGTATAAGACAGCAGAAAACAAAGTGTATGTACTTGGGACTCAATGTGTGTATATCAGTTATAGAAAACATAACATCTCAATTTTGTCATTCAACCCATTGTGTGCTAGATTATCCAGATACTTAATCCAAAATATTTCCTTTTGTGCTAGGGTGATAGATACATTGGTATTCGAGTGGATGGTAATTCTCTCTAGACTATAAATTGCAGTTGTGAAATGTTATGTTTGTAATCTAGCTAATGAACTACCAAGTTAGAGTTATGGTTCTGACTATGGATCATACTTTTGTGTTCTGTCATTTAAATTTTCACCTTTCTCTCTGTTTTCCCTATGTAGACAAGGCTGCAAGGACATTTAATACCATAAACTAATTACTTAGAATTGCAATCTGATGCATGGCGCGTTTAATGAGTTTGCCTGTGCAGGGATGAGACAAAAACTGGCCTGTGATCACATTCCTACTGTGGGTGCAATTATGACATTTACACATGCCTTTGAATTCATGCTCTTGTTTGTTGTTGGGAGCCGAAAGTATCTCTTTGAGACTGCGAGAACGAGAGTAAGCAAATAAAGTTTCAAAAATCGGGTTCTATTTGGAATAACTCCCAACGTCTATGCACAAAATGTTTGATCTCCTGTGCGTTAGTGGAAAATTTCAGTACAAACACTTCCCTGTTCTTGGGAGCCCTAATGCCCTGTTGTAGCAGTGTTTCCCATTTCATGGTGCTCATGTGTTGTGTGCTGCATCCAATATGTGATCAGGATAACCTTGTTGCGAAAATTGTGGGCAGAACTTTTCAATGGTAGTCAAATAGGCTTGCTGATCCGATGTAATTTGCTTAATGCAAATTAATTGTGAAACAGGTAAATGCTATTTGAGAGGAGGAGGATGGAAACTGCTGAAATGTAATGCATTATTCTTGTCAGTGAGTTTTTGAAAAACACTGGTGGATAAACCATCTGTTGTTAATTCAATTTTGATGTCTAGAAAATCAATATGAGAGGAACTAATGGAGTGAGTAAAATGGCAGCGGGATTGCATGTATTCAGAACAGATACGTTCTGTTCTAGTGCATATTTGTTTCCTTTCCAAATCAAGAATTTATCATCGATATACCTGTAGTACATCAACATATTGTCAGACCAATTGTGTTTTCAAAAAGGTGTTGGTGTTCAAACTTGTCCATTAAAATATTGGCATACGAGGGGACTCCAGAAAAGCCCACGGACAGTCCTATGCGTTGGAGAAAAAAGTCCTTCTTCCAAGTGAAGTAGCTGTAAAAAAGACAAAAATGTAGGTGTTCCATGAGAAAAACTTTGTTGGCTCTAATATCATCACGTTGGAGTGGCATCCATTCTACTGCCTCTAATTTTCTGTATGTGGGATGGAGGTGTACAGAGCCGTAACATCAATAGTACACATCAAGTATGTTACTGTATCAGACAATTGCACCAGATGTCGTTTATTCAGAAAAACAGTGGTGTCCCGTATATAGGAACTCCAAGATTATACCAATTGTTGAAAAACATGAACCAAATATTTACCAATGGGTTCGTGCATTGAACCACATCCTGCCACAATGGGTCTGAAGGGTGGATCATCAATATTTGTATGTACTTTGGAAAGCATGTACAGGTGTGGTCTTTCAGGATAATCAGTGTGCAAATATCTACGAGTCTGTTCAGTTATCCAAACCTGTTCTAAGGCCTGATCTAGTATAGTGGAAAGAGTATTCAAAAAATCTGCTGTAGAATCGTCATCAAGTAACAGCTAAGGGCCAATTCCGATCTCGGTCGGAGGCACACTCAATACCATTCGGTCGGGAAAAAGCCATGCGAATGCCTGTTTCCCGACCGATCCGTACATTATTCCGAACGAGCAAGTACGATGCGCACAACAGCATAGAATCCGGCCGAGTCGTACTCACCCAATCCAGGTCCTGTTCTCCGACCGAGGCGAATCCGGAAACGCCGAATCGAGTCGCACGGAAGGGAAAATGCAGCCCCATCCGGCCGGACAAGTACGATGCGCTTTCCGTACGCGCCGAACCTGTCGCTACGTCCGGCACGTCAAAGCTTCTGGGAGAGGCGCACATAAGCTCCGATTCGCGCCACAACACGATCCACGGCTACGAGGCGAACACGCCAGCGACGAGGACGACGCGAAGCAACGAGAAAGACGAACGAGACGAACCAACCATGAATCCCTTCGTTCCGATCCTACCAATATTCTACATTTACTACCGGAACAGGCACGGACGCGTACGGCGCAGAAGGTAAGTCAGACACCAACCACAAAAACATACAACACGTACACGACACATCACACACACACAGAGGGATGCAGAATTTACTTACACGAGCAACAGCAGCACCATAGGGGCGGGATGCCCATCACCAATGCCACATATGCACACAGGGGCCTGGATGCGCACCACCACTACCACCCCTACCCAGGGGGGGCTGGATGCCAACCACTACTACCACCCTTAGCCATGGGGATGCCAGATGCCCAAAACTACTACCACCCTTACCCAGGGGGGGCTGGATGCCTACCACTACTACCACCCTTAGCCAGGGGGGCAGGATGCCTACCACTACTACCACCCTTAGCCAGGGGGGTGCCAGATGCCCACCACTACTACCACCCTTACCCAGGGGGTGCCACATGCCCACCACCACTACCACCCTTACCCAGGGGGGGCTGGATGCCTACCACTACTACCACCCTTAGCCATGGGGGTGCCAGATGCCTACCACTACTACCACCCTTAGCCAGGGGGGCTGGATGCCTACCACTACTACCACCCTTAGCCATGGGGGTGCCAGATGCCCACCACTACTACCACCCTTACCCAGGGGGGGCTGGATGCCTACCACTACTACCACCCTTAGCCAGGGGGGCTGGATGCCTACCACTACTACCACCCTTAGCCTGTGGGGCTGGATGCCTACCACTACTACCACCCTTAGCCATGGGGGTGCCAGATGCCTACCACTACTACCACCCTTACCCAGGGGGTGCCAGATGCCCACCACCACTACCACCCTTACCCAGGGGGGGCTGGATGCCTACCACTACTACCACCCTTAGCCAGGGGGCTGGATGCCTACCACAACTACCACCCTTAGCCAGGGGGCTGGATGCCTACCACTACTACCACCCTTACCCAAGGGGGCTGGATGCCTACCACTACTACCACCCTTAGCCATGGGGGTGCCAGATGCCTACCACTACTACCACCCTTAGCCAGGGGGCTGGATGCCTACCACTACTACCACCCTTACCCAGGGGGGCTGGATGCCTACCACTACTACCACCCTTAGCCATGGGGGTGCCAGATGCCTACCACTACTACCACCCTTAGCCAGGGGGCTGGATGCCTACCACAACTACCACCCTTACCCAGGGGGGCTGGATGCCTACCACCACTACCACCCTTAGCCAGGGGGCTGGATGCCTACCACTACTACCACCCTTAGCCATGGGGGTGCCAGATGCCTACCACTACTACCACCCTTAGCCAGGGGGTGCCAGATGCCCACCACTACTACCACCCTTACCCAGGGGGGCTGGATGCCTACCACTACTACCACCCTTAGCCAGGGGGCTGGATGCCTACCACTACTACCACCATTAGCCATGGGGATGCCAGATGCCTACCACTACTACCACCCTTAGCCAGGGGGCTGGATGCCTACCACAACTACCACCCTTACCCAGGGGGGCTGGATGCCTACCACCACTACCACCCTTAGCCAGGGGGCTGGATGCCTACCACTACTACCACCCTTAGCCATGGGGGTGCCAGATGCCTACCACTACTACCACCCTTAGCCAGGGGGTGCCAGATGCCCACCACTACTACCACCCTTACCCAGGGGGGCTGGATGCCTACCACTACTACCACCCTTAGCCAGGGGAGCTGGATGACTACCACTACTACCACCCTTAGCCATGGGGATGCCAGATGCCTACCACTACTACCACCCTTAGCCAGGGGGGCTGGATGCCTACCACAACTACCACCCTTACCCAGGGGGGGCTGGATGCCTACCACCACTACCACCCTTAGCCAGGGGGGCTGGATGCCTACCACTACTACCACCCTTAGCCATGGGGGTGCCAGATGCCTACCACTACTACCACCCTTAGCCAGGGGGGCTGGATGCCTACCACAACTACCACCCTTACCCAGGGGGTGCCAGATGCCTACCACTAGTACCACCCTTACCCAGGGGGTGCCGGATGCCTACCACTACTACCACCCTTACCCAGGGGGTACCAGATGCCTACCACTACTACCACCCTTACCCAGGGGGTGCCAGATGCCTACCACTACTACCACCTCTACCCATGGGGGCTGGATGCCTGTCACTACTACCACCTCTACCCATGGGGGCTGGATGCCTACCACCAACACCACCCCCACTCATAGGATGGACAATGCATGACACAACCAGCACACCACAACCTAGGGAATGCAAGAAAAAGACATCCCCCCAACACCATGACAAGCGTGTGTAGACTGTGTCAAATGCCTACAACACTGAACATGACTTTGAACATACAATGTGACCCCCTATCACATGTGCCACACATATATGTGTGTGGCCCCCACAATGCAAGCAGGCCATGACCATTGTGGCAATGGGGTCCAAAACCCCATCATCACAGTGACCAAAATGTAAGTGTGGGGTCCATAGCTGAAGCACATTTTGAACATTGTGGCAATGGGGTCCAAACCCCCATCATCACAGTGACCAAAATGTGAGTGTGGGGTCCATAGCTGAAGCACATTTTGAACATTGTGGAAATGGGGTCCAAACCCCCATCATCACAGTGACCAAAATGTAAGTGTGGGGTCCATAGCTGAAGCACATTTTGAACATTGTGGCAATGGGGTCCAAACCCCCATCATCACAGTGACCAAAAGGTAAGTGTGGGGACCCATAGCTGAAGCACATTCAGAACATTGTGGCAATGGGGTCTAAACCCCCATCATCACAGTCACCAAAAGGTAAGTGTGGGGCCCATAGCTGAAGCACATTTTGAACATTGTGGCAATGGGGTCCAAACCCCCATCATCACTGTGACCAAAATGCAAGTGTTGACAAAGAAAAAGCTGCAACTGCCAAACTGCATGGATGATTCCTGGTCACAGAACATAAAACACATCAGTGGCAAAGTAGTGCATGTGTCCCATTGCAACATAGATTGGGGGAGGCAAATACTGCAGTGCAAATAAGACATACCTTTGGCCATGTGCAGACAAACAACACCCATGGGGGCTGACACTGTCAACATTCATCAATGACACAATGACAGAAGTGTCCATCAGAATGCAGACCCACATATTTGCACCAATGGGCACACAAATGCAGATACCCTGTGGAGACTGTAGATGTGAGGTGAACAGATACCATACCATGGCAGCAATGGGACACACAAACCATGATCATTGTGCTGACCGATGACCTAGGAGTCCCAGGGACAGCAGGGGAAACCCACCAAACAACATACAGCCAATGGCACACCTAAGATATGCCAATGCAGTGGTGCAGATGCACAAACACAAACAGGCAGACCCACACTGCACATCAAACACAACAGGTGAGGGGGGTGCCAGTGTCCCCAGGCAACCACACAACACATGAGGAGGCCTGAATACCAATTACACAGATGTGCATACAGTGCCACACAAAGGTAACTCATGGGTCCAAATCCCCTATGTGGGCAATCAGGCATTGTCAGATGAGAGGGAGCACAAATCACACATGTCACACAAGCATGTAGGAACAGCAACTGACACAGCAAGACACAGACACACCACAGCACTACCCAGAGGGCCCCCACAATGTGGTGACCCTGGGCTGCATTACAATCCCACTGTGATGACAAAGCTAAATGACAAAGCTAAATGTCGTTCACACTGTGAACCACAGTCATGTGTCCTGAGCAACAAACTACCATCACACCTACACAAGCACAAATCAATCAGCATGGCTGGTAAGCCAAGGCCAACATGGAGGCAGGGGTGTAGCCGGGCAACAACTCTCATCTGCACACACTCAACACCACACACCTCGACCTCCAACAATGTGCAGCAGTGAAGCACACATGCACTGGTGACATTGCACATGCACCCATGACAATCCCAGGGTGGTGGGTGGGAACCAAGGTGCAGAAACACATCACACATGGCCACTCAACAAGACTCCTGAATGTCTGACACACTGCACACTACGCTGTACATGGACATGACGGCAATACCACACCAACCAATGGGATCCCAGCCACAGTCACACACCAATGAAGAAGCCAAGGTCACCCACAAAGAACACACATAGACAACTACCAACATTGCAGCCCGGACCCTGAGGAGTGCCAGCAGTCACACACACAACGTGTCACAATCACTGAAAGATAACACAAACTGGAAATCACATGACAGGTGTAAACAACAAGTGCCAAGGGGAATCCTGACTGTGACCCATCTGCGTCTGCACACAAACTCAGCCCTGACAGCAAACACACCTATGGGTGACATCCTGATGACCAGTAATGTGCCATGCACCCACATCACAGAGAACCCAGGGAGAAGACTTTGGGGGAACATAGGTCAACTCAGCAAGCATCACAAACAGGTACAACACTAGGGATCCCAGCATGCACAGCAAAACGGAAGTGAACACACAGACATGCTCATACAACACACACCTTGGGCGCAGGCAATGTCACAGGAGTACACACTGCCATGAGGGGACTCCACTCCTGTGTGAGGAAAGCTGTGCCATATGTTGCCTCAGTAGGGCCCCATCATGTCAGCTGAGCACTTGGTCACACAATCAACAATTAGCACCAAATGAAGGCTCCCGTCACATCAGCCTGGTCATGGGAGTGCCAACGAAATCATCAGCACAGATCCAACACACTTGTATAGCAATGTTGCACTGACAACACAGATGAGTCCTTCCCCATTGATGCCCAAACCTGCATGTCCAGTGGAGATGGCCACACGGTCAGGGAAGTAGACGAATTGAACAATGGCAGGCACAACAGATGTGCAGGGGTGGAAGCCACAGATGTGAAATTGCTAATGTAAGTAGGAAATCCCATTGCCAAATACTGAACACATGACACCCTCAGATGCTGCTAAGGATGACATGGATACACCACAGGATAGGACACATTCCCCCTGGACCACATGTGTTCCTGCACAGTAACACTTCATTATCATGAGACCAAATATCACCATCACTGCAGCAAGGGCATGGTTAGCATCATCAACAACATGTACATCAGAAGCATAAGCACTAGAGAACAGAAAGTTGCTTTATTCAGCATATGTGTGTCCAAAAACTCAGAGAACAGTAATGCTCCAACAAAGGCCAATGGCCAGTCCATCAAGTAAGTCAATACAGGGTGACAGTGGCAGATGTCACCCTACGCATGCCTGCACTGCACAAAACCAGGGACAATCCACTAGGAGGGGCAACCGGGGGGCAGGCCAGGCACCGCAGGGACAGGATCAGGGCTCACCAGGAGGAGGCAGGGAAGGGGTGGTGGGTGCTGGAGAGCCACTGACAACTGCAGTGGAGGTGTCTGACATGGTGTGTGCCGGCACAACTGGGGGGCATGACTCAGATGTTGTGGGTGCCGGCACGACTGCAGTGGACCCTGCAGATGGAGTGGACAGGTCCGCCACTGCAGTGCCCAAGTCAGACAGGGTGGTAGTGGACTCCACTGCAGTGCCTACCTCCAGGGGAGGAGAATGGGGAACAGGCAAGGTGGGCTGGACAGAGGGGGAGGACACCCTCACCACATCAGTGGCACAGACAAGCGCAGCGGGGGGTGTGGTGCCGGGAGAGCAAGTGGCAGGGGGAGAAGGCCGGATCCTCTTGGGGATGGTATATCTGTGGGTGGGGGAACCTGGGGCAGGGTGTGGTGGGGGCACCTGTGGAGTGGGGGCCTGAGGGATGGAGGAAGGAGACCTGGTGCCTGAGCTGCAGGGCGGCGGCGGGGTCTTGCTCTTACGACTCCGGGGGGACTTGCGGGTGGGGGCCTCAGTCTGTCTGCGCCTGGGGGAGGGTGTCCGGGGGCGAGGGGCACTCTGCTCCGTGTGGGTGGGCTTCCTCTTCCCCCTGGATGCTGGAGCAGCTGGATCGTAGGGGATGAGGCCGAGGTCACAGAGGAAGAGCCGCTGTGACTTTGGGGTTGCAGGTGAGGCAAGGGAGGGTGCTTTGGAGGGAGAGGCAACTGAGGACTGCGCAGTGCTTGTGGATGCGTGTGTGTGTTCCAGGGCCCCATCCCCTGTGAGTCTGGTTTCAGTCCCCTGACTGTGCGTGCGTGTGCGTTTTGTTTGTGGCGTGTGTGTCTGTGTGCTGGACGTGTGTGTGCTGGTGTGTGCCTGTGCCGGTGTGTGTGTGCTTGGGACGGGTAAGGTGCTGGGGAGTGTGGATGGAGCAGAGGCAGGAGGGGTGAGGGACTGTCTGAGGAGGGACACTGCTGCCGTCAGGGAGGAGTCCATGGACCTATTGCCCCTCTGTAGGTCAGACATGCCCGATGAGATGCCCTCCATGAACGACACCAGCTGAGTCAACAGAGCGGTGTGCGCATGGAGGACACTCAGCATGGCTGTCTGCCCTACATGGAGCTGGCGAAGGAGGTACACAGACTCCTCACTCAGGGCAGCAGGGGACACAGGGGCAGGGGTGCGGTGCCTGGCCCGAAGGAGACACGCTCCCGAACATGGGAGCCTCCACGGACCTGGGGAATGGGAGCCGATGGGAGGGCGGTGGTGGTGCTGGTGGTGGCGGGGACAGCAACACTAGCTGGGGTGTGGTGGCTGCTGACACCCGCCTCCATAAGGGAGTCATCCTCCGAGCCGCTGTGGTCCTCAGCTGAGGTGGATGCTGCTGAGGACTCCTCGGTGTGGCTCCCCTCGCCCTCCGTGCCACTGGGTCCCTCCGACCACTCCTCGGCTGCTGACCCAGTCTGGCTCTCCGGCTCCTCCTGGTCCGTGGAGCTGTCCCCTTCCGTGGCCGTGGATGTATCTGCAAACAATGGGGAAACAGACAGACATCAGTCACCTGCACCAAACGCACACACCACTGTGAGCACAGCACATTACAGAGCAAGCCCTGGCATCATTAGTTGAACATTGCTAAAAGTGCCCTAACTGAACAGGAGAAGCCAATTGTCAGTCTGATGCCAACCATGGCACTCACATCCCACATGGCCTTGCACCCATCTGTCTGGTGTCTGTTGGATAGCAACACCCCAGTGTGGACACATGCACCACCTACACAGTAGTTGGACAGTGCAGAGGACACGGTGTAGCATGTGGACATGCACACATCACAACTCTTGCCACTGAGTCAGTACAGGTTTCCGGATGAAAGGGATGCCCAGAGTCAAATAGGAAATGCATGTGATGCATACCAGCGACAGACACCATGATGCACCCATGTCCTGATAGCCATCGCCACAATGGTGTGCATGTAGCACATGTCACTCCCCTGCAGGATCACCAATAAGTAGACACATGCCATGGCGGAGGCATGACTGCTAAGTCATACATCACTGTCTCAGTGATGTATGACTTGGCAGCCAGACAACAACACTCTGCACTGTGTCACAATAGTAGGTCATGGGGAATGCAAGTCCTGGAGCTGCACAAGTGCACATGTACATCCCCCACACAACACATCATCTTAACCCTCATCTGTCCAGGTCATACCGATTGGACATATGGGAGACCTGTGACACTACCCTCTGAACCTGAGCCCCTCACAATCTGCTGTGAATGGGAAACAGCTGCCTGAACTTCACATTCGCATACCCCAGTCTGCACGGGCAGCTGATCAAACACCTATGTGACACACAAGTATCGTCTCCTATGGTCACATCTCCAGTGGCATGCTGAGCCCCTACCGAGAAACACCCCAGCAGTCCTGGCAACAAATCCACAGCACACTGACACAGAGGCAGACACCTGAGGGGTCAAATCACTGCGCACAACGTGTCAGCTGATACACGGGAGTGGGAGTACAGGTGTATTGGATGGGCTGGAGTAGGCATGACTGTCCTGCCCCACATGAATGAGGGATGAGCCCTGGACAGTGGATAGCTGGCTATGTATGTGTGACACACGTAATCTGCACACTCCTGGGGCCCAAACATTGTTCCCACCCGCTGCATGGGTGTGTGCCAGATACCCCAGGCACATGTGGTGGCTCAGCTCAGCAAGTGGACCGCATATCAAAGCAACACGCAGATTACATGTCCGAACACAGGCATTGTGTGAACAATGGACCCACCCATGATGCCCACAACAGAGTTAGGGAAACAGATGCTGTCCCCCACCTTGAGTGAAGCAAACTGCAAGGACACAGTCCCAAGTGACACAATTCCCTGAATGTAAGGGCCACACCTGGGTATCAGATGAGGAGTGGGCAGTGCACAATAGAGGGACATGGCTCCTGGACAACATGACTGCTGTACTGTGGCAGTTTAACCAGGCCAGAGGAGGGCACATAGCATGTAATACAGAGTTCACAGTGCAGTCTTTGACTCACCCCTCCTTGCTGCTGTCTGGCCTTCAGCTGCCCATCCAGGTCTGGAAACACCACCGCCAGGATCTGGAGCATGTGGGGGGTCAGGGTCCGTGTTCCGCCCCTCCTGCGAGGAGGCGACAGCTTCAGCTGGACCCGTGCAATCCTCCGGGTCCAGCCCCGAAGGTCCTGCCACCTCTTCTGGCAGTTGCGGATCCGGCGCTTGTAGACCCCCACGGACCGGACAGCCCGGACGATGTCCTTCCAGATCTCCTGCTTCCGATGGGCATTAACCTGTGAGGATGACAAAGTGAAAAGGCCATTACTACACATGCAACATATCCGTGCATGACACAGTTGTATATACATGTCTCAATCACAGGGGCACATGATGTACACAGGCAGTGCAACGCTGCCCATGGACAGTTTGCCAGAAGTCACTACATGGTATCATTGCATGGGAAGTAAAACCTTGTTCAAATGCACTGTCACTGCACCATACCTGTCCAGTGCATGTCACTACACACTATGGGGGGTGACAACTACTCAGTGAGCCTGCTAGCCAGTGGCGTGCAGACTTTCAGCCTTGCTAGTCAGACAAAATGCACATTCAGAAAGGCAGTGCACAGAACACTCACCTGCTCCCCTGGTGTCCCATACAGCTTGCTGTACTGTGGAAGTAGGCTGTCCAGCAGGGCCTGGTTCTCCTCAAGGCTGAAGGCTGGGGCTCTCTCCACAGTACGTGCCATTGCAGGGTCCAGAGGGGGCAGAGACAGCAGCAGTGCAGTGGCAGATGTCGTCCTGGAGCATGTAGTGCAGGCAAGTGAGCTCTCAGGGGAACAGCCAGCAATATATATGTGCTGCAGAGGCAGATACTGTCCCATGTGTCCAAAGTGATAGGTCCAAGTCGTTTGCATCTTCTGAATCTGGCCAATCCATGGAATAGCAGCACCAATACACGCCCACAGCATCCTTCAAATCTTCAACTTCATGACATACATGATTTTGCAACATTGTTGTGGGTGACCAACTGAATTTCCAGCAACCGACTCGTTCGAATTTCGAAAACGCGTCCGTTGCCCGGCTAGGCCATTGACAATGGGTGCGCACCGATCGGTCCATTGCGG
Source organism: Calotriton arnoldi (assembly GCA_963921515.1). NCBI lineage: Eukaryota > Metazoa > Chordata > Amphibia > Caudata > Salamandridae > Calotriton > Calotriton arnoldi. Next base: position 2,819,241 of record CAWUFW010001335.1, on the reverse strand, counting down.
TTCAACGCGTACAGGGGTACAACGCGTACCCGCACACATTGAATGCAATGGGCCGGCCGGGTGCACCGATCGGTCCATTGCTGTTCAACGCGTACAGGGGTACAACGCGTACCCGCACACATTGAATGCAATGGGCCGGCCGGGCACACCGATCGGTCCATTGCTGTTCAACGCGTACAGGGGTACAACGCGTACCCGCACACATTGAATGCAATGGGCCGGCCGGGTGCACCGATCGGTCCATTGCTGTTCAACGCGTACAGGGGTACAACGCGTACCCGCACACATTGAATGCAATGGGCCGGCCGGGTGCACCGATCGGTCCATTGCTGTTCAACGCGTACAGGGGTACAACGCGTACCCGCACACATTGAATGCAATGGGCCGGCCGGGTGCACCGATCGGTCCATTGCTGTTCAACGCGTACAGGGGTACAACGCGTACCCGCACACATTGAATGCAATGGGCCGGCCGGGTGCACCGATCGGTCCATTGCTGTTCAACGCATCCCTGTACAAGTGACTGGCATATGTCACCATGCCTGTCTCAGATGAACATATGCCAGCCACAAATAGCTCCCAGGGAGTGAGGGGCACACCTACAACACCACAGCCTGTCCAAACTGTATCATAAGGCATGTAAGGCTGCATTTCCTATTGTGTGTATGTTGGTGTACATGTTGTCCTGTGGGTGTCACCTGGGGGCAGCCACCCCCAGGCTGTGCACGTGTTCATGGGGACAGGATCCTGGGTGTTACGTGTACATGACCACTGTGATGTGCAACTGTTCATATCTGAGCATGTGCCATGGTCACATTTCACGGTGGTGTATGTGTATGTCATGTCACATACCCCGTGAGTCCCATGTGGGACGGTATGTTTGAGCCAGGGTGACCCAGTGGCACAATAGTGATGGTCCTCCACAGTCTGTGTGCATGTAGTGTTTACAATGTCTCTGATTTCATGTGCACAATGGGAGACAGTCTCCACATCCACGTTGTGTGTGCATGGACTTTGATGTTGTGCGTGTGTGTGTCACAGACGTCCATGTCTGTCCTGCAGAGGCAAGTGGAACCACTACCTGTGGGGGTCATGGTTGTTTTGCTGTGGTGTATACATGATACTCCATGTAATGCCAGTGTCCATGTGGCAATACAGGGTCCCTGGGAATGTACCTGTCGTTGAGCTGTGATGCCTGGGGCACATCTGTCCTCACATGTCACTGTGGGGGGTGATTGTGACATGGCAGCAGGAGATGGGAACTGTGACACGGCCTCATGATATCCAATGGGCCAACCTGGGACTTATTGATGCCACTTGTTGAACCGTGATGACAGATGTTGGCCATGTATGTACCATACATGTCCTTACGGAACTGCACACTTCATGTAGTTGTGCCTCATAATGATGTATGATGTGATATTGAGTGTGTTCAATGCCGCATATGTGGGGTGACTGACAATCTTGCTTTCTTCTCCTCTGCACTGCAGGGCTCCTGCTGTCCATAGACCATTCCCAGACCTGGCAACGATGGTGGAACGGGACAGCATCCGACGGTACCGCTTCACCAGGCAGCTGATTGAGGATTTGGCAGTGCAGTTGGCCCCACATTTGCAGCCTGGCCGGCCGTATCCTACAGCGCTGACCCCCAAGGTGAAGGTGATGGCAGCCCTACACTTCTTTGCCACCGGTACCTTTCAACATACTGTGGCGACTGCTGGTGGGATGTCACAGACCATGTTCAGCCGTGTGCTCCGCGATGTTTTGGAGGCAATGTTGCTATACCTGAACCGGTACATCTATTTCCCTAGACTGCAACGACTCACTGACGTGAAGAGTGACTTCTATGCCCTGGGGAGGATGCCGCATGTCATTGGCTCCATTGATGGGACACATGTGGCTTTGGTACCACCACAGGCCCAGGAGCAGGCCTACCGTAACCGCAAGCACTACCACTCGGTCAATGCACTGGTGGTGTGTCTTGCAGATATGACCATCTCACACGTGTGTGCCCGTTTCCCTGGTTCAGCACACGATGCCTTTGTGATGAGGAGTAGTCGCATCCCCAGGATGATGGCACAGATGCAGAACCAGCGTGCCTGGCTTGTCGGTGTGTACTGACTTTGTGCCATTGTGTGTGATCTGATCTGTAGTATTCCGCCCACTTTTCCAAGTCAGCTAATGTGCACTTGTCTGTCCGTAGGTGACTCGGGATACCCCAACATGCCGTGGTTGCTGACACCCCTCAGGAACCCTGTGACACCAGCCCAGATGCGCTACAATGAGGCACATGGTCGGACCAGGAGAGTGATTGAGCGGACATTTGGTCTCCTGAAGAGCCGCTTCCGCTGCCTCGACAAGACAGGAGGGTCCCTCCCATATGCCCCAGCGAAGGTGTGCAAGATTATCATCGTCTGCTGCATGCTCCACAACCTGGCAGTGCGGAAGGAGTTGCCTCTCATCCAGGATGACAATGACCAACATCCGCCACCTGTGGAGGATCCTGGCCTGGACCACGATGCCAGTGATGATGATGATGATGGTGATGTCCGCACACAGCTCATCACCAACTTCTTTAGCTGAATGTGAGTATCCTGAGGTGTCATGTCAATGATGTGAGTTGGCATGATATGTGTAGGTGGTGCTCTGGTGCTGTTGGAGTGTGTCCATGGGCTACTTGACTGGATGTGTGTAGCGATGTGTGCTTACAGGTGGTCTGTACTCCCCAACAGTGTTGACATGCTAACTTGGTTCTGGGTGGGTATCTTGTAACATGTATTGTGCATGAGTTTTGCTGTTCTGTCCTGTTCTCCATTGCTTTTGACTGTGTGTCATTTCTGTCCTTCACAGGGTACTTTCAGATTCGTTTGGTCAACTGTGTCCACCGACGACGTCATTGTACTTCCAGGGTGGTAGCTGTTGTGTCCCTACAGGTGATGTGCGCCACACCCATGGACTTCCTTCCTTCTACAGTTGTTGACTGTGTGCCCGCTGCCAGGTGGGATTACCTTGCATCTGTAGTGGTTACGACATGTTGCAACTGTGTAATAAACCTGTGCTTCACTTTGTGATGTGCGTTGTCTGTGGTCACACATTTGACTGCCATTTGCTTACTGCACCTGTGGGCTACTTGACTACAACTGGGAATAGGTGTGGTGTCTGTGCATTGCACCGTCTTTCCTGGCAACATCAGTGTAGGCAATGAGTCAGATGGCCTAGGTGTGTATGTGTTGTGTAGCCCTGGTGGTGTGTCTCCCTCATATGTGTCACGTTGCCATTACTCACATGCCTGTGTTGTACTTGCTGTTGCAGTTCGCATACACAGTGTAATTTTGCAGTTCATCATCCCCATGACAGCACCCACGTTGGAATCACAACAGAGGCAAGTATGGTGTATTAGTGTGTTTATTGTGATACATTTGTGTGAATAGTGCATAGGATGGTTAGTGCTGTACATTTATATTGCAATCAGAAGTTCCTAGATGAATTGAAAGTCCTGGTAGACAAAATCCCCAGTATCGGGGCCACAGTTGTCTGAGACATTGGTCCAACTTGTACTCCCCATGTCATGTGTGGGAGTTGTGTTGCCGTCAACAGGGTGAACAGTTTGCGCACAAAGGTGAACATCCAGAACAGGTTCAGGCTTCCTGGGGGTTGCACTTGGCCATCGGCCTCTCACTTGCCCCTCCTCGGACGACCCCTCTTCTTTGGGGGGGCCCCTCAAGTACAGGCTGCTGCGGTGCAGGGGACTCTCCGCCAGAGTCATCCTCCCTCCCTGTGGCAGTTGCAGTTGTTTCAGCACCAGATGTTGTTGGCACACAGGGAGGTGTAGACTGGTTGCTGGTCATCTGGCGGAGGCATTGTAATATGTCCCTATGCACCGCCGTCATCTCTTGCAGTGTGTCCCACTTGGACTCCACGCGGGACATGTGTGAGTCCAAGCGGGCATGATGGGCAGCCTGCTGCTGTTTAATGTCCCTGAGGAGCCCCACTACCTGGCTGAGATCTCCGGTGCTGGACTGGTACGCATCGGCTATGCGTGCCAGTTGTGGGTCATCATGCACACCAGACACCTCTGCAAGCAGCGACCTCTGTCTCCCACCCCTCCCACCACCCCTGCCGACATGTGCAGTGCGTGCAGTGGCACGCACAGATGACCCTGGTCCCCCTTGGGGGTTGGTGGTGGTGGTGGTGTCCATGGCCCCACGTTGGTCCAGGGTCCCTGTGCTGGTGGTGCTCCTTGTTCTGTCCATGTCGGCAGGGATGGTATTTGTGGTGACAGTCGTTGGAGGGGTGGGTGCAGGGGGTGCAGCTGGTGGTCCTGCTGGTGCTGCAGCTGGTGGTCCTGCTGGTGCTGCATGTTGACTTGCACCGGAGGTGCCAGGTTGGTCTTCTTCATCCGAGGAGGGCAGAGGCTGTTCGACACCAGTGAGCTCCGTATCCTCTTGAGCCTGGGACTGGGACTCCTCAGCGTCTGCTGCTGTGTCCCCATCATCACCTGTTTTTGGGAGACACACACAATGTATGTTATGTTTCTGCAGGCATCAATGGTTGACACACCTGACAGTTGTGACTGTGCCTCTGGGTGCGGGCCTGTACATTGCATTGTCCTAAGTTGTCACAGTCAGGGGTTGATATTGGTGTAGCACATTGTCCTGCATTATTTGGGCATTTCTATGTATTTGTTGGGGTGTGAACATGGTCTGCATTGGTTGTATTTTGTTGACAGCCGGCCCTCCTTCCCACCCAGCCAGTCAGTTATCCCACCATGGACTGTGCTTGCATTGCAGGGAGTGAAAGTTGTCTTTCAAGATGTCAGTCAGTGGTGTCCTGCTGTTGGTTGTTGCACAGTTGCCAGCGGGGCCTTGTGCTCCCCACAGCAGTTGCCAGTGTCAGCCATCTTGTCAGTTGTTTTCCACTCCCTGTGATGTGAGCATGGTTCAGGGTGGTGTTGATGGGACAGTTGTGGGGGTGAGCTATGTCTGTGACTATGACTCCCATCATGCTATTGCCTCCACCCCACTTCCCAGCATTCCCATACTTACTTGCTTTTGTGGGGAGTTCAGTGTGTGTGGGTGTGAGAGCAATGGCAAGATGGCTGACAGTGGTGTCCTGCTGTTGGTTGGTGTGCAGTTCCCAGCATGCCCTTGTGCTCCCCACAACACAGCACCAGTGTCAGACATCTTTGATGGGCCTTTCCACTCTCTGTGGGATGTGCATGCGTGAGTGTGAGCTTGCTGGGCCATGTGGTGGGGGATGTTGAGCTGTGACTACGACTCCCATCATGCTATTGCCTCCACCCCCTTCCCAGCATGCCCATGCTTCCTTCCTTTTGACTCTGCTTCCCTGTGGGGTGGGCTGCCTGTGCTGACAGGATGGCTGGGAGTGTTGTCCTGGCAGTTGTTTGGCTAAAAGTCCCAAGAGTGTCCCTGTGCTTCACACAACATAACCCAGGGTGGTGGTTCTTTGTGGGATCTTGAGTTAGGATGTGAGGCATTGCATTCTCCCAGGTGGGTTATGTGGAGTTTGTGTTGAGGGGGTGTGTGAGGGGAGGTGCTTGTGACTATGGTCAGTGCTGCAAGTCCTCCTTCCCACCCAGCCAGATATCCCACCATGGAACGTGCTTGCATTGCAGGGAGTGGAAGTTGTCTTTCAGGATGTCAGTCAGTGGTGTCCTGCTGTTGGTTGTTGCACAGTTGCCAGCAGGGCCTTGTGCTCCCCACAGCAGTAGCCAGTGTCAGCCATCTTGTGAGTCCTTTTCCACTCCCTGTGATGTGAGCATGGTTGTGAGTGGTGTTGATGGGCCAGTTGTGAGGCTGAGCAATATCTGTGCCTACTACTCCCATCATGCTATTGCCTCCACCCCCCTTCCCAGCATGCCCATCCTTCCTTCCTTTTGACTCTGCTTCCCTGTGGGGTGGGCTGCCTGTGCTGACAGGATGGCTGGGAGTGTTGTCCTGGCAGTTGTTTGGCTAAAAGTCCCAAGAGTGTCCCTGTGCTTCACACAGCATAACCCAGGGTGGTGGTTCTTTGTGGGATCTTGAGTTAGGATGTGAGGCATTGCATTCTCCCAGGTGGGTTATGTGGAGTTTGTGTTGAGGGGGTGTGTGAGGGGAGGTGCTTGTGACTATGGTCAGTGCTGTGAGTCCTCCTTCCCACCCAGCCAGATATCCCACCATGGAACGTGCTTCCATTGCAGGGAGTGCAAGTTGTCTCTCAGGATGTCAGTCAGTGGTGTCCTGCTGTTGGTTGTTGCACAGTTGCCAGCAGGGCCTTGTGCTCCCCACAGCAGTACCCAGTGTCAGCCATCTTGTGAGTCCTTTTCCACTCCCTGTGATGTGCGCATGGTTCATGGTGGTGTTGATGGGACAGTTGTGGGGGTGAGCAATATCTGTGACTACGACTCCCATGATGCTATTGGCTACACTGACTTGCCCAGCATACACAGAATTCCTTTCTTTCAGTGGTCTTCACTGTGTGTTGGTGTTGTAGTGGTGGCTACATGTCTGGATGTGTTTGTTAGTTATATTTGTGCCACTGCCTAGCTGTAGTTGTAGTTGTGTTTGTACATGTGATGACACGGTTAAATGTAACTTTGAGATGGCATGTGTTGTGTTTATCTGACTGACATACACATTTTGGGATGATTCTGTTCTGGTTGCTGTGTAATTGCTAAGAGTGCATGGTTTGACTCTCCCCTTGTACAGTGATGTGTGTGTGTATTGTGGCAGAATATTGTGTACATTTGTTGTGTACTCACCAGGCTCTGGGATGTTTTCTAGTCCATAGACGCTCACTGGCGGAAGGATGGCCCGCACCTTCTCCTCCCAGGGCCTGAGGTATACTGGCTTGGCAGGAGGGCCACTGCCGGTGTATTGGCTCAGGAGGTAGTCCTTCTTCAGCAGCTCCCGTACCCTCCTGCGCACGTCATACCACCTGTTCTGGATGTCAGTCTTTGTGCGCAGACATGGTGATTGTGCGTTCACCCTGTTGATGATCCTCTCCCACATCTTTGTTTTCTGGGAGATGGGTGTCTGTTGGACCAGTGCGCCAAACAGCTGTGGCTCTACCCTGAGGATCTCGTCTACCAGGACTTCCAATTCACAATCTAGGAACTTGTGATTCTTCTTTGGGGGCATGGTGATGGGTGGTGATGGTGAGTGATGTGTGTGTTGGTGTGCAGGTGAAGGTGTGTGAGTGTGTGTTTTGCTGGGTGTATGTGAGGTAGCTATTTGTTGGTGTGCTGATGGTGTGTGGCTTGTGTGAGGGATGAGCTGTGGGTGTGTGGTTGCTGTCTGTTGAGTGCTGGCAGGTGAATAGCATTTGCAAAGGATCATGGTTGGGATTTGTGTCCTTTATATGGGTGGAGTTGTGGGTGTGTCTTTGTTCTCTGTCCCCACCCCCCCAGTATTTATTGGCTTTGTAATTGCTTGTTTGGCCTTTTTTTGTGTATTTTCCCTTAGTACTTTCTGTGCATGTTGGAAACGTTCTTGTGACCGAGTCGGACCCTGCAGTTGTCTCGTACGGTCTTCTCCGTTTCGTTCACGCTGTGTTTGTGCAATTTTCTATGCTGCGTACGCGTCGGTCGCGGTGTTTTGTGTTACTTCGGCTCGCAGTTTTGTATGCGTGTCGGTCGTACGGCTTGTCCTCCGTACGACTCGGTCGTGGTTTTCGCGCCTTGCATCGTACTTTGCGGTTTGGAGTTCGCGGGTACGTTTCGGTCGGAATTGTTCCGGGTGCGTGTCGGTCGGTTCGATTCGCGTGTTTTTCCGGCCGGATTGCTGTTTTCCGTGTGGGTCGGTCGTTCGGCTTGGGTTCCGTACGTGTCGGTCGGATTTTCCACGCTTTGCATCATACTTGGCGGGTCGGGCGCCACAGGTACGTGTCGGTCGGAATTAATTCCGGCTCCGAGTCGGTCGGTGCTTTTTCCGGCCCGAATCGGAATCGACCCCTTAGCGTAGGCTACATAACACTAGCTCTTGGGCTGCGAAGCGATCTTCATCCTGAGGACTGGGAGGAAGGAGTGACATTGTAAAGAGAATACTCTAGAGAGGAGGCAAAAGGATGTAAGGCTGAAAGGCTGCAAAGATGCTACCCGGCAGTGTGAGGCAGAGTAAGACAATACTTGAGAAAATTGATAGAATAAAATGAAAATAACCTGCAGCAGATGAACCTAGCCCAAATTTGATTGGCTCTCTGTTACGCTACAGTTTTTCTGAATATAAAATCATCTTTTCCCCATGGTGTAATTAATCTAAGCCTTCATCACTAGTAGCAGACTTAATAGTTTTCCCAGTCCTGATTTAGTCCCATTATAGCATAGTCTAGGACCTGCAAGGCAGCCAAGAAAGCGAAAAATCTGATGAGCGCTCATGCCATAGGAGTAGAGGATCATTTGTCTAATCTTGAATTAGTTCCAGTACAGATGTGCGATGGAACAGTATCCCAAGGTCTTCCAGTGATATAATATAGGGTGAGAGGTCTGTGGCCGCTACTGCAATTCGCCTGTTCTTTGCCCAGACGTCTACACAGGCTGCTTATGACAAAGCCTTGTTGGCTCCACCATCTAGTAAGAGTAAATAGGATATCTAGCTGCTTTACAGGTGTGGAGCTAGACACGAGGGAAAATGTGGAACTGAGACCGAGGAGTTGATTACTGTGGTGGAGCTCAAAAAGGCTTATGAGTATGATAGCATGAACGCTGAAATCCACCATGAAAGGCGCAATTACAGATGTGAATTTGAGTGTACATTCGAAAGATTCATGAAGATCCTGTAAACCTGCTCTTGAATTGTTGACATCTCTACCTCTCGACAACTCTCTTATGGGCAATTCTGAGCTTATGATGTACACAGATGATGGGGACAGTCATAAAGAAACTCAGTGTGGTACAAGTGCCTCGAAAAAGAAAAGCCTGACAGAGCAACCACACCCCAAATTTAGAGATGTCCTCTGCCTCAGTGGAGAGCTCTTTCATTGGCAGGAACTACCATCGCAGCAATCCTAAAAAGCAGTGACCCCCTTGTCCTAGGAGTTTTCTCCCATGGTGTGGGGGTCATGTTTTTACTTTCACTTACCACAACGTTTCGGATGGGGATAAGCTAAATTAAAAACTTGTCATTTGTTTGCTATCTCTATATAGGGCGTGCAGGCAAATAACAAAGCCTCCAATGACCCTCACTCCATTGGGCTGTCGGAGGTGTATGTTAACGGCGGAGACAGAGTGGTCTCCGCTGCTGACATACCGAAGGTCTATTCAAAACTAAATGAGGCTGACAGAATTTCAGTACGGCGCGAAGGGTATTCCATTGCCATTGCAATGGGGTTTCCTTGCCGCTACACTCTAAATCAGGTCCTCAGTTTCTTCAAACTCTTGTCTCCCACCTGTTTCAGTTAAATTGGATGGAGAGAGAAAGCTCATTGAAGAATCTGAGGTGGTAACCCTGACAGAAAGCTAGAAAAGAGAGATGCCAGCTATTCAACCAGTTCCCCCAGTTATGAAGGCAGTATGTAGGACTTAGATGCCACTGTGTGCTCTGAGCTAGAATTTATTGAAGTTCAGTTGTTCAGACACTTTTAGCACATGTGGGGAATTGTTTGAGATTCTTCAATTTGTGATAGTAGATTGTAAGGCCTGCCTTTGGAACGCAAAACCAACAGTAAATGAAACAAATCTACATATTTTATATCCCCGCCGAATATCAGGATAGCATTACTTGAAGAAGGTGCTCTCCAGCTGGAAAGGCAAGTGGCCAAGTTAATATCGATGTTCAAGAGACAGCAGATAACAAAATCACATTACTTTTATTTACTTAACAATAACAGCAGGGTCATCTATTAACAAGCATTTGCAATGCAATAGGTCTCGCCTCTGTTATATTTAGAGTTATTGGCATTGTAATGTTATTGTTTTTTTATTTATGTGTTTGGTATGTGGTGTAGTGGTTGTATGTGGTGTGTAGTGAAATTATATTAGTTGTATTAGAATGATTGTTTTAGTGGTGATGAATTATGTTTTGTGTAGTTTATTTGTGTAGTAGAAATATGTGGTATGGTGAGTAGATAGTGGTAACAGTTGTAGAGAAGAGATAGAAGGAAGAATGAGTGGTATATGCAGTTTATGGAGGAAGTTGTTGATATTGACGGACAGGATGAGCAATATTGTGTGAGAAAGAGAAAGAATGAGTTCGTAGGTAATACTTGTTTAAAGAAGTATTCTTGTTTATTAGAAGATAGATTAATAGGAGGATTAGTGTCAGTGTTTTATTTTAGTGCTAGTTCGAACATAGTTGTGTATGAAACTGTGTGTAAAGATGTGCAGTTAAGTATTTTATTGATGTGGTAATATTGTATGGGATAGTGAGATAGATGGGTGATAGAGTAGTAGAGAAAGATAAAGGTGTAAGTGAAAGGGGTATTTGGAGGGAGGGTGGAATGTGAGAGGTATATTAGTTATAGTGTGAGAAGATTTAGAAAGGTAGTGTATGTTAGTTGGTAGTACAGAAACGAGATAGGTAATGTGATGGAGGAATGATATGGTGTAGTGGTATATTTTGGTTAGCATTTAATGATCTATTTTCCCAAATAACTAAGTATAAGTAAATAAAAAGGTTTTCTTCTTTTTTTTTTTTAGAAAATGTATTTTCATTTGTAGACACACATATAGCATTTAAAATTTGTCCCAATTTTTTCCAGCACATAGCTTTAATTGTTTCCAGCACATAGTTTTATTTTTGCGGTTGTAGGTAGGGGGCAAGATGGCTGCCGACTGACCGCTGTGAGAGGCGCTGCAGAGTTCTCGGCCTGAGAAATGTAAAGATGCCGGTATGCTGATATGCACCTACCTGGTTGACCGGCTGATTTCGTGGTGGTGGGATAGCGGCTTCCGACAGAGATTGAGGTGACTGGCCACCGTAGTTGAGGCGCCGCTGGGACTTGGCACAGCGGCCGGTGCACGTCGGAGGCGCCCGATTCAGGAAGGGACGATGGGCCCAAAGACAAATAAGCCCGGGAAGGAACTCCTGAAGGAGCCCCTGAAAGAGGTTGCTGCTGCGGGAACAGCGGCTGGGCGCGGCTCAACCCAACCTCGGTGCGGCACATATTCCAAAAGGACGGAGGAGGCTGGCAGCAAAGTCAGAGACGGAGGTGCGGAGCAAGCCACGATCGGCTAATGCGGAGGGCTCTTTGCGGCAACCATCTGTTGCCGAGGCTTTCTCGTTGGCGTCTGCTGGCAGCACGGTGAACGCCCAGAGCATGGCTGAGACCGGGACAAAGGGAGCTGCTGAGACAGGCTTGGCTCCACCTCCCGCGGATACAATGTTGCGGCAGCAGCCCCGACTGGAGCTGGGGCTGCAGGGAGAGGATGCTGTCAATCAATCTGTACAGCAGGAATCGCCAGTGAATACAGTTGTCAACGGGAGAAGGGCACCAGAACAAACTGGACCTCTTTTAGGGACGGAGCTTGCTGAGAAAGGTAAAGACAAGTTACCTATAATTATGCCAGATGTTCTAAATGTAGCTGTGCCTCCGGGGGGGTTATGGGCCAAAATTCAATTTCACTGTGGTCTAAGTCAGCCCTGGGATCCCCAGAGGGAGATAAGTTTTTCTCCCTTACTGATGATACAGACATTTCGCTTTCAAGTGAGGGTAACACAGCGTACCAAATCTAGAACCAGCCCTCCTAAGCCAGATATAGCTACAGCCCACAAACTTAAGTGGGATTACTCTGCCACCAGCCAGGTCTACGGTGATGATGAGGTGCAAGCCTTGGCTCTGGGGGGACCTGCTAACTCCGCGAACTCTATAACTGACCCTACCGCCCCTCCATCATTAGACCTTGTATATTCCACCTTGAAACAGATGCAGGGTGAAGCCAGACAGGAGAGTCGCAGGGCACACCAAGCTACTAAAAAACTGCAGGGGTCCCTTCGAAAGGTGAATAAACTATGTACGGATATGGCAGAAAGGATAACCCACGTGGAGGAGAGAACAGCAACTCTGGATGAGGAAGTGGGGAAGTAGCAGACATATAAGGAGTCGCACGACAAGCAAGCAGAGGATATGCTTTGGAAACTTGAAGACTTTGAGAATCGGCAACGGAGAAATAACGTGAGTCTGTTGGGCCTTGCAGAAAACATCGAAGTGGAAAATGTTAGTTCATTTGTAGTAAATTTCCTAAAAGGAGCATTTCCCGATCTCTCCCATTGGAACTGGGATATGGAGGTCCAGCGGGCACATCGTTTCCCGATGACACAAAGAAAAGGCAATGCAACGGGGCAATTGGAGCGGCCCAGGGCAGTCCTGATTTTTATCTGCAACTTTCTCCATCGATAGGCCATATTGGACAGAGCAAGGCCAGATGCAAAACGCACATTTGAGGGGCACACATTCTTTGCTCGGCCGGACTTTTGCCATATCACGGTTGAAAGGAGATGGAGACTCTGGCAAATGATAACTCCCTTCCAGGGGATCGGCTGTGAAGCATATTTGTTATACCCTGCTCGACTTAAGGTTATTTCAAATGGGAGGGTGCGAATGTTTACCTCTGAAATTAAGGCACAAGTGTACCTGAACGAGATGAAAGAAGCAAAAGGAAGGTCTGGATGTGCACGGCTGTCTCAAGGGGCCCCACAGTAGGCTGAGACTCTCTCATTCAGGGGGTGGCATGACTCCTTAGAAATGTTTCTGGTCAAAATGTGTATTGATGTGTATTGATTTTTTATGCCACCGGGTGCGAAAAACAATGGGTGTATTTAGGAGATCGGGGTGAGTACTCTGCGGTAACTTGAGCTGTGAGATTAGGCCGCCACACATAGGTCATAGCTGACCTATTTGCTCGTGAGGGGTGTTGGGAGGGGGAGGGGTGGCGGGGGGGCCAGAGGGGCAGGGTGGGTGGGACAGTGGAAGGAGGAAGGGGTGAGGAGGGCAGCACAGCACTTGAGGAATATTTCGATAAATGGGAAAAGAAATGAAAATAGGTTGATTTACAAAACAATGGGTGTAGGACCGCAAGGACACATTAAAGTTATTATCATGATAGGTAATCTGTCTAACCGTATTTAATGAGTATCCGAATTGTCTCAATGAATATATGTGGCTTAAATGACCAGGGCAAGAGACAAAAAGCAGCAATAGTCTTGAAAACACTCCGGGCTGATATCTTATGTCTTCAGGAGACCCACATAGAGGGTACTAGAGGGAGTATAATGGAACAGTTAGGGTTTAAACTTGTTATCAGTACTAAGCAAGGGACTAAAACAAGAGGGGTAGCCATTCTCTCCCGGAGGGGAGATATATCCTTCAAGAGAAGCAAATCAGATAGGTGGGGCCACTGGGTGTTGGTAGAATGCATGCTTCACGATGCCACTTTTACTATATATTCAGTCTATGGCTCAACCGGAGATGACCCCGGGCTCTTAGAATTTCTGGATACAGAGCTAGCATTGTGGCCTACCCCTGTAATACTGTGTGGGGATTTTAATATTAATGGCTTGGGAGGACTCTGGGGGGAAATGGGTGATAAATACACGGGACGAAAGAGAAAGGTTTTTAGGGCTCTTACTAATCTAGTACAAAACAATGGACTAACGGATGTTTGGTCGCACTTAAAGCCTGCTGACCCGGGCAGCACGTTTTTTTCTGCCCCCCACAAGTCAGTTGTTCGACTAGATTATTTTTTTATCTCTCACCAATTAATATCTAGGTGTAGAATAGAGAAGTATCCCCGGATCATATCGGACCATAATCCTTTAACCCTAATAGTTACTTTTGCCGGGGCTGGAAGACCAGAGCGGGTTTGGACCTTCGAAAGAGGGCTTCTAAAGGATCAGGAGTATGTATCGCACATGAATGAATGGATTAAGGGGTTCCGGGACATTAATAGGAAGAGTGCAAGCTGTGGGGTAGTTTGGGACACGTTTAAAGCTGGGGTCAGAGGGGAGACACTTAGTTATAGTTTGCATTGGCAAAAGAGCGAGGCACAACGAGAGGAAATGCTGCATAAGACCTTGATGGAGGTAGAAGAAGAGCTTGTAGCTGCCTTGGCGCTGGGCACACCATTGGATAACATACTGCTCAGGCTGGCTCTAGCCAAGGCAGAGATAGGGGACATCACCGCAGCCAAGGCAGCTGAAAGGTTCCTTGCTAGGAGGGAGCACTGCTATGAGTTCAGTGAGCGGGTGGGGCACGTCTTGGTAGCACGACTGAGACAAAAGAGCGCGGCAGGAGAAATCCTCGAAGTTTTAGACTCAAGGGGGAATCTAATTAAGGGCTCACCGGGGATTCGGGAAGAATTTAGGCAATTTTATAAAAATCTGTATTGCAAGGAACAACGAGTTGAGGAGAGTCTGATCCGAGAATACTTAAGCGATATTCCTATACAGAGCATAGCCCCCGAAGATGCGGAATCACTTGAGACTTCACTGACTGAGAAGGAGATTTATGGCGCACTTAGCAGTCTCCCTTCTGGCAAGGCAGCTGGACCGGACCAGATTCCCCTAGAGTTTTATAAAACCTTTCTTGATATAATAGGGCCGGATCTGGTCTACACTGTCTGTCAAGCTCAGCAAGGGAGCTCCGTTCCTGAATCCTGGGCTGGGGCAGATATTACTATATTTTAAAAAAAGGGCAAACCATCTAGAGAGCCAGGTTCTTATAGACCAATCACGCTTATGAACAGCGATGCTAAAATACTGTCTAAGGCCTTGGCGACCCTCTTAAATCATATTATTGGTAAAGTGATCCACCCCCGCCAGCACAGGTTTATACCAGGGAGGGGCACAACAGATCACATTCGCAGGGTCATAACTCTGTTCGATGCAGCCGAAGTCTCAGGGGACCCTATGGCCTTGATGCTTTTGGATGCCGAAAAAGCATTTGATAGGGTCTCCTGGGACTATCTGTGGGTGGTCATGACTTGGTATGGTATTAGGAATTGCTTCATCAACGAAATACAGGCTTTGTACAAAGCTCCGACTGCTCGATTGAGACTGAATCGGGGGTATACAGCACCGCTATCAATCACACGAGGCACCAGGCAGGGCTATCCGTGCTCGCCCCTTCTTTTTGCCCTATACATTGACCCTCTGGTTCGGAAGCTGGAGGCCAATAATGAAATTAAGCCAACTAGATTTCACGGGCTTGAAACAAAAATCCTGGCCTACGCAGATGACATCACTGCAGTCACCCCGACCCCCAAACTGCTCTAGCTGCAATTGAGGAAGAGGCCCAAGCTTTCGGCTTGATCTCTGGGTATGCACTCAATCGACAGAAGACACAGATAGTTAAGAATAGGATGGCTGATCTGGACGACCCTCGGGTAACCGACACAGCAGTATATTTAGGCATCAATATCACGCCTGAACTGGGACAACTGGTAGAAAGAAACATCGTGCCAGTAATCCAGAAGGCAAAAAAAGACTTCGACAGAATACATAATCTCCACCTGTCGGTGGTCGGACGGTGCAATGTGGTCAAGATGGTCTTTTTACCCAACGTGCTCTACCTTTTTAGGGCTATCCCACTAGAAATTGAGAAACAATGGTTTACAATGCTTGAAAACATCTTGAACAGGTTTATTTGGGCACAGGGGAAGACAAGGAGAGCCTTAAGGTATATGACGCTACCAAGGGAGAGGGGAGGTTGGGCAGTCCCAGACCTCAGAATGTATTATTGGGCTGCTGCTTTTCAATACATGTGGGGGCTAGTAGGTGGGAGTGTCGAAGATCCATTAATTAAAACCGGCTCTCCAGATGTATATAAGTTGCTTCTAGGGGAGGATGTGTGGAACTGCTTGTTGAAATATAGTGAACCCAGCTCCTACAAAAGAACAAGATTTAAAACTTTGGTGGCAGCATTTAAGATTTGGGCAGCGTTTAAAAAAAAAAAAACGGCCTAGGGAGAGTTAATTTCTATACTCAGATGTACAGAAACCCTATGTTTCCGGGAATCTTCTCTGATAGTACAATGCTAGAGTGGGACGGGTGTGGACTTCGGAAAGTGGGTGATCTCATAGGGCCAGAGGGAATCCGATCATTCGGAGACATTCAGGCTAAATTTGGAATTAACAAAATAATTTTTTTTAAATATCTTCAGGTGCAAAGTTTTTTAGGAGGTAAAAAAGGTGGACTGAGTGGATTTAGGGAAGTTAAAACAATTGAGACTGTAAAGGATGATGAGAACTGTACCATTAGGAGAATTTACGCAGAACTCTCTCTACTGAAGCAGGATGATCTTGAGAAGCAGGGGAAGAAATGGGTGGACAAGCTTAGTGTAGAACAAGACAGATTCCTCGAGTCTTTAGACTTAGGACAGACCATCCTGTGCTCAGCGGGGCTGCAAGCCCAGCATTTTAAAACAATTTTCTCACTGTATTACACTCCGGCGAAGATAGCGCAGTGGGGGGGACAGGAAGGAACTCGATATCCCTGCTGTGATAGCACTGACGCTGATTTAATTCACATGTTCTCAACCTGCCCTCGGCTAGAAATTTTAGTGAAAGCAATTGAAACATTTCTGGACCAAACTTTGAACTTAAAGGTATTGCTAACGCCTGAACTAATGCTTCTGGGGATCAACAGTGGTGAAGCGCAAGATCCGTCTCAATACTTCCTTTTTTTGGCCATGGCCGTGGTGAGAATCTGCATTGCCTCCGCCTGGCTTGATCAAATGGCCCGACATTCCAGCATTGGCTTGCCAGGCTGTTCGCCATCTTTAACTTGTAAAAGGGGATTTATGAGAGAAAGTGCAGAAGATGGAGAATGCTTGGCAGGCGTATTTGGGCACCAATTTATAGATGGAAGGAAGACAGGGTTGATAACCGATCTTCCCTGACTGCTTGATCACTTCCCCTTTTTTTTCTTTTTTTTTTCCTTCTCCATGAAGGCAGGTCTGTAATCTGCTTTTAATTGCGGGTATCTGTTTATCAGATACGCAAACGTTTGTATATATTGCCTTGCCTGAAGTACTCTAATTTTTCGAGGTTAAATGATTGACTGCTTTTATATTCTGATGTTCCCCTCCTATTTTCCGTATGTATCACTGATGACTGATAATTCCTCATGTATTAACTGTAATTGTAACAATGGAGCTGCAATAATAAAAAATAAAAAATAAAATAAATTGTCCCAATTTGTTTATTCTAATATCCAAAATAGTACCGGTATTATAAACATTAAAAGTTCAAATATATAAAGTTGCCAATATGGTGGAAAAATGTTATTGGGAAGAAATATTTTGAGTGAATTTACTACCAGTGTGCATATTAAAATTATTAAAAAAAAAAAAAGTGTGTTTGTTTTTCTAGTATAAACTTTGCAGAATTGGGTATGTAATCTTTAGGGTTTTGTAAATTGTTTTGGTTCGGCTAAATGTGTGTTTTAAGGGTTATATTTGTGAAACCAAAAGTTGAGTTAAGAATATAAAACTGTGGGGGTGATGTGTGTGGAACGCAGTCTTGGTGGGCTATAGAATAATTGCAGTGGCACAGCGATGGTGCGTTTGGCAAAAAAAAGTGTCAGAAGCTACTACATCTGTCCCATTAGCCTATAGCAATTACCATGTGTAAAAAACTATGTACCCTTGCAAGTTTCCCAAGGTACATTTCCACCTCTTAAGAAATATAAGTGGAACCCACTCCAAATAATCAGAGCACTTACCACGAATAAGCATGCAGGTGCTTGCGTGTGTGGAGGGAGGTATTTTCACATGTGAGGCCTGTGGGAAGTGCTCTGATGTTGTGGACTGGGTTCTAGTTATAGTTGGAGATATACGCTGTAAAAATTTCAAGGGTACGGAGTGTTTTCAAAATGGTAATTGCTATATGCGATAAACTATGCATTAACTTTAAGACCAAACTTTGGGTATAAATGTATCCATGTATACGTCTATAAGGGGAACAGCCTGTTACACCTTGCTTGCCCTTTGGTACTCCCCGCTACTTCTTTTCGCAGGATCGCTGGCTGAGGGAGCAAAAAATAAGCAGGGGTTTTAAAAAGTTATTTGTAAGTTCCCATTTCATCCTCTCCACATAGCTTAGGCAACTAATAAGAAGCCAAAAAGGGACAAACGTTGCAAAAGAGTTAACCTAAGGAAGTTCCGATAGGCTTTAGGATGGCTCAGTAACTTCATTGTGTTTGCCGCACAAAAATACCTCGCTACTTCTTATAGCAGGTTTCCTTGCTGAAGGAATATAAAATAAGCATCAATTTTAAAAAGTTTTTCTAGATTCCCCTGTTATCCTCTCCATGCAACTTAAGCAAGTAATAGGAAGCCAATAAAGGGGCAAACGTTGGAACAGGGTTAACCCAAGGAAGCTGCGATAGGCTTCAGGATGGCTCAGTGAGTTAATTGTGTTTGCAGCAAAAAAATAAACTGTTTATGGGTTAAAATCTAAAGCTCTGGCAGGGCCTACTTAAAATTATATCCTCCCTAAGTTACAAACCTTAGAACCATTAAAACTGGTGAAAAGTAATACCTTTTATTTAACGTGCTTTGATTCAACAAATGCGGTATTAAGCATGCTCGCGCCCCACCTGCATGTAAAAGTAACATACATGTTGCTCCCAATGTCTACCACTGGAGCACTAACAACAAGTTATCCAATATACGTTGTGGGCTTGACTCATTATTTCAGACTCAAAATGAACCATCACAGATGCAACAATTCTGGCTGGTATGTTTCACTCCAATAACATCAACAGCATTCGCTGAGGGCCTCCCTGTTTAAAAGTGCACACAGGGGTGTGTACATACTGCATAAACAGCATAACTTGTATTCGGATGGCATTGTCTGTTCGCTGCAGTTTTTTGTATAAGGACAGCACCATCTGTTTAAATATGGCAGCTTCGAAGTTTATTACACATGTTAATTGCTATATGCAAAAATCTTGCATCAGTTTTAGTAAGGGCCACTGGAATTATATAATTTTGCAGCTGTGGCGTCTTCAGCATTTTTTATGATCTTGCCGCATTTGCCAGATAATCCATCAACTGCTGCATACACTGCAGATTTCATAAAAAAATATGTTTGAAGCAGAAACATATTAAATGTTACTAAAAACAAAATTAATTCTATTGTGCATAGTGGATGGCCCTTTAAAACGTTCACAGGTAACTGATCTATTGCTTTTGGCTGTGTTTGTGTGTTAAAGTGGTAGTAATAACATAAAACCCTAGTTCAAACACTGCGAACATGTAAAATTTGAAAATCAATAAAGTAATACTATCACAAAATATGCCACATAACACCACATAATTTGATTTTACTTGTTATAAATTTTGTGAACCCTGCTGTATAATCTGGCCCTCTCCGCTGATGCATAATTCCAGTGACCCTGCTTATAACTGCTATCCCTGTATAAACAGTTTGAACAAAGCACAATGTACTATGAGCAAACACCAAATAAACCTGTCTGCTGCTCTGTAGGAAACAATTGGTTCCATTGGCACCTGGCAGGTGTAAAACATAAATAATTGCAAACATTTTACCTCAGATCAGGTGCAAATTGAAAATGTTGTGTATAAAATTTAGAAAAAAAATATGTTAAGCGACCTTTCCCCTGTCTAGCTATAAGAAAGGGAAAATGGAAAAAAATTAGTTTCAATTAGGTTAAATTATAATAAAAGTGCCAAATGCAACCATGGTTAATACGCGATATACAGAAAGCCCTACATAGAATATTTCCCCCCAAAAAACACTGGAATATTGTTAAAAAATGTAATGAACACAGTGCATACAGTTAGCACTACATTTTAATGCAAAACAGTATTTATAATGCTAGATATATAATAGTACTTAGGGTAAAAAAAATGTACCAAAACAAAATGTAAAAAAATACAGCATAAATAACTTCAATTTGCTTTATAGGCCGCATAAATCTAACGCTTAATATGTTTGAAAAAGTTTGGTTACAATAATATTTTGAGCACTACTTGCTGTATAAAAATGTTCCAAAGTAAATCTTAACTTATTCCTCACTTGTTAACCATTTCTATAAATATACTACCTTTAGGTGATTGGTGTGTTTATGCAAAAAGGTTCCAGATACTCTAATAAGGCTTTTTGCCATTACCTTTAGAGAGCTTTTGTTGGGAGAGACAGTCAATTAACAAAGTAAGAAGAGTAAATTAGAAGCAGATGTTAAAAACAGTTGTAAATCTCCCAAGCTGTATAGATTGTTTTTATCCTTGTTTGAAGCATGTGTGCATTTTATTGCACCGTAACCATGTGTTTGTGAAAGTAACAAACGATACAACAGACGCATGGGGATGGGGGGTGTCGGATGTTGGAGGGTGGAGAAAGGGTGACAGAGAAATACCGTGGTTCAGGCAGAAAGAGCACCAAGGGCTATATATGTTTTCCTAACGGTGCTCTAGGGCGGTGCTCTAGGCAGACACATCAGCAGAGTACCTCCCCACACACTGACCAACAGACGGTCAGCGAAGAGGAGAGTTCGGGGGCACAGGCACAGACGTCTTCGGCCCTAGGGGGGTTTGGATACCGGCAGGCGAGGAAGCGGAGCAAGAGACGTTCTCCGTGTGTGGCGACAGTGCGGTGTACCCGGCGGCACGGTCCCCGGTGTCGCGACCGGCGGGAGGAGGTCTGCGCAGCAACGTGATCGGCTGCAAGCAGGAAGCTGGGGCGGCTCCACAGGTGAAGACAACTGTCCCGCAAGTGTTCCTGTCAATGCCCTTTAATGCACTTATCCTTTGGAAGTGCATTGAGACGACCTCAATAGCGGCGACCCCAGGAGACACGGTGAGTCACCGCCAGCAGAAATTAAGGGACCTGGCACCGTTTAGCGGCCGGGGCTAGGCCTGCCCGAGGCGCCCGCCTGGGGTCCGGGAGCTGCGGCCTCTGCCCAACGACTGCTGTTAGTTACCGGTCCCCTCCCTCCCTCACCCTCTGCACTCCCTCCCTTATCCCGTTCCACCACCCCGCCCCGTCCCCCCTCACTCTCTGCACTCCCTCCCGTATCCCGCTCCTCCAGCCCTCCCCGTCCTCCCTCACCCTCTGCACCGCCTCCCTCAACCCGTTCCCCCACCCCTCCCCGTCCTCCCTCACCCTCTGCACTCCCTCCTTTATCCATCGAGCCACCCAACACTCCGTGCTCAGCTCTCCTCTCTCTGGAAAATAAACTTGATTCTCTCATCTATTCCATTTCCCAGCTTGTAGCGTCCATCTCACGTTTAAGCGCCAAGTTGTCCCCTGTCCCTAACAACCTCCCGAGGAGTTCCTTGCTCCCGCGCCCCAATAAAACCAACCACAGTCTTTCCTCTGCAGACATCACCAACTTACTGGCCAGCTACAAGACCACCAACGTCACTCCCCCTCCACCTTCCTCTCCTAATAATTCTACGCAGTTTCCTATTCAGACCATCTCCTCTATCAGACCTTACCAGCCTCCCTCGTACCGGGCTCCCTCATTCAAGAATCTTATCCCTATCTCCCTGAACAACCCTAACACCCCCATCACCAAAACATCTGCATCGGAGCTGCACTGCTTGCTCCACAACTGCAGATCTGCAATCAAACATAAAGTGGAAATCTCTGATACTATCACCCACCAAAATCTTGACATGTTCTTCCTCACTGAGACCTGGTTTAACGACTCCTCTCATACTTTGTTTGATCTTCTGGTACCCACTGACTACTCGATCGTCAGAAATGACAGGGCAGACAAAATTGGGGGCGGTGTCGCTATCATCGTCAGGAACTCCCTTCAAATGAAAGCCTTCCCTACCACCCTTTTCCGTACATTCGAATGCCTATCCCTAGAACTTCAAATACATCACGGCTCACCCTTTAGATTCCATGCCATCTACCACCCGCCCGGTAACTGCTCTTCCTTTGTGGAGGAACTGACTGACTTCATCAGTGACCAATTTTCTCAAAGTGACAGACAGATCTTCCTGGGTGACTTTAATCTCCACTGGGGCTCTTTGGAAGACTCGGCTGCCAACAAGCTTGTCACCTTTCTCTCAGCCAATGATCTCTTCCAACATTGCTCGGAAACCACACATTCCGAGGGCTCAATTCTGGACCTTGTCATATCCAAAGCAGACCTGCTGACTACTGCTCCCCCCATCCATGTAGACTGGTCTGACCACTTCCTCATTCCCTTCCGTTTTCACCTATCGCACGTTATAACTATCGGCCAACCTAAAAGAGCTACTACCTGGTTCCGCAACACTAAGAACATTGATCTGGACACTTTTTGTGATTCTGCTATGCGGGCACTTCCGAGACTAGACCCTAGCGTGGATGTCAACGTTCTCACTTCTCAGTGCCTCTCAGTACTAGCAGTCGAAATCGACAATGTCGCCCCTCTCCAAAGCAAAAGGAAAAGACCCACCCCCTCAGCACCTTGGTTCAATAAAGCTCTCTACGATGAAAGGAAAAACCTTAGAATCCTGGAGAAACATTGGAGAAAATCTCCTTCCACCTCCAATCTCTCTCTTTTACGCTCAGCAAGATCCAAATATCACAACCACATCTTCTTTGAAAAAGCATCACATTTCAGATCCCTCCTTGACTCAGCCAAAAACAGACCCAAAAAACTTTTTGACCTCATCAAAAACCCAAACTGTTCTCCCCTAACCATTAAGCCTGAGGATTCCTCAAAGAAAGCAGCAGATTTCGCTATATTCTTCGATGAAAAGGTCAAAGCACTGGTGGATCAGGTCGCCCACCCCTCCCCCATTGAGGAGCGGAAATCCTTAGTTCACTGGCAGAACTTTGACGTCATCTCGGAAGATGACCTCCTCAAATGCATCCTCGAAACTAAACCCTCCAACCATTCTTCTGACCCCATCCCTAGCGACATCGCCATCGATTTCTACACCTATACTCTCTCTTACTGGACCAGGCTAGTCAATCTCTTCCTCAGTCAAGGCTCCCTCCCGGTTGCCCTCAAATCAGGTCAGGTCACCCCTCTTCTAAAAAAAACCCTCCGCCGATGCGAACGACCTCAACAACTTCCGCCCTATCACCAACCTCCCTTTTCTTTCGAAAATCACAGAAAAATGTATTGCGAAACAACTTTCCTTGCATATTATGGACAATAACCTCCTCGACGTCTTCCAGTCTGGCTTCATCCAAAATTGCAGCACTGAAACAGCCCTGCTGCAAGTGATTGATGATGCGCTGCATATACTCGACTCTGGGGAATCGTGTCTTCTGATTCTTCTAGACCTCTCTGCAGCCTTTGACACTGTTAATCATAGCACCCTCCTCAACACTCTTCAACAGAGAATGGGATTGGATGGCACAGTGCTCAAATGGTTTGCCTCTTTCCTCTCGTTCAGATCCCAAATGATCAAGATAGCGAACAGTCTTTCTTCTCCATTGGCTGTAGGTCAAGGCGTCCCTCAAGGCTCTATCCTGGCACCCACTTTGTTTAATCTCTACCTGGAACCATTAGGGAACCTTCTAAGCAAATCTGGGATCCATTACCATCTTTATGCGGACGACACTCAAATCTACCTTAAGGTGTCTTCCGCACACGATCTCTCACTACTCAACTCTACTCTCAACTCTATTCACAACTGGATGTTAGCTCACCAACTCATTCTTAATCCCGCCAAAACTGAATTCCTCCTCCTCTCTACCTCCCTCTCACCACCTCCTGTTCAATCTTGGATGGATCAGCTGAACCTACTCAACAACAAACCCATCATTGTCGACAGCTCTAAATCCCTAGGTGTCATTCTTGACAAAAGACTCAACCTAATCTCCCACATCAACTCTATTGCTAAGAATGCACGATACCAGTTGCGCCTTCTATGGGGGATCCGTCGGTTCTTCCCGGAGAAAGACTTAAAAACCTTGGTACAATCTCTGGTTCTCTCAAGACTGGATTATTGCAATTCTCTTCTGACGGGCCTACCCAAATCCTACCTCTCCCCTCTCAAATCCATCCTCCATTCAGCAGCTTGCTTCATTTCAGGGTCTAAACGAAGCGACCACATCACTCCTATCCTGTCCTCTCTTCGATGGCTGACGATCGAGGCAAGATCTATTTACAAAACTGCCTGCATCACACACAAAGCCTTACACACGTCCTCCCCTCGTTACCTGGCGAATAAATTGAAATTGTCCGGTGGCTCTCGCCCTTCTCGCAATGCGGAAAAGCTTCTGCTTGAGCCCCCCGTCTTCAAAAGGGAAAGATTGATGGCGCAATCCTTCTCAGGCAATGCAGTGAGAATCTGGAACTCGCTTCCCCCATTGCTCCGTGCCACCTCCTCTACCCGGATCTTCAAAGCTGACCTCAAATCTCTTCTCTTCCAAAGACACTTTCAGAACTAATACTTTCATTCTCAGGCCCCTCTAGGAAGTTCGCTCTTCATTGTAAATTTGTACTTTTTCCTGTACATTCCTCACCCTTGCGTGCTGTGTTGGATTTTATGTTTGTGTACCCTTCATTTTAAGTCTTCTGTTTAATTCACGCCCTCTCTACTCCCTCAAGGAAGTTCTTCCACTATAGGAAATTCTGTACTCCATGCCTATAGAAGTGCCTTCCCAGTATGTTCTGAGTGACTGTCACCTATTGCAGTATTATACCTCTATTTGTATTTTGTATCTTATGTATCATGCACACCTGTCACTTTTTCCTCTTGCAACGTATACCTCTTTTTGTATTTTGTTTGTTTTTGTTATTTGCACAATTGTCACTTTTTCCTCATGTAATGTAACGCTTGCTTTTGTATTATGCTCACTTGTAACCTTCTCCTCATGCAATGTTACTGTTCCTATTGTGAAGCGCTCTGACACCTTCGGGTAAAGTCCGCGCTATATAAAAACGCATAAATAAATAAATAAATATGCCAAGGTTGCAAACCTTTAAATCGCAACAATAGTAAAATAGCAACACGAAAACTGTGCAACAGCTACATTAATGTGTTACCCACACTGGTCCTCCATTCACTTTTGCAGAGGTCTAAGAGACAAGCATCTGTGGCACTATAAGAATGAAATACGCACTTGATCTGAAATGCAGCTTGTGTAAACCCAGATGTAGCATGTATCCGTCGCTCTCTGGAAACAATAAATATGGTTTGTTTGAGTGAAAGGCTCTAGCAACATATTGGGCAGCCAGTACATGACGATGTATTGCTTTCTTGGTTAGGTTACCACTACAGACCGGCCCCTGGAGAATGCTCTGGGGAAAGATTTAAAGGTCAAAAGGGTTCCTATGTTGACTATAAATCCTAATAAAGCCCATTTAACTTACAATATTATGTGCAAAACAACAATTGGTTCTCAAAATAAAAACACGGTCCGTTCAACACAAAAAAAGCCCTTTCAGCCAAGGAGCTGAAAACACATTATGCATACAGGACGAAAAACCAAAGAGGCGGGGGCCCTGGGCCGCTGGGATTTAGCTGCCAGCCTGAAATGCCTGCCTCTAGGTTGTGGTGCTTACAGGGGAACAAAAATATCCCAAAAATGTCTGGCAGCGCTTGGAGAAAATTAAAATAAACATTTGCAGAGTGCCTGCACCTTTAGAAGATTCCTGCCTCCCCTCGCATTAACCACATTCCACAGATACAGCACAGCCTAAACCATTAGCAGAACACTCCTGTCGTAGCAGCTCCGATCCGAGCATAGCAGCTAGACTTTTCCGACTTGAGAGGAGGTGGGAGTGACGCATTCTGCAATAAAATGCAAGCAGCTACAGGCCTGAAGCACCCACAGTCTAACACGAGCAGGGCAGTAAGAAAAGTAATAAAAGAGTCTCCCTACTAACAGATAAACACAACCAAACGTACTGATACTGTACTTAGTCCCTGCTGCCTGGGAGGAACAAAGAGGCAGGACTTACCATTAGCAAGCAAGGATTTTTAAAGGACACTGAAAGAAACAAATCAAAAGCATGGGGATGGCTTTTAGCCCACAGAGAAGTATACTAAAGTATACATGAGGTCGTACGCTTACGCTCAACCTAAAAAGGAAGGAGATAAGCCGGAAATTTAGTTGGCTTTGATATTAAGGAAACCATAAACTATATCCTTGTACATACTGGATCTACAGACTCTTTTAGACTCGCTTTTAATTTTATTCCTGTGATATTAGACTTAAAGTTCATATTTTAGGATTTGATAATCATTGCTATACTGAATCATTTTATATATGGTCATTTTGTGAAGTTTTTGTGTTTCCTTTTAAAAATGTTTTTCATATAAATCTTTTTATTAGTTTCAGCACCAAAAATAACAAAAGCATTGCAAATTAGAGCACCGCCAAGAAAACAAGGCATCACACATTTCTAGTTTGAAACCTCTTCTCCCCCTAGAACTTCCCTCATTTTGTGTGAATCTCATCATTGCACAGAAGGTGTCCTACACCTCACAGATCATCTGTGGCCGCCATGTTTGGGGCATGACAAACGTTCCCTCTATAGTCATACTATTGTCCCCAAATCTTGTTCCATTTTTGTGAGCAGCCCCAGGCTTCATAGACCACCTTTTCTGCCAAGATGCAGCAATCCATGTCCATTTCCAGTTGTCCATTTGGGGCACTCCCCACAATCTGGCTATGTTTTGTTTAGCAATGATCAACCCCAATGTTAAACAGATACGTTTCATACGGGTCAAGTCTGTCCCTCCCATACATTCAAGAGGCACCATTTCGCTGTCGGAGAGAAGGCCATCCTAGCCACTCTGTTCAGACACTCAATCATCGCCTGACAGAAGTTTCGTATTTTGAAACATTCCCAAATCTTCTTGTAGAAGGTACCCTCCTGGCCAAAACCTCATCTACAACTGACATTTGTGGTTTTACCCATCTTGAATAGGGTTTTAGGGGAATAGTATGCACGGTGGAGGATTTTTAACTGTACAAGTCGAAAACCTGAATGTATGGCTAATACCCTGTGGGAGGCTGTGGCCCCCTGCCAGCAATCATTCTCGAGGCCACCCAGATCATGGGCCCAATGCTCTCTCCATCGTGTCAGCATATCAGGCATGTTATGTAGTAATTGTTTTGTATGTCAGTGATATGGGTTTTCGTGGCAAATGTTCATCAAGTAATCTGTCCTCTAGTGGTGAGGACTCTGGCAGTGCCGTGGCCTTTGGTAGTGCCGCCTTTAGCGCCTGCCTGACTTAAAGATAACAAAATATCTTGGTAGGTGTCGGCTGGTATTCTTGCTGTAATTCTGTAAAGAAGACGTCACCCTGTTACCGTAAATCTCCTACTCTAGAGATTCCAATCAAGTGCCACTTATCAAAACCTAAGAGATGCCTCAGTGTTCCCAATGCTGCTGTGTCCCAGAGAGGTGTGGCCTGCGTGACCTTACCCCTCCAACCCAGTATCAGTGTGACTGTGTGCCAAATGTCTACTACTATTGCTGTTGGGCCTATGAGTTTCAAGAGTTTGGAGGGTCCGTATAATGCCTCAAGGTAGCCCCCTGACGGTAACACTAGTTTATCCATCCGGTAGGCCGGTTCTTTGGGGAGTCCAAAGGCCCAACCATTGATAGTGGACAGCTGGGCTGCCCGGTAATACTTTTGAATGTCTGGCAGAGCCACTCCGCCGTCGTACCAGCCCTTTATTAGTTTGTGTGACGCAATCTGCGCCACGCCCCCATCTTAAAGTAGAGTCCCTATCTCATTCTCTATGGCTTGAAGATATGATCTTTAAACTGGGTAGGGTGCGTTTTGTAAAATGTATAGAAAACAGGGCAACAGCATCATTTTATAGAGGACGGTCCGGCCCCCAAGTGTCAGTGGAAGGGATCTCCAATGTTGGACGACTCTTTTCAGTCTTTCCAGAAGCACCAGGTTTTTCTCAAGGAATGACGCTGGATTCATTGTAATCAATAGTCCGAGATAGCTGAAGCCTTCAGCGATCAGCACTACATTGCAATCGGGCGGTAGTCGTGGTGGCTTCCCTCGCTGGGTGTAGATTTGGGATTTTTGCCAATTTATTGTGTATTCGGAGTGGTAGCCAAAAATATGAAATATCTGCATTAGCCTAGCCAAATTGAGCTCTGGATCCGCAATGTACAGCAGAACATTGTCCGTGTAGAGAGAGATTCTGTTCTCCCATTGTTCGGACCACCATGGGCCATGGACCAACCCAGGCCGTCAGAGGTTCCAGTGCCAGTGCGATATTAAAGGGGAGAGGGGGCAACCCTGCTGTGTGCACTGCTGTAGTTGGAAAACTCTGGAGCCTTGCCATTTACTCTCACCTGTGCAAGTGGATCAGTTTATAGAAGGCACACCCATTTAACATAGCCTGGGCCTAAGCTCGTCCTAACCAGGACCTCGAATAGGTATGCTCATTTTAGTGAATCGAATGCCATGCGGGCAGCCAATGAAAATGCTAGATCCTGCTCTTCCAGATGGGGACCCTGCTCAGCACATTATTAAGGCGCCTTAGGTTTAGTGCGGTGTTACACTGGGGGATAAAGCCTGATTAATCCAGGTGTACCAGTTCTGGAATAAATTTTATGAGACGATTGACCATTACTTTGGCCAGGAGTTTGGCCTCCATGTTCAGGAGAGGAATAGGCCTATCTGAGGAACAGTACTCAGGTGGCTTCCCATCCTTTGGGATTTCTACTATGTTTGCTAGCCAATGGTCTTTAGGTAGTGTACCCTTTAAGTGGCTCTCAGCAAACATCTTCAAGAGATATGGGGCCAGTTTCTGACTTAGTGGTTTGCATAACTCAATTGGCAACTCATTTGGGCCGACTGCTTTGTCTGAGGCCAGTTCTCATATTGCTGTCACAGTTTCCTCTTCTGCGATCTCCTCATTGAGGCTTGCCCAGTTCTGAGCGGACAAGGATGGCCTTTGAATATTAACTAGTAACGCTCTGGAGTCTTCTGCCATGGCAGCAACCGTGGGGGAGAATAGCTGAGCATAGTATGCTGCGAAAGCATCTGCCACACCCTGTCTGCCTCGCACTAAATTCCCCCTTGTGATCGCACTTCCAGTACCCATCGACTTGCCTGCTACTTTTTATCCAAACAGGCCAGCAGTTTGCCAGCTTTGTCCCCGACCTCATAGATTCGGTACTAGATTGCTCTATGACTTAAGCTGGCAGCCTCTGTCACTAGATCTGTGTATTCACGTTGCTTAAGTTCAAGGATATGTCTAGTTTCTGCATTTTCTTGATGGGTCAGTGTTCTCTCGAGTGTCAGAAGTTCCCACTCCAGCGAGTTCCTTCTGGCTCTTTTGTCCTTCTTGTGATCCACTATTAGGGCTGGCACTGACAATGACTGTATTGTAGTAGGCTTCCCATAAGGTTTGTGCTGATTCAACTGATTTGTCATTGTCAGTAAAATAATGTTCAATTGCGGTGTGGAGCCCCTTTTTTCTCTTAGGTAATTTTAGGTACCATGCATTGTGTGAGAGGGTGTGTTGTGAGGCATCCCCCTCGAGCCTTAGTTTCACCCACATGGGAGAATGGTCTGTAATATCTCAAACCAGGTGTCTAACATCCAAGAGGAGATGTATCTGGTGAGTAAAAGTAAGTACGTAGTCTATCCGTGAGAGACTGCCATGTGCCCCTGAACGACCGGTGGATTGTTGTTCGTGGAGTTTATGGGTACCCCATATATCGATCAGCCTCAGTGTCTGGAGGAAATCCGACACTGGGCGACAAAAGGAAGATGTCTGTCTGGGTGGATGTTGGTCGTGTTAATCAGTAAGCGCCTGGTTAAAGTCACCCCCTATGATCAATTTTCCATCTGGTAGTTTGAGGAGTAGAGTCCCCAATGCGGGAAACTTGTGTCATGTAAGCGTGGTGTGGCGGAATGTATACGGAGCAGATGTTGATGGTATGTCCTTCCCAACTACCCGTGAGTGCCACGAACTGGCCGTGTGTATCTGCCCAGATCTGATGAATTGTAAGGGGGTGTAACTTCAGGACTAGGACCCCCACTCCCCTGGAATCTGTTGTGTAACCCGCATGTGCCAACAGCTTATAGCCCTATCTGTCTAATGCCTTGCAGGTATTACCCTTGAAGTGGGTCTCTTGTAGGAGAGCCACATCAGGGGATCAGTGTCTCTGGTGTGGCTGGCCATGAGACCAGCCGGTAGGGGGTAGGAGAGAGTTCCTGTGGTGTCTTTACTACAGTGTGGTGTCGGTGCTCTTAGTTTAATCTCTAACTGCCCCTTTTTTGGAGGCCTATAAATTATCCAAACAATCCCCCTTAACCCCTTGCATGCGGTGTTAATTCTCCCGCTGTGCGGGAGAATTAACGAGTGGGTGGAATTCGGACGGCCCCCGGCCATCGTGCGCACACGCCCACCGTGAAGCGTGATGGCCGGGGGCCGTCGTGAGCACCGAAGGGGTTAACTTACCCCTCTCTGCATAGCGGACTCCAAACTGCCCGCCACCCCAACCTTGCAGAGTGCCTGTCACCCTTAACCAGTTCTAAAACAGTGGAGGACCATGGCCGTCCCTCAACATTGAACCCCTCCAATGAACATTGTGTTTTATTAAGAGTCCTCTGGTCTGTTCGTCATTACCAGTTCATCAACTGGAGTTACTCTGCAGCAGCGAAGAATCACGCAAGGCATTCTGCATCAGCAGTGCCCTGTGTTAGAAGGAGGAAAGTACAGTCTACAAGGTATATCAACCCTCTCCATCAAACCAGTGGGGGGGGCTGTTCGTGTGTTTCTGTAGTTTGGGAGTCGTGTCGCTGTGGAGATCACGATTCATTCCTTAGTTTTTCAGTGGGCCTTCGGAGGTCTGCAGTTTGCAGCAATCGCCTCCTTGACGTTGTGTGTGGTGCTTAGGTTCCGGTCCCCCGGCCTTCCTCTATCCCTCAAGCCAGTCCCACGCTGCATCTGGCATTGCGAAGAACCAGGTTATATTCGGAGCCACCAATCTGAGTTGGGCCGGAAACAACTTAGAGTATTTTAATTCTTTTGCTCTAAGAGCCCTCTTCACTTCAATTAAACTGCGGCGAAGTCTCTGAACTCTAAGAGTGTAGTCCAGGAAGAAGCTGACTTCTGTGTTCTCGATCTTGAGCAGTAGGGCCTGATGGGTCGCCTGCAGGATGGCATTGCCGTCTCCAAAGTTAAATATACGGCTATGATTGTACATGGCGGTGCCCCTGGCTTTGGTGGGGCACCTGGAACTCTGTGCTCTCTTTCCACTGAAAAATATTTGGATAGACTCTGTGGTTGCAGCACAGTGAGGATAATGTCCTCCACGAACAGGTCCACGGCAGGACCCTCTGTCTTCTCAGGCACTAATACCAGGTGGATATTGTTTCACCTGAAGTGCCCTTCGAAGTCTTCCAGTTTAGTGCTAAGAGTTTCTGAAGTAGTCTGCAGCTCTTTGACCTGTTTCTTTAAGGAGTCTGTTTCAGATTTCAGGGTGACAAGTGAGTCCTCTGCTTCCTTTACTTGTGCATTCATGTTTCGTAGGTCAGCCCTCACGAGAGTGAGTTCAGTGGGGACAGTATCAATTCTGGCTTCTAGGGACCCCCGGACTCCCTGTGTGGCCGCCATGATATCTTTGAGCATAAGCGCATCCGCCTTCATATGGGTTTTGATCGGCTTTTCCCCTGGTGTCATCCATGGCTGCTTTGCTTGTGTCCTCTCGGGGGAGGGTATATCTGTCCAAATTGGTTTGTTGTGCCGCACTCGCCCCGTCCCACGGTAATTTCTGTGGGGCTGTCAGTTTTCCTATTGTGTGGGGGGGCTCTGGGGTATTCACCGCCAGTCAGGGGATCTGCCCAATGACCACTAACCCCTGCGGCCTGTCGGGTTATTCCTAGGTAGCCCTTGTGGTTCACCAAGCAGTCTGGAAGGGCGTAGGCTCTGCCAGATTCAGGTAGCCCCAGGAGTAGTGTTTGCCGCCTAATGGGCACCCAGGCTATTACTGTCTCTGTTCCTCGCCACTTATTGCTTTCCAAATTTTCTTTTGTCTGGTTCCTCTCTTGTCTTTTGCCTGGGGGTGTTGTGACCCCACGACTATCTTTTGGTCAGTCCCAGGGCCAGTTTGCTCCAGTGCTTGTCAGGGCCCATCTTCAATGCTCTTATGTCAGATCATTCCTCTGGATGAGTTAATATAGTCTCGGGGTGCATGAAGAGGCATTGTACACTCACTGGGGCATTGTTTAGGCTTAACTCCGACAAAACGGAAGTAATGATCTTTGGCAACCTAGCCCCAGGTTGGTCCCCCACCTGGTGGCCAATGGATCTGGGACCCCTTCCTGTACCTGTCACCAAGGTCAGGAACTTGGGTGTAATGTTTGACGACAAATTGTCTTTCATCCATCAGGCAAACGCGGTCGTCTCCTCATCTTTCTACACCCTAAAAATGATAAGGAAACTTCTACCATTCCTCCCCCCTAGTGCCGGTAAGACCCTTATGTGCGCATTAGTGATGTCAAAGGTTGACTATTGCAATGGACTTTTTTTAAATGCCCAGGAGAAAGTCCTTAATAAACTGCAATTAGTTCAGAACTCAGCTGCCAGAATTCTGTCCGGCTCCTCCAAGTTTAAATCAATCTCTAGAGTTATACGGCAGCTTCACTGG
Organism: Calotriton arnoldi; assembly: GCA_963921515.1. NCBI lineage: Eukaryota > Metazoa > Chordata > Amphibia > Caudata > Salamandridae > Calotriton > Calotriton arnoldi. The sequence continues at coordinate 2,786,744 of CAWUFW010001335.1, read as the reverse complement.
CTGCCCATCAGAAGTCGAACTAAATTTAAGGCATTGTGCATTGCTTATAAAGCAATTAACAAGATGGGACCTAAGTTTTTACAAAATGAACTTAATCCATACAACCCACTTAGATCCCTGCGTTCCGCCTCAGCTCACCTATTGATTACCCCTCGCACAAAGAAAACATCCTGGGGAGATAGACGTTTCACAGTTGCCACGGCCAGACTGTGGAACACTCTCCCCCTCCACATTAAAACCAGTCCCACCCTCCTGATATTCAGGAAACAAGTGAAAACCTGGCTCTTCAACCAGTAGTCTTCCAACTCAGCTGCTTCCTTCGATTCCGCAGCGCCGAGACACCACCGGGTATTTGCGCGCTTTATAAATTGCACAAATAAATAAATAAATAAATTGCGTTGTCGTCTGGCAGGAGAGGGGTCAATCGCACACCAGCTCAGTTCCTGTTCCAAGGAGCTTCAGGGGCTCATTATACAGGTCACTGTCCTCCTGTTATTGGCCTCGGTTTATGGGCCCATCTGAGCTCTGTCCTCCACCGTGCCATATCGGGAAGCACAGCAGGGGTACAGCAAAGTTCCCGGTCTCCTTACAGTGCAGGGTCTTTTCTGTTTTTGCTCTTTCCCCCTCTATGTGGCCGCTTGGGATGCTCAAATTGGGCCAATGTGAACCCTGCTTCAATCGGCTAAGGCCCTCGGTGGTGCTTCTAAGTTACTTTGGGCCAAGCAGCAGCCCTTCACCACGCCGCTCCGACCAGCCGCAGGTCATCAGCGTTCAACTGCTGACTCCGCCAGGGATCCCATCCCTGCTGCAGCGCTCTTTACGGGGGACTGAGGGAATCCAATGCAACTGGTGGGGCTTTCCCCTCTGAGGCCTGTCGCAGCCAATGCTGCAGGCCTACTGCACCACTGCTGAGCACTCTGCCTCCGCGGTCTCACTGCAGGCCACCATCCCCACGCTACCACGGGACCCGCAGCGCCTCCCTTGCTGATCAATCGCGATGCAGCCGCCGATTCTGCCAGTTCTTTGTTACCCCGTTATCACCATCCTTGAGCCATGTCAGCTGGGGTTGGTAGGGGCTTATTTACTGTCGGATGTTGGGGGATTGGTGTGTGGGTCTGGGGAGCCTTTTTAGTGAGCAGCCATTTTCAATGGCGGTCGGCCACGCCCCCCCCCTTGTATTTCCTTTTTGATCACAGCCAGTAGTGTGTGCCTGCCATTATTTTATAGTCAGATCCAGGTTCCTTTCAATGAACAGGGCCTGAAAATGTGATTACAAAAAACCTCTGCAACATATTGTAGTATATACACTGAGAGAAATAAGAGGAACATAGTGCATTCCATATTTATAAGACATGTTCCTAAAATCCACATACAGCAATATCAGAAATCAATTATTATAATTAAGGCTCCCTGTTTTCCGTTTTTACTGATTTTGACAGAAAACCATTTATTTTCCTGTCTGCATTTATTTTTAAATGTGGATAAAAACGGATTTTTTTTTTTTTGTGTGATTCTAAATGCTGTCAGTCAGGACTTCGAGGCCAATAGCTGTGCGCATTGACAGGCATGGGGATTAAAAAAATAAAGTAATTTTAGTAAAGAGCCTCAAACAGCAGTTGATTTGCACAACCTTGGTACTAAAATGTGCATATTTTATCATCCAAGTGTGTATACATCATTGAAACCTATCAGGCGTTCAGGCACAAGTGTACATTAACTGGTTAAATAAATGCAGAAAGATACACAATTCAGCTTCATTATTTCACAAAACCTAAAATAAATATGGATAAATAGAGGTAAAATTAGCAAAAAATAAATATGGATTAATACAGATGGAAATGACAAAAATATAAATACCGTACAACTGGGAGCCCTAATTATAATCCAGTGACTGTAAGTAAATATAGTGACTGAATCAAAATTCCTAAGTCACACAATCAAGTGTTTTATCCAGAAAAAAAATATTGTTAGTGGAGCAATTCATGAATTCATATGGACTACTGCACACCCTAGACTTAACGGAAATCTCATAAAACAATTTGTCAATGGAATGTAATTGCGGGCTAGATGTTAAAGTGTTAATTGTGAGTTCTGATGAGTTGCTAATTAGTCAGAATGCTTGTTTGTCTGTGCTCTTTTGGGTGGAATGAGAAGAAAGCCCATTGATGAACGTTGCTAGTGTTGAAGTGAGTACAAAACAATGCTAAATGGATGAGCTGTTTTGGCTCACACAATCTTCTCCAATAAAATAGGGCATATGCAACAATCTAAACACAAAGCATCTTAAGGGAGTAATACTTTTTAAATACTTTTTGTGAGTGGTAGTCATGGTATCATATCACTGTTAGCATTAGACAATACAACAAGCTTCCATTTTCTTTTTTTCTTTTGATAAGGCCTACTCTAGTTCATAGGACAAATGTCCAATTTATTTAATCTTAGTTAAAGAGCACACAATAGGGGTCATATACAATACACATATCTGCTGACCCAATAGAAACCATAAATCCACTTGTAATACAAGAAGTGGTGATGCTAATCAGCCAGAAGATTCACTTATCTGCTCCTTGTCGCATCGGATGTTTGACTCAAGGGGAAAATGTCTCAAGAAGAGTCGCTTCTTTTTCCTATGATATTGATTGGGACATGCTTGTTTCATCTTTTCAGGACTCAGTTGATCTTTGGGGTCAGCACGATGCTCACTTTGGTACAAACTAGTTGACAATTACAGCGATTACCTGTAAATGAATAGCTCACCTCTTGCAAGTTAGTAAGGATCAGGCGCTCTCCCAGATATCTATTCATGCACGACGAGTTATCATATTCCATTTCTTTAAGGGAATAATTGCATCAATTTATAAGTAAACAATCATCACACAATCACATACCCATAGAGGTTGTTCCCAATTGTCTCTAGAACTTGGAAGACTAGGATTACTTCCTTCGGGCCAAATGACAACTACGAATTTCCTTTTATTCATCCCTTAAGTCATTGTTGTTCTCCAGCATTTCTTCATGTACAACTAAGATTGTACTCATCTTAGTCTTGGTAAACAACTATTCTTTTGTTCACAAACATTAATGCCATTTGAGTTATAATTCAGTCTGTTCAATGTTCGCCTTTACCTTTTGATATTTTCCCTGGAAAGTTGTGAAAGGAACAACTAAATTCACTTTACTTTCATTGACCTTTCCTTCTTGGCCTTTGTGCAATTATTTAAAAAATATAACATTAGTCTTTCAGGTTACAAACTTGACTTTAACAACCTTTTGCCAGTTGTATCTTTAAAATAAACATTAATCTCACATTGCATTCCAAATTGCTGTGTGAAAGAGTGTCTATCCTTTTTAATCCCTCAAGGAAAGCAAGGCCAGAATGTTATCTTTAAGTAAACATTAATCTAAATAAGCTTCCAAATCAGTGTGTATGAAAGAACTGCTATTGTTTTGAATCTGTTACGGAAAACAAAGGCAGAATATTGGCACAGGTGCACCTTTACCAGAAACATTCAAGCTTTGTCGTTGGATCTCAAGATGCTGCAACTGGAAGTACTTGCTCTGAACTACTACTCTTCTCTCACCAGTTTTTCCAAGATACTGAGCAATTGATCTTGGGTGGGGCCACCTTTTAGAGAGGGAACCCATCCAAGATAGCTGCCTGCAGGAAGCATCAGATATGTAGTCCCTTTCTTAATACTTGATGAAAAGGCTTCCAAGAGATGTCTATTGGCGATGGAATACCCACAACAACTTGCATGACACAGCATGTGCTTGTCCACAGCGTGTTCACGGTGTCATGGGGTCAAGACTCACAGCCTTTCTGTTTCTGCTATAAAGTGTGGTGCTGCCACCAGGTGCTTTGGCACCAAACATGTTAGCGCATGCAGTAGCGCTCACCAGAAGAGCCCTGATGGCAAGGATAGGACAGCTTCGGACACATTTGCCAGTTTGTAAGGGACCCTGTTCTAAGCATTGTTTTATTTTCTGCTCATAACAAAGATACTTGATTGTGTGAGACAGGGTTGGTCATTGTTGTATTATGAAAACTCTATCCTGAAGATGGCCTTGTGTACTTCATGATAATAGAGACTGAAACATCGACAACATACCCACTACAATTCTTCTTTAACATTCCAAATGGGATATGCCACCAAGAAAAATGAGTATGGATTAAAAAGACAGTTTTGGATCAGTTCACTGGATTTTCTGGCTGACAATAGTCACCACTTTTTGTACTACAAGTGGAGTTGTGGTTTCTGTTGGATAAGGAGATGTGTATCTTGTATATGACCCCTATTGTGTGCTCTTTAACTAAGATCTAAAAAGTGGATATTCACTGTATAAACTACAGTACGTCACATCAAAGGAAAAAAATAAAATGTATGTTTTTTTGTATTGTTAAAAAAACCTCCTGATGGAAGCATTTTGTGTTTAGAGTTTTGTAAAGTGGACACTAGCCAACCATGGCTACTCCTTACCTTTCACTAACAACCACTTTCAAAAGATGACTATTTTGACATTTCTATGACAGGTTAAAGCTAAATATTTGGAAGTAGCGAAGAAAATGAAGCAATACGAAGATAAAAAATATGATGAGTGGAAAGAGCATACAGAAACAATACTTCCAGGACTTCTGAAAAGAAACCTAATAGTGAAAACAACTGCTGGAGCACTCACCCAAACGCGTCAATCCTTAACTGAACCAGTAAGTAAATATGCAGCAGTATATTTAAAAATGTTGAAACTGGAAAACATTTTATGATTTTCTTTGCTATGAAGTTTGTGTTTTTCTTATTCAAAATACTGTTATTGCATTTTTTAAAACACAAAATACATACATAAGGTAGCACTATGTTATCAGTGATTGCCTGCCAGAAGATATTTGTAACAATATTAAACTGCACAAAATGAAGAAAACAGGTAAAATGTATTACCAAGTGAAAAATAAGGCACAGAACAGTTATCATTCTTCTTACTTTTTGGTCTTTCACAATATTGAAGGTGTTGGAAAAAATATTGCCCATAATTAGGGTTTAACCTCCTTTATTCTGGTGCGGGTTGGATTTCTGTAATTTGACGGCTCAGTTTTCACAACACTTAAGCCAGAGATGTGACTAAGCATCCTATTCGGTCAGTTCTCAGCATCATACTGTCAGCCAGGAGGAGTCCCATTTGCGGCTGCTGACATGTATCCGATTAGCTATTGTGCCTGCAGAGAATGCCCAGTTCAAATACAAAGGATTCCTTCATGTTCTTCCCCCAACTCCCATCAAGGGGCGCTGAAGCGCTCTCTAGTACAGGCAAGTGTAGACTGCCTATTTAAATTCACTGCTTTTCTGTGAAACAGGAGTTTATTTCTGATCCTTCTGAGATTTTTACTGTAGATTTGTTTTTTACTTGTAGTGCCAGACAATCAAGGTACGCCTGTAGTTGGGAGGTCCCTTAGTCACAAGGGCTTTCTTTTCAGGGTGTTGTCTAGTCGCTAAACTCATAGCCATATGTCCAAATAGCAATTCTGGGCTATGGAATCCATGTTGCTGGAAAATCCCAGAAGCCCTATGGTATTGTTTTTATGATCTTGTGTATGAGAGGTTCCAAACAAGAGCCACATATTGGTCCCCTGAAAGATCCGTTGCACCTAAAGTGGGGTTGTGAAGGCCACTATTCTGTAGGTTTCCAGCCCTGAAAAAGATGCACAACTGCCTCTCACTTGTGGATCTTGAAATTGTTTCTAGTTCTTACATTCTGAAGGGAAGCCCTTACTTGTGTGATTGAAGCAGAAAATCCACTGGCTTCTCCTCCTACCATCAATCTCTGGAAAGCCTTACTCCACATTATGATTTGAATGTCAATCAGGGTTTATCTACTTTGCTTTGGTATTAGCTCATTACTGGTTTCATGTTATGTCTTGGTCTGTGTGCCTTCATCAATCTGTTAGATTGGTGATGTCATTCAAGAAAAGACTGAATTGTCTCTAAACGTAGGTACAGGCGCTATTATTACCAAAATCTTTATTTTCCCTTGAAAGGATGACGGGCTGAGGAGAGCCACCGGAATTTAAATATGGCGTAATATGGTTGCACATAGATTTCCACAGTGGATGCACTGAGCCTCTAGGCTGGTTTGCCAGGTTACAGGAAAACATGTCCCGGTTTACATGGCAGGCTGCATCACTATGGTATCTGGGAAGGTTTGCATCTGACATCACAGATGTAAAATATCCTTGCTTTGTGGGTTTCTCATTTCTGCACATCAAGATTAATAATTAATTGATACATTTTGAGTGCATTAAACCATCACCCCCAGGAGTAACAAATAATGTTATACAAATAGTAAAATAAGGATTATACATTTAAAACCATTGATATGGCAATCAACTTAAAATATAGTTTGACAACTTTCAACAAGAATAGGACTTAGTGATCTATGGAATCTATGTCACAGAGACAGGGCTAAATATAGTGCCCCAGATTACTAATTTATTGGTTGGTTATGCCTCTGAAGAACCACAATTTAACAGATAATAACCAAGAGTATAGGTTAGTCTTGCGTAATATATAAGTCCAAGTTCCAAAATGGATTATTCTGAGAACAGTAAATGCTCAGTATATTGAGCTATCATTTTATGTTGAAGTGGTGTATTATTTTTGTAATTCTTGATGGTTTTCAAACATTATTGACTTGGCACACAAATTTGAGAATTGTGACCAGCCGACTTGTGTTTCGCCTATGCAGTGCGCAGTCTCCTATTTTTTTCAAGGGTGTGTATATATTTCATAGCACCCTAAGTGAATGCAATAATATTTTAACAAGTGTGAAATAGGCATTAAATAAATGGAAACAAAAATGGAAACTGCATCATTTCGGCGTATTAGCTATATCCGTATTATGAGTTAAATAACAAAGAGAAAAAAGAAAAGAAAGATTTATAAGCATCACAAAAAGGACAAAAAGAAATACAGAAATTACAACAAAAATTCACAATTAATATATTATCATATCATTCGTCTAACCAGTACAGAAATGTGTTTCAAGGTGAGTACATTGCATCGGTGTCAAAGCATTTCACAAACGTGGGACACTGCCCACAGGCGGTTGATCCATAAGGTTCTACATAATGAGGTGGCAGAGCAGTGCTGATGTATTGATGTACATGCATGTTGGACCGTAATCATGCATGGAAAACCTTATGAAAAAACAATCAGTTCTACTATGCAGTTCTAGCAATAAGTATTGTAAAGTATATCAGTATCTATTAAATGAATTGGTTTCGGTGCTGGGGCCAATGTGAGGTGAAGTGAACATTAAGGGGCTCATTAAGATGTCGGGCGGAAAGCCTCTGCCCAACACTGTCTCGGATTCGGGATCCTGTCGCAGGCACCCCATTGTGCCTGCCACGCAGTGCAGGGTTTTACAGGTGGGTACTTTAGGTACACCCTCGGCCACCAACCGTAGGCCACGGGGGCCATGGGGCCATGCCAGGGTCCCCCAAAGTCACTTTCCGACAGCATTTCCGTGTCGGACAGGCTGACACAGAAAGGCTGTTGAAAACGAACATCGTAATCCCGACGGCGGAAATGCCGTCCATAGGGGGTTACGGTGCAGTTCCGACCGACACGAATAATATGCGAGTCAGTCGGAACCGAGTCGGAATGTTCCGACCGCAAACATCGTAATTGGGCGGTCAGACTGTAAACCGACCGAGTCAGTCGGAAGAGCTCTGACGTGGTCGGGGAGATTCCGACTGTTGGGCGGAGGCTTTCCGTCTGACATCGTAATGAGCCCCTAAGCTGAAAATTGACTGTGTCATGGAGCTAATCCTCATGCTAAGTGACGGGGTAATAAAGGGCTACCAAAAAAACAAGATCCTGATAAAATAAAGTTTTCAATGTTTGATGTGGAAGAGGGATTGAAATATTATGGTATAAATGTTAAATAAAAGGAGGTAGAGAAATTGGTTGGTCGATAAGGAGAAAATAATTTTGGTAATATGGGTATTCCAAATTGTCCAGCACATGAAAGCTGTAATGATTGGTGATCTAAAAGAAGGTTTAGAAAATAAATTAGTAACTCATGTTACTAATTGCATGTTTGGAGGTGATGGCGGTGATCCCTTCATTACCCTCTTTGTTCCAGGTGTACCATCAGTTCTCTTCTAATTTTGTTCAGTAAAGTTTGTCCTCACTACAATTTCTAATAATGCATTTATGTTCACAGTTAGGAATATTGTTAATCATAATTATCATAATTTGGGGATGGCAACTATCTGCTTGTAGGATAGAGCTGGCATATCCATCCTATTAGCAGACAGTTGCCACCCATAAAGTACGATTAAAATCAGGATCAGTACAAACTTTACTGAACAAAATCAGAAGAGCTGATGGTGTGCCTTGAACAAAGGGGATGTCAGAGGAATCACCTCCAAATGTGCGCAAAGGAAATAGACCAGAACAAAAAAAACAAAGATCTGGTACTATCTAGAACTCCAAAAGAACAACTAAAACCACAAAATAGAATGAGATTTATGACAGATTATCACAATGGACATTTCCCAAACAGAAAGATTCACAAACGACACTGGCATCTACTTATACATAACCCATCCATTAATAATATTATTGCCAACTACCCACAATTGGATTTTTGCAGAGCCAAAAACTTCAAACAAATAATCTGCAAATCAGAAGTTTTTGACAAAATACGCTCTAAATCCACCTTTTTCTAGACAAGCCGTGTAATGTATCCTCAACTTAATTTCAAATAAAGGAAAGTCCGTACACAAGCTCTGCCTCGAAATATCTTCATTAATTTAATCAGTTAGAATAATAATACTTTATTATTTTTCGAAAACTATCAAAGTATACATACACAATAAAAAGACACTATAAAAATAAGACATAAAAACATCAAATGTACAATAGCAATTCATACTTACTTTGTCCTAACCCAAAGGAAGTATATGTAAAAATATTAATCCTATCTATTATAAAATCTATACAAGACACAGCTCTAATTACATAGCGAGATATTGCATCAATAACAGTAACCTAGAAAATTTTGGAGCAGCAGTTTGGTAGATACAGTACAAGGAAGATCAGTGCAGATAACTCCATTCTGGAGACAGTGCAAAATACAACCAGAAGTTGTGTGCAAGGGGCAAGACAATTTGCATTAACAATTCCCCAATAAAATCTCAGAGTTTTAAGATGTATATGTATATTAATAAATCTTTAAAAAGCTGATAAAAATTACAAAGAAAGAAGTTACTGACAATATAGACACATTTGTGCCAAATTACCTGTAAAAACCTACTTACTGCAAATACAATTTCTGGAGAGGTATAGCTTTTTAAGGTACTAAAAGCTACTAGGTGTCTAGTTGTTCCTATATCACGACAAATGGGACGAATCCATTTGCGGTGAGAAATTTTGTTTTCTTGGCAAAAAAACATGTGTATCTCATTCTCATCTCACGCTGGACAAGCAATGGAGTCTTGTTCCAGACGCCATTTATGGGTGAACAATCTTAGCGAAAACGTATGTACAGACTCTTGGTAGGAGGAGAAGATCTTAAGGGGCCGATTGCGGTGGTCTGAGACTTTACCGGCTTCATTGTCGGTTCCAATTCTGATTCCGGTTTCATTTCCGACCGGCTGATTAGGATACAGCCGGTCGGAATTGCAACCTGCCAGTCGGGATGCGGCAAGTAATCTCAAGGGCGGGTATTTCCGCCCTTGAGATTACGATGACGGTTTCCGACATGGTTTCCATGCTGGCCTGTCCGACATGGAAACCATGTTGGAAAGCATCTTTGGGGGGCACCCAGCAGGGCCCCCTTGGGTGCACGGCCTGCGGTTGATCCCTTTTTTGGAAGTATAGTCTGAAGCGCGTTGCGTGTCTCTGGACTTTGTACGCTCTTCTTGTCTGTGTTCTGACCGCCCTTCCCTCTCTGAGTTTTTGGGTGAACCCTGAAAGGAACGAGAGGAACGTGTATCAGTATCCTGATACCTGTCCGGTTTTTTAATGTTATCTCTATTCCTAAGTTTGTATCTCCTTTCGGAGGGCTTCTGTTGAGGATACCCACTCCTGGATTGTGACCTATTTTGTCTATTCTTTTGTTTATTATTGTTATCCCATTTCTTCTTGGAAGAATCAGGTGCTTGCTTGGTGTTATCTTTTTCAGGGCCACCTATAAGTTGAGGTTTTGTTGCTCTAGCTCCCAAACTATCTCTAACTAATTCGGCATAGGTGTCTTCAATACTTTTAGGTAATTTACGTTCCTGTTGTAAAGGAGTGAAATTCCTCAGGCGTTGGCGTATTGCCACTGCTGCTGCCTCCCCTTTTATGTTTGCTAATATAATAGTTGATATCTGGGCAAAGTTTCCTAATAATTTCATCCCTAAGTTCAGAGCAAGTTCTGCTCCGTACTCATTCTGTATTTGTCTTCATACATCTTGTATTACTGCTATTGGGGGAATACCATGAGTTCTGGTGTATATGGCAGCAAAAACTGTACCCCAAAAGGTACAATCCTCTAACTGGGGAGCTATCCCCATTGGCAAGCAAATTGTTAGCATTCTGTGTTTTTCTTGAGGGCTTGTGTGTGGAAACACAGCCTCCAACTGTGTTATTTCTGAGCTATCCAGAATGGCATTTGCTCACGTCTAGTGGGCATTTTACCCATAACTGCGTGTAGCGTTTGTGGAGGAATTTTAGTTGCGGACCCCTGAATCTGTCATTGCTGGTGTAGCCCTTGTTGGCTGAAGTGTGGGTGTTCTCATCACAAATTGTGTCAAGGTTCTGTAAAGTTTTATTATTTCTTTATGAAGTGGACATAAGTCTGCTACTGGCATTGAGTCAATGTCTGGATGCAGTGTGTAAGCCGCTAGGACTGGCCAAGTTGCTCCATCTCTTCCGAGCTGACAGAGTCTCACTTTTTCTTTTGTATATGGGAGGCCGCCTTTAAACCAGTTTATATGCTCCTGGTAGGTGAGCGGAACTTCAATGTCTTCATACGGACAGTATTCATCTGGTGTTTCATCTTCAGTGTAAGAATGAAATGTATTTGTGCGTTCATCTGCTGGTGGGAATTTAACCCATAAATAGAATGCCTCTGTTCTGTATGATTCGTGTGCCTCAATCACGAAGGTTACTGCCCCACCCCTAGCTGTGACTCCATATTCTGCTAGTTTTAAAGTAAGGGCAGTTCTGACATTTTATGAAAAGTTTATTTCACCTTCCTGTTTTTCCTCCCTTGCTGCAGCGCACGTTGTGCTGGCGTAGCGGCGTCTTCGTCAGCCATTGTTAAAAAAGAAGACGTTTCAAGGAAACTGAGATAAGGTTGTATGCACAACAGGGAACTATTTGTCCTTCAAGCATGATAAACCTACAGCCAATACATAGGATATGCCTACTCAGCTGTGGCGGATTGTTCCCTTCCCACTCCAGACGTCTCTGGGAAAATGTGAGTAGGGGTCTCTGAGAACAGCATGACTGAACTACTCAGATTTGACTGTTAAATAAGTACCAGACCAACGTTGGCGGTGCCATGTCGTGTAGTTCCTATAAACCTATATAGGATCTGCGCGTTTTAGACAACATACACTGTGGGATTGGTGTCCAAACTGATTCCTGACACCCCCACCGGGTATGTTAGCCTGTATACCAGCTAGCTCACAGTGCCACTATAGACCCCTCCTACCAAGGAGAGAATAGTTCTTGGCAACTATCGAACATGACAACTCTGTCCCATCAGGGATTGTGGAAACAGTACAGTACTTTTCGCTCAGTTACTCATGCTCACTTTGTCTCAGAGAAAGACACAGAATAAACGGTGGGGACATTTTCAATAAACATGTATTGAACCAGCGTCATTCTAATGTAAAATAGGTGTGCTGAAACAACCATAAGACAGAAACAGATATAGATGATTGTAAGCACCAATAGAGTAAAAGGATGGTAGATTCCTACCATAGTTCTGAAACAATGAATACAGGCAAGTATTAAAATACATGACAGTAATAATGCGTACTCCTATGATGTGACCCTAACTAGATATACCTAAGTGTACCTAGCATGTATGTAGGTGTAGAGCCAAGAATCCCTCTAGGATATAGTCAACCCCATTACCTGAAGTGAGAGACTGTGTGACCCTGTCTTGGTCTCGAGTTGGACACCCCGCTAGGGATGTCAGGCCACTGCGAGCTGGAGTGTCTGCGTGCAGGAACCTCAGCGTCTCACGTCAGTGTGTCAGCATGGAAGTCCTTTTTCTCCTCTCCCTGCCTCAGCAAAGATATGGTGTTTATATACCCAAAGTGGTACCCTCGGGATATACCTTGCTGTGTCGTGTCGGACTAGGATGACGGAAGGAATGACCCTTAAACATAGTTATTATGCAGGAGATGGTAGTCCTGCTGAGATTCCAAGAATCCTCATGCATAATAAATGAGGCTAGTTTTCGGAGAAAACCCCATGTCATTTAGGCATTACCGTAACTAGGTAAACGGTCAGTACCAAGAACCGTTATGTAGTGTAATAGCAGGGGAAATGTAGGTGAAAGGTTTATTCACTACCTGAGCCTATATCGGGGTACCTGTATGAAACATAACACCACTATGATTTTTGTGTTTATCTGCAGGGTATCTAAAACCTCTTTCAAAAGAGATAAAGTGGATGATTTATCAGTTGCCCTTGTTGTTTAACATAGATGTTTATAAGTGCCAAACGGAGACCTGTTGCAAAAATCGCAATAATCCCCATTAAATCAGGGCAATCTATGTCCATTAATGTAAGCGAGCTGATACATCCATGTCGGAGGGACGGTCGGAAGCAGAAGCGAGGAGGCCGTATGGGGTCAATAGTGAAAAGGTTTATTGGAAGAAGTGTCACAGTTCGTAAAAAAATAAAAAAAGAATATAAAGTCCAGCCGAACAGCAGGTGAGTGGGAGTGGTTCTGTTGGGTACTGAGGCAGGTAGTATGAAGCCTTTCCAGGGGGTTTGATTGCAGGTCTTTCTCCTAGGATGGTCGGGAAACCTGTTATGGGTTTCTTGGGTTCGGTCGGGGTCCCGGAATATGCTCCGATATAAACAAGAAAAAAAAAAAGGCAGCGGTTAATAGGATGTCCTGATTAGACTTTGGCCACCGTCACCATACCACGTGCAAAAGGAAGGGGAAAATTAATGTGTGGTCAATTGTGAGGATGTCTATAGGAGGGTTGTGAGGAGAGCGTAAGGACTTTACTCTGAGGTATAGGGCAGTATGTTACAACGAGGGCAGGAACGGAAGGTGGGAGAAAAGCGGGCTTCACTGCTTTAGAGTCATCCTTAATACTCCCAGCCGCCCGTTTTTACCTCCCCCTCTCCCTTCCTTGGTTCCCCTGTTCGTCACGTACCGCTAGGAGCCACAACTCTCCTGAGTTGTGGCGGCTCGCTCGTCCTCCGGGATCCACCACTCTTCAGTCCACGTCTCTGGAACCTCGTCTTCGGTCTCTCCTCCTACGGCGTCCGCGTTGCTCCTGAACCGTGTCTCGGTCCCTTGGAAGTCCGTTCTCGGATTCTCCTCCGCTGACACACCTGACGTCGCGTCTCCTCCCTTTTTCTGCTGGACTTGACCTCCCGTTGGGGCTCCTGATTGGTTGCTGTGGACTTCCGCCCCGCCTTCCTTGGAACTGACTACGTCCGGGTCACTTCCGGCACTCTGCGTGAGGAGGAAAAAGTCATCTGTTATTGTTGGCGTTCCGGGTGTTTCCTCCTCTTCATGACGGTAGGGAACCCACGTTGGATACTTCAGGGGGTCACTAGTGGGGTTGGGCTTGCCGCCGGGGACTCCCTCACATTCCCCTTCCCTAACTTTCTTGTATACAAGAAAAGGTTCACAGGGATATCTTGACATGAAATCTGCATTGGCGTTTTCTTTTCCTTTCCGGTGATGTGTGGTAAACCTAAAAGGTTGAAGGGCAAGGAACCACCTCAGGATTCTTTGATTGTGTCCTTTGTTACGAGAGAGCCATTCGAGGGGAGCATGGTCAGTATACAGTACGAATTCTCTCCCGTCTAGATAGTAATGTAGGGCCTCTACAGCCCATTTGATGGCTAAGGCTTCTTTCTCGATAACTGCATATCGGGTTTCTCTCGGGAACAATTTCCGACTAATAAAGATAACGGGGTGTTCTCGCCCTGCCTCATCTTCCTGGGATAACACTGCGCCTATACCATGGTCAGATGCGTCTGTTTGCAGTATAAACGGTTTCTCATAGTCAGGATTGGTAAGAAGAGGTTTGGAAGTGATTATCTGTTTCAGTCGTTGAAATGCGTCGAGTGCTAAGGGGGAGGGGTTTTTCAAACACCTCTCTGTTTGAATGGGTTTCTTTAACAAGTCAGTTAAGGGGGTGGCTATTTCCGAAAAACAAGGGATGAACCGCCTGTAATACCCGAGCAGACCTAAAAAGGCTCTGAGGTCTCGCTTGGTTTTGGGAAAGGGGAAGTGTGCTATTGTTGCGACTTTTTCTTCCTGAGGTCTCATGCACCCCCCTCCCAAGAGGAACCCTAAGTACTTCACGGATTTGGCTGCCAAGTGACTTTTGGTGGGGTTGATAGTTAACCCGGCGTCTTTTAAGGACTGGACAACCTGTGTTATATGATGAAGGTGCTCTTCCCAGGTGTTACTGTAGATGATGATGTCATCTAGGTAAGCGGCAGCGTAGTGGCGGTGAGGTTGTAGGATTTTATTCATAAGCCGCTGAAAAGTTGCTGGAGCACCGTGTAACCCAAAGGGCAAGACTCTAAAGTGGTACAATCCTTTGGGTGTGCAAAAGGCTGTTTTTCTCGGTCTTGATGTCTCAATGGTACTTGCCAGTATCCTTTGCACAAATCAAGTGTACTGACGTACCGGGCTTTCCCGAGTCTTTCTACCATTTCGTCGACTCTAGGGAGGGGATAAGCATCAAACTGCGAAATCTTATTCAGCTCCCTAAAGTCGATACAGAAGCGTATAGACCCATCAGGTTTGGGTACTAGGACTACAGGCGAACACCATTCACTTTTAGATGGTTCAATAATGCCCAGCTGGAGCATTTGAAGGACTTCTTGGTCAATGGCCTCTCTTCTGGCTTCGGGTATATGGTAGGGTTTTAACCGTACTGCTTTCCTAAGGGGCGTGTGGATCTCATGTTCCACTAAGGTTGTTTTCCCAGGTATCAGGGAGAACACTTCTTCTAGTGGGGCTAAGGTTTCCCTTAACTCTTGCCTGAGGCTTTCTGCCAGCTCTGTATTTATACTTTGTTCTATCAGGGAACTCGGTGAATGTGCCATCAGTACAGGGGTAGGTCCTTCCCATTTTTTTAATAGATTGATATGGAATATCTGTGTGGAGTTCCCTGTGGGGTCCATTTCAAGCTTATAGGTAACGGGTGTTACCTTATCCACTATTTTAAAGGGGCCTTGCCATTGACTGAGTAGTTTATATTCAGAAGTAGGACGTAACAAGAGAACCTGATCCCCTATTTCTAAGGTTCGCTCTTGGGTGGTCTTGTCGTACTGTTTCTTTTGTGCTATTTGTGATTGTTCTAGGTTTGTGCGTACAACCTCCCGTACCTGATTCAAATGTGACTTGAGACCAACCACATAGTCCAACAGAGGCTTAGAGGTATCTGTTTCCTCTTCCCACTCCTCCCTGGCCATATCCATAAGGGTACGGGGAGGCCTGCCATATAACAGCTCAAAAGGGGAATATCCCAGTCTTTTTTGTTGGCTACACCTGATAGCAAAAAGAGCTAGGGGAAGCATATCCTCCCATTTACGGGCTTCAAGGTTTAACAGCTTCTTTAAGGTGGTTTTTAGGGTGGCGTTATAGCGTTCTACCAACCCATCAGTTTGAGGGTGGTAGGCTGCGGTACGAATCTGTTTGATGTGTAACTGTTGACATACCTGCCTCATAAGCCTAGAAGTAAAGGGAGTACCCTGGTCAGTGAGTATTTCCTTGGGAAAACCCACACGGGCAAAGATATTGATCATGGCTTTTGCGACCTGGGTGGTATTGGGTTGTCTCAGGGCCACGGCCTCTGGAAACCTTGTAGCATAATTTACTAGCACGAGGACATAGCGACACCCGCTTCGGGAGGGTAGAAGGGGCCCTATAATATCCATTCCTACCCTTGAGAAAGGAATGTCGATTATCGGTAGAGGTTTTAGGGGTACGCGGGGTGGAATATATTGACTGGTTTTTTGGCATACCGTACATTCTCTACAGTACTTCCTGACTTGGTGGTAGATACCTGGCCAGTAGAACCGTTCTAATATGGCTTTTTCCGTTTTCTCCCCACCAAAATGGCCTCCCAATAAGTGGCTATGGGCCAGGTACAGGACCTTTTCTCGGTAGTGTACTGGGACTAAAAGTTGTGTAGGGAGTGTTTTCCCTCCTTTCCGATATAATAATCCTTTGTACGTGAAAAACTGGGGACCTACTTGAAGTGGGTCTTCCTGCTCGTGGGCTTGTCTCCAGGCTTCTTGCAAGGTATTGTCCTCTCTTTGAGCCGAGCGGAAATTCCTATCATGTTCCCATAGGGCGGGCTCAGTCTTTATCATAAGGACCGGCTTTCCCTTCTTTTTTTCTCTTCTCCTTTGTTGTTTGCTTTTTCTGTCTTTTCCTGGTTCCCAGCCGGGATTGGATTCTGTAAAGAACAGTGCTTCTTCTCTCCACTCCACTCCTTCCTTTCTTTCTCTGGGTCTACCAATAGGGTATTGATGTGGGGATAGTCAGTACCTAGGATCACGGGTTCAGGTAGATGGGGAAGAAGACCGACTCTCGTCTTCACTGGGGTCTGGGCTGGTTGTTGTTGTATAATGATATCGGTCATGGGGTACATCTTACTGTCACCATGGATACATTGGATGTTTACCACTCCCGTAGTGTTGGGTGGTCCTCCAGGGATAACTTGGGGCCTCACAAGGGTTTGTCGCCTTCCTGTATCCACCAGGGCGTCTCTGGGTTCCCCATTTATGGCTAGTTGTCGGTGGAACGGCCGAGGCTTATCGTCTAGGCCACAATACAGAGTCCGGGTATATCCGACCTCCATGGGTTCTTCCTTTTGGGGGCATACCCGTGCTATATGGCCAAAAGCCCCACAATGGAAGCACTGTGGCCCCAACGGAACGGTGGGTCTAGGAATGGGTGGTAAAGGGCTAGGCACCATAGGTATAGTTTCGGTACTGCGAGGGTATAGGGAGGATCGGGGAGGCCTCACAGGTGGATGACTAGGATGCTTCCAGGTGCCTTCATCTTTTCCCCTCTGTAGTTCCTGTGCCCTAAAGTAGGCCGCAGCGACCTCTACTGCTTTGTCTAGGGATAAGTCAGTGTGTTGACGGACCCATCTTTGGATCGGCTGATGTAAGGAGGTGAGGAACTGTTCGAGGTATATCTTCTCTAGGATGGCTTCTTTGGAGGTAGTTAGAGGCTTCAACCACCGATCGGCTGTATCTTTTATGCGGTAACAAAGAGCCCGGGGATTCTCTTGGGGACCTTCTTTAATGTGACGGAGACGCATTCTATATGTTTCTTCGTCTATACCCAGTCTTTCTAGGACGCAACGTTTAATGTCAGGATACGGAGTGGTTCCGAGGGGATTTGCGGCCTGATAGGCAGCTTGCAGGTCCCCACTTAAAAGGGGTCCAAGATACTGCCCCCACCTGTCTTCTGGCCATTGGGCAGCCATGGCCATCCTCTCGAAGTTAGCGAGAAAAAAATCCGGATCTTCTCCTTGTACGTATTTCTGTACTACTACTGAGGGAGGGGCCGTGTAACCCCGGGGCTGTCCGAGGGCTTCTGCCAGTTTTCCCATGGTGGTTTCTTGGGTTTGACCTTGGCCGGTAATGGTTTTGTGCAGGGCTTCCCTCTCTGATTCTGCGGTTTCTAGGAACCGGGCCATGATCTTCTCAAGGCGGTCTTGGCCTTCCGCCATCTTCTTACTACGGCCTCCATTTCCTCCGATCCCACTTCTGACACCAAATGTCAGAGGGACGGTCGGAAGCAGAAGCGAGGAGGGTGTATGGGGTCAATAGTGAAAAGGTTTATTGGAAGAAGTGTCACAGTTCGTAAAAAAATAAAAAAAGAATATAAAGTCCAGCCGAACAGCAGGTGAGTGGGAGTGGTTCTGTTGGGTACTGAGGCAGGTAGTATGAAGCCTTTCCAGGGGGTTTGATTGCAGGTCTTTCTCCTAGGATGGTCGGGAAACCTGTTACGGGTTTCTTGGGTTCGGTCGGGGTCCCGGAATATGCTCCGATATAAACAAGAAAAAAAAAAGGCAGCGGTTAATAGGATGTCCTGATTAGACTTTGGCCACCGTCACCATACCACGTGCAAAAGGAAGGGGAAAATTAATGTGTGGTCAATTGTGAGGATGTCTATAGGAGGGTTGTGAGGAGAGCGTAAGGACTTTACTCTGAGGTATAGGGCAGTATGTTACAACGAGGGCAGGAACGGAAGGTGGGAGAAAAGCGGGCTTCACTGCTTTAGAGTCATCCTTAATACTCCCAGCCGCCCGTTTTTACCTCCCCCTCCCCCTCTCCCTTCCTTGGTTCCCCTGTGCGTCACGTACCGCTAGGAGCCACAACTCTCCTGAGTTGTAGCGGCTCGCTCATCCTCCGGGATCCACCACTCTTCAGTCCACGTCTCTGGAACCTCGTCTTCGGTCTCTCCTCCTACGGCGTCCGCGTTGCTCCTGAACCGTGTCTCGGTCCCTTGGAAGTCCGTTCTCGGATTCTCCTCCGCTGACACACCTGACGTCGCGTCTCTTCCCTTTTTCTGCTGGACTTGACCTCCCGTTGGGGCTCCTGATTGGTTGCTGTGGACTTCCGCCCCGCCTTCCTTGGAACTGACTACGTCCGGGTCACTTCCGGCACTCTGCGTGAGGAGGAAAAAGTCATCTGTTATTGTTGGCGTTCCGGGTGTTTCCTCCTCTTCATGACGGTAGGGAACCCACGTTGGATACTTCAGGGGGTCACTAGTGGGGTTGGGCTTGCCGCCGGGGACTCCCTCACAATCCATTTCTTACTAAGATCATAAGGCCCCCCCCATTGCTGTCCCAAATCGCTCTCCAGGCTTTGCTTCCACGCTAAAAGAAGTAAACTCTTCTATAAAAACTTTTTCTATGGCCCAGGTTTCTTGGAGCATACAAATGCCATGTTCTTCAAAGAGCAACAGCCAATTTGAATCAACCAGCTTTGAGCCTAGTCCCGCTACATTCCATGGTAATAACCTAATGCTAGCTAGCGGACAATTGTTCCTGCTGGAACTATCGACTTTTAAGACGTTGTCTATGTTGGCCATGTATGACTGAACAGATATATTTTCTAAAGTGCAGCAATTTATCAAAGGGTTACTCTTATTGTCAATAACCTGACTTAAATCATCTTTGTTTATGGATGGAATACAGTTACCATTAATAGTCACCTTAGAGTTTGCATTGATTACTTTGCAAAGAATGTTCTTGTTAGACAAACAAGGATTCAGTTCAAATTTGTTTGTGAGTCAATGAGTTTCCTCCAGGTTAGATGTGGCAGAGACAAAGGGGTTGGGGTACCGCAGGGGGGAGGGCTGGACACATTCCTAATGGGCCCTCTTGTAACCATGGGCGGAGGGAATGCTTTCAGCCTTATTCCTAAAGGTTTAACCCCTACAAGATGACAAGTACGCAATTCAAAATTAATAAGATTTTCAACCATATGATTTGAACACAAGGCAACTTGTATGTAATCATGTGAGGATAGATTAGGTGAACATCTTTCTGCATGCACAATGTCCGATCTAACCACTAAAAGACAGTTACGCTCCACCCTAAGCCAATGGGTCACTTTATTAATTAAAGCTTCTGTGTCCTCGAAGGATTCAAGTGGCAGTTTTGGGACTTGGACGTGTAAATTGATCGACTGGTAGAAATGGCCGGGTACTCTTGTGCCAGGTTGATATAGCCTTTTGTAGGATGGCTTCTTAATGAAAGAGAGAATGGTGGTCTTATATTATCTACTAGATATGAGCGACTTTCACTATAGCGCGACCTTTGAGTCTTCGAAGTATCTACAGGCGGTGTTTTGGTGATTAGGTATTTCAAATGGTTTAGCATATACTGTGTATGAGATCCATACGAGCCGACAAGGTGATTTAAATTGGAGATTCTATTTGGTGGTCTATCAGGAGCATCCGCTTTGTCTCGGTGTGTTAATATGCATGTCATAACTGTGGAGTCTACAAACTTGGACTCAACAAAATTAAAGTTTTCTCACCAACATCTGAGATTACATTCCAGAATACGGATTGGATATATTGCAGCAGTAGCTACATCATCTACATAGGTGAATGCCCATGCGACCAATTATATACTGGCAGGACTATCAGACCCCTATGAACCAGAATACTGGAACACTATACAAATATCAACAAACCAGAAGTTGATCCTCCACTCACCGAACTTTACAACCAGTTTCATCGGAACCAATAGAGAACGTGTCATGAAGACACGAGAAAGTGAACTTATACTCAGATTGGGTACCGAAACTGGATTGAACAAAGATGTAGAAAGGCATTATTGGCTTTAGGAAAGTAAAAACTAACCCTCCTGTTACATCCTCGTATGAGACAGTAGACATCTGATGCCAACAGAATATTTTTACTTAGTACCACGCACTTAGAAACCAAGCAACAACTATGCTAGACAGCTAACAATATGTATTGACTTAGTGTAACTGGAAGAAACTCTATTGTTGCTTTATAACAATGAATAATAAGACACCTTCTATTGTAATGTTTGCATTAGAAAATAACTTACTGCTTAACTTTGGCTGTTACAAGTTGGCCATCACTCTTTTGTCTTTTTCCATTACATTCCAGGATCTATCTAAGATCATACTTAGATCACCATATTTTATTAGAACTAGACTGAGAGCTCCCCCTAATAAGAAACTCCTTCTAATGTTTGCCTACCTGAGGTATATTTCGCTTCACTCACTAACCATGCCTTTCAATAGACACTTTCACATATTAACCCCACCCATTACAAAATGGCAGCCTTGTCCAACCACTTTCCTTGTCCTGTTATGGCTGCCTCCCCGTCACATAGTATTGCTTGACGTTTGCAACAGCACTAAATCAAAGGTCAGCAACCTAAAAACCTCGGGTCTCAGGTCTCCAAATAGACAACCGCAGGAATTACCATAGCCCCCCTAAAGACAGCTCCAATTATCGATCCCCTGACTTCTGGAGGTAAGCACAGAGCTATTTTCCGATGCACTCGGCACATGCTTTGGGACACTTTTAAAACTTGAGTTACTTTGAGCCTCATTACGATATCGGGTAGTCGGACCGCCGTCTGCTGTTGCGGACTGCTCAATTACAATATGACCGCTGAGGTGACAATCGGAAAGTGCTTATTTACACTGTGGCTTGTGCTGTGGCCCAAGCACAAGCCACAGTGTAAATGAGCACTTTGTGCAAATCCATGCAGTGTGTGATATGCACCATGTGATGCATGGCACACAGTGCATGGATGTGCGTGGGGTCACTTCATGTGCCCCCTGGGCCACTTTCACTGGCCCATGAGGGCCCTGTTTGGGGCCACCAGAGTCACTTTCTGACAGCCTTTCCATGGCAGTGGGACCACCATGAAAAGGCTGTCGGAAAGGGACATCGTAATCCGGTCATTAGGGATTGCGATTCTGACCGCCGCCCAGTCGGGATCAGTAGATCCTGTCGGAGGCGTCGGTCTGTACCCCATCCAACAAGGGTCCGACCGCCTGCATCATAATGCGGTGGTCGGACAGAAGGGATGACGGTCGGGTGGACTGTCACCGATGACCTGTCCGTAGCGGTTCACCCGACATTGTAATTAGGCTCTAATTTATTTTCTAAACCTTCTTTTAGACATCAATCATTACAACTTTAGCTTGCTGGACAATTTGGAATACCCAGATTACCTATGATAGTTTCTCCTCATTGACCATCTAGTTTCTCTACCTCCTTTATTTAACATTTATACCTTAATTTTTTTACCTCTCTTCTAGATTGAACATTGAAAGCTTTGCTTTACCAGGACCTTGTTTTTTTTGTAGGCCTTTTCCCCTATCACTCAGCATTATGATTCGCTCCATGACGCCGTCAATCTTCACCTTAATGTTCACTTGATGTTCATTTGACTTCACAATGGTTCCAGGTCCAAAACCGACTCATTTAACAGATAAAGTATACTTTGTTATCGATCGCTAACACTGCATAGTAGACCTGACTGTTTTCGCAGAAGGTTTTCCATGCATGATTACTGCCCAACATGCATGTACAACAATACACCAGCACTGCTCTTCCGCCCCATTATATAGAATCTTATGTACTAACCACCTGTATGCACTGTCCCATGCTTGTGAAATGCTATGATACTGATAAAATATACTATGCAACAACTTTCTTTAGTTAGTGATTGTTAGAAATGGGGGTCTCTAGTTGGCAGAGGTAGGTACCTTTGTCCAAATAGGGATCCTTGCTTCTAGTCAGGGAAAGGGGGATACACACTCTAGATAACCCCTGCTCACCCCCTCAGTAGCTTGGCACGAGCAGACAGGCTTATCCCAAAGGCAATGTGTAAAGTATTTGTACCAACACACACACAGTAACACAGTGAAAACACCACAAATGGACACCACACCAGTTTAGGAAAATAAAGTATCTTCATCTTAACTTAACAAGACCAAAACGACAAAAATCCAACATACAAGTATTAAGAAAAATTACTTTCAAGAGGTTTTAGCAACTGAGCCCATAGAAAACTATGGATGCGTGATTTCTTGCAAAGTACCTGCCGTTACAACAAAATTCACCAAGCCACCTGTCGTTGTGACAAAATTCACCAAGCCAAACAGCCGCAGCGATGGGAAGCGTCGAAAAACAAAGAGATGCGTCGATTCCTGAGACCTTCGTGGATGCGATGCGACCGTTCCGCTTGACACAGGGGAGCGGTGTGTCTGTTCCGGTCTGTGGGGGGAAGCGATGCGTCGATTCTGAGACGACTCCAATCCGCGGGTGATGTGTCGGAGAAAACTTGCCGCACAGGGACGATGCGTGGCAATCCGGGATGCGGCGGCATCGAGCGGCGCTGCTTTGGTTTCTTCAGCCTCGATCCCTCGATGCGCGATTCTTGCAGCGATGACAGGCACTGTGTCGGTTTCAGCAGCGGCATGGCGGTGCGGGGAGATTCTTCTCGCACTATGGCGTTGCGTCGGAAAAACTGTTGCAAGAAGAGCGATACGTCGATTTTCTTGTTGTTGCGTTGCTTCCCAGCAGCAGAAACAACTCCAGAGGCCCCACACAGTCACAGACACTTCTTGGCAGGTCAGAACTCCCAGCAAGGAAGTTCAGGGGAGCTGGGGGTGTCTTTGTGTTCCTGAGACTTCAGAACAGGAGGGAAGCTTGTAGGAAGCTGGCTCTGTATATACTATACCAAAGTGAGGTATAGTGTGCACAGAGTCCAGTGGAACCCCAAAGGTAGGCAGAGGTAAAGTTAGATAGAACCTTACTCTCTATTTGTGGTAGTGTGGTCGAGCAGTAAGGCAGTATCAGAGGACAGTGTTAAGCATTTGTTGTACACCCTCAGTCAGCAAATGAATTCACACACTCAAAGACTGAACTTCAGACCAATTGTTTTTGTACAAAAATATTCTTTTAGTTATTTCATTTTCTAGAACCAAGCAAGCCTGGCACAGGTAAGCAATAAGTACTTTACAGTGGTAATGCAATTGATATACAGTTTGAATGATATTTGTATATGCACTTTGATTTGATTTACAGGATGGATGCAGAGAAATGCAATACTTAGTAAATACAGACTTGAATAGGCTTTTTAGTAAAATAGCAGGTAAGTAACTTTTGAGATTACTGGGCTTACTCAGAGTAGTATACCTAGATACTACTCTGAAAACAGGTAAGTAAAATCATTTTTGTTAGATTATGCAATTTTAAACAATTTCTTTAGTTTCTCAAACTCCACACTTAGAAACTTTTCACAGAAAAACAGTCAATGTTATCCTATGGAGGAAAAAGTGTTATCGGTTTTGAGGTAAGTATTTGGTAGTGGGAGTTGAGGTTCTGGGGGTAGACTCAGGGGTCCCCCAGGGTCAAGGATGCACTCTTGTTACACCCTCAGCGGCACTAGGGTGGCCGGGTGCAGAGTGCTGAGGCCCAATGTTATCCAATAGGGGATAGGGGGACTCCGGTTGGTGGCTGCTGGCAAGCAGGCCACTGGGTTGTGGGAGCAAAGCTCCTGGACTTTAGCTCAGGGCAAATGGGGAAACAAAGTAGCACAAAAAGTGCACCCTCAGCGGCACTAGGGCGGCCGGGTGCAGTGTGCTGTTTTGACGTCGGACGCCCTGTTGTTTTCAATGGAGAACCTCCGGTTTGGAAAGACACTGCAGGCTTGGGGACGAAGGTCTTCTGGGTGCGACCACCACTTTGAGAGGTAAGTTGGGAAGTTAGAGGTTGGTTAGGCACCGTCGGTTTGGGCACACAAGGCCATGGGGCGTCGGGTGTAGGGGTGCCTTTTGGGGTCGGATCTTCTTACCAGCTCCAGGTCGCGGTTAGGGGGGCCTTCTGGATTTAAGCTGCAGGCGTCGGCTGGAGGCTTGAGGCAGGTCAGGGGTCGCCGGATCTCGGGACAAGATCGCCGGGGGGACCTCCTCGTGGTGTTTGCCCCCTCGAGCTCAGGCCGTGGACGGCGGGTGCAGAGTGGGGCGGATCCGCGGTGTCCGGCCGGAGCCAGAGGCTGCAGATGAACAAATCCGGTGTTCACGGGAGACAAAGTCTTTGTGCTTGAAGGCAGGCAGGTCCTTCGGGGTTTTCGAGGTTGCTGGCTGCAGGACACACCGGGATTTCGCTGGAGCAGGTTTGAGGTGGAGACAGGCCGGTAGGGCTGGGGCCAAGTCAGTGGGCGTCTTCCTCTTGTTAGCTTCGGCACGGCTGTTCGGTCTTTCTTCTTTTCTTGTTGCAGGTTCTTGTCTGAGGAAGCAAGGTTCAGGGGTGCCCCTAAATACTAGATTTAGGGGCGTTACAGGTAGGTAAAGGCAGGGACCAATGGGTCCCTTCCTGGGGTGGGTACACTCCCTATTATGCCACCCTCCAGTGGGAGGGGGCATGAGCCTGTCCCTGGTTGGCAGAGTCCCCCCATCTTCAAGATGGCGTGGACTGAGAGTTGTGCTTCACCTCGCCTCCCCCACCTGAGGGATGGAGTTGGCAGAGGTGGGCACACCTCTCTTCTTCACTTGTTTTTCCCACCGGTTCTCCCGCCCAAAGTGGGGGTCAGAACCAGTGGGGACCAGTTGCTGAGAGCAGCAAGTGGCCTGGGGAAGCTCACAAAGGCGGCAAGCCTTTGAAGCTTCCCCTTCGTAAACTCTGCCCATCCCGGGGGAGGAGGCTTGGCACCTCGTCCCAGGATGTGCATTGTTTCAGGCCCCAGAGAGCAGCAGGCTCTCGACCCAGGGGTCCAGAAACATGTCTGGTGGTGGCAGCTGAAAGCAGCCACTCAGCCAGGACACTAGAGGTGGGTTAGTTTTCAGGGGGCATCGCTAAGATGCCCTCTGTGTGCATTTTTCATTAAATCCCACACTGGCATCAGTGTGGGTATAATGTGCTGAGAAGTTTGATACCAAATTTCTCAGTTTTCAGTGTAGCCATTATGGTGCTGTGGAGTTCATAATGACAACCTCCCAGTACCATATACTCTTAATAGCAGCACTGCACTTACAATGTCTAAGAATGGACTTAGGCACTGTAGGGGTACAGGGCTCATACACCTGTACCCTCACCACTGGTATAGTGCACCCAGCTAGAGGGGTGACTGATCTATGCCAGGGCAGTGGGTTGTAGGCATGGCACAGGGATGTGTGCCATGTCGACTCTTCACTTTGTTCTGCACCAAAACACACAGCCTGCAAAGGCAGTGTGTGTGTGTAAGGGTACAGGACCTCTACGGGTGGCACAATAAGTGCTGCAGCCCTTAGAGGCCTTCTCTCGTCACAGTGCCCTGGGTACCTGTGGTACCATTTACCAGGGGCTGACCTGTGGCCAGAGATGCCAATTGGGTTTAGGCTTCAATGCAGTTTTAGGGAAAGAACATAGGCCCTGGGTACCTGATTAGCAGGAGCCCAGGGCACACTCAGTCAAAGCACATCAGCAATTCAGCAAAAAGTGGGGGCAACCATGCAGAACAAGCATTTGCAATGCAATAGGTCTCGCATTTGCAAGAGTTTGAGCTATTGCCATTGTAAATGACAATGCCTTTTATTTATGTGTTTGGAAAAGCTGTATGCGGTGCATAAACACGCCCTTTGTACTTATAGTCCTTGCTTACGGAAAGGAAGGCTGGCAGTAAAAGCGGCATAGTTACTGCCAGCATTGCTTCTCGTAAGCAATGACTGAAAGTGCATGTTTACGCACTGCTTGCAGGTTTTTAAAATACAGAAATAAAAGGCATTGGTATTTACAATGCCAATAGCTCAAACTCTCGCAAAGGCGAGACCTATTGCATAGCAAATTCTCGTTTTCTTACTGCGTAGTAGAACCACCCTTTGTGGAAAACAATCATGCCATGCCAGCTAGTCTTACAGGCATTCACAGATATACAAACCTACAATATGTTTCCTATATTGAGGTTTTGGAATGTTCCGTTTTTTTAAAGCACAATAAAGATGGGGGGCTTTTGGTGGGGGTTGGTAGCTATACACTGGTAAAGGAAGCCCGCCAGTCATTTATTCCTAAATGTTCCCTCCACCGCCTCATATCTCAAACCGTTGACTCATGCAATACAGAGCCAAGAAAGAAGAGCACTATGTCTAGGCTCGACGTAAAAGATCTTTGAATGGCTTTTAAAGGCTACAGCTGGCCTGTCCCTTGCTGTGTGCGGCCAAGTGCTGAAACTGGCACTTTATTGTCAGAGAAGAACAAATCGGGGCTAATGTGCACTGCATAAAGGCTCTCCGGGAGCCACAGCTCCTCATTCCGCGGCCATTCTTCCCAGCTCTTCTGCTCTTGCGCACTGTATAATTGCAGTTAATTGGGTGACAAGAAATGAAAACTTTGTCAACATTACCAGGGTTTATCTTTCGCTCCTGAAGCCTGCCTCCGATTGGAAGGAGCCCATTTAATCAGGCCAAGGGCTGTTCTCCAGTGCCTCTGTAAGAAGGCAAGAGATTGGGAACAAAAAGGGGAAAAAATCAACTCCTAGCCAAGAACAAATATTGGGAATGTCTGCTGTGTGTATGTGTGCTGTGGTGTGTTTGTGCTGTGTGCCTTTGTATGTGTGTGTTGTGTGTTTTTATTTTGTGTGATGTGATTGTGTGTGTTGTGTATATATGTGTGCACATTCTTGTTTTTTTTGTGCGTGTATTTGCGTTGTTTATGTTGTGCTTTGTGTGTGAGTGTGGATTGTGTGCGTGTGTGTGCACACGTGCGTAGCAGATTATACGGCCGTACAAAATGATGTGGGGCTCCTTCTGCCCCCACCTTCCTCTTCATCAGCATCGAGCTATGAGTAATGAACATCGACCAACTTTTGCTCCTTCTGCTCTCAGGGCTCCGCCGCTGCCTCCCCTTTTGTGTGGGCACTGCTCAACTTTAAAAGCCCCTTTCAGGCAGAATGAATGCACTTCATTTTACCAAAAAGAACTTTGTATTGATAGGGAGCAAAAAGGCGCTTTGTTTGGGAAGGAAGGACAGACAATTGGGACAAAATGAAGAGCTTTCTGAGCATGTCGCTCCTTTATTCTCAGCTGTTTATACATTCCCGACACAATGATGCCTCTTTGCAGTAATATGCTTCCCCTTCCCCTTTTACACTAGGAGCATTGAAAAAGCCCTCACATCATGACCATTGCAATAAAATACAATAGAAATGTGGGTATAATGTCGATTTGCATTCGGCGAAAGCGCTCAAGGTAAACATACAGGCAAAAAGAATATTCGGCTAATACGCATTTATCATTCGCACAGGAACACCAGAGTATACCTGTGAAAGGAAAAACCAAAAAGCAGCCGACAATGATGAAAGCGGGCGCAGCGCTAGCCCTAAACTATAAAGCGCAGCGCCCGTGAATATTTAAGATATGTGCGGGCGTTGTAAAAAAAAAAAAAGAAAATAACATGAAATCGGGTGCAGCGCTTAGCGCTGTTGTGATAAAATACCGTAGGCACAAAACAGAATAAATAGTCCCAAACGAAAGACCTAGACACTTTACTGCGTAACAAAACCGTAGTTGGTCGGTGCTGCTTCCGATACAACGGAAGTGATGTATCGGAACAGCCAACCTATTCAGAGCCAAGTAAGAAAAGCAACGGAGGAGTTAGCCAACGGCAAGCGGCAGGCGGGAATACATGCCAGTATACTGCTCACTCCAGGTCTTGCTACAGCGCATGCGCTGTCTAGGCTCGACCTAAAAAGGGCACTTTCTCACACAACCCCTCCCCAAACGAAAGAGGATGAGACTAACCTTTCCCTAGAGAGTCTTCATTTTCTAAGTGGAAGAACCTGGAAAGTCCATCTGCATTGGCATGGGCAGTTCCAGGTCTGTGTTCCACTACAAAGTCCATTCCCTGTAGGGAGATGGACCACCTCAACAGTTTAGGATTTTCACCTTTCATTTGCATTAGCCATCTGATAGCTCTGTGATCAGTTTGTACTAGGAAGTGAGTACCAAACAAGTATGGTCTCAGCTTCTTCAGGGCCCAAACCACATCAAAGGCCTCCCTTTCAATGGCACTACAACGCTGCTCCCTAGGGAGAATCCTTCTGCTTATAAAAGCAACAGGTTGGTCTTGGCCTTCATCATTGGTCTGGGATAGGACCGCTCCTATCCCTAGCTCAGAGGCATCAGTCTGCACAATGAACTGCTTGGCATAGTCTGGAGCTTTGAGAATTGGTGCTGAGCACATAGCCTCTTTCAGGGTGTCAAAAGCCTTTTGACAACTAACTGTCCAGTTTACCTTCTTGGGCATCTTCTTGGAGGTGAGTTCTGTGAGGGGAGCCACAATGGACCCATATCCCTTCACAAACCTCCTGTAGTACCCAGTCAAGCCAAGGAATGCCCTGACTTGGGTTTGGGTTGTTGGAGCTGCCCAGTCCAGGATGGCCTGGATCTTGGGCTGTAAGGGTTGTACCTGGCCTCCACCAACGAGGTGGCCCAAGTACACCACAGTTCCCTGCCCAATCTGGCATTTGGGTGCCTTGATAGTTAGGCCTGCAGTTTGCAGGGCATTTAAAACCTTCCCAAGGTGTATCAGGTGATCCTGCCAGGTGGAGCTAAAGACAGCAATATCATCTAGATAAGCTGCACTAAAGGACTCCAATCCAGCAAGGACCTGGCTCACCAACCTCTGGAAGGTGGCAGGGGCATTCTTTAAACCAAAGGGCATAACAGTAAAATGATAATGCCAATCAGGTGTAGAGAATGCTGTCTTTTCTTTTGCTCCTGGGGCCATGCCAATTTGCCAGTACCCTGCAGTTAAGTTAAGTCAAAGGTACTTAGAAATTTGGCTGCACCCAATTTGTCTATCAACTCATCTGCTCTTGGGATAGGGTGAGCATCTGGTGACAGAGTTGAGCCCTCTATAGTCCACACAGAACCTCATTTCTCTCTTTCCACCCTGTGGATGAGGTTTGGGGACTAGAACCACTGGGCTGGCCCAGGGGCTCTCAGAGGGTTCAATAACCCCTAACTCCAGCATCTTGCTGACTTCAGCTCTGATGCTTTCCTTGACTTGATCAGACTGTCAATAGATTTTGTTTTTGACAGGTGAACTGTCACCAGTGTCCACATCATGGGTACACCAGTTTGTCTGACCAGGGGTCAAGGAAAAGAGCTTAGCATACTGCTGCAAGACTTGCTTGCAATCAGTCTGCTATTGGGCAGAGAGGGTGTCTGAAAAGACAACTCCATCCACTGACCCATCTTTTGGGCTGTTTGAGAGGAGGTCAGGGAGAGGTTCACTCTCTGTCTCCTGATCCTCATCAGTCACCATCAGCATGGTGATGTCAGCCCATGGTAGAGCTTCAGGCGGTTCACATGGATAACCCTTTTGGGTGTCCTGCTTGTGCCCAGGTCAACCAAGTAGGTGACCTCACTCTTTTTCTCTAGGATAGGGTAAGGGCCACTCCATCTGTCCTGAAGTGCCCTTGGTGCCACTGGCTCCAAAACCCGCACCTTTTGCCCAGGTTGAAATTCAACCAGTGCAGCTTTTTGGTCATACCAGTGCTTCTGAAGCTCCTGGCTGGCCTCAAGGTTTTTGGATGCCTTTTCCATGTACTCAGCCATTCTGGACCTTAGGCCAAGCACATAGTCCACAATATCTTGTTTGGGTTCTTGGAGAGGCTTCTCCCAACCCTCTTTACAAGACAGAGTGGTCCCCTCACAGGATGGCCAAACAGAAGTTCAAAGGGGAAAACCCTACTCCCTTCTGTGGCACCTCTCTGTAAGCGAAAAGCAGACATGGTAAGAGGACATCCCATCTCCTTTTGAGTTTTTCAGGGAGCCCCATAATCATGCCTTTCAGTGTCTTGTTGAATCTTTCAACAAGGCCATTGGTTTGTGGGTGATAGGGTGTAGTAAACTTGTACTGCACTCCACACTCTTTCCACATGTGTTTTAGGTAAGCAGACATGAAGTTGGAACCTCTGTCTGAAACCACCTCCTTAGGAAACCCTACTTTGGTGAAGACACCAATGAGGCCTTGGCTACTGCAGGAGCTGTAGTAGTCCTAAGAGGGATTGCTTCAGGGTACCTAGTGGCATGATCCACTACCACTAGAATTAATTTGTTCCCTGAAGCTGTGGGAGGTTCAAGTGGACCCACTATGTCCACACCTACCCTTTCAAAGGGAACCCCCACCACAGGTAGTGGTATCAGGGGGGCCCTTGAGGGGCCACCTGTCTTGCCACTGGCCTGACAGGTGACACAGGAGCTGACAAACTCCTTTACTTTTTGGTGCATCTGGGGCCAGTAAAAGTGGCTAACTAGCCTTTCCCATGTCTTGGCTTGGCCCAGATGTCCAGCTAAGGGAATGACATGAGCTAAAGTTAGGAGGAACTCCCTGTACTTCTGAGGCACTACCACTCTCCTAGTGGCTCCAGGTTTGGGGTCTCTGGCCTCAGTGTACAGTAGTCCCTCTTCCCAATAAACTCTGTGGGTACCACTGACATCTCCTTTTTCCTGGGTAGCAGATTGCTGCCTCAGGCTTTCAAGAGTTGGACAGACCTGCTGCCAAGGCACAGCTCTTCCCTAGATGGTCCCCCTGGGCCTAAGAATTCAACCTGGTAAGGGTCAAGCTCCATGGGCTCAGTTCCCTCTGGGGTGTCCAAGTCCTCTCCCTGAGGAGAGGGGTCCTGATCCTTTTGCTGTACAGAAGCTGGTTCCCCAGTCTTCTTACCTTTTCTCTTGGAAGGTTGGGCCATACTTTCAGGCTCCAACACTTCTTTTTCACCCTGTCTCTTGCTCTGTGCTCTTGTTTTTACACATACCAATTCAGGGATATCCAGCATTGCTGCATGGGTTTTCAGTTCAACCTCAGCCTATGCTGAGGTTTCTAGGTCATTGCCAAGCAGACATGCAGCTGGTAGCTTTGGAGAGACCACTACCTGTTTCAGTCCAGTAACCCTCCCCCCCGTCTAATGTCACCATAGCCATTGCATGGTTAGTGGTAACACTGTCAGCATTGGTTGGGTGGCCACACAGCTACAGTGGCAAACTCAACTTCCACTTCTGAAACTAGAACTGATTCAGTGTGCAACCCGATTTGCTCTTGGCACACTGTTGATCCCATCTGGAGACTTGCTACACCAGGAGTAGCTGTAGTAGGACTAGGGGCCTTCTTGGTTGGGCAAGCAGCATCTCCAGTTAAGTGTCCCAACTTCTTACAGTTGTTACACCAGGCCTTTAAAGGATCAAAGTTCTTTCCCCTGTACCTATTAATGGACCGGGAAGAGTTTTGGGACCCGCCCCCCTGTGCAGGTTTTTGGGGCCCTTTAGAAGACTCAGGCTTTTTATCTTGGGGATTCTCACCACCTTTCCCCTGGGGAGGTTTTGTAACCCCTTTCTTTTGGACACCCCCAGTGGTTGTTTTTGTCACCCTTGTCTTGACCCAGTGGTCTGCCTTCTTTCCCAATTCTTGGGGAGAAATTAGACCTAGGTCTACCAAATGTTGATGTAACTTTTCATTAGTGCAATTACTTAAAATATGTTCTTTCATAAACAAATTGTAAAGTCCATTGAAATCATGCACGTTGTCCAGTTAACCAACCTTCTAGTGTTTTAACTGAGTAGTCTACAAAGTCAATCCAGGATTGGTTTTGGGTCTTGTGAGCCCCCCTGAATCTAATTCTGTATTCCTCAGTTGTGAGTCCAAATCCCTCAATCAAAGTTCTCTTCATGAGGTCATAAGACCCAGCATCTGCCCCTGTAAGGGTCAGGAGTCTGTCTCTGCAGTTACCAGAGAACAGTTCCCAAAGAGTGCCCCCCCCCAGTGTGACTTCTTCACTTTTCTCATTTCACAAGCCCTCTCAAAGGCTGTGAACCATTTTGTGATATCATCACTCTCTTCATATTTAGGGACAATCCCTTTGGGCATTTTAGGATCATAAGATTGCTCTTTATCCTTATTTAGTAAATTGCTGCCACCATTGATGGGTGCTAGGCCCATCTCTGCTCTCTCTCTTTCTAGAGGCAGCAACCTGGTCTCTAGATCCAGTCTTTTGGTCAGCCTCACTAATAGGCTGTCCTCCTCATTGAGGCTGTCCTCAATGTCCTCATTGGTATCTGATCCACCTGTGTGAGATCTAGGTACTGAGAGGTTGATTCTTGGAGTCAGGGCCACTGGGGCCCTTTTCTCCCTAAGCAGTGGAGGGGGTTGATCTATCTGGTCATCCTCTTCCACTCCTTCTCCATCTGACTGGTCATCACCATTTTCAGATGGGTGGTCCTTTGCATACCCAGCCAACAGCTCCTGGAGCTTTTGTTTGGTGGGATGGGGACCCATGGCTATGTTTTTAAGTTTACATAGGGACCTTACCTCCTTGAAAGACAAGTGACGGTAAGGGGTGAGGTCGAGCTCCTCCACCTGGTTCTCTGTCATTATGGTTATTTTCACCAACAGCTGGGTTCTTATTTTGAGACACTGTTAAAAAAAACTTCTAACCCTAGCTACAGTGACTTTTTATTTTTCTAAAATTCTAAAGGGACTTAACCAAGGCCCTAACAAGACTTTTAGTAATTTTGCAAATAAATTGCCAATTTGAAAAAATCTGAATTCTAAAGACAATTTGAGAGTTCTGTCGTGTGATCAGGTGGTAACCAAGTAGTCCAACAAATGCAAAGTTGTATATCCCACCACTGATCCACCAATGTAGGAAGCTGGCTCTGTATATACTATACCAAAGTGAGGTATAGTGTGCACAGAGTCCAGTGGAACCCGAAAGGTAGGCAGAGGTAAAGTTAGATAGAACCTTACTCTCTTTTTGTGGTAGTGTGGTCGAGCAGTAAGGCAGTATCAGAGGACAGTGTTAAGCATTTGTTGTACACACTGAGTCAGCAAATGAATTCACACACTCAAAGACTAAACTTCAGACCAATTGTTTTTGTATAAAAATATTCTTTTAGTCATTTTATTTTCTAGAACCAAGCTAGCCTGGCACAGGTAAGCAATAAGTACTTTACAGTAGTAATGCAATTGAAATACAGTTTGAATGATATTTGTATATGCACTTTGATTTGATTTACAGGATGGATGCAGAGAAATGCAATACTTAGTAAATACAGACTTGAATAGGCTTTTTAGTAAAATAGCAGGTAAGTAACTTTTGAGATTACTAGGCTTACTCAGAGTAGTATACCTAGATACTACTCTGGGACATTTCCTGAACACAGGTAAGTAAAATCGTTTTTGTTAGATTATGCAATCTTAAACAATTTCTTTAGTTTCTCAAACTCCACACTTAGAAACTTTTCACAGAAAAACAGTCAATGTTATCCTATGGAGGAAAATAGTGTTATTGGTTTTGAGGTAAGTATTTGGTAGTGGGATTTGAGGTTCTGGGGGTAGACTCAGGGGTCCCCCAGGGTCAAGGATGAACTCTTGTTACACCCTCAGCGGCACTAGGGCGGCTGGGTGCAGAGTGCTGAGGCACAATGTTATCCAATGGGGGATAGGGGGCCTCCGGTTGGTGGCTGCTGGCAAGCAGCCCACTGGGTTGTGGGAGCAAAGCTTCTGGACTTTAGCTCAGGGCAAATGGGGAAACAAAGTAGCACAAAAGGTGCACCCTCAGCGGCACTAGGGCGCCCGGGTGCAGAGTGCTGTTTTGACGTCGGACGCCCTGTTGTTTTCAATGGAGAACCTCCGGTTTGGAAAGACACTGTAGGCTTGGGGACGAAGGTCTTCTGGGTGCGACCACCACTTTGAGAGGTAAGTTGGGAAGCTAGGGGTTGGTTAGGCACCGTCGGTTTGGGCACACAAGGCCATGGGGCGTCGGGTGCAGGGGGGCCTTTTGAGGTCGGATCTACTTACCAGCTCATGGTCGCGGTTAGGGGGGCCTTCTAGATTTAAGCTGCAGGCGTCGGCTGGAGGCTTGAGGCAGGTCAGGGGTCGCCGGATCTCGGGTCAGGATCGCCGGGGGGACCTCCTCGTGGTGTTTGCCAGCTCGGGCCGTGGACGGCGGGTGCAGAGTGGGGCGGATCCGCGGTGCCCGGCCGGAGCCAGAGGTTGCAAATGAACAAATCTGGTGTTCACGGGAGACAAAGTCTTTGTGCTTGAAGGCAGGCAGGTCCTCCGGGGCTTTCAAGGTTGCTGGCTGCAGGACACACCGGGATTTCGCAGGAGCAGGTTCGAGGTGGAGACAGGCCGGTAGGGCTGGGGCCAAGTCAGTGGGCGTCTTCCTCTTGTTAGCTTCGGCACTGCTGTTCTGTCCTTCTTCTTCTTTTCTTGTTGCAGGTTCTTGTCTGAGGAAGCAAGGTTCTGGGGTGCCCCTAAATACTAGATTTAGGGGCGTTACAGGTAGGTAAAAGGCAGGGACCAATGGGTCCCTTCCCTGGGGTGGGTACACCCCCTATTATGCCACCCTCCAGTGGGAGAGGGCATGAGCCTGTCCCTGGTTGGCTGAGTCCCCCCATCTTCAAGATGGCGTGGACTGAGAGTTGTGCTTCACCTCGCCTTCCCCACCTGAGGGGTGGAGTTGACAGAGGTGGGCACACCTCTCTTCCTCACTTGTTTTTCCCGCCGGTTCTCCCACCCAAAGTGGGGGTCAGAACCAGTGGGGACCAGTTGCTGAGAGCAGCATGTGGCCCGGGGAAGCTCACAAAGGCGGCAAGCCTTTGAAGCTTCCCTTCGTGAACCCTGCCCATCCTGGGGGAGGAGGCTTGGCACCTCGTCCCAGGATGTGCATTGTTTCAGGCCCCAGAGAGCAGCAGGCTCTCGACCCAGGCGTCCAGAAACATGTCTGGTGGTGGCAGCTGAAAGCAGCCACTCAGCCAGGACACTAGAGGTGGGTTAGTTTTCAGGGGCATCTCTAAGATGCCCTCTGTGTGCATTTTTCATTAAATCCCACACTGGCATCAGTGTGGGTTTAATGTGCTGAGAAGTTTGATACCAAACTTCTCAGTTTTCAGTGTCGCCATTATTGTGCTGTGGAGTTCGTAATGACAACCTCCCAGTACCATATACTCTTAATGGCAGCACTGCACTTACAATGTCTAAGAATGGACTTCAACACTGTAGGGGTACAGGGCTCATGCACCTGTACCCTCACCACTGGTATAGTGCACCCAGCTAGAGGGGTGACTGATCTATGCCAGGGCAGTGGGTTGTAGGCATGGCACGGCATGGCACACAGGGATGTGTGCCATGTCGACTCTTCACTTTGTTCTGCACCAAAACACGCAGCCTGCAAAGCAGTGTGTGTGTGCAAGGGTACAGGACCTCTAAGGGTGGCACAATAAGTGCTGCAGCCCTTAGAGGCCTTCTCTGGTCACAGTGCCCTGGGTCCCTGTGGTACCATATACCAGGGGCTGACCTGTGGCCAGAGATGCCAATTGGGTTTAGGCTTCAATGCGGTTTTAGGGAAAGAACATAGGTCCTGGGTACCTGATTAGCAGGAGCCCAGGGCACACTCAGTCAAAGCACATTAGCAATTCAGCAAAAAGTGGGGGCAACCATGCAGAAAGATGGCACTTTCTCACAAAGCTCTACTCAAGCCCTTGGAGACTTTCCTCAAGCAGGGGACACAGCACACAGCAAAGTCCTTCTCCTTTCCTTGGCAGAAACAGCAACTGCAGGCCAACCCCAGACACATAGCAAGGGCAGTACTTCTCTAAGTTTCTCCAGCTCTTCTCCTTGGCAAAGGTTCCTCTTGATTCCAGAAGTAGTCTTAAGTTCAGGGGTTTTAGGTCTAATACTTATACCCCAAAATGTCTTTGTTCTCTTTGTGCAGAGAAGCCCTGTGCCCAGTCAAAACCAGTTCTGTCCTCTCTGGTGCATCTTCCTGGCAGGAGGTGGAGACACATTGTGGAGAGCAGACCAGGCCCATTCAGGTGAAAGGAAGTCTCCTCCCCCTACTCTAAATGCAGCCCAGGTCTATTCAGCCCAGCCCTGACTCATCAGGCTCTCTGGAGCCACTGCTCCTCCCCAGCCCCTGACACTCCAAACCCAGTCAGTCAATCCAAATCCTAGCAGAAGCACACTGGATGGTTAGGCAAGAAACAACCTACTTTCTAAAAGAAGTGTTTTCAAACACAGAATGTAAAAATCACCCTCACTAAAAGATGCATCTTAACATTCTGAGTTCAGGCATATCAAACTTTATTTTCCTACCTTGTTCCCAGGGGCAGTTATGTTTATAAGCTGTTATAAACAAACTTCCTATTCTGTCCTATGGGAACAGGTAGCCTTGGAATAGTGAAAAACGAAATTGGCAGTAATTCACTATCAGGACATGCCACACACATCAGGGCATGTCCTACCTTTCACATATACTGCACCCTGCCCACAGGGGTACCTTGGGCCTACCTTAGGGGTGACTGACCTGTAAGAAATGGGAAGGTTAGGGCCTTGCAAGTGGGTGCACTTGCCAAGTCGACATGGCAATTAACTGCGCACAGACACTGCAGTGGCAGGTCTGAGTTACCGTTTCAGAACTACTCATGTGGGTGGCACAATCAGTGCTGCAGGCCCATTAGTAGTATTTGATTTACCAGCCCCGGCACACTCAGTGCACTTTAATAGGGACTGACCAGTAAATCAAATATGCCAATCCGGGAGAACCTATCATAATAACAATTTACACAGGGAGCACTTGCACTTTGATACTGATCAGCAGTGGCAAAGTGCCCAAAGCATCTAAGCCAGCAAAAACGAAATCCAGCACAGCATCAAAAATCCAGGAGATAGAGGCAAATAGTCAGGGGAAACCACGCCAAAGATGCCAAGTCTAACAGTGATTAGACCAATAATATAATAATGCATTAATTGATCGTTTTTCTTTGTATCTTCTGTTTTTCTGTTTTTCCTTTTTGTGATGTCATTTCATTGCTTGGAAATCTTTCTTTTCCTTTTTCACTTTATTTCACTCATTTTTTTTTTTTACGGAGTTTTATATAGCGTGAACTTGACCCGAAGGTATCGGGTATCAGAGCGCTTTACATAGCACCAGTTGCGTTACATGAGGACACATTCATTTTTGTTAGGCACGGGGAGATTAAGTGATTTGCCCAGAATCACATGATGTTCAGCGTCATTGCCGAGCCTCGAACCCAGTTCCCCTGATTCGAGGTCGACCGCCCTAGCCGTTAGGCCAACTCCTCTCCCCATAATAATTACTCATAATATGGGTATGGCTAATATACCGAAATGATGCAATTTCCATTTTTGTTTCTATTTATTTAATATCGATTTCACACGTTACAATATTATTGTGTTCACAATGGTGTTATTACATTTATACACAGCCTTGAAAAAGACCGAGGCCTGCGTGCCGCATGGGCAAAACACATATTGGCTGGTCCCAATTCTCAAATTCTTGTACCAAGTCAACAATGTTTGAAGACCATCAAGAATTAAAAAAATAATAAACCACTACAACATAAAATGATAACTTAATGTACCTTTTATTTAACATTCTCAGAATAATTCATTTTGGAACTTGGACTTATATACTACACAAAACTAACCTATGCCCTGGGTTATTATAGTTTGATATCTGAGCGAAAATTGTAGGGACTTAGTGTAAGTAAAGTGGTTACACCAGGAGCTGTGCTTTGGCAATGTTGCTTTCTCCCAAAGTAGGATGTGAAATATTTGGGTAAAGTGGGTAGAAAGACCTTATGGTTCTCTATCAAGTCATTTTCATTAATATTCATTCATTCTGATTATCTTCCACATGTGGAATACTGGAACACATCTGAAATGGAGAGAGAGAAAAACTCTTCTAATAAACATAAACTTGAATTAGGACATGCACCAGCCCTGTTCCCTCTTTTTAAGGTTTAATAGTATTTTATTTTATTGAAGAAAGGGGTTAGGGGGCCAACTGTCTAACATCCTAGCGCCCAGTTTGCTCAGATGCATTATGGTAAATGTGATGCATGATAACACTTACTTCAATTAAAAGTCTTTTGTATTCATTATAGTTGAGGCGGCCATTGCTGTGTCTCTCTAGGCAAGTGCTTCAAAATAATTGTCCTGCTTCAGTAGAGAGTAACACTTCATTTTAAGGGTGCTGACCATGCTGCTCACAGTCTTCTTCTGTCTATATACCACTCACTGAGCCCAGGTGCATCAACCAGAACTTGCTAAGTAATGTATTCAAAGTGGTTTATTATTTAAAAGTAATATAATAGTTATTAATTGTATTGTTTTAAATTATATGTATATATATATATTTAAATATATGTTTCTTATATATTTATTTTTTATATTTATATAATACTGGAAGAACTCGCAGCAATAAATAACCAATTTTTAAACTATTTTAATTTTAGATATTAACAGTAAAATAAATTCAAAATTAACAAACTTACAACAAACAAAAACATTTAAAATAAACATATTAGGATTCGTTTTATGTTTTATTCCTTACACCACTAAATTTACAAAAACTTTTTTTTCATATATTAATATTTTAACAATCTTACACA
The DNA here is from genome assembly GCA_963921515.1 of Calotriton arnoldi. Classification (NCBI taxonomy): domain Eukaryota; kingdom Metazoa; phylum Chordata; class Amphibia; order Caudata; family Salamandridae; genus Calotriton; species Calotriton arnoldi. The sequence goes on along the minus strand of CAWUFW010001335.1, from coordinate 2,747,556 downwards.
TTTTACAAAATATCAGAAACAAAAAATAAAGTAAAGAACAATATATATAAAAAATAACTAAATATAAAAAATAAAAACATTACTGTAAAAATATGATAAACATTTCTAAACCCCAAATATTTTTTTAAAAAAGCAATATTAAACATATGTAAAATCCACTCTAAGCAACAGTAGGAAAAGCATTGGACTTCAGAGGGTTAGATTTACTATTCCCACTCCAGTCTGAGCAACAGTAGGGAACGCATTGGATTTAGGAAGGGTTAGATTAACTATTCTAACTCCAGTTTAAGCAACAGTAGGGAGAGCGTTGAACTTAAAAGGGGCTAGATTTCCTATTCTTACTCCAGCCTTAGCAAAAGTAGGTAAAGTGTTGGACTTCAAAAGGATTTCATATAAGAGCGCAAGTCCTAATTATTTACTAAAAATACTTCAATACCTAATAAAACATTATTGTATTATAGTAAATAGAAAAAAATAATTCTATAATATTTAAGAAAAATATGAAAACATTATAAAGTAGCAATAAAAAAAATAAAAAATGAAATGCCTTATAGCAACACTCACTTGACTACAAATAATTCAAAATTTTAAAATAAACACCAAATTATTTAATTTACAATAATACTAAAAACAGATAAAATATAAAAACTAAAATCGTTCCACAGAGAAAACTTAAAAAACACTTTAACGACAGTAAAATTATACACAGTCAATTATAACTTAATCCATTACATATAAAAAAATGAATACTCAATCTATTGCAATATTACTAACTTTCAACCATGTTCTCCAACAAAACATAACACTGTATTAAAAATACATGTATAATAAACATGTAAAAATTAAAATACACATTTAAAAAAATAAAACCCCTTCAAAAATTAAACATTTAAAATATTAGGTAATGTATATATTTAATAGCCAATTAAATATTTAATTAATGGTTACTACGCTACAAGCCCAACAACTCACTACTAAAATATAACTTACTAATAGTAAAATTAAAATGAACAAATTAGAATAAACAATATAACAATTAACATAAATAATAATCAATTGAATAACTAATTTGCAATAAAAAACGAGTTAACATTACATTTAAATTATATATAATTTCATTAAATTCCCACTCTTTATGCCTACAAACCCAACAATATACTGTCAAAATATAGCATACTATTAGTAAAATTAAATATACATTACAATGAACAAATTAAAATATAATGCAATTAACATAATAACAATTAACTAATGAATTGACAATACAAACCTAATTACCATTAAATTTAAACTATTTATAATTTAATTAACTTGCCATCCTATTCCCCTACAACCCAACAAACTACTACTACACTATAAATAAATAATTACATTTATAAATTAAAGTGCTTAAAATTACAAACTTTTCAAAAAATGTATAACAATTGTCCTAACAATACTAGCACCTAAACTTAATGTATTAACTAAAACATATTACGTCGATTAAAAAACTAGATTTGTACAACTACATTAAAGAAAACAATTTTTAAGATAATATTCATGAAAATTTTTGTAAATACCAAAAAATGATATTCTTGCTAATGATATTCTATCCCATGATGTTTTGGTAGTAACAATTTTTTAAACTATATTTATGTCCAGCGATACCTAAAACTCAATATTTTGTTCAAACACCCATATGCGTTTACTGGAACTCTAATTCCTTATGCATGACATTCTTCTATCCATATACATTGTATTCTAATTTATGAATCCTTCCTTTTCAGCCAAGTAAACTGTTATTCTCAAGTAACAAACCCAGCCTGTAGAAGAGTTCAGATAAATGTTTAAGAAAACGCTTCAAAGTTCGCTTTCACAACTTTTAGAGATCTTTTCTTTATTACCAATGTCCATTGATAGGAATCCTCAGGAAGCAATAGGTCATGGCAAGGGAGATATGAAATCCATGTAGTGAGGTCCTGGCTGTGTCTACACTGTGTCTCAATTGCCTAGTAAAGGATGCTGTAATCCATGAATGAAGTTATACTCAGCAATCCAAGATGGCTTCAGCCTATCCAGAATATGTGAGAGCTTGTGGCATGCTGGGAAACATAGTTTGTTGTCAGCAGCTGCCCCATAATGTGCTCTCCATGTGCGTACCGACTCAGTACAGACAGCGCTGTTACTCCAGGGTGACACCAAGCCTTTCCTTCTCTGAAAGGAACTTAGTGGTGCAGTAAGCAGTATTTCCTGACATTATTTAGCCCAAAAAAATGAACATCTCTGGGTTATAAAGCAACACAGAGACTATGACATTTCTAGGGGTGCTCGAAGTTGCTTCGTTTTTTTGGTCTATTTCTGAAGATTTGCAATTTGCTATAGAAAACTGTGCCACTTTGCAAAATGTTTCTATTTGCCACTCGGGTCTGACTATTTTAAAATTTCTTGTTTAACACTACAAATACTTTGATTAACATAATCTGAAAAGATCTCTAATGCTCTTTTGTTTACTAACCTTTGATTTACTCTTGAAAGCACTTGTATGTGAGTGATACAGATATAGTTGACAAAAATGTCCGCTACATTGTTAACTTTGCACCTGAGCTACGAGAAATTATCACGGAGACAAAACATATGGAGCAGCTTGGATTTTCTGTACCTGAACTGGCAAGAAATGTTGCACTCCAGGAAGACAAGTTTTTAAGGTAGGAGTGAAATAGTATTGTATGCCACCAATTTATATTGTACATCCTTACAGTTCACTTTGTGTCTTATGTGTTTTCATTTTATTTGCAAGGCACTTTCAATTAAGTGCTAGACATAACTAGAAAATCCAATGCACACAACAAGAGTATAACAATACAAATAGAGATTTACATCAATATGAGAGGTCCAAAAAATTACACAGGTGGGGACTTTCCATAGAAGTTAGAGAGGCTAGAGATTCATATTAATATAAGAGGCCCAAACAGGATTTACAGATGACAACCTGATATAGAAGATGTTGAGGTTAGGGACTTCAGAAGATACTTAATATGAGTGTACTAATATGGATGGCCAAACAGGACATAATACATTTCTTGATACATTTGAGCAGAGCCTCAGATTAATGTTAACTATTTTAAAATCTATCCTTCCAAATAAAGGCCACTTAAATGTGCCTTTTCTATTTCGTATTCAATAAAATTGATCAATCTCTTATAAAAAAAAATGCCTTTGAAGACCTCAAGATTTTGCCAGGTATGAATAATGGTGTATTTACTTTTCATAAACGCAATTCGACCATATCAAACTAAGGGCCTGATTTAGATCTCAGTGGATGGGTCACTATATATGCAATACAATATAATGGGATTTATATTTCTGCGGACGGAATATCTGTCGCTGTTGTGACAGAGTAATCCGTCCGCCGATATCTAAATAAGACCCTGCATCTTTGCAGTGGAAGCATGCCCAGTTTAAAGTGAATAAGTGAGTCTGCCTGGGGTACAGGTTAACTCCCCCTTTGCTCCATTATCCACTTCATCAATGATTGGCTGCAGTCATCTCTTTGGCATTCCAGGACATCCCCAGATTTAATGATTTTACAACTTCTTCATTATTATATGCAGACAGTAGAGTATTAATTACAATAACTGAGCTAGCACTCCGTAGCCAACTTCTTTTCTTTTGTTCTACTGCATTATGAAGAAATTAAACATCAATGCTAGGATATGCAAAATGACTTCTGAAATATATCCAAAAATAAAAAAATTCCAGCATGGAGCTGGGCTTGTGCAGGAATCATACAATTTTTGTCAGTGCTTTGTCAGTATCTGTTTAAAGGTTTTCAGCTCTTAACATAGATTTCTTTGTGAATTACAATGAGGAGCTAGGCACACCATTCACAACCTTTTCTCCTTGCAGTTCTCAATGTATCGCAAAATGCACTTGGTGAGTCAGATAGACTTTTCCGACTTGCAGCGTACCTTTAGTATATTGCAGCACACTCTTTTGTGGGTGAAAAGTCTGCATTAATTGAGAGTCACCACAAATTGTATAGGATACAGTAATAAACATGTTCATAAGGTGGACGGACAGACACCTCCCAGAATTTCAACAATCCTCACTAGTGTTTTTTTACTGCATTGCATTCATAATTAGGTCTTCCCCTTAGTTCATGGTCATTTTAGGAAGGAGAACCACATCTATTTTCACTAAGATTACTTTACCATCACTGCTGAGGTGAGGCACCCCTAGTGAGCTGAGGAGCCATCCCCACCTAGTTGCTGAAAATAGAATACTTAAAACTGAGTTTGTCTCAGCCATTATAGTATTTGTTGCATGATGTTGTATTATTAGTAGAAAGCTCAACATGAACTTGCCCTAAAACTAAAACATAACAATGAAACTTGTCACTGTGTGGTAATGAAAAATAAGGCGCCCAATGCACAAAGTAATTTACAGTCACACAGTCTGTGATTCATAAAATCATAGGCTATGCAACTATAAAATCACTGATTTCAATGTATGAAAGCCATTTTACAAGTTGGAACAGACTTTCCAACCCTCAAATAGGAGGGGTGGTGAAAAGGCATTTCCCATTGATTTGTGAGTCAAATTACTATGGGCCTAATTACGGTGTTGGGCGGAAGTATCGGTCTGGAACCGCCGTTATGATCTCACTGCGGTTGGAAGCATCCAGCTTGTGCGGCAGGCGGAAAAGGCCCGTAGCACAGGCTGCCATAGCTAAATGGATGTTTGGAAACATCTCTCCATCGTGTGGCAGGCAAGGTGCCTGCCATATGGTCCAGGGAACTTTAGGGGGGCACCATAGGTGCCCCCAGGCCCAATAGAAGAGGTGCAGGGGGGAAGGAGGCCCTGCTAAGGGCCCCCAAAGTCACTTTCCGCCAGCTTTTTCATGGTGGGCGGACTGCCATGAAAGGGCAAGTGGAAAGTGCCATCATAATCTCGACGGCGGAGTCAAGCCTGGCTTCGCTGTCATTAGGGGATTATGGTGCCTTCCGACGAAGCACGTAGGAATCCCCCCACAGGTGTCACTCCGACCTCCATCATCCTAATACGGCGGCCAGACTGAAACCTACGATGTTGGGTGGAAAGCCTCCGACGGCTGGTCAGAGGCTTTCCGCCCGACATCGTAATTAGGCCCTCAGTGTTGGATTTGCGGTATCAGTTGCGGTCACAAACCATTGATAGGTTGGGGACTTCTGACAGGGACAACTTCCACTTTGTGAATGTTGGTGAACCTCGCAAGAGCTGACAGTAGGCCAGTAGATCACCTTATACTCAGCCCCACACTCTTCCTTAAGTTTGAACTTTTTTCTCTTTGAGGGCATAGGCTTCTTAAAAAATATTTCACATGTAACGAATGCGAACCCCTGGATGAATGTCTGCTGCCCGCACAGGTCTCCATCCCTCTATTCACAAGCATTTGCATAAGGTTGTACAATGCCTCTATTTCATTAATACTAATGAGTCAGGCGGTTTTACAACTTGCTGCAAGTGCACATTTGGCAATGTGAATTAGTTGTATTGCTAAATGGAGTCCAGGTCATAAACGCGTTGGGGTGTAAAAAAACGCTGATTGAGTTGCAGCTTGGGCTTAGTACTGCAGGCCCATAGTGTCATCCTCCAGAATGAGGAAAAGCTGTGGTGACCCCAATTGTACATTTTCCTTCGAACCAGTTTGCAATGATGAAAGCATTTATTTCTAAAGACCATCTCTCTCTCTTTCGTGCACTAGAGTGGGCAATAGGGGCTATTTATATTTAATTCTCCTTTTTTAAAGGCCTTTTTTGGTTTTCAGTTTGACGAGTCTGCAAGAAACAACTACAGCATAGGACCACCAAACCTGCAGTGGCGCCGCACCGGCGGTCTGACCGACGAATTACAGCTTCAGCAGTCGGACTGCCCTAGGACCGCCGCAACCACTAGGGATCCGCGATCCCTGGCAGTGGCGCAGCGGTGTAGGGAGGCAATATGCTTGGTGGTGCCCCTGCGGCACTGCCAATCATTTTACGACTTTCCCCACCACCAGCCTTTTCATGGCGGTGAGCCTGCCATGCGAAATGCTGGCGGTGAGGAAAGAAAGGGGTCCCTACAGGTCGCCTTGTGTCCCCATGTGCATGGAGGTGCATGCATGTGCCCCCCTGTCTGCATGCACCCCAGTTCCTGCACGGCATGAACTGACGAGCCCATGCTATGAAGGAACTGCCTTTGGCGCTCCAATTACGGTGCCTTTTTCATAGGCACCACCAAAGAACCGCCCTCTAGACACAAGAAAACTCGTAATCTGGCAGGCGGTCTTTACACAGCTTTGGCAGTGTGGGAGCAGGGCGGTGGCATGGTGGCCCTGCTCCCATACCGCCAATTGGGCCCATTGTGGTTTAGTCTAAAACCTTTTAATAGTTGGTGAGATGTGCATTACAAAGACTTGTTATGTTATGGTGAAGGAATTAACTGTAGAGACACCTGTGACATTAATCTGCAGATTCTCAGGTATCTGCAAATCCAGATGATCGGATTGGCTGGTTGAAGTTGAAAATATTTGTTGAGGTGGCCATTACAGGGGGCCAGACACCTAAGCCTGTATACTGAAAAAAATAGTAGAACTTATAAGGGGGCAGCAGGCTCATCCTCATTCATCAAAGAAGATGTAGGGGACCCCAGATATGCAGACACTACACTTATTTATTTTAAAAACAATTTGCTGTTTTTGGTACAGGGTTTGTGTAAATGCTTGCAGATTCAGAGAACCCTTGGATTTTTAGATAAGAATAGATGTTTTTATTGTTACCGTTCTCTCACACTCTGATTTCCAAAGGCTGAAAAACAAATGTCAAATTAATAATGTCACAATGCAGCCATGCTTGATCTAAGAGCATACACAATGTGCACTGTAGACATGAGGGCTAGACCAGCAGACCAAAGTAGCAGGAGCCAGCAGCGCACAGACATAAGCTGTTTGCAGCTGTTTCTGAGGAGCTGGCATGGGTGTAGGACCTTGGCTGGGGGCGGGTCAGGTGAACAGGACCTGTGTCTGGAATACAATACACATGGCCAAAGGCCGGTTCAGTTCTAGTTTGGTGAGTAACGGTGATCAAAGCAAACATAACTCAGCTCCAAACATGATGTCTCCGATGACATCCCAAGTATATCATATATGATATCAATAAGGACATAAAGGGATCTATTATGAGTTTGGCTGTCCGACCGCCCAAGAACCGTGTCTGCGCCCACCAGTAGCCCACAGCACTGGCGGTCTCAAGACTCCCTTATTACGAGTTGACCACAGTGCCGGCTGTGTGGATGCAGAGATCTTGTGGCGGTGGTGGGTAATATTCCAAATATATCAATGTCTGTGTGTGCATTTCAACTGCATATGTGTTGGATGCACACATATGCACAATATATGTGGAAAAATGCCATCCATTGCTGGAGTCCGGCCCATATGTGGGCAGTCCTGGCGATGGGTATATGGTACGAAAAGGACTCACCTATAAATCGTCGCAAACATGGTCGTAACCTTCAGGGTGAAGATCCTGCTGTGTAGGGGGGGATCTGAAGAAAGGGATCCACGTCGGACTCTGCCTTAAGAACAAGAAAGGGGCGAGTACGCACCCCAAATCCTTCATGTCCGCCAGCTTGAAGCAGGCAGTTGGACTGCCCCGGTCAGCTAGTAGAAAAGGCAACTCGTAATACAGACGTCGGTGCAGGTCCCCTGTACCGCCCTATGGTGGCTGCCTTTCCCTGATCGGAAACCGGGCAATCGGTGGTCTGCTGCCTGTCTCAGCGGTTCAGCCGTGGTCTTCGCAAAGGCAATCCGGCCAACTCGTAATACAGCAGTTTGACCGCCGAGCTGTCCACGGTCGGACCACAACTGCCAGTACGGCAGTCCACGGACCACCAAACTTGTAAAAAGGCCCATAATATCTCCTCACTATTGACATTGAGACTATGGACAACCAACACAGTGTAACTGTGTACCAACAAAAAAGAAACTTTGATACAACACACAGCAGTTCTAGGCTTAGCAATTTTAATTAGTGAAGGTCTTTATCCAGAAGGTGGCATATTTAGGGAAGTTGAAATCATTATTGCAATGTTGAATAATCTAAAAATGCAAAGTGTGCTGTTAGTCTACTGCTGGACAAGAAGGAAAGTGATGAAGATGTCAGAGCTTATTTTAGTCATTGAGGATAGGGCCTGGGTCACTTCGGAACTGGGTACAGGGCGTGGCTTTTGCTCAGACATAGTACTCAACCCTGCTGCACACAGCTGAAGACCATCTGCTGTGTATTATTATATCAATATCAGTGCAGGCCCAGATTTCAACACCTGCTCCTCACGGTTGAAAGCCATGAGTAGTACATTGTGTACACACAAGTTTAGGCTAGGCATTCTGAAATACATACAACAATTTCAGCCTTACAGGTGATCTTTTGAGTAATTCAATACTGTACGTCAGTATGTTCTTTAAATATACGTCACTTCATAGAATGTCCCACCGTTTCTCCTTATTTGATTTAGCATTCGATTTTTGTATTTTATTGAAAAATAATAATTTCAAATTTCTTAGTTTTTGCTTTGTTGTGAGCTGTTTTGATCACATCTAGTGGGTACCCTCTCTGCTTGACTCTTTCAGTAGCATTCACTGGTGCACTTTATGCAGATTTTTTTAATTTGCTGTAGGGTATATTCCATGTTAGTGATATTGAATGATGAATCAAAGCATGTAGATTACTGTTAGTTGCAGTCCTTTGTCTTCGGAGGATAGTTTCTACCTGCGGTAAATAATGTTCTGTTCGAATGAGAAATCTCTGTATGGCTATCATAAGTAAACATCAAATTGAATTGATTATTGTTGATGTTTTAGTGGATATCTTCAAAGCTTCCATCAGGACCATTCTAAATTTTGAGCACTCTTACCGTATCCAGAGCATGACCATTATCTTCACATAACACATTTTCTACTTCCTACCAGCTGGTTGTAAAGTGTGGATTGTTTGTGGCAAAATAATCTGCTCTGATGGGCCTCATTTCTAGTGAATGGTATATTTTTTAAAGAAAAATATTGTTTAAACAGAAAGGAATCATTTCCCAGAGCATCTTAGTATATTCCAGTTTTTTCAGATATTCTGCCTGAAGGATGTATCTAAAGGCTTCTATGCCTATGTCAAAATCAGTGCACATGTTAGGTGATGAATCCACATCCATTGTTACAAATTGATAGGTCGATTTTCAAGGTATATATTGTAAATATTTTCAGAGGTTCCTTCTTTTTATATGTGTTTAGGGCCTTGTTCAGATGCCCAGCAATGTGTTAATTTATGTAGATTTTTTTAAACAAAAATGTGAGTTTATGATTACTGCAATCCATCTACCTGGTGGGTTATTGGGAATCTTGATGATTTTAGGTAAGAACTGTATAACTGGTGATAATATATGTATACTCCTGATCATCTATTAGATTAATATATTGTAATACTTTCTTCTGAAATATCTCCTGACCTTCCTTACAGGAATTAGTCTCCTGTTTCTTGTAACATTTTGGGTCTGATAGCAGGTGGTACACTTTGACTGTGGAAATTAGTATTTGCAGTCTTTCTTGTCTGCTTTCCCAGAGTAGGCCTGCTACTGTGGTGGTATCAGTTCTCTTTGGTATTGGGTTCCCTCTTTCTCTCCTGATTTACCTCCATCTTTTTCTTAGCATTCCCTGCAATTTCCTCTTTACTGTAAAGAGTATGTTTTACACTACAGGATCTACCTGGTTTCTTTTCCAGATTCACATATGGAATAAATCATATGATAACTGAATACGATAAACTGATGGAATTGTTGAACGAAGCAGAGACACAGCTTCTTGAAGACCATATACGGGATCTCACTAAAGTGTTTCGCTCTGGGCACAAAAGACTGAACTGGAACTCCTTAGGTACCAAATAATATAACACATGAATAAATGTTGAACTTTTTATCTCAATCAGCTTCATGATGAACATAGCTGTGCAGGTTTTAAATATTTAAACTATTAAAGTTTGTGTGCAGTTACGTCTTTTTTACTCTCTATTACACTGATCTTATCACCATCACATTTCCTGTCGTATTACGTTGTGCAAGTTAAAAGACTTATTCTCATTTCAAAACAATATTTTAACTCTTAGTGCCAAGTATTACCATAGTGGTTTCTGCATTCACTTGAATTGTGGATGATCAAACCACACAGAATTACAGTAGCAGCAGGGATCTACAATTAGCCAATGGTGTCAAAAATGCTTGCTAAGGATTTTTTCTGAAAAGCAAAAGCAAAATCTCTTTTACAATTTTAAATAATATAGGTGTCCCCTAACACAGGGCTTAAGAGTTTTGAAAAGCGGATAGAGACAGAACACCATATGCGGGTCTGGTTACCCTTTTACTTGATGTGATCAGCAATTAGATACTAAGATGCATGATCTACAAGCTTATACTTTTAAAGTTCTTGGTGTCTTTTTTGTTGATGCATGCTGAGGGTATAGTTGTGTTTAGACAGGTCTCTCTTTGCTGCTCATTAATGCCACATACTATTGACCTCTCCCTTAATTTACTATTGGGTGGGCACAAACTAACAATATCTGTCTCAATACGTTGAGTGAATTAAAGTGCTGACTCCCCATAGCCTTACCAGGAGTAAGTCTCACTTACTGCAGGAAAATGTTTAAATCTGTTCATGCATTAAACATGATTCACAGTCAGATATTAGTTAATCACTTTTGCACAAATTGAAGAACATCTATGTTGTACTTATGCACTTTATGGAAACATTGCTTAATTTGAGCATTAGTAGGGTGACATAGTGAATGAGAGTATGTTCAATGGATGTGAACATAAAAAAGCAGTGGTGAAGAACCTGTGAAGCAATTTCTTTGTATTTCCTCAGTGTAGTAGCCCAAGTTTCCTTACCAAAAGCCACAATGTCAACTTATAAGAGACCTAAAATATACCCAAATGGTCCTAGCATATGTTAGGGGGGAAAGCAAGTTGAAGTGCGCCAATCAATTTAAAATACATAAGGCGGATTTAGGCAGTGATGATATTTTAGGTGACATTTTAATCTTTCCAATTTGTAAAATACACATGCATAGGATTACTCAAATAAGTGAAATTCATCTTTTTTTCCATATATACTTGGCAATACTCAAAATATGTGTCATTGTTTTGGTGAATTAACCAAAAGTTGTTACCTATGTGGATGGAGATAATCGACTTATTGAAATAGCTATGATTGTTTGATAATACCTTTATTAACTGTGTGCAAAATCTCCACAGAAATTGACGCTCATTATATTTAAATAACATAGGACATATTAAAAATGAGCCATGCCACTACTCATGGAAGACCTAAGCTATCTTCAAAGTAGATTTTACCCATCGGATATTGTGCTGCTCTGATTTTTGACATATGTTGTTTAAAGACAAAGTAGTTCCCTACCTTTCCTTGGCATATTCTCACATTAGATCCAGTTGCATAGTGTAACACTTTGTTATTATGTAAGGCAGTAGCATTTAAGCAAGCATTGTTGACTAAGCTCCACGTCAAGGTATATCATTATGTTTTTTTTCTAAGGTATTGGGGATTACATTACCCGCTGCACCCAGGGAGTTGTAAAGTTTGAATCACTTGTTCACCAGATCCAGAAGAACGCACAGGACATCAACACCAAATTGGAATCGATTGAATCTGCTAGCCTGTTTAAGTTCATGCATGCAGAACTCAGACATGATCTCCCTGGTAGGTCTGGATATTACCTTTGTGAACATTTTTGTTTGAACAGTAAAGTTCATATTATCCAATATTTTAGTAGTCTGATAATTTAAATTACAAGAATTGTAACATGACCCTGAGGTCCAGAAAGGCAATCTCAGTTCTTGTACATGTATAATTTAATTTTAACAGAAACACAAATTAACCTTTTTTCTCAACATTTTATGGTGTTCATTATAGTTGCTTCAAACTGTATGTGTAGTTGATATGGAGCAATATAGTAGAATTTAAAAAAGTGATATCACTCCTGCCCAAGCTATGGGTTATTCGTTGAAGTCAGCCTCCGCCTTCTTAGCTGGCCTTCAGAGGTATCCTCATTTCATATTGGCATAATTCTTGAGGGAACTGCCACAAACAAGGCGTGTTGATGCAGCTAGTTGCCCTTTTTTTCTTCACAATTTCCCCATACATAATTGATTCACCCTTAAGAAGTGGAGCTGCTTGTCCCTCAGGTAATAGGACCCCTGAGGTTTTCTGCAAAGTCATTCTAGTTTATTCTGGTTTGAATTGATAAAACATATGTTTTCCAACATCATAAAGGCCATTAACAGATATTGGTACCAGCAAGATGGGTCTTTAAGTTCCACACCTGCCAGAGACATCTTCTGTGACTTACATGTAACAAATTTGAATCCCGAAAACACCACTGAATTGGTTAATAATAACACTTGAGGCTGCAAAATGGTATATGACGCACTTTAAAAAAAATTTGATTATTGTTATTTTTTTATGTGCATTATGACCTACCCTTGTTTTATCCGTAAGTACACAATTTTGTCAAATGCCATTTTGCTTAATGTCCTTGTGAAAACATTCGTTTTTGATCACTAGTGGTCATGTGATTGTGCCACTTCATTTGGTTTTATTAAGAGAGATATTTGCTGTTCATCTTTCCTTTCCTTTTCCTTCAAACACATTACTGTTTCAGCTAATGGTATTTCTTTCCTGACAATAACATTCTAGCGTTAAGGTCCTTAGATATCCCCTCACAGATTATTTTCACTTTTTGTAACTAGTTTAACATGTTGTATATTGGGAATGTAATTAGCTTTGATATGAAAATATGTTGAGGCAGTTTTGCCGAAGTCAGAATGTGCAGTGCAATATGCTGTGGAACCCCCTTCCAGTAATTCTTCAAAACTCAGGAGAGAAGGCAATTGCCCCTTGCCAAGATGGAGCCACAAGTTAGGACACCTATTCGACTTTGCAAAGCATGAGGTGTGGTATTGTACTGTATTCGTATTTGTATATTGCTTTCCAAGTTTTCAAGTCTCATCCACTTGCTTTCCCAAGTGATTATGTCCATCAAATGGCATATATTTTCGGATGAAACCTCAGGCCTGAAAGATGTGCTTTTGAGACACCCGTACCTTTTCATCACTGTAGCATTGCCAATTTGCCTAAAACCATTATGGATGAATCCACTGATGTGTGTATTAGTGATGAAGATGTCATCTCACTTTTTTCAATATTGCCCTTGTCTGCAACTTGTCTTCTCTGGACAGGTGTTCCAAGAAAGGAGCACGGTCATTAGATAACTGTCAATCTTATCTCAACAATGTATTCAAGGCATTTGATATGATGGATACTTATAGCATAGGGACCGGCCACTTTCTGACGTTCCTTACCATACAACATGCATTGCATGACACATGGAAGACAGGGTAAGTGGAACCTCCTTTATACCCCACATTACATGCACTTTTGACTCAGGACAGCACGCGTCATGCTGTCACCATTGTATACACATCCCTCACTTCTACACTATCGGATTATGCAGTGGGTGCACATGCTAGATAGGACGGTGTCTTACTGCAACCATAGTCAGCCAAAGCTTGGTCCAAGACGCTTCTGCAGGTGAAAGAGGTATCCCACAATTCGAGATTCCGATTCACGCATTTTAACTATGCGCATCACACTTACCTCTCCCCTCACAGCATCAAACTCCTGTTCAAAACCCTGACCCCCAAATACCCCAGGTGCAAATTGGCAGACGCTGGTTTCTACCATATGGTATGGGAATGCCCGATGTTACAAACTGTTTGGCATGAGGTTACCAACACAGTTGCTGAAGTTGCGGAACACACCTTCACACCCACACCCGAATCCTGCCTGCTGGGACTTTGCCCCAAGGCTATGGGCAACAACACCTTTACAGGTTCATCAACCTCGCATTCGTCCTGGTTAAAAGTTAGATAGTGATGCCTTGGAAGGCGACTGCCCCAGATCCCCCCTTCCCCCCCCCCGGGCTCTTAACGCTGTCTGGCCATACTGCTGGTATGGACATGCATGGAAGCAAACACCGCTAAGTCGTTTCGAACTAAAGGGAACTAAAGGCCCAGTGACGAATGTTGGCAAAACTACCTAACTAACATTGAAGCGAAAAATGACATGCGCCCACCCTGAAACGCACCACATCACTATCAATGAAGGATCATGATTATATACTGTATTGCAGGATTCCCAGCCGCGGGAGAGTGCAGGGCAAACTGGGAGTAACACACAGGAGGGGTCATACCCCTCGTAATGAAAACTTACAGGCCGGTGGCCGTCCAATATGCAGAGTTAGCATCGAACTAGTCGTGCTTGTGCCCACCCTTTCCTGCGACGTTCATTACCATGTTTGGGAGTCACCCGTGCCACATTACTCAGACTTGAGACTGACCGCATACCCCCAGCCCAATCACACAACACGACCCATTCATACTGTAAGCGGACTCCAGGGTTACAGTTGTTGTCATTTAAATTACCATTTTAGGTTTTTCTTGATTTTTAGTAACAAAGGACAAAAGCTGTTGTATTATTATTAAGACATGCTGGCATCCGTTTATGACATGCTTGACTACATTGCCTTGTTTTTTGTCTGCATAACGTACTGATGTAATATCATGCAAAGAAATCAATAAAACACGTTTAAAAAAAATTGTCAATGCATTTGTATATTTGACTGAGTTAGCTACCAAAAACATTCACTCGCTTTCCCGTAGAATCCCATTTACAATCCTCCTTATCTGGCGAAGTAAATGATCCTCATTTTGCCCCCATTGAGACCATTGAATCTGATTTGACAGACAAAGCCATTGACAAAGCAGTTTTTGGCTTCATGTCTATAACTACAGCCTCATGAGTCACTGACCTCTTATTAGTTTCGTGAGTATGCTTCCTTGCACCATCATCCAACATCTCATTAGACTTAGAAGAAAAAGGCCAACCTTTGACTCTCAGCAGCAGGTTCAAAGAGTTCTTTTGCCATAGAGGTAGTTTGTACATAAAACTTCTCTGTGGAAGGTAACACGTCCAATTTTTGCTCCTTAGCACAAGATGTAGAAGCAGCTGATTTCTCTTCCAGGAGATATTGAATTAATTGTGCATATCGGGGAAAATCAGATCACTAAGAGCCTTCATGTAAACAATACCTCAAAGATGATAAATTGCCACATGCATGACTACATCTAGTCTTTCAGTCTTTGCAACACCTGTGATTTTATGCTGTGAAGCCCTGAGACCACTTGTACCCTACTTTCAAACCTAATGCTCTGCACCCAACTTTTCGTATTTGGGCCAAACGTCCGTCATCAGTCTTTCAACCCGAAGAATGGAAAATCGGGGTGCTTTATGGAAGCATTATGTAAATTATGCACATTGAGTAGCTACTTACGTGACAATCCAGAAAATCCTAAGGCTTACAACATTTCAATCAATGGCACATACTGTATCATGTAAAAGACTAAGGCTTAGCAAGTAGTTATAGCCACCATAAAACTGTCATATTCACTTTTTTCAAGTTATCACTTTGTAACAGATAGAGTGTAGTTCAACTAACTGTCCTTTGGGGGGGCGTGGCTTGGCCGAGTTGCAAAATGGCCGCTCAGTAGAGCGGCTCTGCCGGCCGAACACCTAATCCATCTGGAATACGACAGAGAAAAGTTTGCCCGGTACCACAAGTCAGCAGCACATCGATCCAGATATACAGGAGACCCTGCTGGTGCAGTTCATTGCTGATTTACCACACACGGGTCCAGAGTTGGTGAGGCCTTCCCATGTTGGAGAGGTGGCCTACCCTGAACAGCGGTATCAGGTAAGAGGTGCGGGTTCTGGGGCTGATCGAACTGTGCCTTTACCTGGGGGGCACCCGGGGCTGTGCTTTTGCTGTTGCTGATGGCCCCCCCCAGACCCGGCCCGTCCTGCGCCCCATCTAGACAGACCAGTGGCCGCAGTCCCTGCTATAGGCCTAGGGCTGCACGTTTCAACTGCGACCTCGCGGTCACCAGAGGAGCCCGAGACCAAGGCCAACAAGAGACTACAGCTGTACTGCCTAGGCTGCGGTGTGGGGGCTGGTGAACTGCTCGGCTGTAGGTCGCTGGCGCGTGGGCGGCGTCCAAGTAGCGCCCACGACGTCATCTCAGCGACCACGACGCCAACAACGGACGCGGAGCCGCACGACGCCCCTACCGACGCGCAGGGGTACTGCTGACGAAAACTTTCCGGATCCAGTCTGACGCCTGGGGATATTCTAAGGTAAGGAATCTATCACTACTAATGTTTCTTACAGATATATCGTTTCCGAAGGTAAGTAACTTGTTCGTTTGCTCCCTTGGGTGCTGACACGCCTGATATTGAGTGGACGCAGGATTGGAGCTGCCTCTTGGCCGCATGCAGCTAACGGCAAATCCTTGACTGTTCTACTGCCCTCCCCCTGAGGTGCCGCCCCAGCTACACCCATTATACCCTTCTGGCAGAGCTGCTGTCCTGGACTGGGGTCGCCCGAAGATCTCCATTGTCCTGGGCCGTGTCGGCTGCTCTCGGTAGACCCCTCCTGAGCCATTCACATCTTCCTGAGCCACCTCCGCCTGGGACTCCCACTCGATTAGCTTGAGATCTGCTACTCCACAGATCTGAGGTGCACTCCAGCACTGGATTTGCAATGCATTTTGAGCTGAGGAGAGACCAGGGGTCATTGCTTGCAGTCTACAGCCGGAAGCCGTTGTATTGGGATGATCGGTCGGCGGGCCGAGTTCCTGGAACCTGCCTTGGCCCCCTGGCATGGTGTTTTCCAAGGGTGTGGCAGGGCCCAGAGATCCTACACCCCTTGCTGTGGTTTGCTGTGCCTGTGACACCCACCAGTGAGTGTGCAATCCTCCACTTCCCCTGCGAATGCCCACATGCATGTTGCAACTGCAGCCCACCTCCACTGTGGGAAAGCATGATACTAAGCAGCAGAAACTCTCATTCAAGAGCAGATGCCTCACCCATCTAGCTGACCTGGACCAGCGCCTCGAGACATTGCCGAGTCGTCCCGAAGATGATACGTAGCAAGATATTGGCATCCAGGAACTCCTCATAGATGTCAAGTTGAACCTGAAGGCCATTGACGCCAAATTGGACCTCCTAATCAGATAAGAGCAGGTCAAACAGCGTGTAGACAAACACGAAAACAGATTAGATCACCTGGAAAGTCGCATCTCTGATATGGATGACATGAAGACAGACTCTAAAGAACACTACCTGCGAAATGACAGAGTCCTTGAAATCATTAAAGCAAAAAACAAGGACCTCGAAGCGAGCTCCAGGCGCAATAATCTTTGGATCACGGGGATGCCAGAATCTGCTATTACCAGGATGGAGGACTTTGTTGAAACATTATTCGGGGACATGTTTGACAACAGCCTATCTGCGGTCTTCATTGTGGATCGTGCACATCGCTCACTGGGGCCGCGACTGCCCGCTGGAGCGCCAGCTTGTCCCATAGTTGCTCGCCTCCTGAACTATAGGGATCGTGATGTGATATTACGGTTGGCCCGAGAGCGCAGCTCCATTCAATATCAAGGCAGTAATATTTTGTTCTACCCAGACTTCACGTGGGTGGTGCGGACAGCCTGTCATGAATTCTTGCCCGCGAAACAGCTCCTCCAAAAGTCCAACATACCCTATGCTATATTGTACCCTGCCAGGCTGCGGATCTCCCTGGAGAACAAGCAACACTTTTTACGGACGCAAAAGCAGCGTTTACATTTGCTAAACATGCCACCAACGAAGAAAGTCCCCTCAGGAGTTACAGCATGCTTCAGAAGATGCATAACTCCGAAAACAACTGAACTCTCATCGTCAGGGGCTGATTAGGAACTTAAGACTTTTACTGCTGCACTTACAAATTACAGATCCCACTCAACCCTGCCACCTGGGTTATAGAAAGCCCTGCTCGCACTCTCTTCTATTTTAGATATTCCTGTACCTGTGCTAAGTACAACACATTTCAGTTAATAATGGATGAACCTTGCAGTCCACTGTTTGGCCACCCGGCCGGACAGGCAGGAGTGTATACCCGGTTTTTCCTCGCCCTCAGAGATAATTCCCAATTTAGATGCTACATCTACAGGGGCTTCTTGGCGTGGGGGACAGGATTGCTTGTCTCAACCAAGTTTGGGGGTTGGATTGGGTGGGGGGCTGTATGGGATATTTAATCTGTTGTTTGGTTGTTATCATACCCACTTTTATGTTTAAGAACAAAGTCACTGCGCACCACGGTCTCAGTCCCTACTGGCCCACCACATGAAACACAATTCAGACCCTTGAAGCATAGACTCCGGCAATATCAGATAACATGGCTGTCACATCATGCATTACCTGGAACATTCACAGACTTAATGACTGCAGAAAAACATGCCTGGTCCATGCTTTTCTTAACTGTCACAAAATTGATATCTAGTTTTTTACAAGAGACCCACGTGGCTAATGCTTCTGCTCCCTGGCTTAGTGCCCGCTGGTGTTGAGAAACCTACTCCTCCTATGCCAGAGGAGTTGGATTATTGCTGCGAAAGGGCCTTCCTTGGTGGACATCTCACTCCCTCATTGACAAAGTTGGACGCTACCTGATACTCGTAGGCACACTACACAAACAACCAGTGACCCCAACAACAATGACCCTGAGTTTTTCTGGGAGGTTTGGAGACTGCTATCTGACTTTGGTCCTCGGGCCATTATATGGGGCGAATTCAATGTCTTGCTGGAGGATCAGTTGGACCAGTCTGGAATCTCCAAGCGTTCACACCTCCAAGCTGCCCGGCCCCTTAACACACTGATCTAAGACAACCACTTGCAAAATGTGTGGCAACACACACATCTAGATGCCTGTGAGGGCACATCTCTCAGCGCAACACAACGCATGGTCCAGTATTGACTTCTGACTGTTGTCTAAGGACACCCAGACTTGAACCATATCGGTGATTACCTATCCCATACTCTCTCGGATCATGTGCCTGTCAAGCTGGTTTTACAGATCCCTCAAACAGTATCCCACGTATTCATGTGGCGTCTACTGTCAGGGGCACTATGCAACGCGGTATTTAGGTAAGAAGTTTGTGCGGTGATAATAGACTACTTTGAGCATAATGTGAGTTCTGTACAATCACCTTCCACACTATGGGAGGCATTCAAGGTAGTAATACACAGATTCTGTATTGCTAAGCAGTCGAGAGTCCTCAAAGCTATCCCTGGGAATGCTATCCAGATTAGAGAGCGATATCTGAGCCCTGGAAATGGAGTTTCCCCTCTCCAGAAATGCCACCATACTGGCCAGAATCCAAGACAAAATATCGGAATACCAGGAGGAAGTGACCCGGGAATTCCACTACTTTTTTTGTTTTTACAAATGTTTTTATTGTTTGTTTTTCTTCCTTTACATCTCAAATATTGCAAAAAGCACAATAGTAAAATTTATAACAGTAATAAGTTTTGCATGAGGTACATTTCAGAAGGACCATGCAGTTATTATACCAATTGTAACAGTTAAGTGAGAACACTTATCTCAACATTTTATATAGCCCTGGCGTTTAGGTCTATTCTACATATATGGTGGATTTTCACCATGTGTTTAGCTTGTCCTTCAAGACATAGTTTGTTCCATGGCAGCGGTGTGATTGGCTTTATGATGTGTATTGTATGGAATGTTGTCTAGTAGGTCTAGCCCGTAGTAGCATCTCCATGGACCCCATATTTTGTGGAATTTGCGTGTGCATCCCCTGGCAGTATAGGTCACGTGTTTGGCGGCCATCTAGAGGTCCATACCCTTCCTCCATATTTTCCTCGTGGGAGTTTCGGCCACCCCCCACCACCTCGCTACGTCTCTCTTCGCCACAGTAAGGCCTAGTGTCACCAGTGTCAGTTGAGCCCTGTTAATATCCACTTTGTTAGGTATACCCAGGAGGATAAATTTGGGCTCTAAGGGTATAGGTGCCCCTATTATCTTCCCCAATTCTTCCACTATTGTTGTCCAGTATAGTTGGATTTTGATGCAGCCCCATATCGTATGATAGAAATCTCCCTTCATTACTTTACAATTGAGGCAGAGCAGTGAATCGGCCCTTCCCATCCTATGTAGTTTGTCTCTATCATAAATAGATCCTATGTAGGATTTCTGTACTGGACCAGTCGCAGCCTTGTTTTAATTGCCACTTCTCTGGGGTGCATCAGTGCAGCTTCCCAGTCTATGTCTTCCAGGCCTCCCACATCCCCCTCCCATTTCTCACGCAGTTTTCTGAGGCCATCTGGTAGGGTATTGTTTATTTTTTTATATATAGTGGAGATCGCTTTTTCCACCAGTTCCTCCTGCCATAATCTCCCTTCGAGGGGGGCATATTCAGAGAGTTCTGAGCATTTTATACCCTCTGAGCGCAGTGCATGTCACAGTTGCGTGTATTTGAAGAATTGGGATTTGTGTAGCCCGTATTCCACACTTAGTACTGGCCAGGGTTTGATGTTTCCTTGTGCTATCATGTCTCCAATTAGGGAAATGCCCAGCCGATCCCACTCCCCAAAGCCTATTAGTTTTTCTAGCTCTTGGAACCACCTTCCCGCCCATAAAGGTGTGGTTTTTGTGACCCGTTATGTCCAGCCCATAATTTTGGTGGCTCTATCCCAAGCCTTCTAAGGTGACCTGTGTTGCCGGCATTAATGTACTACGCCCCTTGCCTCCATATAAATAATGTAATTGTTTATTGGGCCCAATCAGTTCCCTTTCTAGTCTGTACGTGGGGTGGTCCCATGGCCTGTGGATCCACTCGTTAATGGGGAGGAGATGTGTCGACCAGTAATATGCCTCGATATCTGGTAGTGTTGTGCCGCCGTTATATGAATTTCTCCGCAGCGTTTTTAGTGCAATTCTTGGGTGTCTTCCCTGCCATAGAAGAGACCGAATGCCCCCCTCTATTTCGGTAAATACTGCCCTTGGAAGTGGATGATACATGTTTTGGAGGGCATATAGCAATTGTGGCAATGTATCATTTTATCTAGGGCTGCCTTACCCATTACGGTAAGGGGAAGGTCTTTCCACCTCTCCACGTCTCTTTTGAAATTCGCTATCACCCTACCCAGGTTCCTTTGCCTACATATTTCTATATGTGGGGTAAGAAATATTCCCAGGTATTTGAATCCTTTGGGGGCTATATTTAATTCATCAGGTAGGGCCAATTCTATTGACGTCTTGTCAAGGCTGTATATTGTTGATTTATGCCAGTTGATCTTATACCCCGAATATCTCCCATATTTCTCTATGATGTCAAACAAGGTGGGGAGGGTAGTTTCCGGTTCTGTAACATAGAGGAGTACGTTGTCTGCATAAAGGGAGATCTTCTCCTCCCATTCATCAGTGGGAGTTATTCGGAAACCCCGAATTTGTGGATTGCTACGGATATCACACACCAGAAACTCGAGGGTCAACGCGAATAGGAGCAGGGAGAGCGGGCATTTCTGCCTCGTTCCCCGACCGATAGGGAACATCCGTGAGGTCGCCCCGTTCACTCGGACCTTGGCCATTGGTGCAGCATAAGGTAGTGCGACCCAGTTACGGAATTTTGGCCCAATTCCAAATTTAATGAGCAATTGGTCAAGAAACGGCCAGTGTACCACGTCAAACGCTTTTTCAGCATCTAAGGAAAGGAATAGATGGGGTGCGGGCCGGTCCCTATCCCTCGTTAGCCAATTATGTGCTCTTCGTAGGTTGAGTCTAGTGGCGCGGCCAGGCATGAACCCCGATTGGTCATCATGGATTAGGGTAGTTATATGTTTTAAGAGTCATTTGCTAAAATTGTGGCGAGTATTTTAACTTCGGTATTAAGTAGGGAGATGGGGTGATAGGAGTCGCAGCGATCCCGTGGTTTACCCTCCTTGGGCATCACCACGATTGTGGCAGCCCGTAGGTCTGGTGGTATAATTTTCCCCCTTTGTGCGTCCAGAAACAGGCGCAGTAGATGTGGCCCAGGAGATCTATACATCTCTTATATAGTGTGGCCGGTAGGTCATTAGGGCCGGGGGTTCTGCTGGTTCGCAGTTTAGCCTCTTGAATTTCCGCCAGCGTCAAATCAGCTTCCAGCTCTACTGTTCCTTCTTCACTTAGTACTGGGGTATGTTCTCTAAATATCGAGCTATCTCAGCACTGTTTTCTAGGGGACGCGCTTCATAGAAGCTTTCAAAGTAGTCTGCAAAGAGGGAGGCTATCTGATTGTCTGTGGTGTGTAATACCCCCCTATCATCCCTGACCGTCTGGACTCAACTAGCCTGTGTTTCTTTCTTTTGTAACAATGCCAGGAGTTTCCATGCCTTGTCTCCGATCTCGTACAGTCTATGTAACATCGCTAGTCTTTGATTTTTTGCATTGTCTATAGCCAGGTCTTTATATTCTGGGTCTGCCGCTATGATGATCCGTTCCTCGAGGTTTAGTATGTTTTGCTCTATTTCTTCTAGTCTTTTACATCTATTCCTGCTTTCCCAGGCTATCCGATTTTGTGCATTATCTCGCAGGCGGTCTTATAAGCCTCCCACACACTTACCCCGGATGTGACCAAGTTTTCATTAAACTAAATCTCTGTGTCTGCCCTGATGCCCCTTAGTACTCTGCCTTTTCTAAGCTCCCCTGCGTTAAGACGCCACTCTGGGCGGTGACCACGTCTCTGTGTCCCCAGTCATATGAGCAGAGGGAAGTGGTCAGATAGCCCCGTAGCGAGGTATTCTGCTTGTCCCACCTCTTTTATTTCGTCTCCGGGAACAAAAAAGTAATCTAACCTTGAGTACACGTTATGAGCCCCTGAATGGTAGGAGAATTAGCCTGTATTTGTCGTGTATTTGGGTGACTGTGCCTCCATATGTCCGTGAGCCCTAAGGTGGTAGAGAATCACCTTAATGGTGTAGCGTCCTTTGGTTCTCCACCCACCCCTGATCGGTCCACCAGTGTATCCATTACATCATTAAAGTCTCCTCCAATCACATGAAGGGAGGAGGTTGTCTCCATTTGGATGTCCACTACCTTATCAAGAGCGGGAGCCTGCAGTCTAGGGGTGCATAGACGCAAATCAATGTTATCAGTTGTCTTCCTCAGTGGCCCATAACACCTACTTATCTGCCCATGGGGTCTATCCATTGGCGCAACATTCTGAAGGGGGGGGACCTCTTGATCAGCACAGCCACTCTGCCCCTAGAGTATCCAGTGTGAGCCAACATCTTGTAGGCTCCTCGGCCCAAAAAGCCACATTGGGTACCCAGTAGGTGTGTCTCTTGGAGCATTATCACATCAGTGTGTAATCTCTTTATGTATTGTGTCACAAGCCCTCTTTTTATCTTATCCCCCAGACCATTGACATTCCATGTGAGTACTATAAGGGAATTCCCTATATTAGATGTATCCTGGGCCATAGGGGGTGATCTGTCAACTGTTTGTTCTCACGTGTCATAGACATAGAATGTATTTGTCCTTAGTGTCGCCTGTGTCCTGTTGTGTCTTCTGCGACTAACAGATAGCTGTAACAAAACCCCAACTTTTCCCCTCTCCAACCAACCCCCCACCCCACCTCCCGTAGCCTCCCCTCAGCATCATACCTTCTATTCTGTGTGAAACAGCAGTATGCAGGAGAAGAGTAGGAGGTCGGTCGTTCACCCCCCAAGAAATTAAACATTATCCAACAGTGTGCTTTCTAATACCAACTAACACATAAGTCTGTGTGTATCACTATAACATCTCAGATCAGCGTATGATGGGGGCATCTCCACAATCAGTCTCAGGTAGTAGGCGGTGCTCCCGCCGGAATCGAATTGTTTGAGTCTTTTTCTTACGCCTCTAGGTCTATCCTTTCATCCAGTGGCAATTGTATGTCAGGGTCAGTGTCTTGTTCCATGGCGGCGATCTCGGCAGCCAAAGGGTGTATGCTCTCCGTGTCCGAATGGGCCTCCAGGGATGCGGTTCCGTTTGTATGGCGACCCGACCCTGAGTTTTTACTGTGCCTTTATCTTCCAGTCACCTCTTGCCTTTGGGGTTCCCCCTTAGGGCATATGGTGTTTGTTAGACCTGTCAGCCCTAGGGTGGTCTTACCCCGTTTTTTTCTCTTTGCGCCTCATTTTTGCCACTACCTTTTTGTTGGACCTAGGTCTCTGGGCGCCTTACCACTGCCAAACAGTGCTGAGGTGCAGGTGCTCTCTCCTAATAAGATGGCTGCCACAGGCCCCTGCTACTGCGGAGTGGCCATTGCGCACGCACATACTAGTCGTCAGGATCAGGCTGGGACATAATGATACAGTATCCATGCCGTCCCCGCCTCTGGGCCTCATAGCCAGACATGAGGGAAGCTTCTAGAACCTTCCAGCTCGGGGAGGAGTTATGTTTTGCCGCCTTCAGGAGGGTCACCTGACCTAGGGGTATAGGAGGTTGGGAGGGAAACCTAGTCAGTCAGTTGGGGCACCACTGGACCTGGGGGAACCTCTGCCGGAGTACAGGCTGTTGGGCCTAGGAGGGAGACCTACACTACTGGTACTGACTGGGCTGAGGCACTGCTGTGCTAAGATAGCTGAGGAACACTTTCCACCTGCTGACCTTGCCCAGCGTGAGGGGACCCAGGGAACCACACCCAGTGTGCCTGCAGGGCACCTATCTGCCTCTTGTGCCCACCAACTCAACCCACCTTTCCCCCCAAGTACTGCAACCAAGCAACCACAAGCCAACTGCTGAAACGACCAAGAAACTGCAACCAAGCCAATTCAACTTATACATGCTACTGCTGGGGATCACCAGGTAAAGCGCCGTGCCCTAAGCGCTGGACCTTCACCCCGGGTGTCCTGCTGTAAGCGCTGTTCAGCCCCGGCGCTGTGCTCTATAGGAGTGCTGGCCGTCGAGACTCTGCCAGCCCGTGCTGGCGCTGATCCCCCAAGTACTGTTGTTGCCTGCTGGAGCGCTGTGCCTGAAAAGCGCTCCAGCGCTGAATCAGCCTCCTTGCCCCCAAGCGCCGCGTGCTCCCCGGCGCTGCCTTGCCAGAAGTTGTGCACATCAGATCGCCCCCGCGAGCCCTGAGCGCTGTGCCGGAGGAGAGCGCTGACTATTAC
Source organism: Calotriton arnoldi (assembly GCA_963921515.1). NCBI lineage: Eukaryota > Metazoa > Chordata > Amphibia > Caudata > Salamandridae > Calotriton > Calotriton arnoldi. Next base: position 2,722,415 of record CAWUFW010001335.1, on the reverse strand, counting down.
CTGCAATCACCGTCGCGGGCCGTGGGCGCTGTCAGAGAAGTGGAAGTCATCGCCGCGAGCCCGGGGCGCTGTGCCGGAGAAGAGCGCTGCCTTGCGCCTAAGATCACCGCTGCGGCCCTGCCGAGGCCGTGCCAGGCGTGGGAGCGCGAGGAGAAGGCGTCGCTAGGCAACCGGGGCGCCGCCGCGTCAGAGGCCGCGCCCCCGAGAAGCCGCACACCGATTGGCTCCCTGACAGGAGCTGAGAAAGGAGCCAGAGGCCTGCGGCCGAGCGCATTCACCCGCATCGGGGCCGGAGAGGAGCCTTGCCGGCCCCCGTCTTCCCAACAACCAAGGCCTTCCTTTCTGGGAACTTCGCCGACTTGCCTCCCCCGTCAGGTCCCCGCGTTAGAGAGGAGCGGACCGGCCAGAGAGGAGGTTCCCGGCGCTGCGCTCGTCCCGAGACAGGACGGAATCCAGGTGAGCCCGGGAGGCCTGAAGGGGGGAGTGACATACCACACGGAGGCCTCGCCTAAGCGGCGCCTCCCCCGCCTGACATCCCGAGTGGACGGGGAGGGGCGGCACCCCTCCTCCTTCCGTGGTGACTGCCTCCCCTACGCCTGGGGCTGGGCCCTGAAGTAGAGACTGGGCCTGGCCTGCTCACCCCCCACTGCTAACTGCCCGAGTGAGCCTACTAAGGAGAGGAGGTCTGGGAGAGTCCCACAAAGGATTGTTCCTGGGCCTTGATACCTGCCCACTCAAAATGTAATGTTCTAGAGTATATGTATAGGCCTGACAACTGCCTCTAAGTGAGACGTTTATGTGTAATGATGCCTTTAGGCTAAAGCCTGATCATCCACGATAATCCGGGTCATCGCTCTGATTTAAAGGTGCTTAGGTTGAATGCTGACCTTCCTTGAGACACCCACTGTCCTGAATGTGGTTATGCCTCAGTTGCCACAGGCTCTGCAGCACCTACAATGTTGAGTGGAAACCCGCAGTTAATTACTCACTAATGAAATGAACCTGAATGTATTGGGCCTATGTTTTGACCTGCAAGCTATGACATACAGTGTTACCTGTTTTTCCAGGAGGTTATTGCTACTGCCTTTTTAATGGCGTAAAGTTTTACTGTTATGATGTGCTTGAATGAATTTACGCACTGGTTTTAGGAAGCTAAATGAATTGAAATGTTGCCCAGAGATTATCTGCCTCATCTACCGCTGATTTAAATTAGATAAAGAATCTTGTTTTTACCTAACAGCCTGGTGTGGTGTCTCCTTATTGTGTGCGCGTTACTGAGTCAGTGTGAGTGTGTGCTGCACAACTGCTTAACACATTGCCTTCGGGTGCCTTCCTGCCTCGCGCCAAGCTACCGTGTCGGAATCGGTGACCCCGGTTCTAACAGTGTTTCTCTTCGTTCATGCCCTAGGCTGCGGTTTCTAACGCATTGTCTTCTTGTCGATGTTTGGAATCTGTCTTTCCATGGGCGAACTGAGCGACTCATCGGTTCGGGTGCCTTTTGAGAGCGGAGATTTGGTCTTTCCTCCACCCATGCCTCATCGGGTGTCTGGAAGAAATGTGCCTTTCCCGAGTGGATAACTTTTAGTTTTGCCGGGAAGAGGAGCATGTATTGCAGCTGAAGGGCTCAGAGTTTCGCCTTGACTCAGTCGAAGGAGCATCTCTGATGCTGTACTTCCCTGCTATAGTCCGGGAATATCATTGTTTTGGCATTGCCGTGTCTTATTTCGCCTTTTTTGAGCACTTCTTGCAATATCATGTCTCTGTCCAAAAAAGTTCAAAAATTTCGATATGATCAGTCTTGGGGCTGCACCGGGCGGCGGCCTCGCATTTAGCACCCGATGTGCCCTTTCTATGACAAAGCAGGAGGAGAAATGCTCCGGGGCAATGATGTTTTTGAGCCATGTCGATAGGAACAATGCCACATTATTCCCTTCCACTCTTTCCGGAAAACCTACAAAACGCAGGTTATTCCTTCTTTCCCTGTTTTCTGCGTCCTCCAGACGCCATATGACATCGGCATTGGTGATGCGGAGATCTGATACTCCTTTTTGGAGATCACGTACAGTATCTTCTACTTCTGAGACCCGTGTTTCAACTTCTGTTACTCTTTCCGATATCTTGCGAAAGTCCTGGCGTAGGAAACCCACCTCTGCGCATACCTCCCCGATCTTGCTTTCTAATGCTTCTCTTGAGGTCTGGATTGCCTGGAGTAGGACCGCCGAGTCTGGCCAGGATGAGGTTTCTGCAGTCTCTGGTTGTGCGTTCAGGACCTTTGTGAAACAATCTAATTTTCTCTGCCGGGGTGGCTTTGGTTCCTTATCCTTAGTCATCTTGCTCCGTTGCAGGGTGTTTGAATGTATTGTACTTGCGCACCCAGTTCCTTTCTGGTCCACTAGGGCCGTATGGGATGTTAGGCTTCTACGGTTAATGATATTTGTAGGGGCCCTCTCCACAGCAAGGGTACCTGGGTCGTCTCTGCTCAGGCTGAAGTCTTCTGTTTCTGTCCGTTTTGGCACAACTGGCAGGGGGTCTCTCTTCATTTAATTGCAGTCTTTTGCCACTTCGTTATTATTAATGCGTTCCTATTGACAGTGGGCCCAAGTTTGTCTTGTCTGTTCCTCCCTGTTGCCAGCGACACCAGTAATTACACAGTCACTCAACCTCTTTCCTGCAGGGATCTTGGGATATCACATTCAATCTTCCCACCGTGGCTCAGATCATCTGGCCAATAATTTGGGTTTTCCCTGCTTCTCTCCTTTGCTTTAATAGATGTGGTCCAATCTCTTTTTATTTTCCCCTTTCCGGGTCCGCTGCCTGCTATCCAATGAAGATTAATGCTCGAGGCCTGCTGTTGCGGTCGTGGAGGGCCCGTTAATTAATTACTGTCTCCGGCCGCTCGCTGTGTTTACTGCTGTATTTGGCCGTGTGGCCCAACTCCTTCGCGCGGCCGAGTCGGCACCCCTCCTCCGCACCGGAGCCTCTCCGGTGACAGATCACGGGTCTCATGTCTCGGACCCCCACGTCCCGACCCAGCCGGTGTGGTCTCTCTCACCCGCACAGCCTCATTCTCAAAGCCGCAAAGTTAGAGCGTGAGGGGTGAGTCGGGGGCGGGGGGGCAGGTTCACCGGAGCGTTTCTTTCCCACTCAAGGCCGCGCCGTCTCTTCGCCACTCTGGATCTTGATTGGCGCCGGCTTCCCCTTATAGCCGTAAGATGGCCGCCATCTTTCCTGCGAGCCACTAGGGAATCCGCCTGCCCGGACCTCCTCTCCATATGGTAAATTGCGCCGGAATCACCGCCAAGCAATCGCGTATTACTTACTGTCCCTTCTTAGTTCATAGGGACTGCATTAGGTTCGTCATTTGAGGCAGGATCATGAACGGATGGTGGATCCCGGCAGGAGCTCCACTGCAGCATGTCTTACGTCTTACACTGCCATTGCTCAGGCCACTCCCCCGGGAATTCCACTACTTGAACAGAGAAGCTCAGCCCGTCGATATGGTGAGGTAGACCACCCGGGCAACACACTTGCTCCGCAAACTACACCCCCCCACTTATGCTACGGAGCTCCGGAATGTGGTATCCCAACTCATTTCCTTCTCGCCGGGTATGCTAGGTGTGATGTCCTCTTTCTACTCACAACTTTATAAAGCTACCCTGATACTTGGCCTATATGAGCTCATGGCATATTTAGATACTATACAATTGCTCGGGCTAGACCACACCGATCGAGCATATTTAGACCCACCTATCACAACGGAGGAAATAATGCAGGTGATCAAGAGCTTACCTGGAAATAAGGCATCTGGCGTTGATTGCCTGACAACTGCCTTTTACAAGGAGTACGCTCCATTAATGGCTCCTGTAGGAGGCTGACTTAGTATATGGTGCATACTTATTAAAATTAAGCACCTTGCACTAATGCAGACAACCCTTATGGTGCTTTTAGTGGTCTTAGACTAGCTTAGAAAGTTCTCTAAGTGGTAGCTGTGAAGAGCAGTCTTCAGGCTTAGTCCAGAAGGAGTGTTAAGCAGCTTGTTTTACCAGATCTAATCATGTAGTGTAGGTTAAATGAAAAAGAACCACACATTGTAGTTATAAAAATGTCTATTTATTACACAACACTCACTAACACATTGGTATATCTCCTACCTGGAGATATCAACACAAATACACAACAATTCTTCAATTGCAATTGGTAAGTAAGCACAATGTACAGTGGTCTCCAGAGGGAGACCAAACCCTATATATAAGAAAGTGGAATGCAAACTGCGACCAAAGTCAGGACTTGAACCAGGAGACTCTGAAGAGCTGAGGACACAAGGAACGACCCAAGGTAAGTACCCAGGAACCCCACGCAGGCCGTATGCAGAGTGGAAACACAGGCGCGTACTCAATAGAAGTCAAACGGAAAGTCGGGGTTCCAGTTTCAAAGAAGAAAGACCCTTCCCAGTGGATCCTGAAGAAACCCCATGGACGACAGAAGGGAGAGACACCTGACCCGTGGATACCCCAGGAACCAGGATACCTACACCAGGGATCCTGGGTTCATAGGTGCGAAGTGACATCGGAAACCACCGTAGACCACAATGGAGGACTTCAGAAAAGATGCCACTGGCGAAAACTGTCCAACAGTCCGGTGGAATCCAAGGGTGGATTCTTGAAGAGGAGAGCCTGCAACCAGAGAGGACAGAGTTCATGCCACTCAGAGGTGACCAGGAGGCTTGGAAGAGCAATGCCCACTGATGACTGAAGATGCAGGAGTGATGACGGTGACCTTGTCGCTGCAGCTGTGAGGACCAGGCGACGCTGAGGAAGACCAGGAGCTGTGCACGAGCTATCCCATGTTGGAAGTCGAGAACCAAAGGGTCAGTGTCCGGTGGGAGCACCAACAAGCCTTGGCAGCAACAACATACGTGGTAAATGATGGAGGAGAAACGTTGGAACCAGCAAGGTCCAAGGGACTCACCAACTGCTAGACAGTCAGAGCGGGCCCTGAGCAAGCGGGGAGCCCACTGAAGCAAGAGAAGACCCTCTAGAGGACCCACAGGCAGAAGGCACCGGAGCCTCAAGAGGACCTCGAGCAGCTCACCAAAGATTAAGGCGCACAGTGCGGAGGATGTGGTGAGGATGAAGATCTTGGCAGGAAGAGATGCTGGAGGCTGGGGCTTCTTGTAGCCCGAGGCAGAGCCAACAAGCCTTGGCAATGGCAAGTCGACACAGTGCACAGGGGTTCGGTCCCAGCGGTTCTGATGAGGGATTCTGGCCTCAACCTTACTGCAAGGACGTTTGAGGCCTTGAGGGAGTTGAAGAACCACCGCCTGTATTGCTGAGCCTTTCGAAGTCAGTGGGACATCAGGAGCAGCAGACCGGCCAGCTTTGTTGCGGTGCCTGCAGATGCATGTGTAGTGACTCCTTGTAGGAAGCTGGCTCTGCATATACTGTACCAAAGTAAGGTATAGTGTGCACAGAGTCCAGTGGATCCCCAGAGGTATAGCAGAGGCTGTGTAAGCTGGTGCTAGGACCAGCTTACACAGGCTGCAATGGCAGGCCTGTAGTCACAGATTGAGTGGTCTCTCATGGGTGGCATAATGTATGCTGCAGCCCATGGGAGACCCCTAGTGTACCTATGCCCTGGGTACCTAACTACCATATACTAGGGACTTACAGAGGTATACAGTAACCAATTGTGGAGGTACAGAAGTACTTACCATAGTCAAATTTAGGGAGGAAGCACAGTGACTGGGGTCCTGATTAGCAGGATCCCAGTCAGACTAGTCAAAAACCTCACTGACACCAGGCAAAAAGTGCGGGTAACCATGCTAGAATGATCCTACCTTCCTACAGCTCCTCACCTGTTGGCGATGTACCAGGACTCCTTGGCCACGGGATTACTGCCCTTCTCCGACGCTGGCTCCGAAGTCAATACCTTTGGCACCAGCCCCATTCTGATAATCAACGACTCTGAGTCAGATCGACGACGGTTGATGTCGACTCCCACGCCGACGGAGCTCAGAGTCAAGAGTGGGCTGACGAGCCCCTTTAGGACCTTGGTTGGAGGGGCTGGTGGAGGGTGGGTGATTAGCATCCCCTCCAGATTTACATATTAGTTATAGGTGTGAACTGTTTGCAGCTGGTGCTTCATTCAGAATTTAGATTAGTGTTACATTTCTGTTTCTAGGCAGCCAGTGGTGCTCCAACCAGACTGATAGGTCTGGGGACCCTGCTCGGTGGGAGCAGGGTCAGGAGGATTTGGTGGGAATTCTCGGAAGTGGGCCCATGGGTGCGGTCGCAGTTTGAGCACACCCAGCGTTGCGATGGGTTGTAACTGCAGATACTCCCCTGGTATTCTCTCGCTGTCTCTGATTCAGGGTTCACCTCGCTCCTTGATGATGTGCTTTGTACTTGGATTATACTTGCTGCACTGTCAACTTCACCACTGGGGTCCGGCGAGTGCAAAAATTCGCATTTGTTCCTTGACCACGCAGTAACTCCCTGAAACTAGGCAGCCAAAGACTACTAATGTTTCAAGGAGGGTGCAATTCTGCAGTTTCCTGTCTTGCCTGCGGACACTCACTGAGGCTCCAGGGGTGGAAGGTGTCGGATGCTGAGAAAAGGAGGGGGGGTGAACGCCTTGTTTCACACAGGGGAGGGATACGTAATTTATTGTTTTCCTTGATTTGCATTAATAGGTTTCTTGAGTTTTATGATTTTTGTTGTCAATACCAGTGTTAATCAGTTATCAAATTTGACTGTACATCTACATTTTGAATGATCTGACTTTGACACAATGACACCAATTTATGTTGCCATTTTCATACAATAATGCTGCTAGACTGCTCAAATAGACACTTTCACATTGTTTTTATATTGCACATTACCCTATGTCTGTGCACTGCTACTGATGAAATGACAGATTCCAGCTCTCCTTATGATTACACTCATTACACTCCCACTATTTTGGGATTAGATAACAGGTGCCTGGGTAGCTTCGCACCACCTAGGGATAGACACCGGCTATTTGTGTTATATGTGTGTGCCTGTGTAAGTGCAGAGTTCACCTGTTTTTGTCTCACCTTTTATGTGATTCTACAAATTTCGTTTAGTTGCACCTCTGTGGGTCTACGTGGCCCAAGGAGAAAGGAAGGGGACGAAATATCTTACTTTACCTCTGTCTCTTTTCTTCCTATCTATGAATATTTTCGGTGAACTTGTAGCAAATGCCATTTCATGTCACGTTGTCTGATGATGGGCGCTTGCTCTGCTTCATTTAACAATGCGCAGCTGGCTGTTTGATCACTGCATGATTAGTTGAACGTATCTGTTATCCGTCCCCCACACCTCAGAAATGGGCAGCCAGAAATAGTCTGCTGGCTACCTTCGGTGTCACTGTATCGAAGTGTGTCTGTAAGTTTGTCTACTGCAATAGGGACAGATGACTCCTTCCCACATACACTTACGAAGAGTAATAAGTGGGGTACGAGTGCCCTACAAGTAACACAACTGCATTGCTGTTTCCTATCTTTTGAAAATGGGGGATACAAATATGACAAAGGACTGAATATTGTGTTTTGTTTAGATTACTATATGTTTCCTGTGACCGTGATTATTCTCCTGGAAGGAGGGGAATGGAAGATTACGGTGTGGAACTCGTTTTTGGGAAGTTGTAGCCGGAGAGCAGTTGGCTCTGGTGCACTGCCTCCTGCTGGACACCAAGGGTGGTCTCCAGATGTGAATAGGTGTCCACCTACTCACAACAAGGAGGGTGTTGGTGTTGCATTGCATTATATGCATTCATTTGAAGTACTGTTATTGTATTGTATGCATTTATTTGACGTGCTTTTATTTTTGATATGCTGTCTTTGATTGTCACAATGTATTGTGATTCATTGAGATTCTTGGTATTTTGCGACTGACCTTTCATATGCTAATTATATGTCAATTGACTGATTACCAGTCCACATGTTGTTTTTCCATGGCCAGTATAACTGGAACTGTTGGAATGGGGAGGTTCAGGCTCCCCAGTAGCAACGAAGCAAGGGTAAAGATGCAGTGTGACATATTTTAAAGAGCAGATGTAAAGGAGTGGCTAATTTGCTGCCTTTTGAACAGGAATACATGCATTCTAATTCCGGCGCCGCAGTTAGCCATTGTGTGATTCACAGGCCTCCCTATATTTGCAGCGCAAGGTGCTCGTCCCCTTACTGGGTTTGTGCAACATAAATATACCAGTACATGGTAACATTATTAATGATGTGAACGACCAGTAGACGTAAATATATCCAGTGTTGCATCTTAATTTCTAGTAATGTACTTTTGATATTTATTCTGATAAAAAAGTTTTGTTTTAGACAAACACATATTGATCCCGATATCATAGAAATGCATATTGTCACCCAGTTAGTGGACAGAGGGAGCCACATAGCGTTTCATTCCTTTCCGTGCAGTTGTCTGTTTTTATGCAAAAGGCCTGCGATTTTAAATAAAAAGGATAGTTTTTTTTTACTTAAGGTAGCTCGTGGGTTTGCGATTTTGGTACAAAAGTTTGTACCTAACTGGGCAGGTCACTGATCCGACTTTCGGGCAGGCCCACTCCGCCTATCATCCGTCAGGGGTTGTCAACAGTATCAACAGCCCCGTTATCTTCAAATAAACACATCCCTTCAGTTAGATTAATGTACGTGAGTGAGTACGCTTCTCCTGTGTGAGGAAGTGGGGGGCGCGCTGATGTGTGTTTACCCTTACAGTGCAAAGTAAATGTATTTTTAGAAAGGATACATCTGCCCGTGCCAAACACATATGTATGCACTGGCATTCTCTACCACAGGGGCACAACAGACCGAGCTGTCCCATGATGAACAGACCTTTTGCAAATTTCTCGCGCACAAACTCATAAATGGGGAAGTTAACGAAATAGAACTTTCGACAGGATGTTTCAAATACTGCTTCTCTTGTAACAATGGGACAGGAAGCAGCCTATGGCTTCCAAGTTCCGTAGAAAATGAGCTGTTAAAATAATGCACAGAAAGGGCGCGAGGAGAACTGACCTCTCCTGAGACACTTAACACCCCTGATCATTTCGTAGAGTAAAAAGAATAGTTACTGAGAAATTTCTAAACAACACACTACAACAGTTTTTTGTGGGTATGAACAGAATAGGTTAAAAAAAAAAAAGGGGTTTCTTTTCTAACATTTTTATTTTCAGATGCAAGAACGTCGGAGACAAGATGTTTGTTTCTTGTACGTGTCTGTTTTATGTGTTGTCTTGTTTCCTGGTATGTGTCTTGTCAATTGACATTGTAAGGGCCAGAGTAATGGCGTCTCAAGGCCCCGTCTCGCCCCTATCTCACAGGAGTACATTACAACAGGAGACATTTGTTGTCAGGTAGCAAGAGTGCCCTGCACAGCATTACTATCAGGATAACAGTCTGCAGCAGAAGTGTTAAAGATAGTGTTGTACAGTTCTTCGAGTTCAAAGTGTATTTCATGAACATGCAGAGCTGTTTCATTTCTGTACATCAGGTTATTTCAGTGCATTGATAGGTATTGTCCCTGTTTCAAGTGCTGTTTTTTTAACAGTGTGCATTTGAACATATTGGCTATCTCCCAAAATGGCAACAGTGCCAGTATTGAGCTAAAAGATGAATGATCTGTGTGGCCTGGGTTCCCATTATTCAGAAAGATGTTGCAAGTTGCTAAGATGAAAATGAAATGCCCAGGATCACACAATTAGGTCATGTTAGGTAGCTGGCTTGTTTTCCCCATTTCTCACTCCACAGACCACCACCTAACATATAACACCGCCATCCTCACAAGCACATATAGAATAGCACTAGGTATATTGAGTTATTGAAGGGTTTTGCCTAATTAAATGGAGCAAGGAGAAGTACTATTTTATGTGTGTGTCTAAAATAAATAATGTGTATGTATAATAATGTTGCTCATTTCTAGGTTCTTCAGAGTTGCAGTAAATATTATTATAACGAATTACATTGTAAGGTGGTATGCGCTAAAATGCATTGTAATGCAGTGCATTCACCAGGGCCTACAAAGGATATGCCAATGCAGAAGGATAGTGTGCATTGAATAACTGTGCTTCGTATTATGATGTTTTAAGGATACAATGTGTACAGATTTAATATGTCTTTTAAAATACAGGTGCAGTCTTAAGGGGTGTTTGCAAATAGGTGTCCTGTAACAAAAACCACTTGTCCCTTTTGTGCCATGTAATGCGGCGACAAATTATGGCAGCAATCTCATTATATAAGAGCTCTGAAATAGCCTTTCTGATTATGCCAGGGCTCCTTCCATAGTAGGGTTTGAATACTAACAATTCCCTTATGTTGCCACGTTTCCGCAGATCTACATACAGGGGCTGAAGGTAATGGTAAGAAACAGTTCCAGGGCTGAAATGCCCTTTTGAGTCTGTGCAAACTTACTACCTTGCATGTTTTAGGGGTTTTCACCAACTCTTCTCTAATATTTTCCCATGCTGAGAAAGGTTGGATATTTACTCCTGACAATGGCAGACATAAAACTTCTTCCAGGGTTGGAAAAAAGTGGATGGAGGAGAAGTGAACTTGCAAACACTCAGATTTTCGCATGAGCAGATCTACACCTGCATATTTGCTCATGCTTAAATGCAGTTCACAAATATTTTCTAGGAGTACTATTTCTTGGCCTATTTCTGTAAAGTGTTGTAAATTCTCAACAGTTGTATATCTGCACTTAATCCAAGGACGTGGGTGCACTTTATTTCATAATTTGGCCCCTAATTAGGTCTGGCGTTAACAATGACCTTCTGTGTTTATTAAAATGTTGTCTCTCTCCCACTCGGCTAGCTTCACTGTGAGTGACAGCATTCTGTTCTTTCACAAGGAGCATATCGACACACGGTTGTTTTATTCAGTGCCAGGAACTACTGTGCAATGTGTGCTTTTTGAGACAAAAACAATTTTTGCCTTTGCCAATGTTTGTCATGATGGTGAGGGCCCAGCAGCTCCCACACCAATAAGGTTTTACAAAAATGATGCCAAAACAAGTGACGCATTGACAAAGCCAAAAGGCTGACCAACGATTTCAGACCTCCTGGCTTTACCAATGCTTGTTTATTTTTATGTTGCAAAGAAATGGTACCTACATTTTTTCAGTAGTTTAGCGAAATGTTTTTTGCATTTTTTGTGAACATTTTATTTTGAAAGCAAAGAATAATAAATCTTGCTTTCCAGCTTCTGCAAATATTTGCATCTAATCGGAGAGCATTCTGGGAGCAGTGTACATAGCCTCACATTGCTAACTATTGAAAACGTGTGTACACATTTTTATACTCTATCAACTGTCAGTAGTGCAGTCTGAGCTTACAACATTTACTTAGAGCGCTCACCCTGATTATAAAGCCTTTGAGTTAGTGAACTATAAATACCAGTTTGACAAGCATTCACACATGGACACAGAAATTACCTTTACTGCAGACAATGCCTTTTCCTGATCCATTATGTGGTACTGTGAACTGGCAGCCAAAGGGTTTGTGCTGTAGGGGTTGGGCCTACTCGTCCCAAGGACAAAATACACATGAAAACTTGTTGCCCTTGACCCCAAACAATATGTCCACATCCCTGGGCACAGTTTGACAACTATGAGTATTTTGATTCCAAAAGGTGTTACTGTGACAGAGATTTTCATCTGTGTTTGCTGTTGGAACAAGCTATAGTACAATGTTTTAATTCTTCTTTTGCTTTTGGAGATAATGGATTTCTTTTTAAAGTTTTGTACAGGGATGCCAATATCATTTTTAGGTTCTTTCCTTCATTCCCATACAGAGTGTAATAGGTTTCCTGTTTTCGAAATGTTTGCATGCATTTGCTTAATGATAGACGTTTTTCACCCTCTCATATCTGGTTAGAAAGCTCCACTGGTGCAAATGTGTTCTATAATTCTGACAATTTGGCCCACACATTGCGCCACTACTGATTTCTCACCTAGCAATGGGTGATAGACAGGGAGTGTTTGACAAAGAATAGTCCATGTGTGCTAGCCAAATGTTCAACGTGATTTAAGAGTCACACCTTTCCCCGATGGAGATATAGCTCTAATTCTGGTTCATGCTTCAGCAACAACACAGCCTCACTGCAAAAATAAAAAAAATTCTTACACAGTGAGAACGGCTAGAAAAGTACTGGGAGGGGGTGATGCAGCGCGTACAATAAAAACTATTCTCCTCCTAGGTCACTTATAGGTCATCCAGGGGCAAACTATATTTTCTCACATCCACATGACGATGGGGCCCATAAACATCGCCTAACACACGCACACACCTGGATTTCCTTTACACCTTTACGAAATTCTGTACTCCTAGGAGAAGCATGAGAACTAAATGGAAAACACCATTTATGTACCGCTGGAAGGAGCCGGGATATCTTATTACCTTAACCTATCGCTTTCTTTTAGTTATTTCTTAAGATATTCCTGCTCATTGTTTTGTCGATGAATCATTCAGGTAAGAAATTAGTTCATAGTGATTAAGACCAGCTAAATCACAATAACCAATTACTGGTGTCACAATCATTTAGGAAAATAACCACTGAGTCATTTGATTTAAAGAATCTTAAATTTTATGTAATTTTAAAAGCATGAGAAAGGATTTAAACTTTTTATTCAATTATTCATTCATTATTAATTCAAATATTTATTAAGCATAATCAATTTATTGCAGAAAGGAAATTTTCGTCATGAAGCAAAACCCTAATTACCTGCCTACCTTCCTAATTTAGCCTAATGATTTCTAACCTAAGTTTAAGAATTAGAAATAACCTGATTCTCATACTCAACTGGAAAATTAAGACAGCAACAGAAACTTCAGCTCGTCAGCATCAGCTACCTGCAACCCGTCTCATCTAACAGTCTTTCAGCATCTCCCGCTCAGTTATGGATCGATCAGGACCACCCAGCACTGGAAGCCACCAACACCGACTCTCCAACTCCGCTCCTGACTGTGACTGCGACTGACCCCCTCCCACTAAGAGTAGGCCCTCTTATACCCTAATTCTAACTTTGCTAACTAATTGTTGCAACATTAATAACACGCTTTTCTTTCATTGGTCCATGCATGTCATCTTATTCATTCTTTTAATCAAGTTCTCTTGGATCCAATGGTCCTTGGATCATTTCCTTTCTCACAGTTCAAGACATGTTTCCATCCGCTTCGATCAGTACATTTGTAACTTCTTTCGATACATTCGAGAACTCTGCAGGCATTGTCCTTTCTCTTAAACTGGTTTCCCACGGGTCTCTGCTGATCACCACGGCACACTATCAGTTCAATTAGGTCACATCAGCCTTGACCATTTCTCGCATCCTAGCCTCTCAGCAACATCACGAGGTTAGCTTTTCTCCGACTTCTCTCCCGTGTCACATGTTTCCCTTGCGCTTGCGCACATCACCAACTGGCAGCCATTTTATATCGCCACTCGGTTATACTTTAGAAGCACTATTTTGAAATAAACAAAACATAATTAAAATAGAGAAAAATAGCCTTTTCGTTTCCCTCCCGTCATCTACGTACCCCAATTAGTTATTACCTAGCAGAAAGCAACATTTAAGCTGTTTCTTACTTACCATCACTATTGTTTTTGCAACGACACGTTTATTTCGATGAAGCACAAAATCATGCATTTATTTTAAATTAGTACGCATTTATTTTTATGTTATAATTAGACACATGGACATCCATTAATAGATTATTCAGCACATACATTTGCGTATTACCCTTCCCACACGTACAGTGTTGATTAATACATTTAAACGAACATTTTATTAATTATTTATAAAATTTGTTAGGGGTTAAAAAAATTTATTTTCTCTGCTCCATCAACTCCCCCTTTGGTGATTTTTAAATCACCACATAAAACCAAGTTATACTTCTTTTTCAGGCAGTATATGTCTTTCATCCTTTGCTTTTTGTTAGTTACACATCTGTTTCTCCTTCATCTTGTCTTCTTGTCTCCTTATACATATTTTCTTTCATTTTCTCTAACTCGATTTCACCCATTTCTCTCTCTCTCTCTTTCATTATTCTGTTATTTCTTTTTATCTTATTTTGTCTTACTTTTCGTTTTATACACGTTATTACTATTTTCAACACCATGGCTAACAGTATTACTACAGTTGCTATTATTATAACTTTCCCTATCATTAGTCTACTCATTCTGGTCAACCAATTTGCTACTGAAGAAAACCCTCTACCAAGTTTTCCCAAAACACTTTCAACCTCCAGTGGAACTAGTTCTTTGTGCAAATTTGTAATATTTGTAATATACTTCTGTATATTTTCACTTTTATCAGGAATGTAAGTGCAACAATGTTGGACTTTCAACATTCCACAGACTCCACCCTCCTTTGCCAAAAGAATATCAAGGGCAAGCCGATTTTGCATCACCATAGCTCTCATGGCAACCATTTCGGTATTTACCATTAAGAACCCTCCGCAGTATCTGTAGACAAACGATCTACTACTGTGGATAATTTCCGAATTTTAAATGCATTCAAAGATATTCCCACTGCTGGTATTAATGCTCCAAAAATGTCACCTACAATTTCTGAAAAACTTTCCCTCTTTCTACGTGTAAAGCTATTAATCATCTTGTATGTTCCTTTTTCTTCTCTGTCCATATGAAAGATTTTTGGAAAGACCAGGCCTACATAGCAAGTTCCATACCAATGGTCCGGTAACCTGTAATAAGCTCTATTCCCACAAATATAATAGATACCTGGAAATATTGGATCTTTTCCACCTTTGAATCCCCAACCTCCCAGAATTTGATAATTGTCATGGCAGATACTGGAACCTACAAAGTAATTGTCATAGACTGTCTTATTTCTTCTAATACACAACTTTCCTGTTTGCGGCCAATCTAATGTCATTGCTGCATTTATCTTTTTCCCTTCATGATTTCCTTCCTCAAACGTCCATAGATGTGTTCCTCCCTCTTTCATTGCTTCTTTTTGAAATTTCATTCTTCTTTCTTCAACCATTTCTAAAAATACCTTTTCTTCTTTCTTTAACTCACAGGTAAGGTTGTTACTAACTATTTCTTCTAACGTTAATTTTCTATGTTCTAAAAAGAATTCTCCTAAAACCTTTGCTGGTTTTACTTTGTTAAGTTCTGGTACTACTGGAATGTTTGCAAAAATCTTATCTATGTCAGTATAATAAGATTCTAATCTACCTGTTTTATAAAATAAACTTGCTATTACACTACATGTTATTCCATAAGTTAGAGGTAGGTGATGATAAGTCACACCTTCTGACACTGATGCAGGCAACTGCATACAAACATAACAATCTCTCACATCCATTGTCTCTACATATTCGTACAACAATTTTGTAAAAACATTTTTAGAAAAGTCTGTTACTGACTTATCCTTATGTAACTCTGCACTACTTCTTAAAATAACTGGTTCTTTAATATTAGTTTCTTTTTCTGGTTTAGTATCATTCTTCGCTTCTATTACAGCTAAACTAATAGGAATTGTGATTGCTAAAACTATCCATATTGTCATTAATAACCCTGTACAAAAGCAGCACATTTTACACCATCTTTTTATAAACTCACATTTATCTCTTCTATCCCTAGTATTTTCCATTTTGCTTTTTTATTTTTAAGTTTCAGAAAATTGTGTCACTACACCTCAGAAATGACTCAGATGCCACTCTGCTTTCAAAAAAGTCTTTGCTTGGTACTTTCTTTTAATTCTTTCCAGAATTCTTTCGTTGTCACATCCGGTGATTTGTCACATCCAGTAAAATTGTCATGTCCGGCAGAAGCACTATAAGTCTTCACTTCAGGTTTGTTGCATCTCACCTTTTCCCATTCGACTTCTTAGTCTCTGGTTCTCGTGAGTGTTTTCTTCTTCTTTGTAATCTGTCAGTGCGATATACAGCCACTCAGGTGACTTATATTTTGCATTCACTTTCTTCGTTCTTTTGGACTTTTGCAATCGTTTTCCACTTGGTTTTTCTTGTCCCTTTTGACTTGTTATTTCATTCACTTGTTCAGCACTTTCGTCTCCAGCTCTTATTATTCTATATCTCAATTTTCTTATATAGCTGTTGGGCCAATTATCTCCTTTTCTTGGCCTTTTGGCTTCACCTTCTTTTTCTTCTCTTTCTGATTTCCAATTTCTTTTTCTTGATTCAGTTTTTGCTTTCTCCTCTTCTCCACTCTCTTCAGTTTCTGTTTCAACTGTTTCACTATTGTCTCTTATTTTGAAGCTTATGATCTCGTCATCTCCTACTGGTGGATCTGTCTTCTCCTTCTTGTGTTCCCTTATTACTGTCCCTCCTCGGTGTTCTTCCGATTTGGTGTTTTCCTCCCTTTCTACTTCTAAATTTCCCTGTTCTTCTGTTTCTCTATCTGTCCCTATTGCTCCTCGGGGTTCTTCTCGATTCTCTAACTTCTTGTGTACTTCTTTCCCTACTTCATCTATTAATATTATTTCTGAAGGATTTCCACCATAACTTGTACTTGGTTGTTCATCTAGATCATTTTCTTGCTCATTTTCTTCTCTAATTGGTTTATAACCCCAAGTTCTCCTTCGGAATTCTTCACAGTTTGCAACTGAATCATCAGATCCTGAACTTGTGTCAGATGTTTCCAGATGTCGACTTACAGGTCGATCTTCAGGTTCTGGAACTTCTGAATTTCTTTCTTCTTCTTCTTCCTCTTCTTCTCTAGAGGTGTTTGCAGTTGGGGTTTCCAGATGTCGACTTTCAGGTCGATCTTCAAGTTCTGGCACCCTTTCTCTTATCCTTGTTGTCCCAGCCGTTAAACTTTTATCCCACACTTCCAGACGTCGACTCACATGTCGATCAGTAGGTTCTTGAACTCTGATTGTGTGGCTGGCATGGACCCAGTTCTTCACTCCTGCACACTTGACTGCAGTCGTTGTCACTAGGATTACCTGTCGTGGTTCGTCCCAGCGAGGAACTAGACAGTTTCTTCTCCTGTGGATTTTTATACGGACCCAGTCTCCTGGATTCAAGTCGTGGGCTGGTTTTCTTTCAAGAGTGGTCGCATCCGGTCCAACCTGATGAAACACAGAACGCACCACATCAGCCAGTCCCTTGCAATAATCCAGTACTAGATCATCAGTTATAGTCAATAACTTGTTGACAGGTACTTGTGCTTGTCTCATTGCTCGTCCCATGATCATCTCATGAGGACTAAGTCCAGTTTTCTTTTCAGGGATGCTTCTGATGGTCATCAGAACAAGAGGCAGTGCATCTGGCCATTTGAGTCCTGTAGCTTGACACATTTTTCCTAATCTGTTCTTAATTGTTCCATTAATTTGCTCCACTACCCCAGAAGCCTCTGGTCTGTAAGCACAATGTAGTTTTTGTTTAATACTCAATGCTTCGCAAATCAATTGGATCAACTCATTTTGAAAATGTGTTCCTCTATCTGTCTCAACCGTGACTGGAAAACCATACCTTGGAATGAACTCTCGCAGCATAAGTTTTGCCACTGTTGTTCCATCATTCCTTCTAGTGGGGTATGCCTCCACCCAACGAGAAAACAAACAGACGACCACTAGAACATATTTTAGTCTGTTACTAGGGGGCATTTCTATAAAGTCTAACTGCATTCTAGTGAACGGACCTCCTTCTCGTCCTATTGTTCCTAGACTTACTACTGTTTTTCTTCCTGGGTTAAACTGCTGACAAATAAGACATCTTTGACAAAGACTTTCAGCAATGGCTCTGAATTTTGGGTTATACCAGGTTTGTCTAAAAAGTCTGATCATTGCATCTCTCCCAATATGAGCTTGTCCATGGTACATCCGTGCCATGTCTGCAATCATGCTATCAGGCATAACTGGTCTTTCGTCTCTGTATACCCACACACCATTATTTTCCTGTCTTCTACATCCTGCTTTTATCCAGTAATCTTTTTCCTCATCACTTGCAGTTTCTTGTAACTGTCTTACTTCATCCCATGTCTCGACAGTATTAGTAAAAAGCAAAGGAGAAGAGATATGCTCCCTTTCTCTATTTTTGTTCATGGACACCATGTTCTCTGCACAATATTTGGCAATCTCATCGGCATAATTATTGCCGACGGCTATGTAATCTTCGTTTTTCTTATGCGCCTTGCACTTCACTACAGCGATTTGTTTAGGCAACTGTATCGCCTCAAGCAGCTTTTTAACAAAATCTCCATTTCGGATAGGTGTTCCTGCAGATGTCAAGAAACCTCTTTGTGACCAAATCTGACCAAAGTCGTGTACGATGCCGAAACCATATTGGCTATCGGTCACAATCGTGACTCGTACATTTCTTCCTAATTTACATGCTTGAATCAAAGCAATTAGTTCCGCAACTTGTGCAGACCTTATTCCTTTCAGACAAGACGCTTCCATCACAGTTGCCACTGTGCATACTGCGTAAGCTGCGCTTAAAACTCCTTCTTTTGTTCTCAAACATGAGCCATCTACAAACATGACATAATCAGATTCCTTTAACGGTTCATCTTTTATGTCAGCTCTTGGTTTCGTGCAATATTCCAGCACGTTCAGACAATCATGATCTACTTCGTCTTGTTCAATTATACTCTCCTCATCTGGCAATGATGTTGAAGGATTCACATTCATGCATCTATCTATGGTCACATTTTCAGCACTCAAGATGACTTTTTCGTACTTAGTCAGCCGACTATGTGTCATGTACTGTGTTTTTGTTCTTGTCAAAAGAATTTCTACTGAATGGGGAACATATACTCTCAGTGGATACCCCATCACTATACCTTCACTTTGTTCCAGACTTACACAAGTAGCAGCAACTGCTTTCAGACATCCGGGCAATGCTTTTGCTATAGGATCTAAAACAGCTGAAAAATAAGCAATTGGTCTTTTCATTGTTCCATGTTTTTGTACCAGTACTGAAAACGCACATCCATCTCTTTCACTGCAGTACAACTCAAAATCCTTCTCATAATCAGGCATGCCTAATGCAGGTGCCTCACACAATTTCTTTTTCAATTCTTTGAAAGATTTCATTTCTTCATTGTTTAACTCAAAAGGGTCTTTTACATCTTTCTTGGTCAACTTTTGTAATGGTTTTGCAATCAAAGAGAAACCACTTATCCATTGTCGGCAATATCCAACCATTCCCAGAAACATTCTTACCTCTCTTTGCGTCATTGGTGCTCTCATTCCTTGAATCATTCTTACTCTTTCTGTCGCTATCTTTCGCACTCCTTTCTCAATTTTATGCCCTAAATACTGGACTTCTTTCTGACAAAACTGCAATTTTGAAGGAGACACTTTATGTCCTCTTTTCTCTAGATGGTTCAGTAAAGCAATTGTATCATTTACACATGCTTCTTTTGTTTTCGATGCCACCAACAGGTCATCGATATACTGCACCATCACTGACTTTTCTGGCATTTTCAAATCTTCCAGAGATTTCTTTAAAATCTGATTAAAGATTGAGGGGCTTTCTGTATACCCCTGAGGAATTCGGCACCATGCCAAAATACGCTCTCCGAACCGGAACGCAAATAATGGCTGGCTATCTGGATGCAAAGGAATAGAGAAAAATGCATGACACAAATCTATCACAGTGTACCACTCTGCTTCATGTGGAATTTGATATAGAATTACTGCAGGGTTTGGCACTATTGGACAACAGGGCACAACTATTTTGTTGATCTTTCTCAAATCCTGTACTATTCTATATGTTCCATTTGGCTTTTTCAGTCCCATAATAGGTGAATTACATGGACTGCTCATTATTTCTTTTAGAATTCCCTGTTCAATCATTTTATTTATTACAGGAGTTATTCCTTCAATTATTTCTGGAGTTAATTTGTACTGTGGCGTATTCGGGTAAGTTGTTCCTTCTTTTACTGTTACTTTTACGGGATCAACTTCTTTCATTAATCCAATGTCTTCTCCTGTAAAATCCCACACACTTTCTTTCACTGCACTTTTTAGTTCTTCTGGAAGTTTTTCTGCATCAAATGCAGGAAACAAACCATTCATTTCAGGTTCCTGATTCATCAAAGTTACTTTATACAAGACATCTTCATCTGAGGTCTGAAATCCAATTCCATCTGGCGTACAATAAATTGTGCAATTCATCTTGCACAAGAGGTCACGACCTAAAAGATTTACAGGACTACAATCGCACACTACAAATTTATGCATTTTGCTAAAGGAACCAATTTTTACTTCCACCAATTCAGTAAGTGGTGTTTTAATCTGCTGATTGGCTACTCCTACTACTTGGATGTATTCACCTGAGAGAGGAAGGTTTGGAATTTCCACTGATCTAACAGTAGAACGGGTAGCTCCAGTATCGACAAGGAATGTTACATTTGCACCATTCACTTCTCCATCCACAAAGGGACCAGACTGATCTACCTCTAGAGTTGCGCCAAGTACGCACTCTTTCCCCTCTCCTGGGCACCGTCAGAATCTTTCATCCGGGTCATCCTCACTCTGACGCAACCAATACTGAGAAATGTTAGCTGCTCGCGGCAACTGTGTTACCTGCTCTCCTCCGTAGAATCCTGTTTCTGTACTGTATCTTTGCTGGTTAACAGTGTTGGGAAGTGGTGGTTGCGGCACCTGACTTTGTTGAACAACTACCTCATTCTGCACCTGTGGAGTTAATGATTGATTTTCCGGATTAGGTTTAGGTGGGAACTTACACTCGTTTCTCCAATGCCCTAATTTTCCGCAATTATGACAGGGCCATTTTTTCTTTGCTTCTTCTAGACTCACTTGACCTTTCCCTTTACCTATGTTAGGTCGCATTTTATTCTGTCCTGTTTCATTCCCATTATTATTGTCCAATTGAGCTTCTTGTTTTTCTGCCACCTTCACCTGTGCCCACATTGCCTTCTCTTTCAATTTACGCTGTCTACTCTCAATATCATCACTGCAGTACTTAGCATACCTCAGCACATCATCGACTGTACCATTCTGCCAATTAATCATATGCTGTTTAATCATTTCACTAATCTCTGGTTTCAATCCAAACACAAATCTGTACACAAAATGACTCATATCTTTTTCACTTAATTCCTCATATCCACTATACTGCTTGAAAACCAACAACAACCTTTCATAATAGGCGTGTACAGACTCCTTACTTTCTTGTGTAGTTCTATCGATTTTTACCCAATCTGTCTCTTTAGGAGGAATCTTATTCTTCAAAAAGGTAATCACCTTATCATACTTCTTCATTACATCAGGACCTGGAGCTCCTGTCTTAGGATCTCTTGGATATTCTGTAGTTGGCCAGTCAACTGTAATCTTACATTCTGACCACAAATCAGTTGGTACCACTATGTCAAATAATCCATCTAAATCTATCCACAACACTTTTGAAACCTTTACAAATCTCTCTACTTGTCGGTACCACTCAACTGGTTTCTCTCTTAGCTTTGGAAAGTCATTGGTAAATGACAGTATGTCCTGCCTAGTCCAGGGAACATGCACATAACTACCACCTGGAGTTTCTCTCATAGGGTATTCTTTAGCAACAGGTTCTTTTTCAGTTATCATAAAAGCCAATGAACCTTTGTCTGTAGTTTTCTCATTCTTCTTCGTCCATCTAACCTTCCATCTGTCCACATCACCCCATTTTCTCAACAACACAATTAACTCTTTTATCTGTGTCAGCCTTCCTGCCGTGTTCAAATTTTCAATATCCTTTTCACAAAAGTCTACTCTATATGGTTTCTGCAACGTTTTCACTTTCGCAAAGTCTATTCCAATTT
The DNA here is from genome assembly GCA_963921515.1 of Calotriton arnoldi. Lineage (NCBI taxonomy): Eukaryota > Metazoa > Chordata > Amphibia > Caudata > Salamandridae > Calotriton > Calotriton arnoldi. The sequence continues at coordinate 2,700,631 of CAWUFW010001335.1, read as the reverse complement.
CACTGGCTACTTCTTCTAGTTTGTCATGTAAATTCTTTGCTCTCCATGTAATACTTTTGCACAGAAACATTATTTCATCATCCTGGTAATTTTTTATCTTTTCTGTACCAATCGTTCCTAGAATTAATTCTTCCATGTCAATTTTTAACCTAATTACATCTAATGGTTTTTCTTCTGGTTCTTTTATTTTAAATGCCTTCATCCACTCATTTAACTCATCAGGAGTCGGACCTATGGGTGTATTATTTAGTTCTACCCAATTACCACTCTTTTCAGGGGTTTCTGTTGCAGATTCTGTTACCATATGCATTTTCCTACCATTGCACTCATTCACCGTCAAATTTGTAGGTGGACTTGGTCTGTAAGTACTAGCCAAATTACTTGTACTTGCACTTTGTTCCATTCTTTCTTTTTCTCTCTGAAATTGTGAACTCATGGGAATCACCAAAGATCGTTCATCAATTTTCTGATTCTCAAAAACGGGTATTACTGGACCTATTGTTACTGGCACAGTAACTGCTTCCATATTTTTCGTTAATTCTCTAATCTTTTCAGTTAGTTCTTTGGTTGTCCTTGCTAATTCGCTTGCATTGTCGCTTTCTATTCCTTCATTTTGTGAAGTTCTCATTTGTTCTTGTGACCTATTTATTTCAATTCTTTTTCCGGACTTTTATTTCGCATAGTCTCTATTAGCGGCGCATTTGGTGTCACCACTGTAGAACTCTGCTGATATGGAGGTGGATTTCTATTTAGAATATCTTCCAGCAATTCATCATCCGTTTCGCTCTCATGCATATATTTCTCCCTCTCCATATGTTTCTTTTTCTCAGTCTGTTTTTTCTTAGTCCCTTCCTCAACTGTAAAAGCTGGAAACAAACCTCCTGTCATGTTAGCACATCTCCATCGTTTTATTCTATCTTCATGATTTATTCCCCACATCCTTCCAGGCATAAACTCATGATCCCTTAAACCTCTGAATCTCTCTCGCTCATACATCTCATCCTCCCATTCCGTCAATGCTTCAAACTGTGTCGGTCTAGGTCTAGGTTCTAGATTTGTCATCTTTTTTCGCAAATTTCGCAAAACCGCTACACTAAATGAACCATTCTCAGGGAAAGCTAAAGCACCATCATTCTTCGTATACTTTGCCCAGTTTTCCAACCATATGCATGTATGATATCCATATTTCAGCATCATATGTGAAGCTGCTGATTTCGGTGGAGGAATTACTGGTCCCTCTCTAGTCACGACCTTTTTGTCCTTCTTAAAGAAATTCTTTAATTTTGTCGTCCATGACGTTCTCTCCCTTTCATACTCGTAATACGGCATGTTTTCTATTTGTTTTTCTCTTTACGCTAACGCTGTTTTGTGTACGGAACTTCAACCAATTACAGCGCGACTCACACTAACGTACCAATCAGAACAATTCCCTTCGTCCGCGAACCAACCAATCCTAGCGTGGCACTTTTCTACGTCACTCCTGCTCTGTGTTCACGTGACTGGCGCACTATCCAATCCTAGCGCGGCACTGTTCTACGTCACTTCTGCTCTTTTACCCCTCCTTTACAAAATTTATCGGCAATTTTTCTTTTCGCTGTTTTCTCCATTAGTTACAACAATTAAAACAATTCCATAGTCTGATTCGCTAAACAAAAGTGACAGCTTTGTCCTTTTACACAAGAATCCTGTATTTCCAGTAGGCAGCGCTTACCTCTACCCTACCACAGAATTATTTACTCTCGCCGATAAAGTAGCACTTCCCTCTACCTTACCCTTCTTTCAAGCAAACAATTTACTCGTTTCTCTGGGGATAAGACACATGTGGAGACTAGGCTCCTGAGAATTAAGGCCAAAGTTTCACAAGAAAACGTGATTTGCTATTTCAGTTACACACCTTTCGTACAGAAAATCCTAACATAACACAACCTGTGTTATTACCAAAATGAATTCAGACCATGTACCAAATTCCATGTGACTTCTCTTGCCACACGTGTTCCACTTCCTACATCCCAGAAGCGTGAAAACTCACATATAACATAACACGACTCAACATATAGTGTTAGTCATCAAAAATAATCAATAATCAATAAACAATAATCACTAAACTAATCTATAGAAAACCATAACTCTGCTACCAAGAAATCTGATGCAGTGCGTACAATAAAAACTATTCTCCTCCTAGGTCACTTATAGGTCATCCAGGGGCAAACTATATTTTCTCACAGCCACATGACGATGGGGCCCATAAACATCGCCTAACACACACGCACACACCTGGATTTCCTTTACACCTTTACGAAATTCTGTACTCCTAGGAGAAGCATGAGAACTAAATGGAAAACACCATTTATGTACCGCTGGAAGGAGCCGGGATATCTTATTACCTTAACCTATCGCTTTCTTTTAGTTATTTCTTAAGATATTCCTGCTCATTGTTTTGTCGATGAATCATTCATGTAAGAAATTAGTTCATAGTGATTAAGACCAGCTAAATCACAATAACCAATTACTGGTGTCACAATCATTTAGGAAAATAACCACTGAGTCATTTGATTTAAAGAATCTTAAATTTTATGTAATTTTAAAAGCATGAGAAAGAATTTAAACTTTTTATTCAATTATTCATTCATTATTAATTCAAATATTTATTAAGCATAATCAATTTATTGCAGAAAGGAAATTTTCGTCATGAAGCAAAACCCTAATTACCTGCCTACCTTCCTAATTTAGCCTAATGATTTCTAACCTAAGTTTAAGAATTAGAAATAACCTGATTCTCATACTCAACTGGAAAATTAAGACAGCAACAGAAACTTCAGCTCGTCAGCATCAGCTACCTGCAACCCGTCTCATCTAACAGTCTTTCAGCATCTCCCGCTCAGTTATGGATCGATCAGGACCACCCAGCACTGGAAGCCACCAACACCAACACGACTCTCCAACTCCGCTCCTGACTGTGACTGCGACTGACCCCCTCCCACTAAGAGTAGGCCCTCTTATACCCTAATTCTAACTTTGCTAACTAATTGTTGCAACATTAATAACACGCTTTTCTTTCATTGGTCCATGCATGTCATCTTATTCATTCTTTTAATCAAGTTCTCTTGGATCCAATGGTCCTTGGATCATTTCCTTTCTCACAGTTCAAGACATGTTTCCATCCGCTTCGATCAGTACATTTGTAACTTCTTTCGATACATTCGAGAACTCTGCAGGCATTGTCCTTTCTCTTAAACTGTTTTCCCACGGGTCTCTGCTGATCACCACGGCACACTATCAGTTCAATTAGGTCACATCAGCCTTGACCATTTCTCGCATCCTAGCCTCTCAGCAACATCACGAGGTTAGCTTTTTCTCCGACTTCTCTCCCGTGTCACATGTTTCCCTTGCGCTTGCGCACATCACCAACTGGCAGCCATTTTATATCGCCACTCGGTTATACTTTAGAAGCACTATTTTGAAATAAACAAAACATAATTAAAATAGAGAAAAATAGCCTTTTCGTTTCCCTCCCGTCATCTACGTACCCCAATTAGTTATTACCTAGCAGAAAGCAACATTTAAGCTGTTTCTTACTTACCATCACTATTGTTTTTGCAACGACACGTTTATTTCGATGAAGCACAAAATCATGCATTTATTTTAAATTAGTACGCATTTATTTTTATGGTATAATTAGACACATGGACATCCATTAATAGATTATTCAGCACATACATTTGCGTATTACCCTTCCCACACGTACAGTGTTGATTAATACATTTAAACGAACATTTTATTAATTATTTATAAAATGTGATAGGGGTTAAAATTTTTTATTTTCTCTGCTCCATCAGGGGCAAGATTAACAACATCCAAAAGTGCTCAAGCAGCAGAACTTGTTGCTTTAACAGGAGCATGTAGACTGGCTGAAGGAAGAATAGTGAACATCTACACAGGCAGCTACAATGCTTTCGGGGTAGTCCCTGATTTTGGCCAGCTGTGGGCCATGAGGGGATTCCTCACCTCAGCTGGCCAATAAATTCAGCATGCACCATTAATAGCACAACTATTGCAAGGCCTGTTGCTACCAAAGAGAGTTTCAATTGTAGAATTGTGCCTATCATCCACCAGCAGCGTGCGTTGTTGAGAGAAAGAACGGAGTGTTGAAATAAGATAGGGAAGATTCGTGCATCCGCTAAGCTGACCTGGATTGATGCACTACCACTTGCTCTTGTTGTCCATGAGAAGCACCTCAGACAGAGTGACAAAGCTCAGCCCACATGAAACTCCGCAGTAACTCCGCCACCACCACAGAAGTCTCCAGTGACTTCCCCTGCATCACATCAAGGACAGCCTCGTTACAACATGTGTTCCACGAAAAGTACCAAATGAGAATAGTATCCCAAGCTCATCCTGAAGGGTTGCGCGTGCTGCACACAGCAGAGGAAGTAAGTGTGTGTAAGCGGGCCCCAATGATACATCAACTAAAGACGTCTGGAACATCAATGCCCCAACCCCTCAGTCTACAAGTTGTGACAACGAGACATCTTTACCTTCTTCATCACTTTGTTTTCTTCATATTGAAAGTGCCTAGGTAATAGAAGTGCTTGTAACCTCTCAAATTACTTGAAGACAGGCACCAACAGTTACTTTTCTGTTTACAGGTATGATCACTGAGGCTCTGCATTATTCCTCAGCAGACTTTTGAAGAGAGTGAAAGGGCAACGGAAGATAAGACATTCTTCCAACTAGTCACACTAGCCACACGTACCAACGACTGGAACAATGCCTCAAGACTTTCAGAACAAAAGAGAATATGACCATGGGTGCTACTAGCAATATTATCCCCCATTGCTGCCGTTATAATGACTACGCTCTTTATAGTGTATTGTGCTCACACTGCTATACCTAGCACTGGCAGTGAGATACTGCTTAAATGACAGAGAGATATTGTACCAAAATGAATAAATAGAATAGATAGACTCACCTGGAAGTTCCATTGCCAATGTTACAGACCACAACATTTAGAAATAGCATTAGGAAAGGTTTGGTAAAGTACACACCACAAATATAATTAAGAATTGACTAGGTGTTATAGGACACAAATTGCAAAGAATACAACAGAAAGGGAACATATTGCGAAAGGGCACCAATGATAGTGCTGGGTAGCAGTGGTAGTGTTAGTTCTCAGAGGTTTGCAAAGTTCAGAGTAGTGGGTTGCACTATGGTCAGGATAATTGCACTAACTGGGCGCAGTACAACTGTACTAGTTTCAACACCCTGCCTACTAAGGGGTAATTTTGAGGTACCAACATGATGCTGGGGAGGCCCTGCGAGTAAGATGTAGTGATTTGGTATCAGATGGGGCAATGTAGAAGCCATCTTTCTTATTTGATACCAAATGCTTGAAGCTTCAGACCCTGTTAAGTTGACATAAAAATCACTGCACAAAATGCTTGTACTTTTCCATTTGCTTCAGAGACACAGCTTTTGTAATGCAAGGCTTGCTCAAGAAAAATACATGACAGGGAAGATGCTCACGTAGACACAGACATTTCAGCATAGCACATTTCGCAATATGTTTGGTCCTTTCTATTATGTTGCAGTAATTAACTGGGAAGGTACCAAGGCTGATAGATTACATTACAGTGGAAAGTCCCCAAAGCTGCCCACTTGGGACACGTGGTCAGCAACAGTATATTTCGGACCTTAAAAGGTATAGCACAATCTAGGCCTTTGCTAATTGGTCAAATAGATAGGGCTTAATTTGTGCTACGTATGTGATGATGCTGCATCCTTTTTGGTTTTGGCCTATAAAAGCTGTCACCAACGTCACATCTTTGGGCATTCAGTGGCTATACAGTCTGCCTCCGTGCCGCACGTTTCTTTGCATTGTTTGTTGTTCCCCAATAAATATTGCTATCTAATGTGCTGACAGAAATTTGTATTCTTGGTATTATTTCTTATTTCTTTTGTTCAGCTCCCACAAGATCTTGGAGGGAACTGCAAAAAAACTGCAGTGGTAGTTGACGGACTGCGATTGGGTCAGAGGCAGACCCCTCTCCCTTCTCCAACCAGATCTAACAGTAGTGACAGTTGTGTCACTCCTCGGATGGGGCTGCCATCTGTGAGTGGTGGTGATCAGGGAACACTGGTCTCCGGTGGAGTTGGGGCCCTACATCAACTTGTTGGAATTTCGGGCTATCCGGCTAGCTTTTAAAGCATTTCTTCCCTCTGTCAAGGGGAAGTTGGTGCTAGTGTTCACAGACAACACATCTGCACGTACTGCAACAAGCAGGGCGGGGTGGGGTCCTGGGCCCTTTGTCAAGAGGCCCTACACCTCTGGACATGGCTGGAACAGCAGGGCATGACCCTAGTGGTTCAACGCCAGGGTGGATGAACTCAGCGATTGATGCCTAGCGATCACGAATGGCATGTAGGAAAGTAGGATCTTTCTGGCATAGATACCCCCACTTTTTGCCTGGTGTCTGTGTTTTTTTTACTGTGGTTCATAGGGATCCTGCTAACCAGGACCCCAGTGGCAGTGCTCTCTCCTCTAAATTCCATGGTAAGTATTTTGTTCACCCCACAATTGACATACTGGGGTACCATTGTAAGTCCCTGGTATATAGTACTGAGGTACCCAGGGCATTGGTACACCATGGGCTGCAGCATGTATTATGCCACCCGTGGGAGCCAATGCAAACTGTGTCTGCAGAGTTAACATTGCAGTCTGCGTGAAATGGTGCATGCACCTTTCACTTTAGATATAAGGCTTTACTTGTATCCTGGTCACTGCACTTTTAACCTATATGTCACCCCAAGGTAGGCCCTTCAGTCCGAAGGCAGGGCACATAGTTCTAAGTGTGTGGGTACCCCTGCACGAGCAGAGGTACACCTACAAACCCTGGACTCCATTCTCTGGGCTTTGTAAGTGCGGGTAAGCCATTTTAAGGTATGTAGCAGACACTGGCAAGTTGAGATGTCCCTGAACTGGTCATGTTTGGTATAAAACATGTTGGAATCATGCAACTATACCAATTCCAGTGTTAGTTGCATGATATCATGTACCTGGGGGATCCTTAGAGTACCCCCCAATACTTACCTGTGTAGCCTTACATGGTCTGACTGCCAGCCCGCGTTGCTGCTGGCCCTAGACCGTGTTCTGCCACCCTGCTGATGAGCTTAACTCGGGCAGGGGAAGCTGAATATAGGATTTCCTGGGAAGGAGAGGTGTGACCACCTCTCCTTTAGAATTAGGTCGGATTGGGACGTGTCCGAGCGCCACCAGACTGCATTGAAGGGCACATTTGGTGCCCTCCTTGCATAAACCAGTTTGGCCCAGTTCTGAGCGCCCTTGGCTCCTGCTCTGGCACAAAACTACACAAAGGTCAGGGGAGTGCCCACCCCCTGTCCAGCTCCTCCCTAGGGAGGTGCCCAGAGCTCCTCTAAGTGGCCACTTGATTCTGCCATGTTGAAACTTGGCCTCTGGGAGCATCTGGCTGGCTAAGCCAGCTGGGTAGCGTCCCTGACCCCCGATAAGTGGGTCAGCACAGAATAGGTCCTTCCCTTTTTTAGGGTTACTTTAGGGCTCCTGTGAGGGTGGGTCCTCAGATTAGTCCCGACAACAACTTCAAGATATGACTGCCTGTCGTGTGAAGACTGTTTAATTACTCGTCTGATGATGGACATTGGAACTCTGCTGTTCTTCAAGCCAGGACCAAAGACAAGACTGCTCTCAGTGGGGATATTCCTGCTGTATCTTCGTCCCTGTGCTTCTCCAAGTTCTGCAACTCTGTGGCTGTGCATCCTCGGAGTACGCAATAACTCCACCTGCATCCAAGCAAGAAGGAATCTCCCTTGGAGTGAAGGGGTCGCTTCCCTATGTCACTTTCCCTATGTCGATGACTGGTTTGCTGATCCTGTTGTCCCATGGATATCCCCCGGCTCTACAACACAGGTGGTGGATTGTTGGTTCTCCAGCGGCCTGACCAGTCTTCCCTGTGACTTGGGCGACTTTAATCTCTCTCCAGCCAACGTGAACTGCCTCCCTATGCACCTCGTCTTTTTACTGTTACCAAGGCTTGTTGGCTCTCTTCACGAAAGATCTTCAAGCTCCAAGAAGTCCCAGCCTCCAGCACTGCACAGCTCCATGACCGACGACCTGCCTGCATCTTCTGCATTGTGGGCCTTCATCTCCTGTGTGCGGCTGAGGCTTCCCTGCAACTCCCTGAGCCTTGCTGGGTTAGTCCTACAGACCTTGCTGGTCTGCAGCACAGCATCTTCTCCCGCAAACCGCTGTTTGCATTTGCCAAGGTTTGTTGGTGGTCCTGCCGGCCACTGACCTTCCTACCCTCATTGATTGCGTGGGACAGCTTGTGGATGGCTCCTGTGCTCCTGCATAGTCGCTTGGTCTCCACAGCTGCTGCTTCAACCTCACCGTGCTACAGCAAGAACATCCGACAAGGGCTGGTATTGTGTTCCTGTGCCTCCTGGTAACTACTGGGTGGTTTGGACTCTGTCCCCTCTGCTATCACGTTCTTCTCATCTGGATTCCACATCCTGGATCCACCGGCCTGGTCCACGAGACTCTGTAGCAGCTGATCCTCCACGATCCTCCATTGGCACGATGGTTCCAACACCACTTCACCCCTATGCACCCGGGCTCCCTGGTGTAGGTATCCGGGTTCCCTGGGCATCCACGGATGGGGTTACTCTCCAACATTCCTTGAGCCAAGAGGTTCTTTTGGGGTCCTTTGGGAAGGGTCCTAGAACTCTATAAATCCAATAGTGACTTACCCTGTGTTATTCTATGGACGTCTGACCCTGTGTAACCCTTCTGCACCCGGGCACCTTGAGGTCCCTGGCTACTCGCCTTGGGTGGTTCTGTACTTCCCCTGGGGTCCTTCATCCTTGGTAACCATTTCATATTTCACAATTTTCGTATATGGTTTGGCCCCCCCCATAGGGGCCCATGTATTTTCCTATGCTATTTACCTGTTTCTGAATTATTTCATGTGTGTATTTGATATCTCTGGGTAGGAGATATACCAAGTTAGCGTCTAGTGTGTGCTAATAAATACAAAGTATTTTTATACTCATCTGGTGTGGTTCTTTCTTATGTGTACGCTTGCTGACTGACTAAAGAGGTAAGTTTACCCGCTTTACTCCCTCCTAAATAAGCCTTAGTTGCTCTCCACAGATACCCCTTGAGAGCTTTGGTTTTCAGGGACCTAAACACTATCACTAAGGGTTGACTGGACTCAGTGCACAGTGCCTCACCATAGGTGGACACTATATACTGAGCCAGCCTCCTATATGGTATCTCCAGTCTGAGGTGGCGCATGGTCTCTTTCAGCAGTGGGGAGAGCCTTGGTTAGATCTGTTCCCCTCCGAAGAGAGCGCGCAATGTCAGCAGTTTTGCACGCTGGAGTTTCCAAGTCAGCTATGGGTCGGCAACGTTTTTCGTCTCAAGTGGAGCTCAAGCGTCCTGTCCGCCTTTTTGTCCATACCACTTCTGCCCAGAATTCTCATGAAGATTAAGAACGACCGGGCCCAAGTCATTCTTGTGGCTCCAGACTGGGCACGTAGAGTCTGGTATCCAGAACTTCTTTGAATGAGCATCGATCCTCCAACCAGGCTGCCTCTTCGGGAGGATCTTTTGTCATAGCAGCAGGGGAGGGCCCCCCCACCCAAGCCCGTCACCTCTCTGCCTCTTTGTGTGGAGACTGAACGGCGACAGTTGATAGCTTTTGACCTTCCTCTCGAAGTATGTATTTTAATCTTGGCAGCCACGTGTCCCTCCATTAAGACGGTGTGCACCTCCCATTGGTGACAGTTTGTAAATTATTGTACAGAAAGGTCTATTAATTCTCTTTCCGCTTCCCTATCTAATATTCTTCTTTTTATTCTTACCATTGCCCAGCAGGGCTCTGCTTTGGGTACTCTCAAGGGTTATCTTTCTGCTCTGTATGCTTTTTTGCGGCTGCCTGACCAACCCTTCTTATTCAAATCCCCTATTGTCATTAGGTTTTTGAAAGGGCTTGTACATATGTTTCCACCTACTCCCCTTATCATGCCACACTGGGATCTAAATCTGGTTCTCATATATCTCATGTGTGCTCCCTTCGAGCCTTTACACCATTGTCCCCTCCGGCTGCTTACCATCAAGACAGCCTATCTAGTGGCGATAACATCTGCCTGGAGGGTGAGTGAGTTGCAGGCTTTGTCATCCAAGCCTCTTTACCTTATGACATTCTTGGATAAGGTGGTGCTTCGCACCTGTGCCTCATTCCTTCCAAAAGTGGTGACCCCATTCCATCTGGGTCAATCGTTCACACTCTCACCATTTTTGCTTCTCCACATCCCTCTAAGGAAGAAGAGCATCTTCATTGTCTGGACCCAAAAAAAGTGTTGTCATTCTAACTTGACAGCACAAAAGATTTCTGGGTACACAACCAACTCTGTGTGGGTTACATGAGAGCTAAAAAAGGTCAGGCAGTGCAGAAGTGAACCATTTCATGCTGGGTCATTATCTGCATTAAGATCTGCTGCTCCCTGGCTAGGAAGCAGCCTACGGAAGGCTTACGAGCCCAGTCTACCAGGGGCAAGGCATTAGCTCGTAGAATGCCAGTCCTGGACATCTGCCAGGCTGCAATGTGTGCTTCATTGCACACGTTTGTGAAACACTACAGCCTGGACAGTCAAGTCTGTATGGACGGGCATTTCGCCCGTTCGGTCCTGCAGGACTTTTTAGTCTAGAAAATCTGTCCTCAGCCCACCGCCAGGAAGTATGACTTGGGTAGCTATTCAAAGGTAAGGAATCTGCAGCTAGAAGTCTCTATCAGATGAGCAAGTTACTTACCTTCTGTAACGCATTATCTGGTAGAGACGATATCTAGCTGCAGATTCCTTACAGATCCACCCATGCCTCCCCGCTCTGTGGACTCATTTATAGGGCTAGTGTTGCTTCCTATACAGGGCCCTAGTTTTGACACACAGTAGTCAGTTCACTTCATGGCTCTGCACTTCTGGTGTGGAAAAAGTGAAAAGGAGCTGATGCCTTGCGCCTGGGTAGTGCCTATATAGGTGACCGCGACATCACAACCGGCACCAATGACACCGGTGACGCCACACAGAGTTGTACGGAGACACCCGACGGTGCGCAAGGGTACTGCTCACGCAAAAGTTTCTGAATCCAGTCTGATGCCTGGGAAATTCAAAGGTAAGAAATCTGCAGCTGGATATTGTCTCTACCAGATAATGCATTACTGAAGGTAAGTAACTTGTTCAACGCTGCTAAAGCCGGACGAACCAGCTGAGTACTGCGATTCCTATAATCCCCTTTCTTTAATAAACGTACATACTAAGATATACACGAAGGAGCTCGCCAATCGCCTGTTACCGCTTCTGCCACTGATAGTGAGACGGGACCAGTTAGGTTACATCCCCGGTCGGTCCCCTTCGTAAAACCTCCGCACCATCTTTACTGTCATGCAGTACCTAGACTCCCAGGACTCTGCAATTGCTGCCCTTTTTGATGCCACTAAGTTGTTTGATTCTTTAGAATGGGCATACCTTTTTCCACTACTTGCGTGCTTGTGGTTCAGTCTACAGTTCGTTAAACAGGTTCAGCTTCTTTATGCTCTCTCACTGCTTGTGTGCGGTTATATGGGCTCATCTCTGATCCCTTTCCAATCTCCCGTGGCACACAACAGGGGTGCCAGTTGTCACCGCTCCTGTTCGCTATTGCCATGGAGCCCCTAGAGGTGTGGCTCCATCGACACCATGCAAGCAGGGGTATTGTCTTTACAACTATGGGTTTGGTGGTCTTGTTGTATGTGATCGACATAACCCTCTACGCATGCGACCCACAGGCGAATTTGATACCCCCAACACGTGAGGTCATGCGCTTTGGAGGTTACTCAGGTATTCAAATAAACTGGTCCAAATCCTTTCTATTCCCGCAAATGGACAGACACTACACCACCTTTCAACACCAAGTACCCTCTGAAATGGGCAACCGACCCGATCAGGTATCTGGGAATATCGCTCAGCAGGGATCTAGAGGAGCTATGGCGAGTTAATTATGGTCGCGCGGTTGACTGGTTGGAAGACCGAATCCGAACATGGTCTAAGCTCCCCCTGTCCATAGCAGGCAGCATTGCGATAGGGAAAATGGTCATACTCACTAAATTTCTCTACCTCTTCATGAAAGTTTCCCTCCGACTCACTGCTCAATTCTTCAAGCATCTGAGATCAAACTTGGTGACGTTGATCTGGGCAGGCAGACAACCAAGGGCCTCCTATGAGCTCCTCACGCAGCCACACTCGTAGGGAGGACTGAGGGCACCAAGCCTGCTGCTGTATGCACTATGTGCCAAAGTTCCCTTTCTTCACTACTGACTTCACCCTACACCATTTCAGCCGCATCTGTCCATAGAGAGAGATCATGCTTCCCCTGGCTGCTATTAACAGCACTGTTTAAGCCTTACAAGGCATCAAGGGCGGAAATCAATACAGTTGAATGTGTGTGTTGGGCATGGAAGGCGTTGAGAAAGCTGCCGGACTATCACTTCTTTATGCCCCCTCCATCCCATTTGCTAACAATCCCACAGTACCACCACTACAAGATAAGGGTACCATTATCTGTGCAAGCGGGAGGGACATTAGGGTGTTTTCGGACCTGTACCCTGATGACCAATTACTCCCACCATTTGATGATATGACATCCTCGCCGGACTATCACTCCTCTTTGCCCCCTCCATTCCACTTGCTAACAATCCCAAAGTACCACCGCTACAAGAAAAGGGTACCATTATGTGTGCGAGCGGGAAGGACATTAGAGTGTTTTCGGATCTGTACCCTGATGACCAATTACTCCCACCATTTGAGATGTCATCCCCGGCCCCCACTTTTCTGGACACATTATTATACTATCAGTTATGCGCCACTTGCCACACACTATAGAATACCTTCTCTGTCCCCCCACCAACCCTCCCAGCACTGGAACATATGCTCACCTGCTCATCACCGTGAAAATTAATTACCTGCCTATATAATCATGTGCAAAGCTCTTCACCAATCCTTTCCCTGAAGGCTTGAGGAGCTTGGAACGCAGACTTAGACTCCCCCCTGTCACATGAGCAAAGGTCCTTTTGCTGTGGCTAATTAGAACTGCTATCACCAAACTATCGGCTGCGCCTTAGACACATCAAATACATACAGTGTCGATATCCCACGCCGCTACAACTTTTCAAAATGGGCTTAGTCCCTGACTCCCGATGTTTCAGATGCCACTCACCACAGGCCACCTTTATCCATCTGACATGGGACTGCCCAAAAGTGGCAGATTTTTGGAGAGCGGTAGACATAGCCCCTGTGGTTGAATTGCTTGGCTACGTGAAAGATACACCCACTATGCACTGCTGGCTCACAGCCATGTTACTTCAATTAGCTAAACACAGGGTAGCCATGCACTGGGGCAGGAGGCCGGCCCGACCATCAATGCTTGGCTGAGCGACGTGTCCTATTGTCAGGAGCAACTAACCAATTACTGGGAACTTATGGCGATCAGATCTCATCCTAAAGACATATGGGAACTCTTCACTTCTTTCCTTCGGCAGAGGGACTCCGACTCATCGGGGCCTGTGGGAACCACACTGCTGGCATGAGGCCAAGGGCTGTTTTTGGGCAACCCTAATTAAGGGTCGACTACCTCTGTTTTTCTGTGTCGGAATGCAATCTTACTGAGTTCTTGACATTATTCTGTTGCTTTTGGGTCTGTTATTGATCCTACCCTCAATTTGATATTGGTGGGATTGCGACATGAATAATGTAGACGGATTCGTTTGGTGCAGTGTGTGACTACTCTTCAATTCAGCATGACTGTTGTTGTGTTGTTTAATATCACTAAATTCCAATGAAAGCAAAAAAAAAAAACTTTCCTTTGAGTTATGGCATGGAGACAGCTACTTTACTCATCACTGATGACGTCCTCCTGACCCCTTTATGCTCATATTTCTAGTCCTCCTAGCTGTCTTACACATTGTTGACAATCCCGACTTTATCCGCATCCTGAAGTCTTGAATGGGATTCACTGGCAATGTCCTTCACTGGTTTTTACTCTAACCTTTCCAACAGACACCTGTCCCCATGGGCACCACCAGGTCCCAGAAGATCTGTAGCAAAGTCCCATCACGCCCTTGTCTTCTTCAATCTCTACATAAAGCCTTTGGGACTCCACTCACTGATATGTCAATGATATGTAACTCTACTTAAAAGTCTCCTCTACTCTAGACATCCAGTAGCACCTTATCCCAGACCTTGATGTTCAACAACTACCTTATGCTCAACCCCAACAAGAGTGAAATCCTATTATTTTCAGTTTCTTGAACTTTGACAGCTTCAAACCTCAACTTTCAACCAATGCAAAGTCGCTTAAATTCACCCAGCACACAATCCTCACCCTCAAGGAACACACTGTCAAGAAAACAAAGACAATCTGGCACCAGCTCACTTTACTAAAGAAAGTGAAAACGTTCTTCCCAGAAAGTGACTTCAGGACTACTCTTTAAGCTTTGAATACTCTCTGATATGAATGGTGGAAATTCTGTATTCCATTGCCTGCCAGACTCCACACTGCCCCACCCCTTAAGGGCATGCTACACACCGCAACACGTCTTAAGAGATATGCTCACATCATCCTAATGGCACTCTAGCAGCTCCCATGCCATCCTGCACCATCTTCAAAACCAGCTGCATTATTTATAAAACCATCATGATCAGCACCCTTGCCAATCTGCCTGACATACTCACCATCTCTGGTGGGTCTCTGCAAACCCACAGCCAGGGCACAATCAGACTGGAGACAAAGAAATGTAAAAAATAATAAATTAAGCAAGAGTCCTTTCCCATCAATGCACTGAGAATCTAAAACAACATCCGGGTGTCCATCCAAATTGATCCAACTCTCCTCCGATTTAGAAAGAGCTGAAGATGCACCTCTTTAAAGAACACTACATAATGAAGCAGTAACAGTACACATCGGTTCCCAGAAACCAGGCACCTTTCCATTCACTTGTTGACTGTATCCTTGCCTTTGACCCTGTACAACCTAAGCTGCCTTTTGTCAAAGTTTGTGCAGTAAGATTAGCACATACATACATACTTGCATAACCAACTTAATCTGCCTGCAAACTGCAAACAGCTAGAGATTGCTTAACTTACATTATGAAGTGGAAGTGATTTATAACATGAACACTTGCAGAGAATTAAAATCTTCTCTTGATGTGTCCCCATCAGTTCTTACCATATGTTCTAAAATTGGTGCTTAATATAGTCCTAACAGCTTTAATGAAAAGCCCACTTGAAACAAGCCATAGAGCACACATCCAGTACCTCTTTTGGAACATAGCATTCCTACTAGCCATAATTTCATCCAGCATAGTATGTTAAGTGCAGGTGCACGTTTGTAAAGAGACAAAATCTGATAAAGACTTCTAGCTGCAGATTCCTTACCTTTGAATTTCCCAGGCATCAGGCTGGATCCGGAAACCTTTCTTGAGCAATACCCCTTGCGTGCGCTGTCAGGTGGCTCCATTCGGCTCCGCATGAGGTTGTGACATCGCTGTACCTATATAGGCGCCACCAAGGCACGCAGGCGCCAGTTCTTTTCTTTCTGTGCCAGTTAAGTGCTGATCCGGGAAGAGCTACCTCTCTGTTGCTTTTTGACAGGCCTTTTCTCGACTTTTTCGAGGAAGAACGGGTTAAAGTCGTGCAGGGCCTGTCCTCGCACGATGTCGGTTACCGATCCCCACCTCGTCTGCCTCTGGTGTCTTGAGCGCGACCACGATCTGAAGTCGTGCTCGAACTGTTGAGCTATTGCGCCGAAGACCTTGCGGGAGTGGGCGTTGAGGCTCCCTGCGGCCCGGCAGTCAACACTGTCCGAGACTCCGTGAAGGTCCCGGTCCCGATCGAAGAAGAAGAGGTCGCCGGACCACTCCCGGACCCCAAAGTCCTCTTCGTCCCACTCGAGGTTGTCGGGACGCTCGGGAAAGAGGCACAAGAAGAAAAAGAAGTCTAAACAAACTTCATCTTCACCTAGAATGTCATCCGTCGACAAAGGAGGTAAGGAGCACCAACACTTTAGACACGGTTCTGCGGAGCCGGAGTCAGGGTCTACTTCATGCCTCCCTCCCTTTCCGGGAGCTGGAGCGACCTCCACTCAAATCAAAGAATTCTACGAGGCCATGCGCAGCGTTTTTGAGCAGGCCGACTCCTCTGGTGAGACCCCGGGCCCCGTGAGGTCAGAAGGGGCCCCATCGGATTTGATGCCATCAGCTCCGGCCACAGCACCGGTGGGGCCTCAAAGATCCGATCACGGATCTGGGTCGACGCTAGTCATGCCACCGCTACCTCCCTCTGCGTCGGACCCGAAGTTGGTGCCTTCAGTGCCGCCGGTGCACATCGGCGGTACCAGCCCCATCCTTAACCCCAACGACACGGAGTCGGAACGACGTCGCTCGACGCCGATTCCGGTGCCAATTGAACCCAGGGGTTCTATGTTGTACCTGAACACTTTGAGGATGTGTTAGGCTCGGGAGAGGAATGGGAGGGGTCTATACCCTTTGGAACACCAGGGTGACTCTGTGGAGCAGTTGGACTGGTATGGGGATCTTGGAGAGGCCAGTGGACTGGATATTTCTCCAGATACTGGCAGGCTCTCTCCGCCAACTGTGGCTATGGAGGAGGGGGCATCTTATGCCTTGGTGGTCAAGAGGGCTACTGAGGTCCTTGGACTGGAGTTGCCCTCCGTGGAGGTCAGGACTAATCTCTTGACTAAAGTGCTTCAGGCTGGTGCTTCCACCTCAGAACCCCTTTTGCCCTTTAATGAAGCACTTACCGATGTCCTTCTAGGCACGTAGTCCAAGTCTAGCACAGGAGCTCCTGTGAATAAGACAATTGCACGCCGCCATCGCCCAACCCCGGGCGACCCAAAGTTCCACAACCAACACCCAACCCCAGAAAGTTTGGTGGTGCAGGCCTCTACATCACAGGGCGCGTTCCCTTCTCCCCCTCCTGACAGGGAATCCAAGAGGCTGGATTAATTTGGTAAGAAAATGTTTTCTTCTTCCAGCCTGGCATTCCAGTCGGTGAATACCGCTTGCTTATTGGTCTGTTTCTCCCATTCCCTTTAGGAGACAGTTGTGCAAGTGCTGCTACAAGTCCCGGAGGAGGCCCGAGCTGTGCTCTCTCAGGCAGTTAAGGACGGGAGAGATGCAGCAAAATTCACTATAAGGTGTGGCCTTGACACAATGGATTTGCTGGGCAGATCGATTTCTACGACAGTGGCCTTGAGGCGCCACACCTTGCTTAGGACAACTGGCTTCTCGGGTGTCCAGGCTAATTTGATGGATATGCCCTTTGATGGAACCCCCCTTTTTGGGGAAAAGACCGATTCGGCCCTAGTGAGGTTCAAGGACTCTCGAGTTATGGCAAGATCCTTGGGCCTCTCTTCTACTCCATGTGGCCAGTCTACTTTTCACCCCTTTCGTGGCAACGGAAGGGGTTTCCAGCCGTGTCAGCCCTATCCCAGCCACCGTCCTGAGCAGGCCTCCCAAACCGTGTGGGGACGTTGAAGCGGTTAATTCCGGCCTAGGAATGAAAGCCAGAAGTCGTTGGCCACCCTGCCCTTGGCAGCCGCAGCCTCCAAGCACGCCTAGTCTGACTCTGCAAGACCACACCACTCCAGTTGGCTGGAGAATCCATCATCATCTTCCCCACTGGAGGTCCATAACATCGGACAAGTGGGTCTTGCAGATCATTCAGGAGGGCAATTCGCTGTCTTTCCTTTCTTTTCCTCCTCCCATTCTATCAAATCAGGAACGACTGATGAAGGATCATTTAAAATTGGTCCAGGAGTAAGTTACAGCTCTCTTGGCCATGGGGGCTATAGAAAGGGTCCCGATTTCAGAAGTTGGCAGTGGCTGTTATTCCCGCTACTTTCTGATTCCGAAAAAGAACAAGGGGCTGCGGCCCATTTTAGATCTTCGGACCATCAATCTCTTCCTCAAGAAGGAGAAATTCAAGATGCTCACTCTAGCTCAGGTCTTGTCTGCCTTAGACCAAGAAGACTGAATGGTAGCGATAAACCTGCAGGATACCTACTTTCATATCCCCATCCTGCCGGGCCTCAGACGTTTCCTGCGGTTCAAGTTGAGCTGCGAGCACTTTCAGTTCTCCATGCTCCACTTCGGCCTTACCAGCGCCCCTCAGGTGTTTGCAAAGGTGATGGCGGTGGTCGCAGCTCATCTGCGCAGGTTAGGGGTGTGGTCTTCCCCTACCTCGACGACTGGCGTTGAAGGCGTCCTCGCCCCAGGCGGTCGTCTCCCACCTTCAGACTAAAGCAGACCTCCTGCATTTGCTGGGGTTCTCTATAAATGTGCCGAAGTCACACCTGACTCCTTCTCAGACTCTCCCTTTCATTGTAGCTGTTCTGGACACAGTGCAGTTTCGGGCCTATCTTCCTGAGCAGCGAGTCCAGGATATTCAGGTTATGATTCCGATGTTTCAGCCTCTATCCTGGATTTTGGGGAGACTGACTCTGAGACTGCATTCTGTTGGTAAAGCATACCAGGTGGCGTATGCAGGATCTGTAGTGGGACTTGAAGTTCCAGTGGGAACATCATCGGGGAAATCTCACCGACGTGGTTCAGATCTCGGAAGGAACCGCAAAAAATCTGCATTGGTGGTTAAAGAATTGCGATTGGGTCAATGGCAGACCCCTCTCCCTTCCCCAACCAGATCTCACAGAGGTGACAGATGTGTCACTTCTGGGAGGGGCGGCCATCTGGGAGAGGTGGAGATCAGGGGACACTGGTCTCCGGCGGAATCGGGGCTTCACATCAATTTGTTGGAGCTCCGGGCGATTCGGTTGGCATTGAAAGCATTTCTTCCCTCTGTCAAGGGGAAGTTAGTGCTGGTATTCACGGACAACTACACTGCCGTGTGGTACTGCAACAAGCAGGGAGGGGTGGGGTCATGGACCCTTTGTCGAGAGGCCCTGCGTCTCGGGACATGGCTGGAACAGCAGGGCATAACCCTGGTGCTTCAACACCTGGCAGGTTCTCTGAATGCCAGGGCCGACGAACTCAGCCGTCGATGCCTAGCGGATCATGAATGGCATCTCCAGTCGGATATGGTGTAAGGTCTCTTTCAGCAGTGGGGAGAACCTTGGTTAGATTTGTTCGCCTCTGAAGAGAACGTGCAGTGTCAGCAATACTGCGCGCTTGAGTTTCCAAGGCGGCTATTGCTCGGCGAGGGCTATCGTCGCAAGTGAAGCTCAGGCATACTGTACGCCTTTCCGCCCATACCACACCTGCCCAGGGTTCTGAAGAAGATCAGGAGCGACCGGGCCCACGTCATCCTTGTGGCTCCGGACTGGGCGAGGAGAGTCTGGTATCCAGAGCTTCTGAAGATGAGCATCGATCCTCCAATCAGGCTGCCCCTTCGGGAGGATCTTCTGTCCCAGCAACAGGGGAGGGTTCTCCACCCGAACCTGCCAACTCTGCGCCTCCATGCGTGGAAATTGAGCGGCTGCAGTTGATGGCTTTTGACTTTCCTCCCGAAGTATGTAATGTTATTTTGGCAGCCAGGTGGCCCTCCACTAAGATGGTATATGCCTGCTGTTTGCAGAAATTTGTATTATACTGTACAGAAAGGTCTATTGACCCTCTTTCTGCTTCTCTTTCCGCTGTTCTTCTATTCATTTTAACCCTTGCCTAACAAGGCTCTGTTTTGGGAACTCTTAAGGGTTATCTTTCTGCTCTGTCTCCTTTTTTGCTGCTGCCAGACCAGCCCTCTCTCCTTAGGTCTCCAATTGAACATAGGTTTCGAAAAGGGCTGGCTCACTTGTTTCCACCCACACCCTTGGTGTGCCGCAGTGGGACCTTAATTTGGTCCTCATCTATCTTATGTGTGCTCCCTTCGAGCCGTTTCCATCTGGGTCACTCCATCACGCTGCACACCTTCTTTTCTCCTACACATCCCTCTAAGGAAGAGGAGCGTCTCCACCGCCTGGACCCAAAAAGTGTGTTGTTGTTCTACCATGACCGCACAAGAGTTCCGGGTGAGCGACCAACTCTTTGTGCGGTCTGTGGGAGCTAAGATGGGAAGGACAGTGCAGAAAAGGACCATCTCTCGCTGGGTCGTTCTCTGCATTAAAATCTGCTATTTTTTTTTTTTTTTCCTCATTTGTGCAATAAAAAACTGGAAGAAAAAGGAGCAAGAGGGTATCACTCTCACCTCCAACCAGTGAGTTTGGTCAGGAGCAAGTCCCCGATCTTCCTGTCCATAGGGTCCCGAAAGAGAGAAGGTCTGGGGGTACCAGTCCTAATCCCTATCACCCGGGAGTTATCGCAAATTGCTTAATCATCGGACTTCTGAGCCAATTTAACAAACTTAAAACACCAGTGTAAATATATCAAATCAAAAAAATCTGATCCCAGATAACCCCAAAAATCAAGCTTCTTAATCCCCTCCCTACTCCCATCCAACATTCGTACCCTTCGTTTCGAGTCCAACCATTCCTTCTTCGAGGGGGGTCCTGGGATACCCACTTAATGCAGATCTCTCGTCTGACTAAAAGTATCAATACGAACAGCAGATTCCTCCGCTTACTACCCAGGGTAGCCCTTAGCCCCTCCTCATTCACCACCCCAAACATAATTAAACTTATGCTTACCTCCAGGTTCGTGCCCAGTACTGTCAAAAGGACCTCACTTACATCATGACAGAACATATGCAGGTCATCGGCTGCTTCTTCCCCACACTTAGGGCAGCTCCTAACCGACTGCTTACTCATCCTTGTCAATTTTTTCGATGACCAATATGCCCTGTGTATCGTGAATTGATGGTTTTTCCTGAGTGAGGCAGCACAAACAACATACCACAGAGTAGACATCGATACTTGCCAGAGATTTTGTATATCCCCCGGCGGCAGATCCTTCCTCCAGATCTCAATAGGAAGATTGAACTCCTCTTCTCCCGCAAGTACCAACATTCAGTACCAGTTCGATTTCTCCTTTTGCTGTGGAGTGCTCTTTAGAAAATTTTCCTCCAGTTCACTATTTCCCACAGCATCCTTCTCCAGCAATTTCACCCGGCTAGCCAGCTGGTAGTATTTGAATCTAGAAATCCCCCTGTTCACCATTAATGGCAATTGTTCCCAGACTACCAAGGTCTTTTCATTAAGTACCTGGCCCCATCTCGTTATTCCTGCTTTCACTAATGGGCCTGAAAGATTATCCTTCAAGCACTCGGGAGTCCATGGAGATGCCCATATTGGGGTGTGACTGCTGTAATATAGGACTCCTACATCTCTCCTGATTCGACACCAGAGTTTACATGCTGCTAGGAGTGCCTTCAACTTCACTTTTTTAAAACATTTCGGATGCCCACATTTATATAGGAAACCATCCGCCTCTAGCTGGGTCATAGCTTGTAGGTATGGAGGGTACTTTTGATGTTCTTGAAGTAGGATTCTCATTGCTTTGAACTGGAAAGCCCTACAATATTGGAACATGTCTGGGCTAGCTATTCCTCCCTGTTGTTTCCCCCTGCTGTGTTTCCTCCACGCAATTCTGGTTGCATTAGAAGCCCAGATAAAACTGTTCAAAGCTCCCTGTAATTTATCAAACCAGACTTTCTTAAATTCTAGGGGTATTGATGTGAACAAAAACATAAATTTTGGTAGTATGGACATCTTCAGAATGTTCGATCTTCCCGAGAAGGACAGTGGGAGCCCTGCCCAGGATTTTAACAATTTCTTAGTCTCATTTGCTACCCTCTCAAAATTCAACCATGCGACATCCTCTACGTTCTTCGACACCGTTATACCCAAATATCTTATTGATTCCTTTACCAGGGGGTTGTTACTCTGGGAGATCCACTCCATCACTTCGGTTTTTTGCCAATTTTTCTGGTAACCTGAGACCTCCCCAAACTTATCCAGGATATCTGAGATTGCTGGAAGTGAGAATGACAGATTTGTTGAGAATATCATCAGCATACAGAGCTACCCTCTTCTCCCAATCCTGAAATTCAAAAGGCAGGATCTGCTTACTAGCCCTGACTTTACTAGCAAGAGGTTCAATGTAAAGATCAAAAAGAAGGGGGGAGAGAGGGCAGCCCTGCCTTGTACCTCTTGAAATGTCTATCCTTTGTGTCGGGTTACTGTTTACCAATATCCTTGCAGATGAACTCTCATAAATCACTTTTAAAACCCTACTGAATGCCTCTCCCAACTCATACTTCTCTCCAACTTTGTGCAGAAAGGGCCAGCTCACCCTATCGAAGGCCTTCGTTGCATCGAAGGTAATTATCGACAAAAGGAGCCCCCCTGACTTGCAATGTCTATTGCCCCAAGCAACTCATGAGTGAACTCATGGATCTGCCTGCCCTTAATAAACCCTTTCTGGTCCGGGTGTATCAGTTTATCAGCTATCCCTCCCAATCTCTCGGCCAGGATCAGCGTAAAGATCTTATAATCGCTGTTTAACAGTGATATGGGTCTATAGGATTCACAATACTTTGGATCTTCCCCCGTTTTTTGCAAAAGGCAAATAGTTGCTTCCTCCCAAGACTTCATTATAGCAGACCCCCGAGAAAGACCAGTTTAAAAAGGTTTGTTAAGAAGGGGGCGATCTCCTCTTTAAGGGACAAATAGATTTCATTTGGAAGGGCATCCGGGCCTGCCTCCTTCCCCCTTTTCAATCTCGCTATTGCTCCTACTACCTCCTCAGTCGTTATTTCAGAGTTCAGCGACCCCCTTTGCTCCTCTGACAGTGTTGGAATTGATAGGTCCTCAAAATATTTCCTAAATTGGTCTTCTGTAACCCTGACATCTTCTGTATAGAGGGTTTGGAAAAACTCTGCAAAGGCTCCCTCTGTCTTCTTGTCTTCACACCTAAGTGAACTTTGCCCTTCTGTCCTAATGGCTGGAATCCTAGTCTGGTTCTGTTCCGTTTTTAATTTCCATGCCAGAAGTTTGCCGCACCCCTCCCCATATTTGTGATGTGCAAACTTACTCGCCTCCCACTTTCTCCTAACTGTTCCCTCCAGAATACAAGACAACTCTTCCGTCCTTTCTCTTATTTCCTCCTCAACCCCGCTGAGTCCCCTGTCCTTGATCTCCCATCCTCACCATCTCATTCAACTGTTTAAATCTGTTTTCTATGGAACTTATTTTACTCTTAAGAGTCTTAATTTTTAATGCAGTGCTACCAATCAACCTCCCCCTGATAACTGCATTATAGGCATCCCAGGTTACTTGGGCTGAAGTACTTGTACCATTTGTGGAAAAATACTCCCTGGTTATCTCCTTCAGCTTTATCGCAATTTGTTGGTCTAGCAATAAGGTTCTCTCCAGAGTCCACCTTGGCGGGGGGCCCTTCTCCCCCATATTTAATTTTAGACAAACTGCCGACAGGTGGGCAGGTAGATGTTCCACTGTTTTGACCATCTTCCTTTCCCCTCTCTCGACTAGGAAGTAGTCAGTCCTGGAGGTGTGACCATGCCTCCTATTCCTAAATGTAAATTGTTGTTCCTCCACCCCTTTCTCTCTCCACACATCCAACAAACCAAAATCATGCATACAGCGTTTCAAGCTTGCCCTCATTTGTGGTACGTTTGATTCTTGTGAAGTTTTTATATTCGGCCACCTGTCTTTCTTAGGGTCCAATAATAAATTAAAATCACCACCCAAAATGATGGGAGCTGAATACTCCAATAAGTGATTGTACAAAGATTGTAAGGGCGCAGGGTCGTCCGAGTTTGGGCCATAATAGCCTGCGATGACATAAGGTTTCCCCTGAATCTTAACTTTTACCACCGCCCATCTCCCCTTAGGGTCCGAATGAGACTTCATTATTGCTGCTTTGGCTGCTTTCTTAAGAGAAAGCAGCCCCTTAACGTAACAATTCTGATTTGTACATACTGAAGTATCTACCCAGTTTAACTTCTTTGTTACCTCCTCCCATTCTGACTTTAACAAGTGAGTCTCCTGCAGGATAATGATCTTGCTCTCTGCGACTCTCAAATATTCCAATACCTTCTGCCTCCTACTCCTGACCCTCAGCCCATTTACATTCCATGACAAGATATTGATTGACATTGGATCTAGGGTTGTGAATGCAACTCAGGTCCTTGGCCTCCCCCCTCACCACAAATCTCTTTAATCCACAAAATCGGACATATTTTTTTATTTTTTTCCCTATATGCTCCCATCACCCATGTGCTAATTTGTGTATCAACAAAGTTGTATACCCCCCCACCAACCACCCCAGGAGAACCCTCCCTTCCTTTACTGGGCGAAACATATTCTCCCTTCGAGACTCTGGCCACCATCTTATACCTTTTGTTGTAGTTTAATCTGTTTTATGAATGACTCCACTTCCTAGGGGTCCCTAAAATTATGCATTTGGTTTTGCCACATAATCCTTAAAGGACGCAGGGAAGCGCATTTGT
The DNA here is from genome assembly GCA_963921515.1 of Calotriton arnoldi. NCBI lineage: Eukaryota > Metazoa > Chordata > Amphibia > Caudata > Salamandridae > Calotriton > Calotriton arnoldi. The sequence goes on along the minus strand of CAWUFW010001335.1, from coordinate 2,676,124 downwards.
GCCATTGCCCCCAGTGAGTTTAACTCTAGGATATGTTTGCCTAGCTCCCATTGATGGTCTTGAGTGGCCCTAGAGATATCGGAGTGGATTCTAAATGACCAATCTCCCTTCTTGTAGATGCCAGCCTTAAGCGCCTCAGATAGGATCCTCTCTTTCAGAGAATAGGACTGGAAACTGATTAAAAAAATTTGTGGATTTTTCCTTGCTCCGGTTTTCCTGAATGGATCCCTATGAACCCTCTGAATATCTTTTTCCAGGGATGATGTTTCCAGACCAGGTATGAATTCACTGAGTAGTTCCACTACGAAACTCTTAACGTTTTCACCTTCTTCCCCCTCTGGGATATTTAATAGCCTCAGGTTGTTCCTCCGAGCATTGTTCTCCAAAAATTCCATCTTGTCCCTGAGGTCTTGTTCCCTCGCCTTTAGTGCCTTAATCTCACTCTGATTTTCCTCCACCTCATTACTTAGGTATGTCAAAGAGGCCTCTAAAACTGCCACCCGGTTCATCAGAGAATTAATTTTTTCCTCTAGGGCCTCACATTACTCCTGGATCTTACCCTGATTCCTCTCAGAGGTGGCAAACTTCGCTCTCATTTCCTCAATCATAGACTCCATCAGTCTTTCCACCCCAGAGAGTAGAAGGGGTTCCTTAGAGTTTTGCAGCGCAGCCATTGCACCGATACTGTCACTGGGGTTGCTCCGGCACTGACTCTGATGCGGACTCTGATTCTGGGCATTTTCCTGCCCCCCCCCTGTAGTTTAGTATCCGGAGCCGCTTCACACTCCCTCGTTGCCAGCATTTGGAATTTATTGCTCAACACAATACCTTCCCCTGCTATTTTCTCTGCACCCACTTCCATTGACATCTCAGTAATTTTACCCCAGGTGGAGGCTTCCCTTACAGCAGAGACTGGCGAAGGCAATCTAGCTTGGACCTTAAAAAAGGATGGCAATGAGGGGGTGATTTTGAGTTTTGAGCCCGTGCCCCTTTCCTTAGATGACACCGATAGAGGTGGAGTAGGGTGTTTGAGGTGCTTCTCCCTCTGTTTCCGAGGAGTACGAACTGGCACTGGTACTAAGCAATCAGCCGGGGTGACAGCGGGGGGGTGGGGGGGGTGATATATGCTTAAATTCCTGGTTCTTAAACAATAACTTATCCCCTGCTTCTTATTTATTTCTCCCAACTGCGGTACTTGCAAACATTCCCCCCTCACCTGTTTGCTCCTGTCCTCCAACTCCTCACCTTTATCCACAATGACAGGGGCTCGTGCACATCTTCTACTCCCCGTGCAGATATAACAGAAGAAGAAATAGTTGAACTAATAATGAGCGTACGCTCATCCAAGGCAGCAGGACCAAATGGTATCCCTATAGACTTGATAAAGTTAAACACAACCTTTTGGAGTGCGATGCTGTTTTTGCAGGTAATCAAATATGGAAGGATGCCATCGTCCTGGAAAGGAGCGATTGTCCATCCAATTTATAAACCAGGCCCAAAAGATGATCCGTCCAGTTACAGATTAATAGCATTGTTGGACTTTGAAGGGAAATTGTTTGCAAAACACCTTCAAAATAAATTAAGATCATGGACAGAGGAAAAATCATTAATACCAATAACCCAAACTGGATTTCTCTCAGGGTGTTCGATACTCGATAATATCACTTCATTGGCCCTGTTAGGAAAAAAAGCAGGCATACAGAAGATAACGCTATACTCCTGTTTTGTGGATTATTCCGCAGCGTTTGATAAGGTTAACCGACAAAGGCTGTGGAGTAAATTAACAGCATGGGAAATTGATCAGAATCTTTTGAATCTTATTATTGGCCTGCATTCGGAAACATGGCTTCAGGTGAAATTGGCTCATGATAATACACTGTCGCCAAAAATGGATACCACAAATGGTCTTACGCAAGGCTGTGTCCTTGCACCGCTGTTATTTTCTCTCTATATTGCAGACATAGATTTGGTGTAAGTTCCGATATGGGTGTAGCACCTAAATTAGGAGGTAAGAAGATACCATACCTAGCATATGCGGACGACTTAGTAATTTTGTCCCTAACTCTGAAAGGACTCCAGTACCAACTGAACCAACTACATACCTATAATACAGTGAACGGTTTGATAGGCAATTTGTCAAAAACAAAAATTGTGACGTTTGGACAGTCTATAAAACCTAAAAAGTGGACACTAGGAGAAAATTTAATTGAGGTAGTGGAACAATATATCTATCTCGGAGTAATCTTTGACAACAAGTTATCATGGTCAAGCCATAAAGTTAGTAAAAGTGCAAAATCAACTGCTATTACTAAATTAATTTCGAGATTCATGAAAATGTTTGGAGGAAATGCTATTAATCCATCACTTAAAGCATTACAAATTAAAATGATTCCGTACTTATTATATGCATCTCCAGTAATGAATAAGAAAGTCATTCTTGATATTGAGAAATGCTTTATGAAATGTGTACGCACCATACTTCATCTACGACAGGCAACTCCACATTGTACCATAAGATTGGAATTCGGTCTAAAATCTCTGGAACTGTTGCATAAGAGAAGTTGTGTGAACTACATTATTGACTGTGCCAAGGCTGATCCATGCACATTGAAACATCTAATATTTCAGGAACTCCGGAGCAAAAAATTCAGAGATTTACAACTATATAGTATAGTGATGGAAATAGGATCATATGACCTGCCTGATATACAGGAGATGGGGCGAATGACCAGAGATGTGCGGAAAAATCTAATACGTAATACGCTAACTACAAAGCAGTGGAATTCAGATCTTCTACAAGCTGGGAAACATAAACATATGGACCTAGTAATTGATACATATACCATACAGGCTCAAGAATACTTGAGATGGGTACATGGAATCTACCCAGTTACATAAAACGGAAATACTTAAGGTTTAGACAATTTTACATACCGATTGGGGAGTTTGAAGGGACTTGGAACCAGGCACTTAAAGGTATACAAGCATGTCGGCTTTGTGGAATTGGTAAGGAAACTCTTGAACATTTAATATGGGTCTGCCCGAAGATGCTGCCCATACGGAGGACATATTTACGCCCCTTCTTTAATAACAATAAAATAAGAACAACTGCAGAGGCCGTACAATACTGTTTCAGGCTCAAAGAGGATAGTGCAATTATAAGGACAGTACTGTTCTTAGAGCATGCCTATAAAGCATTAATTGTTTAGACAGCTTTTATAATATATATATATATATATGTATAAATACGGTATTATGAAATCTGTATGTCCTTTTTATAGGAAATTTTAATCACTGAAATTATTTTATTTTTTATATGCTCGCATTTTTTTTTCTGTTTTATTGTAATCAAATGATTAATACAATAAAGTATTTTATTCATTCATTCATTACTCCCCCGGGCACTTACCGATGTCATATGCGTTTCTCTCACCAAATCTTGCCTCTCCCGGGACACAGCATACACCCCGGTCTCAGCTTCAGCCTCAATCCCAGCTCCAACTCCGGTTTGTCTGCACTGAGCCAGCCCTGCACTAGTGAAGCTGACCACTCCCAGACGCAGATTCTTCCTGCGGCCCTCCTGCTACGTTTCGCGCTAGCAGCTGCCTCCGCCCACAGCAGCGTGCTCTCCGGGCTCCGGCAGACGGCAATGCTCCTTGGCTGCCGTTGAGCCTCCCGAGCTGGCCACATGAATGCCGCAGCAAAAAAAAAAGCTGGGTGAGTCTCCTTTTTTTAAATATATTTTTTCTATATTTTGTTCCGACAGTCGCAACATCACCGCTTATCTCCCCTTGAAGACTTTCCTGCTGCGGTTTCCATTACATCTCCCTATGTGACCAGAGCAGGCAGAGAGCCCCCGACCGGACCTGCTAGCCAGCCGCCATGATCTCCATGTTAAAATCTGCTATGCCCTGGCTAAGAGGCAGCCCCTTAAGGGATTAAGGGCTCATTCCATAAGGGGAAAGTCTGCGACTACGGCCTTGGCTCAGGGTGTCCTAGTACTAGATATCTGTCAGGTGGCAACGTGGGCATCTTTGCACAAGTTTGCCAAGCACTACAGCCTGGACAGTCAGGTCCGCAGGATGGGCATTTTGCCTGTTCGGTCCTACAGGACTTCCTAGTTTGAGGTATTGGTCCGCACCCACTGCCGGGATGGTATGGCTTGGGTATCTATTTGGCTTGGGTATCTAATTCATAGGTAAGGAATCTGCAGCTAGACATCTCTGTCAGATAAACAAGTTACTTACCTTTGGTAACGCATTATCTGGTAGAGACTCTATCTAGCTGCAGATTCCTTATAGCCCGACCCATGCCTCCCGCTTTGCGGACTAATGCTGTAGGGATAGGGTTAGGCTAGGTGTGGCGCAGCGGCCAGGGCGACTGACTCCGGAACCCGGGGGCTCACGGTTCGATCCCCGGTGGCAGATCAGCCCAGCACCATGTGACTCTGGGCAATAGCTCGCTTAATCTTCCCGACGGCCCCCAGCGCCTTGACACCTTCGGGTAATTGTTTGCGCTTTAAATACTGGACATTTACATTTACATTCCCCTTTTCAGGGCTCTAGTTTTGCACACGACTACGTCAGTTACTTCATGGCTCTGCGCTTCTGGCGTGGAAAATACGAAAAGTACTGATGTCCGCACGCCTGGGTGGCGCCTATATAGGTACTGCGATGTCATAACCGATGCTGCTGACGCCAACGACGTCACATGGAGCAGAATGGAGCCACCCGACTGCGCGCACGAGGGGTATTGCTCAGCAAAAGTTTCTGGATCCAGCCTGACTCCTGGGAAATTCAAAGGTAAGGAATCTGCAGCTAGATAGAGTCTCTACCAGATAATGCGTTACCGAAGGTAAGTGACTTGTTCGTTAAGGTAAGTAACTTTTTGTTATTGCACGAAGTATGATTTTTTTTTTTTACCATTTGGAGTTTCTATAACAGGCACATCAGGAGGCCAGCCCACTTTAGGGCAGGTTAGCAGCTGTCTTGCATAATACATTTTAACCTGGAAAAGTTATAACTCCATTCCCATATTTATTTTAGTAGAAACATAACTGTTGATTTTTGGGTTTTTACTATGTGTGCTCCCTTGAGGTCGCACAACACAATCCCCATGAATATTTACTTTATTTTTACATCATGTTCTTCTAAAATAGAGGTAGATCATTGAACCGATGACCATGACCCATATGTTCAAGGCCTTTTTGTCACATATAATTGCCAGGAAATTTTCTTCACAACTTCCAGAATGCATATTATGCCTTATTAGTGCTTATGCCTTATTAGTGCTCTTTTTATCCACAGTACTAGAGAAGTTTAGGCAACCAGGTCTGAAATATGCACAAGTTCTTAGTGAATTATAAAAATACATAACAATCTAGGTGTATTCAATATGCAAGTTCTAGTTTCAAATATTTTGTTCTCTACTCACGCTATGTATTCATAGATTAATGGCTGTAAAATGCATTTGCCATTGATTATGCTTTATGTATTTTAACTATGGATTCCTATTGATTTATGTTCTGACAATGAGTAGACCTCTTGATTGCTGCTTTTGCTTTCATCATTTGTTTCTCACGCTAGTGTAAAAGTGGCAACCATTTAATTTGATTGTAAATAATACTTCCAAATGTGGGAAAACTTAGTCTGATTCTCAGTTTATGACCTCACAGATTAATTTTAGATATTAGCTTAAAAACTTAAATCATTGTTATTTAGTTATAGTGTTACATAAATTCAGAGAGTCCATACTTGTAGCATATGAATTCTAGTCTCTGGACCTCTCTGGAAGTGCATGACAATAGAACGCCAATATGTGTAGAATAAAAAAGGTACAAAATGTTTTCCAATTTTTGGGCAGTCATATCCCTGAAAAACCCCTTTCATAGGTCAAATAAAGCAGCATAGTCCCCACTACCTCCCGATTTGACTGTTGCCACCGGGTATTAATGCATACATTTCAGTCGATTTAACAAGGTAGTATATGCTCCCTTTTGCTCTAGGACCAACCATAATGTTCTGCTGTTTATATTGTGAAACGCAAAATGTAAGTACAATTTGTCTTTCTTGGCAAATGCATATTTCAGTGTAAGTAGACGCAAGTTAAGGCTCAGCTTGGACAATTGAAAGCCTTGCACAAAGCCCCATAGCACATACATGAACATTTCAATTTCATCAACTCATGTTTGAAGATGGGATAGGAAGACCATACTTCTATTTTCATTGTGGTATCAAGAAGCAATGTAGGTCTACATCAAGCCAGGTGAATTCTGTTACCTTCTTAGAAGAATGCTATGCACACATTGCCCATGACAATGATATGTTATCCTTTTATATACAGCTTTCAATTCTATTTGTAAGAAGTGGAATCCTCAAATTAGATATAAACAAAACGATATCAAGCGAAACCCCATTAAGTCATTGACTCTTATTAACTCATATCAACTGTTAGCTTGGAAAGTTCAACGACATCCTATTCAGAGCCACCGAATTTTCCAAGGTTTCGTATAAAGTTGAAAAGTGGTCCAGCAAATGTAAGCAGAACTTTATCCGCCTGTTCACATCTTAGAATATTCATATTCTCTTTCTTATTTACCAAATTATAACAAATTATGAAACAGCACTAATAAAACAAGCATTAGCAAAGCCAAATAGGTCTGACATTTGCATGCGTTTGTGATGACTATTATTTTTTTTAAGCGCAAATATATGAATATATGTCACAGAAATAAAAATGAGAAAATATACTGCCAACTAAACATAGCCGCAATATGCATGCAATAAGAATCTATATTTAAAAACCACTCCGTGATGTGGCTGTTTTTTAATTGATGTTTTTAAAATTCCAAGCATTTCAGCTGCTGTGCGCACTGTCCTTTAGTACAATTGTTTTTGATGTACACCTGAATACATTACAACCAACCAAGCATTTAACTTTCAGGCAGCTACAAGGTTACAATGTCACTTAAACACTTTATAACAGCAACGCACAAAAGCAGGCGAAAAATAAATTCCCATCAAACGGGGCAGCCAAAGTGCAGGCAAAATAAAAAGCCAATATTTAACATTAAAATAAAAAATGAATAAAACAGCATACTTTGAACCATCTTTGTCACTGAAGAGAAAGGGACTATTTTTAGAGGATGTCAACAATGTGCACAGGCTTTGTGTTAGCTCTCAAAGTTAAGAGAGCCAATGGGTAAAGTGGGCTGACTCACTCTGTATGCTGTGGTGGGGGGGAGCAAAATATTAACAACAGTTTAACTGACCAGAGAATGAAGTCTGCAGACCAAAATCCCCCATGTAAGTATGTTTGGTATTTATTTTTTGAAAAAACAAAAGCATGACTAGACAACTAAAAAGGGGGCTGAAAGTTTACCTGAGAATTATTGCTCCATAGGACTTCTAGATGCAGCTCTATAAATCTTGCTAATCTTCAGGCTTGGGCAGACAGCAACAATATTATGAGTTTAAGTCATCCTATATTGATTGTGGGTCTGATTATGCATGGCTGTAAGCTGTACAATGTAATCATGAAGTACTATTTATTAAAAAAAGGCCAGTTCAAAGATCTGGAAGCCGCCTTTGACACCATCTCTTGTTACTTATTGTTTAATATTCTGACATTTTAAAGGTTGCACGCAGGACTGATTGAATGAATTAAGGTACTTTATGTTTATTTTACAGCCACAGTGTGATATGGTGCAAAAGGTTTTAAGAGGCTTCTGACAAGGCTGTTTCTTGCCACTTATTTCATGCCTTGCTCTTAGGTCTTTCACCAGATGTGCCTAAACTAAATGGCATATCGCTTACATTGATATTGTTTATGGACAATGTGGTCATTGTGGCCTGTACAGTAATCACTTTGTGGTCTCATCTTACTAGGTTTTAGTGACGTAGAGATGAGATGTTAAATGTCATACATTAAACATTACAGTTCCCAAAAGTAAACTCTTTGTTCAGGAGTTAGAGGGGCACAACCTACATGTTTTCTTATTAAACATAGGCCAATATGTTTAATTTTCTGATAATTTTCTCTGTGGTGTAGCAAAGGTTCAATTGGCCCTAGTGCAAACAAGGAAAAAAGGCCTGATTTGATAATAAAGTATAGCAATTAAAAAGGGTGCATTGGTCCCCTCAGACCTCTGGGCTCCAGTAACTATGCCCCTGTACTAGTGTTCCTTCTATGTGTAAATGGGGTGCCAAGTGCAGAAAATCTACCTGATTTTTCATCAACAAAAGATCTGGTGGCTGCACAATATCATCTTCCCATTGGATGATTACCAAGTAAAACCTATATCGGCTTCATTACATTGCAGAGATTTAACGTTATACTGACACTCTAACTTGATGACAACTCAGAATATGTTCTTCTGTTACCTTGTACTCCCACTATTTTGACCAAACTTGAGGCCTAATTTATATGTTGTCTGTATGTATACCATAAACAATTGAAGGAGTATACCTCGAAGAAAGAAGAAATCAACGAGATACGAAGAGGGTGATAAAAGGAAAAAAGTATTCCTTTTTAAAAAGACCCCTCACTCACCAACCTAGTTGGTGACATGCTTCATCATTGGGGTCCTACCCGAGTAGCCGAATGCCACCCGGGTGTGCTTCAACACCTGATTACAGTGGAGCAGGTTTTATTCGCAATGATAGTGCAGGTGAGTGAAAAAGTGAGTTTAACATTGTCTTTATTATACTCCCTAAAGTTTAATATGGAGCAATAAGACAAGATTAAAAGCAAGGTGTGATACCTGGATAGGTTAAATTGACCTACGGTATCTATATAAAATGGTGAACGTGGTGGTCTACATGTTTCAACCTGTTAGTGATATTACAAGGTTTTCTTCAGGACCAAACAATGACCCGAGAGGTATGCACGCGCTAAGGTGCACCCTTCCCTAGGTCACTCGTGTGCCATGCCGTGTACTTACGGTATGGAAACCTTTCAGCCTTCTGTGAAAGGAATAAACAATCTGGAAAACAAACAAACAATCACACACAGTTCTCGTTATTACCGTGTGCTGGTCATTAACAGCCTCTCGTTCGTGTCTTCATTGTGAAATATTTAGCGTGGTATGTATAGTGTACACACACACCAAGCACGGCGTTCAAATTGTGCTTTGTGAATTCACATAATTATAGTGAAAATAAAAAACAAACCGGAGTTAGAATCCACCCCTATTCGTGGCATCTTACCCACTCTAAGCATTTTTAGGTCGGTGGCAAAAATGCTCACCAGAATGTGAGCGTACTTTGTAGTCGGAGCCATAAAAATTCATATGTGCACTACTTGTGCGCAGACTGACACACATGAAGGGCAGGGAAAAAGAATCAAGCTTACTAGAGACTAGCTCCTGTCTCGCCTCATGGAGACCGTGGGGGAGGGGCGCGCTGGCTCTAGTCACACTCTGTGGATGTAAAATACACAGCAACGTTGCAGTTTTTGGTCACATACCTTATTATTGAGAGATCGTAGTCAAGCGGAGCCCACCCGCGTTAGATGTATAGACACTTCGTCAAACCATACTGCCCGCTTTCCAACCTAGGTAGCTGCCCTGCACGGAGACCCGAGGATCCATAAGTGCACATCCTCACGGTTTTTAAACCGGACTGGGGATGGTGTACTTCCCGTCATGTGATGCGTGACATAGTCACGCGATCGCGTAGTGACGTAGGGGGCCGTGGTCGCGGGCGGATCATTTTCGCCGCATTTGTCGGTAGGAAATAACCTCAAGCATTTCTTGCAATAATAACGCAAGCTGCTAAAAATGGTTTTCACAATCACAATGCTAGTTATTGCACAAGCTACTCGAAATAAGAAGGAAATATTTCTCGAATAGGTGTGCCATTATATTATTGGTCAGGTAAAGGGGGACATGTAAGTCTCATTCTTTTTCTTAAGTTACTTGGTGCACGAGATAAGTGTCTCTCTGTCTGCGTGGCATGACCAAACTCTATGAAACCATATTACATTTCACAATTGCAAAAGGGTGCATTAAGTGAGAACACAGCATTGGAAGAGGAGAGGGACAAAATACATTCTTTTACAAGCAAAAATGAGCCCCTGTGGAAATTTAGTTCTGTTTCAAGGAATTCCACGGGATATTATCATTTAGCCCATTCTTGTGTGTAGACAGTCTATATACCCAGCGTTGCTCTTTTTCAAATAAGCGCTGGTGGGTCTGTTCTCTGGTTTTTACTAGTTCTATTACTGTCCATCTCATGTCATTTGTAGTATGGTTAGCCTGGAGGAAGTGTTCTGTGAGTTTAGTTGTCAGTTTTTGCACCCGATTGTGCTGCGATGTTCACATATCCTCTGTTTTATTTTCCTACCAGTCATACCCATGTATTGTAGGCCGCATGGGCATGTTATGAGATACACAACGTTCATACTGTTGCAGTTCGTGTGTGCCCTTTGTGTCCACACCTTTCCCGGTTCCAGGTTCAGGGTTTTAGTTGCAGTTGTTAGGTGGCACACACTGCAATTGCCACAGGGAAAGTGGCCCACGATGTTCGGTAGGCCCCATGCGTTCAATACAGTGGTCGTATTTTCTCGGGCGGGTGTTTACCAGTGTGTTCTTTAAACTCCTTGCCTTTTTAAAGGAGAACAAGGGTTTTTCCCAGTGTAAATTGCCTGTACATAGAATCCCCCAGTGTTTGTTAATAGAACGTGTCACTTGGTTCGAGACCGTACTATTTGTTGTAACACAAGTCAATGATATGTCTTTCACTGTGGTTATTTTTTCTTCTAGGAGGGCGTCCTGAGGTTGGTTCCGTGCCCGTTTCTGGCAAGTGTTCAGTATTCTTTCTGGGTATCCTCTCTCTGATAATTTTTTGGAAAGGTCAGTTGCTTGGGCTCGGTAATCAGAGATTTTGCTACAATTGCGTCTCAATCTGAGGTACTGCCTATAGGGCAGATGTTTCCTCAGTGCCCTGGGGTGGAAACTCTCGAACCTAAGCAGGTTGTTTTTGGCAGTTGGTTTATGGTATGTTCTAGTTTCCAGCCTCCCGTCCTCCTTGGTGATTACAATGTCCAAGAACACCATGGTGTTGGGGTCCATCGAGTGGGTGAACCTCAGGTTTCTGTCGCAGGTATTAATCCATGTGATGAAATCCATTAAGATGTTGCTCGGTCCTTGCCGGATGGCAAGGACATCATCGATGTATCTCTTCCAAAACACAATGTATGAAGAGAAAGGGTTGGCATCACCTAATATAAATTTCTTCTCAAAATCAAAGACGTAAAGCTCTGCCACACTCGGGGCGAAGGTGCTCCCCATTGAAGTTCCGCCAGTTTGGAGGTACAGATCTCCCTCGAATTCAAAGTAGTTTCTTTTGAGGGCTAAAGTGGCGCACTCGAGGATGAAATGTTTAGGTGTTTTGAACATCCATTCTGTCTCATTTAGGGCTTTTCTGAGCACTTCCAAGGTGTCATCCTGGGGAATACTGGTATAGAGGCTTTCAATATCGAAGCTCACCAGAATCGTTGCTCCATCCACGGTGATGTCCCTTAAGAGGTTTAGTAAACTCTTAGTGTCTTGTAGATAAGTTTCTGTGTTTTGTACCAGGGCTTTTAGAAAAAAATCACAGAAACGTGAAAGGGGTTCGAGAAGGGACCCTATTCCAGACACGATGGGTCTGCCTGGAGGGGGAATTTTATTTTTGTGCATTTTTGGCAGTGTATAGAAATAGGGTACTTTTTCTTCACAGTTCGTTAGAAAATCAGCCTCCTGTTTTGATATGAAACCGTTGGCCTCAGCAGAGTCTACCAGAGATTTTATTTCTTGTCTCAACTCCTGTGTGTGGTTGGTAGTTAAGGGGACATAATTTCAATTGTCGGTTAAAAGTCGACGGCATTCTGTTTGGTAGGCTACCTTGTCCTGCACTATCACTCCACCCCCTTTATCTGCCTGTTTTATGACGATGCTGTCACAATTCCTCAGATCTTCCAGAGCCAGATTCTCTTCTTCACTCATGTTGAAGAATGGTTGTTTTCCCTCCATTTTTTCAATGTCATTGAAGATGGCTTGTTCGAATGTTAGCACTTCCACAGGGATTGTGTGGGGTGGTGGTATAAATGTGGATCTTAAACGAAAGCCCGTCTCACATTGATCCTGGGTGTTTGTCCTGTCGCCTTGTTTTTCGAAAACAGCTTTTAGCTTTAGTTTCCGAAAGAAATCGACCAGTTCACAATGAAGACTGAATTTATCCAGTCTAGTGGTTGGAACACAACCTAGTCCTTTGTTTAGGACCTTCTCTTCTATTGTAGAGAGAGGTCTGGAGGCCAGATTGGTGACTAGACCCTGCTGTTGCTTGTCCCCGCCTGTGGGTCCCGTGTTCTGCTCCTCGTGTTGTTGCCCACAGGGGTCTCCTCTTCCCAGTGTACCTGGTTTTGTCCCTTTCTTCTGCCTCTTCCCCTCCTGCCCCTGCCTAAAAAAGGCAGGCTGAATGCATTATGTGGGAATAGAGGTTATGGAAACAGTGGTTGCCACCCATACATTGGGTATTGCTGGTGTGGGTTGTAGGTGCCCGGAAACCCACCCATCATCGGGGCTTTGTAATTGGGCCATGTGTTTTGGGATCTGTTTCTCCCTCTCTGTCTGAATCCCCCGCTACCTGTACTGGAGCCACTACTGGCCGAGGAGTCATCGCTAGAGAGATCTGAATTCCTGTCTGTCCTTACAGGGGGTGTGTAATCAGGATCTGAATAGGGATATGTTTTTACATAGGAAAAACGTTTGAGGTCTTTTTGAAATTTTTGTACTTTCTGTTGAGTTAGGCTATCCTTGTATTCGTTTATTTCTTTATTTAGCTTCTCTAGTTTCCTTTTATAACCTGTGATGGTGGTCTTAACTTTCTGTGAGTTGTATTTCTACAAGCATAGTTTCGGATAATCTCACAGCTGTCTTTATTATTAGGACAATCCAGTCGCGTGTGCAATGCCTCGCGATCTGGGCCCAATCTTTTCTAAACACAGGGTCTTCCAAAAAGATCTGTGGCGCGTTAGTGACTAGTAAGCCCTTAGGTGCAGTGTTGTTCCTAAGATACTCGGTTAGTATAGTGCCATGTAGTATTGTCCTGATCCTATTCTTTTTCATTTCTGTTAGCTTGTCCCAATCTGTAGTTTGTGATATTGTTTGTGCAATGCTTGCATCAGCAAAAAGGGAGGGATCTCCCAAAATGGCATCAACTTCTTCATTGGAAAACGATAGACCTTGATTCTCCCCCATGTCTGTCAGTCAAGTGAAAGCTCCAAATGGATCAACTCTCACAGCTGTGCGCTGCCTAGACTATGTTCAACAATTAGAGAGAAAGGGTTTTGCTCAGGGAGTACTCCCAATCCCCTTAGGATATGAACCATAAACAATTGAAGGAGTATACCCCGAAGAAAGAAGAAATAAACGAGATACGAAGAGGGTGATAAAAGGAAAAAAGTATTCCTTTTTAAAAAGACCCCTCACTCACCAACCTAGTTGGTGACATGCTTCATCATTGGGGTCCCACCCGAGTAGCCGAATGCCACCCGGGTGTGCTTCAACACCTGATTACAGTGGAGCAGGTTTTATTCGCAACGATAGTGCAGGTGAGTGAAAAAGTGAGTTTAAAATTGTCTTTATTATACTCCCTAAAGTTTAATATGGAGCAATAAGACAAGATTAAAAGCAAGGTGTGATACCTGGATAGGTTAAATTGACCTACGGCATCTATATAAAATGGTGATCGTGGTGGTCTACATGTTTCAACCTGTTAGTGATATTACAAGGTTTTCTTCAGGACCAAACAATGACCCGAGAGTTATGCTCGCGCTCATGTTGATGGAGCCCTGCAGCAAACAGTGTAAAGCATTGACAGGAACTGCTGTAACAGCGGTTCTTGACAATGCATTATAAATAACCACCTGCTTGGCGGTCATTTATAAATGTAGCATGCAATCCCTCCACCATGGAGACACAGTGATATACTCTGTTCCCCTGCCAGAACAACAGGCTGTCCATCCACAGATAAATCGGGCCCAACAGGCACCAATTTGTCCATTGCATTGTTATGGGTGAGACTCTGGTGAAGCCAGGAGAAGGGAGTTTACCAATCGCTCTAAGTGGCGTCCTGTGGCTGAAAAAAGCCAGTTCCTTGCCATGGCTTACTCATGTAATGTCCTTTTGATAGCATTGGCCTTGCAGTAGTTATGGGAAAGTCTGACTTTAATCGATATGTTTGCATACTACAATGATCAAACCGTTTTATTGGTTCACGTTAGACAAAGAAAATCTTAAGCTTTGAGCTTGTTTCTGCATGTTTTATTTGACTTGCATATCAGTGATCAGGCATTGTATGTTTTTCTACAGGAGTCAAAGATTTCTTTGAGTATATTGAGCGTGAACGCGCAAAAGACACAGAAATTCTTGTCCGAAAATATGCTGCTATTGGGCCATTGCTTACCAAAATGGAAGGCTTAGTTGTGCACACCAATACTGGTAGAGACCCCAAAATGGCACAATACTATGGATATTGGGAACGTAAAGTTTACAACAGCTTGACAAAGATGATCACCAAGTAAGAGCAAACTGTTTGATGATCTGTTTGTACTGTTAACATTTTTGTTTGTAAATTTAAACTTTAACTTTTATTAATTTTATTTATTCTTGACTTGAAATTAACTGGCACTATTGAAACAGACATTAAAAGTTTGCCAAGTTTGTAAAAGAGTTTACTCCAGTATTGGAACTTTCATAGATTCCCATGCTTGAATCATTCCCCGTCGTCGAGATGGGAGTCTCGGTATATATAAATAGTAGTAAATAAATCATTACAAAAGAAGAAACCAGGCCTAGGCCCAATCTCATTTTGTAATCAATCCACCTCTTTTTGTAAAAGAGACCAAAGAGAACGAACCAACCAATCAGAGCAGCCTCACCCTCTAGAACCTTGGTGAAAGAACCTCAGACCCTCAGATTTTCTACCGCACGTTGTGCAGAAGGGAGTCTCCTTGAGCTCTGCTCAACTTCAACTCTTTTTCTCTGGATTTCAACAGTTCAATTTTTTCTTCAGGTTTGTTGGTATTTACTCTGGATATGTCTGACAAGGAGAAAAAAGCCCTGTTTAAGGCTTGTGCCACTTGTGGCAAGAAGAGGCTGTATGTGGAGGATAGGCATAAGGACTGCATTTATTGCCTATACCCTGACCACAAAGCTGCGGACTGCAAGATTTGCCGCACATTTTCAACTAAGACTCTCCGGGACCGTGAGGGTCGCCTTCTCATCTGGCTCCAAAAGCTGAAGTCAAGGAAGGAGACACTGTCAAGGGATAGTGAGGAATCGTCTTCAGCTGCGTCATCTAGAAGGTCAGTGAAAAGGGGTAGGGCTTCCCCTTCACTATCTAAGGAACATCCCTCAAAGGCCTCAAAAAAGACCCCCTGAGAGTCTGAGGGCCGAAGTCCTAGCAAATCTCCTCACCGTGGTGAAAAGGAGAGGGAAGGACTGGTTTCACCTGCTGCAGCTCTGCCAAAGTCTGAAAAGCCTTTCAAAAGCCTCCTTCAGTGTCTTCTGACAAGAATGAGCAATCGTCGTCGACGCTGCGCAAACTTTCGTCGACGAAACCTCCAAAAACACAAAGTAAAGTGGCTCTGACGTCGACGGGATCATCGGCGTCTTCAAGGCTTCCGGTGTCGACGGGCTCGTCGACAAAGACTTCTTCATCGACGTCGACGAAGATGACGACGACGGTGTCGTCGACGCTCGCTTCGACTACGATGTCGTCGACGACGACGAAGACTGCGACGACGGTGATGACTACGACGGCAGGAGTGTTGCTCATCTCATCGACGATGGTGTCGACGACGCCTGTTGTTTCGTCGACGATCAGCTCGTCGACAGTGGTTCCGACGACGCTCCCATCGACGATGGTTCCGTCGACGCGTTCGCCGACGGTGGTTCCGGCGACGCTCTCATCGGCGATGGTTCCTCTTTCTTCCACGCCGTCGGCGGGAATAATTTCCATTTCAATTAAGAAGACACAGATTACACCGGACATGACGTCTCCTAGGAGAGTAGCTTCACTACCTCCTGCGCTGTTACTGGATGAAGAGGAGGACTCTGAGGGTGATGACAGTCCCTTTGGCTATGCCAGTAGCCCCTCTCAACTCCTGGTCAAATGCCAGGATACTGATTCCGAAGGAGAATATCTTCAGGGCCATTCTTATGGTCAGTCATTTCCGCTTCAGGAGAACATTCGACAGGAGATGGTGTCTGTTCCCACTTCTCTGTTGGCTGATTTGCAAGGCATGCTGTTGGACTATAGGAGGAGATTCTCTTCTCACCCTCCTCCTCCGCAGCCACCTCTCTTGGCGCAGTCTCTACCTGCTCCTCCAGCCTCCACTGTAGCCTCGCCACGGCCTCCAGCCCAGATGTTTTCCCAATTTCAGGGGCCGACCACAGTAATTCCTCCAGCTGTTCCGGAGCCCCAAGATGATTCCTCGGAGGAGGATCAAGGAGAAATTGTTTAGCCTGATCAATGTGAAGAATGGGATGACTATGTAATCCCTGATCCCGCTTCTCCATCTCCAGCTCCAGTTGATTCCCCCCCTGCGGACATTGGGGGTTTTCATAAATTGATGGAAAGGGCCTCCCTCCGGTTCGAACTTCCCATGCCATCGGTTCAATCGGAGTGTTTTCTTTATGATTTTAAGGAGCCATATAAGAAAACGGTGCGCTCCATTCCTATTGTGGCTCATGTTTGGGAGGAAGGGATTAAGGCTATGAAAAATCCAGCCACAGTGATCCCAGTCTTGCCGCGTCTGGACAAGAAATACAAAGCCCCGGAAGACAGTCCAGCATCCTTAACTGGTCAGCCGAAGCCAGATTCGGTCATATCTCAGGCGGCTCAAAGGAAATCACGGAATCCTTCGGCGCCCCTTACTACTCCACCCGACAAGGAGGGCAGACGCCTGGACAATGCTGGCAAGAGATTCTCCTCCATGGCGAGCTTACTGGTTAGAGCGGCGAATGCATTGGCGATACTGGGAAGGTATGATCGCCAATTGTGGTGTGACCTGTCACCATACCTGGACCAGTTGCCGGAAGGGTCCAAGGTTGAAGCTAGAAAAATCTTACCGGAAGGGGAAGTTACATCGGCAGAAATCATCGACTGTGCGATGGACATTGCCACTACGGCATTCCGTTCGCTAGCTGGTGCAGCAGTTCTCCGTCGCCAGGGTTGGCTGAGGGCGACATGGTTCCGTCCGGAAGTCCAGAATAAGATCCTGGACCTTCCTTTTGATGGTGAGGCGTTGTTTGGAAAACACAACGATGATGCCCTCCAGGACATCAAGAAAGATACGGAGACTGCTAGATCCTTGGGGACACTACAATATCGGAAGGTCCCTTTCCGTGGGGCTAGAGGAAGAGGTGCTCCTGATTACAGAGGATCTTATCAACAGCAGCGTTATACATCTTATGGTTCCACGTCCCAGTCTTATCGACCGTCGTACCATCAGAAGCAAGGCCAGACATCGTCTTTCTCTAGGTCTGGCGCTAGAGGAAAACAGAACCGTCAAGGACGAGAGGCCTCTAAGAGGCAATAGCGGCGTGCTGGCTCTTCGCACTGTGTCCTCCTCCTTGAGAACATCTGTGGGAGGCAGGGTGTCTCGATACCTCCACAACTGGCAACGGATAACAACGGACCGTTGGGTGCTCAATATCATTCAGAGTGGCCACACGCTAGAATTTGTACATCTTCCACCATCCAAGCTCCCTGCCGTCAACTCCGCAAAACATCTGCATTTACTTCGGCTGGAAGTCTATCAAATGCTGATCAAGGGAGCAATAGAACCGGTCCCTCTGTCTCAGAGGGGGAAGGGGTTCTATTCCAGGTTTTTCCTGGTGAAGAAGACGCTGGAGAAATGGCGTCCCATTTTAGACCTCAGGGAGCTGAACACTTATCTCATAAAACAATCCTTTCGGATGGTTTCTCTCCAGGACATTCTACGTCTCCTCAACCCTGGAGATTTTATGGCCACTCTCGATCTCGAGGATGCGTATTTCCACATACCCATCCATCCATCCAGCCCATAGGAGGTTTCTACGGTTTACAGTAGCCAAGAGCCATTTTCAGTTCAAAGTGTTGCCATTTGGCCTTCGCTCTGCTCCGAGGGTTTTCTCCAAGGTGCTGACGCCGGTAGCAGCCTTCCTCAGGAAGCAGCATTTCCAAATCTTTCCTTATCTGGACGATTGGTTGCTGAAGGCTCCGACCAGAAGTGCAGCAAAAGAAACAGTCGACACATGCACGCGTCTCTTCAACAATCTGGGCCTGACCCTCAACGAGGGCAAGTCTTCTCTCTGCCCGTTAAGGGAAGTTCAGTTCCTAGGAGCAGTTCTGGACACATCTCTCAGCAAGGCCTCTCCTTCCCTCGAAAGACAAAGGAGTCTGATCTCCATGGCACATCTCTTGCGAAGAAGAGAGTTTCTTTCCGTACGCCGTTACAAATCCCTGCTAGGAATGATTTCCTCCTGCATTCCTTTAATACCTCACTGCAGGTTGCGGATGCGTCCCTTGCAGGAACAGCTCGACCTACAATAGAGACAGGTGAGCGGATCCTTCGACGACAGAGTGGTGATCACTCAGGCTATGAAGAAGGCTGCCCTGTGGTGGACAAAGGAAAGAAATGTTTCCCAAGGTCTATCCTTCGTAAACACTCCAGCGCCTCAAGTGGTGACTACGGATGCCTCACTGGAAGGTTGGGGCGCATTGTTACAGGACTTACATGTCAGCGGACGTTGGTTGCCCGAGCATCGCCTTCTCCACATCAACCTCTTGGAACTCAGGGCGATTCGTCTGGCTTTACAAGCTTTTCTTCCAAAGTTGCAGGGTCTGATGGTTCTCGTCCGGACGGACAACACCACAGCCATGCACTACAGGGGGTACCAGATCCCGTCCTTTATCTCAGGAAGCCCAGGTGATTTGGGAGTGGGCTATCCTTCATGGAATATCACTAAGGGCGGAACATCTACCCGGAGTGCTCAACGAGAAAGCGGATATGCTCAGCAGGCTGAAGTCTGTCAGCCACGAGTGGGAACTGAATCAGGCTACTCTGGAGGAGGTCTTTCATCTGTGGGGCAGGCCCTCAATAGACCTGTTTGCCACTCTGGAGAACAGGAAATGCCAGTCTTACGCCAGCAAGCTACACCAGCGGGGGTCGCTGGGGAATGCGCTTTTGATAGCCTGGTCAGGCGCATTTGTATACGCTTTTCCCCCCATTCCGCTGATTCCCAGGTTACTCAAGAAAATGAAAGCGGAACCGTGCAGGATGATCTTGGTAGCTCCTGCTTGGCCGAGGCAGTTCTGGTTCACGGAGCTTCACCGTCTCTCCCTGGATCGTCCTCTGCCACTGCAGCCGATCCCGGACCTTCTCACGATGTCACCGGGCCAGGTCTGGCACCCGGATCCTCGATCGTTACAACTGTCAGCATGGCTCCTGAGCAGCGAGAATTTCTTGGGCTAGATCTCCCGGAGGAGATTAGGGAGGTTCTCTCTCAGGCTAGAGCTCCGTCTACTAACAAGACACCGCTTGAAATGGAAGCGATTCTGTATCTGGTGTCAACGGGAGGGTTTGGACCCTTTCTTGTCGCAACCTCACCAAGTCCTTCCATATTTCCTGTCCTTGGCTAAGGCAGGTTTGGCTCACTCTTCAATAAAGGTTCACTTGGCGGCGGTCTCTCGCTATAGACGCACTGCTGCTGGGCCTTCTCTTTGGTCAGCTAGGATTGTCAAGCAATTTCTCAAAGGCCTCTTCAGGGTTTTCCGCCGGTGAGGCCTCTGCCTCCTACGTGGCATTTGAACTTGGTTCTCTCCCAACTAATGAAACACCCTTTCGAACCGATTCATCGAGCAGATTTGAAATTCCTCTCCTGGAAAGTGGCGCTTCTGCTAGCTCTCACGTCTGCAAGGAGAGTGGGAGAGTTACATGCTCTGTCGATTCAGGAACCCTTCCTTCAGTTCAAGAGGAATACTGTCATCATGAGAACTAATCCGAAGTTCATACCTAAGGTTCCTTCGGACTTTCACTTAAACGAGCCAGTGGTTCTCAAGGCCTTCTTCCCTCAGCCCTCTACACCGGCTGAAAGGGCTCTCCACTCTCTAGATGTACAGAGGTGCTTGAAGTTCTATATGGACCGTACTAAGAGCTTCCGAAAATCTTCCCAGTTTTTTGTCTCATACAGCGCTCCCCGCAAGGGCTTTCCCCTTTCCAAGCAAGGGATTGCTCGGTGGATTGTTAACGCCATACAATATTGTCACACAGCAGTGGGCAGGCCCCTGGAGGGTAAAGTCCGAGCACATTCTACGAGATCCATGGCATCTTCGGCGGCCCTTTTTGCTGGGGTCCGGATCAAAGACATTTGCAGGGCTGCGACTTGGAGCAGCACTCACACGTTTACAAGGCATTACTGCCTGGATGCATCGATGCAAGATGACACAGCGGTGGGCCAGGCAGTCCTGAGCAACCTCTTCCATTGAGCGGTGAGCTTTCCCTTTCTTCCCTCCTACCTTTCTTTCTAAGCTCTTGACACATTTTATCTCATGATCTAAATGCATGTGCTTGTTGTTTTTCTAAATATGATGCTAGATGTTGAATTTCACTTGAATATCTGCACTTTAATGTTACAGGGTTATATGTACAGTAACGGGAAATTGGTAGCTGGAGGATAAAATGTGCATATGACTGCTAGCTACTCTGATTCAAGCATGGGAATCTATGAAAGTTCCAATACTGGAGTAAGAAAACAAGTTACTTACCTGTAACTTTGGTTCTCCAGTATTGGAAGCTTTCATAGATTCCCATGCGACCCACCCTCCTCCCCTGGGAAAGCTCAGCTCTCACTCTCTGTGATATTTGTTTCACAACGTCTACAAAAATCTGAGGGTCTGAGGTTCTTTCACCAAGGTTCTAGAGGGTGAGGCTGCTCTGATTGGTTGGTTCGTTCTATTTGGTCTCTTTT
Source organism: Calotriton arnoldi (assembly GCA_963921515.1). Taxonomy (NCBI): domain Eukaryota; kingdom Metazoa; phylum Chordata; class Amphibia; order Caudata; family Salamandridae; genus Calotriton; species Calotriton arnoldi. The sequence continues at coordinate 2,655,126 of CAWUFW010001335.1, read as the reverse complement.
ACAAAAAGAGGTGGATTGATTACAAAATGAGATTGGGCCTAGGCCTGGTTTCTTCTTTTGTAATGATTCATTTACTACTATTTATATATACCGAGACTCCCATCTCGACGACGGGGAATGATTCAAGCATGGGAATCTATGAAAGCTTCCAATACTGGAGAACCAAAGTTACAGGTAAGTAACTTGTTTTCTTATATTTCGTCTATATCTTTAAAAAGTATGTGTGGTTTTAGTGAGAAAAATTCACGATTGTCATTTATTATTTGAAAAAATGCCAGTCTTTAATAAAACAGCAAAATGACTGTCCATCATTCATGTCATTGTTTTCTGTTTTCCAATATATTTGTCCTTACAATTAAAAGAGTGAATTTGAAACAGTGAAACCATTGTTACTGTTTGTTTACATTGATTAATTCTGTTTATATATGCATGTTACTTATCTCCTCAAAACATTATAAGGATTGAAACTATATACTACAGTGGGAATTTTGCTTATCATGAACAAAAGAAACTAGTATTAAAAATCTCACAAAGCAGAGTGCCGAATCAAAATAGACCCTACTTATCCCTCCCTGAAGGAAATCCCCAAAAACATGTGTAACTTCAGTTGTTTTATCTCACTAGCACAAGACTTCTCCTGTGATCGCTAGCCGCACATGTTTCGGCAGAATAACCACTGTAACATATGGATCAGACCTGCTCAATCTTCACTTATAGAAAAGGAATGGGCCCAGCCTCTGGAAAGCATGCTGTTTCCATTTCAATAGAAGCAGAGAGTTTTTCCATTGCTGCGCTGTGCAATTCTTTCACCTTTCACAGATTCATAAATGCAATTCTAGCAAAATGTAAGAGTACCCAGAACCTGTGATGACTAGAGATACTTGTATGTGCTGAGAGATATGACTTCCGGCAAAACTATCCAGTCTTCTCTGTGTTCTGAAACCTCCTATTTTACGGAACCCTTGAAAAATCACTAGGGAAATATCTGACATAGCCAACATGTCCAAACATCGTCAAGTTTATGGGTAGAGTAGTTACCTGCTTTTTAGAGTGATGGTCAAATCACATATCAGTTGGATTTAACAATACATTCTAAAAATTGAAACTATTAACAAACAGAATAATTAAAGCAGACTTAAACTGGAAATGGTTTGTGGCAAGAATAAAAATAGCCCTTAATCAATCAGACCCAAAGTGCCTCCAATACTGACTGACAATGTGGTTGTCACATTAACTGCTATAAGCTGTGGGGCTGTATGGCACTACAACCCTAACAAATACCACGCATTCCCTTACCATGCATTTTTGCATTATTTTACCACGCAAGGAAAGTCTATTTAAGTGTTCAGACACACACATACACATCTCTCTCTCTCTCTCATATTTTTCGGAGGAGATTCCTCCAATCCCCCCTTTTTTATTTACCCACCATTCAACCCTAAAAACACCCTTAACACCCAATACCCCTACCCACCCCTAAACTCTAAAAATACCCTTACCGCCCAATATTCTTACCCAACCCTAAAAAACACCCTTCCCATCCTATAACTCTACCCATCCCGGTCGGCCAGGGCTCATGGTCAGGGACCTGCTCTCTCCCCCCGCAGCTCTTCTGGTAAGTGCCGCTGCCCTCACTGTCCCATGCTCGTTCTGACAGGGGTTCGAGGCCCTGTATTGCGCCCGTATTTCTGCTCCATTGTCTTGTCTTTTAATTGCTGTACTGTTACTGTATTGTCTTTGTAGCTGACTGTGCCTGTTTTAACTTCGTTTTCTGCTCGGTTGTCTTGTCTTTTAATTGCTGTACTGTTACTGTATTGTCTTTGTAGCTGACTGTGCCTCTTTTAATTTTCGTTTCCCCCCGTATTTTTTGGTCCTGTTTTTCCTCTTCATTTCTCACCTCCCGCCCGTTCCCTTCCCGCCGCTGCTGCCCCCGTGGCCCCTCCCCCCCTGCCGATTTCCCGCTCCCGCCTCCCAGATGTGAGTCCCTCCCCTACTTAATGGCAGCCGCTGCGAGGGAGCACGAGCAAGACCTCTGACCTCCTGGTCAGGGACCTGCTCTCTCCCGCCGCAGCTCTGCTGGTAAGTGCCGCTGCCCTCACTGTGCCACGCTCGTTTCTGACAGGGGTTCGAAGCCCTGTATTGCGCCTGTATTTCTGCTCAATTGTCTTGTCTTTTAATTGCTGTACTGTTACTGTATTGTCTTTGTAACTGACTGTGCCTGTTTTAACTTCGTTTTCTGCTCGGTTGTCTTGTCTTTTAATTGCTGTACTGTTACTGTATAGTCTTTGTAGCTGACTGTGCCTCTTTTAATTTTCGTTTTTCCCCCCGTATTTTTTGGTCCTGTTTTTCCTCTTCATTTCTCACCTCCCGTCCGTTCCCTTCCCGCCGCTGCTGCCCCCGCGGCCCCTCCCCCCCGCCGATTTCCCCGCTCCCGCCTCCCAGCTGCGAGTCCCTCCCCCCTTCCCTACTTAATGGCGGCCGCGCCGCTGGCGTGCCAAAGGCAAGCCCGTCTGCGACCGTCCGCGACGCTGGCTCTCCGACCCTCCACCGCTAAAACCCGACTGCCCTCGCACTCAACCCCGGAAGGAACAGCAACTGCCAGCTGTCGTCGCCAAACACCACCCACGCCTAGTTCTCCTGCCGACCCTGCCGACATTCCTTCACCATCCACAGCACCCCTCAAACCGTCGGACCCACGTCGAAAGCCCTCACAAATAAAGCCCTGAAATACATCCTCCTCAACCTGCGCTCCCTGCACAGACACACCGTAGAAATCTGGGACCTCCACGACACCCTCTCACCAGACGTCGCCTTCTTCACGGAAACCTGGACAAACTCCGCCTCGGCCCCTGACATCGCGACCGCAATCCCCGACGGCTACAAGATCCAGAGGAAAGACCGCCCCCACCGCCCAGGAGGAGGACTCGCCATCGTACACAAGAACTCCCTCCGACTCTCCACCTCCAGCACAAGCGACACCCTCTCCTACACAGAACACCTCCACTTCCAGAACTGGCCCAACCCCAGAACTACGCTCTGAGGAACCCTTGCCTACAGACCCCCCGGACCCCGCGCTCGTTTCACCACCACCATTGCCGACCTCATCGCACCCCACGCCATCACCTCCACGGACCACATACTAATCGGAGACCTCAACTTCCACCTCGACAATCGCAGCGACCCCGACTCCACCGCCCTCCTGGACAACCTCGCCAACCTCGGACTGAAGCAGCTCGTCACCACCCCCACCCACAAGGCCAGACACATCCTCGACCCCATCTTCGCAGGAGGGACTAACATCCACTTCGGATCACTGACAGAATATCGAGTACCAGAATATCGAGTTCCAAAAATATCGGGACATAAATATTGTTGTCAAAAATATCGACCTCCTATCTTCATAATGGTAAGTACAAAAATATTGGAAAAAAAATATTGTTAAAAATATAGAAGTACAAAATATCGTTTTTTAATATGTATAAAAAATAATGTAAAATAAATTAAATAATACATTTAACTTAAAAAATGTTTTAGATGTATTTGTACATTTTAACAATTATAAGTAATAAATGTAATTAAAAAATAAATTAAACATACATATATAAAAGTTTAATATATATATTTACTGAAAAATGATTAATAAATAATAATTTTAATTAATTATAAAATGTTACAAATATATTAAAAATTATAAATAAATATATATACATACACCTGTAACATAAAAATTATTAAAAAAAGAAATTATATTATAAATTAAAATATTAAATATTTTTTAAACCTACATTTTACACTACATTGAGTGCAACAGTAGGGAAACAGTTGGATAGCGTAGGGGAAAAAATTACAATTCCCACTCCAGTGAGTGCAACAGTAGGGAAAGTGTTGGACAGCGGAGAGGAACAATTTACTATTCCCACTCCAATGAGTGCAACAGTAGGGAAAGTGTTGGATAGCGGAGGGGAATAATTTACTATTCCCACTCCAATGAGTGTAACAATAGGGAAAGTGTTAGATAGCAGAGGGGAAAAAATTACTATTCTCACTCCATTAAGTGCAACAGTAGGGAAAGTGTTGGATAGCGGAGGGATAAAAATTACTATTCCCACTCCAGGGAGTGCAACAGTAGGGAAAGTGTTGTATAGCGTAGGGGTAAAAATTACTATTCCCACTCCAGTGAGTGCAACAGTAGGGAAAGTGTTGGATAGCAGAGGGGAATAATTTACTATTCCCACTCCAGCAAGTGCAACAGTAGGGAAAGTGTTGGATAGCAGAGGGATAAAAATTACTATTCCCACTCCAGCGAGTGCAACAGTAGGGAAAGTGTTGGATAGCGAAGGGGTAAAATTACCATTCCCACTCCAGTGAGTGCAACAGTAGGGAAAGTGTTGGCTAGCAAAGAGGAATGATTTACTATTCCCACTCCAATGAGTGCAACAGTAGGGAAAGTGTTGGATAGCAGAGGGATAAAAATTACTATTCCCACTCCAGCGAGTGCAACAGTAGGGAAAGTGTTGGATAGCGAAGGGGTAAAAATTACCATTCCCACTCCAGTGAGTGCAACAGTAGGGAAAGTGTTGGCTAGCAAAGAGGAATGATTTACTATTCCCACTCCAATGAGTGCAACAGTAGGGAAAGTGTTGGATAGCGGAGGGGATACAATTACTATTCCCACTCCAGTGAGTTCAACAGTAGGGAAAGTGTTGGATAGCGGAGGGGTAATAATTACTATTCCCACTCCAATGAGTGCAACAGTAGGGAAAGTGTTGGATAGCGGAGGGGAATAATTTACTATTCCCACTACAATGAGTGCAACAGTAGGGAAAGTGTTGGATGGCGGAGGGGATACAATTTCTATTCCCACTCTTGTGAGTGCAACAGTAGGGAAAGTGTTGGATAGCGGAGGGGTAAAAATTACTATTCCCACTCCAATGAGTGCAACAGTAGGGAAAGTGTTGGTTAGCGGAGGGGAATAATTTACTATTCCCACTCCAATGAGTGCAACAGTAGGGAATGTCTTGGATAGCAGAGGGGATAAAATTACTATTCCCACTCGTGTGAGTGCAACAGTAGGGAAAGTGTTGGATAGCGGAGGGGTAAAAATTACTATTCCCACTCCAGGGAGTGCAACAGTAGGGAAAGTGTTGGATAGCGTAGGGGTAAAAATTACTTTTCCCACTAAAGAAAATTCAAATTTAAAAACAAACAAAATATCAACTACAATACAAAATATAATAAAACCCCCCAAAAAAATATATAAAAATATAAAAATTTACAAAACATAGAAACATATTATAATGTAGACAAAATCTAAACTTTACATAAAAATATAAAAAAATTTAATGTAACAAAAAATAAAAAAATAAATATTTTGGAATAGAAATTAATTTTAATCAAAAAAATATTTATTACATAAAGGTAATATTTTTTTCCCTACCCTATAACACCACACAATTTACAACACACATCTAAATTTAAAAAAGTGTACCTCCATAATTAACACAATTAATTATCAATTAAACAATTATTAATTAAAAAAACACATTTAAAAACTAACCAAACGTTACAGCTATAGAACCTAAATCCCCAAAGAAAATAAAAATAAACAATTAGCAAAAATATTTATCAATTAATAAATGAATATTAATAGTAATGATTAATTAATTTAAACTAAATTACTTTTCACCCTCTACCGCAATAAACACCAAAACACACACCTAAAAATATTTACAGAATTTCCATAACTAATTTTACATTAATAAATTAATATCAATTAACAAATCTTTAATTAATTTTAAAAAATGTACTTCCCACCATTTACCACTGTAAACCCCACAACTCACACATCAAAATAATTACACAATTTGAATTCTAATTAATTAATTAACATTAATTAACAAATAATTAATTATAAATAAATTGCCTCCCACCATATTCCCCTATAAATGCCACCACCAATTTCTTAAAACTTGACACAATTAACATAATTAATTAACATTTAATTAATTAATAGCAATTAACAAGCAAAATATAAATAATTATTAAATTAATTCACACAATTAACACTATAAAATAAAATTAAATATTATATAAAAAATATTAATAAATGTATTATAATTAAATTACTTCCCACCCTATTCCCCTATAAACCACAACCCGCTCCTAAAAAAAAATGACACAATTAACATATTTACCATTTAATTAATCAATACACGCCCGTGTGTCCGCGACCGGACGAGGCTGGGCTGGGCCAGGGCTCTTGGCTGCACACCAGTGTAGAGGAGTATTTGGGTATTCCCCTCCTACAGCCAGCCCGCTGGGGCCTTTTCAACCGAAAGGTAAGGAGATGGGGAAGTGTAAAACAGTCATGACCTCTGGTAAGGATCGTCCGTTAACTTCATCAATTACTAACTTTCTAACAACAGCAATGGGGGCAATAACAAGCGAAATTGAGTCTGTGGAGGAGAGATTGGGGGTAACACAAAGGGCCCTACAAAATGGTACTCCAACGGAGATAGTTCATCAGCATCTATTATTTCGGACTCAAGTAGAAATGAAGTTAGCACTGACACCACTCAGCAAGGGGCGGCTTTGTGATACTCTGTCCTCCCCCATCAAAAAAATCCAAGGCCTGTGGGAAAGCTAAGAAAGATGTGTTACCTATGGTAACACGCAAGAAAACCGTGGCCCCCCCTCTAAAGTCAGCAACAAGGACCCGAGTCTCGGACATTGTCACGGACCCTAACAATGTGGAGTTAATGGGGGACACTGCTCACTTACACTTACACATCTTAACAGCTCGTTAGAAGCTATCATCAAGTCAATCCTTGAAAATCTTGTAGGGGTGCTAAATAGCATCGACGTGTCCCTAAAGATATTAATTGGCTCCAGTGTTTCAAAGATAATCTCTGGCCTGGAAGTTGCGACTAACTCTATTCCCAATGAAAACCTGGATACATCCCATGTGGCACCTTCTCTCCTGTCACCGCCAGCAGTGGATCGCATTATTAACACTACTCAGACTGCAACGCAATCAGTAAAACAGTTAGAGAGTGGACGGCCGGGTTTAACATTTGTGCAAGGGGAAAATAGTGGGCCCAATCCCACTGATAGTCGTTACAACAAACATTCAGTTGGTACCCGGAAAAATAATCAGAGAGCACTTTATCTTCCTCCAGAAGCCACCCCTTATGTTATTGTCCTTAAAAATGTTCCCTCCTTGCCAATTAACAAGGAAGAAGACTGGAAGCAGCTTAAAAACAAAACAGTCCATTGGTTGGCAAAAGCTATGGATTGGTCAGGAAGTGACTTGTATTATAACATAAATAATGTTGAACGAGTGTCATGGGTGGGCCCACAGGCAAAAACTGAAACAGGTGACTGCATTGTTGTAAATTTTAAGGACAGGTCCTTAGTACATTGGCTTATGGATGGGCTTCCCTGGAGTAACAACGCGGGGGCCCCATTGAAGTTGTACCATTAGGGTACTTTTACAAGCCGTTGTCAAATAAAGGCCCTGGTCTTGTCCCCTCACATATTAAAACGTTATCCCTGTTCACCATTCCAACTTTTAATTATTTTTCCCCTCTAGATGATGTGGACTGACTGAACTACCAGCTTTTGAGTGTGTTTGGTGCTGAAAACCTAATCTCACCATACACACTTCTTGAGTCAGATAGTGTTAATCATCAGGACTCAACAGCGATTTCTTCATTACCTTTTAATACTAAGGGGCCGATTCCGATCTGGGTCGGAAAGCTCTCCGACCGAGCCGGATCCGGAGAGATTTCCGACCGAGCCGGACTCCCCCAGTCCGACCGAGCGAGTACGATGCGGCCGTATGCTGCCCGACTTGATTCGGTCGGACTCCCATTGAAGTCAATGGGATCCGGTCGTACAACGCGTACACGGGCTCCCATTGACTGAATGGGCACGTCGCGAACAGGGGGGCCCCCTACAGTGGGTACGCGTCGGTGCGACTTGCACCTTACATGCATGTGTAGGGGGGACCCTTGGGTCCCCCCTGTGTTTGACTCGTGCGGCTACGCATGCAGGGGGGTCCGACACGGACCCCCCAAGTCCGGCTCCGGGTGCTTTTGCGAGCCGGACGCTCCGACTCGATCCGGCCGTCCGACGCGTGCATCGTACTCGCTCGGTCGGGAAACGTCTCCATTGCGTGGTGCGAGCCGTGTCCGTACGAGTCGGTCGGAGCGGTTCGGACCCGGAAACGAGTCGGTCGGCGATTTCGCGTGCGCTCGCATCGTACTTGCTCGCTGGGACGACTGTACGAATCGGTCGGAAAAAAGGCCTCCGAATCGGATCCGGTAAAGCCGAATCCGATTCGGAGCCCTACCGGCCGAGATCGGAATCGGCCCCTAAATCTTCAAGAGAAGTTTTCCCGGCCCACTTGGGTGGTCTGCAAAACCTAACTTATCATAAAATGTTTAATATAGCTAGTCCCATTTCTTCTGCTACATCAGAGCTTCTGTCAGTACTGCCTGATGTATCATCTTTTGGTGAGTCGGACTCCCACGTATTAATTGATATGGTGATAGAAGATGGCTGTGTTGCAGCTACTCGCTGCTCAGAGAGTGAGCACACTAGCCAGATCAAAGTAACCACACATGACAGTCTCTTTTGGAATATTGCAGGACTGTCGAATAAACTAGAAATTAAAGAATGGGCTGCTTTTGTTTGGAAATATAGCATAGTATGTTTACAGGAAACTTGGATGCGTGATACTGCACATATAAATGGTTTTTACTCCATTTATACACCAGCTAGAGCCTCCTTAGGTGGACACGATAAAGGAGGATTATTAACTCTGGTTTCAACAACATTAAAAGGCAGAGTGGGGAAGATGCAGCTGGAGTCTCCGCATTTCCAGATTATTAACATCTCATTCAGGAAAAATTTGATTGTGGTTGTTGTTAACTTATATCACAACAATTTTAATAACATAAACATTACTATTGCTCAAGAATTGGAAATCGCACTAATGAAACATATAGAGGAGATAAAAACGGACTTTGTAGTGCTTTGGGGAGGTGATTTTAATTGTAAACTATGTCTCCTTTCCAAACACTCCGCATGTCACCAATTAGCGAGGGACATGGAGGGTGGTTGTCATTTTGATCACAATCCTTGTGGGAACATTTTTAATTCCTTGTTATTGACTGTGGATCTTATTGAAATGTTAAGTTCTGACTTAGTAACTTATGTTGGGAGAGGCCAAGGCACTTTGATTGATTTTATCGCTTTATCTGATTATTTTAATTTACAGTCTGTGACTTTTAATATACTTAAAATTCATTTTAGTGATCATTGCCCATTGTCTCTAGAACTGGTGGTCCCTTCTGATGATTCAATTGTGTCTACCAGAATATCCCCCTTGATTTATGCCAAAAACAAGGGGCTATTACGGAAGTGGTCCACTGTTAACCCTGACATTGTCTTGGAGCAGATTATAAAAAATAATTTAAGGCAAGTTTTGGACTGCCTGGAAGATAATATAAACTCACAAGTCTTGGTTACATCTTTCATGGCAATAACCGAGACAACCAGGGTGCTTTTAACTAAGAAACATAATGACAGACCACAGAGTAATAAAAGGTGGTTTAATAGTGAATGCTCGCATCTCCACAACAAACTAATTAAGACTCTAAAAGCCAAACCCCGCAACAGAATGGAGGTGAGACAGATACGCTTGGATTATAAGCATGCGCTGGAGAAACGTAAGTTGGAAATTAGGCATGAAGCTTGGGGTCAACTTCATGTGGCATGCCAGAGTAAAGATTCCAGACTCTTCTGGAAAACTGTAAATCAAGAGTACTTTAGTGATACTAAAAATGGTAACATGGATGCAACAATCATGCCCGAGACCTGGGTAGATCACTTCACTGGTCTTTATAGAATTGGTAGTGATCCCCACTATAGTACTAATTTCCAATATGGGGCATTTACTTTGGAACCTCCGACCTTAGATGAGGTGAATAGGGCTTTATCCCAGACCGTGAAGAACAAGGCTTCTGGGCCGGATCGTATACCCGCGGATCTGTTTTTAGCTAATCCCCCCCTGTGGCTCCCGCTGCTAACTAATATACTGAGATGTTATGCGGCCCAGGGCCCACCGGATTCCTGGAGAACGGTTATAATAGTCCCCATATTTAAAAAGGGAGACGGGTCGGACCCTAAATGTTACTGACCAATATCTCTAATTGATTGCTCCTGTAAGATTATGGGTTGAGTAATATTAGAGAGGTTGGAGCCCTGGATAACAGAAAATAGGAAGCTTTCCGATGTTCAATACGGCTTCAGGAAAGGCCTGGGCACGGTAGATCAGTGCCTTAATCTGCACCTGGTCATTGGCAAATACACTCTGGCTAAGTCTGGATCTTTATACCTTGGGTTCATGGACCTGACTTCTACCTTTGACTGGGTGCAGAGGGGGAGGCTTTGGGAGAAAATGCTGTCCATGGGCATTGAACCACCTATTGTCCATTTTTTAGCAGCAATGCATCAGGGAGTAACGGGGAGAGTGCGATATGGAGTAGGTGGTGAACTCACCTCTCTGATAAAGATGGATCGCGGGGTCCGCCAGGATGCGTTCTTGCCCCTTTTTTATTTTGTTTGTATATAAATGATTTAGAAAGCCACATCAGAATTGGAAATGTAGATGCACCCCTGATAGGCCGTAGGTTCCTACCAGCATTATTATACGCAGACGATTGTGTTTTAATGTCCAGAACTGGGGTGGGGTTGCAAAGGCTTTTAACCAGTTTTAACAATTTTATGAGTGACCTTGGCCTAAAAACAAATGTTGCAAAATCAAATGTTATGGTAGTGGGCAAATCTCCCTTGAAAACAAAATCCTTTTATATAAAGAATGAAAAATTGCTTCATGTGCCAACTTTTTCCTATTTAGGTATGCTTTTTAACCAAAAAAACTCTTGGTCCCATCTAGTTGAGGCAAGGATTGGAGGTTTTAATCAAAACATTGAGGCTATTTTTAGATTCACAAAAAAACTAGGCTTCCGGCCCATAAAAGCTATCATAGATATCTATAAAGCACGTACGTGCGCTGTTACTTTGTATGGTGCCGGAGTTTGGGGATGTTCTAACACCATGGGCTTACAGAGAGCTAAGAATATGTTCTTGAAACGAGTGCTGACAGTCCCCAAAAGCACCGCCGTTACTATTTGTCATAATGAACTGGGTGTAACTCCACTGTCTTTTCGAATACAACTAGCACCTTTGATGCTATGGTACAATATTTGGGTAAAAGAGGAAACAGGTCTGAATCGTGCTATAATCTCGGATTGTCTGAAGTTGGATTGTGTGAGAAAAATTCCTTGGATTACCCACATACAAGATCAGTTGGGGAAGTTGGGACTGTTGGATTGCTTTGATACCCCCGGAAACATAGTTAAAATCCCAAGAGCCAAGCTAAAAAGAGACTTTTTTTCCTATTTGTATCAAGTTAGAGATAGTCAAGAGATGGTAAAAAAAAGGGTGGTTGAGCACTCGCTGTTAGTTAGCTCTCTAGGTACTGAGCCCTACCTTTCCTTTTACTTCAATCATGCCAAAATGTTTTATTTGATCAGGTTTAGGATGGGTATCTCTCATTTTTTGGTCTCATACCCACGAGACGTACACTGTGATGCTAAATTAGAATTGTGTCCATGCGATTCAGAGTCTAAACAGAGCACTTTGCACTTTGTTTTTCTGCAAACTTTATATTAATCCAAGACGTGCTTTTTTAAAACCATTGTTAAGAACTTTAAATATAAGAAAGTGTTGGTCCGCATTACACTATTTACTTCTTTTAAATGATGAATTTATTTGTTTGATGATCTATAAGTACATTTCCTCCACTGTTCGGCTCCGGAATATTGTTGGAAAATGATTCTTGTGTACTGATTATGTTGGTTAAATTTTATTGCGCCAATTTCTCTGAAATGTTGTTTTTATGATGTATTCTTTTATGGCTGGCACTCAGCCGAATAAAGATTTTGATTGATTGATAATCAATACAAATTAACAGCCAATTATTAATTAATTAATAATAAATTAATTCCCACAATTAACACTATAAAATCAAAATTAAATAAATACTAATAAATAAAAATTGTATTCAATTTATTATAATTAAATTACTTCCCACCCTATTCCTCTATAAACCCACAACCCGCTACAGAACTAAAACACAAAATGTAATTAAAATAAAATGAATAACTTCTAAAAATGTAACACATATATTAAAAAACAAATGCAATACTTAGACAAAAAATAGAGCACATACATTTAAGATACATACTAAAATACATAACACTAACTAAAAAAACCATATTTGTTTTTTCGACAATCAACTTTATTGATTTTATAGAACAAAAACAAGGTTACACTGACAGCACAGAGAACAAGTTCATATGTTTGACAACATAAGGCATCAGATATGAAGTCACATGGTGAGCACCTTGAACGGGCATTTGACATGACGAACAAGTGGGGACTGTGTGGCAAGAACAAGCGTCCCTCTTCTCAGCCCCTTTAACCCATCTGGTCTGCCCATTTGCCCCACACCCGCTGATACTTGGCTGGACAGCCCCTGGCCTCAAACAAGGGTTTTTCCTGAGCAGCACACCAGTCCACCCCCAGCGCCATTTGGCAATCGTGGGGGGGTCAGGCCGCGCCCAGGCCATGGCGATGTCTCGTTTGGCCACCACAATGGCGGTACCTAGGAATAATTTGTCTGCCCGGGACCCATCTAGACCATCAGTAATGCCCAGGAGAAGACGCAGGGGATCATGGGGTACTTGCCATCCCAAAATGTGTGTAAGCTCTGTCTCTATTTTATCCCAATACCTTGCGAGGCGGGGGCACGACCAGACCATGTGGAAGAAGGGTGATGCCCGCAACGCGCGCAGTCGGGTGAGGCCCGTAGACCCGCTTTGTGCAGCCGTTCTGGGGTAAGGTACGCGGTGTGGAGGTAGTAGGTCTGGACGAGACGGAGTCTGGCCGAGGTAGTGATCTGCTTGGGGGCCATCAGAGCGTCCCGCCAGTCCCCCTCCTCAAGGGGACCCAGCCAACTCTCCCAGCGAGCCCTAAGCGGATCTAGAAATGTGGGGCTGTTGTTTATGAGAGTGCGGTATATGCGTGATATGCCTCCCCTCCCGAGATTCCCCATCATGACCTGTGCTTCTGGGGGGCTGAACTCAGGAAGCGTGGTTCCCGCTGGGATATGTGAGGTGAGGGCGTGCCGAATTTGCAAGTATCTGTAGAATTGTGAGGTGTGGAGGGAGAAGCGACTCTGTAAGTCCTAAAAAGATCGTATATGATCCCCTACCCACACATCTCCCACTAGGGAGATTCCAATGTGATCCCATTGTGTAAACCCTTGTAATGTTGCCAACTCGCCGAGCCATGCACCCTGCCAAAGCGGCGTTTGTTGGGTCAATTTAGCTTCCCAGTGTGTATGACGCAAGGCTGAACGCCAGGCCAGGAAGACCGTTCGGGTCACTGCTGGGAGTGTCTGGGGAACGAGGGAGCCGTAAAGAAGGGCTTGGATTCGAGGAAAGTCCATGCCCCGGAGTTCGGTTTGATAAGCTGGGTCAGACCATCCCCTGTAAACCAATCATGGAGGACCAGTAGCCTCGTCGCCAGATAGTATAGGTACAAGTCAGTCATGCCCATTCCTCCATCAAAGGACGGAATATGGCAACGGTCGAGGCACATGCGTGGTCTGCCCGTGCCCCATAAGAATCGTGTGATCATTGAATCTATCTCTCGGAACCAGCTACGGGGGTAGTGGAAGGGAGTGTTTTGAATGATATATAAGAATCGAGGGAGGACCATCATTTTAAATAATGCCACCCGTCCGAGTGGGTTGAGTGGTAGGGCTTGCCAGCGACTGAGGTCTTTCCTGGTCTGCTTAACCAGTGGGGTGACATTCAGTGCCCATTCCAGCTCCAGGAGTAGGGCCACCCATATGCTGAGGTATTTAAACGACTGCCGTCTAATAGGTATATTAGACTGCCAGTCGAAACATTCCCTGGAGGGATGGAGAGGTACAAGAGTTGACTTGGCTGGGTTCAGCCGGAGGCCCGAAACCTTCTCAAAGTGCTGGAGGGATTGGAGGCATCTGGGGCCAGAGTGGGCCGGGTCAGCGAGGAAGAGCAGCATGTCATCTGCGTATAATGCGATTTTATCCACGTGGTGGCTTCCCCACGACCAGCCCTGTATTAGGTCGTCAGCACGGATTAGGCACGCCAGGGGCTCCATCGCCAGTGTGAAAAGGAGTGGGGAGAGGGGGCAGCCCTGCCTCGTGCCTCTCAGGATTGGAAATACTTTGGAGAGAGCCATTGACCAACACCCTGGCTTGGGGATTTGAGTAGAGGACATGGACGAACCGGCGGAATTGTTGACCCATGCCCATCATTGTAAGTACGTCATCGAGATAGCGCCAGTCCACCATATCGAAGGCCATCTGAAAGAGACACGTTAGTGATAGATTCCTTACCTTAGAATATCCCCAGGCGTCAGGCTGGATCCGGAAAGTTTTGCGTAGCAGTACCCTTGCGCGTCGGTAGGCGGCGTCGTGCGGCTCCGCGTCCGTCGTCGGCGTCGTGATCGCCGGGATGACGTCGCGGGCAGTACTTAGGCGCCGCCCCTGCGCGCTGACGTCAGTTCTTCTTTTTCCGCGCCAGTAAGCGCAGATCCGGGAAGAGCAGTGCCCTGGTCAATTTTTGACCATACTTTTTGGTGATTTTTCACTGTGTTTTTCCAGCCTTCAGGTGTCGTAGGGATGCCCGGCTTCAAGCGATGCGGCGCCTGTGCGCGGATGATGTCCGTCACCGACCCGCATTGGGAGTGTCTCTTCTGCCTCGGCCGAGGCCACGACACCGAGTCTTGTCCCGAATGCCAGGCCCTCAACCCGAAGGCTTTGCGAGAGCGGTCTCGAAAGCTCCTCGAGGCCCGGCATTCGGCTCCGCGGAAGCCCCGGTCGCGTGAGAGGTCCAGGGGTCGCTCGCGGAGTGCACACCGGTCGTCGGCGTCGAAGTCTTCTTCGTCCGGTAAGTCTCGACACAAGAAGTCCAAGAAGCATCGTCGCTCTCGGACTTCGCCTCGCCGGTCTCGCGACTCGGCTGAGGCCCCTCCCGGCACCGTCCCCGCCCCCGCGGCCCCGGACTTGCCTGTGGAGTCGCCCCCGTCATACCCGCCCTTCCCGGGTTCGGGGGCGGATCCGGCCAAGGTACAGGAGTTCCTGTCGGCCATGGCCCGCCTCTTCGGGCCTTCAGGCCCCTCCGGTGCGCCTTCGGGCCCCGCGGGCCCTCATGGGGTTGATCCGGCGTCGCCGGCGGCTCCGGCCCCGGCGTCGCCCGAGCCTCCAGCCTCGATCCCGGCTCCGGCTCCGGCCCCGGCCTCGATCCCGGCTCCACAACCCCCATCGACGCCGGTCGACCTCACGACACCTCCGCCGGCGCCGATGTCTCCGGTGCCGTTCTCGACGCCGCCCTGGGCTCCGGGCGGCGTCGTCCCCAGTTCCTTCCGGCTCCGGACTTGGACCCGGAGCGACGTCGCTCGACGCCGGCTCCGGCGCCGATGGGACCTTGGGTCCCAAATGTCCCTCCTCCTCCTTATTTTGAACCAGAGGAGGACCAGGAGGACTGGGAGGGGTCTGATGACCCTCTGACACGCAACTGTCAGTATGATGAGGACTGGACAGAGAGTCTAGGGGAGGCCAGTGGTCTGGATACTTCTCCTGACACTGGCATGCTGTCTCCTCCCGTGGCTACGGAGGAGGGGGCCAATTTTGGTACGGTGTTGCGTAGGGCTGCTGGGGCCTTACGTCTCCAGCTCCCTACTTTGACGGTCAAGCCTAACATCTTGACAGAGGTGCTTCAGCCGGCAGCCTCCTCTGCGGAGACTGTGCTGCCGTTTAACGACGCCCTCACGGACGTTCTTTTGGGCGCCTGGTCCAAGCCCAACACAGGGGCTCCTGTGGATCGGAACGTGTCACGACGCCATCGCCCCGCTCCGGGCGACCCCTGTTTCTTTCTGTCCACCCCACTCCTGAGAGCTTGGTTGTCCAAGCCTCCGCTTCCCAAACCGCCTTCCCTACCGCTCCTCCGGATAGGGAATCCAAACGCCTGGATCAGTTTGGGAAGAAAGGTTTTTCTTCCTCCAGTGCTGGCTTGCGGTCCGTTAACACCGCTTGTCTTTTGGGCCGATATACCCACTCTCTGTGGGATTCGGTGGCGGATGTTTTGCCCCAGTGCCCTGAGGAGGTCCAGGCACTGCTTTCCCGCGCCATTGCGGAAGGAAGGGATGCGGCCAAATACACTATCCGTTGTGGCCTTGACACCGCCGACTCGCTGGGCAGGTCGATTGCAACGACGGTGGCGCTCCGACGCCACGCCTGGCTAAGAACCACTGGTTTTTCAGGGGATGTCCAGAATACTCTCATGGACATGCCCTTTGATGGAGTCGGTCTTTTTGGGTCCAAAGCAGACCATGCGTTGGAGCGCTTTAAGGACTCACGGGCTACTGCCAAGTCCCTGGGCCTTTCTGCTACACGCCCTCCGCTGCCTTCTGCTTTTCGCCCCTATCGTGGCCACGGTAGGGGCGCCCTTCACGTCAGCAGCCCAGCCACCGGCCCGCGCAGCAGGCGTCTTCGCGTGGCCGAGGACGTGGATTCCGCCGTGGCGGATCGGGCAACCAGCGTGCGGGTCAGGCCACCACCTCCAACCCGTCCGCGGCCTCCAAGCCCTCCTAGTCCCTCCTTTCAGGTGCACGGCACGCCAGTAGGGGGCAGGGTCCGCCATCACCTTCCCCACTGGCGCACCATCACCTCGGACAGGTGGGTCTTGGACATTGTCCGAAGGGGCTACTCCCTCCCCTTCGAGACCACCCCCCAGCCATGCCACCTCAATTCCACCGCATGTCAGGGGATCACTTGGTGCTTCTACAGAAGGAAGTCACGGCCCTCTTGACCAAGAGGGCCATCGAGCATGTTCCGACCCCAGAAGTAGGGCGTGGTTGCTACTCCCACTACTTTCTGGTGCCCAAAAAGGACAAGGAGGACATGCGTCCTATCTTGGACCTCCGGAACGTAAATCGCTTCCTCCGGAAGGAGAAGTTCAAGATGCTCACCCTAGCTCAGGTCTTGACTGCCCTCGACCCTGGAGACTGGTTGGTAGCGTTGGACTTGCAGGACGCGTATTTCCACATCCCCGTCCTGCCGGCCCACCGGCGTTACCTTCGGTTCACGGTAGGCCCCGAGCATTTTCAGTTCACCGTGCTCCCCTTTGGCCTTACCAGTGCCCCTCGGGTGTTCACGAAAGTGATGGCGGTGGTCGCAGCTCATCTGCGCCGGGCAGGGGTTTCAGTCTTCCCCTACCTCGACGACTGGCTGCTGAAGGCGGGCTCGTCCCAGGCAGTCGTCTCCCACCTCCAGACTACGGCCGAACTCCTGCACTCGCTGGGGTTCTCCATCAATGTGCCAAAGTCGCATCTAATTCCTTCTCCACAGCTCCTTTTCATCGGAGCAGTTCTGGACACGACGCAGTTTCGGGCCTATCCTCCCGAACGGCGAGTCCGGGATATTCAGGCTATGATTCCGATCTTTCGGCCTTTATCCTGGGTTTCGGTACGGATGACCCTGAGGCTGCTGGGCCTCATGGCCTCCTGCATCCTGCTGGTCAATCATGCCAGATGGCATATGCGGGCTCTGCAGTGGGACCTGAAGTTCCAGTGGGCGCAGCACCAGGGCAACCTGTCCGATCACGTCCAGATCTCGGAGGGGACTGCAAAACAGTTGCAGTGGTGGCTCTCGAACCGGCAATGGGTCATGGGCAGATCCCTCTCCCTTCCCCAGCCAGAGCATACAGTTGTGACGGACGCGTCCCTTCTGGGATGGGGCGGTCACATGGGAGAGGCGGAGATCAGAGGCCTCTGGTCTCCGGCGGAGTCCCGGCTCCATATCAACCTTCTGGAGCTCCGGGCGATCCGGCTTGCACTCAAGGCATTCCTTCCCTCTGTCAAAGGGAAGGTAGTGCAGGTGTTCACAGACAACACCACCGCCATGTGGTACTGCAACAAACAGGGCGGGGTGGGGTCTTGGACCCTTTGTCAGGAGGCTCTGCGCCTCTGGACATGGCTGGAACATCAGGGCATGTTCCTGATGGTTCAACACCTGGCAGGTTCTCTGAACGCCAGGGCGGACGAACTCAGCCGCAGGTGCATGATGGATCACGAATGGCGTCTTCACTCGGAAGTGGCGCAAGGACTCTTTCTACAGTGGGGAGAGCCTTGGTTAGATCTATTCGCCACCGAAGAGAACGCGCAATGTCATCAGTTCTGCGCGTTGGAATTTCCAAGGCGGCACTCGCTCGGCGACGCTTTTCGTCGCGAGTGGAGTTGCGGTCTGTTGTACGCCTTTCCGCCTATACCACTTCTACCCAGAGTGTTGAAGAAGATTCGGCACGACCGGGCCCAAGTCATTCTTGTGGCTCCGGACTGGGCTCGAAGAGTTTGGTATCCCGAGCTACTCAATATGAGCATAGATCCCCCGATCCGTCTGCCTCTTCGGGAGGATCTTCTGTCGCAGCAGCAGGGGACGGTCCTCCACCCGAACCTGTCCAGTCTACACCTGCTTGCGTGGAGATTGAGCGGCGGCAGTTGATTCCTTTCGACTTGCCTCCCGAAGTTTGTGATGTGATTCTGGCAGCCAGGCGTCCCTCCACTAAGGTGGTATACGCCTGCAGGTGGAACAAATTTGTGGCATGGTGCACAGCAAAGGCTGTGGATCCCCTTTCTGCCCCTCTTTCTGAGGTCCTTCTGTTCCTTCTCTCTCTGGCCCAACAGGGTTCTGCCCTGGGTACCATCAAGGGTTATCTTTGTGCTATCTCGGCCTTCCTCAGGCTCCCTGATCAGCCCTCCCTTTTCAAGTCCCCTGTTGTTAACAGGTTCTTAAAAGGCATTACTCACCTCTTCCCTCCTGTTCCGTTTGTAATGCCTCAGTGGGACTTGAACTTGGTTCTTACCTTTTTAATGTGCGCTCCCTTTGAGCCTCTGCATAACTGTCCTCTTCGTCTTCTGACTCTAAAGGCAGCCTTTCTGGTGGCCATCACCTCCGCTCGGCGGGTGAGTGAGCTCCAGGCTCTTTCTTGCAAACCTCCCTTTCTGTCTGTTCATCCAGACAAGGTTGTTCTTCGGACGCGTCCGTCCTTCTTGCCAAAGGTGGTTACTGCTTTCCACATTGGGCAGACCATCACTTTGCCCACCTTCTTTCCGCCTCCGCATCCTTCCAGAGAGGAAGAGAGGCTCCACCGTCTGGACCCAAAACGTGCGCTCTCCTTCTATATCGACCGCACGAAACACTTCCGGGTGGATGACCAGCTCTTTGTTGGCTACGTGGGCGCCAAAAAGGTCGGGCGGTGCACAAGAGGACCATCTCCCGCTGGGTTACCTTGTGCATCAAGACCTGCTATTCTTTGGCTAAGAAGGAGCCTCCTGTTGGGCTGCGTGCCCATTCCACCAGGGCAACGGCTGCTACCACGGCCTTGGGCCGCGGTGTTCCGCTGCCGGTTATCTGTCAGGCAGCTACGTGGGCCTCGCTGCACACGTTTACTAAGCATTACTGCCTTGACAGTCAGGTCCGGAGGGACGGCTTCTTTGGCCGTTCTGTCCTCCAGGACTTCCTTGTCTGATCTTTGTTCGCAGACCCACCACCGGGGTTGGTATTGCTGGGGTATCTATTCTAAGGTAAGGAATCTATCACTAACGTGTCTCTTTCAGATGCACAAGTTACTAACTTGTGTAACGATATATCTGTAAGAGACAGTAGTTAGTGATAGATTCCTTACCGCCCCACCCATCCTCCCCGTTCTGCGAACTGATTTCTAGGGTTAAGGACATCCCTTTCAGGGCCCTAGTATTTTTCAGACACCTGTGTCAGCTTCTTGCATGGCTCTGCGTTCCTGGCGCGGAAAGTCGTGTACAGAACTGACGTCAGCGCGCAGGGGCGGCGCCTAAGTACTGCCCGCGACGTCATCCCGGCGATCACGACGCCGACGACGGACGCGGAGCCGCACGACGCCGCCTACCGACGCGCAAGGGTACTGCTACGCAAAACTTTCCGGATCCAGCCTGACGCCTGGGGATATTCTAAGGTAAGGAATCTATCACTAACTACTGTCTCTTACAGATATATCGTTACACAAGTTAGTAACTTGTGCTTCTCGAAGTCTACGAGAATCAGCGCTAAGTAGGGGGTGAGCGCCTGACGGTTGGCGAGCGCCAAGTGGAGGCGCCGTATGCAGTGTCTAGTGGCACGAGCAGGCATGAAGCCACATTGGTCCGGGTGGATCAGTGTGGCGAGGAGTGGGCATAGGCGCTGGGCTAAAACGGTGGCATAGATTTTAAGTTCGGTGTTGATCAGGGAGATTGGTCGGTAGTCCGCGCAGGACGACGGTAGTCCGCGCAGGACGACGGTAGTACCGCAGGACGACGGTAGTACCGCAGGACGACGAGGGTGGCTGAGTTTTAGGTATAACCACAATGGTGGCTATGTCGGTCTCTGGAGGGAAAGCCCCGACCTCCACCACGTGACGGAACAAGGCCGTGAGGTGGGGGGCCAACTGGTCGCGGTAGGACGCATAATACTCTTGAGGGAACCCATCAGGGCCCGGAGTTTTCCGGGACGCCAGTAAGGAAATCGCCGCTCCTATTTCCTCTGGGGAGAAGGGGTGATCCAAGCTAGCAGCTTCCGTTTGCGACAGGCAGGGAATGCGGAGCCGCAAGGGACTAAGGAAGTCTGCAAGATTTTCGATCAGCAGGCGCGCCGAGTATAAATGAGAGTAAAAACCGGTGAAAGCTCGTGCCATCTCCGGGGAAGTACGGCAGGCGGCTCCTGAGGGGACTCGGATCTCGGGGATTAGTCGAGATGCCAAGTGGTAGGAGGCCAGGCTGTGGAGGAGCCTCCCGTTTTTATCCCCTCACCCATATACACGGGCGACAGATGAGCGCCACAGCAGTTTGGCGGACTCCAGTGTGGTTTGTTTAATCTCGTCCCGCACGGCTGCCAGCTGCCTTTCCTGGGGCTCGCTCGGGGATCCGGTCAGGTCAGTCTCCAGCCGGAGCGCCTGTGCCTCAAGGAGTGCGAGGTGACCATCACGGGCCCGCTGCTGCGCCCGGAGGTGGCCCTTGGCCGCTCCTCGGATGGTGGTTTTACCAGCCTCCCAAAGGATACTAGGTGAGGTCACTGAACCTAGGTTTGTGAGAAAATATTGTTTAAGTTCCTCTCCCACGGCTTTGCGAAATTCTTGGTTTTGAAGGAACCAGGCGTTCAGATGCCATATGGGGCGAAGCCCAACGGGGGTGTGGCATAGGTGCATGAGTACTGCTGAATGGTCAGAGATTCCTCGGGGAAGAATGGAGGCATTGGTCACTCACTGGCAGTCCAGTGCCGGCATAAAAACCATGTCGATTCGGGCGTGGGAGTGGTGCACCGCTGAGGTGTGTGTGTAATGTGGGGTGCGAGGGTTCCAGACCCTCCATACGTCACATAGGCCCAAGTTGGCCGCCCATTCAGGCAATTTCTTGGCATGGAGCAACCTGGAGGAGGAGGGAACACCTGTAGAATCAAGAGTGGGCTGCATAACCGCGTTAAAGTCCCCACCGAGGATCATCTGACCTGGTAGGTTGGAGATGCTATTAGTGAGATGTTGTAGTGTTGAGGCAAGTGTCGTGGGTGGGACATAGATAGAGAGGAGGTGAAGGACAGCCCCGCCCAGTGTCCCTGAGAGAATCACGAAGCGCCCCTGTGGGTCTTCAGCGACTTGAGAGAGAACAAATGGGAAGGTTTTCCTGAGTAGAACGGCAACTCCCCGAGAGCCCCTGTTAAAGCCTGAGTGCCACACTCTGTCGAAGCTATAGCGCGCTAGAAAGGCACAGCGTGATCCCATGAGGTGGGTTTCTTGGAGCAGGAGGATGTCGGGAGAGTGTCGCTGGGCATACTTCAGGACTGCCGTACGTTTAATTCGGTCAAGCAGACCGTTTACATTTCAGGACATGACCCGGAGAGAGTGATGTTCTTGGGGTGTGTGCGTCATGTGGGGTGAGAGCTACAGAGGGCACCTTGGGCTGGGTCCTGCAGCGGGCCCGGGGCGAGGAATGAGCGTGACGTTTCAAGTTGCGTCCAGTGTGCGGGAGCACCATGTGGTATCATGAAAGTGCAGTGTGCTGAGTGGAATGGAAAATGCGATGTAGAACTGAAAGTGAAACATAGGACAACGGTCCTGAACCCCCCCCCACCCTATACTTCCAGAACCAAAGCATCTGTTGCCCTATAACGTGATAGAAACCAGCTAAACTATAGTGTTTAGTACAGGAGATGCGTGGTGGAACCCTCCGCTTATGTCGGATACAAATGCAGCGTTGGCAATGTCAAATTCTACAGCACAACATGGCAGGATACATAGACCTATGTCCTTAGGTGGTGATGATTCTTTGTGTCGGCTCTGCCGCCCCTTCACAGGACTTTCAGATGACTGGGCTGCGGGAGAGGTCAGAGTCTGTGGCCGCCCGGTCTAGGGCACCCCGGGGGGCGTGCTCTCCGGAGGAGTCTTCGGCTGATCTGTTCCTTTGCCTAAAAAAAAAAAACGATATTTTTAACAACTATATTTTTGCAAACGGTATTAATGACTTCGATATTTTTTAAAAAGATATTTCTTACCTTAAACTCGATATTCTTGACCACGATATTCTTGCAGTCGATATTTCTGCATCTCGATATTCTGCACTCGATATTAGTGCAAGTCGACATTTCCAACTTGATATTCTGACTCTTTACCATCCACTTCAGCCACACCTCGCAGCCCCTCTGGACAGACCACCACTACGTACACTTCTCCTTCAGCACAGCCACGGAACTACACCGCTGGATCTCCAGCTGCGCAGACAAACTCGCTCCCCCCGCCGCCCCAACAGACAATGCCCTCTGAAGGCCGCCTGGTTCTCTACCGACCTCCAAGAAGCTAGACGCTCATGCCGATGGCTCAAAAAACGATGGAGAAACAGCAAAACCACCGAGGACCAGTCCACCTACAAGCACGCCATGACAGATTACCACCAACTCATAAGAATCACCAAGAGGACCTTCATCAGGAACAAAATCCTCACCAACACCACCAACTCAAAGGAATTCTTCAACATCATCCAGCAGTTCACCAAACCTCCCAGCGAAGTCACTGACATCACACCTTCCCAGGACCTCTGCAACAAACTCAGCTCCTACTTTCACCTAAAGATCAAAGGCCTCTACGACAATTTCAATGAACAGACTCCAGAAACCACCCTCCCCTCCAGCAATGACAGTCAGCCCACCATCACCATCTGGACACCGGTCACCACTGAAGACACCACCACGACCATGAAAAACACCCACTCAGGAGCCGCCACGGACCCCTGCCCGCCGCACATCTTCCACAGAGCCGCCATCGCTCCCGAACTCCGCCGCACCATCAACGCCACCTTCTAAGCCGGCATCTTCCCCGACGACTGGAAGCGGGCTGAGGTCAAGTCCCTCCTCAAAAATCCCTCGGCCGACCCGACAGACCTGAAAAACTATCGGCCCATCTCTCTCCTTCCCTTTGCAGCCAAAGTCTCCGAAAGATTCGTCAACACTCAACTAACCACCTTCATCGAAGAGAACGCCATACTCGACGCTTCCCAATCCGGATTCCGCAGACCGCACTCCTCGCCGCCACCGATGACATCCGCATGCTACTCGACCAAGGACACACCGTGGCCCTCATCCTGCTAGACCTCTCCGCTGCCTTCGACACCGTCTCCCACCGCACTCTGGCAACCAGACTCCACGAAGCCGGCATACAAGGACTCGCCTTCGACTGGATCCGCTCTTTCCTCACTGGCAGAACCCAACGGATTACACTCCCACCCTTCCTCTCCGAGCCCACAGGGATCAGCTGCGGAGTACCCCAGGGATCCTCACTCAGCCCCACGCTCTTCAACATCTACATGGCCCCCCTCGCTGCCATCATCAAGACAGCATGGGCTCAGCATAGTATCCTACGCCGACGACACCCAGCTCATCCTCTCCCTCACGAAGAACCGCGAAGACACCAGACTCTGCTTCCAAGAAGGAATGAAAGACGTCGCTGCCTGGATGAGCGACAGCTGCCTAAAACTTAACTCGGAGAAGACGTAGGTCCTTGTCCTTGGACTCTCCCCCTCCGCGTGGGACAACTCATGGTGGCCCTCCACCCTCGGAAACCCACCTACCCCGACGAACCATGCCCGGAACCTCGGCATCATCCTAGACTCCTCCCTCACCATGACCCGCCAGGTGAACGCCGTCGCCTCCACCTGTTTCAACTCCCTCCGCATCCTCCACAAGACCTTCAAGTATATCCCACCCGAAGCCAGAAGGACCGTCACCCACGCCCTCATCACCAGCAGACTGGACTACGGAAACGCCCTCTACGCAGGATTCAACAAATCCCTACTACAGAAACTCCAGACCATCCAAAACACCGCTGCCAGACTCGTTGTCGGCACCCCACGACACAAGCACATGACCCAACACCTGCGAGACCTTCACTGGCTCCCCATCGGAAAGAGAATAACCTTCAAGCTACTCACCCACGCCTACAAATTCCTCCACAACACCGGACCCAAATACCTCAACAAAAGAATCTCTTTCTACACACCCAAAATAAACCTCCACTCTGCTGACCTCGCCTTAGCAACTACCCCACGTTTCCGCAGAACCAGAGCCGAGGGAAGAGCCTTTTCCCACATCACAGCCAAAGCCTGGAACGAACTCCCAGTCAACATCAGATGCTCCCCCGCCCTGCACACCTTCAGGAAGAGCCTCAAGACCTGGGTTTTCGGCCAACCCTGAGCTGTACCCCTCCTCCCCCAGTGCCTTGAGACCCTCACGGGTGAGTAGCGCGCTTCACAATCCCCTGATTGATTGATTGTAGTTATAGTTAGAACCATATTTCCATAGGAAAAGCATTTTTTGACTTGGATATATCTTTGGCTCCGTTTGACGAATCCTCACTAACCTTTCCCAAAAAAGTTTGCTGGTAATTCTAGTTGTGCATGGAAAGTTTCGGGATGATCCGTCAAGCGGGGGCCAAGAAAAAGGGCGGGGGGTCAAAAAAAGTGTTTTTCCCTTGGTAATTTCCATAGAGATTTTAGACATGACTTCAGCCCGAACCGATGGAATTACACCAAATGTTGGTCCTGACAGAACCCTTTTTGCAATTTGGTGTAAATCCGTTCAGTAGTTTTTGAGATATGAAAGAAAAAACAAATTTCAGCTTCAGCCGAGTCCCAGAAAAAACATAAAAGAAGAAAAGAAAAGGGGTCAGGGTAGAAATATCCTGACCCCTTAGCTCTGGTTGTGGGGTCCCAGAGGGAACCCACAAGGGCAAAAAAAAGGATTTTTTTATTTTTGCCACAGAAACGCAACAGATCTGGGAATCCGTGGCAAACAAAAAATAAACAAATGTGGGCTCCCAAGCTTGTTTTGGAAAAAGCCAGAGGTGGGCAGGGTTCCGTGGCATTGTTTAATTAAAGGAGGGGGCACATGGGGCCATCTTCCTGACGCACTTGGAGCCCCATGAACCACCACCTACCCAGGCCTTTTTTTAAAAGAAGGAGGGGGCACATTGGGCCCCCCTTTCAAAGGCTCTTTAAGCCCCAGGGACTACCACCTCTCTGGGGCAATTAAACATTTTTTGTGAGTGTTAGACCTGGCACTGTTGGCGTGGGTCTCCCTTCCATTTTTTGCTGTTACCTCATGTGTTTTTGCTGGTTATAGATGCTTTGGGCACTGTGCCACTGCTATTCAGTGCCACAGTGCAAATGCTCCCTATGGTAAATTGGTGTATGGATTAGTGATTCCATGATTGGTTGGTTTGGTTTACTTGTCAGACCCTAGTACAGTGCACACTACAGTGCACTGAGTGTGCCCAGGGCTTGTAAACCAAATGCTGCTGGTGGGCTTGCAGCACTGGTTATGCCACCCACAGAAGCAGCCTGTAAAAGTGTGTCTCAGGTCTGCCATTGCAGAGCCTGTGGGCAGTCTGGTACTGCCATGTTGACTGGCCAAGTGCACCCACTTGCCAGTCCCTAAACCTTCCCTTTTCTTCATATCAGACACCCCTATGGTAGGTCCAAGGGCAGGGTGCATTGTAAGTATAAGGTAGGCCATGCCCTGGTGTGTGTGGCATGTCCTAATAGTGAATTACAGCCATTTTTGTTTTTCACTATTGCAAGGCTACCTGTTCCCCATAGGCCAGAATGGGCAGTTTGATTATTACATCTTATAATCCTAACTGACCCAGGGAACATTGTAGAAAAACGAATTTAGTATGCCTGAACTCAGAATGATAAAAAACATCTTTTAGTGAAGTTGGTTTTAAAATTCTGTGTTTGAAAATACCACTTTTAGAAAGTAGGTATTTTCTTGCCTAACTATCCAAGCCTGCCTCTGCTAGGTTGTGTATTCTTTGTCTGGAGTTTGAGTGACAGGGGTTGGGGGATTCCAGGAGACAGGGTGAGTCAGCACAGGGCTGAATAGAGAGATCTGTATGGAGATGGGTGGGAGGAGTTGCACCTGGGACCTGAATAGGGTTGTGCCTTCCCTCCACAATGCTGGCTCCACCTCCTGTGGTGTGTCTGATGTCCCTGGCCTACACTATGAAAGGAATGAAGGAGACTTGTCAACAAAGTGCTACAGGACTGACCAGAACTGGTTTGGACTAGGCAAAGGCCTCTCTGCCTTCAGAGAACAAAGGGAAAATGAGTATAAAAGAGGGGACCCAAACCCCAGAATCCTTTGCTGAGGAGAGGAACCAGAGAAACCGAGGAGGAGACTTGCCCTATGCTGAGTGCTGTTTGGGGGTTTGGCCTGCAGTGGTTGCCTGACTGCCAAAGAAAGGAGAAAGGAACTTTGTGTGTACTTTCATCAACTTGTAAAAGATCTCCAAGGGTTTGAGAGAAGAGCTTGCATCCTGCTGAAGTCTCAGGGACAACAGACTTCACCAACCAGCTCCCCAAGAGTCTTTCTGTAAAGTGCCTGCTGCTGTGCTGGACTTTCTGAGGGACTGCGTGTCGCAAGGAGCTGGAAGCGTGACTCACGAAGAAGAAGCGTCGCCGCCGAAGCGCCTCGCATCGCCGAAGAAAAGGATCGACGTCGCATCAGACGCCGCCGCATCAACGGAGAAGAGTGTCGCTGCCGCTGTCGCATCGTTGCCGAAGCGCCTCGCATCGCCGGAGAAGAGGATCGACGTCGCATCAGACGCCGCCGCATCACTGGGAAGCGTGTCGCAGGGCCTGTCGCGGCTCAGAAGAATCATTGAGTCGCCGCACGGCTGTCGCATCGTTGCCGAAGCGCCTCGCCGGAGAAGAGGA
The DNA here is from genome assembly GCA_963921515.1 of Calotriton arnoldi. Taxonomy (NCBI): domain Eukaryota; kingdom Metazoa; phylum Chordata; class Amphibia; order Caudata; family Salamandridae; genus Calotriton; species Calotriton arnoldi. The sequence continues at coordinate 2,627,679 of CAWUFW010001335.1, read as the reverse complement.
CCGACGTCGCATCAGACGCCGCCGCATCCCCGGGAAGCGTGTCGCAGGGCCTGTTGCGGCTCAGAAGAATCGTTGAGTCGCCGCACAGCCGTCGGGCGTGCACGCATCGTGTCGCATCAAGAAGACGACGCCATCTTTGTTTCTTTGCACCGGATCTTCATCGCATCACGCCGTTGCTGGTCGCATCGCCACGGAAGCGCAGTAAGAAACCGACGCATCACCTCCCCACGCCGAGAAGAACCGACGCATCCCCTACGCATCAGTAGGGACCCGACGCATCACCATTCTTGCGTGTAAGGAACCGACGCATCACCTTCTCTGCAACACTTTCGTTGTATAGCGTTACGCATCCAAAGGTACATTGAACTCAAAGTGTCGCATTTACCATCTAAAGAGAACTGAGCTAATTCTACCATTTTTGAAGTACAGTATTGTGGATTTTTGGCGTTTGTGGTCTTGTGTTAAATCTATATCAAACATACTTATTTTTAATATACAACTGGTGTGGTGTCCATCTGTAGTGTTGTCACTTGATTACTGTATGTGTTCACAAATGCTTTACACACTGCCTCTGAGATAAGCCTGTCTGCTCGTGCCAAGCTACCAAGGGGGTGAGCAGGGGTTATGTTAGGAGTGTACCCCCTTACCCTGACTAGACGCAAGGGTCCCTATTTGGTCAAAGGTACCTACCTCTGCCAACTAGAGACCCCCAAATCTAACATTGGTGGTCAGCGGTAAGGATTCTGAACTTGCATTTGTGACTCATGTACAGTGATTGGTGAACACTACTAGTGAGTGCAGACCAAAACGCGACCACATACTTTTGGTAGATTGTTTTTTCTGGGATTTTCTATTTTTGCAAAGAACTGCCAAGTTTAACCACCATGGATAAAGCAGCATCCATAGCATCTGTTGATTATGAGTGGGAAGAGGAGAAACTAGAATGCTACAATGTGAAACAGCTCAAGCACTTCTGCAGGAAATTTAAAGTTGCTATGACCGGTCTCTCCAAGAAGGATGAGTTCCAAAAGGCGCTGAGGGCCTGGGTGGAAGCAAGGAATACCCCTGAGAATGAGGAAGGGGCTGAGAATGCAGATGAGCAGCTGGAGGGGCCATTGGGTCCACAGGGGAAGAGAGCAACTTCCCCAGTAGGTAGCAGTGTTTCTGCCAAAAGCCTGTCCCCAGAGGAGTTGGTGGACAGGAAAGAAAACAGGATGCACGAATTGGAGCTTGCCAAGCTCAAGTTGGGTGGGCAACTGGAGTTAGAAAATAGGAGATTGGCCCTGGAAGAAAAGAGAATGCAGTTGGAGCATGAGAAAGGTTTGAGGGAGTTGGAGATGAAGCTAGAAGCTTAGAAATTACTCCCTCTGGTGGCAGCACACCGTCCATGCCTGTTGAAGCTAGGGTGTATATTCCTAAAGATGTGGTGAGAGAGTTTTATAAGAATGATGATATTGGGCAGTGGTTCAAAGCCTATGAGGTAGCCATGTCTTCCCACCGGGTCCCTCAGAAGGATTGGGGAGCGGGGTTGTGGGGGCGGTTCCTTAGTGAGGGGCGGGACACACTGTTAGACTTGCCTTCTGAAGTCCATAATTCTTATAGCCACATGAAAGATGCATTGTTGTCCAGGTATGGGTTGACTCCTGAATTGTATAGACGGAGGTTTAGAAATTGCAAGAAGGTGGAGTCAGGTACATGGGTAGAGTATGTAACTTTCTTTTGCAGAGCATTGGATGGATGGGTGAAGGGTAGCAAAGTTGATGATTTTGAGGGGCTCTTTGATTTAATTGCATGGGAGCACTTGTCAAGTAATTGTTTTCCATAGCTACGCCAGCACCTGATTGATAGCAGGCTGACTAACCCTAGGAAGCTTGCTGAGGAGGCGGACCGCTGGGTGAGCACCCGGGTCCACAAGGGTCATGTGGGAGACTCCGCCAAGAGTGGGCAGGGTCCCCAGCAGAAGAGTGGGAGGGACAAGGGTAAACAGAGGGAGTTCCACAAAGGGCCCCAAAGTAATCCCCAAGGGAACCAAGGGAAGGGTTCCCAGCCTCCCCCTGAGAAGAAGCACGGGGCCCCGACAGGTAGGCCTGTTCCCAGGGGACCCCTGAGGTGCTACAAGTGTGGTGAAGTGGGCCATAAGTCTAATGATCCCAAGTGCCCACAATTTGGAAAGACAGCACCCACTGGTGCTCCACCCCGGCAGATGGCGAGTATAGCCCTGGGGGAGGAGAGGGGTGTCCAAGGTGGGTGGGGTCCCGGAGAAATGTCCCTTGTCTCTTTAGGAGACTGTGAGGTGGTCCCCAGGACCCAACTGCCTGATAACACTAAGAAGTACAGGCAGTGGGTGACCATCAATGGCCATAGAGTGGAGGCTCTTCGAGTCACAGGAGCCAGTGTGACAGCTGTCAAGTGTCACCTGGTGTCTGAAGAGCAGGTTGTCCCCAATGCATTTTACCCAATTGTTGCCGCTGACAACACAGAGAGCCACTGCAAGGTGGCTCAGGTTCCCTTTGAGTGGGGGGGGGGGTCTCTGGTACTCTTCAAGTAGCTGTGAGGCCAGCCATGCCTGTTGACTGTTTGTTGGGGAACGATTTGGAGAGCTCACCTTGGGCTAAGGTGGAGCGAAGTGCTCATTTGGAGATGTTGGGTCTGCCTGACTGGGCGTGTGTGACCACACGGTCCATGGCAGCCAGTGAGGGTGTTCAAGAGGACCTGGAGCCTGAAAGGGGGGCCCAGGTGGCTGCCTTAAAGAGAAGAGGCAGGGGGCGCGGGAAACCGGCCCCCAAAGTTCCCACAGTCCAGGAGGAGGTAGACCCTGAGGGGGATGCCCCGGAGCCTACAGGGGAACAGGTAGCTGAACTGGGGGACCTGCCTGAGCTGACCCATTGGCAGCAGGAAGGAGGACCCTCCAGGGAAGAGTTCTGCGCGGAGCAGAAGAAGTGCCCTTCTCTTGTGGGTTTGCGGCAGCAGGCTGCAGACCAGGCAGCAGGTGATCAGTCTGGATCACATTGGATCTACTGGGAGAATGACCTCCTGTATACTGAGCCTAAGGTTGCTGAGCCTGGGTCAGCCCGTGTGCTGGTGGTACCCCAGCGCTTCAGAGCCTTCCTACTGGGGCTGGCTCATGATGTGCCGTTAGCAGGGCATTTGGGGCAGGACAAGACCTTTGAGAGGCTTGTCACCCACTTTTATTGGCCCCAAATGCGCAGGAGTTCAGATACTCACTGCAGGACCTGTCAGACTTGCCAGGCAAGTGGAAAGAGTGGGAGGAAGCAAAAGGCTCCTCTCCAGCCATTCCCTGTGGTCAGCACCCCCTTTGAACGGGTGGGTATTGACATTGTGGGGCCACTGGACCCCAAGACAGCCATGGGCAACAGGTTCATCCTGGTCTTGGTGGACCATGCCACCCGGTATCCGGAAGCCATACCTCTGAGGACAGTGACGGCCCCCGTGGTGGGACAGGCACTGATGGGAATTTTCTCCAGAGTGGGATTCCCTAGAAAGGTAGTGTCTGACCGAGGTACAAACTTCATTTCCAAGTATATGAAGTTCCTGTGGCAGGAGTGTGGGGTAACTTTAAAGTTCACCACTCCTTACCACACCCAAGGAAATGGGTTGGTTGAAAGATTCAACCGGACCCTAAAAGGCATGATTATGGGTCTTGAGGAACCTATGAGGCGTAAGTGGGATGTCCTCTTACCATGCCTGCTCTTTGCATACTGTGAGGTGCCACAGAAATCTCTAGGGTTCAGTCCCTTTGAGCTTCTCTATGGTCACCCAGTGAGAGGACCTCTGAGTCTGGTCAAGGAAGGCTGGGAGCAATCTCCCAGGAAACCTCCCCAGGATGTATATAGCTACATGCTGGCCTTCAGGAACCAGACTAGGCGTTTCAGGCAACTTGTTGAGGCGAATCTGGAAGCCAGCCAGGAGGAGATGAAGCAGTGGTACGACCAGAATGCCACTCTGGTAGAGCTTCAGCCTGGTCAGAAAGTGTGGGTCATGGCCCCAATGGAGCCTTGTGCGCTCCAGGATAAGTGGACCGGACCATTTGAGGTGGTGGAGCGCAAGAGTCCTGTTACCTACTTGGTGGACTTGCGGTCTCCCAGGAACCCCTTGTGGGTCCTGCATGTCAACCGCCTGAAGCCCCACTTGGAGAGGTCCGAAGTGGGCATGCTCTTAGCGACAGATGCTGGAATGGAGGAGGAGACTGAGCCTCTTCCTGACCTCCTGTCGGCGACAGAGCGAGATGGGTCAGTGAATGGTGTGAACCTCTCTTCCACCCTGACCCCTGAGCAACAGAATGACTGTCACCAGTTGCTGGGACAGTTTTCTGATCTGTTCTCCCTGATTCCCAGTGTCACTGATTGGTGCATCCATGATGTGGACACTGGAGACAGTCCTCCTGTTAAGCACAAAATGTACAGGGTAACTGACAGGGTGAGAGCTTGCATCAAGGAGGAGGTCTCCAAGATGCTTGCGTTAGGGGTGATTGAGTCCTCCAACAGTCCTCGGGCCAGCCCAGTGGTCTTGGTCCCAAAGGCTGCCGCACCGGGTGCCACGCCAGAACTCCGGTTCTGTGTGGACTACCGAGGACTCAATTCAGTCACCAAGACTGACGCGCACCCCATCCCCGGAGCTGATGAGCTCATTGAAAGTACAACAGTAAACGTACAACTGCAGTTTCCAGAAAAATCAACATATATATATATATACACACATATGCAGAAACTACCATTTATATGGAGAGCTATGGTGTAGGTAGATAATCGTGTTTTTTTGCTTTGTATAGTGGTATTTGTAGTTCTATACTTCTAATCAGAAAAGGAAACCAACTATGTAGCGCCAGGACACCTTCGGGTAGCAGTTTGCGCTTTAGAAATGTCAATAACATTAACATTAACATCGATCGGTTAGGGGCTGCCCGGTACCTCAGCACGTTTGATCTAACGTCGGGGTACTGGCAGATCGCCTTGACTGATGGGGCAAGAGAGAGGTCAGCATTCTCCACACCAGATGGGCACTACCAGTTCCGGGTTATGCCCTTTGGGATGAAGAATGCCCCTGCCACCTTTCAGAGGTTGGTCAACCAGGTGTTGGCTTGACTGGAAGAGTTCAGTGCCGCCTACCTGGATGACATTGCAGTGTTCAGCGCCAGTTGGGAAGAACATCTGCGCCATCTCTGGGAAGTGTTGATGGCGCTGCGGAGGGCAGGCCTCACAATCAAGGCGAGTAAGTGCCAGATCGGGCAGGGTTCCGTGGTGTACTTGGGACACCAGGTTGGGAGCGGCCAGGTGGCGCCCCTACAGCCCAAGATTGAGACCATCCTGGCTTGGGAGCCCCCCCAAGACCCAGACAGAGGTTAGAGCCTTTTTAGGACTCACTGGGTATTAAAGGAGGTTTGTCAAGGGGTATGGCAGCATCGTTGCACCCTTGACAGAGCTGACTTCCAGGAAGCAGCCCAAGAAAGTGATTTGGACTGACACCTGTCAGAAAGCTTTTGAGGCCCTGAAAACTGCCGTGTGCACGGCGCCCGTGCTCCTGGCACCCAACTTCTCAAGAGAGTTTATCGTTCAAACAGACGCTTCAGAGCATGGTGTGGGGGCTGTTTTGTCACAGATAAATGAGGAGGGCCTAGATCAACCCGTTGCCTTCATCAGTAGGAGGTTACTTCCACGGGAACAGAGGTGGAGTGCGATTGAGCGGGAGGCATTTGCTGTGGTCTGGGCGCTGAAGAAGCTGAGACCATACCTGTTTGGGACTCACTTCCGGATTCAGACAGACCACTGGCCCCTCAGATGGTTGATGCAGATGAGGGGTGAGAATCCAAAGCTGTTGAGGTGGTCCATTTCCCTACAGGGGATGGACTTCACGGTGGAACACCCCCCCCTGGTACAGAACACGCCAATGCTGATGGTCTGCCAGATTTTTCCGCCTTAGTGAAGAGAACTCCCAGGAGGTAGGGTAGTTCTCCCCAAATTTCAGCTGGAGGGGACACGTGTTAAACCTGGCACTGTTGGCGTGGGTCTCCCTTCCATTTTTTGCTGTTGCCTCGTGTTTTTGCTGGTTATAGATGCTTTGGGCACTGTGCCACTGCTATTCAGTGCCACAGTGCAAGTGCTCCCTATGGTAAATTGGTGTATGGATTAGTGATTCCATGATTGGTTGGTTTGGTTTACTTGTCAGACCCTAGTACAGTGCACTGAGTGTGCCCAGGGCTTGTAAACCAAATGCTGCTGGTGGGCTTGCAGCACTGGTTGTACCACCCACAGAAGCAGCCTGTAAAAGTGTGTCTCAGGTCTGCCATTACAGAGCCTGTGGGCAGTCTGGTACTGCCATGTTGACTGGGCAAGTGCACCCACTTGCCAGTCCCTAAACCTTCCCTTTTCTTCATATCAGACACCCCTATGGTAGGCCCAAGGGCAGGGTGCATTGTAAGTATAAGGTAAGACATGCCCTGGTGTGTGTGGCATGTCCTAATAGTGAATTACAGCCCTTTTCGTTTTTCACTATTGCAAGGCTACCTGTTCCCCCATAGGCCAGAATGGGCAGTTTGATTAATACATCTTATAATCCTAACTGACCCAGGGAACATGGTAGAAAAACGAATTTAGTATGCCTGAACTCAGAATGATAAAATACATCTTTTAGTGAAGTTGGTTTTAACATTCTGTGTTTGAAAATACCACTTTTAGAAAGTAGGTATTTTCTTGCCTAACTATCCAAGCCTGCCTCTGCTAAGTTGTGTATTCCTTGTCTGGAGTTTGAGTGACAGGGGCTGGGGGATTCCAGGAGACAGGGTGAGTCAGCACAGGGCTGAATAGAGAGATCTGCATGGAGATGGGTGGGAGGAGTTGCACCTGGGACCTGAATAGGGCTGTGCCTTCCCTCCACAATGCTGGCTCCACCTACTGTGGTGTGTCTGATGTCCCTGGCCTACACTGTGAAAGGAAAGAAGGAGTCTTGTCAACAAAGTGCTCCAGGACTGACCAGAACTGGTTTGTACTAGGCAAAGGCCTCTCTGCCTTCAGAGAACAAAGGGAAAATGAGTATAAAAGAGGGGACCCAAACCACAGAACTTTAGATCAGATCACTTTGGGAAACAAGAAGAACCTTTGCTGAGGAGAGGAACCAGAGAAACTGAGGAGGAGACTATCCCTATGCTGAGTGCTGTTTGGGGGATTGGCCTGCAGTGGTTGCCTGACTGCCAAAGAAAGGAGAAAGGAACTTTGTGTGTACTTTCATCAACTTGTAAAAGATCTCCAAGGGCTTGACAGAAGAGCTTGCCTCCTGCAGAAGTCTCAGGGACAACAGACTTCACCAACCAGCTCCCCAAGTGTCTTTCTGTAAAGTGCCTGCTGCTGTGCTGGACTTTCTGAGGGACTGCGTGTCGCAAGGAGCTGGAAGCGCGACTCATGAAGAAGAAGTGTCGCCGCCGCAACCGAAGCGCCTGGCATCGCCGAAGAAAAGGATCGGCGTCGCATCAGATGCCGCCGCATCAACGGAGAAGAGTGTCGCCGCCGCTGTCGCATCATTGCCGAAGCGCCTCTCATCGCCGGAGAAGAGGATCGACGTCGCATCAGACGCCGCCGCATCACTGGGAAGCATGTCGCAGGGCCTGTCGCGGCTCAGAAGAATCGTTGAGTCGCCGCACAGCTGTCGCATCGTTGCTAAAGCGCCTCGCATCGCCGGAGAAGAGGACCGACGTTGCATCAGACGCCGCCGCATCCCCGGGAAGCGTGTCGCAGGGCCTGTCGCGGCTCAGAAGAATCGTTGAGTCACCGCACGGCCGTCGGGCGTGCACGCATCGTGTTGCATCAAGAAGAAGACGCCATCTTTGTTTCTTTGCACCGGATCTTCATCGCATCAAGGCGTTGCTGGTCGCATCGCCACGGAAGCGCAGTAAGAAACCGACGCATCACCTCCCCACGCCGAGAAGAACCGACGCATCCCCTATGCATCTTTAGGGACCCGACGCATCACCGTTCTTGCGTGTAAGGAACCGACGCATCACCTTCCCTGCAACACTTTCGTTGTATAGCGTTACGCATCCAAAGGTACATTGAACTCAAAGTGTCGCATTTACCATCTAAAGAGAACTGAGCTAATTCTACCATTTTTGAAGTATAGTATTGTGGATGTTTGGCGTTTGTGGTCTTGTGTTAAATCTATATAAAAGATACTTATTTTTAATATACAACTGGTGTGGTGTCCATCTGTAGTGTTGTCACTTGATTACTGTATGTGTTCACAAATGCTTTACACACTGCCTCTGAGATAAGCCTGTCTGCTCGTGCCAAGCTACCAAGGGGGTGAGCAGGGGTTATTTTAGGAGTGTACCCCCCTTACCCTGACTAGACGCAAGGGTCCCTATTTGGTCAAAGGTACCTACCTCGGCCAACTAGAGACCCCCAAATCGAACAGTGAGGCTGCAACAGACCTCCTAGGCCTGGTGACCACCACTTCCCCGGAGCTAAATAACACAAAATGAGGGAGGCCCGCAGACCCCCCTGGGTCTCTGGGACCACCACCTCCCCGGGGCTGGCCCTGAAAAGTAAAGGATTGATGTAATTTCAGATGTCATGAGTGATGTCATTGACCATGTCATGAGTGATGCAATATTTGAGTTCATAAACAGTGCATTGCGGGGGCACAAGTTATAGTTAGCTCAGGTAACTATAACTGCTGAAATTCTATGGTTTTGTATGAGTGAAATGTGAACCTAACTATAACATCCCTGTAACCTTTGTTTTTTCAGAAAATATATATATATATTGGCCCTGTCGAAGGCTACGGCTGAAACGCGTAGGCCATTTCACCTTGGTGCTATGTAATGTTTAAAATAAATTAATTCCTTATAGAATTACCTCTTTGGTGGTGCCGTTTCCTTCTGTGCGTGACAAGGTGGATGCTGTGCGAGGGTGCTCCGACCGCTGCAGACATGTAAACTAAATACAAAAAACTTGAGCATTCACTTAAATCCAGGGTAGGAAATCACTTATAGAATGGACTGTGGCATGTATATATATGTGTATAAATATATATTCACTGAAAAAACCATAGGTTTCAGGGGCGTTATAGTTAGTTGGACATTTCACTCGTACAAAACCATAGAAATTCCCCCGTTATAGTTAGTTCAGCTAACTATAACTCGCGCGCCCGCAATGCACTGCTGATGACGTCACATATTACATCACTCATGACATGGTCAGTGACATCACTCATGACATCACTGATGACATCTCAAATGACATCACTGATGACATCACTGATGACATCATCCTTGTGATAGAGTGGCAGACCTCCTCTCACCCTAATATAACCTTTGATACACACACTCAAAAATACAAACTAACATTTTCAAAACAATGGACATACCAATACCAGTTACAACACACCTATTCATTAATTCCAAGATCTACACACACATCCACTCATTCACCAACAGTCCCTATACAGTCACTCATACATGTACTCACTCATCATATGTACTCATACACCTATACATCCTGTTACACACCGCCACTCATCCATAGAGTTACTCACACACATAGTCACACATGCAAACAAAGTATCAAACATCCATTTACTTGCATATACAGTTATACACACACTACCACACTTACTTCTACAGAAACTTACACATACTTACTCTCTTAAACAATCACTTATAGAAACACCTACTTATTTGTACAGGAACTCTTCCAATCTCTCACTCTCACATATACTCACTTATATACACCAATACTCACATATACTAGTTTAAAACATATGTAGTTACTCATAAAGACACTATTGAGACAGTCATTCACTCACTAACACACCCATACACATACTCATCCACCTATACAGTCCTGCACACATGCTGTCTTCAACACATACAAACAGTGAGTCACTCATTCATGCATCTATGCACTAAGTAATACCCCCCACCGAACCATACAGACACTCAGACACTCATACTGATACAAAACAAAACAACTAATAACCCATATAGACACTCATGTAGCTACTCACCAACCCATGCAGCCACTTATACACAAAGTGAGAGACTGATACAGATATTTTCATATTTAAACATTACTCACTAACCCATGTATTCACTAAGATACACTTAGTCAGTTATACAATCAATTTTACAAAAAAATCATCCATTTAGACACTTATATACCCATTTATTCTTCCATCGACCTTGAGATATACATATATAAAACATATTTAATTTTCAGAAAAACACACATTCACTGGATGATGTCATCAGTGATGTCATCAGTGATGTCATGAGTGATGTCATGAGTGATGTCACTGACCATGTCATGAGTGATGTAATATGTGACGTCATCAGCAGTGCATTGCGGGCGCGCGAGTTATAGTTAGCTGAACTAACTATAACGGGGAATTTCTATGGTTTTGTACGAGTGAAATGTCCAACTAACTATAACGCCCCTGAAACCTATGGTTTGTTCAGTGAATTTCTAAGGTTTTTAAATGCTAATTTCTAACTATAACGTGCCTGAAACCTATGGTTTTTTCAGTGAATTTCTAAGGTTTTTAAATGCTAATTTCTAACTATAACGTGCCTGAAACCTATGGTTTTTTCAGTGAATATATATTTATATTTATTATACTATGTATACATGTGAAAATGTCTCGGTCCCCTGTTTGCCTCGGTGGCACGGAAAAAATGGGTGGAACTGACGTCAGCACGCCGACGAGGTCCTCTTATGGCTCCGATGACGTCATACGGTGTCGCGAGCGGAGCCGTGCTCGTTGACGTGGGAGAGCTAGGAAAGAATTTCCGTGGAATGCTGGTGCAGGGGATATTCACCTAAGTGTTCAGGCTAGTCCTTTGGGAGCAACTGTTTATGTTGCCACTCCAGAAACCGAAACCAGTGATCCGAGGGCAGAGGCCCTGCAGATGGCACACAAGGTGGGGTGCCCAGTCGTGTGCACCGGCGGGGCAGCGAAGTGACAAGCACCACAACCCACAAAAAAGGTAACGAGGGCACTGAATAACACAGGATCTTCTCTTTGTATCTGGCAGGAACAACGAAGTTAAAATGCCCTAGTACCAAAATGTAGAATTAGTGCTACAACGGTCTACAAGAGGACCTGCGATGCCGCTTCTGTCTCCCGTATCCTGGAGGCGGCACATGGGTCACGCGGTATGGTCATACTGCGGTGGGACGCACACTCGTTGACCTCTCATGGCACTGCTCCACACTTCAGGGAGGACGCTTTCCATTAGCTATGTTTTCTGATGACATGTCGCGCCGGCCCCGTCCAACAACAGAACTCCTTTAGATCCAAACAGACTCTTCCACTCTCTCACCGGAAGTGAAACCAGGCCACGCGGACACTTTCACAAAACAACAGCCGGGAATGCACTTTTCGGTAAAAAACACATTCCTTCCTCCTAATTAATCAAATAAACGTCTCACTGAAGAACAGGGGCCAGCTGCGATCGGTAAACAGCCGTTACAACGACTTTTTACTTTGCGATACCATTACAACGCATGCATTACCACGCATGCGTTGTACATCACGAAGTCATTACTACGCATTTTTTAGAACGCATGGTCATTTACCACGCATGCCTTTACAACGAATTTTGTTGTAAAGGTATGTATGGTAAATGACCATGCGTACTAAAAACATGTAGATCGATCCATGTCGTTGTAAGGAAACAGAGGCTGTTCTGTTTCCTCACAACGACGTGCACCGCCCCTCAGAGATGACGTGAAGCAGGAACCACGAGGAGAGAGGAACCATGAGGAGTGAGAGGTAAGGGGATTGGGCATGGGGTGGTGGTTTCTTTTCTAGGGTTTAGGGTAGTGCAGTGGTGTTTGGGTGGTGTAGGGGGTCGTGCTGGGGGTAGTGTTTTAGGGTTTAGGGTAGTGCAGTGGTGTTTGGGTAGAGTAGGGGTCGTGCTGGGGGTAGTGTTTTAGCGTTTAGGGTAGTGCAGTAGTGTAGGGGTCGTGCTGGTGGTAGTGTTTTAGGGTTTAGGGTAGTGCAGTGGTGTATGGGTAGTGTAGGGGTCGTGCTGGGGTAGTGTTTTAGGGTTTAGGGTAGTGCAGTGGTGTTTGAGTAGTGTAGGGGGCATGCTGGTGGAAGTGTTTTAGGGTTTAGGGTAGTGCAGTGGTGTTTGTGTAGTGTAGGGGGTCATGCTGGGGGTAGTGTTTTATGGTTTAGGGTAGTGCAGTGGTGTTTGGGTAGTGTAGGGGTCGTGCTGGGGGTAGATTTAGGGTTTAGGGTAGTGCAGTGGTGTTTGGGTAGTGTAGGGAGTCGTGCTGGGGGTAGTGTTTTAGGGTTTAGGGTAGTGCAGTGGTGTTAGTGTAGTGTAGGGGGTTGTGCTGGGGGTAGTGTTTTAGGGTTTATGTTAGTGCAGTGGTGTTTGGGTAGTGTAGGGGGTAGTGCTGGGGTAGTGTTTTAGGGTTTAGGGCAGTGCAGTGGTGTTTGTGTAGTGAAGGAGGTCATGCTGTGGGTAGTGTTTTAGGGTTTAGGGTAGTGCAGTCGTGTTTGTGTAGTGTAGGGGGTCGTGTTTTAGGGTATAGGGTAGTGCAGTGGTGTTTGTGTAGTGTGGGTGGTCATGCTGGGGGTATATTTAGGGTTTAGTGTAGTGCAGTGGTGTTTGGGTAGTGTAGGGAGTCGTGCTGGTGGTAGTGTTTTAGGGTTTAAGGTAGTGCAGTTATGTTTGGGTAGTGTAGGGTGTCGTGCTGAGGGTAGTGTTTTAGCACTTATTTTTCTTTCTACAGCACTAACTATAATTTCTATGGCAAAATGAACCCCCTCATTTTGTTCCTTTTTAAATTAAATGTTTTAAGTGTTACCAGTTTATTCCAATCAAGATGGCTTCAGGTGTGCCATACTTTTGTCATAAGTAAGACTGTTAGCGCTCTAGTTGTTCTTTAGAACACTCTGGGAAGCTGCAGTAGAACACAAAGGCATCAACTGACAGGCTGCTCCTGTTGAAATATATCAGGAAGATATTTGAGATCTCACTTAAAACATGTCCTAATTTTTCTTTCTACAGCACTAACCATAATTTCTATGACAAAATGAACCCCCTCATTTTGTTCCTTTTTAAATTAAATGTTTTAAGAGTTACCAGTTTATTCCAATCAAGATGGCTTCAGTTGTGCCATAATTTTGTCATAAGTAAGACTGTTAGCACTCTAGTTGTTCTTTAGAACACTCTGGGAAGCTGCAGTAGAACACAAAGGCATCAACTGACAGGCTGCTCCTGTTGAAATATAACAGGAAGATATTTGAGATCACACTTGAAACATCTCCTAATTTTTCTTTCTACAGCACTAACCATAATTTCTTTGGCAAAATGAACCCCTCATTTTGTTCCTTTTTAAATTAAATGTTTTAAGTGTTACCATTTTATTCCAATCAAGATGGCTTCAGGTGTGCCTTAATTTTGTCATAAGTAAGACTGTTAGCGCTCTAGTTGTTCTTTAGTACACTCTGGGAAGCTGCAGTAGAACACAAAGGCATCAACTGACAGGCTGCTCCTGTTGAAATATAACAGGAAGATATTTGAGATCACATTTGAAACATGTCCTAATTTTTCTTTCTAAAGCACTAACCATAATTTCTATGACAAAATGAACCCCATCATTTTGTTCCTTTTTAAATTAAATGTTTTAAGTGTTACCAGTTTATTCCAATCAAGATGGCTTCAGGTGTGCCATACTTTTGTCATAAGTAAGGCTGTTAGCACTCTAGTTGTTCTTTAGAACACTCTGGGAAGCTGCAGTAGAACACAAAGGAATCAACTGACAGTCTCTGCCCTTGTTGGATGTACATGTTTTACTGAGCATGTCAGACTTCATTCTCACATGACTGAGAAAGATAATGTGAATTTACAGAAAATATGCTCTCATTTTAGCTTCTGGAGAACCTTCCAAAACTGTATGGGACAAGCATGTGAAAATAGTTTTCTCTCAAACATGATTCATGATATCCCAGCAGAAGGTTTTTCACAGGGTAAAATCACCTTAGAACACACCACAATTCCTGAAATTAGTATGGTACCATCAACAAATGAATTCTAATGTAACTAAAGTCTGTTATCACCCTTTATAGTTCTCCTTTTGGTAACCCTCAAAATCTTCGATTCACTACAATGCATTTCAATGGGGTACTATCATTTATATCGGTCCCAAGATGGCTGCCAGCAATTCCAGGATGAAGTGCTGACAGCCAATCAGCTCTCACGATGACATGTGTGGTTAGGCTCCGCCCAGATATATATGTGTTTTCTTTTTCAAATTTCTCAGGAACTACTGAACGGATTTACACCATTTAAGCAAAAGGCACGACCCTGAACCAAGGGCTACCTTTTGGCAAATTTGGTGTAATTCCGTTCAGCAGTTCGGGCTGTAGCTGCGACTAAAGGTTCCTATGGAAAATTGCATGGGGAAAACACGTTTTGGGACCCCCTTTTTCTCGGCCCCGCTTGCCGAATCACCCCGAGACTTTCAGGATAGGGAGCGGACCGGAGCGCCCCAACAAGTTGGAAAAGTTCGCGAAGATTCGTCAACCGGCGCCAAAGTTATTTCAAATAGAATGGTGCGGATTTCCTATGGAAAATAGGTCCTAACTATAACTATCTACTGGCGACCGCCAGTAGATCAGTTGATAATATATATATATATATCAGCAGCATGACGCATTTCGACCGAGTTTCCCCGGTCTTGATCACATGACATGTCAGGACCAAAATCACGTATTTATACACCAATTAGACCACGAGGGCAGTCCCTCCCATACCTTTCATGGAGCTAAACAACAGACTTGCATTTCACATCATGCTTAACTTCTATCAAAGCTATATTGTATCAATTCATAAGGTTACACAATAAATTACAAATAATTGATTGCATTGAATATAAATAGTGAAAACACTTATCATTATTCTTTTACACTACCATAAATAGGTAATTGCGCAATTATACTTTGTATACAATAAAGGGCCAGTGCCCAATATATTGTTTGTTTCATGTAACCAAAATTAGATATAAATATACGTTAGAAGTTGGCTCACATCTGTTAGTTTTCTAAAGTGCATAGTGCATAGTTAGTGCTCAGAAAGAAGTGCCAATTAGTGCTTAAAAACTATGATAGTGATAAAAAGTGAAAACAAGCCAACTATTAATACATAGTTGAATCGTTTAAATTAAAATCATATTAAAATATGTTAGGGAGGCTGGACAGCAGCTCAAGACCTCAATATCAAAATTGTAAAGTGCAAATGCAAAGTAAGTATAAACATCAATGTATTGGACCTGCTACCAGAGACCTGAATTTATAATGACTTGTTTAAGATCAGTAGCAATGTTAATCTACCTAACTGTGCAAATTACAATAGTGCAAATACGCAATTCTCTAAACAAACCAAAGTAAAGACATCTTATTCCACAACATTTCATTACACCCCAATAGAGCCATAAATATTAATATACTTCCATAGCTTAACCAATAATCACCAGACAAAACACCTTACAGACACCGAATAAAAACCTGCAAAACCAGTAAAACCAGCTAAAACTCGGTATAAAATAAGGCCCAAGTCCACCTAAAAACCAGTCAAGCGACCGCCAGTAGATCAGTAGATAATATATATATATATATATATACATACATACATACATATATATATATATATATATATATATATATATATATATATATGTATGTATATATAAATATACTTACACACACACACAAACATTTATACTTAATACTTACCTTATATGCGTGGTAAGAAAATGGTAAAGGCACAGCGTAGTAATTTCCGCGTTGTGAAGGCTGTTTGCCACTGTGGTAAAGTACAAACATCTGTATGTTAATGATTGCCACCCCTCACAGGCATTTGTGTTTGATTCTTCAATTGTGAATAGGTTTTTTTCCATCAATTTAATTTTTAATATAAACATGAGAATATGGTCTTTAGCACAAAGCTTCAACTATGAGAGGAATGTTTACAGGGACCCCAGATATTTGGGTTTGATTACTGATGTGAATCCTGTGCTCTGACTTTGTATTTTAGTGAATACTTTAGTCTTGAAATAAGTGATTGATTACACCTATGAAAGGAAAGGCAATGAAAGAACATTTATGCAGCACACTAATACATCCGCGTAGTCAGTGAACATGACAGCAGTCTACCTTTATTGATGTATTATTACATCCAATCTGTACTACAGGCTTCCAACAACATTGGAAGCCTCGAGGTCTGTAGTCTGCTCAGACTCAATTACAAGTAAAGCAGAAGTTGGGTGGGACCCAATAAAATCACGTCATAAAGTTCATGTGCTCACCTTCCTTTCTCTGCAAGCTATCAGGAAGTATATTCTTATATTTTATGAGGCATCAAAGCATTTTTAATTGTGGATATCAATTTTATGGACATTCTTGTTTGTGACTTGTGCTCACCTATCACGTTAAAGTTCCTTAAGAAGAGCCTTTATGAAAAAGAGCAGCTCTAGAACAGCCTTTGTACTATTGCACTTTTGAAGCCATCTTTATGATCTATCCTCAAAAAGGGGCTTTTGTCCTCATTGTCGTTTTTCCAGGCACTTTGTCAACATTTATACATGCATCTTTTGAAATTCATAAATTGTTAATGATTATGGAATAGTGGAGAAAGACTGCAGAATTGTCTACGGTGAAGATTGTAGAGAGGAGAGTAGGGACTGAGTAAGAGGGGAGGGATACTGGCAGGACAAAGGATTCTCAACTAGGGTCCATTATCTGGTGGATTACACATGAATGTACTACATAGAGCTTTAAACAAACATTTATGAAAAACAAGGTCCAGGTCCTAAATATGCATCTACCTTTACAACAGGTAACTGGTGTGGTACCAGAATATCATTGTCAGGCTTTCATGTGACATATCTTGTCCAAAAACATACCCCATTACACTTGTAGCTCAATAGTTTAATAAATAATATTTAGGACACCATATTTATGTCAGGCTATGTTTCTGTATATGCTATTCCGGCATTCTGGGTATAATGCATTCCAAAATGTTATATACTGAAATATATGTTCTTACTGTTTAACATATCCTGTAATGAAAGGACATATTAGAACAAGTTAAGAAATACTGCACTCGTTAAAAGAGAGAGCATAAGTCTAGACATGAGATCGGAAGCACCATGGAATCGGCTTGAGTCTGAGAGATTAAAGGCAGATTTTAACAGTGGGAGAGGGCTGTACTAGAATTATATTACCATGTCACTAATGCTGGAAAACGTTGTTCGATTTTAGGATCTCTGGCTGCAGAACCTAGTTGCAAATTAATCACCGACACTTAAAATGTTAATCTGCTATTGAATTGGGATGGCCATTTTCCTAATTAAATTAGTTTATGTGTTTCTGTAATATGCCAC
Organism: Calotriton arnoldi; assembly: GCA_963921515.1. NCBI lineage: Eukaryota > Metazoa > Chordata > Amphibia > Caudata > Salamandridae > Calotriton > Calotriton arnoldi. The sequence continues at coordinate 2,610,274 of CAWUFW010001335.1, read as the reverse complement.
TAAAAACAGACTATGTAGACACAATATGGTTATCAATGTGAATGTGTTCTATTTTTTCCATAGGAATTTTCAGGCTTTTAATGCTGCAGTAATCGGTAATGCTCCACTCTTCCAAGTAGAAACTATTTTATCAGCACCGGAGGTCATTCTTCACCCAAATTCCAATGAAATCTACAAAATGTTTGTTCAGTGTATCAAAAGTTGTGTTGAAACCACCAAGGTATATATTTTTTCTAAAGATAAAACTTCTATAATGCTTTGCCATTTTGTTAACTGTAGAACCGGTCAGTCACTCATTGTGTATTCTTGGCGCATATGTGGCACTGAAATTCGAAAAAGTATCAGCTATCTCATGTAATTTTTGTTGCACAAGAGAAAACATGCCCTAAACTCAGCTTGTACTTTGAAAGAAAATTGCTCTTAACCTTCTTGTGTCTTTTTCTCAGTCTTCACTTCCTGAAGACAACTAATCTTTCAGCCACCCTCTAAAGGTGCCCACTCTCCTCTCCTTTTTACAGAATCATATATGCTCACACAAACATTCAATCTACACAAGAAAAAAACACAAGTATACCTTTCAACAATTTTAAATTCCTCTGTATTAACAACAAGAAAACACAATCTGTGGGTGCTGCCAGCTTGTCCAGGAGGCTTTTATTTAAATCTTTATTTTCAAGTTTAATTAAATTAGGGAGGCATTCCATATACAGGTCATTTAGGTACATACATCAGGAATATCGGAACCAAAAGTACAAAAGGTCCTTGACCTGCAAGCAAGTCCCCCCCTCAATACATCGTGGTCAGTATGACCATACGGTATAGTAACACTGAAACCCGAAACTTACCCTCCACCCACCTCCCCCTTGCGCTTCCATGATAGATAACTTTCAATTTTCTTTCATAACGGATCATTTCACTCACAGAGTTGTTATGTTCATTGCCACTACCCACTGATCCATACCCATCTAACCGCTGGGGTGTCTCCCTTCGCTATCCTGGTCATTGTGTATTCCCCTCAGATCCCTCAGGCGAGGCTCCTCTCTGAGAATGTGTGTATGTGATTAGGCTCCGAGTCATTTCCGCCCACACTGCTAATGTTTCCTGTGCCTTGGGGTCCCTTCCCGTACGCCACATATGCACCTCCTCAGCTCCTGCCCACTCTATCTTATACATCTCCCAAGCCCCCCTCGCCAGAGCCTGGGGACTTATCCAATGAATTGCAAGTTGCCTTTTTGCTATAAGGAGGCCTAAGATAGCGTATCGCCTACTGAGCTTTTTCTTGGGATTCTCAGGGAGAAGGCCTAGTAGGCACACCCCCACCATCTGTGGGATCTTCCAACCCTTGGTCTCTTGCAGATGACCGAGAATCTCTGTCCAAAAATGATGTACTAAGGGGCAGTGCCAGGTCATATGCGAAAAGTCTGCCGGTACCGAATGACATCTTGGGCATTGTGGGTCTCTAGTGGGGTATATGTCATGTAGATGTTTGGGAGATAGATAGGTCATGTGTATATAATTACAGTGTATCAATTTAAAGCGGGCACTCACCAAAACTCTTTTAACCCCTGCATGTATTTTGAGCATATCCCCTGAGAAATTGGATCTTTTTTTTTTTTTAACTCTTTTTATTAATGGTTAGGCACATCATACATTCCATGCATTTCTCATATTATCATTTTCCTTGTTTTATTACATTTGTGTAAGTCCATGTCTCCTGCAAGGAACATATATCGTGAACATCTTATCATTTGCATGGCATTTCTATACACATTGGTTATAGTCTTAACATGTTGCAGCGTGCACATCAATAAGGTCCACAACATAAAAACATTTAGTACATTTCACATTGAGCTACCTCTGTCCTATCATTCCGCTGAATGAATGATGTTCATTCATCTGCCTGCCTGGTCCTTAAATACTGCGTGAGTGGTTCCCAAAAGTCTTTAGGACGTGATGCCTCCGGTATTTCCTCCGCGTAAGTCTCTAACTGTGCTTTGCAATATGTCGTATCAGTGATCGAATTGATATGTTTCGGCATCTGTCTACTTCCCCATTTCATAGCCACCCGTCTCTTAGCCAGTAGCAATGCCACAGCTAACAGTTTACGTCTTTAATCTGTTTGATTTTATGTATCCCTAGCAAACAGACTTGGGGTGAATTTGGTATCTGCTCGGCGAGCATTTCCATCAGAGTGTCTGTTATTTTCTGCCAATATGGTTGGATCTGTGGCCATGCCCAGGCAATATGTAAAAAGTCTGCCCTCTGGGCATTACAGCGTGTGCATCTGTCATCTTCACTAAGGCCATATTTGTGTAATTGTGCTGGGATATAGTATATTTGTTGTATATATTTAAAATGTATAATTCTTAAATTACAGTTTGACGTGAGTATTTGTAGGAGTACACAGCTATATCCCCAATCTTCTTTGGATATTGGACTGCCTAGCATATCTTCCCATTTTTTGTGAGCCCGTTCTTGCTCTCTGAATTGTTCATGCTGAGCTGCATTATATAGATTAGTGACCAGCTATTGACGCGTAGGTGATTTTAAGAGCGTTTGAAGTGCATTGTGTATGGTCGGTTCACTGGGGAATGTGAAGTAGATATCTCGTAGCGCAGCCCATAGTCTATAATATGCAAATAACTTCAATGGTGTGTGGTGTATTGCCAGGTTTGTGTCATCCTGTGAAATAAACTGCCCGTTTGGAAAAATATCCTTCATCTCGCGTAGACCCATGTCTCCTAATAGTTGAAGCATATTTTTTTCCTGCGTCACTGTTATACGTGGATGATTGCGTAATGGAAGTGCTGGTGCAAATATAGGAAGTTTGTTTGCCCATTTCGTCAACATATACCATGTTGCTGACGTGCAGCCTCCCGGGTTGATTTTTGCTCTCGGGGTGTGTTGTCTCGGTTCTAATAAATAGGCCATGAGGGGGGTCGGATGTACAGATTCGGTTTCGACCGCTATGTGGGGTATATGTGCATGCGGGTGTAGCCAGTAGTGTGCATGCTGCGCCTGTGCGCAGTAATAGTAGAGTTGGAGATCTGGCGCTCCAAAACTCCCCTGTATATATATATGGTTGAGTTAGTTACTCCAGTATTGGAACTTTCATAGATTCCCATAGCTTGTATCATTCCCAGTCGTCGGAATGGGAGTCCCCGGTAAATAAAAAAATACCTTAACAGTAGGTACAAAAGAAGAAAAAAGGCCTAGGCCTCATCTCATTTTGTAGCATATCCACCTCTTTTTGTAAAAGAGACCAAAAACACTGAACAGCCAATCAGAACAGCCTCACCCCATAGAACACTCCTGAGAGAGCCTCAGATTTTCTACCGCACGTTGTGCAAGGGAGTCTCCACTGAGCTCTGCTCAGTTTTTCTTCATTCTTCAACATCTCAACTCTTCAAATCTACATTATGTCTGATAAGGAAAAGAAGGCTCTGTTCAAGGCTTGTGCCACCTGCTCCAAAAAGAGGCTTTATGTGGAGGACAAACATAAAGACTGTATTTATTGTTTGTATCCGGACCACAAGGCTACTGACTGCAAGATTTGTAGGACCTTCTCTACAAAAACCTTGCGGGACCGTGAGGGACGTCTGCTCACCTGGCTACAAAAATTGAAGTCACGGAAAGATCCTGTTTCAAGTGACAGTGATGATGCCTCCTCTGCGACATCTTCGAGGAGATCACAGAAAAGGGGTAGGTCTTCACCTTCAACTTCTTCAGACCCCCCTGCCAAAGCCTTACAAAAGACCTCTGATAGGTCTGACAGGCGTAGTCCCATCAAATCTCCTCACCGAGGTGTAAAGGAGAGGGAAGGACTGGTTACTGAGGTGGCATCAAGTAAGAAGACGAGCCATGGGTCTTCTGTTTCTTCTCCACCCTCTGAGAAACAAACATTTTTCAAAAAAACAGCTTCTGTCCCACCTGAGGTGAAAGCTGACAGGAAAATTCGTTCGTCGATGACGACAACATCGGTTCCGTCGATGACAGCTTCAAAAATTCAACCAGCATCAACTTTGACTCCGTCGACGGGCTCGTCGACGAGAGTTTCTTCGTCTCCATTGACTTCGTCGACGACGACGACGCCACAGAATGAGGTACCCTTCGTTATGTCGTCGCCGTCTACGATGACTACTTCCACGCCGACGAGGATGACGACGATGATGGTGTCGACGGCGACCACGACGACGTCGACAGCTTCCAGCTATACTGATGACGGTCTCGACGACGGTCCCGTCGACGGTGGCCCTTTCGTCGTCGACGGTTCAATCTTCGTCGTCGGTGGCTCCGTCGACGACCCCGTCGATGATACACAATGTGGCAATTTCTATAAGGAGGCGTCGCATTACTCCGGAAATGACTTCCCCAAGGAAGGTAACACCCCTGCCTCCTGCACTCCTTTTGGAAGAGGAGTTTTCTGAGGATGATGACGGACCTTATGGTGATGCAGATAGCCCATCTCAACTGCATGTGAAGTATCAGGACTCGGACTCTGACGACTATTATATGGAGCAACAACAATATGTGCCGCAATCTAGGTCCCAGGATCAGTATCAGCAGGACATGGTCTGCATGCCATCCTCACTCGTTACAGACCTCCAATTCATGCTGTCGGACTACAGGAGGAGATTTCTGTCCCAGTCCTCTGGCCAAGAGACAGGGCAAATGCCTCCAACTCAACCTCCTTGTCCGGTTGCACCCCAGCGCCCTCAAACTCCGGTACAGGAGCTAACGGAACCGCAACAGAATGTGGTCACTGTCCAGGACGTCTCATCGGACGATGACCAGGGTACTATCACAATCCCAGACCCGGATAGGGAATGGGATGATTACATTATTCCGGATCCCGCCTCTCCAACTCCTGATCCGGTAGATTCTCCTCCAGCTGATATAGGAGGGTTTCACAATTTAATGGAGAGGGCTTCTAAACGTTTCCATCTGCCCATTCCATCGGTACCATCGGAATGTGTTTTTATATGACTTCAAAGAACCTTACAGGAAGTCTGTTCGCTCTATCCCAATAGTGGGCCATGTCTGGGATGAAGGGATAAAGGTCATGAAGTCGCCGGCAACGGTCATGCCTGTGCTTCCTCGTCTGGAAAAGAAATACAAAGCTCCAGAGGATAGCCCCGCTTGTCTGGTCAGCCAGCCAAAACCGGACTCTGTAATTTCACAAGCGGCCCAAAGAAAATCGAAAAATCCGGCGGCACCTCTTACCACGCCACCTGATAAAGAGGGAAGACGGCTAGATAATGTTGGGAAGAGGTTTTCTTCCATGTCCAGCCTCCTGGTCAGAGCGGCCAATGCCTTGGCTATTCTTGGACGGTATGATCGCCAGATGTGGTGTGATCTATCCCCGTATTTAGACCAGCTACCTGAGGAAGCAAAGGCTGAAGCCAAGAAGATCTTGCAGGAGGGGGAACGTTCATCCTCTGAAATAATTGATTGTGCAATGGACATTGCTACTACGGCTTTCCGCTCTCTCGCAGGTGCAGCAGTCCTTCGACGGCAAGGCTGGCTTCGGGCCACTTGGTTTCGTCCGGAGGTCCAAACCAAGATCCTGGATCTTCCGGTCGATGGTGAAATGCTATTTGGAAAGCACATTGACGATGCGCCACAAGACATAAAGAAGGACACGGAAACTGCGAAGTCCCTTGGGACTCTGCAATACCGCAAGGTTCCTTTCCGTGGAGCGAGAGGAAGAGGTTTTTCTTCATACAGAGGCGGATACCAACAGCAGCGCTATTCCTCCTACTCGCAACCCTCTCAGTCTTACAGGCCACAATATTCACAGCGTCAAGGCCAATCGTCGTCTTTCTCTCGACCGTCATCTAGAGGACGACAAGGGCGCCTGTGGAGGGATTCCTCTAAGCGCCAGTAGCGGCTTCCCAGCTCTTTCTACTGTTCCTTCGTTCCCTGTTACACCAGTGGGGGGCAGGATATCACAATGCTTCCACAACTGGCAACTTAGAACATCGGACCGGTGGGTTCTCAATATCGTCTTGTCAGGCCATACACTGGAGTTTCAACACCAACCACCATCCAGAGCCCCTCGCGCCACCGAATCCAAACATCTACACCTTCTACGTATAGAAGCCCACCAACTACTTCTCAAAGGAGCGATAGAGCCGGTGCCTCTATCTCAGCGGGGCAAAGGATTCTATTCCCAGTTCTTTCTCGTTCAAAAGACTGTAGAAAAATGGCGCCCAATTTTAGACCTGAGGGAGCTAAACACCTATCTCATAAAGCTCTCTTTTCAGATGGTATCCCTACAAGACATCTTGCGGCTCCTCAATCCAGGAGATTACATGGCCACCCTGGATCTCGAGGACACATACTTCCATGTTCCCATCCACCCGGCCCACAGGAAGTTTTTACACTTTTCAGTAGCCAAGAGCCACTTCCAATTCAAGGTCCTGCCTTTCGGACTCAGATCCGCACCGCGGATATTCACGAAGGTCTTAGCCCCAGTCGCAGCGTTTCTCAGGTGACAGACTCTACAGGTTTTCCCTTACCTGGACGACTAGTTGGTAAAGGCACCGTCTTCTCAGGCAGCAACAGGAGCAGTCGAAACATGCACTCAACTCTTCCATCACCTGGGGCTTCAGCTCAACAAGGAAAAGTCAGTCCTGTGTCCGACCAAATCGGCCAAGTTCCTAGGTGCTATTCTGGACACAACTTGTTGCAAAGCGTTTCCATCAGAAGAAAGGCAGACGAAACTGATGGCCTCTGCCCGTCAGTTGCAAAAAAGACGGTCACTTTCAGTTCGCCTATACAAGTCCCTTCTAGGATCGATCTCATCCTGCATTCCCTTAATTCCGCATTGCAGGCTACGAATGCGCCCTCTCCAAGAACAACTGGATTTGCAGTGGCGCCAAGCAGAAGGCTCTTTCGACGACAAAGTAAGGATAAATCAGCCTATGAAACAGGCTGCCAACTGGTGGACGATCAGAGACAATATCTCTCAGGGTCTCACCTTCACAGTCAGCCCAGCTCCTCTAATACAACAGACGCCTCTCTAGAAGGCTCGGGAGCGGTACTACAAGACCTTCAGGTGAGCGGCCGCTGGCAACCCCAGCAACGCATTCTCCACATCAATCTGTTGGAGCTCAGAGCGATTCGTCTGGCCTTACAAGCTTTCCTTCCGCGGATCCGCAGATCCACCGTCCTGGTCCGTACGGACAACACGACGGCCATGCATTATGTGAACAAACAGGGAGGAACAAGGTCTCGTCTGCTATCCAAGGAAGCTCAGGAGCTTTGGGAGTGGAGTATCCAACATCAGATCTGTCTTTCGGCGGAGCATCTTCCGGGTGCCCTCAACAAGACGGCGGATACACTAAGTCGCCTCAAATCGGTGAGCCACGAGTGGGAACTAGACAATCGCACTCTGGAAAGAATTTTCAGTCTCTGGGGCACTCCGTCCATAGATCTATTTGCCACCCCAGAGAACAAGAAATGCCGACTCTACGCAAGCAGGGAACACCATCAGGGATCATTGGGGAATGCGCTTTCGATGGCCTGGTCAGGCGCCTTTGTTTACGCTTTTTCCTCCGATTCCACTAATTCCAAGGCTTCTCAAGAAGCTCAAAGCGGAACCCTGCAGGATGATTCTGGTGGCCCCGGCGTGGCCCCGCCAGTTTTGGTTTACGGAGCTTCTCCTGCTCTCCCTGGACCATCCAATTCATCTGTGCCCAATTCCCTCTCTGTTGACGATGTCCCAGGGCCAAGTGGTACATCTGGATCCGAGCTCACTTCAGTTAACAGCGTGGCTCCTGAGCACAGAGAGTTTCAAAATTTAAATATCTCTCAAGAATGCAGAGAGGTGCTAGCTCAGGCCCGTGCACCAAGTACGAATAAGACCTATCGCTTGAAATGGAAGCGTTTCTGCCTGTGGTGCCGGCAAGAGAACATTCATCCTTATTCCTCTGCTCCTCATCAAATTTTGCCATACATTTTGACTTTAGCTAAGTCAGGTCTCGCTCATTCCTCTATCAAAGTGCACCTGTCAGCTATCTCTAGATTCAGACGAACTTCTTCTGGTCCTTCCCTCTGGTTGGCAAGAATCGTGAAACAATTTTTAAAAGGACTTTTTAGAGTTTTCCCACCAGTTAGACCTCCACCACCTCTGTGGCAGCTCAACTTAGTCCTTACTCAACTCATGAGGCTGCCTTTTGAGCCAATTCATAGGGCGGACCTTAAATTCCTCTCATGGAAAGTGGCCATCCTTCTCGCTTTAACATCAGCCAGGAGGGTAGGTGAACTACACGCTCTCACTATCAAAGATCCGTTCTTGCAGTTTAAAAAGGACACTCTGATTCTGAGGACCAATCCCAAATTTATCCCGAAAGTCCCTTCTGACATTCATTTGAATGAACTGGTCATTCTCAAATCCTATTTTCCTCGACCCTCTACTCCAGCGGAAAGGGCTCTTCATTCTTTGGATGTTCAAAGGTGTTTAAAATTCTATCTCCAGCGCACCAAAGATTTCAGAAGATCTACACAGCTCTTTGTTGCTTTCAGTGCCCCTCGCAAGGGTTTCCCTCTTTCGAAGCAAGGGGTTGCACAATGGATTGCCAGCGCGATCCAATACTGTCACCAAGCGGCCGGTAAGCCCCTAGAAGGGCGGGTCCGGGCGCACTCTACGAGATCCATTTCTTCTTCTGTGGCTCTCTTCGCGGGAGTGCCTATCAAAGACATTTGCAGGGCAGCAACATGGAGCAGTGCCCATACTTTCACAAAGCATTACTGCTTAGATGCTTCCACACGAAGTGATGCTGCAGTGGGACAGGCGGTCCTGAGGAATCTCTTCTAAAAAGCGGTGAGCTTTCCCCTCTAACCCTCCTTCCTGTTATTGCTTTTGCACATTTTGTATCTAACGATGTTTTCTGACTACTGTTTTGGTAACTGTTATCCCTATGACGATATACATCTTGCAAAGTTATACAATGTATTATTTCACAAAATGTGCATTTTTTTCCTAACTGCTGGCTATTCTGATACAAGCTATGGGAATCTATGAAAGTTCCATTACTGGAGTAAGAAAACAAGTTACTTACCTGTAACTTTAGTTCTCCAGTATTGGTAACTTTCATAGATTCCCATGCGCCCACCCTCCTCCCCTGGGAAAGCTCAGCCTCTAGCATCTTCTGTTATACTGTTATACAACGGCTACGAAAATCTGAGGCTCTCTCAGGAGGGTTCTATGGGGTGAGGCTGTTCTGATTGGCTGTTCAGTGTTTTTGGTCTCTTTTACAAAAAGAGGTGGATATGCTACAAAATGAGATGAGGCCTAGGCCTTTTTTCTTCTTTTGTACCTACTGCTATGGTACATTTTATTTACCGGGGACTCACATTCCGACGACGGGGAATGATGCAAGCTATGGGAATCTATGAAAGTTACCAATACTGGAGAACTAAAGTTACAGGTAAGTAACTTGTTTTCTTCTTTCCATCCTACTCTGGGTTGTTTGCCTGCCCACGTAAGTTTGGCCATGTACGTACGCAATTTCATAAAAAATTGTTGCGTAAGTAGCACCGGTATATTGGTGAAGAGATAAAGAAACCTTGGGAGCACCACCATCTTCTGTAGCGCTATTCTATCAGCCAGGGAGAGTGGTAACCTGATCCATTTGTTTATTTGGTCTTCTAGTTTCGTAAGGGCTGTGCCGTAGTTTGCACGTATTACTACCTCAGGGTCTTGGTGTATCCATACCCCTAGATATTTGACTGGTTCCGTATGCCATTGTAAAGGGTAATCCAATGAGGGTTGCTGTGTGACTTGTGTCAGTGGGATAATCATGGACTTTGTCCAGTTTATACTTAACCATGAGTAAAATTCAAACCGGGTGTATTCTCTAATCAATTTATTTAGGTTGTCTGCCTGGTGGCGTGTATATAGGACCATATCATCTGCGTATAGTGATATGCTCACCGGCCGTAGGTGGAATTGTAGAGCCGTATCGGCGTGTTTTTGCCTGATTTTACATGCAAGTGGCTCAAGTGCCAGAGTGAAGAGCAGCGGGGAAAGTGGGCATCCCTGCCACGTTCCCCTGTAGATTCGAATGGGTTCTGATGTGTTTCCATTTACTCTTAAGTCTAACACATGGCTCCGTGTTTAGCAATGTTATCCAGCGCAGGAACGGTTGAGGAAATCCCATTCTACGCAGTATTGTAAACATAAATGGCCACGCCACAGAATGAAATGCTTTTGCTGCGTCCAGTAGGGCCACAGCCGCAGATAGATCCGGGTTCAGTTGATGAAACATTGTGAAGATGGTGCGTAGATTATGCGTTGTCGATCTCGCTGGGGCAAACCCAGATTGATCTGGTAAGATCAATTTTTGCATATGGGGTTGTATCCTTAGTGCTATAATTTTGGCCAAACTTTTGGCATCCAAATTGATGAGGGATAGCGGCGGGATGAGTCACATTTAATTGGGTTTTTCTCTGGCTTAAGTAGCGTGATCAACAACGCCTCTCGCAGGGATGGTGGAAGTGCACCCTCCTCATATGCCTCAGTGTACATTGCCGTTAAATGAGGTATAATTAAGTCGCCATATTCCTTATAGAACTCGCCCAGTAGGCCGTCTGTCCCTGGGGCCTTATTATTTGGGAGTGAATTGATAGCCTCCTTTAGTTCATCTTCTGTTATAGGGTGGCTAAAGTATTCTCTATGCTAGTCAGAAAACCAAGCCAGAGCTATATCATCTAGGTAGTTGTCCATCTCCTCCGCAGATGCAGTGTGGTGTGTGGAATAGAGCCCTGTATAGTAGTTCGAAAAACAGTTTAAAATAGATGGGGTATCATAGTGTGATGTGTCGTGCATGTCCACGATTTGCGTGATGTGCGGTGAGGGGTGTGCGGGCGTATTCTATTTGCCAATGGGTGACCTGGACGTCCACCCTCACCGTAGTTACGCGCCGTGTATCGCCGCGACATATATTTCACTTCACTGTCTGCAAATTCGTGATATGTATCTAGTTTATTTCTAATTTCGGCCAGGAGCAGGGGGTTCAGTGTTCTTGCGTGTTCCAGTTCCAACTTTTTGATGTCCTGTTCTGTCTTAATTAGCTGTTGTTGTATATCTTTCAGTATCCCCGCATTTTTGCCTATACAGAAACCACGAATTGTAACTTTGAACGCTTCCCATAGTGTTCGGGAACTTTCGACTGTCCCTGCGTTGTGTTAAAACAATTCTGTGATGGCCTGTCTTAGCTCCGTGCGGAACACCTGGTCAAGCATTGCTGTCAGTCGGAGGCGCCATGTGAACTGTTGGGGTGTGTGTGTAGGGAGCGCACGTGTCAGACAGACTGGTGCGTGATCAGATAGGGTCTTAGGCAGGTGTTCAATAGATTCCATCCATGTGCTTACTGAGCGAGTTGCTATCCAATAGCCTATTCTAGACCATGTATTATGAGTCGTGGAGACACAGGTTCCCTCTCTGATCCCCTGATGTCTCAGGTGCCACAGATCCACCATCCCCCAGTCCTCCATGCCCTCCGTAAGTGTCTTAGTGGCCTGTTTACCATATTTGTCATTAGAAGTTGATCTATCCATGGTAGGGTCGAGACATGTATTAAAATCTCCTCCCCAGACAGTTTCCGCTGGTGTCAGTGTTGTTAGTGCAGCCCATATTTGTTTAAAAAAATACTGGGTCATCAACGTTTGGGCCGTATGTATTTACTATTGTCAAGATAGTTCCTCCGAAATTACCTTGGAGTATAATGTAGCGCCCTTGATCGTCTAGTATCGAGTTAAGTAAGGTAAAAGGGATCCCCCGCTTAACTAGTATCAATACGCCTCTGGCATATGTGGAGTAGGAGGAGGCTATTCGAGTGGACGCCCAGCGAGAGCCCACTCTTAGTTCCGAGGTTTTGGTAAGATGGGTTTCTTGGATGCAAGCCACATCCACTTTGTGGCGGTCGAGGTAGGCAAATACCTTCCTAATTTTTCTGCGGATTGTTAAGGCCACAAACATTCCATGTCAGCAGTGTTAAGGTCCTGGTGGTATGTGTCATGGTGTCAACCAGGTGTCGAGATACCAGGATACTCCAGTACGTTGTATTATGGACTTGTATGCGTCTGTGCTTGCTTCTGCAGTATATGCGCCTCTAACAATTGTTTTAAATTTTTCCCCTCCCCTGCCTCCCCCCACCCACTCCGTTGCCCCAATCGCATCGGAGACATCCCTTAGTAATCGGTCCCCATGTTGCCCTCCTCCCAACAAACAAACGATAACTTGGTGTGATATACACATGGGGGTGTGAGTTGCCTGCCGGGAACCCCCGGTGTTGGAATACACGGGGGGAGCCACACATCTTATTATTTATATGCATCACTTTTAGTAAAAGAATGAGGTGCCTGGTCTTGGGAGACTTCGCGTTCCCTAATAGAAACAGAGTCTTTTATTGTGTGACACAACCCCCCAGTAGTGTCCATGTGTCACAATTTCTTTAAAGAATGAAATGTTCATGTGCTTAACCGTTACAACATTACTTATCTGCATCCTGCAGTTTTCGTTCTTAGTCCCTTTGGTGACTCCTTTCGATATCTTTTCTCTTCCAGTCGCTGCCAAGGATTGTGAAACTGGTTTTTATTCCTCATCTTCCGGTCCTGCAGTTTGTTTTTGTTCATACGGTCCGCCTCGCGGTGATTTTTGCCGTGTATTTGGGAGGCCTCTCTTCTGTAGGTATTGCAGAACTTCTTTGGGGTCAGTGAATACTTTATTCCTCCCTCTGTCTGTGATTCGGAGTCGGGCAGGATAGAGCATTGCATATGGTATATTATGGTCCTTTAGCTGCTTCTTCACTGCTAGGAATTTTTTCCTCGCCTCCTGGACCTGGGGTGTAAAGTCCGGATATATGGATATCTCCACTCCCTCATGTCTCAGGGTCCCCAGCTCACGTGCCCTCCGCAGCACGGCATCCCGGTCTCTGTAGTTAAGGACCCTTGCAAGAATGGGTCGAGGACGGGCTCCAGGGGGGAGGAGGGGTCATGGTCCTGTGCGCTCGCTCTATTATGAAGACTTCTGAAAAAGTCTCTCTACCCAACAGGGTTGTCAGCAAGGTTTCTACATACCGTTCCATATTTCCTGTGTTGGTCGTTTCCACAATTCCCATTATTCTGAGATTATTGCGGCAGGAGCGCGCTTCCAAATATTCCGTCTTTGCTTGTAGGGCCATCAGGGTCTTTGCCATTTTTTCCTGAGTTGTGCTGGACTGTTGTTGCGTATCTTCAGCTTCTGACAGTCTCCGTTCAATCATATCAATCCTTTCTGAGTGTTTGTCCAGGGGTTCTGACATTCGGTCTACCCTGTAGGTGAGCGCGTCTATTTTCCCATCTATATTCGACAGAGTGGTCTGTATGGATGATAATATTTGTTTAAGGTCACCTCTCACTTCCCCCTCCGGAGCAGGTGTTGCAACGTCTGTGGTGTCCTGTTCTTCTGAGCGCGTCCCCGTCGTCTTCTTTTGTTCGAAGTGGAGTTTGGGTTGTAGTTTGTCGTTTTTCCCCATTGCTTTGGCGGTCTGGGCAATGCGTGTCTGGTGCAGGCGGCCCAAGTTACGGAAAGCAGCGTTGGTTTGGCCGGGTGTATATTTCCAGATGACTGAGTTATGCACACAGCCCTCTTCTGACTGACCCTGAATCTCACTGCTTGATACTGACTATGTGTTCCTCCGCAGCCTAGATGGCTTGGTTTCGGTGCTCCTTTCAGGCTGCCTGATTCCCACTATCTGGCATCATTGGTAGTTGCACTGGGAGGCCGATTTGTGTGGGAGTCTGCAGCTGCGCGTTGTTGTCTCAAATAAGGCAGATTTTCAGGGCCAGGTGCCTTTGTATTGTCTCTGCTCTTCTGGTCTGATCAGTGTCAATGATATTGCCTCACTCCTTTAAGCAGTATGTGGGCCGTATGCAGGTGTCCCCTAGCGCAGCACTGCCAGCTTCATTTATTGCCCGGGAGCGTGCTGCAACTCTGGGGATATCTGTCTGCCGTTTGGCGAGGTCGTCAGCCAATCTAGACACTCGCTGGGATTTCTCTGCATAGAGCGCCCGTCCGCCTCCCCGTCTCAATTCCCCTCACACAGCCCTCGCAGCGGGTCTCGCGGGGCCTCTGCAACGATCTTACCTCCGAGCAGCGCTCTCCATGCTGTATTTGTTCGGTCTGTGGCGCAGGCGAGTCCCTTTCAGTTTCTCCTCAACCGCCACCAGCGCAGCGTGGATCCAGTACCCGGCCTCAGTGAATACCGGAGACCAGCCGCCGCACCAGACGTCACCAGGCCGAAGGAAGGCAGAAGCAGTACGGCGTCGCTCAGGTGGGTTTTCTCTTTTTTCCTCCCCCTCAATGTGGGAGCGTCATACCGGGTCCGCCACTTTCTGTCCGGCTGGGCTCGAGGGGGAGGCTTCACTTTTCGGTGCGCACGTCCCAGGCCTCACCTCCGCTACGTTATTTTCAAAGATCGCAGACGATGTGTAACTGCGATTCGGGTCAGAGTTTCACCATCAGGAAGCTCTAGTTTTCCGATGTCTTGTTGTGCGGCATCAGAGTGTTGTTGCATTGTTTGACGCAGGATTATTGAAGGATTATTGTGCGTGGCCGAAGGAGCTCACTCGGAGAGTGGCCATCTTCAGGCGTGGCAAGCTCCGCCCCGAGAAATTGGATCTTTAACATGGCGTTGCCAGGCATTCTCTAATGGGAGGGTTTGCAGCTGTTTGTCAGATCGTAATGCATGGTATAAATGAGGTACTAAATTACGACCCCCGCTACCATCTCTAGCAATGTAACCAGCATGTGGGTACACTCTGGTGCCTCCGGAAAGCTGGGCCATAATTGTCTTGCTGTTGCTACAATCTTTGCGTACTGTAGGAATTGGCCTTTACCCAGCTTGCATAGAGATAAATCGATTTTCAGGGTATAAATCGGACAACATTAAGCAGCTACCCTCCTGCCATTTATCTATAGCCATTGTGCGTGCGATTTGTGCTAAGGGTACCAGCAACCATATATCCATATGGGTGGGACTCTTTTAATTATTGCGTTTGACCACTCTCTTCCATATTTTCCCCATGTGTCGGATCACATGGAGGAGTGTCGGAGGAGTCCTAGCACCTTTCATTAGCAGCTCTCCTAGTTAGTATCCAAGATGGGTTCCTTCCAACAAGTTTCGTTCCCAGTTTGGTTCTCCGTCCAACCAATGAAACGCATATTGTAATTAGGGCTCCCGGTTTTATGGTATTTATTTTTTTAACATTTCCGTCTGAATTTATCCATATTTATTTTTTTGTCATTTGATCTGTATTTATCCACATTTATTTTTGTCGCAAGCAAAAAAGACGCTGCAGCTAGTATTTTTTCACATTTATTTAAATAGACAATGGGTACTTGGTTGTTATAGCTTTAGATAGATTTATGTAGATGGGTAAATGGGTTATTGCTTTGAACAAAGAGGTCCTTTTGTTACTTGCAGTTAATAAATGTTAATCCTTCTAATATAGCACAGTGAGCTATGAACGACATGTGGCTCCTACACCTTGTAACCCCCACTGTCTTAATTAACACATCCTCCACATTGATTTACACACATATGATTTATTGTCAATGTATAATGGGTAACTGTGATATAAAGCGCTCTGACACCCTGCATTGGGATGAGTAGCGCTATAACACTATAAAAGAAATAAAGCAAAATAAAGGTATTTAAATTATTTGTGTAAATACTGGGACAGACCAGACCATCTAACATTCCTACAGTGCATACCTATCTCTTTTATACAGAGACTGAAGAGCATGCCTCTTTTAAGTACCTGAAAAGTGATAAGCTGTGTGCATTTGTTTTCCCTCCATTGCTTTTAGGTGTGCATCTCCTCCCCACCCCTATAGCCCCAGCCAGGATACTACAACAAAAGGAGGCCTGATGGCCCCTTGCCGTCTGCCTTTGTTATGGCACCTCCAGGAATGGTGAACTTCAACGCTGTTCAAAGAATGACAAGAAAACAAAAGTAGCGCTTAACTGGCAAACTCTGTAAAGAGGGTGCCAATGTGTTCGAGTGTGAATAAACCCAATCTGGCCACTTTGCATCCGCTGTGCCTTGATTTATTTATTTTTGCATGCTTCAAACAGTTTTTTTCTCCGTCCCGAGGCTGCACTTTGCAAGAGAAAAATGTCAGACAAAGACGACATTTCCAGCAAAAGTGTTTCTTTCTTTTTTGTATCCAAAAAGCTAGCGTCCGAAGCACCTGAAACCTGGATGACCAATCTACAAATGCAATCATGCTACGTTATTGAAGCTACAAAAAATCTCTCAGTTAACATATTTACTAGCATTTTTCCATTTATATTTATAAATACAGACAAAGGAAAAATATTTTTCCGTCTGTATTTATATGCAAAAATCTGTTTAAACGGAAAACCGGGAGCCTTAATTGTAATTGTGCTGCAAAGTAATATAATTCAAAATCCGGAAATTCCATGCCTCCTTTCTCCCACTCCTGCTTCAAGGTAGCTAGGCTCACTCTACATCTCTTACCCAGCCAAAGAAGTGTCATAATCAATTTGTCGAGCTGATCAAACACTGTTCGCGGGAGCTCATAGAAGGTGTCCTGCATTACGTATAGACAACGTGGGAGCACCACCATTTAAAGAAGTGCTATTTTTCCCATTAGAGATAATTGGAGGGAGTTCCAAAATTGTATAGAGGATTTTAACCCAGCAATGACCCTCCCCATATTAAGATCAGAGAATTGCTTTTCGTGACAGGCAATATTAATACCCAAATATTTAACACTGTCCGTCTCGAACCGGAGACCTAGATCTGGCAGCGCTTCCACCTGGTGGTTATCTAGTAGGCCCAGCGGGAACAACGTTGATTTTTGGGCATTTACCCAGAGTCCCAAGATCTCCCAGAAATCCCATATCAACCCTAGAAGGATCGGAACTGATTCTTCTGGTTGCCGGAGGTAGACCATGGCATCGTCTGCATATAACAAGATTATATGTTCTGTACTGCCCACAGGAATTCCCCAACCCTGGAGAGTCTGCCGGAGTTTACATGCCAGGGGTTCAAGTGCCATGACAAAGAGTAATGGTGACTGGGGGCATCCCTGCCTTGTTCCCCATTGTAGGACTATTGCTTCTGAGATATATCGTCCAGTACGGACCCTCACCCTCTGGGTTGTGTATAACAGCTTGACCCAATTTATGTATGGGGTTCCCAATCCTGCTTTGGTTAATACATTCCACATATACTCCCAGTTAAGGGAGTCAAAGGCTTGCTCAATATCTAAGAAAGCAAGCGCAAAGTCCCCGTCCTGAATAGCCGGGGCATTCATAACGTGAACCAGTTGTCGCAGATTACGTTGGGTGTTTCTATGGGGAATAAATCCAGACTGATCCACATGGATCAGTTGCGGAAGGTGGAGGAGGAGGCGTGCCGCAAGCACATGACTGAGGAGCTTAAGATCAACATTCAACTTTGATATTGAGCGATACGAACTCGGTTCAAGAGGATCTTTTCCCGGCATCAGGATCACGGCTATCAGGGCTTCGGACATTGAGTGTGGTAGCTCTCGTCGTTTGTATGCTTCAGCAAACACCTGGACTAGTCTATACATTAAGACGTTTGGGGAGGTTTTATAGAATTCGGATGGGAAGCCATCTCCACCCGGTGTCTTTGCTATGGCCATCGATTGTAATGTGCCTTGAAGCTCTTGCTTACTTATAGGGGCTCCCATTGATAATTGGTCATCCTCCGAGATAGTCGGTAAGAAGAGGGGATCTAGGTATGCCTTTCTCTCTCCCACCCCAGTTGTCTGCTGCGGCGTTGCATATACCTCACGTAGATGAGCCTCATAGACTGAGTTGATATCGTGCTGGGTCCCAACCACTTGGCCTTCATGATTCCTGACAGCTAGGATTGGCTGCGGGACCGACTCTGCTCTAATCAGGCGTGCCAGCATTCTACCCGCTTTGTCTCCTTCCGCTTACCAGCGCTGTCTACCTTTTTTTCTTGTCAATTTTTTTTAACTGCTCCCATAGCTCACCTAATTTATGTTTCTGTAGATCCCAGGCTACTCTGTCTGAGGTGGCTTTAGGTAAATCCTTTTCAATTTCCTCTAGCACTTTTTCTTGTTTGGCTAAGTCTGTTTCAAGGGTGCGACGGACCCCTACGATAGTTGATAGGCAAACCCCTCTTATAACTACCTTCATCGCATCCCATTCTATTGCTCTGGTACCTGCCGTCCCCCAGTTTTCTGTGAAGTATTGAGTTAGAGATGTGTGTAGAGTGCTTTTGAATATCGGGTCCAGTAGGGTTTCAGTGTTCATTCGCCACAAGGGAACCCTTGGAAGTCGCCTATCGAGGGAATAGGACAACAGCAGTTCAGAGTGATCGGAGTTGTACCGGGTTAGGTACTGCACGTCACCCATCCGGTGTGCCACCGTCATTTGTATAAAAAAGTTATCTAAATGACTGTAAGTGGCTGGGGTGTAACAGGAGTATGCATGGGTATGCGGGTGGTGATGGCCCATATATCAATCAGGCCCAGGTTTTGTTGCACTTGTAACTCTACAGTTACCTGGGGTTTAATTCTCATCCAGGGAGGTGACCTATCCATCTCTCCACTTAATGGACAATTGAAGTCCCCAGCCATAACAATCTCTGTGTTGGGGGCTATCTGTGTGGCCTGAAGCGCTGATCCCAGAAAGTCCCCATTGTCTGTATTTGGGGCATAAATATTAATAAGGCACAGATGATGTGCTTCTAGTGTCCCTTCTAGGATTATGTATCTTCCCTCTGTATCTCTACCTACTTTAAGAGTCTGGGGCTATCCAAATTAAAGCTCCCCTTGCACATCCTGAGTAGGATGTGGCAAAGATTTTACCTCGCCAGTGTCACTTTAGGGACTTAAGACTGTCTCCCCACAAATGCGTCTCTTGTAAGAAGGCTGTCGCTACCCCATAGCGTTTAAGATAGGGGATTATGCGATTACGTTTTGTTGGGTTGTTTAGGCCCCTCACATTCCATGTTATGAACTTACAGGACTTTACTTTATCCTCCCCTGGCATATTGCTTACTGGAACCTCTTAGATTATACTTATTGACTCTGGACAATATCAGTGCCTTCGGTATAACTCTATCAGGAAGCTCACCTTTCAACCATAGAATAGAACACAGTATCAGAAACATGCTCAAAGTAAATAATTGCTTCATCAGCTGTTTAAAACTTTGGTCTCCAAAACCTTGAAGAACATATCCCCAACTTCCCCCCCACCCACAGGCAGTGGCCCCCTAAACCCTCTAGGATTACCCAACTGTCACGAGGGAGGTCGAAAACCCCGCCTCAACATCCCTTCGTGTAATCTAAATATAACTCAACACAGTACTTCTTGCGAAGTGTGTTATTCCAACTAGGAGCCCCGAGCCCCGTTCGCCGCAAGCTCAACTAGGCGCTCAGCGAGTTACAGAGGTCTGGGCCCTGGATTCCTCTTACTCCGTTTAAGTATCACCTCTCAGTTCATCCCATTCCAGGGTGTCTGTTCCGTAATTAACATCAATATTATTGGGACCCATATTAGCCCTCACTTATCTAAAGCATATCTTACTGTTCAGGCCCCTTCAAGTCTGTTAACAGCCCTCCCCCACAGTTCCGGATCACTCAAACTTAGTACCTCCCATGGAGGATCTCAACCTCGTGGCGTCTTCTGTTCAGCAGATTCGAACAGCTGGCTTAATGGAGTAAAAGAGTTTTGAGTGTACAGGGAAAGATTCCTCCATCCTCAGTGTTCCATCCTCTGTCACAAGAATCCGCTCCGAGGTCTGTGGCGGGAGAGCTCCTCATCGCTGAGGGGTCGTTACTCTTTGGCTACCTGGTCGTCGGTTGTTTCTGCGTCTGTCCCCACCATTCCTTGAAGAGATGTCCTTTGCTCAGGCCCATGGAGTCCATCCAGTCTGCTGCCTCTCATGGTGTCTCAAAGAAGTGGGCTCTGCCTGCATGTTGGACACGTAAGAGGGTGGGAAATATCAGGCTGTATTTAATAGTGTGGTCTCTCAACCTCCGCTTAGCGGGTAAGAAGATTTTGCGAAGGTCTTGTACCTTCTTTGTGTAGCCTGGATGTATTTGGATTTCTGTGCCTTCAAATATCAGGGGGCCATGCGACCTAACATATTGAAGGATAATGTCTCTGTTCCAGTGGTTGAACAGCCGAGCTATAATTGCTCTTGGAGGTGCTCCTGGACGTGGTTCCAGTCTGAGGGTTCTGTGAGCCCTTTCTATTGTGAAGAATTTAAAGAGTCTTATTTCAGGCACTGCTGCTGGAATCCACTCCTCTAGAAACAGTTCGGTAGAGGGGTTATCCGCGCACTCGGGAAAGCCCAAAAAACGTAGATTATTCCACCTTGAGCGACCTTCCGCATCTTCCTGGCGCTCCTCTACGTGGGCTGCACTACCTTTAAGATCCATTACTGTTGTTTGTAGTTCTTTCACGAAATGTCGCTACTTCTCCCTCCGTGGTATTGACCCTCTCCACTACTCTCCTGAGGTCTAGGCGTAGGTGGTTAATGTCCATGGCCATCAAATCCATTTTTGTTTGCAGCACAATTTGGGATCTTTTGATGACTTCTAGGATTTCAGCCCTGTGACTGTTCTGCAAGTTCCTGGGGTGGGGGTACTTGCCTCCCTCCTGGGCGCCCCGAGAATTGTGTACTGAACTATTTTATTGGCCTGGGCTCCTCTCGCCAGTTAATCTTTCACCATACTGGCCAGTTGTAACACTGCGAACTAAAGGCAGAGGTCCCGCGGCGCACCAGGCCAATTCTGCCATGGGGGAGGGGGGCACCCAGCAATCGACCACTGATGATTTGTCTGTTTAAAGGTCCCTAGACTTCCCCATGTATTCAACTTGCCCTAATGAGTTTGTCTTCAGGGGGACCCCCGACTCTGCATTCTGGGGGGGATCCCCCAGGCCGAAGTAGCACCTCTCGTCCACCGTCGGGGAGCGAGGCCTATTCCGGGGTACCACACCACTCATGATTGTCGAGTGGGCACTCCACAGTCCTGCCGTCCGTGGGGATTCAATGGCTCCAGCATCAACAGCAATCAGACCCTCCGTTCCCGAGAGCAGGCTCTCCCTCCTGTCGGGACCGCAACACTGCGTCGGTATTCCTCCTCACCTTTTAGTGCTGCGGCCTCGGCCCCACTCCTCTGCCGGCCACAGCTCTGCGTACCTTCCATTCCGTGGACCGCGCCGGGCTCAGGCGGGTAGAAACAGGCGGCCCCCTCAGCAAGGTGTCAGCTCCGCAGTGGGAGAGGCAGTCCCCTTCACCAGGCCACCTCCTCTCTGAACGGTGTCTCCATAGCCCCAGGGGTCTCAACGCCTGCCGATTCACAGACTCCACCGAACAGGATGAGTGATCGGGTGCGGCACACACCTTACTCGTTACATCGCCCCGCCCGGGCGCCTCTATACAGCGATTCGGGAGGCCTTATCGACAGCCAGGACCCAACTCGAGCGCCCGGCCCTCCCCTTACGTCCAGGCCGCAGATTTGTCGTTGGCTTGCGGGATCTTTGGCCTCTCCAACCTCAGTGTCCCGTCGTAATTTTGGGTCTCACTGGTCAGCATACGTGTTAGGACACCCTCTGAGAGCTGTACATTTATCCATACCAGGGGTACAGGATATTAGTTAGGATTTTTCAGCCGAGTCGGGAGCTCCACGTGGCACGTCTAGCAGGCCATCTTGCTCGGCCACGCCCTCTTGGCCAGAACGCTTATACTAAAAAGAGGCTCTATTGTAGCCGCATAAAGATTTTTCTTTCTCCCGCAGGGGATTTCCATTCATAGTCATAAGCGCTGAATAGTCCCGCCGACGTGCGGGGACGCCGAAGCAGTGTATATATATATATATATATATATATATATATATATCTCGTAACGCTTCCTGTCTGCCAAATGTCGACAGACCCAGTAGGCACTGACCTCAGCCACACTCAGAGAAAAGGCTCGAATCAAAGTTGCTCGTGGAGTATGCAGAAAATTTATTGTAGAATACACCACAAAATTAACACAGGCATAATGCCTGCCATGACGCGTTTCACTCGTCAAAGCGAGCTTGATCACATGATGCGCCTCCAATTAGAAAACCACATATAACCCATTTGCGTGCACAATTGCCTGTGAAAACAACACCCATCGTTAATAAACATATGAGGCAGACTGGAAAATAGCTTGAAGTCAAATAAAGAAAACAACAATTAAGATGCACAAATAAATAAGAGTTTAAATACTTTCAAGCCCAGTCTATAGCACAATTAACAAAATGTAAATATCATAAATATAACTAAATGAATAAATTCATCTGTATATCACAGACAATGCTGAATTTGTTATAAATAGCTAATGATAAATACATAAAAGTCCAATAGCGATACTTGCTGCAGGGTATGAAAAGAATAAAAAGTGAAATCACTTTAGATTTTCTTAACGTCATATTTTGTGCAAATAAGCATGTCAATTTCATATTATATGTGCAAAATAAGCAACATAATAGACACAATAGATATATAATAATATGTTAGGATTATATGCAGGAAACCAGTGTTTTATTATATATGTCCAGGCTAATCCTACTACTAATTATATATATATATATATATATATATATTTTTATATATATATATATTTTTATATATATATATATATATATATATATATATATATATATATTTTCTTAAGTGTAGATTTTCGCCTTTCTTCATGAAGGCCTGCAAAGACACTTAAGACGGTAAAACAGATTATGCAGCCTATTTACCTAGGCTACAATGGCCAGATTCTTCATCTTGAAGAGAAAAAAAGAGCTAGAATAAAGTAAGTTTCATATAGTTATAGTGCCAAACAGTAGAAATATCCCTCACAAACCCTTTTTTATGGTAGAGCTGAAGGGAGCAGGACAGAGTAGCCTCATAGGCTGCCATTATATATCTACAAAAGTCACCGTGCCTTAAGGATCCAGACACTAACAGTATCCCATAATGCACAGCAGGTGGCAGTTACTTCAGTTCTTTTTCCGGCTACTGCTGACAAGACCCTGGAGCATTGAGCTCAACCCCCCAAATTTTTTTTTCAAAATTATTAACTGAATTTGACTACTGTTTCACTTGTCGTTTTTTGTCTCTCCCTGCCTTTTTTGTGTTTTCCTGACAGGAATTACAGGCAATTGGACAGAAAAATGTGATCTCTTTTTGACAAGTGCCCAGCCTGTGGGAGAAAAAAGGCCAAGGCAGATCCACATGATGTGTGTATAATCTGCCTTCCAGAAGACCATGTTCCTGAGCCTTGTCAGCACTGCAGGAACTTTTCCAGGTGCACCCTCAGAGACCGTTAGAAGATTCGCCTTCATGGAACAGAGGAACGGAAAAGGCTACAATCTCAGTCTGAAGGTGGGACCTCCGGGCATGGAGAGGGTCAGACCTCTACCAAGTCTGTTACCAGCCTCTGGTGGATGTGCCAAGAAGAAAACGGCACAAAAACGTCCTCGGTTCCGGTCGACCTCGAGGACATCGACGTTGAGGAGAGGCACAGCACCAACCTGTTTGCCGTCTATACAAGGTACGACGTCGAGCAAGTGCCGAAGATCAGCGTCGAGGCCAGGACTATCGACGTCGTCCATTGCTTCATCGACCCGCAGGCCCCGTTCGACGTCAAGGTCTCCTTTGAGGTCGCCGTCGAGGCACCGACGAAGATCGGCGTCGAGGCACGACTTTGAGCCATACACCGACACAGCAGCCAGTGGCGGCTCGCAGAGGGAATGCTGTGGGGCGGCTGGGCGGGGGCGGGGCAGGGTGGGGGGTAGTGGAGTCGGACATACGATGGCAAGGAGTAAAGTAAGTAACTAAATAAATAAAACTATTTACCTTGCGCTCGCTGCATCGCCGAATTGGCGATGCAGCAAGCGCAAGGTAAATAGTTTTATTTATTTATTTATTTACTTACTTTACTCCTTGCCGTCGTATGTCTGACTCCACTACCCCGTCCCCGCCCCACCGCCCCACACCATTCCCTCTGCGAGCCGCCACTGATACCAGCACCATCTGCGTTCACCGTCGACAAGTAGGTTGAGGTTCATCAATGTCGAGAACTCTTTCAACGTCTTCCAGGCTACAGGAGGCTAGGAAAAAGAGAAGGTGCATTTACTCCTCACCAGACTCGGAGTATTCTAGAATGTATTCTCCATCTTCCAGTCTTCATCCAGCTTCTCCACCACCTCTGCCACCACCTCCGCCACCACTTCTGCCACCTCCTCCACCACCACCACAGGCACCAGTTACACCACAGAGATCACGATCTAGATCACACCACCATTCTAGGCGCCATTATCATCATCATCATGGCTCACTGCATACTTCGGCTTCTTCTAGACGCTCCCATTATCGTCGTCATCATCGCTCACACTCTCAGACAAGATCCTCTACGTCTCCTGGATATTATTCACCAACATTGTCTGACTCTCCACCTCCACGTATTTCACCGATGGATGATATTACCACATTCCAAGAGGTTCTTGTGAGAGGAGCGACGAAGCTCAATATTCTTTTGCCGACTCCAACACCAACAAAAGCGATCATTTTCGAGACCCTGCAACTGATATCAGTAACTAGACCTTTGTTATCGCTAGTGCCAGGCCACCGGCTATGGAGCTTTGCTAACACCAGCCTCTGTTAAGAAAGCACCTTCCAGACTCCACAAAAAATATCGTCTTCCGGAGCAGGATCCAGCTTTCCTCTGCACAAATCCTACACCAGACTCTGTGATTGTTGTGGCGGCAAAAAAACAACATGCCACTGCTCCTTCTTCTACGGAAAGTCGGAAGTTGGTGGGAAAATGTGTGGGACAGCAGCAACTTCCATCAAAGCAGCTAGTGCGACTGCCTTACTAGGCAGATACGACAGGGCGCTTTGGGAGTCCATGAACCAGTTTGTCGAACATCTCCCTAGGAACAAGAGGGAAGACTTCATGGGGATCCTAAATGAGGGTTTGATGGTCTTGAATCAAGTGATTAGTGCTGCAGCCGACGACTCTTTTTTAGCTGCTCATGAATACTGCCACAGAGTAGCTCTTAGATGATACTCATGGCTATGCCTAACATCCGTCAAGCCAGAGTCACAACAGAGAATTGTGAATCTGCCTTTCTCTGAAACAACTCTTTTCAGGGCTCATGCCAATAAAGAAATGGCAAGGATGAAGGCAGAAATGGAAACTCTCAAGGCAGTCGGCCTAGAGAGACCCAGGGAGCAGAGCAAATCTTTTTGGTCATACCAACGCTGCTTTTCTTCCTAAAGAGGCCAGTCCTATCCATGGTATCAGAACCGCCAGCAAAGCAGTGTTCAACAACAGCACCAACGTCCCTACCAGTCTTCCCAACGACGGCAGCCTAGAGGGAGATCTACCCAACAGTCTGCTCAAGGGGGCAAACGGCCTTCTGGGTCGAAGCCCTAAATTATTGCTTCCCCCTGTTCTTTTCCCCACTCCGGTGGGGGGAAGCATACGACCTTACCTAGCAGAGTGGCAAAACATAACACAAGATGCCAGGATGCTATACAATGAATATTGTCTGCAGTTCATAAGTCCTCCACCGACCATGTCTCCGAAACCATCCAACTTCCACCGTTACGAGCGGAGGTCAACATCCTTTTACAGAAGTTGGCGGTGGAACCAACTCCTCTCCAACAACGAGGAATAGGCATTTATTCCAGGTACTTTCTCATCAAGAAGAAAGACAGAAACAAATTCAGACCCATTCTCAACCTCAAAACTGCCAACAAGTGGATTCAGCGAGAACATTTCCAGATGCTGGCATTACACCAAATTCACCCCCAATTGCAACAGGGGGATTGGCTCTGCTCTATCAACCTACAAGACGTGTACTTTTACATTCCAATCACCAGAAAGAATTGCAAGTTCTTGAGGTTGGTGGTGGGACAGGACCATTGCCAATAACAAGTCCTCGCATTTGGTCTGAAGTCAGCTCCCAGAACATTCTCCAAGTGCATGGCAGTAGTGGCTGCCCATCTCTGGAGACACAGGATATGCGTCTACCCATACCTAGATGATTGGCTAATCAAGGCGTCCACATCTCAAGAAGCTCAGCTTCATTACAGCTGGACTTGCAATCTCCTACGTAAGCTGGGTCTTCAAATCAATCACAGCAAGTCCAATTCTTCCCAAGTACAAACCTTGCATTATCTGGGAGCCTCCATCGACACTGTAAGGGCAAAAGTGTGTCCTTCAGAGGAGAAACGCTTATCGATCCTTCGAAAATGTTAGGCTCTCATAAAAGCTTCCCATCCAACAGTGAGAACAGTATCCTCCCTTCTCTGATCAATGGCTTCCTGCATCTTTCTCACACTGAATGCCCGTCTCCACATGATGCCTCTACAGGAGTGTCTCGAAGACTAGTGGGACCAACTAACAGGCAACTGGGAAGACAGGATACAACTGTCCCTTCATGCAAAGCTGTCCCTCAAATGTTGGTGTTCTCCAGCTAATCTCCTCCAAGGCACTATTTTTTATCAGGAGATTCCGCAGCAAACCATAGTCACGGATGCTTCACTGCTGGGTTGGAGAGCCCACATGGATCTCCTCCAGATCCAAGGAAAGTGGTCAGAGAGAATTCAACGTACCATATCAATCTCCTAGAACTCCATGCAGTCCATCTGGTGTTGAAAGCTTTTTACCCGTTGTTCACCTCCCACTCCCTGCTTGTTCAGACGGACAACACCAGAACAATGTACTACCTCAACAAGCATGGAGGGACAAGGTCCAGGCCCTTGTCTCACGAGTCCCAGAGTATCTGGAAATGGTTTCTAGCCAGGGACCTGATGATTACAGCAACACATCTGCCAGGTGTCCAAAATGCACAAGCCGACTCACTCAGCAGACTCCTGCAAGAAAACCATGAGTGGGTCCTAAACGACGACGTGGTAGAAGACATTTTTCATCAAAGGGGAACTCCGGCCATCGACTTGTTCGTCAGCTTAGAAAACAGAAAATGCCAAAGCTTCGCATCGTGGTTCTTCCAAACAGGGACTCTGGGGAATGCCCTATGGATAGACTGGTCCAGCAGATTTCTCTACGTTTTTCCGCCGATTCCCCTGATCCTGGAAGTTCTCATCAAATTGGCTCAGTCCTCGACAAAGAAGATCCTCATAGCTCAGGAGTTGCCACGTCAATGGTGGTTCACGGACCTCCTTCACCGGTCTATCCGTCCACATCTGAAGCTGCCATGCAGATCCGATCTACTAACGAAATTCGGAGGCCAGATTACTCATCCCAATCTCTCCTCTTTGAATTTGGCAGCATGGCTCCTGAGCTAGTACAGTATGGACATCTAAATCTACCTCAAGACTGCATGGAGATTCTCAAAAGAAGCTAAGCGGCCTTCTACACGTTCCGCATACACCTTCAAATGGAAGAGATTCTGCATGTGGTGCTCATCCAAGAATAAGGACCCTACTACTTGCCAGGAAGAAGTTATTCTTCCATACTTACTCCATTTGGCAAAATCTGGTTTACAATTTTCTTCGATAAAAGTTCACCTGACAGCATTGACTGCCAGAGGAAGTGTCCCTCACAAACCTCTTTTTCAGAATCCTTGTAATCAAAGATTTCCTAGAGGGCTTAAAGAAGGTTTTTCCTCCCATCAGACTTCCTTTCCCTCCATGGGAGCTTAATGTACTCCTTTTAAACCTTATGCAGGATACATTCGAACCCATGCACAAGGCATCTCTCCAAAATTTGTCTTGGAAAACCACTTCCCTTGAGGTGATAACATCGGCTCGCAGGGTTAGTGAGATCCAAGCTCTCTGTTCTCATGAACCATATACTGTTTTCCATTCGAGCAAAGTGGTAATGAGAACTCACCCAAAGTGGTATTGGATTTTCATGTCAACCGCACAATCTCTCTCCCTACTTTTTTTTCAGAATCCCTCTACTCCAGCGGAAAGGACCCTTCATTCCCTGGATGTTCGAAGAGTTTTCAAATTTTATTTAGATAAGACTAAGGCCATCGGCAAATTGGACCAATTATTTATCAACTATGGCCCAGTCCGTACGGGGCTAGCTACTTCCAAACAATCCATTTCGCGATGGATAGTGTCTTGCATTTTATTATGCTATCAAAAATCTAACAACAATCTTCCAGCTAAACCTAAGGCACACTCCACTAGAGGGAAGGTAGCTACTGCAGCTTTATTGTGCAATATTCCTATTCCACAGATCTGTAAAGCAGCTTCCTGGAAATCAGTACATACATTCACCAAACACTACTGCCAAGACTCTGAGGCTAGAGCAGACGCTCAAGTAGGGCAGGCCTCACTCAGAAATCTCTTTGCTTAACTTCGCTGCATTATCCTCTGACTTCTCCACTGCGTTATCTGGGGATGGGCTTGCCATTCTATTCAGCGCTTATTACTATAAATGAAAATTCCCTGCGAGAGAAGGAATTGTTTCTTACCTGTAACTCCTTTTCCCTCGCAGGGGAATTTCCATTATAGTCATAAGCAACCCTCCCTCCTCTCCGGTGGATTGAACAGAGGAATTGCTTTATTGCATATCTTTTAACATAAGCCTTCAAAAAGAACTGAAGTAAGTGCCACCTGCTGTGCATGATGGGATACTGGTGGTGTCTAGATTCTTAAAGGCACAGTGACTTTTTTAGAACTATACTGGCAGCCTATGAGGCTACTCTGTCCTGCTCCCTTCATCTCGATCTTAAAAAAGGGTTTGTGAGGGATATTTTTGCTGTTTGGCACTATACTTATCTGACAATTACTTCATTCTGGACCCTTTTTTCTCTTCAAGATGAAGAATCTGGCCATTGTAACCTAGGTAAATAAGTTGCATAATCTGTTTTACTGTCTTAAGTGTCTTTGCAGGCCTTCCTGAACAAAGGCGAAAATCTACACTTAAGAATATATATATATATATATATATATATATATATATATATAAATATATATATATATATATATATATATATATATATATATATATTAACTGCTCCGTGGTCCCCGCACGTGGGCGGGACTATTCACTGCTTATGACTACAATGGAAATTCCCCTGCGAGAGAAAAGGAGTTACAGGTAAGAAACAATTCCTTTTCTAAAGCCCAGCAAGCTCAGCCCCCTTGCCTTCACTTTTAGAATGTCATTTTGGGGCATAAAACGTGTCTGGTGTATACTGTGCAAGGGGTGGTGATTAGCTGAATTTTTTGTTTTGTTAAAAATGATAAGCGTTGGAAACAATTTACTTAATCTCTTAATAAAATATTTTAGAGTAAACAACACAGACGAACAGCATTGCTGGTTTTCTTCTTACCCTCTCTCCATTTACATTCTCTACCATACAAAATGTTTTAGCTAATGTCTTGAATGAATTAAAGAATGGAATTCTGTTTCACTTCTTAACAGCTACATTTAATAAATAATACTTCAAATCTACAATTAAATTACTTAAAGTCAGGAACATTTCATTTTTATCAACTTTTTAAATTCATTTTCTTACACTAGACAAGCTAATTTATGTATACAATACTTTATATCAATTTTTTTACAACAAACTCCCAGAAATATTGCTTTATATCATAAAAATGATGTTAACGATACCACACATGAAAAAAGAGACAAAGAACAATGATGAACTATTTGGAGGTGTGCAATCCACAATACTGAACAGTCATGTTTTAAAGTTTAAATAGAAATGATGATTTATTTTTCACGGATGTATGATTTAGTATATTCGAGAAGTTTTTTTACTTCCTTGTTTCTAGGTATGCTTTGCAAGCTAACACATTATAGAACTGTGCTAAATGTGCTGGGTATGTTTTGTAGAACAATAACTTTTTGCTTAGCCTTTTCAGATTGTTGAAATACATAAGTAGAATATTTATTCTTAAAATCTAATTTTTCATATTAATTTTAGAACTTTGTTCGATGGATGCATGGCACTTGCATTGAATGCCCACCACAGCATGCTGAAGAGGATGAATTGGTCATTTTCAGCTTCTTTTCTGACATTTCTCAAAACTCATATATTATTGATCAGGCAATTACCATCTCTCAAAATGTACACAAACTGCTGACCTCTCTTACTAAGTACTTGAACCGGTGGAAGCGGTATCGACCCCTTTGGAAGTTAGATAAGGCCATTGTCATGGAAAAATTTGCAGCAAAGAAGCCCTCTTGTGTCACTTATGATGAGAAGTTGCAGTTCTATACACGCATTGGCCAGGAAGTCACAGAACAGGTTTTATTTAAAGATGAACAATGCATAAGGCTTTATTTGGGACCATTGGCCTACACTGTGCAGGAGAATGCAAGGGCTTGGGTGCTTTCACTGGGAAAACTGCTCAACGAGTCTGCCAGAGAAGAGCTCTACAGTGTCCAGGATGAACTGCAGGTAATCACTTTTCTTTTTGAAGATTTGCAAGAAATTAATTATTTATCCTGTTATTTGAAGTTACTCCACGTACGGGTGTGCAGAATGGGTCTCAGGTGTTCCACGAAACAGCAGAATGGCAGGCTCTTCCAACCATCCCAAGACCCATCTGTCAGTGAAGGAAATCCTGTGCTTTGCTGTCATATGACCACAGCCCTCCCATCCTGTAATGTTGTCGTGGCTCTCTCATCCTGTGGATTTTTCACAAAAACTAATTGGTAAGTGTCCTAGACAGTCTGGTTTGGTTGGTCATTCCTGTTGGCTAAAACATATTGTTGAGCTCTGAAACATGAAGGCTGCAAGGCATCTCTGGGGAAGCAGAGATCTTCCCTTTGGGAACTGTAAATGGAATGCCTGAGAGTCCGCTTTGGGGAATCTCCTAGTGTCATGTGGTTTGAAGTATTTGAGAAACAAATGCAACTAGAGGCGTTCTTAAAATATCATCATCATGTGCTGAAATTTTAAAATCATTCTATTTAAAACCAGCGATAGAAAAATTATAGCTTAAACATTCCAAGAAGAGTTCTAGACCCAATACAAACAGCAAAGGGGAAAGAGTACAACCTCATCTGGTTGCACAAGTTAAATTTAAATAAGGAGAAAGACAGTTTTTCACAAAAACACTAGCTCTGGGAGAAGATTGTAGTAATTGAACATATGAAATAAAAGGAGGACCAAACCCAAACCCTTTTAGGATCTAAAACATATAACACCAATTAATACGGTCAAATGCTTTTTCAACATCAAAAGGTAGAACCTGCAGCTGCAATTTTACATTTGGAGGCCATTGAAACAATTTTAGCACAAAATATAGCATTATCAGCTGCTAGTATACCTTTATTAAACTCTGATTGCTCAGTTTTAACTATATTGTACATAGCAGACTCAATGAGTAGCTAATATTTTGGAATACATTTTGAAGTCATAGTTAAATGGACCTATAACTTTTACAATATTTTGGGTCTGTATCCTGTTTTGAGATTACTATTATAAGTGCTTCTAAATGCCTTAGCACATCAACTATGGAGAAGAGAATTATAAAATTCCAATAGCTATGGGGAAAGATGGAGGGAAAAAAAGAAACAAGTTTGATTTCTGTACCATCAGGTCCAGTTGTTTTAGATCTTTTCAAAACCTTAATAATTTGCAGGATTTCCTGTAAAGAAAGATCTCTTTAATGGTCAGATTCTTGTAGAACTGGTTTGGGGGATATCAGTGAAGAACTTATCAAAGTCTTTGAAGTAATGGAATCACATAATCTGTGTATAGACATTTGCAGAGTTATTCAAATGAGGAGGAAATATCAGTT
Source organism: Calotriton arnoldi (assembly GCA_963921515.1). Lineage (NCBI taxonomy): Eukaryota > Metazoa > Chordata > Amphibia > Caudata > Salamandridae > Calotriton > Calotriton arnoldi. The sequence goes on along the minus strand of CAWUFW010001335.1, from coordinate 2,578,472 downwards.
ATAAAAATCTGTAATAAAAATAGAATTATAAACTTTGTTAATAATACTACCTATTAATTTACGCTCACTCTTAGCCTTCAATAGTTTACTAGCAGTTTACCTGATTTATTCTGACCACCATAAATTTTATACTTAAGGAGCAGTAGGATATTACAAGCATCTGTGGTTAAAATCTTTATTTAATTAATTTTTGGCTTTGACAAGGTCCAGCAGGGTTGTATTTGACCATGAATTATAATAGACATGCTCAAATATTTCACTGTTATTGAGTAAGTGTTAGTATTGAGCATTTACTTTCTTCTTTTTATGAGCAACTAAAGAAATCACAAATGCTCTTGCATTCTAGTTGTTATCTATCAATGGTTTTGTTAAAATGAAAACACTGATGAACAAAATCATTAAAACTAATAATTAAATCACAGAAGAGATAGTTGTTAAATCTCCAGTTTTCTGATTTAGTTTTGAAAGTAGAGACATCAAAGGCTGTAGAAACGGGCATGATCAGATAAAAAATAGCACACGTCAGCCAACTGTAAACATTTTAATAGAAGTTTAGAATCTAAAATACAGTCAATCCCGGTAAGAAAACCATGAGTATTAGAGAAAACAAATTAAAAGGATTCTGTGTAGTATGTACTCCAAACATCAAACAGTGATCTGGAAACAATTACTACTTTGAAGGTTTTATGAGTTGTGCCGGGTACAAATTTAAATTTAGATTGACTATCTGAAGTCGATCAACAAACTAATCAACTAATTGAAATCTCCTCCAAGAAAGTTATTATGATTCTAAATGTTAACTAATTTAGCTTTGATACAATTTCAAAAAGAAAAAAGAAGGATCCGGTTTAAACGGGCAATAAACATTAAACAAAGTCAAAAACATTTTATCCGAATTAAGGTTAACCAACACCCAAAGACCCTCATCTTCACGTTTTTGCGATAAAAATTTAGATTTTAAAGACTTGTGAAAAAGACTCGCTACTCCACAATTACGACCAGCTGCAGGAGTGAAGAAAAGCATTCCTACCCAATTCCTCTTCTGTTTGTTGAACTTTGCTTTATTACACTATGTTTCCTGTAAAAATGCAATTTGTGTATTCAGTCTCAAAAAATGAGACAGTACATTCTGCCTTTTGACCAGATTATATCCTTCCTAATCTAGGAATTCTATAATGATGGTGGGAAAATGTGTTAACCCAAAGAGTTGTCCTGGGAAACACTATGGGCCCGATTCTGATGCGGGTTGGAAAAGCTTCCCGACCGAGGGCCTGATTCTGATGCGGTTAGGAAGGCCTCCTAACGGCATTTGCTCCTTCCAAATCGGATCGGGAACGTGTCTTCCAGACCGAGGGCCCAATTCTGATGCGGTTAGGAACAAATGTTCCCATTGAAGTCAATGGGAGTTCAACCAAATCGTATCTGGAAGCATCCGGATGCATCCTACTCCGCCGGTCGGACTTTCCCGATCCGAGTGGGTCGGACACCATTTCCCAACCGATTCGGTCGGGAAGCTTTTCCAACCCGCATCAGAATTGGCCCCTTTGTGTTTTTTTGATAACCCTCACACACCAAATGCTCATTTGGTGTCATGCTTCATCATTGGGTTCTTCCCGTCCCGCTGCGGATCACATATGGTCCTGAAGAGAAAGCCGGGGGGGGATGGCTTTTGAAACATGTTGACCGGTGAGGAGGTATCTCATAATAGTATACCCCCTCCTCTTCCCCTTTTTAATGCTACCAGCCAGGGAAAGTAATAAAATATATTTTTTTCACTAGCCAGGTAACTTTTAAACTTGCACCACTATTTCCTCTGACCCTACCACTCCCACATCAGCACCACACATAGTTCTTCACCAAATAAGTGCTCCCGTGTCTTCGTAGGTCGCAGCACGCCCCGTCCCGCAGCGGGACGGGAAGAACCCAATGATGAAGCATGACACCAAATGAGCATGTGGAGTGTGAGGGTTATCAAAAAAACACATAGTGTTTCCCAGGACAACTCTTTGGGTTAACACATTTTCCCACCATCATTATAGAATTCCTAGATTAGGAAGGATATATTTTAAAATAGGTAGAATCTGTTTGTTTATTTGTATGATCTATAGGAGGATGATTCTACCATTTTTCCTCTTCACTCCCTCTTTTGTTTTTTACTTTTGACCAGATTAACCCGACCTCATGCTTTTCAGGGCACAAGTATATCAATCTGTAAAAAGAAAATAGAACACACATATGGGACAATTAAGAAACACCCAAGCAAATACCAGGTGATGAGCAAAAGATGTGTAGAAAGAAAGCAGCCATAGCCATAAGAGTCAAAATGGACAGATAAACTAAAGGTGATTGAACAAGATAGAAGAAAAAAGAGAATAAAAACTGTGAAAATAGCAGATCAAGGGACAGAACCCAGATATGAGTAACCCTTAAACTGATGACAAAATCGTACGTCTCAGCAGCATAAAAAAAAAACAGCAGAGTAATATAAACATATGCAGCTCGAAAAACAAACTGGCTCAAAACGTGATAGGGGAGAATAGAACCAAGACTTAGGGGGTCATTACGATGGGGGTCGGACGCTCGGGATTGGGACCGCCCGACAAGTTTTCGGCTATCCCATCCTTCAGATTGTGATGCGACCATCGGGTAGGCGGTCGGAAGCATACCTTTTTTCTATTGCAGCTTGTGTTGCGGCCTGGAAAAGGGCCACATCACAAGCCACAATTGAAAAAGGGATGTTTGGGGGGCACGACATGTGCCCCCCTGGCCCCATAGCAGAGGCACCGGGGGACGGTATTGTAATCTGACGGTCGGACAGATACAGTGGATGTCGGGCAGACCACCACTGACGGCCTGTCGGTGATGGTCCGCCTGACATCGTATTCGAGCCCTTAGACTGAAACGTGTCCACAATTTAGGGACGAAAACTATAAAGAAAAAGTCTGTTATGCAGGATATGCAAAAAATCTAGTTGACCCATTATGAGCTATTTTGCATAAACCTGGATGCAGTATACCATATTTTACATTTAATTGCCTAGCAAATGGTCTTAAAGCGAGGGATTGCTCTGTGGAGAGAGACGCTCTGAGACGGATTGACGGCAGACGTGCTGATGCATTGAGGAGGGGCGGAGCGAGGCGCCGGTCAGATATCTTGGAGGGCATCTTGGAGGAAAAGTTTTGGTGGCAGTGAGAGGCACTATTGAGGCACATATCAGAGCGTGCATGCACAGCCATAGAAAGGAGGATGAGTTAAGGAGCCCATTTGAACCTGTGGTGCTTGCAGTGCTCCTGGTGCTCACAGTGTAGTGCACAGTGCATCAACGCACTCCTTCTCTCCTCCTGCATCCCTACAAGGAGTTCCTCCTCCAAGCCTGTGTTGGGGGCGGGGGGTGCGTTAGGCGCTACAGCATTGGTAGCCTGCAGGTGCAGAGGCTGCTTCTCTAGAGCATAGGTGCGGCTTGTGCTTGCAGGACACCACCTGTATTCCCCCCCACTTGGACTTACTACCCTAGTGATTGCTGGCTCTGGCACCCTTGCTGTTATTACTGTTATCTACCAGTGCTGCTTCCCCGAGGGATTCTATTTCTTCCAGGGTTGTACCAGCGTACCGACTAGAAAGAAGCATTAGCAGCTTAGTTAACAGCAACAGTAAAGTAACTTTTGCAAGTGTTGGAACCCTTGGAATTACTGGAATTGTCAGTAAAACAGTGAGTGCAGAAAGCTGTTGTTCTTGGCAAAACTCAGTCCGTGATATTTGACCATTATTGTGCCTATGGCAGAGCGTATACTGAGACCAAGAGGAAAGGTAAATGGGGCTGATCACCATGGTCAGCGTAGGGGGGATAAAAGTGTTGTCAGAGAGTGCCCAGGAACTGTCAGAGCGCTGTCAGGACCCACGGAGCAAGTCCCCCTTACCCCAGACGTTTTTGTGACCCCCACTATTATTCAAGAGCAAGGAGGGAGCGAAATTTCAAATCCAAGCTCCCAATCCTCCTTCACTGGTCATGGAGGGAGGTTCTCGATAAGCACTATTATAAGGCAGCAGAAGGGGAAGTAACCAGTGCTGTGAGAGTACAGGCAAGCCCTTAAGAGAGGCCTAGTGATGGTTCACTGCCTACATCAACTAGAGGCTACCCAAAGAGGTCATCAACAGGGATGGACCTGGAGATGCAAATGGCCTTAGGTCTGCCAGTAAGTAATCATTCACCTGAGTTTGAGCCAGAGCCTACTATGTCTATTATTATTTCTGGTGCTTCGTTCACAGAAGCAAAGAAGTCTCAGGCTCTGAGTCGAAGGCAGACGGAAGATAGGCCGGTTGCAGGTTTACCCTCTTCCCTGTGGATTTTGTTGCAAAATATTTTAAAGTTAGAAGCCCAAGTTCAAGACCTGGCCTAAATGAAACTGTGGAGGAGGTCATCTTGGTCAAAAATCAAAGTAAAATGGATGTTGAAAATGGAACTGGAAATATTACCGCAAAAAGAATAGATGAGCCCTACACCATAGGAGGGAATGAAGGTGGTATCTGAAAGAGACACGTTAGTGACAGATTCCTTACCTTAGAATATCCCCAGGCGTCAGGCTGGATCCGGAAAGTTTTTTGCGTAGCAGTACCCTTGCGCGTCGGTAGGCGGCGTCGTGCGGCTCCGCGTCCGTCGTCGGGCGTCGTGATCGCCGGGATGACGTCGCGGGCAGTACTTAGGTGCCGCCCCTGCGCGCTGACGTCAGTTCTTCTTTTTCCGCGCCAGTAAGCGCAGATCCGGGAAGAGCAGTGCCCTAGTCACTTTTTGACTATCTTTTTGTGAAATTTTTCACTGTTCTCTTCAACGAGTCTTCACGACTCCTAAGGTGTCGTAGGGATGCCCGGCTTTAAGCCCTGCGAGGTATGTGGTCGTATGATGTCCATCACGGACCCCCACCTCGAGTGTCTCTTCTGCCTCGGCCGAGGCCACGACACGAAGTCGTGCCCTGACTGCCGGAAACTTCATCCGAAGGCTTTGCGAGAGCGGTCTCGAAAGCTCCTTGAAGTCCGGCAGTCGGCTCCGCGCCGCAGCAAGCCCCGGTCCCGGGAGAGGTCGAGGGGCCGGACGCGGAGTCCCCGCCGTTCGTCGGAATCCAAGTCCTCGCGCTCCTCCGGTAAGTCGAAGCACAAGAAGTCTAAGCGGCGTCATCGCTCTAAGACTTCGCTCGCCGGTCGCGCGACTCGGCTGAGGTCCCTGTCGGCACCGTCCCCGCCCCCGCGGCCCCGGACGTGCCTGTCGAGTTGCCCCCGCATTACCCGTCCTTCCCGGGTTCGGGGCGACTCCGGCCGAAGCACAGAAATTCCTGTCGGCCATGGCCCGCCTCTTCGGGCCTCAAGGTCCCTCCGGTGCGCCTTCGGGCCCCGCGGGCCCAGATGGGGCTGCTCCGGCGCCGCCGCCGACTCCGGTCCCGGCGCCGCCTGTCCCACCAGCCTTCGTCCCGGCCTCGGCTCCGGCCTCGACCCCCGGTTCCGGTGGTGCCGCAACCTCCATCGACGCCGGTTGACCTAACCACGCCTCCGCCGACGCCGATGTCCCCGGTGCCGCTTCCGACGCCGTCCGGGGCTCCGGGCGGCGTCGCTCTCCCGGTTCTCCCCGGGTCCGGACATGGAGCCGGACCGGCGCCGCCCGACGCCGGTTCCGGCGCCGATGAGGCCTTGGGTCCCTTATGTCCCTCCTCCTCCATCTTTTCAACCTGAGGAGGACCAGGAGAGCTGGGAGGGGTCTGACGACCCTCTCACACAACAGTGCGAGTTTGACCCGGACTGGGTTGAGGAACTTGGGGATGCCAGTGGGCTGGATACCTCCCCCGACTCTGGCATGCTGTCTCCTCCCGTGGCAACGGAGGAGGGGGCTAATTTTGCAACGGTGTTGCGTAGAGCTGCTGGAGCCTTAAATCTCCAGTTGCCTACAGTGGCCGTCAGGACTAACCTCCTGACTGAAGTGCTTCAGCCGGCGGCCTCCTCTTCGGAGCCTGTGCTGCCGTTCAACGATGCACTCACTGACGTTCTTTTGGGTGCCTGGTCCAAACCCACCACAGGGGCTCCTGTGGATAGGAACGTGGCCCGACGCCATCGCCCGGCTCCGGGCGACCCCCTGTTTCTCTCCCAACACCCCACCCCTGAGAGCTTGGTTGTCCAAGCCTCTGCCTCCCAAACAGCCTTCCCTACCGCCCCTCCGGATAGGGAATCCAAGCGCCTGGATCACTTTGGGAAGAAGGCTTTCTCTTCCTCCAGTGCTGGCTTGCGGTCTGTTAATACCGCTTGCCTCTTGGGCCGATACACCCACTCCCTGTGGGATTCGGTGGCTGATGTTTTGCCGCAGTGTTCTGAGGAGGTCCAGACACTGCTTACCCGCGCTATTGCGGAAGGGCGTGATGCGGCTAAGTATACCATCCGCTGTGGCCTTGATACCGCCGACTCGCTGGGCAGATCGCTTGCAACGACGGTGGCGCTGCGTCGCCACGCCTGGCTGAGAACCACTGGTTTTTCAGGGGATGTCCAGAATACTCTCATGGACATGCCCTTTGATGGAGTCGGTCTCTTTGGTTCAAAGGCGGACCATGCGCTGGAGCGTTTCAAGGATTCACGGGCTACTGCTAAGTCCCTGGGCCTTGCTGTTGTGCGCCCTCCGCATACGCCTGCTTTTCGCCCCTTTCGTGGCCACGGAAGGGGCGCCCAGTCACGCCCACAGCCCGGCCAACGGCCCGCGCAGCAAGCGCCTTCGCGTGGCCGAGGACGTGGATACCGCCGTGGCGGTTCGGGCAACCAGCGTGCGGGTCAGGCCACCACCTCCAACCCGTCCGCGGCCTCCAAGCCCTCCTAGTCCCTCCTTTCAGGTGCACAGCACGCCAGTCGGGGGCAGGGTCCGCCATCACCTTCACCACTGGCGTCCCATCACCTCGGACAAGTGGGTCTTGGACATTGTCCGAAGGGGCTACTCCCTCCCCTTCGAGACCACCCCCAGCCATGCCACCTCAATTCCACCGCATGTCAGGGGATCACTTGGTGCTTCTACAGAAGGAAGTCACGGCCCTCTTGGCCAAGAGGGCCATCGAGCATGTTCCGACCCCAGAAGTAGGGCGTGGTTGCTACTCCCACTACTTTCTGGTGCCCAAAAGGACAAGGAGGACATGCGTCCTATCTTGGACCTCCGGAACGTCAATCGCTTCCTCCGGAAGGAGAAGTTCAAGATGCTCACCCTAGCTCAGGTCTTGACTGCCCTCGACCCCGGAGACTGGTTGGTAGCGTTGGACTTGCAGGACGCCTATTTCCACATCCTCGTCCTGCCGGCCCACCGGCGTTACCTTCGGTTCACGGTAGGCCTCGAGCATTTTCAGTTCACCGTGCTCCCTTTGGCCTTACCAGTGCCCCTCGGGTGTTCACGAAAGTGATGGCGGTGGTCGCAGCTCATCTGCGCCGGGCAGGGGTTTCAGTCTTCCCCTACCTCGACGACTGGCTGCTGAAGGCGGGCTCGTCCCAGGCAGTTGTCTCCCACCTCCAGACTACGGCCGAACTCCTGCACTCGCTGGGGTTCTCCATCAATGTGCCAAAGTCGCATCTGATTCCTTCTCCACAGCTCCTTTTCATCGGAGCAGTTCTGGACACGACGCAGTTTCGGGCCTATCCTCCCGAACGGCGAGTCCGGGATATTCAGGCTATGATTCCGATCTTTCAGCCCTTATCCTGGGTTTCGGCACGGATGTCCCTGAGGCTGCTGGGCCTCATGGCCTCCTGCATCCTGCTGGTCACTCATGCCAGATGGCATATGCGGGCTCTGCAGTGGGACCTGAAGTTCCAGTGGGCGCAGCACCAGGGCGACCTGTCCGATCACGTCCAGATCTCGGAGGGGACTGCAAAACAGTTGCAGTGGTGGCTCTCGAACCGGCAATGGGTCATGGGCAGATCCTCTCCCTTCCCCAGCCAGAGCACACAGTTGTGACGGACGCGTCCCTTCTGGGATGGGGCGGTCACATGGGAGAGGCGGAGATCAGAGGCCTCTGGTCTCCGGCGGAGTCCCGGCTCCATATCAACCTTCTGGAGCTCCGGGCGATCCGACTTGCACTCAAGGCATTCCTTCCCTCTGTCAAAGGGAAGGTAGTGCAGGTGTTCACAGACAACACCACTGCCATGTGGTACTGCAACAAACAAGGCGGGGTGGGGTCGTGGACCCTTTGTCAGGAGGCTCTGCGCCTCTGGACGTGGCTGGAACACCAGGGCATGTTCCTGGTGGTTCAACACCTGGCAGGTTCCCTGAACGCCAGGGCGGACGAACCTCAGCCGCAGGTGCATGATGGATCACGAATGGCGTCTTCACTCGGAAGTGGCGCAAGGACTCTTTCTACAGTGGGGAGAGCCTTGGTTAGATCTATTCGCCACCGAAGAGAACGCGCAATGTCATCAGTTCTGCGCGTTGGAATTTCCAAGGCGGCACTCGCTCGGCGACGCTTCGTCACGAGTGGAGTTGCGGTCTATTGTACGCCTTTCCGCCTATACCACTTCTACCCAGAGTGTTGAAGAAGATTCGGCACGACCGGGCCCAAGTCATTCTTGTGGCTCCGGACTGGGCTCGAAGAGTTTGGTATCCCGAGCTACTCAATATGAGCGTAGATCCCCCGATCCGTCTGCCTCTTCGGGAGGATCTTCTGTCGCAGCAGCAGGGGACGGTCCTCCACCCGAACCTGTCCAGTCTACACCTGCTTGCGTGGAGATTGAGCGGCGGCAGTTGATTCCTTTCGACTTGCCTCCCGAAGTTTGTGATGTGATTCTGGCAGCCAGGCGTCCCTCCACTAAGGTGGTATACGCCTGCAGGTGGAACAAATTTGTGGCATGGTGCACAGCAAGGGCTGTGGATCCCCTTTCTGCCCCTCTTCTGAGGTCCTTCTGTTCCTTCTCTCTCTGGCCCAACAGGGTTCTGCCCTGGGTACCATCAAGGGTTATCTTTGTGCTATCTCGGCCTTCCTCAGGCTCCCTGATCAGCCCTCCCTTTTCAAGTCCCCTGTTGTTAACAGGTTCTTAAAAGGCATTACTCACCTCTTCCCTCCTGTTCCGTTTGTGATGCCTCAGTGGGACTTAAACTTGGTTCTTACCTTTTAATGTGCGCTCCCTTTGAGCCTCTACATAACTGTCCTCTTCGTCTTCTGACTCTGAAGACAGCCTTTCTGGTGGCCATCACCTCCGCTCGGCGGGTGAGTGAGCTCCAGGCTCTATCTTGCAAACCTCCCTTTCTGTCTGTTCATCCAGACAAGGTTGTTCTTCGGACGCGTCCGTCCTTCTTGCCAAAGGTGGTTACTGCTTTCCACATTGGGCAGACCATCACTTTGCCCACCTTCTTTCCGCCTCCGCATCCTTCCAGAGAGGAAGAGAGGCTCCACCGTCTGGACCCAAAACGTGCGCTCTCCTATATTGACCGCACAAAACACTTCCGGGTGGATGACCAGCTCTTTATTGGCTACGTGGGCGCCAAAAAGGTCGGGCGGTGCACAAGAGGACCATCTCCCGCTGGGTTACCTTGTGCATCAAGACCTGCTATTCTTTGGCTAAAAAGGAGCCTCCTGTTGGGCTGCGTGCCCATTCCACCAGGGCAACGGCTGCTACCACGGCCTTGGGCCGCGGTGTTCCGCTGCCGGTTATCTGTCAGGCAGCTACGTGGGCCTCGCTGCACACGTTTACAAAGCATTACTGCCTTGACAGTCAGGTCCGGAGGGACGGCTTCTTTGGCCGTTCTGTCCTCCAGGACTTCCTTGTCTGATCTTTGTTCGCAGACCCACCACCGGGGTTGGTATTGCTGGGGTATCTATTCTAAGGTAAGGAATCTGTCACTAACGTGTCTCTTTCAGATGCACAAGTTACTAACTTGTGTAACGATATATCTGTAAGAGACAGTAGTTAGTGACAGATTCCTTACCGCCCCACCCATCCTCCCCGTTCTGCGAACTGATTTCTAGGGTTAAGGACATCCCTTTCAGGGCCCTAGTATTTTTCAGACACCTATGTCAGCTTCTTGCATGGCTCATGCGTTCCTGGCGCGGAAAGTCGTGGTACAGAACTGACGTCAGCGCGCAGGGGCGGCGCCTAAGTACTGCCCGCGACGTCATCCCGGCGATCACGACGCCGACGACGGACGCGGAGCCGCACGACGCCGCCTACCGACGCGCAAGGGTACTGCTACGCAAAAAACTTTCCGGATCCAGCCTGACGCCTGGGGATATTCTAAGGTAAGGAATCTGTCACTAACTACTGTCTCTTACAGATATATCGTTACACAAGTTAGTAACTTGTGCGTCAGGAGGTGTGATTCCCCCTTTTCTGAAACCCCACACCTAGGTGCTCTCAAGGAAAATCAGTTGGTGGGAAACGTTTATCCATCGGACGAGCTTGATGCTGCCAACCCATTAAGGAGTAAGAAGACCGATGCAGATATCTAAGTTTCTTATCTGAATGTTTTGGACAAGATCTAGGGGGGATTGACTTGTCAAGTCTCACAAACCTGAGGAAGACCTAAAGGGGGTTTCTGGGGCAAGACCCCCTAGATGTTTATCGTCCCCAATACCTATGAAGGGAGTGGGGGTGGGTGCAGTGCTGTTTGAAGCAGTAGGCAATTTCCACCATGAATGTATTTCTATCGACAAACACAAAGAGTTTGAGGAATCCACATTTGGTCATATCAGGGAGACTGATGAAAACAAACAAGTCAACCATGAACACGAACATGAGATTAACTCCCTGGGAAATGTTGAATCTACTCTCCCTAATGCAAGTAACTTTCCAGGGTGTGCTAAAAGCTCTAGTCTCGAATAACCCTCAGAATGTTAAGATTATAGATCTGCTTGAAACTATTGGAAAATCACTAAAAGATAAAGTTAAAGAAGTTCCTCTAGGAGAAGGGATAATGTGGGCTATTTTGAAAGCCATGTTCTGTCCACCCCACAGGTTGAGGTATGTCCCCATAAGGAGGTCACAAGTGGTGAGATTTTTGTCTCAATGCGTCCCTACCTAACTTTGAGAAGGGGAAGTGTTTTGGGAGAAATGGGTGCGATCTAGGTATAGTGTTGTTAGGTGGCCAGTGGGGAGAAAGATTCCAGAAAAGGAGGGGTGGTAGAAACTGTAAGAATGGGCTGAAGATATGTGGTATAGCCCCTCTTAGCCAACTCCTCAGTCAACCTGCCAACCCCCCAAGCCCAAGGGCTCTCCACAATAGGGAAAAAAGCAGGAGAATTGGAAGAAAAACCGTTACTGAAATGCAATCGAGTAAGAAAGATTTAGAGCCCAAAGTAAAGTCTATTGGGAAATGGAGAAGGGAAAGTAAGGAACCCATAACAATGAAAAATAAGGCTGTTGGGAGGAAGAATTATAACAACGTTGGGGCAATTTGGAATGTTAAACACATGCAAGGTCCCATGGGGACATTGTTTCTACATATGATAGGTCGTAGTGCAGAATCTACAAAAAGAGGACCTGCTAAAAGAAAATCATTAGCAGATCCTAGTAGTGCTGTTGCAGTTCATGCTGGAAAAGATCACGACCAGACAAGACCTCCAGTATTATTCCTAAAGATGCAGCCTAAAAAGAAAACGAGGCAGGCAGCTAAACAGCCCCTTAACAGGTCGGAACTGCTAAAGGTATTTGTTAAATATTAAAAGATTGAGGAATGTCTCTAAAACAGGATTTTGAACTGGTTGGTTTTAAGGGTGCTACGGGGTAAAGGATAACTAGAGTTGTGTTCACCTCAAATAAAACAAAGAATTTAGTGGAAGCAGCGAGTTCAGCCGTGGTGTCAAATGGCATCTGTCTTTGTAAAGAAAATGAGGAAACACAGTTAGTCCCTTTGCTAAGTGAACATGGTGGGCTAAAACACAACCAGGTTTATCTTGCCAGGCCTACTGAGCAGAAGCAGAGACTAGGTGCTGGGAAGAGTTGGTGGGAAAGTGACGACTCTCAAGAAAGGATAGTTTCCATAACCTTCACTAATGATAGAGTGAAGGATTTAAGGAGTTGAAGTGGGTTGCACCGCTGACAACTCAATGAGCGATAGAGGGAAAATGACCATTGTACTTGAGGGCAGGCCCCATCAAGGAGAGAGAGCTGTGCTTTCAAAAATGCTCAGGACAACTACTTTCCCCCATGGATAAGTGGAGGGGTAGACAAGATCGATCGGTAGGAGACAGGGAATTCGCAGCCAGTTTGAGTACTAGTATGGAACATTAATGGATTCAAAACATTTATAGATATGGAAATTCATAGAGAGGTTTTGAAGAATCACTCCATTTTGTTCCTCAGGAAACCTGACTGTTGGAGTGCCCTGCAGTGGAGGGGTTTGTTGCCATATTCCAAAATGCTAGGGCCTCGTCAAGAGGAAGATCACTGGGTGGATTACTCACCTTGCTTTCAGTTTGCCCTGGGAGGAAGATAACAAAACTTCAAAATACTTGCTCATGGGTTCTTGCATGTTTAATCGACCTTTATGCCAATACAGAGGGGCTAAAGCAAATTATATGTTTAAATGTGCATGTAACACCCATTCAAGTACGAGTTATTAAATCTGATTAAAGATGCAAAAACATTGTTTGGGGATCTTCCCGATGCCCTGTTAGTGGTAAGGGGGACGTTAATGAAAAATCAGCTTTAAAGATTTAATGAGGCTACAAAAGAGTTGCGCTTAGCATTAAATATTCCGGAGTGTATCTTTTCTGAAAGCCCCGGGGAAGGAGATGTGAAAGTTTTGCACTCTTTAGTGGAATTGAAATTGATCAATGTAAATGGTAGGTGTCAAGATGATATTCCAGCTGGGATATCATTTAAGAATGGTAATAGTAAACTGCCAATTGACTATGTGTTGGTCCAAGTCCACCAGTTCCATTGGGTCAAAAACGTTAGAGTTGCAGACATGGGGCCCAATGATCATCTTGCCCTCTGCCTGCCTCGTCCATATGCTATAACCTGTTTGAAGGTGGATTGCTGCAAGAGAATCGGAGTCCAGATTATGGAAGATGCATTACAAGTCCTTTCTATAGTGGATTTTGAACTCTTCTCCTTAGAAGTAGGCCAAGATGCATTGGATTTGTACTGTAGGCTAATGAAGAAATTACTGGCTCAATTTAAGCTGGTAAAAAGGGTCCATACCTAGGGAACAGTCCAAGGGAAAAGAGGAGTTCTTGGTTTGATGATGAATGTCAGGAGGGTAGAAGGGTGGTAAATAGGAGTCGCTGCCACTTGACATCAAATCCATATGATGAACATTTAAGAACAGAAATGTTTGCCTCGAAAGCTTCCGGAACTTATGTGCTCATAAAAAGTGGGAGTTCTGGAAGTTAAACTGGGAGGCAATGTTAGCGACAATAGCTGACAAGGATAGTAAACAGTTCTGGTGGTTAGTAAACTCTGTAACCCTCACTATACCATCTTCATTGGAGGCTCAAATAAGTGAAGAAGATTGGTTCACGTTTAGCTCCTCTTTATATAGAGGTGGAAACACAGAGAATAGGTTAGTGATGCAGGCTAGCTCTGACGTTGATATCAAAATGATAGCTAATGCACAGATGGCAGTAATTCTGTCAGAGGTAATCTATAATATGAAAACCTCTAGGGCAGGAGGCCCAGATGGTCTTCCAACTGTGATATTCAAAAAAGATCCAAGGAAATGGGGGTCTATCTTGAGCAGATTTTTCCAATGGGTAACTGTGAGAAGCTGGCTTAGTATATGGTGCACACTTATGTAAGTATAGCACCCTGCACTAATCCAGACAACCCTTATGGTGATTTTAGTGGTCTTAGACAACCTTAGAAAGCTCTATAAGTGGTAGCTGTGGAGAGCAGCATTCAGGCTTAGTCCAGAAGGAGTGTAAAGCAGCTTGTTTTACCAGAACCTAATCTTATTGGTATAGATTAAGTGAAAAAGAACCACACAGTATATTTTTAAAAATAGGTATTTATTATAAGACACTCACTAACACATACAAATATGTCCTACCCGGAGATATACACAATACACACAATACTTTGCGAAGAAAACATGTAAGTAACACAATATACACAGTGGTCACCCGGGGGACCAAACCATATACTAAAATAGTAGGTTGCGAACCACAACCCACGTCAAGACTATAGCAAGAAGACATAGAGGTGCTGCGGACCCAAGGAACCACCCAAGGTAAGTAACCAGGGACCCTACGGAGGCCGTGTGCAGAGTGGGAACACAACCACGTGCTCCGTTCAAGTTAATGGGTAAGTCGCAGTTGCAATTTTAAAGAAGAAGGACCCTTCCCAGTGGACCCTGAAGAAACCCCGTGGAAGACAGAAGGTTGGGGAGCCACCTCACCCGTGGATACCCTAAGAACCAGGATACCTACACCATGGAAGCCGGGTGCATAGGTGTGAAGTGGCGTTGGAAACCGCCGTCGAACTTAATAGAGGACTTCAGGAAGATGGCGCTGTTGAAGAAGGTGAAAGTGTCCGGTGGAACCTAAAGGTGAATTCAGGAGGAGACGTACCTGCAAGCAAAGGGGACAGAGTCTATGCCACCCAGGAGTGGCCGGGAGGCACGGGAGACGAAGGCCCACCGATGTCGGGAGATGCAGGAGAGTTGACGATGACCTTGGAGCTGCAGCTGTGTGGACCAGGCAACGTTGTGGAAGACCAGGAACCGATCACGACCTATCCCACGTCGGATGTTGAGAGCAGAGGGGTCAGTGTCTGTCGGGAGCTCCAACAAGTCTTGGCAACTGCAAACAACGTGGCAAGCGAAAAAGGTACAAAGTTGGGACCAGCAAAGTCCAAGAGACTCACCAAGTGCAGGTTAGTCGGAGCAGGCCCCAAGAAAGCAGGAGAGCTCAGATGAATCAAAGAAGTCCCGTGAAAGGACCCGAAGATCTCTGGAGGCGAGAGTCACCCAGCCTTAGCAACGGCCAGCTGACACGGTGAACAGGGGCTCGGTTCCAGCGGCCTCAGACTCGGTCTGAAGACAGGGCAGGCCTCGAGGGAGTTGTAGAACTGCCACCTGTGTTAGTGAGCCTGTTGGTGTCCGTAGGAGCCCAGGATCAGCAAACCAATCAGCTACGTTGGGGTGCCTGCAGATGCAGGGGAGTGACTCCTTCACTCCCAGGGAGATTCCTTCGGATGTCTTGGATGTCCACAGGTCCTGTGAGGGACCTGTATGGAGCACGGACACGGATGAAGCAGCGGACTTGCAGGACGATGAGCCTCTGAGCAGACAGAGTCTTCCCTGTTGCAGTCTTGGTTTCCCAAAGCAAAGTTCAATGCGGTCAGTCCAACTCGGTCAGCACGACGCGGTCAGAGTGTCCAGACGGTTGAAGTTGAAGCGGAGTTGAATCTGAATCGACTCCCACGACGAATCTAGGGACCTATCCACAGTTAAGCCCTTAAGTACCCTAAGGAAAGGGTTGGGATTAATCAGGGGTCCCTCCCAGAGGAGGGGCTGGACAGTGAGGAGGATACTTCCAAGTCCTTTGTCCAGTTTTGTGCCAGAGCGGGAGCCAATGGCTCTCTGAACTGGTTTGAACTGGCGTATGCAAGGAGGGCACCAAGTGTGCCCTTCAAGCAGTCTCAGTGACGCTGGCAAGCGCCCTCACCCTGCCCCCACAATACACTAAACCCTGTCTGGGAGGTGGTCACTCCTCCCTGTGACAGGATATCAATTGTCCTACCTTCCCCTGCTCGAGCTTGGCTCAGCAGCAGGAGGGCAGAATCATGTCTCTGGTCGGCAGCAGCCCTAGCTTGCTGTCCAGTTCTGGAAGGCTGGTACCGGGAGTACTGGGGGCCTCCTGGAGGAGATTTACAGTGCATGTTTGATACCAAACATGGCAGGGTTTGTTACAGCCAGTTTAGAGATGGTCATCACGTAGTGATGCATGGCCACTTTATATATCATTATGGCTGACGCACAACCTGGGAGAATGGACTCCGAAGGTTGTAGGGGTGTCCCGCTCATGCAGGAGCACCCTCACACTTAGAACCAAGTACCCTGCCTTCAGGATTGAAAAGGCCATCTTTAGGGGTGACTTATAATTTTTAAGTGCAGTGACCTCAGATATAGGAAAACCTATATCTGTCATAAGTGGTGCTAGCACCAGCTAACACAGGCTGCAATGGCAGGCCTGTAGTCTCATTTTGTGTGGTCTCCCAGGGGTGGCATAATACATGCTTCAGCCCATGAGGAACCCCTGGTGCACCTATGCCCTGGGTACCTCAGTACCATGTAGTAGGTACTTATAAGGGTGCACCAGTAGCCAATCTGGGATGTACCTAGTTACTCACCATATCCAATTTAGGGGAGAAAGCAAAGAGACTGGTGTCCTGATTAGCAGGATCCCAGTCAGACTAGTCAGAAACAGCATTACACCAGGCAAACAAAGTGGGGCTAACCATGAAAGCAGATCCAACTTTCCTACAGTAACGCTGATGGGCTCCCTCCCAGAGTCTTGGAAGGGGGCTATAGTGAAGCCCATTCATGAAAAGGAAAAAATGGATCAGCCAGCTAACTACCGTCTGATTTCGCTCCTAGATATCCCGTCCAAATTGTATGCTCAAACTTTGTTAAAGCACTTAGCAGCCTGGGCTTTTGATACTGGTTTGATTCCAATGGAGCAAGGAGACTTTAGGCCGAAGCATTCCACAATGGATCCCTGTCTCACATTGTAGGGAGTCGCAAGGAAGTCAGTGGAGTCGGTAGGTGGCCTTTGTTGCTGCTTCATTGACTTTGAGCGGCTTTCGACAAGGTGGATAGAGATATGCTAGGGTGCAAATTACAGCAGTGGAAGATATCTGGGGCCTTGTTGGGACTGGTGATGAAGCTCCATAGTGGTAATTGGGTTTAGATTGATCTTGATGGGCTTGGGAACCTGACTAGGAAAATTCCAGTGGAGAATACCTTGCAACAGGGGTGCGTTCTAGCGCCCCTGCTATTCAGTCTTTTTATTGCAGACCTTCCCCAGACACTGTGCTACCCATTGTTTTTCACCAAAGGGTGGAGGTAGTCACATTAGTTGCCTCATTTACGCAGATGATCTGGTGGTGATGGATCTTACTGCCTTGAAAATAAACTTACAATAAATGTTGATAAGACAAAAACAATGTTCTTCCCTAGGAGGAAAAGGAAATTTGCATAGTTCCTTGGTAATGTAATATTAGGGCAGGTTAGAGAGTATAAATATCTAGGGCTAATCTTTTCAGATGATCTGAGGTGGGATAAACAAATGGCTACTCAGAGGCTTGCTCTGTCTGCAGTACTGAATGGGGTGAAAAGGTTTGACCGTAAATTTGGCAGCCACATCTTGGAGCCACTAAGTAAAGTTATTCAGGGTAAGCTAATCCCACAGGCCTTATATGGAGCAGAAGTGTTGGCTTTGGACAGACGAGTCATATGAGAAGGGCTAGAAGTAAATTCCCTAAAATTGCTTCTTGATCTCCCTACAAATGCTATCATTCAAGCTGTAAGGAAAGAGTTGAGAACTGTATCCTAGAATGTACTGGCTGATGCCAGAGCCTTGCGCTTCTATCTGTCGCTTAAAGATGGGCCCCCATGCGACACATTGTCAGCGCAAATCTTACCGGCGATAATAACAACCTTCTCTGAGAAAAGGAACCCGTGACAATAATTCAAATGCGTTCGAATGTTCCAGAGAGGTGTATAGAAGGAGGGGAAGTGGCTTGAATGAACCAGATAAAGAGCACACTCAGACAAAGTGCCATAGAAACCAGTTTGGACAGAGGATTTGTATTATCTTAAAATTAACAGCTCAGCCGTTCTCTTCTTAATTTCAAAGGAGAGCACAGACTTCTTCCCATACCTTTATAATATTCCAGACAAGCGCTTGGGGAATGAAGTCGTGCTCTTGAGGGTGGGAACACCAACGACGGCAACTCCACCACACTACTGGACAACCTCGCCAACCTCGGCCTCAAACAGCTCGTCACGACATGCACCCACTCCGCCGGACACACGCTCGACCCCATTTTCTCCGCCAGCAGCCACTTCTCCGTCAGCCACACCACCGAACTCCACTGGACCGACCACTGCTGCATCCACTTCTCCTTCATGAAATCCACTGCACGCTACCACCAGCAAAGAATCCCCCACCGCAGCTGGAACAAGGTCACTGAAGACCAGCTAATCACCACCCTCTCCCGAGACCCACCAACCGACCATACCGACACCGACGCAGCCGCCCGCAACCTCAGGCAATGGATCGACGACTGCGCCAACACTCTCGCCCCGATCAAGAAACCCTCAAACAGACGCACCGACAGAAGAGCCATCTGGTTCACCGCCGACCTCCAGACATCCAAGCAGACCTGCCGAAGACTAGAGAAGAAATGGCGCCACGAGCAAACACCAGACAACCATGCAGCCCTCAAGAACGCCAGCCGCAGACACCACCAACTCATTCGAACGGCCAAAAGGACCTCCTTCAAGGAACACATCGACAACAACGCACACAACATCAAAGAGCTCTTCAACATCGTGAAGGAACTCGCCAACCCCAGCTCCAACGACATCCCGCCGTCACAAGACCTCTGCGACTTGTTAGCAACCTTCTTCCACCGCAAGATCGCAGACATCCACGACAGTTTCAACACCCAGACCTCTCCAACAGCCGCCGACACCCCAGACTCACCGCCCCCCAGTCACACCGGCCACCTGATCTCCTGGAACCACGTCAACGACGAAGACACCATCAAGACCATGAATACCATCCACTCCGGCTCACCTTCAGACCCCTGCCCCCATCACATCTTCAACAAAGCGAGCTCCATCATCGCACCCCAACTCCGTAAGATCTTCAACAGTTCATTCGAGACCGCCACCTTCCCGGAAAGCTGGAAACACGCAGAAATCAACGCCCTACTCAAGAAACCCAAGGCAGACCCAAAGGACCTCAAGAACTTCCGGCCCATCTCCCTGCTCCCGTTCCCGGCGAAAGTCATCGAGAAGATCGTCAACAGACAACTGACCCAATTCCTCGAAGAGAACAAAACCTTGGACTCGTCCCAATCCGGATTCCGCAGCAACCACAGCACCGAAACTGCCCTCATCGCCGCCACCGAAGACATCAGGGCCCTGCTGACAATGGCGAAACCGCGGCCCTCATCCTCCTGGACCTCTTGGCCGCCTTCGACACCGTCTGCCACCACACCCTTCGCACACGCCTCTACAATGCAGGGATCCGCGACAAAGCCCTGGACTGGATCACCTCCTTCCTCACCAACAGAACCCAGAGAGTCCGCCTCCCTCCATTCTGATCCGAAGCCACCAAGATCACCTGCGGCGTACCCCAAGCATCTTCCCTCGGCCCGACCCTCTTCAACGTCTACATGTCACCACTCACCAATGTCCGATCGCACGACCTCAACATAATCTCATACGCGGACGACACCCAGCTGATCCTCTCCTTCACCAAAGACCCCGCCACCGCCAAAACCAACTTCCACGAAGGGATGAAGGCCGTCGCCGAATGGATGAAGAGCAGTCGCCTGAAACTGAACTCGGACAAGACGGAGGTCCTCATCCTCGGCTCCACCCCCTCCGACTGGGACGACTCCTGGTGGCCGGCCTCGCTGGGTACTGCGCCGACACCCACCGACCACTCGCGCAACCTGGGGTTCATCCTGGACTTTTCTCTGTCAATGACCCAACAAGTCAACGCCGTCTCTTCCTCCTGCTTCAACACCCTCCGTATGCTTCGCAAGATCTACAGATGGATCCCCACCGGAACCAGAAGAATGGTCACCCAGGCCCTCGTCACCAGCAGGCTGGACTACGGCAACGCCCTCTACGCGGGAACCACGGCCAAACTCCAGAAGAGACTCCAGCGCATACAGAACGCCTCCGCACGCCTCATCCTCGACATCCCCCGCCACAGCCACATCACCGCCCACCTAAGGGACCTGCACTGGCTCCCTGTCAACAAGAGGATCACCTTCAAGCTCCTCACCCACTCTCACAAAGCACTCCACGACGCCGGACCAGCATACCTCAACAAGCGACTCACCTTCTACACCCCCAACCGCCAGCTCCGCTCCGCTGACCTCGCCCTCGCCACAGTTCCACGCATCCCCCGAACAACCACCGGCGGCAGATCCTTCTCCAACCTCGCCGCCAAGACATGGAACAGCCTCCCCATCCACCTACGATAGACCCAGGACCTGCTGACCTTCAGGAGACTCCTCAAGACCTGGCTGTTCGATCAGTAGCTGCCCCCCCCCCTCTCCCCCCTCAGCGCCTTGAGACCCTCACGGGTGAGTAGCGCACCTTTACAAATGTTTGATTGATTGATTGAATTGACCCTCGGTGGCGCATTAAGGGATTAAAAACGGAGGTTGTTAAGAGCAATAGCCAGTCCCCCTCTAAGACAGGTGGGAAATATTCAGTGAGCCATTTATTGTTGGATTGTACATTCTTCACTGAAGCAAGGAAAAAGATACTTCGACTTGTGCTTCAAAAATACAGGATTCAAACTAGGGAAATGGGGCTAGAGCGGATTTATGGTCTTAAATTGCGAGATGTAGCTATTGCTGTTGGTCAATATTTGTGTAAAATTATAAAGACTCAGCTGGCATTGCCTTACCCATAGAGTTTAAGATCCATGGGTGTAATTATACTCAGTAAAGTGACGTTAAATAAATGAGTAGATCCCCTAATAAGATGGTTGTGAAAACCTGCAATGTATAATGTACTTTATAATCCTGATTGGGGTGAAATGTACTGTTTGCTATTGGTTAAACGCACCTTGCACTTTAAAATGCTATTGGGGTTGAATTAACTGTTCTTATACTGATAAATTTTACTATTTTTAATGAAAGGTTTTAAACACTTGTGAGACTTTGGGCCGTAGATTGTATTGGGTTTGGGTAGGGAACATTTTTAATGTTTATAGAGTTGAAATTGTATAATCTACAAGTAGTGGTGGCGGAAGGATACAAACCATTAATTGTTGTTTTAGTTTACTAAAATTGTTTTTATCTTTGCTCATTTCTTTTTATGAACGAGAAATGTGTGTAAATAATTCTATAAGAATATATTTCTTGGAAATAAAGTACTTCTGATTCCCATTTGCGTGGACAACCCCTCTCCAAATAAATCTACTTTTCATTAGTCATACACCAATCTATGTCCCGTTCCCATTCCACCACCGTCGGGGCTTCTCCAGCTGCCCCTAAACGTGCATTGTTCCGTTTAGCGACCACAAGACCCAGCGAAAGCCACAACTTAGTATATCTTGATGGTGGGTCGTCTCCCCATATATGCAGGAGACATTTTTGCCGTGTCTGGGGGTGCCACCCCTGTGACCTCTTCCATAATCCTCTGTAGTTCTACCCCTGTGACCTCTCCCATAATCCTCTGTAGTTCTACCCAAAAGGTTTGCACAGCCAGATTTGACCATACAATATGGAAAAAAGGTGCCCCTTTCACCACTGCCCCGTAGACAGAGATCCGTCTGACAGGGGCCCATGGCCCGGATCGCGATGCGAGAGTAATATGAAAGGTGGAGAATACGTAAATAGATCAATCAAAACCCTGTATTTATGGCCACCTCTTGAAAGGCTCCTAACGCTTCTTCCCACTCCACGTCATCGCAGTCCCAAAGATCTCCCTCCCATTTAGCCCTGGGTGTAGTGACGATGTTTGGTGAATTATTTATTAGCTTCTTATAGAGGAGTGAGACAGTTTTTTTGGGTAGCAGCTCAGAGAGGACTCTGTCCTCTAGCGGGAGGAGTCTGGGACAGAAGTGCCACTAGGGATGTGTGCCTTAAGGGCATGCTGGAGTTGTATATACCTAAAGGCCTCAGTGGGTGCCAAATCATATTGGGCCTGCATCTCCGCCAATTTAAGCATGTTGCCGTCCCTCCATACATCACCCACTGTGGATACACCTATGAGGCTCCATGGCTTGAAGCCCTGTAGACTGCGCACTTGACTAAGTGAGTCACTGCAACACAGTGGGGTCATATCAATGGGTTTCTCCCTCCAGACCAGAAATGATGTGGCCATCGTCCACACCCGGGCTACTGTAAGTCGTAGAGCACACCCGGGTACCCCCCACTCCCCATCGAAAACCTCTCCAATCTGAAGGTGGGATTGTCCCAGGAGGTGAATTCCCAGTCATTCGCAACTGCTAGCTGTGTCCCCTATATTATTTCTTAATGTTAGGGAGACCAATGCCTCCATGGTACACCCCCCGCATCAACTTGGAGAGGGCTATGCGTGGTGGGGTTGTGTTCCACAAAAGCGAGCGGAGAAGGGATTCTGTTTTGCGAAAGAATTTATCAGGTATTCGGTGAGGGGTATTTTGCAACTCATAGAGTATACAGGGCAGTGTCATCATTTTAAACATTGCTGCTCGTCCTAATAGAGAGAGTGGGAGAGTCCTCCAGTGTTGTACATCCGATTCAAAGCGCTTAAGGATGGGAACCAGGTTTAGTCGGTAGAAGAGGAGGGGGTCCATGGTGTCGTGGATTACCAGATATTTAAAGCTCCCAGTGGGCAGGGGGAGGCGGACACTTCCGGGCAGCGTGGGCATGGGACCCGTTATCAAATGCATAAGGTGTTTGACCCAATTAATGGTGTATCTAGAATGTTGGCCAAATGTGGGTCAGTCGGGTAATTGTTGTGGGGGCTAGTTACATAGAAGAAAATGTCGTCAGCCTATAAGGATATACGCTCCTCCCAAGATTCCCCCCAGTTGATGCCCCTCACAAGCGGGTCCTGTCAAACCCACGCAGCCAGCGGCCCCAGGGCAATTGCGAATATTAGCAGTGAGAGTGGGCACCCATGCCTAGTGTAAAATTGTGGGAAATGGTGCAGTTGATCTTGACATGGGCTATCGGGTCTTTATATAGTAGACGCATCCAGCCCAAAACGTTGGGACCAAATCCCATTTGTTCGAGCACTCTGAATATGTAGGTCCATTCCAGGGTGTCGAACCCCATCAAGGCATCCATAGATAACATCATTGTGGATATATCATCATTTCGTGAACCGGCCATTCCCCCGTACAGCCTACGCAGATTTAGGCGTGTCCCTCTGTTTTGCATGAAGCCGGATTGATCTGGGTGGACCAGGGAGGCGATCACCTGTCGGAGCCTATAGGCCAGAAGCTTGGCAAGGACTTTGATTTTTAACAATGAGGAGGGAAATGGGGCGATACGAGCTGCAGCGCTCCGGGGGTGTCTCGGTCTTATGTATTATGACTATTTTCGCAAGACGCTGGTCCTCCGGGAGCACGCCCACACCTCGCGCCTCCCTCCACATTTTAAGTATTTGAGGTGCCACCTTGGAGGCGAGACGTTTATAGAGTTCGACAGGGAGGCCATTAGGTCCCATTGCCTTGCCAGAGCTCAGTGATTGCAACACTTGGCTCACCTCCTGCGGATCTATGTCCACCTCCAAGAAGGTTAGGAAGTTTGATGTCCCTCAGGAAATCCCTGATATCCGAGGGTGAACAGTTTGTTTTGGGAGAATAAAGGTGTGCGTAGAGGTGTGCGAATGCATCCACTATACCTTCGGGGTCAGAGATGGTGTCGCCCGAGTCAGTGTCAATGTCTGAGACCCATCTCCTTGTTCGTTCTCTCTTCTCCAGCCATGCCAATAACTTACCAGTTTTATTGCCCACTTCATAAAGACGTCGTTGAGATACAGTGTGGGAGACCCTTGCCTTGTCTATATTCCTTCTGTTTGAGGCAGAGGGCATGTAAGCTTTCCTCGTTTGCCTCCTAATGCCCCACACGCTCCAAGGTCCTCATTTCGTTCTCCAGTGTAAGGAGTTGTGCCTGCCTGTTCCTTTTCTGGCCCACTATCAAGGAGTATGCTCGACCCCGGATGACCTCCATAAAGTCAAATAAGAGTCAATCAACTCCTCGTCTAGCTCAAAGTAGGAAGTCATGGCATGGGCCAGGTCCCCAATGAGTTTGGCTGCCTTAAGATGCCAGACGTTGATAGGTCGCGGGCCCCGTGTCATATTGGCATGCCCCCGTATCGCCAACCACACCGGCGAGTGGTCCAAGACCCCCCCTGGCCAGGTGCCGGACCTCGGCCAACCGTGCGTAGTGGGCGGACTAGGTAAGTATATAGTCGAATCAAGAGAGGCTGTGGTGGACCCCAGACAGAAAGGTAAACTGACATTCTAACGGATGTCTCAAACGCCAGATGTCGGTCAGGCCTAGGGCGGTGACAAAATCAGACAGCGTCGGATCCCAGTGGGTAGTGCTGGCCCGGGAGTGCCTATCTAGATCAGGTAAAAGAAGGGCATTGAAGGCAACCCTGAGGAGTAGGACCCCCTCCAGCAGCTGGACCAACATCTCACTCAGCCTCGGCAGCGTGAGACGATGATGTCGGCGCGGGACATATACTGAACACAGGTTGATTGGGATCCCATCTCAAGTACCCGTCTGTGCCACATAGTTATCTTGGGGGTCAACCCAAGTCTTGTGTGGGATAGAGGGAGCTGAATTCTTGATAAGGATACCCACTCCCCGTGAGTCAGATGTATAACCAGAGTGTGCCACCCAGCCGCAGTCCGTGCAGGTAACAGCCGTGGGGCCGTGTAAAGGGAGATTCCGAGGGACGATGCGAGGGAAAATTAATTATTTATTTTGTTTTCCCTCGGCATCGTCCCTCAGAATCCCCCCTTACACGGCCCCACCGTTGTTACCTGCACGGAACGCGGCTGGTGCCACCATGGTGTAGCCCCCTCTGGACATTGCTTTACAAGTATTGCCTAGTAGGTGTGTTTCTTGCAGCAGCACCACGTCAAGCGCATGCTTACGGATGAATTGGTGGACATTTTCCCGCTTAATCTTGTTGCCGAGGCCGTTTGCGCTCCACAACAGAATAGTTAAATGAGCTTGGGGACTATAGGGGAGTGACATGGTGTATGTTGAAAGATAAGTCATAAGCTCCACACAAAAAAGAAGGACACCAGGTGGCATCATCGAACAGTACACTGTTGCTGCTCTGCAGTGTAACTATAACTACCCCATTTAAACTAGAGAAACCCCCCACCCTGCTACCCTGCCCGGTGGAAACTAAATAGCCCACTGAAATCAGATTCAAGCAAAAGCAATTTACTGATTAGAGAATTAGATTATGGTTGTAAAAGATTATAGAGGAATTTCTGGTGAGTAGTAGTCACTTGGATAAATTAATGCTCTATAATATGAAATGAAAGATAATCCGTCAAAAGTTGCTCAGGATCATCGTATGAAGGAATTTAAGAAGGCCACACATTATTCATAAAATGAAGGTCAACGTAGTCTTCATAGCTGTGTCGCCGGACATAATGAGTATAGATCTAAGCTGCACTGAAGATAAGTGTCAGCGTTACTGCCAGAAAGCAGAATTGCTGATGATGGTTCAAATTGCAAGAAAATTATAGATACACTTACATCAGATGATAGCAGTAATGTCCATCAATGCAGGAATGAGTTACTCTAGTCAATGTTTTCAAATCCTAAATCTTTATTTGGTCGATAAAATCACCATAAAAGAATACAAACAACATCTTCATTATAAAATGAATTACTGATAAATAACACAAAATTACAATGGTCAATAAAACAGTAAAATACACCCCCCTCAGGCGCTACATCTGTTAGTCAAATATCGATCTCCAGAATGCCAAAGCAACTCGCAAAAATGATTAAACAGTAACATAGAATGGTAAAAGTCAATAAAGTGGTAAAACACAACCACCTCAGAGACTGCATCTATTAGCCAGGTCTCGATCTCCTGGACACCATAGCAGCTCGCAAAAACGATAAATCCGTAAAAGTAACACAGTCAGTGGGAAGCATCTGAAGATACAACAAGGCTGGCCTAACTTGGTTAAAATTCAGGAATTAAAAACCACTTCCTTGGCCATCTAATATACGAACAAAACATTACAAAATACAAAGTGTCCTGCGGAGACTTATTGTTGCAGCCACAGGGCAACCTTGCCTCAGACCATGCCCACCCACATGGAGATGCCAAAAGATGTTGCAGTTGGTTAAACCTAAACCTGGCCAATAAAAACCTATTTAGCTGTGGACGGACCTTGGCAAGATATGGCTCCAGCCCCTGCACGGTTTTCAACAACTTATGACCCCGCACTGATGGTTTCTGCAGCTCCAGATGCTCTCTCTCCACACCTGAACGGTTTAAGAACAGCCTTTTAACACACCCCAGCACACGCATGGAGAAGTAAGGTCCTCAAAAATATCGGGCCTACCCATGAAAGCATAAGCTGCCCTAACATAGGATATCCATGGTATTTTATGAGCCTGATCAAGGGCCAAACAGTGTGCAAGTGTTAGACCTGTCAGCCCTAGGGTGGTCTTGCCCTGTTTTTTTCCCTTTTGCGCCTCATTTTTTCCACCATATTTTTACTGGACCTAGGTCTCCGGGCGCCTTGCCACTGCTGGCCAGTGCTGAGGTGCAGGTGCTCTCTCACTAAAGATGGCTGCCACAGGCCCCTGCTACTGCAGAAGGGCCTTACACACATACACGCTAGTAGCCAGGGTCAGGCTGGGACATAGGGATACAGTATCCATCCCGTCCCCGCCTCTGGGCCACCTAGCTAGATAGGCGGAAGGTTCCAGAACCTTCCGGGCTGTGGGAGGAGTTATGTTTTGCCGCCTTTAGGAGGGTCACCTGACCTAGGGGTATAAGAGGCTTGGAGGAAAACCTTTTAGTCAGTTAGGTTGAGGCACCGCTGATCCTGGGAGAACCTGCACCGGAGTATAGGCTTTAGGGCCTAGGGGGAGACCTACACTACTGCTGCTGACAGGGCTGAGGCCCTGCTGAAGTAAGATAGCTGAGGAACGCCCACCACCCACTGACCTTGCCCAGTGTGAGGGGACCCAGGGAACCACCTTCAGCGTGCTGGGAGGAACATCAAGCAACCCCAGAACCACCAACTCACAAACCCCCTCATCAGAAGAAGAACTTTCTGACAAGAACCGTTTGTCACAGACAGTATAATAAGCCACTTCTGACAAGAAGCTCATAACAGGATTCTGAAACCAAGTGTAACTGGAACCCATAACCTGACAGCCAGTCAACCCAAGCTGAACCTTCAACTGGGGATCACGAGGTGAAGCGCCGTCTCCTAAGCGCTAGACCTTCACCCCCCTATCCACCCCTGCCTGCAGCTGGACTGGGCCCACGAACCCTTCCCACGCAGCCCTGCTCATAGGCTGCCAGCGCTCTCCGCGCTGAATCTCTCCTGAAAGGAAGTTGACCCAAGCCACTCACCTCGTGGCTACTCGCTGCTGGTGCGGCCGTCGCCGCGGGAGGAGCGCTGCGAAGACAGCCAGGGCCCTTCGGAGTTTATAGTGGTGAGGTGCGCCGTCCGCGCCCTCACCGAAGCCCGTAGGTTCACCCCTGAGACCACCGCTGTGGCCCTGGTATCGGTAGCCCCGTGGTAGAGGCGACGACTGGCTGCCCGCGCTGTGGGCACGGTGAAGGAATCGCCCGGAGGGGCTCCACTGCCAGCGGGAGCCCCCGGATCATCCCCGTGGCCGCTGCTGTCCGGGCCGGAGAAGAGAAGGCCGCGCGGGACTGAAGAGCAGGAGGCGGGAGGCGTTGCCCGGCAACGCGAGGAGCCGCCGTGTCAGGGGACCCGCCCCCGAAAAGGCCGCAACGGGATTGGTCCCTGCCGGAGCCAGCAGAGGAACGACGCCGGAGGGGCTCCACTGCCAGCGGAAGCCCCCGGAAGATCTCCAAGGCCGCGCAGGGTTTGGGCGGTGTCCTCGGCCCGCCCCCCCCCCCAGCGCGTACGGAGGTAGGAGGGACTCCGTGTGCAGCAGAGGGAAGCGGGAAGCCGTCTGAGAAGGACTGCCAGCTCCCGCTCCCTTCCTCCGATCACCGATCCCTGCCCAGCATCCAGAACCATCGCCGGGGGCCGGAGGAGTGCGATACCGGCACCCCAACAACCCGCGATTGCAGAAAAAGGCCCCACAGCCCCGTCGGGGCTCTGAGACTTACCACGAGGGCCGACCCCTGACGGGCCCAGTCGCGTGGAAGAGCGACCAGCAACACCACAGCAGGTGAGCCCGGGAGGCCCCTAGGGCTCCAGAACACGCCACTGGGGGCCGGGGGCCAGCCTTCCCTGGGGAACTAACGAGGGAAAAGCCCTCATTAACATTTTGTGCAAGGCGAGGCCCCGGTGAGGAGAGGGCCAAGCCTGATTTAACCCTTACCTCCCCTGGTAGACACAGAAATCCTAAATTATAGGGAAGCCCCAGTTTAACGGACATGTTGAGGGGTTCCCTCTAGTACTTCCCTAAACTTATGGTTACGCCTGCATACTTATTGTCTAGGCCTGATGCCACTACCTATAAGGAAATGTCCTTGCCTGAAGGGAAGGTAATTGATTGAAGTGTACCCTGCCAGAGTTGAAGTGTTTTTATGTTTTAGGCCCTGATTTATTATTGCACCCCGTAATCATTATGGGTGCTGTGTTAAGAAGATGATTCCAGCGGCCTTTTAGTGGCCTACACTGTTGATGGTATTTTTAAGAAGGATGTGCACCAGTTGAATAACGTAATGATTTGCAATGTAAAGGAAGTAATATGCCTCATCTGATGCAACCTTGAGTTACATAAAAGAACTTGATTTTAATTACGCAAGCCTGGTGTGGTGTCCTATTATTGCTTCGCATTTCTGAGTCAAAGTAAGAGTGTGCTGCACAACTGCCTTACACATTGCCTTCGCGTGCCTTCCCCGCTTTGCGCCATGCTACCGTAACGGACTCGGTAACCCCGTTTCCAACATTGGTGTTCAGCGGTGAGATAAGGACTGGTATTTGTGCAGCACCCTACAGTGACTCAGTGTGCGCCGCAATTAGACACCTAGTGAAATGTAAGTACCAGGAATTCTATTGTGATTGCCGATTGTGTTAGTCCTGCGTTAGACCTGCTACCTACAATTTAGAAACCCTTCCTTAAATTGTCTGGGACCCCACCTAGGAGGATGGAGTTTGAGTTAGCCGACCTAGAGAGGTATACGGTGACACAGCTCAAGGAGTTCTGCCTAGAGAGGGGGGTGGCCGTCAAGCGAGGCGCCAGGAAGGAGGTGCTTCAGAAAGCTTTGAGGGCATGGGTAATGGCCCACCCGGGGGAAGAGGGGAGGAGGAGCAGAGGGAGGCAGACGACCCAGGAGAACTGAGCCTACTGAACATTGACGTCAGCGAGAATGTGTTGCCAGGAAGACGTTCCAGGGCAGGCAGTAGTGCGTCAGGGGGAGTTTGTCAGCAGAGGAATTCGAGGACAGGAGGGAGCAGAGGCAATTGACATTAGAGTTGGCTAGGATGGAAAGGGAGCGAGAACAGGCAAGGCTAGCCATGGAGGAAAGGAGGCTTGCACATGAGCTTAGCCTGAAAGAACTAGAGCTCCGAGCCTTGCAGATGGAGATGGAAGGCAAAGGAAATGGTGGCAGCGTACCTGCTGGGGTTCCACAGGAGCCCAAATTTTATCTACCCAGGGAAGTGATAGCCAGCTTTAGCGTGGGTGATGACATCGACAAGTGGTTGGCGGCGTACGAGGTAGCTTTGGTGGCCCATAGAGTTCCTGAGAGCTACTGGGGGGGAGGCCTCTACAGGTACATACCTCCACCAGTAAGGGACACACTTTTAACTTTGGATAAGGGGGAGCAGACCAACTACCCTATCATGAAGGAGGCCCTGCTCAGGAAGTTTGGCCTCACCCCAGAGAAGTACCGCCAAAAGTTCCGCAACAGCCACAAGCTCAACACACAAAACTGGGTGGATTTTTATGATTATGCCCGGAAGGCATTGGAGGGTTGGGTGCGTGGCAGCAACATTGACAATTACACTGGGCTGTACGACCTGTTCTTGAGAGAGCACCTCCTCGAGAAATGTTTTCCGGAGCTGCGCCAGTACTTGGTGGACCGCAAGCTGACCAACCCAAGGGAGCTTGCAGAGGAGGCAGACACGTGGGTCAGCACTCGGGTGTCCCACAAGGGAGCCGGGGCAGACCCCCGAAAGGTGGACAGGGGTTCCCCCAGAAGAAAGAGGGGGAGATAAAAAGAGGGAGTTCTTTAAAGGTCCCCAAAATAGACCGCCTGGGAGAGGGGTAGGTTCCCCATCCCAATCTGGATTCCAGAAACCCACTTACCCTGACAGGAGTCAGCAGCCCAGAACTGTCCGGTGCTACGAGTGCGGGAGGTTGGACACTACAAGGGGGATCCCCAGTGTCGCAAGAGAACCCCAGCCCCCACAGGAGGTAAGAGCCCCGGGGTGGCAAGTGTAGCGCTTGGGGAGGAGTTGTCCCTAGGTAGGGAGGTGAGTGGACAGGCTTGACCTTAGTTTCCCTGGGGGATAGAGAGATCATCCCACGGGTTCAGGTACCCGAGAACACTGCCAAGTATCGGCAGAGGGTCCTGGTGAACGGGGAGGAGGTGGAGGCTCTGAGGGACACAGGTGCCAGCATGACGATGGTGAGACGTCAGCTGGTGTCCCCAGAGCAGGTGATTCCTGAGGAGTTCCACCCGGTTGTGATGGCTGATAATAGCCTGGGTCATTACCCCGTGGCCCAAGTTCCCTTTGAGTGGGGAGGAGTGTCAGGTCTGATGAAGGTTGCGGTGAGCCCTGCCATGCCAGTTGACTGTCTGCTGGGCAACGACTTGGAACATACTGCCTGGAGGGAGGTAGAGTTCAATGCCCATGCTGAGATGTTGGGGTTACCAGGATGGACTTGCGTTACCACGCGGTCCATGGCTGCCCGACAAGGAACTCAGCCAGGGTTGGAGCCTGAAATAATGGCCCAGCCCACTGCTGGACGAGGAGATGTCCGGGAGGAGACACCCGGTGAGATGGATGGGGAGCCCGCGGAGGTGACCCCGGAGTCCGCTGAGGTGGTTGGTTTTCCCGTGGGGGACCTGCCGATCCCTGCAGAGTGGCAGGTGGAAGGAGGGCCTACCCGGGAAGAATTTTGCCGGGCACAGTGGGAGTGCCCTACGCTTGAAGGCATACGGCAACAGGCCGAAGCCCAAGCAGCTGGAACAGAGACTGGTAACTACCATGTCTACTGGGAGGATGGTCTCCTCTACAGTGAGCCTAAAGCTCCGGTGCATGGGTCCTCAAGGGCCGTGGTGGTCCCCCAATGCTACCGAGCCTTTCTGCTAGAGTTGGCACATGAGATACCACTAGCAGGACACCTGGGCCAGGACAAGACGTTTGCACGTTTAGTCCCACATTTTTACTGTCCCAGGATGCGCGTCACTTCTGACACGTTTTGCAAGACCTGCACCACTTGCCAAGCGAGCGGCAAGACAGGGACTAAGGTGAAGGTCCCTCTAGAACCTCTCCCAGTGGTCAATACCCCTTTTGAGCGAGTAGGGATTGACATTGTCGGGCCGTTGGATCCGCCCGACTTCTGCTGGGCATAGGTTCATTTTGGTGCTAGTAGACCACGCCACCCGGTACCCAGAGGCAATCCCTCTGAGGACCATCACAGCACCGGTGGTGGCGCGGGCCCTCATGGGGATTTTTACCCGAGTGGGATTCCCCAAGGTCGTGGTGTCAGATAGGGGCACGATTTCATGTCGGCCTACATGCAGGCCATGTGGAAGGAGTGTGGAGTGACCTACCGGTTCTCCACTCCTTACCACCCCCAGACGAACGGGCTCGTGGAGCGTTTTAACAAAACCTTGAAGGGGATGATCAGGAGCCTACCCGAGGACTTGAGAAGAAAGTGGACGTCCTCTTACCCTGTCTGCTCTTCTCCTACCGAGAGGTGCCGCAGAAGGGGTAGGTTTCAGCCCCTTTGAGCTGCTCTATGGCCACCCCGTTCGGGGGCCCCTCAGTCTTGTCAAAGAGGGGTGGGAGAAGTCTTCCTCGAAGCTTCCCCGTGATGTGGTCAGCTATATGCTGGCGTTCCGCAGCCAAGTGGCCAAGCTGTGGAAGGAGGCCTCGGACAACTTAGAGGCGAGTCAGGCCGTCATGAAGCAATGGTATGACCGGAACGCGCGGACGGTAGAGTTAGACGCTGGACAGAAGGTGTGGGTCATGCAGCCAGGAGAGCTTAGCGCCCTCCAGGACCGGTGGACTGGGCCGTTTGAGATCTTGGAAAGGAAAGGCCAGACCACGTATGTCGTCGATGTGAAGACCCCCCGTCAACCCCACAGGGTGTTCCACGTCAACCGCCTGAAGCCACACCAGGAGCGTTCCGAGCTCACTCTCTTGATGATAACAGATGGAAGTGAGGAGGAGGAGAGTGAGCCTCTGCCAGACCTTCTGGCGGCCCATGAGAAGGATGGTTCGGTAGAGGGAGTAGTCCTCGCCCCATCCTTGACCCCAGAGCAACAGAGGGACTGCTGCCAGGTCTTGGGGCAGTACGCTCGTTGTTTTCCCTCACGCCTGGAATCACGCACCTGTGTACCCATGATGTGGACACAGGGGACAGTCCGCCAGTGAAGAACAAGTCTTACCGGCTGTCCGATAAGGTCAAGGCTAGTATCCAGGGTGAAGTTGTCAAGATGCTAGAACTGGGGGTGATTGAGCCTTCCAGTAGCCCTTGGGCTAGTCCGGTGGTGTTGGTGCCGAAAGCGGCCCCCCCGGGCACCACACCAGAACTTCGGTTCTGTGTGGATTACCGTGGACTCAACTCAGTCACCAAGACCGACGCTCACCCGATCCCTCGGGCGGATGAGCTCATTGACCGGCTGGGAGCAGCCCGGTATCTGAGTACCATTGATCTAACGTCAGGCTATTGGCAGATCGCCATGGCGGAAGGAGCAAGGGAGAAGACTGCGTTCTCCACCCCCGAGGGCCACTTTCAATTTCAGGTGATGCCCTTCGGGTTGAAAAATGCTCCAGCCACTTTCCAGCGGTTGGTGAACCAGGTGCTGTCTGGCCTAGAGGCCTTCTCTGCTGCCTACCTGGATGACATAGCTGTCTTCAGTAGCAGCTGGGAGGACCATCTGCAGCATCTCCAGGAGGTGCTACAGGCTTTGCAACGGGCTGGTCTAACCATCAAGGCCAGCAAGTGCCAGATTGGACAGGGATCTGTCGTGTACCTGGGACATCTGGTGGGCGGAGGTAAGGTGCAACCCTCCAAGCCAAGATTGAGACCATCATGGCCTGGGAGCCC
Organism: Calotriton arnoldi; assembly: GCA_963921515.1. NCBI lineage: Eukaryota > Metazoa > Chordata > Amphibia > Caudata > Salamandridae > Calotriton > Calotriton arnoldi. Next base: position 2,545,349 of record CAWUFW010001335.1, on the reverse strand, counting down.
CCAAGACCCAAACAGAGGTCCGAGCTTTTCTCGGCCTCACGGGATACTACCGCCGGTTCGTCAAGGGATATGGAACCATCGTGGGCCCATTGACGGAATTGACTTCCAAGAAGCAGCCACGCAGAGTCATCTGGACGGCTGCCTGCCAGGATGCCTTTGAGACCCTTAAACGTGCCATGTGCACCGCACCGGTGCTCAGGACTCCAGACTTTGGACGGGAATTTATCGTGCAGACAGACGCTTCTGAGCATGGCATAGGAGCTGTGCTCTCGCAGCTGAATGACGATGGCCAAGACCAGCCAGTGGCCTTCATCTCCCGAAGACTACTCCCCCGGGAACAGCGGTGGAGTACCATCGAACGGGAAGCCTTTGCCGTGGTTTGGGCTGTGAAGAAGTTGAGGCCATACCTTTTTGGTTGTCACTTCTTGATCCAGACCGACCACAGACCCCTTCGCTGGCTCATGCAGATGAGAGGCGAAAACCCCAAATTGTTGAGGTGGTCCATTTCCCTCCAGGGGATGGACTTTCGGGTGGAACATCGACCCGGTGTAGACCACGCCAACGCTGACGGTCTCTCCCGGTTTTTCCGCCTTAGCGAAGAGAACTCCCTAGAGGTTGGGAAGCTCTCCCCTCTTTCGGCTGGGGGGGACGCGTGTTAGACCTGTCAGCCCTAGGGTGGTCTTGCCCTGTTTTTTTCCCTTTTGCGCCTCATTTTTTCCACCATATTTTTACTGGACCTAGGTCTCCGGGCGCCTTGCCACTGCTGGCCAGTGCTGAGGTGCAGGTGCTCTCTCACTAAAGATGGCTGCCACAGGCCCCTGCTACTGCAGAAGGGCCTTACACACATACACGCTAGTAGCCAGGGTCAGGCTGGGACATAGGGATACAGTATCCATCCCGTCCCCGCCTCTGGGCCACCTAGCTAGATAGGCGGAAGGTTCCAGAACCTTCCGGGCTGTGGGAGGAGTTATGTTTTGCCGCCTTTAGGAGGGTCACCTGACCTAGGGGTATAAGAGGCTTGGAGGGAAAACCTTTTAGTCAGTTAGGTTGAGGCACCGCTGATCCTGGGAGAACCTGCGCCGGAGTATAGGCTTTAGGGCCTAGGGGGGAGACCTACACTACTGCTGCTGACAGGGCTGAGGCCCTGATGAAGTAAGATAGCTGAGGAACGCCCACCACCCACTGACCTTGCCCAGTGTGAGGGGACCCAGGGAACCACCTTCAGCGTGCTGGGAGGAACATCAAGCAACCCCAGAACCACCAACTCACAACCCCCCCCTCATAAGAAGAACTTTCTGACAAGAACCGTTTGTCACAGACAGTATAATAAGCCACTTCTGACAAGAAGCTCATAACAGGATTCTGAAACCAAGTGTAACTGGAACCCATAACCTGACAGCCAGTCAACCCAAGCTGAACCTTCAACTGGGGATCACGAGGTGAAGCGCCGTGTCCTAAGCGCTAGACCTTCACCCCCCTATCCACCCCTGCCTGCAGCTGGACTGGGCCCACGAACCCTTCCCACGCAGCCCTGCTCATAGGCTGCCAGCGCTCTCCGCGCTGAATCTCTCCTGAAAGGAAGTTGACCCAAGCCACTCACCTCGTGGCTACTCGCTGCTGGTGCGGCCGTCGCCGCGGGAGGAGCGCTGCGAAGACAGCCAGGGCCCCTCGGAGTTTATAGTGGTGAGGTGCGCCGTCCGCGCCCTCACCGAAGCCCGTAGGTTCACCCCTGAGACCACCGCTGTGGCCCTGGTATCGGTAGCCCCGTGGTAGAGGCGACGACTGGCTGCCCGTGCTGTGGGCACGGTGAAGGAATCGCCCGGAGGGGCTCCACTGCCAGCGGGAGCCCCCGGATCATCCCCGTGGCCGCTGCTGTCCGGGCCGGAGAAGAGAAGGCCGCGCGGGACTGAAGAGCAGGAGGCGGGAGGCGTTGCCCGTCAACGCGAGGAGCCGCCGCGTCAGGGGACCCGCCCCCGAAAAGGCCGCGACGGGATTGGTCCCTGCCGGAGCCAGCAGAGGAACGACGCCGGAGGGGCTCCACTGCCAGCGGGAGCCCCCGGAAGATCTCCAAGGCCGCGCAGGGATTGGGCGGTGTCCTCGGCCCGCCCCCCCCCAGCGCGTACGGAGGTAGGAGGGACTCCGTGTGCAGCAGAGGGAAGCGGGAAGCCGTCTGAGAAGGACTGCCGGCTCCCGCTCCATTCCTCCGATCACCGATCCCTGCCCAGCATCCAGAACCATCGCCGGGGGCCGGAGGAGTGCGATACCGGCCCCCCAACAACCCGCGATTGCAGAAAAAGGCCCCACAGCCCCGTCGGGGCTCTGAGACTTACCACGAGGGCCGACCCCTGACGGGCCCAGTCGCGTGGAAGAGCGACCAGCAACACCACAGCAGGTGAGCCCGGGAGGCCCCTAGGGCTCCAGAACACGCCACTGGGGGCCGGGGGCCAGCCTTCCCTGGGGAACTAACGAGGAAAAGCCCTCATTAACATTTTGTGCAAGGCGAGGCCCCGGTGAGGAGAGGGCCAAGCCTGATTTAACCCTTACCTCCCTGGTAGACACAGAAATCCTAAATTATAGGGAAGCCCCAGTTTAACGGACATGTTGAGGGGTTCCCTCTAGTACTTCCCTAAACTTATGGTTACGCCTGCATACTTATTGTCTAGGCCTGATGCCACTACCTATAAGGAAATGTCCTTGCCTGAAGGAAGGTAATTGATTGAAGTGTACCCTGCCAGAGTTGAAGTGTTTTTATGTTTTAGGCCCTGATTTATTATTGCACCCCCGTAATCATTATGGGTGCTGTGTTAAGAAGATGATTCCGGCGGCCTTTTAGTGGCCTACACTGTTGATGGTATTTTTAAGAAGGATGTGCACCAGTTGAATAACGTAATGATTTGCAATGTAAAGGAAGTAATATGCCTCATCTGATGCAACCTTGAGTTACATAAAAGAACTTGATTTTAATTACGCAAGCCTGGTGTGGTGTCCTATTATTGCTTCGCATTTCTGAGTCAAAGTAAGAGTGTGCTGCACAACTGCCTTACACATTGCCTTCGCGTGCCTTCCCCGCTTTGCGCCATGCTACCGTAACGGACTCGGTAACCCCGTTTCCAACAGCAAGGATCAACCGATTTAACTTCAATTCATCCCTACTCCAAATCGTAATCCAACACAAAAGAGGGCTGAGGGATATCAAGTCCGTCACTTGTGAAAGGCCAAGCTCCGCTTGCATCGAAAAAGCTGGGGTAGAATGTGGAACCTGTACCATCTGGTGTAGAAATGGATTCTCTGCCGATTGAATCCTATCCAAATTGGCATAACCCCATACCTTGCTGCCATATTAAAGTTGTGATATGCATTTAGCCTGGTAAACTTTTAAAGGTCCCTTGGCAACCGGGAACCTAACCTATGTGCAAACTAGAAACCGCCCCCATGGTTTTAACAGACTCTTATCTTTCGGCTTCCAACATTTCTTAGCATCAAATAAGACACCCAAATAAGGAAACGCCATGACTTTACCCACAGTAAAGTTAGCCACCTTAAAGGCCTTGCTACTTGTGGGTTTTGGGCCCACTACCATCACATTCGACTTTGAGAAATTAACCAACAAAACAAGGTTACCCATGAATGACACATACTTGGCCAAGAGTAGATCCAACCCATGGGCAGTCCGAGCCATAAGGACGTGTCATCCACGTATAATAAGACAGGAAGAGATATATCTCCAACCTTAGGGCAGTCCGCTGAGACTGATAACAAAGCAGACTCAAGCCAATTCGCGTAGAGGGTAAGCAAAAAAGGGGCAAGAATGCATCTTTGACGAACGCCATATCTGGTAGGGAATGAGCGAGTACAGGCAGCGCCCTGAGAAAAACACACCAAAGCAGAGGTCTTTGAGTGAAGATTGGCTAAAAGGGCTACAACACTAGGGTCAACCTCCATCTCACTAAGCAAAGCCCAGAGTTTCACCCGGTTCACTCTGTTGAATGCGGACGTCAAGTCCATAAATGCTAAATGTAAAGATTCAGACTGGGCAACCGTATATTTATTAATAATTATATGGAGGTTCAGACACTGGTCTGAGGTAGACCTCCTCACCCTAAAAACATTTTGAACATCACTCAAAATGTTATTCTCCTCTGCCCACTCCCATAGCCTGTTTAAAATCACCCTTCCCAGGACCTTAACCACTGCATCCAATAAAGATATTGGACGGTAGCATTGTGGATTGTCCTGGTCCCCCTTCTTAAAAATAGGAACACTCATGGCTGTGGACTAGGAGGGCAACATCCCTTCTCGGGCAGCCACATTCAGGACTTAAGTCATCATCATCAAAATTCTTTATTCGGTAACTGTAAAAGTTGACCATAAAAGCTCAATACATAAATCAAGACAATTAAAACTCCTTAAAATTATATAAACACAGTATTGTTAAGATTACATCAGAATTGATTTACGGTGTCTAAAAACATTTTTTAAAAAGACACTAACAGAGGCAATAGTAAATTCATTATCTAGCTGTTGAAGGATCAAGAATGCTGGGCGACATTGTCTTAAACTAAATCTTTTTAGAACAGGGATAATCCATCTTCTTCTAGGGATCGAATAAAATTTACAGAAAAACAATATATGTATCGTTGATTGTTCGGCAACATCATCACACGGGCATTTACTTAGAACTCTCGACCAATCATTTTGTACGGGAAAACTTAAAGATCTGTGTAAAGTATTTAGTCTAAAGCGTGTTAGCAAAAACCTTTCGTAATCGTCATTTATTAATGCGATATATGGTTGCATAGATGGAGTCGCCAGGGCCATATAATGTACTTGGACCGTTGGTTTCTTCAATTCTATTATAGTCCTGGTTTCGCCCAAATAGCGCATACAGCTAGCTTTAGATCTTTCCTAGACACGTTACACATGGATACTGGATCTTTATAGTATTCGGGGTGGCCTAGTTTAAACAAAAAATATTTTAACGTATGCTAACCATCTTATGTTTGTGTTTGACCCCGTCGATCGCCAATGCATCTTTCAGAATGTGACGATTAAAATCTGTCTCATCTGAGGTCCAGACACTGCCACAAAAGGACTGGCTGCGTCTTAATTATGTCCTCTAAATATGGCATGTCCAGTTCTCGATGGCATATGTAAGTTGAGGTACTGTCTGGGACTGCCAGGAGAGACCTAAGAAACATGTTTTCTGCGGACTGTAATGAGTTTACCCCTGCATAACCCCAGATCCAAAACTCCGTAGGTAGCAATAGCCACACATTTTGCCCTATAGTTCTGTAGCAATTCCGCAGGGGAACGTCTGCCTAGTTTTCTACAAAAATTTAATAATGCCATCAAAGATTTAATAAATAACAGCCTTATTACTTAAATCGCCTGGCACCAAGTGCCTGATTGGTCGAATAAAATCCCTAGATAAGAGAAGGTTTTAGAATGCTCTATTGCCTTTGAATATATAAAAAGAGTATTAGTCTTCTTTTTTGGTCCTGCCTCGCAATTCATAACAAATGTTTTGGATCAGTTGACAGTAAGACCCAAGTTTGACATAAAATTAACGAAAACATTTACGAGCTTTTGAAGTCTAATCGGTGTGTGGGCTATAAGGACCGCATCATCCGCGCACATGAGTGCCGGGATGGGACGAGTCGCAGCCGCTGGTAAATCCTTACACTCCCGAACCAAGACGGTTTCTAATTCATTTATATATAATGTAAAAAGGAGCGGGGCGACAATACACCCTTGTCTGACACCTCTCATCACTTTAAAGTGCTTGGTGCATTCACCCCCCCTCCCATAGCGAACCCTGGCCCTTGCCCCAGAGTACAGTTGCCTTAAGAATGTAACAATTAGAGCGTCTACACCCATCCCCTCTAAAACAGACCACAACATTTCATGAATAACACAGTCGAATGCCGCTGTTAGGTCGATAAAAGTCAAATATAACTTTTCCCTTTTCGCCTTGGTATACTTGTCTAATAAAATATGTAAGTTTAGGCCCTGTTCTATTGTGCCCAAACCCTTGCGAAAACCATATTGTAAGTCGCTTAATATTTTCTGTTCCTGCGCCCAGGCCTGTAGCCTATCTAGCAAGACTCGTCCCACGATCTTAACTGTGGAGTCCAACAATGAGATTGGGCGGTAACAGGCTGGATTTGCCCTGTCCCCTCTTTTAAAAATGGGCACAATTATTGAGTCATAACAAGTCAACAAAAAGCCTTGTGAACAGCATGCGTTAAAAACCTGCGTTAAAAGTGGCCCCCATAGTGCTAAATTAGATTAAAAAAGGTCTACCGGAATGCCATCTGGCCCTGCAGCTTTCCCCCCCCCAGACTTAAATTAATGGCTGTATTGACCTCACTAAGAGTAAAATGTAAGGGTTGGTCTATATGTGTTGGAGAATTTTCGGTGTCAGCCACAATTGCAAAGGTTCCCTGTTCATCTATCAATGGATTATTATATAACCTTGAGTAGTGTAATATCCAATCATGTTCGGTAATAGCAATCTCTAGGGTTGATTTGTCATTTTCGGCTAAAAACGGGGCGTTAACCGCCTTCCAGATAGCCGAAGGGTCGCGATTCACTGATGCATCACGTAGGGCTTGCCAAGCTTCCTCTTTTAAAGCCATCTTTCTTACTTTTATTGCCCTCTTGTATTCGTTTCTTGCTATTCTGATATTTTCCCAATTTTTTTACTTTGGCGTGTAGTGAATTTTTAAGCTTAGAATAAGCCTTTGTGCAATTTTTGTCAAACCACCCTTGCTTATGTATCACTTTCTTACTTGCTTTCACATAGAGTGTTTCTTTTATGATGTTTGAGATAAGAGACATTTTCTAAAATTTCCTGGTGGGATGACTTCTCATCTAGACAAGATGAAAACATCTCTTTACAGTTCTTCACAACATTACCAATAAATGCCTCCGGGTCCACATTTACCCATTTGAGTGCGTAACCATTTTGTCTACTCAGGGTAATATTTTTCACAGAGTGGGTGGAAATACCTCTAGTATTAAAGGTATTGTTATACGCCATCAGGTCAACACTAATAGGAAAATGATCGCTTAATGCGATCTTGTGTGTAGTAAAATCCTTGATGCGGGTAGAATATCTGCTTGATGCTAATACAAAATCTATAGTTGAAAAGGTGCCTCGGCCGTTAAAAGTGGGTTGGAAAGGGACCGTGGGAGAACATAAATCGTTTGCGAAACCTATGTCAAGTGAGAATATCATGTCATTTAAAAGGTCACCAAAAAGTGTATGTGGAAAATGGGAGAGACTAGAACCCTTTTCATACGTTATACCGCAGACCCCTTTATTGGCATGCTGACATATGGGAGAATTAAAGTCCCCGCCCCAAATAACACAGGTCTCTTTGGAAGAGCAAGATTGTAAGTTATGCAATTCACCGCTTACTCGTCTCAAAATTCCCTCGATCAGTTCTGGGGAAGCATTATTATAAAAATTCAGTAACACTATACAGAATGTTTTACCTATGTGGAGACTAATGATTTGATAATACTGGTCTGAGACATTTAAAACAATTTTTCCTATATTCAAATAATTTGAAATGTGTGTGCAAAGACCGCCTTTAGCTCTACCATGTAATTATGGAACTGCTGGAGTGTGAGGGGTTTTATATCCACTGATGTGGATGGGCCCTATCACCCAAGTTTCTTGCAAACTAAGAATGTCAAACTTGCACACAAAGTCAAACCACATTTTGTTTCACCTTTGATTTTAGTCCAGCCACGCTCCAAAACAAGAACTGACATTTGTCTTTTCTCCCTGTACAAACATTTTTCCTCCCACTTTCATCTCGGACCGTTGGTATATATCCTGTTTGTGTGGTGGTGGAAATAGTGGAAACAGTCATGGTATTCAAAACTGTATCATTGAGGGTCTCTGCGTTCATTGTCATGGCGTCTTCGTGTGGAGGAATATTTTCATTACTGACTGGGATCGTCAACAGCCTCGCTTTAGGAAGAACCTTCTCTATACCAGATGTATCAGACTGCATGGAAGCGGCCGTTTGTTGTCAATCCACTGTCTCGAGATTGGCTAGTGCGTCAAAACGATTATAAGTTGAGAGGTTAGGCCAGTACCTATGGTGTGTGGTTAGTAGGTCCCGATCTTTTGGGGCAATGTGTGATGTGGGCTGATAAAAGTAGCAAAACCAAAGGGGATGATGGACGGAGTGTTGAACATTGCAAGCACTCACCCCCAGTCAACTGATCTGGGTTTAATCCATCATCATTCTTTAGCTCACTCCGCCACCCCAGTTCAGACATGGCCATATGCAAATCAGTCTGACCCTGTGCCTCATGGGAACAGTCCAGCCCGAACTGCCAAGCCATGTCTTCCCTGGACCGGAAACAAGCATCCTGGGACCGGTTTCTGGCTTACAGCCGTCATCAGCCAGGCTATCTTGAATCCATGAGGCACAGGGTCAGACTGATTTGCAGGGTATGCCCAGACGTGGGTCCCTTGCTCACTTTGCCACTGGATTCAAGATAGCCTGGCTGATGAGGGTTATAATGGGGCTGCGACAAATATAAAATAAATATACGACCTAAAAACCCCTCCTTTTAAAAGTCGGACAAATTGTAGGGTTAGGGGAATTCACCAGTTTCTCCAGGGCAAAAACTAAATTGTGAGACTCCAAGAGCTCATTGAGTTCCTGGCCCTCAGTCAAATGTGTAAAATGTAACCCTTCTTTGAGCAAATAGCTATGATTTAAAACATCACAATCCTGAGGTGGGGTTACATAAATGACAATTGAAATCCCCATGGTCCTTATCAGACAACAAACTCAGAACTCGGTCTAGACGAGTGACACAACAGGCCTTAACACTGCCCCCCTTGGTGTTATAAAAATTAATCATCACCAATGTTGAGCAACCCGGGAATGATAACTGTAACCCCTGCATAGTGTGCACCTGACAGTGAAGATCGCAAATATTACTACATAGTTCCACTGTATTAAACATAATAAAGCCCCCCTTGGCCCTACCCGCCATTGAAGGTATCACTGGTTCAAAATAAGTGGTATAAATCTCCAGGAAAAAGCTGTTTTTGGTTTCCCATGTTATAGGAAAGACTTGCGATATTCCATGACAGTAAAGTACAGCCATTAGAAGAATGGGGAAGGGTTACCACTGAGGATGGGGCAGGGGGGGCCACAGAAAACTGAGAAGAATCATGAGTCCAGTCAGTCACAGGACACCAAACCACTCACGGGGAGAAATCTGTAAAGGTGGGCAAAATGGCAGGGGCGGCCTAAATACAGGACACTCGTTAAGTGGACAAGACCCCCTAAAAGGGCCTTGTAATTCTAAAGAACATGCTGATCTTCCTGGTCTATAGAAGAAACCCAAAGGGAGGGCAACTATCCCTGGGCCGCCTAATAGGGGTCTGGGAGCAGCTGCAAGGAGTTCAGCCACCTGCCGGGAATTGTTAAAATTAACCACCACGGAGTCACCAGCCCATGGTTTCCTGTCCTTGCCTATCCAGCTTACTCTGCGGGCCATGATGATTTCATCTGCTAACCGCACACTACAAGACGAATGCAAACTGAACCAATGCACCACCGTATTCTGAAATGATTCAACAGAAGAATTAGAGCGGGGGCGGCATTCCCCAGAACAATGACATAGGGGGTCGATTCAGTTGCCAAATTAAGCACAATCCCAGAGTTGGGAGGGGACGAAAAGTGTAGGCTATCCCCTTTATCAACTACAGGCCAGGGGGGGAGCAACTATTCCATGTGCTTCTGTTGCGTGCCCTGGCCCTAGGGCAACCAGGGGAGGTCCCGCAACAGCAGTAACATGATTTAAGGCAGGGTCCATACCAGAGCAAATGGGATCAGTGGGCCTCCGATGTTCATATGAAGAACCCTGCTCCTGGCGTTTCTGCCCTCCCCTTACTTGATAATGATATTCTCTCCATGACCCTGTTTTCAATAAGGGAGAGCCTCGTCAGTATTGGATCCAGTTTGTTATTTAACACTGTCTCAAAATCCCTAACAGAATCATTCTTAGAGAAAGGATGCCCCTCATCACCAGTTGGCTTGATAGAGGGTCGATCAGCCAATTTAGCCTCATCAGAAGGCTGGCCTGAGGCATAGGTTTTTCACTTCCACTTGCACCTAGGACTAATAATCAATGTTGTAGAAATTAAGGAATGACCATTGCCAGACATATCTCCCCCCGATCTTCCCCCTGACAGCCCTGTGAAAATAAGCCATGAGGCGACCTCCCCATTCCATTACCGGCAGGTTACCCATGTGTAAGTGGGAGGAGACCATCCCTATTCAGAGAAAGCCTTCTTTCAGCCAGCTATATTTCCTTAGATACAACCTGCACCGCCCAAAGAAAAAAACCTTCTATGGTGGAGACTCGAGGGGCAGCAGGCGGGGTCAGGATTTTAGTAGAAGGCACTTTCATCCCCATGTTTGTGGGGCCTTTAAGTACCATTTTCTCCCTTCCCCCCACCCCCGAGCAGGTTAGAACCTAACCACTGTTTAGAAAAGGACTACAATTTTTTTAGGTCTCGCCTGAGCCAGCGCATGCGCTGCTCTGGCGAGAGTTTTAGTAAGCGGGTTTTGGAAGTGCAAACAGTGGCTTTTGCTGGCGACTAGCCTGCGTTCACGCGAGCGTGCACGCGCGATCAGGCGCCATATGGCTTCCTCGCCATCTGGACGCTCGCGTGAACGCAAGCTGGTCGCCAGCAAAAGCCACTGTTTGCACTTCCAAAACCCGCTTACTCACGATTACTTTCACTTTCACGGCCGCGCGGCCGTGTCAGTTTCACGGCCGCGCGGCCAATGCTTGTTATTTGTTTCTTTACCGCAGCTGCACAGAAGAGCCATGCACTTTAGTTCTGAAGATTGCAATGCTTGAACTTACAATGCTGTTAAGGTTGCCTTATTTTAATACATGTTTAAACAAGAGTTAACACCTTGAAATCAATATATATTGTTAAGTCATTACAAACTTGCCATTTCCTCATTTAATAATAATGTAACTTTTTGTATATATTTTGCAGTTCCATGACGGGCTCTCTGTTTAAAGCCTGCAGTGTTTGTTTAACTTTCACCGCGCGCGCTTGTGCAACCTCAGCCTCACGCCATTGGAACTCCCACGCACATGACGTGCTCTCTGTTTAAAGCCTGCAGTGTTTAGGCTGGCGGAAGAAATGTTTCAAAAATGAAACAGACTCTCAAATCATAGCTTCGAGTGTACTTGCAAGCATTTGCAGTGCATTTTTCACCATTATTGCTCTTCTAAACATACAAAGTTAGCTGTAAATGTGGTAATGTCCACTAATATTTCTATTTTAAAGAGTTTCATTTGAAGCAAATCTTTAAAAAATGTACAAATGACATGTTTCATAAACTGGAGAGGCGGCATCCAGCCGTTCCAGGTAAGTTCTTTTTTTTTCATTCCCTCCCGTCCACCCCCTCCTGCTCCGTCTGCTGCCCCACCATCCCCCATCCGGTAGCAGCCCCTACTGCTTAGGTGGCTGGGCAGCCCCACATGTGCATGAATGTAACCTTGCGTCATCACAGTTTACACAAGCCGGGGATTCTGCCATCCCCATGCAATGTAATCTGTTCCGGTTGTAATAAATTTGGTATAGTATCTTGAGCTGAACAATCGCAACCTTGACTTTAAAGCCTCTTCACACGGATGCATCAGGACTGCCTCCTAGTTTACATCCTCAGATCTCCCATGTCTCTTGACCACCAGTCTCTCAACCGACCCAAATTGTCCGGCATGTTATTAAGCGTTGTGTAAGTGACTGAGATCGCCTTTGACTCCAGCTCTTCCGTTAACGACCTACCCTCCAGAGGAGGCATACTCAGGGATCTCTAAGTCTCCCATTCCCTCTATGTGCTAAGTGGGCCTCAGATGTGCGTATTTCACATTGTGGTTCGGGTTCATTTGATACACCGTCTGTGGGGAGGTAAAGGGCGTCAATTTACCATCCTCAAGGTTTCCTATGTGGGCAATCCCCAGCAAGTCCCATGTTCCGAATTACCTTAAGTTTCCTGAGTTCCTTCATTCAGGGGCAGCACTCATGTCACTGTACTTACCCACCCTATGCATCTAGCTGCTTTCTTCCAGTCAACTAGTGTCATCTGTGTTGCTAGCAACAGCCGTCGGCCCTCACGGCCTCATCCCATTGGAACTCCCACGCACGCTCAGTTGTTTTGCAGATAATTACTGTGCAAGTTCCGGGCTCTGCAGGAGGCACAGTGATTAGAGCTGCCTTGAAAGTTTCCAGAGGCGTCAGAAGCAGACCTGTTGGCTGAAACCCTCTTGGTTACTTAGCGAGTCTGTTTCATTTTTGCAATATTTCGTCTTTCAGCCTGTTAATTTGTAAATGCATGAAGACAAGGGGGAGGTAAGATTCTTCTTGTTTCTAATACTATGGCCGGCTCTCCCCCTCCCCTCCTCCAATGTCCGGCCCATGGCTTACAAGAGAAACAGAAAGAATCTTACCTTCCCCCTCCCTGTCTTCATGCATTTACAAATTAACAGGCTGACGGAAGAAATGTTTCAAAAATGAAACAGACTCGCTGAGTAACTAAGAGGGTCTCAGCCAGCATGTCTGCTTCTGACACCTCTGGAAAAAATTAACAGGACAGGGCTGCTTTCAGCTGCATGATATCTCACAGAATTGTTCTGTCCCGATTTATTTGTTTGTATTTATTTCACAAGAAGCACTTCTACTGAGTTCTCACCATTGCACACCTCTCTCTACCCCCTCTCTCTCTACCCCCTCTCTCTCTACCCCTCTCTCTCTACCCCTCTCTCTCTACACCCCTCTCTCTCTACACCCTCTCTCTCTACACCCTCTCTCTACACCTCTCTCTCTACACCCCTCTCTCTACACCCCCCTCTCTCTACACCCCTCTCTCTCTACCTCTCTCTACACCCCTCTGTCTACACCCCGCTCTCTACACCCCTCTCTCTACACCCCTCTCACTCTACCCCTCTCTCTCTACACCCCTCTCACTCTACACCCCTCTCACTCTACACCCCTCTCACTCTACACCCCGCCTCACTCTACACCCCTCTCTCTACACCCCTCTCTCTACACCCCTCTCTACACCCCTCTCTCTACACCTGTCTCTCTACACCCTCTCTACACCCTCTCTCTACACCCCCCTCTCTCTACACCCCCTCTCTCTACACCCTCTCTCTACACCTCTCTCTCTACACCCCTCTCTCTACACCCTCTCTCTACACCCCTCTCTCTACACCCCTCTCACTCTACCCCTCTCTCTCTACACCCCTCTCACTCTACACCCCTCTCACTCTACACCCCTCTCACTCTACACCCCTGTCACTCTACACCTCTGTCACTCTACACCTCTCTCTACACCCCTCTCTCTACACCCCTCTCTCTACACCCCTCTCTCTACACCCCTCTCACTCTACACCCCTCTCACTCTACACCCCTCTCTCTACACCCCTCTCTCTACACCCCTCTCTCTACACCCCTATATCTACCCCCTCTCACTCTACCCCCTCTCACTCTACCCCCTCTCACTTTACCCCCCTCTCACTCTACCCCCCTCTCCCTACACCCCTCTCTCTACACCCCTCTCTCTACACACCCCTCTCTCTACACACCCCTCTCTCTACACACCCCCTCTCTCTACACACCCCTCTCTCTCTACCCCTCTCTCACACCCCTCTCTCTCTACCCCTCTCTCTCTACCCTCTCTCTCTCTACCCCTCTCTCTCTCTACCCCTCTCTCTCTCTACACACCTCTCTCTACACACCTCTCTCTACCCACCTCTCTCTCTCTACACACCTCTCTCTCTCTCTCTCTCTACACACCTCTCTCTCTCTCTCTCTACACACCTCTCTCTCTCTCTCTCTCTACACACCTCTCTCTCTCTCTCTCTCTCTCTCTCTCTCTCTCTCTACACACCTCTCTCTCTCTCTCTCTCTCTCTCTACACACCTCTCTCTCTACACACCTCTCTCTCTCTACCTATAAGTGGCAGCCGGAGCCTGATAGCACTGCTTGTCCTTTTAAAAATAAAAACAAGCATTGGCATAGCCAATAGGTCTCGCATTTGGGGCCTTATAAGTGTTTAACCATGCAACAGTTAATGTTGTTGCACCAAAGATATTGTGCAGCATAACTAAATACTTATAAGGTCCCAAAAGCGAGACCTATTGGCTATGCCAATGCTTGTTTTAAAAGTCACTGGGCTGATCCAGCTAAGGCAGGCATTCATATCACTCAAAGAACGAGTAGGGCAACAAAAAGTACCTTGTTGTGTATACAGAACCCGGGCGATGAAAACCTCAGGACAGTCAGCCTCTTCTCCACTGCAATCAAAGATGGAAACCAATGGGGGTGGCCCCGCCCCACCTCTTCTTGCCGCTGATGGGCGCAGATGGGCCTGCCCTTGGCCCAGGCTTTGCCCCGGCACTGTTTGGGCACACCCGTGTGCATCCAGCGCTGTGAGAGCGCAACTCTGCCTTTACGGCATCAGGAGGGCTGTCCCCGCCTCCTGCGCTGCTGAGGTTGCTAGGGGACCAAGTCCCACCCCAGCCAACAGCCAGTGTGTCCTGAAAGTGCACGGGGCCTCGGACGGTCTGGAGAGAAGCATCCCGGGCAGTGGGAGTGCAACGCTGCCTTTACGGCGTCAATACGGCTGTCCATACCTCCTGCACCGCTGAGAATGCTGGGGACGGAGTCCCACCCCAGCCAACAACCAGTGTGTCATATAAGTGCACGGGGCCTCGGACGGCCCTGGAGAGAAGCGTTCTGTGCTGCGGGAGTGCAACACTGCCTTTACGGCGTCAGGAGGGCTGTCCCCACCTCCTGCGCTGCTGAGGATGCTGTGGGCCAAAGTTCCACTCCAGCCAAAAACCAGTGTGTCCTGAAAGTGCACCAGGCCTCGGACGGCCCTTGAGAAAAGCGTCAATAATGCCAAAACAACCAAAACTTCTAGTGAAAAGATAGTCAAAATAGGTCAAATAACATATTAGCTAGCTGAAGTCTTTCTGAGAGAAGTGTGAGCTGAGCACAACCACTCAAAAAAAAAAATGAAGGCCGGCCCTTCAGGTTTCCAAAAACTAACAAACACGGGGGCAGAAAATATTGGCAGTCATGCACTGATGCAGGAACATGTCCTCAAGCTCCATGAAGCAAAAACACATCCAGGCCTCAGAAAAAAAGGAGTCAAAATCAGTAATGATGCTTTTTGGTCCTGCGGAGGTCAGCAATAAGTGGTCATATTGTGTGCTTCTCAGCCACCCCAGTGATCAAATGTATCAGCGGAAAATCAGTGTTTCTTCCCCAACTGCTTACTTCTCAATAACTCTGCTACATGTCAGAGTTGGTGTATCAATCACATCCTTAAGGGGTTTTTCTTCGTACCTTCCTCTAGAATTCACCCCTATGCACTGAGCAAGCCTGTACCTATTTCTAGTCCCTGGCTGTATTAGTACAAATCATTTCTTGTAATTGTTTCCCAGCGATGAAAGTTCCTGTCTGTTTGTCCATCTTTTTCAGACACTTCTACTTTTTAAAAAAAGATATGTCCTGATTTTTTCCCTGATTTGTTAGCTCGCTTAGCTCTTTTCTTCTAATGTTTGCAGTTTGCAATGCCAGGAGACCCTATTAGGTGGCAGTGCACTTTTTTAAGTTCTCTGAGCATCATGACATAACCCAGGGAATGCTGAAATGTAAGAGCAGGAAATAAATGCTCAAACAAATGGCCGAGAATCTCATGACTCAAAAAGATGCCTGACTGACATCAAAAATCTGAATGAGGTGAAAACTTATGTCTCATAAATAGAACAAAATTGTTGATGGTCCTAACTCATCCTGAGAACTGTTTCTCTAGTCTGCTGACCCGAATCCAAGCCCTTGTGCACTTGACTGGGTACACAACTTGCTTCCTTTTATAGATAATAATAACACAAAAGTAGAACTACCAATGCACCCAATCAACTACCATCTGAAAAATGCATAAACCCACAATACTACATCTGTACAGAGCACAGTGTTTCATCGATTTGAATGACTTCTTTGTAACACCTAGTTCTTATATTGCCCTTCAAAGTAGCAGCAGGCTATAAAATGCTTCAAGATTCAGGTGTAGTTGTTTGTATGTTTGACTTCTTGTCTAGTTTATTCACAGATTCCTTTTCAGCAAAAACATCTGTTCCTCCAATTTTCCGATTCAAAGACCTTGTCCACAAATCAGACTTCATCTCTGCTGTGGCTGTCAATCATAGCTAGGTTTGTCTTTTTGTCCAATGTAGAAGGACTTCTGGGGAAAAGTGTTCAACTGCTTTTGAAAAATGTTATTTTGTGGCATTTGTATAGCACACAGTCTACATTCATATGGTCTTGAAGCTCTGTTGGCTTCCCCGGTTGCGTTCCAAATATTTCTGGGGTTTCCATTGTTATATGGTTCCCACTAAAAAAGGTAGGACTGTGTATTAGGATGTCAGAACTTCAGAATGTAGGGACTGAGTCCATCTACACCATCAGAAACAGTGTAGCAGATGATTATGGCAATCTTGAACATGACTCCCTGTTCCCCAAGGGAATCGTGGAAACAGATCTTACCCTTTTTGTTGTTTACTAATGCATGCCCTTAGTAAACACAAGAAAGATACAAATAACGCTTTCAATACATTTATCGAAAAAATCGTAGTCTTGCATAAAAAATGAGCTGCACTTATTAGGCAGATAAAACAAAGCAATGTAACCAGCATGATGAACATTGTGAAAAGAATAAACAATCAAAACACAGCAATCTGATTTCTATATATTTCTACCTATGACTACCCCTACTCTTAGAGCATAGTGGGTGTACCCTCTGACTGATTTGTTAGGTTAGCATGAGCCCTCATACCTGGATAACTTAGACAGGGAATCGGCTTGAAGTGGGACTGGCAATCCTTCTCTATATAATGGAAGATCGGTGTCAGTTGAGCTGCATGTTGAACACTGTCTTTGTTCCAGAACAGTTGTGGCCGAAGTTCTCTTTTGACCAGTAAAGGCCAGTGCACTTTGTCCATAATAAAAACCCAAGTATTAGAGGTGCAGCTCTGATACAAAGATATGTCTAGATGTTAGAAGCTGTCTCGGGACAGGTAACGCAAGCTCTAGGATATCTTGTTCTGTGTTCCCAGCCTTGAACGGAGTGTACTGATTACTTAGCGAGAAAAGATTTCTAAAAACAAGCAGCATGAGCAGCGTCTAATCAGTTTAATATCTTGCAAGCAAAACGTAAAAATAATGCTAAAACAAAATCTGCTAAAACTTGTAAAGTATAAATCTAAAATAGAGAATCAAAGTGGATCCAAGAAGGCCTCATGACGAATATAGCATGCTACAACGCATGCTTTTACTTCGCGTTCCATTACAACGCGGTCGTTACAACGCGATACCTTTACCACACAAGTCATTAGATCGACTTGCTCTAGATGGCGCTCCAACCTTAGGAATAGTATAATTTACTATTCCAACTCCACCCTGCGCAACAGTAGGGAAGGTGTTGGAATAGTAAATTGCACTATTCCTTAGGTTGGAGCGCCATCTAGAGCAAGTTGATCTAATGACTTGCATGGTAAAGGCATCGCGTTGTAACAACGTGGTCGTTGTAACGACCGTGATGTAACAGCCGCGTTGTAAAGGCTGTTTCCCCTCATGACACTCTCCCCTTGGCCGTGAAAAGACAAAGCTACTATATAAACTACACAAAAAACTACAAACCATATACTAAAAAATGGTTACATTCATAAGCTAAGCAAACAGAAATAATGCCAATTAAACTATGCTTTAAAAGAATAAACATTAAAAACAATTTATAAAAACAAGGGCCAAATTAAAAATCAAAGGAGGCTCCCAAATATTATCCATGTTCTCAGTGTCAAAGGAATTTAAGGTGGGCTGCGCATCAGCAGATGATATTTCCATAATAGCCTGGTTGATGAGTTGCAAAGCACAAACGTAGTGAGTACCCTCAGCTGATGCTGAAGGCGTGGCATTAGAAGAGCCGGGATCCAATAACTAAGGAGCCGAAGCATCCAGATCAAAGGAGAAGACTGGCTCATAGAAATCATCCTGAAGCAATGGCAGTCTCATGGGACAACTCTGAAAATGGGTCCTCATCGGCTGCATCAGCAGATCTATACCCATAGACAGTACCAATTGCAATGCAAGGAAAATGTAGAGTGCACACTCGAAAGAGCACCACAGGCAGTGGAACACAGGCTGCACACAGGTAAACTACACTGCTCTAAAGGACATTAACCAGTTATCATTCAGTTCCTGAAGCAAAGACACTCCAAAAACCTGTATTGTGCTTTCACAACACAGCTGGACGCGCGGTAGATCCATCACAATTTGGCCTCGAAATGGAACATCCATTGAAGAGCAGCAAAAATAAGCCCAAAATACCACAAATAAGAAATAAAACAAGTGGTATGCCTCCAAAAACACTAGAAAACATAGAATGTATGAAGAATGGTATCACTCCAAAAATGATCTGAAGCGTACTGACAAAGCCAGGCCCAACCGCTTTTAAAAAGTGTACCACACCCGCGGTGTTAGAGCATTAAATGTGCGATGCACAAGTTCACCAAAATGCCAAGGAAGGTTTGTGCATAGTAGTGATTGAACTTCGGAGGGTGACCTTGCTACTTGAAGTTGAAAGGTTTCACGGGCAGATGTAAGTGCCACGTCCTTCTGAAGCAATAAAGCTTTTAGTCAGCTCAGTTTGTCAAAGTTAACCTTGAACATTGGAATGGAAGGCCATAAGTTAACTTCTGTAACCATGTGCGTTGGAGAAAATAGCACGGAATTACAACATGTTACTATCTGAGATATGGAATCTACATATGGGACACATGCTCTTATCCCACAGCAACCTGATCTTTCAACATCAAATAACTTCCATTCAAAAGTAATCTAATGACTGGACGAATCTAAGAAGCTGATCCTCCCTTTAAATAACAGGCTAGATTGGCCATCAAAGCATTACACGCCCCATGCAGTGTTATTTCTTTACAAACTAGTGAGTGGCCGAGCAAAGATTCACATTCATTTCCGCTAAGGAACACCTCCCGTTTCCCACTCACACATTTATAATCAAAGGGCAATGACCACAATTTGTGGATGAAACACTCCCCTAAAGACTCATATCTGCCCACTGGAAAATGTTTCAAGCAAGATGTGAAATGGAAAGTTGAAATTAGAAATGATGTCACCACGTGTATTAACCATACTGCTGATGGTGTCTCAGCTACTGTGAAAGGCAACTTTTTCAAACTTTTTGATGTATAGCTTGTATAGGTAGCATCTTTCTTAGCCATGACTTGTTGCCTACGTGTTAAATTAAAAAGCAAGAAGAATTATGTTGTGCTAAAGTATCTCCATGGCACGCAGTGAGATTTTAAAACTTGTAGTGTCTAGCTCAACTGCATAATAGACCTAAGCTGACTCTGCCCATGGTATAATAAAGACATGTCATTTTGTATTTTTTTAAACACATAGTTCATTGTGGTTTAGAAATCTTCAAATGGTACAGACCAGTCACATATGAAAATAGTACAAAGTTCAAACCTGCAGCACATTTGCCAATATCTACTATATCTTAGTATTATTCGGCAATAGACCACACCGTCGATACAGCTGAGATAGTATAGGTTTCATCCGTGACTGTGTCATACTCTACCAGTAAACGAAAGGTGACACAGCAGTTCACTTATGAGCATCAACCCCCCCTCCCGGAACCCCAACTAGTCATCTCTGATTCATGCCTTCATATACTGTGAAGCATAAAAGGATTGATGTCCTCTGCATGGGACCATATGGAATGATTTAACGTTGTGCGAGTACAGTCTCAGGGGATTGGGAGCATTAGCGAGAGTGGGACATTGCTAACCAGGAGAGAAAAGGGAGGGGAAAGAGGGGGGAGGAAGGGTGGTTAGGCATGGCATATTATCTACGGGTGTTACTCAGGGTCTACTTGGGACTTGAGGTCTTCTAGGAAAGTGTCTCAAATCATGGCTATAAGTCGCTTACGAAGACCTCTGTATTCTTCCCTTTGCAAGGCATATCTTTCGGCCGTGCTCCATCATATGACCTCCTCCCTCTAGCCCCAGACCAACAGCGCCCTTGGGGATTTCCATCTACTGCTGATCTGTTGTTTGGCCAGAAGGAGCAACAAATCTACAAACCAAGCTGTGACTTTAAAACTCTTGGTTTGGGATTGAGGCCCAGGAGGCAGTGTTCCACATTATCCCAATGAGCAGTTCCCATGAGAGTGGACAGTGTGATGCGTACCTCCTCCCAATAAGATGTCAATACTGGGCAGACCCACATCATATGTAACAGATCTACAGCATCTGTATGACATCAAGGGCAGGTGGGAGAGGCAGCAGGGAAAAGTGTATGAAGTTTCAGCAGTGTCAAGTATGCTCTGTGTGCTAGTGCAGATTGCATGAACTTGAATCGCGAGTTGCGGGAAATCTTACGCGGGTATTCCAGGACAAAGCGTTATACTTTGTCGTGTGATGCATGGCCAAGATCCTCTTGCAGTGAACCCAGGGGGATCTGAATGTGGGCTTGTATTCCCCTATAGAGCCATTTAACAAGATATTTACCATGACCTATGTTATAGACCATTTGTATGTGTGTGTAGCTGGCTTGGTGCCCTATGGGGTCCAATATGTACAGAGACAACATGTTATAATAGCATGGGTTAGAGAAAGTGAATGTGGTAAACCATGGAGCTGATTGAATTCTTGATGTGACATAAGCACACCCTCTAAGAATAAATCCAGTATTGTCGTGACCCCATTGGTTTTCAAGGGTAACAGTTTAGCTACTGTAAGTGTACCCAGTGGTGTGGGTATACCCCTCAGCAGTATATTAGGGGCATAATTGGGGGGTGACTTTGTATATCTGAGGACACCTTTCCAGGTCAGTGCAATCTGTAGCAATATGGGGAATAATGGGAAATTTGTCGTTTCCAGGAGTATTCATTTAAATCTGCCCGCTTTCAGCATTTGTGGCGTATAGTTATTTCCTGTAGGTGGTGGCCCGCCAACCAGTAGGACAACCACTGAAGCTGCCTGGCTAGACAGTAGGCTTTAAAATCCCTCCCTCATCTGGGGACAATTGCATTTTGGGCAGGCCTGCCCAACCTCGTCCTGTACCCCACATGAGTTTCTATCAAGAAGTCGTTAAGTGTCTGGTAGGTAGTCACACGGATAACTACAGGCAAATTGACAAAGTAATATAGCAGGCAGGGTAACATCACCATCTTGGCCAGCGATATCCGGCCTGCTGCTGACAGCAGCAGTGTGACCCAAAGTTTTATGTGAGATTTCGGTGATGTAATGGCTTTCAGAAGACTCCCGGCCAGCATTTCTTCCGGGCATTGGTAAGTCTGGATGGCCAGATACCAGATTGTGTGAAGGGCCAGTGGAATATTATACATACCCGGGGTAGTGTGTCACGGTTTGTATTATTCTGGAAGGAGAATGCAATAGATTAGGCATGGTTGACCCTGAGGCCAGACAGTCTGTCAAATATGTGGAGCAAATCAGACAGCTGTGTCAAGTCTATTTCGAGGTCTCAGATATATATAATCATGTCATCTGCGTACATGGAAACCACATGGATCACTGGTCCTTGTGGCATGCCATCGGGGAGGGCCATTTGTTAAAGTCGTTGTGCCAGGGGTTCCATGGCCAAAATGAATATTAGTGGTGACACTGGGCACCCCTGACTGGTGCCGTGGAACACTGAGGATTGCGATGATATGTGTGCACCTGTTCGTGCCTTGGCCGTGGGGAAGGTGTATAATAAAATTCACTGTATACAGGTTGGGGGATACTACATTTCACGAGAGCTGAGAATAGTCCCACTCCAATGTGTGGAACGGTTGTTGCAGGTCCAGGGAGAGGCAGCCAGCCACTGGGTAGTGTTCGCGGGACACCTCCATGACCTGATATAGCCGTCTAATATTTAGTGAGGTGCTGTGCCGGGGTTAGATAAAGCCACATTGGTCTGCATGTATCAGCCGAGGGAGCAAGGGGAGTAGTCTACCTGCTAAAATTTTACTTTGTATTTTGTATGCTGTGTTGAGAAGAGCTGGGTCTATAAGAGGACAGGTCTTCTGGGTTGTTGCCCGGCTTCAGTAGAGAAGTGACCAAGTCTTGGCTTGTGGTGGAAGGTAGGGATCCCACTTCTAGGGATGCATTATATAGGTGTTCCAATTGTGGAATCATGCGGGTAGCATACATGCATAAAATTCCACCTGCAGCCCATCCAGTCCTGGTGTTTTGTTACGTGGGAGTTCATTAATGGCATGACAGATGTCTCTAGGTGAAAGGGGGCTCCCAACTCTTCCTTATTTATCGCAGACACTTGAAGTATTTGTAGGCAAACATCTATGCTGTCAAGTGTTTGAGGTGGGAGCGGCATATAACTCAGCATAATATCCCCAGAAGGCTTTGTTGATCTCTGCTTACGTTGTGCAGTGACTATGTGTGGGTGTAAGCACTGAGAGTACTGGTGTAGGAGTCGGTGTTGGTCTGATCATGTATACCAGAAGTGTGCCGGCATTATCTCCTTCAGCATGTATACGTTGTGTGTATGCAGCATAGTCTACAACCCTAAGATGTTCAAGGAGCTCAGCATATTTAATTCTAGCCTCTTGTAAGCTGTCTGCCCGGGAATGATCTAGGGCCGCCTCACCTTCAAAGAGGCCAAGCTGTGTCTCAGTATGTTTGAGGTCAATGTAGATGGTCCTGCGCGCACCCACTATGGAATTGAGGGACACCCCTCTCACCATCACTTTAAAGGCCTCCCACTCTATCAGCAGGGATGAGGTGGTATCAGTGTTTTCTCTGAAATAGGTGTCTATGTGGCTAAGGCCTCTCTGAAGACACTGTCTTCTAGTAATTGTGGCTGCGGCTGCCATTTCGGTATAAGGGTTGGGACCTGCCCCCATGCCAGGGTCAGTACCAACAAGTTGTGGTCCGATGGTGTTTTACCCAGGTAAGTTGGAATATGGGGTTGCAGCAAAGCAGGGCAAAGGATTCTGTTAAGATGGGTGTGTAGAGTATTCCTGCATCCCTACTTTGAAAACGCACCAAGCATCTGTCAGAGACCATCCCCCTCATCCATTCTCTCAGCGCTTTGGCCTGTTTGACTGAGGGAGTGCTTGGCAGTAGAGGGTGAGAACGGTCCAGGTTCATGTCCATGACAATATTGAAATCCTTACCCAGCATCCATGGGATATGTGCCCAGTCAGCCAATACTGAGGAGGGTATTGTTATCTGAGCCAGTCCAACATTGCCTCTGAGTATTCATTAGGGGAGAGGAGTTGGCCTAACGGTTAGGGCGGTCGACCTCGAATCTGGGGAACCGGGTTCGAGTCTCGGCAATGACGCTGAACATCCTGTGATTCTGGGCAAATCACTTAATCTCCCCGTGCCTAACAAAAAATGAATGTGTCCTCATGTAACGCAACTGGTGCTATATAAAGCGCTCTGATACCCGATACCTTCGGGTCAAGTTCGCGCTATATAAAATTCCATAAAATAAAAAAAAATAAAAAAATTCAAAGAAAAGTGCACGTTGATCGCGGATGACTTTCAGCATGGCAGGGAGCATAAGGGTGTATAACAGGCCTTCCGTCCGTAGCTGTTTTCTGGCAGGCTGAATGGAGGCACGCCGGCGTTGAACCGCCAATATATAGTAAGGAAAGAGGGACACTGTTGTGTTATCTACAGTGATGGGTGCAGTCATTTTGTATAATGTCAATTGCAGAGGATTCAATGTTCCCAAACTGTAAATGCGAGTAGACAACGTGTTCATGCCATTATCAACAACACCAAGTACTTTTTCTAAATTAGCTTGATCTATTTGCCTTAAACGTGCTGCAGCTTCCATTTGTGATAGTTTCCAAACTTCATTATAGGCAGCATAAAGGAATCATTTAGAATGTGCAGTCCTAGGACCTAACAAGAAATCTTGCAAATCCATGTCATCTGAAAGGAGAGAAAGATATTCTTTTACTGCAGACAAAGTGGAAAGTTGCAACCATTGCAGGCATAACTTTCCCACAGAATAGGTAGTAATACCTCCTGAGTGTTGAGACTAAAATGTAACGAGGGTCGGCTCTTCTAGCTTTAAACCCCTGTGCAAAGTTCAAAAAACGTGCATGACAACCATTTGTGTCCACTGGCCACGATAACCACCCTTTAGGACCTGAAAGTGTAGAATTGTATGTACCGTTTTACACTATACTATTGAGCTGTTCCTCTGTGTAATTTACCAAATGTTGCCAATTACCAAAACGGGCAATTGAGGGAATGTTTGACATTTCCTTAACTATGGCTAGATCCAAACAAGTGATCTGCTGTACTGTCCTATTTAAGAAAATCATCTGTTTTGGAGTCAAACAGGCTCTAAATAAAGTGTCTGTTCCCTGCACATGCCAGTGTCTAGTTCCCCAAACTGATTTTAAATCAACAGTGTCTTTCCAATACTCATAGCTTATATGGCCAGTTGTGAAATGAATTAACCCAAATAAATCAATTGTGTTTGGGTCAGCATATTTTTCTTTGCTTGTGAAGAGGTAAGTTTAAAATAAAAGGAAACAGGGTCTTGGGAATTATGACTAGAAAAATATCCAAATGTGTCCATATATCTTTTGGAGCTACCCACCGGAGGAGTCGGGCAATGTTCCCATTGTGTAAAATTGAAAACTGTACATGGGACACTAGCTCTGTGGAAATAATGATCTGCATTAGTGATGATAACAAAACATCTCTCTATAATTAGGAGAGTTAAGGTACAAACCTTCACTTTCAAATACAGTATAATCAAGCTCTGAGAGCATTGAGGTAACTGCTTGTACATCCCAATCATCAGAAATAGAGCCAGGGGTGTAATCATGTTACCCATCACAACCTTAAAGACATAAGGAGTGTGCAGAGTCTATGTAGGACCAAAAATATCAAATGGGACCTTATCCCAAACAATTCCATCAAGCACCGGAAAAGCAGAAATGTTCACAAGGGACAGGTCTCTTCGCACTTTATGTGAAGAAGCATGAGGTTTCAACCCCTCGACTACCAGTTCTACGGTAGAACGCTGTGGGAGACAGTGTTCATTTATTAGCAAGAAGAAAACAGTCACAAATCCAACCCAGAGAAGTAAGAAAAGTAATGAGATGACAATCCAAACATAAAGTTCAAATAAGTGTGTTTCAGCCAAAGAAGAAAATCACGTACACCATGTAGTGAAGTGTGAGTCAGAAGTAAAGTCATCAGCATCGACAAAGTAACCAGAAACAGTCTGTTGAAAAACAGGGGCTGTAGTTGGCAGAAGAGAACTGGTAGACACCTCCAAAGGTGGTTCATCATAAACAACTCTGTTGTTAGGAGTAGCAGTAGCAATCTGTATACTCACATCCAATGTATGGTATGTAATTGTAGTGGTAACAAGAATCAACAATAGTTCATTCTCCATCCTCCCCAGCCGGGGAGAAACAACATTGGTGTTGCTTAAAACTTGTAGAGGAATTCCCTGTAGGGTAGTGAAAGGAATAAGGGAACTACCCAGGGGTCCTCGTGGCCTACTGTGTAGTACTGGCCACAACGCAAATTTACTTGATCAATTGAGAAAGTCGTCTCTCTTTACAACCAGCAAGTGGTGGCAAAATTACTGTTCTTGTACCTTGAATGCTTAGGACTGGCATCGGTGCACGGTATGATGGACCAAACTCATTCTTTACTACAATCTTCACTCCAACTA
Organism: Calotriton arnoldi; assembly: GCA_963921515.1. Lineage (NCBI taxonomy): Eukaryota > Metazoa > Chordata > Amphibia > Caudata > Salamandridae > Calotriton > Calotriton arnoldi. Next base: position 2,519,515 of record CAWUFW010001335.1, on the reverse strand, counting down.
GATCCCCAACCTTTGGAATCCAGCCAGAAGGTGCTGGTTGCATCTTCACTCCATCAGTAGCAGAATTATTTGAAAGTTCATTAGACCACCCATCCCAGAAGTGTTGTGGTTCCTGTAAGATAGGGGAACAATCATTTATGTCAAAAGGTGTATCTGCCGCCACTGTGCCAGGACTGTCAAGATCTGGAACATACATCTGGTTGCCAAACAGGACCTCGTAGGGGGTCCGGCCACCCAAAGATCATCTAGGCAGGTCCTCGTACCAGCTCCCCCTGCGACAGCTCTCCTGTCCACCTTGCCCGCAGTCCACTACCCTCTACTGTCTGTCTACCTGCTGCCCTGTGTTTGTGCCTCCTCTGCTCATTTCTTGCACTGTTTTGCCTTTTCTGCTTGTTTTTCTGCTCTCTGTTTTGCCCTTTTCTTCTTGTTTTTCTGTCCTCTGTTTTGCCTTTTTCTTCTTGTTTTTCTGCCCTCTGTCTTGCCTTCCCCTCTCATTTTTCTGCCCTCTGTTCTGCCTTTTCTGCTCTTTGTTTGAAACTCTGTTTTTACCTTTTTCTGCTTGTTTCTTCCCTCTTCCTGCCATTTCCCTCTTCCTGCCACCCAGCACCCTGCCCTCTACGTTGACAACCCCAACGGTGCCAACTCCACCACACTCCTGGAGAACCTGAACAACATCGGCCTCACCCAACTGGTTACCTAACCCACACACAAAGCCGGACACACACTCTACTCGCTTTTCACCTCCAGTCACAGAATCAAATTCAGCCACATCACAGAAATCAACAGGACTGACCATGCCATCATTCAGTTCACCAACTCTGACACTCAACACACCATCCCCAAGTACCACAGCTCCTCCCACTGCAGCTGGGGCAAAGTTACGGAGACACAGTGGACGCAGGCCCTCAGCGCCACTCAAGCCGAAACTTCATCAGACCTCGACCAGGCCATCCAGAACTTCTCCGCATAGATCACCAAATGAGCCGAGAGTCACCCCATTGAAAACCAGCAAAAACCAACACAATCTCAAAACAAGCCAGCTGATACACCCCAGAGCTCAGAACCACCAAGCGCAACTGCTACCGACTCGAGAAAAGATGGCGCGCCTCTAGGAATCCCTCCGACAGAGCCGCTCACAAAGCAGCCCTCAGCAACTACCACTGGAGCATCAAGGAAGCCAAGAGAACAGCCATCACAGCCCGCATCTATACAGCGGCCAACATCACGAAAGAACTCTTCAAAACGGTCATGGAATTTTCCAAACCGGCAGCCACAGAGAACACAATCCACCCCTCACAAGAACTCTGCAACACCCTCTCAGACTACTACCACACCAAGATTGCCACCATCTACAATTGCTGCGACCCCCAACCCACTGCTCTCAACCTCAACAGCCTCGACCATCCAGCGCACACTAGCCGAATGATCAGTTGTGAAATGAATTAACCCAAATAAATCAATTGTGTTTGGGTCAGCATATTTTTTTTTGCTTGTGAAGGGGTAAGTTTAAGGTGGTCTCCGCTCACCACCAAGGCCATTATGTCATCCATTCACTTCGGGGCACCCACCGACCCCTACCCCCACTGTCTTTTCAACCTCCGAACCGACCCAATCAGCATGGAACTCAGCATCATCATCAACACTTCCATCACCACACCAGCCTCCCCGGACAGATGGAAACATGCAGAAACCCTAAAGAAACCCTCCGCTGATCTCACCAAACTCAAACACGATCTCCATGCTTCATTACTCGGTCAAAGTACTTGAGAAGGCCATCAACCAAAAGCTTACCAAATACCTGGAACAAAACTACCTACTTCACGCCTCGCAATCAAGATTCCCAGCCACCCACAGCACTGAGACAGCGCTGATCGCTGCCACAGATGACATAAGAACCCTCCTCGACCACAGAGAGACTGTGGCCCTAATCCTCCAAGACCTCTCTGCTGCTTTCTACACCATTTCCCACCACACCCTCATCAACACTCTCTACAACATCGGCATTCATGCCCTCAAGTGGATCAACTGCATCCTGACAGGACACACACACACAGCATCTCCGAACCTAAAGACATCATATGCAGCATACCCCAAGGATCATCCCTCAGATCCACGTTGTTCCACACCTAAATGACCCTCCTTGCAGAGATCGTCAAATCCCACGGCCTCCACATAATTTCCAAGACAGATGACACTAAACTCATCCTCTCGCTCACCAAAGTAGCCACCTGGATGAGAGGCAACTGCCGCAAACTCAACTCTGACAAGACAGCAGTAATGTTCTTCGGAAAGAACACTTCTGTATGGGACCACAGCTGGTGGCCAGCAGAACTCGGACAAACACTCACACCTGCATTCCATGCACGCAACCTAGGCATCATCCTCGACAGCGAACTGACCATGAAACGACAAGTCAACGCATTCGCCTCCTCCTGCTTCCTCACCCTCCACAGAATCTTCAGATGGATCCCAGTCAACAACAGAAAGACCATCACTCAGGCTCTCTATGCCGGCATCTCCACTCAGCTCCTCAGAAGACTCCAGACCATACAAAACACCGCAGCCAGACTCATCCTGGACCTCCGCAAACAGACCCACATCACCCTCCACCTCAGAAACCTCCACTGGCTCCCCATCCAGAAAAGATGCCAGTTCAAGATCCTCATGCATGCCTACAAAGCTCTGTATAATCAAGGACCGGCCATTGACTGAAATTCCAGCTACCCGTAAGATACCTGCGCTCCTCCTCACTAGCTTGTGCACACACACCCGGATCCCTCGCAGCCGCAGCGGGGGCCTCTCTTTCTCCTAGATCACCGCCAAGACCGGGAACGACCTACCCCATCATCATCGAACAGCCCCTCCCCGGCGGACTTCAGGAAGAAACTCAAGACCTGACTCTGACGGAGACGTCTCACCCACAGTGACCAGTTACCTCTAGGGGTGACAGTGTAGCGCTATAGAAATGCTGATTGATTGACTGATTGATTTAATGCTCTCTGGACTCCATACAAGTGATGGATCCAACTACGATCTGAACCTAATACTCTAGTTGTTAAGGATTGCTTTAAGTCACGGTTTTTCCTCTCCACAATCAAATTTCCCTGAGGATGATACAGTGAGGAATAATGCACAGCAACACCCAGGGTTCCCATAGTGTCCCTGTAAGCCTTAGAGGCAAAAGCAGGGCCCTGGTCTGAGTGGAATGCAGCTACTGCATATGTCCAGATTAAGACTTGCAAATCTTTAATAACGGTGTGAGCGTCAGCCGATTGTTGTAGCCACATGCATAGGAAATCTGGACCAAGAATCTACAGCATGTAGAATGAATTTAAACACACCATTCAAAATTAAGGGACAGCAATGATCTAGGTACATGCATTGGAGCGGTTTATTTGAAACTAAGAGGGGTGTCTGTGGTGGATATGCAATGGTGAAGCTTTTAATTTGTTGGCAAATGGTACAACTAAGGACAGACTGTTTTGTCTGCTTGTGCAGACCATGCCACTAATAGCGCTTCTATAGTACAGAAATTGTGGCTGCCACACCAGTATGGCCAGACACTATACCCTCACTGGCAGCTAATATTCTAGTCTGCTGTATAAGTTGGGAATCACACAATCACTCACCCCCTGGATGGTAGCAAAAGGAATATTTTGGGCACTTAAGTGATAGGAATATTTTGCTGGATATTTTGTAGGTAAATCGGTGCCGTTGCACGAAGCATTGAAGGCAGCCATTGTATCTCCATCCACCCTCGTATGAGAATGAATAATCACAGCTATTGTACCAGTTTTAACTGCAAATGTAGCTGCTTCATCAGCCAATTAATTCCCTACAATGTGTATTCCAACACACTGATGACTCAATGTGGGTATCGCATGAGTCTCTGGCAAACTTTAAGTTGTGCCACCTTTCCCCAAAACAGCTTATGCTTTATAGTATTCCCTTTCGAATCTCTGAATCAATTCAGGTGCCAGTAATGTAAATTTGCATTAAAAGACTGGACACTATAATATGAATCACACACTCTGAGTGTGGGGAATCCTGGATACATATTTTCTAGTGCCAGAATCACAGCTTTCAATTCAGCCAGTTGTGCAGTACAATCCCCTGGGGACTCCGTAAAAGTTTTTTGAGGGAGGAATTTTCCATCCAATATGACACCATGTACCGCGGTGCTGGCTGCCGAGTATTGTGTTTGGTCCCTATAGCAGGCTGGGCTGAACCATCAGTATGTATTGTTTTTATACTGATAAAGAGGCAATATATTACTGGGCCTGGGATATTCATGTTCATATTGGAGAAATTCTTGAGTGTGTAAAGTAGGGTCAAAGATAGAGTTCACATCAGTAGGCGTCAAGGAAGTAGCCTGTTGTATCCATCTAGGATGTAAGGCTTTCGTTGCCAGAGACTCATGCGATACCCACATTGAGTCATCAGTGTGTTGGAATACACATTGTAGGGAATTAATTGGCTGATGAAGCAGCTACATTTGCAGTTAAAACTGGTACAATAGCTGTGATTATTCATTCTCATACGAGGGTGGATGGAGATACAATGGCTGCCTTCAATGCTTCGTGCAACGGCACCGATTTACCTACAAAATATCCAGCAAAATATTCCTATCACTTAAGTGCCCAAAATATTCCTTTTGCTACCATCCAGGGGGTGAGTGATTGTGTGATTCCCAACTTATACAGCAGACTAGAATATTAGCTGCCAGTGAGGGTATAGTGTCTGGCCATACTGGTGTGGCAGCCACAATTTCTGTACTATAGAAGCGCTATTAGTGGCATGGTCTGCACAAGCAGACAAAACAGTCTGTCCTTAGTTGTACCATTTGCCAACAAATTAAAAGCTTCACCATTGCATATCCACCACAGACACCCCTCTTAGTTTCAAATAAACCGCTCCAATGCATGTACCTAGATCATTGCTGTCCCTTAATTTTGAATGGTGTGTTTAAATTCATTCTACATGCTGTAGATTCTTGGTCCAGATTTCCTATGCATGTGGCTACAACAATCGGCTGACGCTCACACCGTTATTAAAGATTTGCAAGTCTTAATCTGGACATATGCAGTAGCTGCATTCCACTCAGACCAGGGTGGTCCTAATAACAGCCTCTAAGGCTGGGTTGGGAGAACCGACAATTATGCGTTTCCCTTGAGCCAGTGGTCTTTCCCTTACTACAGCCATCTGAACTGCAGTCAGTATTTTTTTCAGTGGATGCAAAACGCATTTCAGAATTTGAATATAGATGCGATTTATATGCAATCGGCACTGTGTCACCCTTATTGAATGTGACATATGTGAAGCCAATGGCACCAGCACTTCTAAATATTACCAAGTTTGTTTTGTTGACACGTGTATGTAAGTGTCTTGATGCAAGCATGTCTGTCTGTAGTGCTCTGAGTATTTGTGTATGTTCTGATGTCCAATGTGTACTGGAAAAATCAGGGCAAATTAAATTGTATAATGGTTTTATGCGTTGTACATATTCTGGTATTTATGTTCTGCCAAACTTGAAGAATCCTAGCAAGGATTGCAATTTTTTAATGGTGTTTAGAGATTGTAAAAGAGCACATTTCTCTAGTAAATGTGGCTCCAGCCTCTTGCCCTCATTTGATAACTCGTTTCTTAGAAATAGGACACTGAGAAAAATAATTTGTTTTTTTATAATTAAATTTGTAGCCTTGTTCAGCAAATCCCAAAACAATGTGATCTACTCTGGCTAAATGTTTGTTTGTCATAATCCGTTAGATATATATCAACATAGTGCAATTCTTCTGGGTCAATATCATGTAGAATTGACATTACTAGGGCCGCAAACAATCCAGGACTGATCTTATAGCCCTGAGGGGGCTGACAAAAGCATCATTGTGAGCCCAGCGTTGAGAACACTGTCAGATCTCTGCTTCCAGGCACTATGTTTTGTCAGAAAAAATCACTGGAAATATCCGAGGTTTTTTTGTGTTTTTTACGGACTATTCTGGTCATTAAATCTGTACTGTGTGAATGTTGATTTACAAACGTGCGTGTATGACTGTTTAAATGTGTGTAGTCTAATATTATGTGAGAGAAGTGATCTGGTTTAGCTACCAGAAATATGGGATTATTCATAGGAGATAAACCGGGTTCAACTATTCTCAACTCTAGTTGTGAGAGAATTTTTGTCACAGGAGCCTTCGCTTCATGTTTAATTGGGTGTTGTGGTTGCACGCGCGGGCTGGACCTTTTGGGTATAATGTGGTAATGGCGAGTCCTTATCCCAGCCTACATGTTTGCAGTATAATGCCGTGGCTTATGCAAGAGCCCATTCTGCGACATAATCTTGTTTAACCTCTTCGGGCACAAGCACTGAGAAAGACGGTAAAATTACCTCCTCTCCTTGTGGAACTGTTCTTACAAACTCCGGTGGCCAATTGACCTCCGCTAAGAGAATGACATAACTAAGTGTTACATTTTCCCAGAATATTAACTTAATGGTCCGCATTATGTCACCCTCAATTTGTATGTTTACTTTATAAAGTCCGTCTGGAGGGCTGACAGGCTGATCTAGGGTTTCAACTTCAATGAAGTTGTTAATTGCTTTCGCATCCAGAAACTCTCGAAGATTCTAGCAAATTATCGTGACCTCTGCCACGCTGTCTAGCTGAGTCAACGCCCATGTCTTGGAAATTTTCAATATGTGTGGCATATTTAGCCGAAATTCCCTATGTGGTATATTTAGTTGAAATTCCTGCAACCTTCTTTTTGAGTTGGGGTTTTTGTTGAGGAAGTTTCTCTTCCTTTTTAATGATGACTTCAGTCCTTTTTCAGTTTCACATACTCTTCTTGTCTGTGCTCTGATCGCACCCCTGTGTCAGATCATTTGTCCAATGAGTCCTGAAAGGAACAAAAGGACGTGTATCAGTGTAATGATACCTATCAGGCTGTTTTATTGTATCACAGTTAAGTAAATTTTAACGTCTATCAGAGTTCTCCAGTTGTGGAGATCCACCCCGTGATTTTACTTTTTCTTTATTCTTTTGTTTGCCCCAATGTTTTTTAGAAGACTCCGGTGTGTGTTTGGTATTGTCCTTTTTGGAACTACCTTTAAGATGTGGCTTATTTGGTCTGGCTCCCAAATTATCTCGACCTATAGATGTCCAGGTGTCTGCAATAATTTTGGTAACTTGTGCGCCAGGTCTACTACCGCAACTTGTACGAGGCTTTGGGTATCACCAGTGCTGTTGCTTCCCCTTTAATATTGCTTAATATGATTGAGGAAACTGTAGAAAATTGGCAATTAATTTCATCCCCAAATCCAGGGCAGGGCAGCCCTGTTTTCGCTTTGAATCTGTTTTAGCACTTCAGGCAAAACAGCAAGTGATGGTGTACCATGAGTTACGGTATAAATGGTAGCACAGATTGTACCCCAGGTGGCACAGTGATCTACTGGGGCAACCAGTAGGAGACTGGCTTAGTATAAAGTGTCCACCTATGGTGAGGTACTGTGCACTGAGTCCAGGCAACCCTTAGTGATAGTGTTTAGGTCCCTGATAAGCAAAGCTCTCAAGGGGTAGCTGTGGAGAGCAGCTCAGGCTTATACAGGAGGGTGTAAAGCGGGTGCATTTACCACACAGTTGGTCAGTAAGCCTTCACACAAGAAAGAACCACACTAGTGTTTACAAAAATACACTAGTATTTATTGACACAACACTAAGAACTAACTTGGTATAGCGCCTGCCCAGAGATATCAAATACACACAAGAAATACTTTAAAAATAGTAGCATAGACAAACACATGGGGTCCTATAGTAGGGCCAAACCATATACTAAGAAATTGGTATGTGAGGTAAGTACCAAAATGAGACTGATACCCAAGGATGGAGAAGCCCAAGGGAAGCACGGAACCACCAAAGGTAAGTAGCTGGGAACCCCTAAGCGCCCAGGTGAAGAGTGGATACACCGGGTCAAACGTCCATAGGATAACACAGGGAATTTCGCAGTTGGTATTTTAGTGTTTCAGGACCCTTCTCAAAGGACCCTGAGGACACCAATTGGATCAAGGGAGGTTGGAGAGCCACCCCATCCATGGATACCCAGGGAACCAGGATAACTACACCAGGGAGCACTGGTGCATAGGTGCGAAGTGGTGTTGAAACCGCCCGTTGAAGCCAATGGAGGATCTTGGAAGTCGGAGGCTGCAGCAACTCGTGGACCAGGATGGTAGAACCCAAATGTGGATTTTGGACGAGAGGTACCTGAAAGCAGAGTGGACAGAGTCAGAACCAACCAGAAGTATCCAGGAGGTGCAGGAGCACAATACCACCCCTTGGCAGAGGTACTTGCTGTAGCACGATGGTCTTGATGAAGCACCGGTGGAGCCCAGGCGATGATCTAGGAGCACAGGAACTGGCAACAAGCTGTCCCACGATGGTTGAAGAATGCAGGAGGGTCAGTGACCGGCTGGACAACCAACACTCCCTGGCAGCCGCAACAGTCGGGTCAAAGGAAAAGATGCTTGGTTGCAGACCAGCAAGGTCTGTGGTACTAACCCAGCAAGGGTAAGTCGGGGCTGGCCCTCAGTATACAGGAGAGCCATCGGAAATTGTTGGAGTCTCCTCGAGGACCCTCTGGAAGCAGGCACAGGGAGTCATAGGGAATCCTCAGCAGCACACAGAAGATGGTGGCCCACGGTGCAGAGGATGCAGGCAGGACGTCGTTTTTGGAGCTGTGCAATGCTTGATGCTGGAACTTCTTGAAGCTCGAAGATCTTCGGTGAGGAGAATCAACAAGCCTTGGCAACGGCAACCAGACTTTGGTGCACAGGGATGCGATTCAAGTCGGCTGGAGAGGGAGTGCAGTCTCCCAAGTTGTTGGGAAGACTGGTTATGCCTCTGGAGAGCCAACAAACCATGACTTGTGTTGCAGAGCCGGACGTGTCCATGGAAAAAGGATCAGCAAACCAGTTGTTGACATTGAGGTGCCTGCGGATGCAAGGAAGTGACTCCTTCACTAGAGTGTTGGACATTAGCGACACCCCTAGTCACTCTAGGAACGTGCCTCCCCTAACCCCGTCTCAGGACCACCCGATCCCTCTCCAATGGACCACAACCACCTGAGGATTGCCCCATACACCTCGATCAACACACACAGGACCCCAGCTCCACCAAACCAAGGCCCCTCTAATTCACCCACCGTGCCCCGACCTAACCAACCACATTCCCGTAACTCTGGAGCAGTTGTCATCCCTCGCTCCGATCACCTCTCCAACATCTCCCCCATTCCCTCTCCCACTAGCGCTATCCTACATAATTCCCTCACTCGTCAGCTGGCTCGCCCACTCTCCACCAGGCAGTCAGCTAACCTCCCTTCCCCTAACCTCCCTCCCAGCGCCCACTCTCCTTGCTCTCCCGTACATCAGAGAGGGAACTCTCCCTCAGCGAATGTCCCCCCTCCCCTTCGTCCCCCTGCCATGTACTCGCCTACGCCCTCCCTATTGATCAACCCCCCTCCTCCACTTCACAAGAACCATAATCCACATTCGGATCCCGCTGCTAAGCTCAAGGAAATAAACCAGGAACTTATAATTCTCAAAACTGTTATTCAAAATCTCATTAACTCCACCAAGGAGCTCGCCCTTGATCTCTCTTCCAACAAGACCTCGCAGGAGATCCTGCATATGTTCCAGCTGGAACCCCCAGTCCTGAATTGGAATACCACGCCCTAACTAGGCCCGCCAGATCCAAAAATCAATTATCAGAACTAGATATTCTTCCCTCCTCTGAGGTTACAACGCCCCGCATTCGTCCATCTCAGTCCCTGCTAGAACCTCACAAACAGCCCCTTTAAATGCCCCTAGCTCGACCTATCCCAATCAAGGCAACACGGAAGCCATACAAAACATCACATCCAACCCTCATAGAGCGCCCAGACACAACGCCAATGCCTTAAACACTAATAACCTCATGCAGATCCCCACTACACAGCCCTCGCTCACTGCCCACAAATCACACCTGAAATGCATGTTACTTAACTGTAGATCAGCGGTGAAACATGCCACGGACCTTGCAGATCTCATCCTTGCCCAAGATCTTGACCTCCTTATCCTCACCGAAACTTGGCTCACTGACTCCTCAGGCCCCATCCTTGACATTCTTGTCCCTCCCAGCCACAACATTATCAGACTCGACCGAGTTAAGAAAACGGGAGGTGGCATAGCTTGTATCTACCGCAACTCTCTCTCAGCAAAACAGTCCCCTTCAGCTAATCTCTCATCCTGTGAATACTTATGTATAGACATCACTAGCACACACAGACCGCTATGCAGCCTGCACATCTTCTACCACCCCCCAGGAGATAACCTCCCTCTAATTGAACAAACTATGGAAACCATCTCCTCCAACCTGGGCCGACACTGCCCCCAGATCTTCTTTGGTGACTTCAATCTCCATTGGAATGACCTGCGTGATCAGGCAGTTAACACTCTCAAAAACTTCCTAACTGACCTCTCCCTGACTCAATTCTGTGACAGTCCCACACACAACTTAGGCTCGACCCTAGATCTAATCATCTCCAACTCCATTCATCTCGAATCTATTCTCCCCTGTGACTGGTCGGACCATCACTATAGCAACTTCCTTATCCTTGAAAGCTGGAATTTCAAAAGTTCACAACCACTAAAACTAAAACAATGGAAAAGATCGCTCCATAACACAAACGTACATGAGCTCATATCTCGCTGCAATGTCTCCCTACCGCCGCCTGCAAACTTGACCGACGTTCACGACCTCACTGAGCACTATAACAACACCATGTTGTCTGCCCTTAATGCAACGGCCCCCCTTCAACTAAAAAGAATACCCATCAAAGACTCCAAACCATGGTTCAATGACAGCCTAAATGCTGACAGCCGCAGCCTAAGACTAGCTGAACGCACCTGGAGATCCACTCCATCCACTGACCTTCTAAAAACTCTGAGACTAAAAAGAAGTAGATACAACAAACTCATTAGAACGGCGAAAGTTACCTTCTTCAAAGCCCAACTTGACAAAGCCAAAAATCGCCCGAAACTGCTATTTGAGCTGATTAAAATACAATCCAACAACACCTCTATTCAATCTCAGCTCATCTCTCGCCCTCAGCCAAACTGCGACGCTGTCGCTGACTTCTTCCTCGAAAAGGCGAATAAGATCGAATCAGATCTAGAGTCTGCTTTACTCGAACTCTCACCCTCTCCTGACGCCTCTTTACCCTCGCCCCTTCCCACGCCTCCCTGTCTCTCCCCCAAAAACAATGCCTCTTGGAGTCAATTCACAACCCTCAATGACACTGACATCCTCAACATACTCTCGACCCTGAAACCTTCAAATCACTTCAATGACCCCCTTCCCCCCAACTTCTTTAAAGAAATGATAGGATCACTAGTACCGCTCTGGTCCAAGATCATCAACGCCTCTCTTCTTCAAGGTGAGATCCCGGACTGCCTGAAGGCTGGCCTAGTGCTCCCTATTCTCAAGAAACCCTCGGCGGACCCGGAAGACTTGAATAACTACCGACCAATCACAAACATCCCTACCCTTGCAAAACTACTGGAGAAATGTGTACATGAACAACTGCGCAAATACATTGAGAAATTCCAACTTCTCGACCAATTCCAATCGGGCTGCCGCACTGGCCACAGCATCGAAACGGCCATCAGTCATATAGTGGACGATGCTCTCACTTTGCTTGACCAGAATGAAGCTTGCCTATTAATTCTACTCGATCTCTCATCTGCATTCGACACTGTCAAACATGACAATCTACTCAACCTCTTGGAATGCAGGATGGGGCTCTCAGGCACGGTCCTTAAATGGTTTGCCTCTTTCCTCAACAACAGAATGCAAAGTGTCAAATCCAATCAGACTCTATCTAACCCCAGTCCCTGCATGCTGGGTGTCCCCCAAGGGTCCTCACTCTCCCCCACGCTCTCTAACCTTTTCATTGAACCACTGACTGTAATACTCAAAGCATCCAACATCCAATATCACATGTATGCGGACAACACCCAACTGTACATGAAAATATCCTCCCCTGAAGACATCAAGTCACTTAACGGAACCCTGCTCAAAACCCTAAACTGGCTAACTTCCAACCATCTCAAACTAAACACCCTTAAAACGGAATTCCTCCTCATCTCACCCACTAGGCAAACCCCCACTGTTGTGAAATATCTATGTAACCTCACCGCTCTCAACAGCACACCACACATCATTAATTCCACGAAATCACTGGGAATTGTGCTAGATAAGAACCTAAACATGCAAGATCACATCAGAGCATCTACCAAAGGAGCGAACTTCCAACTGAGCATCCTAAGAAAACTCAAACCCTACCTCCCCCAAGAAGACTTCAAATCGGCGGTCCAAGCACTAGTCATCTCTAGACTAGAATACGTCAGTGCTACTCTATGCGGACTGCCGAAACTCAGTTTAGCCCCCATCAGAGCATCTCTAAATGCTGCGACTAGACTGATCACCGGCTCCAAGAAGACCAACCACATCTCGCCGGACCTGAAATCGCTCAACTGGCTTCCTTTTGAGGCAAGGATCCAGCTAAAAATTGCGTGTATGACCCATAGAGCACTACACTTCAATACCCCACTCTACCTGTCAAATAAGCTGGAACTCTCTGGTGGCTCCCGGCCCTCAAGGAGCACCAGCACTCTGCTGCTTAAGCCAAAGAAATGTAAAAAACTTAAAACCTACAATCGTACATTCTCTGGCATTGCCCCGAGAATCTGGAACTCCCTACCCGTGGAAACCAGACTGATTCCCTCAACACTTGCCTTCAAAAGGGAAGTTAAAGCTCTACTAATGAGCACTGCGCTGAACTAGAATCTTTCTCCTCTTGCCTCGATCCTGTTTAGTTGTTTTACCTACATCTCATTTGCTGCGGCCCATTTTCGCCCGCCATATTGTCCTTATCTGGTCCTGTTGTTTATTGCCTTACATGTTTACTTTTCTCCCTCAGCTATCTTACTATGTCTTCCACAACCGTATGTAAAGCGCTCTGATACCCGCTTGGGTCATGTTCGCGCTATACAAAACTTTAAATAAATAAGAGAGATTCCTTCGTGCTTGGATGAATGCAGAGCCCTTGCTGACTCAGGGGTTGCACGGCCACAGAGTTGCAGAAACGTGAAAGAGCACAGAGATGAAGTTGGAGCAGGATTCTTCCCACTGAGAACAGTCTTGTCTTTGTCCTGCTCGATCCAGCAGCAGAGTTGCAGTATCCAACCGCAGAATAGTCTTTAGACGATCTTCAGAAGAGAGGCAGTCCAGACTAATTTAAGGACTCACCTCTAGGGGAGCCCTTAAGTAACCCTAAAAGGAGGAAGGACATCTTCTGCGGTGACCCACCTATCAGGGGAGGTCAGGGATACTCAGCTGGCCAAGCCAGTCAGATGCTCCCAGGGGCCAAGATTCAAGGTGGCAGAATCAAGTGGCCACCTGGAGGAGCTCTGGGCACCTCCCTAGGGAGGAACTGGACAGGGCATTGGACACTCCCCTGTCCTTTGTGTAGTTTTGCACCAGAGCGGGACCCAAGGGCTCCTGAACTGGGCCAAACTGGTATATGCAAGGAGGGCATCAAATGTGCCCTTCAATGCAGTCTGGTTGCGCTCGGAAGCGCCCCCACCCTACCTAATGCTAAAGGAGAGATGATCACACCTCTCCTTCGCAGGAAATCCTTTGTTCAGTGTCCCCTGCCCATCAGCAGGGGGGAGCAGAACAGTGTCCGAGGTTGGCAGCAGCGTGGGCTGGCAGGCTGAACATGTAAGACTACACAGGTAGGTATTGAGGGGTCCTCTAAGGAGCCCCACAGTACATGGTATCATGCAGCTAACACTGGAATCGGTGTAGTTGCATGATTCCAACATGTTTGATACCAAACATGACCAGGTTCAGAATAGCCATTATGTAGCTGGGCATCTCTACTTGCCAATGTCCATCACATACCTTAAAATGGCTACCCCTCACTTACAAAGCCCAGAGAATGGAATCCGGGGTTTGTAGGCGTGCCTCAGCTCGTGCAGGGGTACCCACACACTTGGAACCCTGCACCCTGCTCTTGGACTGAAAGTTTTTCCTTAGGGGTGACTTGTAGGTTTAAAGTGCAGTGACCGGGATATAAGGGAAACCTTATATCTAAAGTGAAAGGTGCAAGCACCATTTCACGCAGACTGCATAGCAGTTCTGCAGACATAGTTTGTATAGACTCCCATGGGTGGCACAATACATGCTGCAGCCCATGTGGGACCCCTGGTACACCAATTCCTCTAGGGTACCTCAGTACCATATACAGGGGACTTACAGTGGTACCCCAGTATGCCAATTGTGGGGTGTACAAAGTAATTACCATCAAATTTAGAGGAGAGAGCATGGCCACTGGGGTCCTGGTTAGCAGGATCCGAGTGAACTACAGTCAAAACACTCTAACACCAGGCAAGAAGTGGGGGTATCTATGCCAGAAAGATCCTACTTTCCTACAAAACCCCCTCCTAAACGAAAGAAAATAAGACTAACCTTGCCCAGTTGAGTCTTCATTTTCTAAGTGGAAATATCTGGAAAGTCCATCCATGTTGGCTTGGTTACTCCCAGGTCTATGCTCCACTGTTCTACAAGGTCCAGACCACAGCAAAGGCCTCCCTCTCAATAGCTGACCATCATTTCTCTCTGGGGGTCAACCTTCTGCTGATAAAAGGTACTGGTTGATCCAGGCCCTTTTCATTCATTTGTGGCAGCACTGCTCCTATTCCTATCTCAGAGTCATCTATCTGGACAATAACTTGTTTGGAGTAGTCAGGACACTGCAGAATGGGAGCTGAGCACATGGTCTTCTTCAGGGCTTTAAAGGCCTCTTGACAGCTAACTATCCAATTCACCTTCTTAAGCATCGTCTTAGAGCTGAGGTCATGAAGGGGTCACAATGGACCCATACCCCTTAACAAATCTTCTGAAATAACTGTTGTGTAGTTCCTATAGTACCCCTGCAGGACCTGCGCGTTTGGATAACATATACTGTGGGCTTGGTGGCAGACTGACTCCGTGCACCCCCACCGTATATGTTAGCCTGGTTTGCATTAGCTAGCTCACAGTGCCACTAGAATCTCCTCCTCTCGGGGAGAGATTAGTTTCTGGCAACCTTAGATCATGACAACCCAAATTCCTCAGAATCGTGGAAACAATGTACTACCTTTCGCTCAGTCACTCGTGCTTACTTATTCGGTTTGTCTCAGAGAGTTACACAAAATAAACAGTCGGGCGTTTCAATAAGTATTTATTGAACAGTTGTTATTCTAGTGTAAAATATATGTGCTGCGGCAACCAGCAGACAATAGCAGAGATATATTATCAGCAGTACGATAAAAGCAAAGGGATAGAACAGTTCTACCATATTGCGATAATCATGAATACATACATGAATATAAAAGCATTATGCAAGTGCGCGTACTCCTACGATGCCTAACTAGATGTACCTGAGTGTACCTAGCATATGTGTAGGTCTAAAACCTAAGAGCCAAGAATCCTTCTAGGATTTAGTCGAACCCCCATACCTGAATAGAGAGAGTGTGGGACCCCGTCCTGGTCTCGAGTTGGACACCCCGCCAGGGCTGTGTCAGACCGCTGTCAGCTGGAGCGACTGCATGTAGGAGCCTCAGCGTCTCTGGTCAGTGTGTCAGCATGGAGGTCTCGGTTCCCTCTGTCTTACCGGGGCAAGATGTGGTGTATTTATACCCTAAAGAGTCTCGGTCCTCAGTATGGTTTGTATTGGTCTGTCGTTAGACATGAGGAAGACGTCAGGGGTGAACTTTGTACATGCATATTATGCAGGTGGTGTATTCCTAGAAAGCCATGCATAATTGATGAGTACAGTGTGGGCCTGTGCTTGGGAAAAACCCTGCTGTATTCAAAACCACAGGATAGATAACGTTCAGCCCTCAGAGCACGTTGTGTACTAGCAAGGACCAATTTAGGTGAAAGATCATGCCTATATAAGGAATCATGACTATAATAGGACATGTACAGTTATGACCATAATTGGGCATATGCGGCTATGACCACAATAGGGCAAGTACGAATATGACCATATATGGGCAAATATGAATACGTCCATTTTAGGGCATGTATGAACGGGTCTACATTAGGGCCTCTATACGGGACATAACATAACCAGTCAGGCCCAGAAAAGCTCTGACCTGAGTCTAGGTAGTGGGAGCAACCCAATCCGCCATGGTTTCGATTTTGCCCCAATATACAACTTTACTCTGCCCTATCTGGCACTTAATAGCCTTGATATTGAGACCTGCCTTCTGCAGGGCCTCCAGTACACTGCTGAGGTGGACCAGGTGATCCTGCCATGTGGAGCTAAAGACAGCCATATCATCTAGATATGCTGCACTAAAGTCTTCTGAGTCTGACAGAACTTGATTCACCAACCTCTGGAATGTGACAGGTGCATTTTTCAAACCAAAGGGCATTACTGTAAACTGGTAGTACCCTCCAGGGGTTGAAAATGTTTTGGGTTTTGCAGCATCTGTGAGCCTGATCTGCCAATAGCCTGCAATCAGGTCAAAGGTACTGAGACACTTGGCGGAAGCCAGAGTATCTATCAATTCATCTGCCATGGGCATCAGTCTTAGTGTCTATGTTGAGGCCTCTGTAGGCTACACAAAACCTAATTTCTCTCTTTCCACCCTGGGAATGAGGCTTCGGTACAAGGACTACTGGACTAGCCCAGGCGCTTTCTGAAGGCGCAATGACCCCCAACTCTAGCATCCTCTGGACCTCTGTCGTAATGCAATCCCTGACATGGTCAGGCTACCTGTAGGTTTTACTCTTGACAGGCAGACTGTCACCTGTGTCCACCTCATATGCACACCTGGGGCCGTATTACATAAAGTGCCCCGGGGGCTCAACGGGCATTTGCGCCCACTTTGTCCGCCCCTGGGGCACTTTGATATTACAGAAGGGGCTACAGACGGTTGTGCGGCCCCTTCTGTAATACCAATAGCGCTAGCGCACATAAATCGCCGGCGCTATCTTCAAGGGGGTGGTCCCTCATTTGCATAGGGGGTTGGCCCATGCAAATGAGGGAATCCCTTTGCCTCTGCTACCGCTCCGTATTACCGACGTGGGCGCAGAGGCATAGAAGCCCTCAGGAGGTGCACTGAGAGTGAGCCATCTAAAAGGTGGTGCACTGTCAGTGCGCCCCCTGATGGCAGCCCTCTGGAAGGGAGAAAATGGTCCCATGGACCCCCAGACATCCCCTTGCAGGCGGGTGCAGTCACTGACTATGCCCGCCTGCAAGGGTATTTCTAATCCTCTTCAAAACTGCAGGCTGGTTACCGCCTGCACTGTGGAAACACGGAGCGGCTGTAAAGCAGCCGCTCCTTTTTTCACAGGAATGCACTGCCCCCAGGGCAACACGAGTTCGCCGCTGCCCTGGGGGCAGTGCATTCATGGTAATAGGGCACATTTCCTCTGTTTGTGCCCGACGCAAACAATGAAAATGCGCAATTACCAATATAGGGCCCTAGGTAGTCTGACTGGGTATCAGGGAGAAGAGTTCTGGGAACTGACTGAGAAGCTGTCTGCAGTCAGCTTGATGCTGGTTAGTAAGGCTGTCTGTCAAGACTACTCCTTCAACTGAGCCATCAACTGGATAGTGTGAGAGGAGATCAGGGAGAGAGTCACTCTCTTCCTCCTGTCCCTCATCAGTAGCCATGAACAAGCTCATGTCAGCCCTGTCAAAGTAAGGCCTTAGGCGGTTCACATGAAGCAACATGTGGGGGCTTCTAGGAGTACCCAGGTCCACCAGGTATGTGACCTCACCTTTCTTCTCCAGGATGGTATGGGAGCCAATTCACTTGTCTTAGAGTGCTCTTGGGGCCAGAGGCTCCAATACCTATACAATCTGCCCTGGCTGGTAAACAGTCAGAACAGCCTTTTGGTCATGCCATAACTTTTGAAATTCTTGGCTGGCCTCCAGGTTTTTTCTGGCCTTCTTCATGTATATAGCCATACGTGAACGCAGACCTACCACATAATCTACAGTTTTTTGCTTAGGAGGTTTGAAAGGCTGCTTTCATCACTCCTTCACTAGACAAAGTGGACTCCTAACTGGATGTCAAAACAGAAGTTCAAATGGGCTGTAGCCCACCCCCTCCTGTGGAATCTCTCTGTATGCAAAAAGAAGGCAAGTTAATAGGATATCCCATCTCCTCCTGAGCTTCTCAGATAGTCCCATAATCATTCCTTTAAGAATTTGTTGAATCTTTCAACTAACCTGATACCCTGTGAGTGGTAAGGTGTGCTAAATTTGTAATTCAGCCCACATTCCTTCCACATGGCCTTCGGGTAGCCAGACATGAAGTTTGCATCTTGGTCTGACAGCACCTCCCTAGGAAAACCCACGCTGGAAAAAATTCCTAAGATGACCTTGGCAACTGCATGAACTGTAGTGGTCCTAAGGGGGATAGCTTCTGGGTATCTGGTGGCATAGCCCACCACCACTAGGATATAACTGTTCCCAGAGGCTGTAGGAGGGTCTAGGGGACCTACAATGTCAATCCCTAACCTCTCAAAGGGAACCCCAATCACTGGCAGTGGGATTAAGGGGCCTTTGTATTGCCACCTGACTTACTACTGGCTTGGCAGGTGACACCGGAGTGACAAAACTCCTTGGTATCTTCAGGCATGTGGGGCCAGTGAAAGTGTGGGGCAAGCCTGTCTCAAGTCTTGCTTTCCTCAAGATGCCCTGCAAGGGGTATATCATGTGCTAGGGTCAGTAGGAACTCCCTAAACGTTTGAGGAACAACCAACCTCCTAGTAGCACCAGGCTTGGGGTCCTTAGCCTCAGAATAAAGGAGTCCATCCTCCCAATAGACCTTGTGGGTCCCACTGACATCTCCTGCCTCTATAGCAGCTTATAGTCTGAGGCTCTCAAGAGAGGGGCAGGCCTTCTTCTACAGACCCAATTCCTCCCTGGAGAGTCCCCCTGCTCCCAGCAGCTCTGCCGTGTCAGGCCCAAGCTCCCCTGGAGCAGTCTCCACACAAGGGGCAAGATCATCTTCCTGAGAAGACTGATCCTCACATGAAGTCTGGTGGGAGGATAACTTCTTACCCTTCCTGCCTCTCTTGCTGGTAGCAGTCTGGGCCAGTATTTCAGGCTCCACTGCTCCTTGATTTACCTGCTTCTTGACCTGTGCTCTAGTAGCCACGAAAACACTTTCAGGGAGTCCAAGTATGGCTGCATGAGTCCTTAACTCCATTTCAGCCCATGCTGACATCTCTAGATCATTGCCCATATAACACTCTAAAGGAATGTTAGAGGATACCACAACCTTTTTAACGCCAGTAAAAGCTGAGCATGACCACTGCCGTGGGGTGGCTATTAGTGATATTGTCTGCATTGGTTACTTGGTAAGTGTGCCCAAGTAAGAACTGCTCAGGTGACACCAGTTTTTTAGTCACCATAGTGAGACTGGCACCTGTGTCCCTCTAAGCCTCTGCTTCAATACAATTGATGAGGGGATGCTGCCTGTATTTCCTCATATTAGGAGGCCAGGCAGCCAAAGTGGCAAGGTCAGTACCACCCTCTGATATCAGGACAGCCTCTTGTCTCTGACTAGACCAGAACTCACTGTAGTATCCAAGGTGAACCCAGCTACATCCTGTTGGGTTTTACTGCTACTAGTGCTACTGCTAGGGGCACTAGGTGAAGTAGTAGCAGTATTGGTGCCTTTCTTATGACAACTAGGATCAGATGTCCTATGGCCTTTTTGTTTACAAGCAAAGAACCAATCAGGTTTATTATTAGAAGAAGAGAAGGATTTGGACCCACCCCAGAGGAAGATTTTTGTGGACCTGAAGAAGACTCTTTCTTGCTATCTTTGTTTTTACTTAGATTTATCTTTCTCTTCTGGTCACCCCCCACCAAGAGACGCATTGCTCACTCTGGTGTGAACCTGTATGTCTGCCTTCTTTCCCAATTCTTGGGGAGAGATCAGAGTCTACCAGGTATTGGTGTAGTTTCACAGACACTCAGTTATTAAGGATGTGCCCTCTCATTATCAAATTATACAGTCCTTTATAGTAATGGACATTACTACCATATAACCAGCCTCCCAGAGCCTTAACTGCACAGTCTATTAAATCAAACCTTGTCTTGTAAAGAGGTTTTCTGAGTATCTCTGAACTTAATCCTGTATTATTCACAAGTAAGTTCTAACCCTTCAATAAGTACCTCTCTCAAAACCTGATAGTTGTCTGGATCCTCTTCTCTAACTGCCAAGAGTTTGTCTCTGCCTTTGTCTGTAAAGGAGAGCCACATGATAGCTGTCCACTGCTTCTGGGAGACCTTCCTGGCCCTCTCTATAGCAGTAATCCACTTGTGGCTATCATCCCCAGTTTTGTAAAGGGGCCCAATCCTGCTAAGATTCCTAGAATCAAAGTGTTCCTCCTTGACTTTGGACTCTTTATTGCTGCCACCATTGGGGTCTAACCCCAAGTTCTTCCTCTCCTTCTCCACTTCTAGGCCCTCCCTTTCATGGGTCAACTGCTCCATCTTCAACTTGAGTTTGGCCTTCTCAAGTTTGAGCAGGTTGTACCGCCTGCCTAGGATGGCCTCATCTAAATTGAGAGTGAGTAGCCCCAGAAATGGATGCTGAGAAAAGTGAGGATGAGGATAAGGAAGACCTCCTCCTCCTCCTTGGACAACCCTTTGTACCAACCCAGGTGGAGTGAAAGTGGGCACATAGGCATGACCTCCTCCAGTACCACCAGTACCTCCCTCTACAGGTATAGGGTTGCCCATAGGAGTTTCTCCTGACTCCTCATGGCCATGTCCAGTGACAGAGCCAGTAGTACTAAGTACCTGTTGTCCTGTAAGGTTATCTCCCTCACCAAGGTCTTCCTCCCCTAGTGGCCTTCCAGGATTCTGGAGGTCATCTTGAAGGAATAACTCCACAGGAATATACCTAGTGGGGTTTCTACCTGTCTTGAGTTGTCTAATCCTACACAGGGTCCATAGTTCCTAGAACATAAGGGCACTGTACCCAGTTACCTTTAGTCTGACTAGGCTACCCATTAGACAACATGGTACTAGTGTAGTGTAGTGTACCCTACTCTAGTAATCTAAACTTCCAAAAAGGTTGGAGAAAGGGCTATGCTAGACCCTTGACAATTAACCTAAAAGTTTAGCAAAAGTCTTACCTATCAAGTATAGTGTATTTGCCAAAGGTAGTGGTGGTTTCTTATGGAAAACTTACTTATGACTAAGTGGTAAAGCAATGCAAGTCTTTATCCCAACCGCTGCACCACCAGTGTGGGAGGCTGGCTCAGTATAAAGTGTTCACCTATGGTGAGGCACTGTGCACTGAGTCCAGGCAGCCCTTAGTGATAGTGTTTAGGTCCCTGATAACCAAAGCTCTCAAGGGGTAGCTGTGCACAGCTGCGAAGGCTTATCCAGGAGGGTGCAAAGGGGGTGCATTTACCACACAGTCTGTCAGTAAGCTTTCACACAAGACAGAACCACACAAGTGTTTACAAAACTACTCTAGTATTTATTGACACAACACTAAGAACTAACTTAGTATATCTCCTGCCTGGAGATATCAAATACACAGAAGAAATACTTCAAAAACAGGTAAGTAGCATAGAAAAACACATGGGGCCCTATGGGGGTGGGGCCAAACCATATACTAAGAAAGTGGTATGTGAGGTAAATACCAAAACGAGACTGAGACTCAAGGATGGAGAAGCCCAGGGGAAGCACGGAACCACCAAAGGTCAGTATTGGCGCATGCAGGTGGTGGGTGTTGCCAGGGTTCACACACAGTGGGACAGGACCCAATCATTGGTATGGCACGTACCTGTCAGATGGCTTCACCCATGGGCCACCTTGTGTAAGATAAGGATTCCAGAAATGTGATAGGTTTGTGCCAGAGGTAAGTACGTAAAATCCTAGGCTAAATAATCCCAAGTTCTGGATTGCCGTTGTGGACACAGGAAGTAGAATACTGTGTTTTTATTATTTTCTTCTTTATTCAGTCTCATTCCTATCTTCATGATTTATTGATGCTTAATTTTCTTAATGAGCCTTGAAAAAGTCTTTGGCCCGCTGGCCCTTTGGGCGAAACACATGTCGGCTGTTCTTGTATGTGCTTGCATTTGAATAAAGAAGAAAATAATAAAAGCACAGTATTCTACTTCCTGTATCCACAACGCCAATCCAGAATTTGGGATTCTGTACCCTAGGATTTTACTTACTTACCTCTGGCACAAACCTATCACATTTCTGGAATACCCACCAAAGGTAAGTAGCTTGGGACCCCTTGGCGCCCGGGTGCAGAGTGAATACACTGGGTCAAACATCCATAGGATAACACGAGGAAAGTTGTGATTGGTATTTTAGTGTTTCAGGACCCTTCCCAAAGAGCCCCGAGGACACCAATTGGATCAATGAAGGTTGGAGAGCCATCCCACATGTGGATACCCAGGGAACTAGGATACCTACACCAGAGACCCCTGCTGCATAGATGCGAAGTAGTGTTGGAAATGCCATTTCAAGCCAATGGAGGATCTTGGAAGTCCAGAGGCTTCAGCGGCTCGTGGACCGGGACAATAGAACCCAAATGTGGATTCTGGATGAGAAGTACCTCAAAGCAAAGGGGACAGAGTCCAAACTACCCGGAGGTATCCAGGAGGCGCAGGAGCACAATACCACCCCTTGTCAGAGGTGCTTGCTGTAGCACGACTGTCTTGATGAAGCAGCTGTGGAGCCCAGGCAATTATGCAGGAGCACAAGAGCTTTCCACGAGCTGTCTCACATTGGTTGAAAAATGCAGGTCAGTGGCC
This sequence comes from Calotriton arnoldi, assembly GCA_963921515.1. Lineage (NCBI taxonomy): Eukaryota > Metazoa > Chordata > Amphibia > Caudata > Salamandridae > Calotriton > Calotriton arnoldi. Next base: position 2,496,623 of record CAWUFW010001335.1, on the reverse strand, counting down.
GGCGGGACCAACAACAAGCCTTGACAGCTTCAACAGTCTGGTCAAAAGAAAAGATGCTTGGTTGAAGACCAGCAAGGTCTGTGGGACTAACCCAGCAAGGGTAAGTCAGGGCCAGCCCTCAGTATGCACGAGAGCAAGCAGGAATCCTTGGAGCCCCTCGAGGACCCTCTGACAGCAGGTACAGGGAGTCATAGGGAAACCTCAGCAGCACACAGAAGAAGAAGGCCCACGGTGCAGAGGATGCAGGCAGGACGTCGTTCTTAGAGCTTTGCGATGCTTGAATGGTGGGACTTCTTGGAGCTTGAAGATCTTTGGTGAAGAGAGTGTAGGAAAGAGCCCCTTTTTACATGTTTATCCCCCCCTTTTTGCCTGACATCTGATGCAACCTGACTTGATTTCCCCTTGGTCCCTGCCAATCAGGCTCTCAGGGGCCTGTGTTCTTTCCCACAACTGTACATGTGTACCCCCAATTGGCACCTCTCTGGCCACGTGTAAGTCCCTTGTAAAAGGTACCATGGGTACCAAGGGCTCTGTGACCAGGAAAGGCCTCTAAGTGTAGCAGCACAGATTGTGCCACCCTTAGAGGTCCTGTACCTTAACACACACACACTGCCATTGCAGGCTGCATGTTTTGGTGCAGAGAAAAGTGAAGAGTCGACATAGTCCACATCCCTGTGGGTCATGCCTGCAGACCACTGCCTAAGGCCTAGGTAAGACACCCCTCTAGCAGGGTGCACTAGCCCTAAGGTGAGGGCACAGAAGCATGAGCCCTGTACCCCTACAGTGTCTAAGTCCATTCTTAGACATTGTAAATGTAATAAAGCCATGAAGAGTATATGGTCTGGGAGTTGGTCACTACGAACTCCACAACTCCATAATGGCTTTACTAAAAACTGGGAAGTTTGGTAGCAAACTTCTCAGGACATTAAACCCACACTGATGCCAGTGTGGAATTTAATGTAAAAAGCACTCAGAGGGCATCTTAGAGGTGCCCCCTCAAAATCGACCAGCCCTGGTGTCGTTCCTGAATGGCTGCCCACCATTTGCTGCCACCAGACAGGTTTCTGGATAGAGGGCCTCCACTCTCTGGGTCCAGAGACAAAGCCCATCCTGGGCAGAGGTGTCATGCCTCCTCCCCCAGGATAGGCTGGGTCCGCGAAAGGGGAAGCTTCAAAGACCTGCTGCCCTTGGACGCTGTCCCTGCCTTTTGCTGCCCCCAGCAACTGGCTCCCATCGGTTCTGACCCCCACTTTAAGCAGGAGAATCAGCGGGGAATCCAAGTTAGGAGGAGAGGTGTGCCCACCTTGCCCACCCCACCCCTCAAGTGAGGGAGGCGAGGTGAACGACACATCTCAGTCCCCTCCATCTTGAAGATGAGGGTACTCCGCCAATTAGGAAGAGGCTCATGACCCCCTCCAACTCGAGGGTGGCATAATAGGGGGTGTACCCACCCCAAGGGAGGGACTCATTGGTCCCAAGCTGCACACCCCTTTAACGCCCCTAAATTTAGTATTTAGAGGCGTCCCTGAACCTTGCCTCTTCAGATTCGATGAAGAAAGAAAAAGGATCAAAGAGCCGTGCTGACCCAGGAAGAAACCAAGGACACCAACTGACTTGGCCCCAGCCCTACTGGCCTGTCCCAACCACGACCTGCCTACAGTGAAGAAACCAGCGTGTCCAGCAGCAGCAAACCCCCAAAGCCCGGAGGACCTGCCCTGCACTCAACTAACAGACTCTGTCTCCTGTTAGCACCGGATTTGCTCAAACCAAAGACTCTGCGATTCTGCACTACTCTGCGGCACAGGAGCAGGGAGATGTCCATGGAACCCACAAGGTCTATTGGGAGGAAGGGCTCCTGTACACTGAGGCCAGAGACCCCAAACCTAGAGCCACTAGGAGAGTGGTAGTGCCTCAATTGTATAGGGAGTTCCTACTCACTTTAGCACATGGCATTCCCCTAGCTGGACATCTGGGCCAGACCAAAACTTGGGAAACATTGGTCACCCACTTTTATTGGCCCGAGATGTCCCAAACAGTGAAGGAGTTTGTAAGTTCCTGTATCACCTATCAAGCCAGTGGCAAGACAGGAGGGCACCCAAAGCCCCCCTTAATTCCACTACCAGTGGTTTGTGTTCCCTTTGAGAAGGTAGGAGTGGATTTAGCGGGTCCACTTGAACCTCCCACAGCCTCAGGAAATAAATCTATACTAGTAGTAGTGGATCATGCTACTAGGTATCCTGAAGCCATTCCCCTTAGGACTACTACAGCCCCTGTGGTAGCCAAGGCCCTCATTGGTGTCTTCACTCTTCACCAGGTTAGGGTTCCCTAAGGAGGTAGTATCAGACCGAGGTACCAACTTCATGTCTGCATACTTAAAGCAGATGTGGGATCAGTGTGGGGTGACTTACAAGTTCACCACACCTTGTCACCCACAAACCAATGGCCTTGTTGAAAGATTTAATAAGACATTGAAAGGCATGATAAGGGACTCCCTGAAAAACTCAAAAGGAGATGGGATGTTCTGTTGTCCTGCCTGCTTTTTGCCTACAGAGAGGTGCCTCAGGAGGGAGTAGGGTTTTCACCCCTTGAACTTCTGTTTGGCCACCCTGTAAGGGCACCACTCTCTCCTGTGAGGGAAGGATGGGAGCGACCCCATCATGCACCAAAGCAAAATGTGGTGGACTATGTACTAGGCCTTCGTTCCAGGATGGCAGAGTACATGCAGAAAGCAACCAAACACCTTGAGGCCAGTCAGGAGCTCTGGTATGACCAAAAAGCTGCACTGGTAGAATTCCAACCAGGGCAACAGGTGTGGGTTTTGGAGCCAGTGTCCCCAAGGGCCCTCCAGGACAGATGGAGTGGCACTTACCCTATCCTAGAAAGAAAGTGTGAGGTCACCTATTTGGTGGACCTAGGCACTAGCAGATCCCCCAAAAGGGTGATCCTTGTGAACAGCCGTAAGCTCTATTTTGACAGGGCTGATGTAACCATGCTGATGGTTACTGATGAGGATCAGGAGACAGAGAGTGAATCTCTCCTTGATCTCCTCTCTTACAACCCCAAAAATGGGTCAGTAGATGGAGTTGTCTACTCAGACACCCTTTCTGCCCAACAGCAGGCTGATTGCAGGCAGGTTCTGCAGCAGTGTGCACAGCTATTTTCCTTGACCCCTGGTCAGATCCCCTGGTGTACCCATGATGTGTACACTGGAGACAGCTTGCCTATCAAAACAAAAATCTATCGCCAGTCTGACCAAGTCAAGGAAAGCATCAAAGCTGAAGTCAGCAAGATGCTGGAGTTGGGGGTCATTGAGCCTTCTGAGAGCCCCTGGGCCAGCCCGGTGGTCTTAGTCCCCAAACCTCATCCACAGGGTGGAAAGAGAGAAATGAGGTTCTGTGAGGACTACCGAGGTCTCAATGCTGTCAGCAAGACAGATGCCCACCCCATCCCCAGGGCTGATGAGTTGATAGATAAGCTAGGGGCTGCCAAATACTTAAGTACCTTTGATTTGACTGCAGGGTACTGGCAGATTGGCATGGCCCCTGGAGCAAAAGAAAATACAGCATTCTCCACACCTGATGGGCACTTCCAGTTTACTGTGATGCCCTTCGGTTAAAAGAATTCCCTTGCCACCTTCCAAAGGTTGGTAAATCAAGTCATTGCTGTGTTGGAAGGCTTCAGTGCAGCTTATCTTGATGATAAGCAGGATCACCGGTTCCACCTTGGGAAGGTTTTACAGGCCCTGCAAACTGCAGGCCTAACTACCAAGGCATCCAAGTGCCAGATAAGGCAGGGAATGGTGGTATACTTGGGCCACATTGTAGGTGGAGGCCAAGTCCAATCCCTCCAAACCCAAATCCATACCATTCTGGATTGGGAAGCTCCAACAACCCAGACCCAAGTCAGAGTGTCCCTTGGCTTGACTGGGTACTATAGGAGGTTTGTGAAGGGATATGGGTCCATTGTGACCCCCCTCGCAGAACTTACCTCCAACAAGATGCCCAATACCTGGGCGGCAGGTCCTTTTCCTATTTGGTCCCTTTTTATTGGAGTAAGCTACCATACTATATTAGGACTTGTACGGATCATTTTTGCTTTAGAAAATTACTGAAGAGAGTTTTGTTCTGAGCTGGTTGCGCTATGCTGCTTGGCTGCCTGGCCGCGCCGATCTACTCCTCGGGGTGATTCAAGCGTGTTTTAAATGGCATCAACATTAACATAACAGGAAAGTGAACTGGACAGTTGGCTGCCAAAAGGCTTTTGACACCCTAAAAGAGGCAATGTGCTCAGCTCCTATTCTCAAAGCTCCAAATTACTCCAAGCAGCTTATAGTGCAGACTGATGCATATGAACTGGGTATAGGAGCGGTCCTAACCCAGACAAATGATGATAGAGAAAACCAACCTGTTGCTTTCATAAACAGAAGGCTACTCCCCCGGGAGCAGCGTTTGAGTGCCATTGAGAGGGAGGCCTTTGCTGTGGTCTGGTCCTTGAAGAAGCTAAGGCCATACCTGTTTGGCCTCACTTCCTAGTTCAAACCGGCCACAGACCTCTCAGATGGCTAATGCAGATGAAAGGAGAAAACCCAAAACTTTTGAGGTGGTCCATATCCCTACAGGGAATGGACTTTACAGTGGAACATAGACCTTGAACTGCCCATGCCAATGCAGATGGTCTATTCAGATTTTTCCACTTAGATAATGAAGACTCTCTTGGGAAAGGTTCGTTTCATCCTCTTTCATTGGGGGGGGGGGGGAGTGGTGTAGGAAAGTGCTCCTTTTTGCATGGTTATCCCCCACTTTTTATATGTGAAAAAACATTTAGGAAACGTAATACATAGTGGACTAACAACTTTACATCAAAGATATGTAAACACCCAAAAACTATTCCATATCACAAATACATTTTTTTTTTTGTTCATTCAATTATCATCTATTGATGTACTTTTTATTTAAATAAAAAATATTTTATAGAAAATCAGAATTACATACAATTTCATATATATATCCGTCACATTATTATTTAATAGATTGCTGATCTATGTATTTCAGACATACTTTCACATTCATACTTGTCTTTCTCTGATTTCTTAAAGATTGTGAATCTCCATTAGATACAATGTTGAAACTAGAGCATGATCAATACATTAATTATCATGGTAATCAATTTTTGTATAGATTGAGTGAAAGTTTGTTTAGCACTTTTCTCGGTATAGATAATACAAATTATTCAAAACATTGTCACACTTGTTAGTGTCTGAGTATACATAAGATAAGCGAGGGCATTCATATATGCCATGGCTAGAAATGTGTCCTACGCGCGTTTCGGCATTACGCCTTCATCAGGTAGCCATGTAAGATATGAAACCTAAAAGAAGGTTAAAAATATGGGGGTTACATATTGACAGTCCTACTTAAATTCATACATTTTATTAAAAATATACAGGTGATGATTCCATTGTCACAGGAAGAAAATAGCCCAGGATCAGGAAAGGGTATGGATAGAAGTCCTGTATAGTTTGAAATACAGATGAAGGAAAAGACTAGAGTTTGAAAAGGTAGTTTAGAAATAGTGCTCACCCGCAGATGTGACCACAATCTTAACAAACCCCTGTGTGTAAGTGAGAATGGTTCTAAAGAAATCTAGGACAGAAAAATCTAATTATTTTGGAAGGATTAAGGTGCATAACTTTTCCTGATCCTGGGCTATTTTCTTCCTGTGACAATGGAATCATCACCAGTATATTTTTAATAAAATGTATGAATTTAAGTAGGACTGTCAATATGTAACCCCATATTTTTAACCTTCTTTTAGGTTTCATATCGTACATGGCTACCTGATGAAGGCGTAATGCCGAAACGCGCGTAGGACACATTTTCTAGCCATGGCATATATGAATGCCCTCGCTTATCTTATGTATACTCAGACACTAACAAGTGTGACAATGTTTTGAATAATTTGTATTATCTATACCGAGAAAAGTGCTAAACAAACTTTCACTCAATCTATACAAAAATTGATTACCATGATAATTAATGTATTGATTATGCTCTATTTTCAACATTGTATCTAATGGAGATTCACAATCTTTAAGAAATATGGGATAATAGAAAGACAAGTATGAATGTGAAAGTATGTCTGAAATACATAGATCAGCAATCTATTAAATAATAATGTGACGTATACATATATGAAATTGTATGTAATTCTGATTTTCTATAAAATACATCAATAGATGATAATTGAATGAACAAAAAAAAAAAAAATGTATTTTTGATATGGAATAGTTTTTGGGTGTTTACATATCTTTGATGTAAAGTTGTTAGTCCACTATGTATTACGTTTCCTAAATGTTTTTTCACATATGCTATGTAGACCCTAATTTAGGAAACATTATTAGGGGTACTCCTTTTTGTGCAAACTGCTATCCCCCACTTTTTGCCTGCCATCTAATGCAACCCGACTTGATGTGCCCTGGGTCCCTGCCAATAAGGCTCCCAGGGCCTGTGTTCTTTCCCAAAACTGTACATTTGTACCCCCCATTGGCACCTATCTGGCCACATGTATGTTCATTGTAAAAGGTACCCTGGGTACCAAGCGCACTGTGACCAGGGAAGGCCTCTAAGGGCAGCAGCACAGATTGTGCCACCCTTAGAGGTCCTGTACCTTAACACACACACACTGCCATTGCAGGCTGCGTGTTTTGGTGCAGAGAAAAGTGAAGAGTTGACATGGTCCACATCCTTATGGGTCATGTCTGCATACCACTGCCTAAGGCCTAGGTAAGACACCCCTCTAGAAGGATGCACTAGCCCTATGGTGAGGGCACAAAGGCATCAGCCCTGTACCCCTATGGTGTCTAAGTCCATTCTTAGACATTGTAAGTGTAGTGAAGCCATGAAGAGTATATGGTCTGGGAGTTGGTCAGTACAAACTCCACAGCTCCATAATGGCTTTACTAAAAACTGGGAAGTTTGGTAGCAAACCTCTCAGCACATTAAACCCACACTGATGCCAGTGTGGAATTTAATGTAAAAAAGCACCCAGAGGGCGTCTTAGAGGTGCCCCCTGAAAATCGAGGAGCCCTGGTGTGGTTCCTGAATGGCTGCCCGCCATTTGGCACCATCAAACAGGTTTCTGGACCCCTGGGTAGAGAGCCTCCGCTCTCTGGGTCCAGAGACAAAGCCCATTTTGGGCAGAGGTGTCATGCCTCCTCTCCCAGGATGGGCTGGTCCATGAAAGGGGAAGCTTCAAAGGCCTGCTGTATTTGGACGCTGTCCCTGCCTCTTGCTGCCCCCAGCAACTGGCTCCCACCGGTTCTGACCCCCACTTTGGGTGGGAGCATTAGCAGGAAATCCAAGTGAGGAAGAGAGGTGTGCCCACCTTGTCAACCCCACCCCTCAGGTGAGGCAGGCGAGGTGAACCACACATCTCTAGTCCCCTCCATCTTGAAGATGAGGGGACTCAGCCAATTAGGAAGAGGCTCATGCCCCCCTCCCACTGGAGGGTGGCATAATAGGAGGTGTACCCACCCCAAAGGAGGGATCCGTTGGTCCCGACCTGCACACCCCTTTAACGTCCCTTAATTTAGTATTTAGGGCCGACCCTGAACCTTGCCTCCTCAGATTCGTGGGAGAAAGAAGAAGGACCGAAGAGTCATGCTAACCCAGGAAGAAACCGAGGACACCAACTGGCGTGGCCTCAGCCCTACCAGCCTGTCCCAACCACGACTTGCCTACAGCGAAGAAACCGGTGTGTCCCGCAGCAGCAGACCCCCAAAGTCTAGAGGACCTGCCCTGCACTGAACTAACAGACTCTGTCTCCAGTGAGCACCGGATTTGCTCAAACCAAATACTAAACCGTCCGAGTCCGGACTCTGCGATTCTGCACCAAGGCCCAAGGTCGAGTGGCCCCATTCTCCCAAGAGGTCCCCTCTGCAATACTAAGTTAGGATTTGGTGACCCATGACTTCTCAAAAGCTTCAAAACTAACCTGTAGCCTTTCCTTGAAGGGTCCACCCGACCATGAACGAAGGCGGCAAGACAACTGTTCCCTTGACCGAAGTGGTCCAGGAAGTATGACAACATCTGTTCGATTAACACCGATTGCGACCTCTCGCGGCCTAAAGAAACCGACGCCTAAGACACCTCAGCCCTCGACGCCTTCCCGGCCTTGGGTGGCCCAACCGATGGTGTGCAAGCATCCTCCTAGATCCCCAGTCTCCTTCCCAGTCATTGGTCGCCTCCAAAAAGTCCTCCCAAACAAGCCTGCAGCTTTCTGAATCTGACGGTCTCCACTGAGAAGCCCAAGGACCCTGAGGTCTGCTTTACCTCCTGCACCCGGCCGCCTCGGTGCCACTGGTGGTGCAGTTCTTGTGTCAGTCGTTGGCCCCTGCAGTGCCGACTGCAACCTCAGGAGCCTTGCTCCCACATTCGAGTGGCCTGCTTACCAGCTGACCCCGATCAAATGCCCCCTTAGCCCCGATGGCTAACCTAGGGCCCCTGCACTCTGCACCCGGCCGCCCCAGTGCCGCTGGTGGTGCAACTAGACTCCACCTGGACCTAGGAGAACCTTGGTCCTAACCCTCCAAAACCCAACCTTGTAAGTCCGATACTTACCTCTGAGCTTGATAATCACTTTTTCTCCAGCGGGGACCCATGGTATGAGATTTTGGGTATAGAGAGTGTTCTCTGTAGAACTTCTAAATGCATGGGGAAAAGTGAGCGCTATTATAAAATAAGTTGAAAGTAATTGCTGTGTAATTCCTATTATCCTGAAAAGCAATATCAACCTGTAACTGTTAACACTATGAGATCAACTGCATTTCCTTGTACAGTCATGCATTTGCCAGTATTTATATCTACCTGTACCAAGTCCTGCTTGGTTCTAAAAATAAACCATAAGTATACCTTTTTATACTTACCTAATTGGTCTGGATTCAGCCTCTGAGTGTGTGAAGTCAGCCTTGATTGAGTGAATACAATAAATGCTTAACACACCCTCCTGATAAGCCTAACTGCTCGACCACACTACCACAAATAGAGCTGTTAGTGATTATCTGATTTAGCCTCTGCTATACCTCTGGGGATCCCCTGGACTCTGTGCACACTATACCTTACTTTGGTATAGTATATACACAGAGCCAGCTTCCTACAGAGAGTAAACAAGCCTTGGCATCGGCAAACAGACTGTGCACAGGGATGCAGTTCAAGTCGGCTGGAGAGGGAGTGCAGTCTTCCAAGTTGCTGGGAAGACTGGTCATGCCTCTGGAGAGCCAACAAACCACCACCTGTGTTGCACAGCCAGGAGGTGTCCGAGGGATAGCAGGATCAGCAAACCAGTTTTCGACGTTGAGGTGCCTGCAGATGCAGGGAAGTGACTCCTTCACTTCAAAGGAGATTCCTTCTTGCTTGGATACATACAGAGTCCTTGCTGACTAGAAGGATGCACTGCCAAGGAGTTGCAAAAACTTGAAAGAGCACAGAGACAAAGTTGCAGCAGAAGTCTTCCCACCAAGAGCAGTGTTGTATTTAGTCTTGGCTCGATCCAGCAGCAGAGTTCCAGTGTCCAACAGCAGAAGAGTCTTTAGACGATCTTCAGAAGTGAGGCAGTTCGTTCTTGAAGATGGAGTTCTTACGAATCTAAGGACCCACCCTTAGGGGAGCCCTTAAGTAGCCTTAAAAGGGGAAGGACATATTCTGCAGTGACCCCCCTATCAGGGGAGGTCAGGGACGCTACACAGCTGGCCTAGCCGGTCAGATACTCCCAGGGGCCAAGATTGAAGATGGTAGAATCAAGTGGCCATCTGGAGGAGCTCTGGGCCCCTACCTATGAAGGAGCTGAACAGGGGGTTGGACACTCCCCTCTCCTTAGTGAAGTTTCACACCAGAGCGGGATCCAAGGGCTCCTGAACTGGGCCAAACTTGTTTATGCAAAGGGGGCACCAAATGTGCCCTTCAATGCAGTCTGGTGGTGCTTGGAAGCACCCCCACCCAACCTAATTATAAAGGAGAGGTGGTCACACATCTCCTTTGCGGGAAAGTCTTTGTTCAGCGTCCCCTGCCCCAGTTAGGCTCATCGGCAGGGGGGCAGAACAGTGTCTGGTGTCGGCAGCAGCGCAGGCTGGCAGGCAGACCCTGTAAGGCTACACAGGTAGGTATTGGGGTTCCCCTAAGGAGCCCCGCAGTACATGCTATCATGCAACTAACACTGGAATTGGTGTAGCTGCATGATTCCAACATGTTTGATACCAAACATGACCAGGTTCGGGATAGCCATTATGTAGCTGGACAGCTCGACTTGCCATTGTCCACTACATACCTTAAAATGGATGTTCTGCACTTATAAAGCCCAGAGAATGGAATCTGGGGGTTGTAGGGATGCCTCTGCTCGTGCAGGGGTACCCACACACTTGGAACCCTGCACCCTGCCCTTGGACCTTATATCTAAAGTGAAAAGTTCACACACCATTTCATGCAGACTGCGATAGCAGCTCTGCAGACATAGTTTGTATGGACTCCCATGGGTGGCACAATACATGCTGCAGCCCATTGGGGAACCCTGGTGTACCAATGCCCTGGGTACCTCAGTACCATAAACTAGGGACTTACAGGGGTTCCCCAGTATGCCAATTTTTGGGGGTTCAAAGTACTTACCATCAAATTTAGAAGAGAGAGCATGACCACTCGGGTCCTGGTTAGCAGAATCCCAGTGAGCTACAGTCAAAACACACTGACATCAGGCAAAAAGTGGGGGTATCTATCCCACAAGATCCTACTTTCCCACAGAACCATTCCAAGTGGCAAGCACAAAGTGAGAATTGTATGTTTATTCTGGGGTCCCATTGTGAGAATCCTGTCTATCTTGAGGGCCCATCTGGGGAGACACTGCTTCGAGCTGATTTTATTTTGTGCAATTCACAAAGGAATTTCCCCCCGTTGGTGGTAATCTTTCCCATAATAGCATTAATAGTTACAGGACTAATCGCAGGCACAGCTAACTGTAGCTGGACAGATTGAACATCCCTCGCTGGATCAGTTGTTATTTTGTGCATAACAAAGTGTGTTAAACATCTGTATAGTCTAACTACACCAGTGAAGACAGTGCGTAATTCACCCGTATTTAGCGGTCCCAACTTTGGGTAAGGCATTTAGCCGGCTAATGCAGGCCATGTAGCCCCGTTATGGCTGTGGGGACCCAGTCAAATTTTGTGTAATGCATGTGGTAGGGTGCCTTGGAACCAATTTGTGTGTTCCTGAAACGTTAATGGTGTTTCTAAGTCATTATAAACTCTGCATTGGTGTGGTAAAGCAGATTCAGTGTACGTGTGAAATGTTAGTGTATTTGCATCTATTGCCCGAAAAGTGACCCATGAGTAAAATACTTCAGTTATATAAGCTACGTGAGCCTTAATCACAAAAATAACATCTTCACCCCCATTAGGTAGCCCATGTAATGTTAAATGTGTTGTTATAGCATGTAGGAAGCTGGCTCTGTATATACTATGCCAAAGTAAGGTTTAGTGTGCACAGAGTCCAGGGAGTCCCCAGAGGTATAGCAGAGGCTAAATTAGGTAAGTACTAACAGCTCTCTTTGTGGTAGTGTGAGCGAGCAGTTAGGCTTATCCAGAGGGTGTGTTAAGCATTTATTGTATTCACTCAATCAAGACTGATGGCACACACTCAGAGACAGAAACCAGACCAATTGGGAAAGTATAAAAAAGATATACTTATGTTTTATTTTTAGAACCAAGCAGGACTTGGCACAGGTAAGTGAAATATACTCTCAAATGCCAGACTTTACAAGCAAATGCCGTTGTGGTTGAATTTGCAATCGTTAGAGGTTTGTATTGGGTTCAAAAACAGTTCAAATTACATAGTAATTACTTTTGGAATACTTTTGGATTACTTTTAGATTACATCAACTACTTGGGGTGGTATGCATAGATGCCACACTGGAGATCTCACAATACAAGGTAAGTAAGACTTTCGAATGTTTGCAGTTTAGTTACTTTTTCTTTCATACAGAAGTTCAGTTCGACAACATTTTTAGGAACAAAACTCATAACATTGGATCCTATGGGAGAAAATGGATTAACGGTTCTCAGGTAAGTAAACGACTTGCGAGTGGGCGTTTTGGGGGTTAGGACCAAGGTTCCCCAAGGTCTAGGTAGGCACTCAAATTGCGCCACCAGCGGCACTGGGGTGGCCGGGTGCAGAGTGCAGGGGCCCAACGTTAGCCTATGGGGCAAAGGGGGCCTTCAGTCATGGGCCGCTTGCGAACCGGTCACTCGTATGTGGGAGCAAAGCTCCTGGGGTTAAGGTCAGCACTGCATGGGCCAACAATCGGCGCAGGAGCTGCACCACCAGTGGCACAGGGGTGGCTGGGTGCAGTGTGCCAGGGACCCAGTGGATTCCAATGGAGACCTTCGGTTCGGCAAAGAGGCTGCAGGCTCGGGCAGGGAGACTTCTTGAAGGCCGACCACCGGCTGGAGAAGTTGGGTGCTTGGGGGATGCCTGGACACTGCGTTTGGACCACCCAAGGCAGTGGGGCATCGGGTGCAGGGGTGTCTTTTGGCATTGGGTCCTCTTACCAGGTCCGGTTGCGGTCGGGGGAATCCTTCAGGTTGAGGCTGCAGGCATCGTCTTGAAGCTTGAGGGAGGACAGGGATCACCAGAACCCAGGTCAGGATCGCTGGGGAGACCACCTTGTGGTGATGGGCCACTCGAATTTGGGCCATGGGCATCAGGTGCACAGTGGTGTAAAATCACAGAGCCGCCTGGATCCGGATTCTGTGGGTGAGTCTTTGCTTGAGCAATTCCGGTGCTCACGGGAGACAGAGTCTTTTAGATGAGTGCAGGGCAGGTTCTCCGGGCTATGGGTGGCTGCTGGCTGCTGGACACGCTGGGGTTTTGCTGTAGGCAAGTTGAAGTTGGGACAGGCCTGTAGGGCTAGGGCCAAAGCAGTAGGTCCTGGTCCAGCACGGCTCTTTGGTCATTCTTCTTTCTTCCTCGCATCTGAGGAGGCAAGGTTCAGGGTGGCCCCAAAATACTGAATTAAGGGACTTTAAATGGGGTGTGCAGTTCGGGACCAATGGGTCCCTTCCTTGGGGTGGTTTCACCCCCCTATTATGCCACCCTCCAGTGATTGGTTTGGTCCCCTCATCTCAAAGATGGGGGGCACTGAGATGTGTGCTTCAACCCGCCTCCCCCACCTGAGGGGTGGGGTTGGCAAAGGTGGGCACACCACTCCTCCTAGCTCGGTTTTCCCGCTGATTCTCCCGCCCAAAGTGGGGGTCAGAACCGGTGGGAGCCAGTTGCTGGGGGCAGCAAAAGGGAGGGACAGCTTACAAAGGTGGCAGGCCTTCAAAGCTTCCCCTCTCGTGGACTCTGCCCATCCTGGGGGAGGAGGCATGACACCTCTGCCCAGGATGGACTTTGTTTCTGGACCCAGAGAGTGGAGGCTCTCTATCCAGGGGTCCAGAAACCTGTCTGGTATTGGCAAATGGCGGGCAGCCACTCAGGAACCACACCAGGGCTGGTAGTTTTTCAGGGGGCATCTCTAAGATGTCCCTTGTGTGCATTTTACATTAAAGCCCACACTGGCATTAGTGTGGGTTTAACGTGCTGAGAAGTTTGCTACCAAACGTCCCAGGTTTTATGACAGCCATTATGGAGCTGTGGAGTTTGTAATGACCAACCCCCATACCATATACTCTTTATGGCTTTACTACACTTACAATGCCTAAGAATGGACTTAGACACTGTAGGGGTCCAGGGCTCATGCCACTGTACCCTCACCTAGGGGCTAGTGCACCCTGTTAGAGGGGTGACTTACCTAGGCCCCAGGCAGTGGGTTTCAGCCTTGGCACACAGGGAGGTGTGCCATGTCGACTCTTCACTTTTCTCTGCACCAAAACCAAAACACCAGCCTTCAATGACAGTGTGTGGGTGTTAAGGTACAGGGGCTCCAAGGGTGGCACAATAGGTGCTGCAGCCCTTAGAGGCCCTCCCTGGTCACAGTGCCCTTGGTACCCATGGTACCTTTTACAAGGGGCTTACCTGTGGCCAGAGACGTGCCTATTGTGGGTACAAAGGTACAGCTTTGCGAAAGACCATAGGCCTTGGGAACCTGATCGCTAGGGACCCAGGGCACACCAAGTCAAAGCACATCATCTGTCAGGCAAAAAGTGTGGGGTTATCATGCAAAAAGGAGCACTTTCCAACACAGCAGGTCTGCAATTCTCAGGAATATTAATTACATTCACCATTTTAGTGAATGGAATTCAGAGAGGAAGTTACTGTAGTGGGGTGTCCTTTTAAATGTTTATGGTTGAACAACCTACAAACAAAAATAGGTGATTCCTATATTGCTGAGGAGGATTCAATCAAATAGTCAATTATCAGGCGTTTATATAGCGCAGCTGCTCACCCGTGAGGATCTCAAGGCGCTGAGGGTGGTGGTGGGGGGAGGGATGTGGGTGGGGCTGCTGATCCGTCTGGGCGTGGAGGTTCAGTCGAAGAGCCAGGTATTGAGCTCCTTTTTCCCTAACACCATGAACGTCTCTGTTAAATGGTGCATAGGGGACTTTGGGCACACACAAGAACTTATCAGGAGACCCGTTAACTAAGTAACTGACCTATGAACATTGAAGAAAAGGAAATGGACAGAGGAACCCCACAGACTTCAGCACCTAACCCACTATCCCTAATATATATGTAAATAATCTGGAACTACCCAGAAAGGTGTGTGCACACTAACAAAACACCCACTGTCACTGTGTGATTCCCATACAGGAATATAACAATTTCAACAAAATAGCACAGGTGCACCACATAACAATTTAGACAAAGAATTTTATAAAATTCATGTCCACAAGTTTTCTTCCAAGTTTCTTCTTTTATTTTCAATGAAATCTTTAAAACATAGTCCAGGTGATTTGAGACACAGCCGACGCGTTTCGTCCTTATCAAAAGGACTTCCTCAGGGCAAGTTAATGTATGATAACGATATTAATCGAAGGATTTCAGTCACCCAGAAGGCAAATTATGGCGCACAAATAGACATCCGTCATTCAATATATTATGTATCAAAGCGATTATTAATGCCTTGATCCAAATAAAAAAGGAAAGTAGGTGTATGGTGACTCCCAGTTATTAATTCTCTATCCCTATTCAGGGATTCAGGAAATATACAACAGTTTTAGCATCATTTAAGATGACCGACCGGGATCAGTCGGGCGACTGAAATCCTTCGATTAATATCGTTATCATACATTAACTTGCCCTGAGGAAGTCCTTTTGATAAGGACGAAACGCGTCGGCTGTGTCTCAAATCACCTGACCTATGAACATTGGTGGTGCCATGTTATACAGTTCCCACTAAAAACGGTAGGACTAGGTATTAGGATGACAGAATTTCAGAATTTAGGGACTGAGTCCATACACACCATCAGAGACTGTCCAACCAATTTCTAGCTAGCTCACAGTGCCTCACCCGAATCCCTAACCTTCCCATAGTGGCAGGTGATTTTGACGACATCAAACATGAAACTCTGATCCCCAAGGGAATTGTGGAAACAGATCTTACCCCTTGTGTTGTTTACATATGCATGCCCATGGTAAACACAAGAAAGGTACAAATAAAGTTTTCAATACATCTATTGAAACAATCGTAGTCTTGCATAAAAAGAATGAGCTACGATTATTAGGCAGAAAGAACAAAGCAATGTGCCCATCATAATGAACACGGTGAAAAGAATAAACAGTCCAACCATGGCAATTCTGATTTCTATATATTTCTATGTATCACTACCCTTACTCTGAGAGCATAGTGGGTGCACCTTCTGCCCAATATCTTAGGTTAGCCAGTATGACAGAGTTCAGAATTAATCGGAAACAACCACATTTCCATTCATCTCCTAAATTTAAGGTGATGTGAATGTAGGTTCATTGGGAGCTTATTATACAGCTAAGCATCCTGAACTACAAACACTGTTTCTCAAGTGCAGATTTTCTGAAACAATTGAAACCCCAAAATGTTGTCTTGTGTTGATCTTTGGTTGCAATGTGGGACGTAGTTGTGAAACATCCCTTCGCAACCTTAGATGTGCTAACGGGCGTGCCTTGTGAATGATACACCTGTGCCTTACACCTTTGGAGTAAACAAACAGAGCAATAGTGTGTTTTGTGTGTCCAGTCTTAGGCATGTGACTGACGAATAGCAAAGGATGCTCCACAAAATGTATTGGGCAGGTGAGGAGCAGGATGGAACCAAAGAAAAAATGGAGTATAATTTGGCTGGCATAGGGAGAAAAAAAGGTTACAGTGAGATGGATCAGGGCATGATAACCGTAGTCTGTTCTCATAGATTTACTAGATCAGGCCAAAGACAACTGCTGAAAGTCAGGAAGTGGTCTCCTCCCCTGTCTCCACATTGACTAGTCAGATTTCACATGTAACCTCTTTCCTTAATTAGTACATTTAGCTGTATTCTGGAAGATGAAGGGGAGTAGAAAGTCAAGACCTTGCCCTAACTGGCTGTTACAGTGAGCCCAGTCAAGGCTGAAATCTGCCCATGCCTGAAGCTTTCATTTGGTACACATTTGTCATGCAGGGCACAGAGCCCTGTCCATTTGAACCAACGTTTTGGGGTAGAAACTGGTAGATTGATTTGTAGAACATGGGCCTTCTGACTAACAGGCTGCTGGAACAGTGGTGAGAGAGCTGGTCTTTGCAATAAAACGCTGTAGAATGCAAAATACATCTTAATGAAAAATGTCCAGTTTTGCCTGAAGTGGAACTTAAATTATGGTTATATATTGCCTTTCTTTCTGATGGATACTTCTACCTGCAGGTTCTTTACGTTTGAATATCCCCAGGCACAGACTGGATCCGGAAAATGTTTGTAATAGCTCTCTGATGTTGATAGGTGGGGTTGACTCCATTGCGACATCAGGCGTGGAGTTGTTATGCTGTCACTGGAGTCATGTAGCTCTGAGACCGGCATCATAATGACTGTTACATTCTTTATGCAACTATCAACACAATCCAAGGCTTCGCTCTCTTGAGAGATTTCTCACAAATCCAAAGTTTCCAAATTTGATGCAGGTAGGGACATGTGCCCTCTTAAAAGATAGAGCTTTAAGCCCTGTGGACGTTGTGATGGTCATATGTCCATCACAGACAGGCACAACAACTTTCTGTGGTGTCTCGTATCGAGACGTGACACGTGGTCATACGACCTCTGTTGAGAGATGCATCTGCAGGTCATCAAGAAGCAGGAAGCTGAGGTTTTCATGGCTCGGTCCTAAGAAGGCCATAGGAGTTGACATTAGTTGAGATCGCGACAGAGATTGAGATCTAGCTTGAGGTCGTCACCATCCACCAAGTCTTCTAAAGAGAAGTAAAAGCATTATAAAATGAAAAAGTGTACAACTTCTTCTCCTCATCGACCAAAAACCACTGGTAAGTGTCCTCCAGTTACACCCACCGCAGAACCAGAATTAGTGAAGAGTTCCCCTGGACCCATGCTAGTGGCCCTGGATCCAATGGCATTGACTCCACTTCTTCCTTTGCGTCCTCCACCTCAACCGGCGTTGTTATCCAGATGAGCTGCCTTGGGAGCGGCTCTATCTGGTTTCATGCAGCCTTTGATGGATGTAATTAGAAGCGCTTCTGTCCCTTCTTGTGCATCAGCCAATCCCACAGGTAAGTAAGTGGGCTTTTCAGTCTCTTGTACGCCCACTACATTTGGCGCCATACAGGTTCTCCTCATGCTTCCCCAGTTTGGGGTTCCACTTGTACAATCCAGAAGGGAAGCCTTACGATTCCTTGAGCAAAGATTGAGGAGCATTTCTTTCAGGACATAGATTCAGACGATCAGTACGGAGATGATGCTAATGATCTGTTATTCAATACACTGACCCTTCAGGAAACAAGCGGTCTAGATACATCCACTGGTATAGATATTGATCCATTGCCAGTTCCTGCTTAACTAGAAATGGCTTCATTCCACTCGGTGCTCAGGAGAGAAGCATAGTTTCTTTAACTGCTTCCACCAAGAGTGGACTATTACCCTAACAGCCTTACAGATATTCTGCAGATAACTCCCTCTCCTAGTGAACCATTGCTTCCATTTAATGAAGCATTGATGGAAGTGTTAAAGGAGCCGTGATGAAAACCTTCAACGGCCCCAGCTGTTCACAGGACTATTGCTTGTAGGTATAGACCAGTTCTGGATGATCCTAATTTGTTTTCAACCCACCCATTACAAGAAAGTTTGCTGGTCCAAAGTTCCTCCACCTTCATTCCAGATGCATTCCTAACACACCCTCCAGATAGGTAATAAAAAACAACTGAAGACTATGGGTAAAAATTGATTTCCAGGAGGAAGTCTTGCCCTCAGAACTATTAATATGGCTTGTCTTCTTAGGTGTTACACTCATACACTGTGGGATATGGCAGCGGAGGTCCTTGTCCTGCCCTCGGTGCAGGTCAAGGCTTCCTCATCTGAACCCCCTTTTGCCCTTCAATGAGGCACTTATGGATGTCCTTATAGGCACTTGGTCCAAGCCTAGCAAAGGGGCTCCTGTTAACAGAACAATAGCATGCCGCCATCGCCCTGCACCGGGTGATTCAAGTTTCCTCAGCCAACACCCCACCCCTGAGAGCTTGGTAGTTTGAGCCTCAACATCCCACAGCACTTTCCCTTCCACTCCCCCGGACAGGTAATCCAAGAAGCTGGATGCACTTGGGAAAAAGATGTTTTCTTCCACCAGCCTTGCATTGCGGTTGGAGAACACTGCGTGCCTTTTGGGCTGTTTCTCAGACATCTTATGGGAAACGGTCACGCAAGTGCTGCCACAGGCTCCGGAGGAGGCCCAGACCGTGCTTTCCCAAGCAGTGAAAGATGGGAGAGATGCTGCAAAGTTCACCATCATGTGTAGTCTGGATACGACTGACTCATGGGGCAGTGCTGTTTCGTCTACAGTGACCTTACGGCACCACGCCTAGCTGAGAACATCTGGCTTTTTGGGGGCTGTCCAGGCCAACCTTATGGACATGCCCAAAGACAACTGCTGAAAGTAAGGAAGTGGTCTCTTCCCCTGTCTCCACATTGTCTAGTCAGATTTCTAATGTAACGTTTTTCCTTAATTAGTACATTTAGCTGTATTCTGGAAGATGAGAGGGAGTAGAAAGTCAAGACCTTGTCCTAATGGGATGTTACATTGTGCCAAGTCAAGGCTGAAATCTGTCCATGCCTAAAGCTTTCTTTTGGTACACATTTGTCATGCAGATCACAGAGCCTTGTCCATTTGAACCAATATTTTGGGGTAGAAACTGGTAGATTGATCTGTAGAACATGGGCCTTATGACTAACAGGTTGCTGGAACAGTGGTGAGAGAGTTATTTGCAATAAAATGCTGTAGAATGCAAAATACATCTTAATGAAAAAATGTCAAGTTTTGCCAAGTTTTGCCTGAAGTGAAACTTAAATTATGGTTTTATATATTGCCTTTCTTTCTGATGGATACTTCTACGTGCAGGTTCTTTATGTTTGAATATCCCCAGGCACAGACTGGATCCGGAAAACTTTTGTAATAGCTCTCTGATGTTGATAGGTGGGGTTGACTCCATTGCGACTTCAGGCGTGGAGTTGTTATGCTGTCACTGGAGTCATGTCCCCATGCTTCCCCAGTTTGGGGTTCCACTTGTACAATTCAGAAGGGAAGTATTATGATTCCTTGAGCAAAGATTGAGGAGCATTTCTTTCAGGACCTAGATTTAGACGATCAGTATGGAGATGATGCTATTGATCTGTTATTCAATACACTGACCCTTGAGGAAACAAGCGGTCTAGATACATCCACTCGTATAGACATTGATCCATCGCCAGTTCCTGCTTAACAAGAAATGGCTTCATTCCACTCGGTGCTCAGGAAAGAAGTAGAATTTCTTGAACTGCTTCCACCAACAGTGGACTATTACCCTAACAGCCTTACAGATATTCTGCAGATAACTCCCTTCCCTAGTGAACCATTGCTTCCATTTAATTAAGCATTCATGGAAGTGTTAAAGGAGCTGTGATGGGATATGGCAGCCTTGGTTGCACACAATTTACTTGACCACCTAAAATACCATTTTATGAATGCAGTTATGAGAGACCAAGAGACTTCTAAACACCGATTACCTAGACTCTGTAGTAGTAATCCGACTGTGAAGGAGCACGTCTTGCTGGTGGGAGGAAGGATATCTCTTTTTTTCTACAGTCCTTGAAGGCTATTACTTCAGCCCGTTGGGTCCTTCCGATCATAGAAAATGGGTATACCCTACTCTTACTCAGGCACCCATCCTTTGTACCCCTCTCTCTTCCATGACTCAGTGGGTCCTGCAGCAGGAGGTGGTAGTCCTGCTGCAGAAAGGGGTGATGGACATAGTGCTAGAGCAGGAAGTTGGGTAGAGGTCCTATTCTTTGTGCTTCCTGGTTTCCAAGAATAACCATGATCTTTGTCCAGTCCTCAACCTTATTCCTGAATTAGTTCCTAAGAAAGGACAAGTTAAGGATGCTGTCCCTGGCTCAGATTTTACTGGCATTGAACTCGGAAGACTGGATGGTGTTGATAGACCTGCAGGATGCTTACTTTCACGTTCAGATCCTGCCGGCTCACAAGGCTCACCAATATTTTCAGTTCACTTCATCTTCTCCACATCTGTTTCGTCTACAGTTGTTTAAATCCCACCCCATGTGCTCTGGACTGCCAACAAATAGGCTGAAACTGCAGACGCATATGTGGTGCTCTACCAACCAACCCAAAAACATGCTCTAAATGTTCTGTTGTGAGTAGTCCTTAAGAGAGGCGTACTCTTCCACCAATGTTTGTCTGGTTTGGGAATGATGAAATATTTACCCAGGTTTTCTGTGGCATCTAGTCCGTCACACCTATTTGTTTGTGTGGTATTTATACCCAGTCCCTACCCTGCCTGGCATCCCTGAACCTGTTGAATTGTCTCACATTTTACATAGTAGGAATACAACTCATCTGTACACTTCCTCTCTTATTTTATAAGTTCTGTTCTTTGTCTATGAAATTTGCCATGACCCAGTGGGGCAAAGATGAAACCAATCGGGTCTCATTGACGATGATAACAAAGGCCATTAGGGGCTTTTTGTGGCACCAAGTGTCATGGCCACTTTGAGGCATACTAATTGAGAAGAGAAATTAAATGCATTGTGGACTCATCTGGTCTAAATAGGATGTCCGACCACTGAAAAAAACAGTGTTTGTAAGAAATATCTAGTTTATCTGATAGAGACTTCTAGCTGCAGATTCCTTACCTTTGAATTTCCCAGGCATCAGACTGGATCCAGAAACATTTGCTTGAGCAATACCCCTGCATGCAGTCAGGTGGCTCCGTTCGGCTGTGTGTGATGTCGTCAGCATCGTTGGTGCCGGTTGTGACGTTGCGGCCACCTATATAGGCGGCACGCGGACATCCGTTCTTTTCTTTCTGTGCCGGTTAGCGCTGATCCGGAGGAGAGCTACCTCTCTGTCTCTTTTTACCAGGCTTTTTTCAACATTTTGTTTTTTCTTGTGTGTCGAAGGATGACCTCTAGACGGGTAGGTTTCAAGCCGTGTGGCACTTGTCACTGGGCCATCTTCTATGCTTATGGTGTCTTGAGCGCGACCATGACTTGAAGTCGTGCTCGGACTGCCGGGCCATATCACCGAAGGCCTTGAGGGAGCGGTCTATGAAGCTCCTTGTGGCCCAGCAGTTGACCCCCATCGAGCGTGAATCCTCGGAGGTCCCGGTCCTGATCGAGGAAGAGTAGGTCACAGGACTGCTCCAGCAGCCCCAAGTCCTCTTCGTCACACTCAAGGTCCTCAGGACACATGGGGAAGTAGCATAAGAAGAAGAAGTCCAAATGGACTTCGACTTCACCTCGTCAGTCGTCCGTCGACGAGACGGGTGGGAAGCATCGTCGCTCCAGGAACAGTTACACGGATTCGTTGCCGGGTTCGACTCCACTCCTCCCCCCATTTCCGGGAGCCGGAGCATCCCCCGACCAAGTTAGAGAATTTTACAAGGCCAATGTCCGAGTATTTTAGTGGGCCGACCCCTCCGGTGCGCCCTCAGGCCCCACTGGTTGGTGGAGACCCCATCAGGTTTCACACCGACTGCTCCGGCCATGGCGCCGGTGGGGTCTCATGGATCCGATTTCGGATCCGGGTCGGTGCCGGTCATGCCAACGCGACATTCCCCGGTGCTAGTCCCGAAGTCGATGCTCCCGACGACACCTGCGCCCACCAGTGGCGACAGCCCCATTCTGATACCCGATGACTCGGAGTCGGATCAACGTCAGTCGTCATCGGCTCTGGGGCCGACAGAGCACAGAGGTTTTACGTCGTTGCTTGTTCATTTTGAAGAATTTTCAGGCCTGGGATAAGAATGGGAGGGGTGTATGGACCCTTTAGAACACCAGTTGGAGGCTCCTTGTGAGGATTTCAACTGGTATAAGGAGCTTGCAAAGGCCAGTGGACTGGACATCTCTCCAGATGCTTGTATGCTCTCTCGGGCTACTGTGACTATAGAGGAGGGGACATCTCATGCTATGGTGGTGAAGAAGGCCGCGGACGTCCTTGTCCTGAAGCTGCCCTCGGTGCAGGTCAAGACATACCTCTTGACCGAAGTGTATCAACCTGGGGCTTCCTCATCCGAACCCCTTTTGCCCTTCAATGAGGCACTTATGGATGTCCTTATAGGCACTTGGTCCATGTCTAGCCGAGGGGCTTCTGTGAACAGAACAATAAGACACCGCCATCACCCTGCACCGGTTGATGCAAGTTTCCTCAGCCAACACCCCACCCTGTTCTGTTTCACATAGGTACCCTAATATAGGCCCGGGTAATATCATACACCTTCACCTACATTTCCTCCCCTACACTACACAGTAACGGACCTTTTAGGATTGAACCTTTACCTAGTTCTAGTCCTGGGCGCAGAAGGAGGGTTTCTCCCTGAACAATAGTGTCCTATAACTTCATCAATAGACTCACACAGTATGAATGAATATTCATAAGGGTTCTTGGAAACCAGGCTGGTGCTACACCAACTGCATAATATCTACGTACAAGGTTCATCCCATACGTCATCCTCAAATCCAACAATGGTTAACACAAGAAACAAGGGACAAAGGAACCCTAGATACTTTTTGTATAAATACAGCACATCTTGCTAGGGTTAGCAGAGGGAACCAAGACTTCCAGGCCGACACACTGACCAGAGACGCTGAGGCTCCTGCATGCAGACGCTCCAGCTGACAGTGGTCTAACACATCCCTTGCGGGGTGTCCAACTCGAGACTAGGACGGGGTCCCACACTCTCTCTCTCCAGGTAATGGGGTTCGACCAAATCCTAGAGGGATTCTTGGCTTCACACCTACTTACATGCTAGGTACACTTAGGTACATCTAGATAGGGATCGTAGGAGTACGCGCAATTTTATCATGCATTCTATATTCATGTATGTATCCATGATTATTGCAAGATGGTAGAACTGTACTATCCTTTTATTTTCACTGTACTGCTAATCATATATATCTGCTACTGTCTAACGGTTGTTGCAGCACACCTATTGTACACTAGAAGAACAACTGTGCAATAAATTCTTATTGTAACACGCCCAACTGTTTCTTCTGTGTAACTCTCTGAGACCGAACAGGTGAGCACAAGTGACTGAGCGAAAAGTAGTACATTGTTTCCATGATCCTGAGGGATCAGGGTTGTCATGTTCTGAGGTTGCCAGAAACTATTCTCTCCCCGATAAGAGGAGACACTAGTGGCACTGTGAGCTAGCTAATGCAAACAGGCTAACATTTTCGGTTATATATAGGAACTACACGACATGGCGCCGCCAACTTTGGTTGGGTACTTATTTAACAGTAGAATCTGAGTAGTTCAGTCGTGCAATTCTCAGAGACCCCTACTCACAAAACGCCAGAGACGACTGGAGTGGGTGGGCACAAACTCCGCCACAGCTGAGTAGGCGAAAAAATCCTATTTATTAGCTGTTGGTTAATCAAGCTTGAAGGACACAGTGTTCCTAAAATTGTGCAAATAAAACCTTATCTTAGTTCCCTTGAACAAACTTCTTTGTTACAAAAATGACTGAGGGCGAAAATAACCCAGTAGGGGAACTACACCTCTCAGCCAGAGAAGAAGATTCAAACGCAATACAAATTGCCCCAAAATTCAGACGTGCGATCACCCTGAAACTATTAGAAAATGGTTTATCAGCTAGGGGTGGCATAGTAGCTTTCGTGATTGAGGCACACAAATCAAACAAAACAGAGGCATTTTATTCATGGGTTACATTCCCGGAAGCAGATGCAAGAACACAGACATTTCACTACTATACAGAAGGAGATGCACCAGTGGAATATGGTCGTTTGAGGACATAGAGGTTCCATTCACGTACCAGGAACACTTATACTGGTTTAAAGGCGCCCTACCCCACATAAGAAATAGAGTAAAATTAGGCCCGCTCGGAGGAGAGGGGGCAACATGGCCGATATTAGCGGCCTACACACCACATCCTGACATTGACACAATGCCACAAGGAGACTTACTCATACAACACAAGGATTTAATTAAAATCTACAGAAACTTGACACAATTCGTCATGAGGACTTTCACAGTCCAACCAGCAACAGTTGCAACAAATGGTACTCAGTCTCAGGTTACAGCAACTAAAATCACTCCACAAACATTACACGCAGTAATGGGCAAAATGCCCACGAAACATGAACAAATGCCATTCTGGGTAGCTCAGAAAATAACTCAGCTCGAGGCAGTATTCCCGAATACTACCCCGTATGAAAAACACAGAATGCTAACAATCTGCTTGCCCATGGGGATAACACCACAAGTAGAAGATTGTACCACTTGGGGTACAGTCTTTGCTGCCATTTATACCAGGACTCATGGTATTCCTTCATTAGCGGTGATACCGGATGTATTATGACAAATACAAAACGAGTACAGAGCAGAACCGGCTCTGAACTTAGGGATGAAGTTACTAAATAACTATGACCAGGTATCAGCCATAATACTAGCTAATATTAAAGGGGAAGCAGCTTCAGTGGCAATCCGCCAAAGACTAAGGGAGTACAGTCCGTTAGATCAACAACACGAACTGCCCAAAATAATTTAAACTGCATATGCAGAATTAGGCAGAGACAGTTTGGGTGGGAAAGCTTTAAAACCCCAACTGATGGGCAGTCCTGAAAAAGACAATTCCAAGCAGACACCTGCTTCTTCTAAAAAGAAGGGGGATAATAAAAAAACAACAAAACTTTAAAGGTAACAGATCTCAATCCCGAGGTAGATCTCCTCCACAGGAGCCCTCTGAAAAGAGGTACAACCTCGGGAATAAGGATAATATTAGGAAACCTGACCGGTATCAGGATACTGATACACGTTCCTCTCGTTCCTTTCAGGGCTCGACGAAAAACTCCAAGAGAGAAGGAAAGAAGGAAAAAAGAGCATACAAAGTCCAGAGATAAGCAGCACGCTTAAGACTATACTTCCAAAAAAGAAGAAAAGCCAAAATCAAAACCTCAGTTTAAGAAGAAGAAAGTTGCAGGTCTAAAGATCAGACATGCCCAGAATTCTGAGGACACAACTTCTGAACGGGGAATGGGCTCAGACGATGCTAGACAGTGCGGCAGAAGTAACAATAGCTCGCCAGAACCTGATGGAATTTCTGGTGACAGCGGACTTGAATGATTACATCACGGTGGAAACACCAGATACAAGGGTGAGCGTCCCACATAAGTTACATGAAATAACACTCCAAATTTAGGGGGTCAAGCCCAGGAAAGTTAAAGGTCTCTTTTGGAAAAACCTATCATCTGGTTATGACATCCTATTAGCTGAACAAGATTAGCTGCCAGCATTCGTTATGGAGTGCCCTAGGGGAGAAATGGTAATTTTTCCAGCATTTTCCGACCTCGTTCCTATTCATCTTAAACATGCATATGCATGGGAGTGGGCAGTTACCTTAGCTCCAGCATTGTACAAAAATCATGCCGGATGGGATGAAGATTCAGCCCACCACGTGATCCCGTTAAAAGTTTCACCAAATACACAGAGACAATATCCAATAAAGCAAGAAGCTAAAAAACAGGTCAGGGAGATCTTAGATCAACTTGAATACCAAGGGGTGATTGAAACATGCACCTCACCAATGAACAATCTTTTGTTTCCCGTATCAAAACCGGACAACTCATATCATCTAGTTTTAGATTAGACATTTAAACACATGCACAAAGACATTTGCTGACCAAAATGCACACAGTGCCGCATTAATGAATAACATTGTGCGAAAAAAATACAAAACCACACTTGATATCTCAAATGGATTTTTCTGCCAAAATATAGGGCCTGAAAGCAGGTATTTGACCGCATTCTCAGCATTGGGGTCCCAGCGACAATTTTGTCGTCTCCCTCAAGGGTATAAGAATAGTCCGGGGGTATTTTCAGCAAGAGTAACTGAGTTACTCCAAAATTTTGATGAGGAAGCATCGTCCTATGTGGATGATATTTATCTGACGGACGATGATTTAAAAAGGCACCTGACCAGGGTGAGCACCATATTATGGGATTCGCCTCTGAGGGCTAAAAATTTAATTTAAAAAAATCAAAAATCGCCCACCTCAATGTCCTGTTTTTAGGATATGAGCTTTCAAGTGAAGGAAAAAGTCTGGCAGCTAACTTTTTAGAAAAGTGTGCGCTGCTCCAACCTCCAAAATCATTAAACAATTTACAATCAATACTGGGATTCCTAAATTTCGGCAGAACATACATTTTGGATTATGCTGTAAGAGTAAAACCTTTCTACGATTTAATAAAACCTGACTTTTCAGTTAGACAATGGACACAGGAGCACACAAACATCCTACTTTCACTACAAGAAGACATGATAGCTTCAAAACACCTACAGACGCGAGTACACGTACGCAACTTAGTGATCCGTGTAATAGCGGGTCCATGCGGGTACACTTATTTGACCTTCAATGAAGGCGAAACAGTACCAATCGCTTACAAATCACTCCTGTACACAAACGCAGAAATGCGTTTCACTTCAACAGAAAAAATCCTGACAGCAGTTCAGACCGCTGTAGTGAGAGAAAGAGCCCTGGCTCAGGGAAAACGCATAATTGTCGTGACCCCAGTACCAGCTTTAGAAGCTGTTACAAAGGCTAGCATTCCAAATGCAAAAGCCTTACATCCGAGATGGATACAATGGGCTAATTCTCTTACTGCAACGGATGTTGAATACAGATTTGATCCAAGTCTAAAAACACAGGCATTTCTGCAATACGAACAAGAATATCCTCTACCAAATGAAATTTTGCCTCTAGATCAGTATGAATATATAATTTACACTGACGGATCTGCTCAACCGGCCATAGGAAGTAAGCAACAATACAGCGCAGCATGTGCAATCGTTAAAGGGCGCATGCGGGATGGAAAATTCCATCCAAGTTGCACCAAAACGCAATCTCTAGGAGACTGCACGGCTCAGTTGGCAGAGTTAAAAGTACTAATACTAGCACTGGTGAATACGGATCACGAATTCCCCACACTTATAGTGTGTGATTCTTTTTACTGTGTGCAATCATACAATGAATATTTACATCATTGGGAACAAAATGGGTTCAAAGACGCAAAAGGTGGCACAATTAAGCATAACATGCTATGGTAGTTGAGTTGAAGAACGAACTACCGAGGGCTCACGTGATTCATACACTGAGTCATCAACGTGACGGCGTTCCCGTTGAAGGGAATTCATTGGCTGATGAAGCCGCAAAGGGGGCTGTACGAACGGCTTCCGTAGCTGCAATCACTCATTCAAAAACGAGGATAGACGGTGAGATTATGGTGGCTGTTATTGCTTCAAGCAAAAACAGCGGAGCAGTACCAAAGAAATTTCCACTCAAGTACTGCTACAAGTTAGATGCAAACAACATTCCATATGCTCAGATTCCTGGAGTGGGGGACAGAGTAATACCAAATATGGATCGTAGACAAGGGTTGATTATTGCAGCACACGAGGGTTTGGACTCTGTGCATACAGGCGTTACAGCGACTATTTCATTGTTCAAACAGCGCTACTGGTGGCCAGGTCTAACAAAACAAACTAAAGATTACGTCTTGAAATGTGACATCTGTCAGCAGATAAAAGGCTCCACCATAACACGCCCGGCACAGACACCGTTATTAAAATCAGACAGACCCTTTGCTTGTGTATATCTGGACCACTGCGGCCCCTTACAATCAGATGGGGCTTACAAGTATATCATGGTTGCAGTGGATTCATGCTCAAGATTCCTATGGGTTTGGCCTCAGCGCTCGGCTGACGCTCGAACTGTTATCAAAGATTTGCGAGTCTTTATCGGGACATACGCAGTTGGCACCTTACATTCTGACCGTGGCCGGGCGTTTAGCTCTCGGGCTTACAAAGAGGCCATGGAAAGTATGGCCATAGCATTGCGGTACTCCTCTCCGTACCATCCTGAGGGAAATTCGGATATGGAGAGGAAGAACCAAGACCTAAAGCAATCTTTAACAGCTAGGGTATTAGGCAAGGGCGGTAGTTGGGTCAATAATCTATATGGGGTACAATGAGCTCTCAATAACCAGCCAAGAAGTTCTCTAGGGGGTGTCACTCCTTACGAGGTCCTATTTGGGACGAGAATGTGGGTACCTGATCTTGATTGTGAAGGCACAGTGGCGGATGAGAAACCATTTGATATCCATGATCGTTTGGCTGTTTTACAGGATCTAAATGAATCCAGGACACAACAAAGTAACGTCCTCCAGAAACAGACCGCCACTGGGGAAGTCAAGGCAAACACGGCAAGACCTGTCTGGATCCCAAAGGTTGGGGATCTGGTCAGAGAGAAAATAGCGGACAAAAAAGAATTTGGGCCATCATACAGAAAACCTGTACCTGTCCTAGCAGTTCAAGGAACAAGAACTGTACTTTTGCCGCTTCTTGCTGGAAAAAAGGAGAAAAGATTTGTCTCAATCGACTTAATCAAACCACACTATGTGGCCGATACTGAACAGTAGGCCTCGTGGACTCCACAGTAGCAGACGCCCTCCTCTAGCTACCATCCAAGAAGTTAAAACAGAAAGACTCATCACGTTCGAAGAGCCTCCTGTACGGAATGAAGGACTATGCAACAATGCTATGGGACTCATTCCCCTTGAACCGGAAGTTCAACTTCAAAATTCAATTCAAAATAACACACAAGTTGCAATTAGACCAAATACAGACATCTACGTCAACATGTCTCGACAAGAGCAAAATGCGATTTCAACAAATCCCGATGCAATTCCTACAATTGATCTAACTGCTTCTGGCTACTTCATGAACTTTGATACGTTTTCTTTGGATCCAAGTGAACCTGAAACGACGCCAGCCCAAAAATAACGCAAACAGCAAGCTAAAGACTTTCTGAACTTTCTCAAAAAGGTACCTGGTATCGCCTTGGTTAGAACTCTGGGTAATTACTGGGATACTATTTTTTCTTTTCTGGCTAGGCTTAGTTATAACTTTTAGCATGCTTATTAATGGACGATACCTTCAACAAAGCTCCGCAGCCCAAAAAGTAAATTTAATTCTGAAGCCACATCAGCCCTCACATCGTGAACAAAGAGACTTGTCATCAGTGAACATTACAGCTGTTCCTATACCGGACGGTATAGTTTGGGACAAGGTTGACTTCGATATATTCGGTCCTACTGAACTTTTAAAAATTTCTCATGTATTTAAAATTTCATTGAGTGATATCATTACCTCTAGTACATTTTCTGATGATTGGGACTCTGAAACTGTTAATAATATGTTGTCTGATTTAGAGAAAACTGCCGCATTTACGAACACTGAAATATTAGAAGGTACTTCAGACTATGACACTTTGTACTGTTACCAACATTATGGTCATCATTTCTTGCACAAATCTATATCACCTAGAAATGTTTTTGAGTACCACCAGTGGGAACATTGCCCTACCCACCAAAAAGTAGTTCGCAAACACTTGCACAGAAATTTTCATATTTTTCTGGGTTTAACACCACAGACCCGACCTCGTATTATTACAAGGTTACACCGACATCAGCACTGAAAATTATGTTGACAAACACCAAACAGATATACTCTGCTTCCTTTATCACCCAATTGTCTGAACAGGGTTTTGACCTATGGAAGGACACAATAGACTTAAAATCAGTTTGGGGTTCTAGAGCCTGGCAAGTCCAGGGAACAGAGGCGCTATTTAGAGCATGCCTCATTCCACAGCAGATGATATTTCTAAATGACACTGTGCAACAGACGTCCTGTCTTGGACTAGCCAAAAACAAGGACCTGAACACACCTCGGTTTCCAACACCATCACAGATGGAGGGATGGCAAAATTCAACTTCACAAGAAGGGGCAACAGTAGATGACATTTTACAGAACAATAGATCAGACCCTAATTGGAAGAAATGGGTGGTTTCAATCAATCAATCATGGAATTGTAAGCGCGCTACTCACCCGTGAGGGTCTCAAGGCGCTGAGGGGGGGGATCCGCAGATCTGTTTAGCCGAAGAGCCAGGTCTTGAGGGTCTTACTGAAGGTGTTCAGGGAGGGGGCGCGTCTGATGTCTGCCGGTAACTCGTTCCAGGTCTTGGCTGCAATGTGAGAGAAGGATCTTCCGCCTGCTCTGTGGATGCGTGTGGTTTCGGCCAGTGCGAGGTTGGAAGATCGGAGGTTTCTTTTGGGTACGTGGTAGTTGATTCTGTCGTTGAGGTATTTGGGTCCATTGTTGTGTAGGCATTTGTAGGCGTGAGTGAGGATTTTGAAAGTGACTCGTTTCTCTACGGGGAGCCAGTGGAGACTTCGTAGGTGTTGGCTGATGTGTTCGTGTCGGGGGATGCCGAGGACGAGTCTGGCGGCGGTGTTCTGTATTATCTGGAGTTTGCTGAGTAGGGACTTGTTGATGCCGGCGTAGAGTGCGTTTCCATAGTCCAGTCTGCTGGTGATGAGTGCATGGGTGACTGTCTTCCTTGACTCAGGGGGGATCCACGTGAAGGTCTTGCGGAGGGTGTTGAAGCAGCTGGAGGTGACGGCGTTGACCTGTCGGTTCATGGTGAGTGATGAGTCGAGTATGATGCTGAGGTTCTTGGCGTGGTCTGAGGGGGTAGGTGGGCTTCCGAGGGCGGTCGGCCACCAGGTGCTGTCCCATGCAGAAGGGGTGGTACCGAGGACGAGGACTTCTGTCTTCTCGGCGTTGAGCTTCAGGCAGCTGTTGGTCATCCAGACTGCGACGTCTTGCATTCCTTTCTGGAAGTTGAGTTTGGCAGTGGTGGGGTCTTTGGTGAGGGAGAGGATGAGCTGGGTGTCGTCGGCATAGGATACGATGTTGAGGCTGTGTTGTCGGACGATGGCTGCGAGGGGGGCCATGTAGATGTTGAAGAGGGTGGGGCTCAGTGATGAACCCTGTGGGACTCCGCAGGTGATTTTCGTGGGGTCGGAGAGGAAGGGTGGGAGTCTGATCCTTTGGCTTCTTCCGGTGAGGAATGCTCGGATCCAGTCCAGGGCTGTTCCTTGTTTGCCTGCATCGTGTAGTCTGGCGACTAGTGTGCGTTGGGAGACGGTGTCGAAGGCCGCTGATAGGTCGAGTAGGATGAGGGCTGCGGAGTGGTCTTGGTCCTGGAGGGTGCGGATGTCGTCTGTGGCGGCAAGTAGGGCGGTCTCTGTGCTGTGGTTGCTTCGGAATCCGGATTGGGACGGGTCGAGGACAGCGTTCTCTTCAATGAATGGTGTCAGTTTCCTGTTGACTGTTTTCTCTGCAACTTTGGCTGTGAAGGGGAGGAGCGAGATGGGCCGATAGTTCTTGAGGTCGGTGGGGTCAGCTGTGGGCTTCTTGAGCAGGGGTCTGACTTCTGCGCGCTTCCAGTCGTCTGGGAAGGTGCCTGTTTTGAAGGTGGTGTTGATGGTGCGTTGTAGTTCGGGTGCGATGGCGGCCGCGGCTCTGTGGTAGATGTGAGGGGGCAGGGGTCGGTGGGGGCCCCCCCCGAGTGGATGCTTTTCATGGTCGAGGCGGTGTCTTCGGCCATGATCGGTGTCCAGTTGGAGATGTTGGGCTGGCTGGTGTTTCTGGGGGGCGGGGGCCGTCTGTGGCGCCTGTTGGATGGTCGATGAAAAAGTCGTATAGGTTTTTGATCTTGAGGTGGAAATAGGTTCCAAGCTTGTCGCAGAGGTCTTGGGATGGGGTGATGTCTGTGGCTTCGCTGCGTGGGTTGGTGATTCCTGAATGACACTGAAAAGTTCCTTGGAGTTGGCCAGGATTTTGTTGTGGATGAAGTTCCTCTTGGTGGCTCTGATCTGGTTGTGGTAGTCCGTCATGGCGTCCTTGTAAGTGGTGTGGTTTCCGGTTGTCTTGGTGTTTCTCCAGTTCTTCTCCAGGCGTCTGCAGGTGCTTCTGGCTTCTTGGAGAGTGGTGGTGAACCAGGCGGCTTTCCTGGGGCGTTGTCTGTCAGGGTTGCGTAGCGGGGTGAGCTCGTCTGCGCAGTTGAAGATCCAGGTGTGGAGTTCTCTGGCTGCGTCGTTTGCGTCGGGTGCCCAGGTGTGGTTGTCTCGGGTGAGGGTGGAGTTAAGTTGCTCGTCGGTAACCTTGCTCCAGTTCCTTCGAGGTGGGCGTGGGGCTGGTTTGGGTGCCTTGGGTTTGGTGATGGCGAAGTGTACTCAGTGGTGGTCGGTCCAGGCGGCTGCGTTATGTGGCTGAATTGGACGCTGTTTCCTGCCACGAAGATGGGGTCGAGGGTGTGTCCTGCTCTGTGGGTCGGTGTGTTGACAAGTTGTTTAAGTCCGATGCTGGCGAGGTTGTCACGAAGGATAGTGGAGTTGGGGTCGCTGGGGTTGTCGAGGTGGAAGTTCAGGTCTCCAATGAGTATGTAGTTTGCTGAGGCGATGGCGTGGGGTGCGATGAAGTCGGTGATGGTGGTGGCGAAGGGTGTTCAGGGGCCAGGGGGTCTGTAGATGAGGGTTCCTCGGAGTGTGGCTTTGGGGGTGGTCTGGATCTGGAAGTGCAGGTGTTCGGTGGAGGGGAAGGTTTCGCTGGAGGTGCTGAGGCGGAGGGTGCTCTTGTGGGCGATGGCGAGGCCCCCTCCTGGGTGGTTGGGGCGGTCTTTCCTCTGGATCTTGTATCCGCCTGGGATGGCGGTGCTGATGTCGGGGGCGGAGGATGCGTTGGCCCAGGTCTCTGTGAAGAAGGCGATGTCTGGCGAGAGAGAGTAGAGAACGTTCCAGATTTCCATGTTGTGTTTGTGTACGGAGCGTACGTTGAGGAGGATGCATTTTAGGGTGTCGCCGGTGCTGGCGTCGGCGGTGTTGGAGGCCGGGGTGGCGTGAGGGTCTGGCGGCAGTGGAGGCAGGAGAACTGGCCGTGGGTCGTGTTCGGCGAGGCCTGTTCCATTCTCTAAGTCTTCCAGGGTTGAGTGCGAGGAGGGTGGTGGTGTTGTAGCGATGGGTTTTGGGAGGTCCAGGGTTCCTGGCGCTGGCCGCGGTCGGGTCGCAGATGGGCTTGCCTTTGGCGCGACCACGCAGCGGCCGCCATTAAGTAGGGCAGGTAGGAGGGAGGAGAGGCTGGGAGGCGGGAGCGGGGGAATTCCAGAGGGGAATTCCGGGGGGGAGGGGCAGCAGCGGCGAAAGGCGAAAGGAACAGGCAGGCACGAGAAAATAAAAACAGTGGTGGAATTAGAGCAAGACACAGATGGGCAAAATAACAGAACGGCTGAGAAAGGTTACGGTGGTGCGGGCAGCAGGCGCAGGAGCGGGCAGCAGCCTCGAACCTCCCAAGGAGGAGGTCGGGGTCTGGAGGCAAGAGACGGCACAGCGGAGCTGCGGGGAGAGAGTGGACCTAGACCGAGGGTCAGAGGTCTGGCCCTTAGACACGAACACATGTCAGAAAAGATTCTGGGGTAACCGAAGGGTTCAATATCCACAGGCCAGACCCACGCTATGTACAAAGAGAACATCCAGGGGTAGTAACGTCCTACAGTGTTGGGAAGTTGTGCCTTGATTGGCTAGAGACCTCAACACTCACAGAAGTGAAACATCACTTGACCGTACTCACACAAGACATGGATCTTAGGGATTTTTTTACTAGGTCCCAGGAAACCCGTCAGAAACGTTTCATATATGCTGGCATTTATGCTGCCTACAATGAAAACTGGAAAATATCCCAACAAGAGGCCGCAGAGAGAATACGGGAGATAGACCGTATTAACTTAGAAAAGGCATTAGCAGTAGTTGATAATGGGTTAACCACTTTGACCTCCAGGATCTATTCCTTAGGCAACATTGTATCTTCTGCAATAGACATACTGGAACAAGATTTGGCCATATTACAACACGGGCAATCTCAGTTACGTTCTATTTTGCTGTTAAGCTGGACACTGCAATCTTTGCGTGAAGGCTATGTGCCTTGGTGTTTTATCAACAGTACGTCTCTGTTTTCTGAATATAATCTAACAGATAAACAGGTAGAAATGGCACAAAGGGGAGCAAAATATACAATGCTGCGTATTGAAAAACTGGATAGATTACCATTCATGGTAGCGGAATCACCATCAACGGAATGGCTAATCCATGGCCACTCTGACGGTCACTACTTTTCAGTTTCAATATTGCCTTGAACAAAGGCGGCAGGCAAATATGAAAAATTGGGTAAGGAATACATTAAGGAATCTTGGGAATTACCGTACAGATTTCGATGCCGTAGTGGGGATCGAGAAGTGTTTCTTAGCGGTACAAACTGCAAGAACGCTTTAAGCGGTTCTCTCATGTGCCAGGATATTTCCCTGCACAGAGCTTGTAATGGTTCAGTAGCGAACTTGTCCTGCCACATGAAAGGGACTCCAGCAGTAGTGATTACTCCGGTATTCAGGCTACTCTCGAATGGGAGTTACTTGATTCTGAACGATCAAGGTTGCTGTGGGATGCTTCCGGGCATTGCCAATCTGGTCACTCTGAACTCCAGGGTTACTTGCTGTATGCAAGTATTGTTTCCCCCAGTAAATACAGTCAGGGAGGCACCGTTATGGCCTTCGTTGAATGTTTCCTTTTTACAGTTTGATAATTCGAGCAGACTGAAAGCCATGCTTTTACAGCAAACCGTACCCTTTACCTCCGCTCGAGAGACCTTTGATCTTCAAATCACAAGGACCTCGACTGAGACACAGGCACTTATACGTACAAACTGCCCCTTTCATTTCGCAGAAATGGTGGGTTGTATCTTTAATATGTCTGATACGAGTGGTATTGTACACCTATTTAAGACCATAAGGTCAGGATTTCTAAGCACCTTTCAGACAATCCTCGGAGTTATTCCAAATTTTATACACTCCGTATTGGGAAGCGTTTTTGGAGGTCTTCCGCTGATCCTGCTCTCAATAGCAGTTATCCTGGTTGTCATATTTTTGCTACGCAATGGACGGCCCAATCACCAACGAGATGGCAAAAGCACTCCTGGAGCGCAAATATCGTGAGCGCATGGTACAACATCTGGGCACACCTCGCCTACGGGAACTGAGCGCCTCTTGGTTCCTATCGTTTAGACCAGTCTGGATGGACTGCATCTTACCTGTTCTTCGATGCCTGTTCTGCGGAGAAGAATCTGTGTTGGATCTCTAACACTTGCAACGGACACGCCTACGGACTTGAATACCAGGCTGGAGCCCTTGAGGTCCCATGCTCGGCAATGTCCCCAGCGTAGTCCTATACTGATGGCTGCATTCCTCGAGAACCCGCAGGTGCCTTTTACTACAACTGGGTTAAGCATCAGCTCTTCCACTAGCACTCGGGTATCGACTACAGCACCAGCTGCCTCTGCACCAGCTATTGGCAGTCTGAATAACATCTGTGCTCCATTGACGTACTCTGCGAGGTGTTACAGGGACTGTCCTCTGCAACGGCAAGCAATGACGACGTTGCTTCTCCCAGCCAGGACACTTAATCTGTAATTGGCTCATCGTGTGCTGGGAAAGAATTCGGAATTTTTCCTTTTTTAATTTCAAGCCTCAGCTGAATTTGGAACACTTTCTAAAAATTGACACTTTCGC
Source organism: Calotriton arnoldi (assembly GCA_963921515.1). NCBI lineage: Eukaryota > Metazoa > Chordata > Amphibia > Caudata > Salamandridae > Calotriton > Calotriton arnoldi. The sequence continues at coordinate 2,460,448 of CAWUFW010001335.1, read as the reverse complement.
TGAGAAGCATGGCCTTCTGACGCTTGTAGTGATTTGACTTATATAAACAAACTCAATTAGGACTTCGGCTTGAGTAACAATCCCAAAAACTGATTTTCGAAAGTAAAAGGTTTTTTTTCTCTTCGTCTTTTTCCCCCTCTTAAGACTGTTTTTTAAATGATTTTACGACAATGTTTTTAAGGCTCACTGATAGTTTTTATGCGCTTTTACCTAGTAAAGAGAATAGTTTGATGGCATTTTATCATTATTGACTATTCAGAAGAGGAGTGGGTGTTATGTTTCATATAGGTACCCTAATATAGGCCTGGGTAATATCATACACCTTCACCTACATTTCCTCCCCTACACTACACAGTAACTGACCTTTTAGGATTGAACCTTTACCTAGTTCTAGTCCTGGGCGCAGAAGGAGGGTTTCTCCCTGAACAATAGTGTCCTATCACTTCATCAATAGACTCACACAGTATGAATGAATATTCATAAGGGTTCTTGAAAACCAGGCTGGGGCTACACCACCTGCATAATATCTACGTACAAGGTTCATCCCATACGTCATCCTCAAATCCAACAATGGCTAACACAAGAAACAAGGGACAAAGGAACCCTAGATACTTTTTGTATGAATACAGCACATCTTGCTAGGGTTAGCAGAGGGAACCGAGACTTCCAGGCCGACACACTGACCAGAGACGCTGAGGCTCCTGCATGCAGACGCTCCAGCTGACAGTGGTCTAACACATCCCTTGCGGGGTGTCCAACTCGAGACCAGGACGGGGTCCCACACTCTCTCTCTCCAGGTAATGGGGTTCGACCAAATCCTAGAGGGATTCTTGGCTTCACACCTACTTACATGCTAGGTACATCTAGATAGGCATCGTAGGAGTACGCGCACTTTTATCATGCATTCTATATTCAAGTATGTATCCATGATTATTGCAAGATGGTAGAACTGTACTATCCTTTAATTTTCACTGTACTGCTAATCATATATATCTGCTACTGTCTAACGGTTGTTGCAGCACATCTATTGTACACTAGAAGAACAACTGTGCAATAAATTCTTATTGTAACACGCCCAACTGTTTCTTCTTTGTGAGTCTCTGAGACCGAACAAGTGAGCACGAGTGACTGAGCGAAAAGTAGTACATTGTTTCCACGATCCTGAGGGATCAGGGTTGTCATGTTCTGAGGTTGCTAGAAACTATTCTCTCCCCGATAAGAGGAGACACTAGTGGCACTGTGAGCTAGCTAATGCAAACAGGCTAACATTTTCGGTGGGGGTGTTTAGAGTCAGTCTGTCACCAAGCCCACAGTTCATGTTATCCGAACGCGCCTATTCGGTATAGGTTATATATAGGAACTACACGACAACCCCTGAGAGCTTTGTAGTTCGCGCCTCAACATTCCACGGCACTTTCCCTTCCACTCCCCCGACCAAGGAATCTAAGAGGCTGGATGTACTTGGGAAAAAGCGGTTTTCTTTCACCATCCTTGCATTGCGGTCTGTAAACACCCCATGCCTTTTGGGCTGCTTCTCACACATCCTATGGGAAACGGTCACACAAGTGCTGCCACAGGCTCTGGAGGAGGCCCAGACCGTGCTTTCCCAAGCAGTGAAAGATGGGAGAGATGCGGCAAAGTTCACCATCATGTGTGGTCTGGATACAACTGATTCATGGGGCAGAGCTGTTTCGTCGACAGTGACCTTACGGCACCACGCCTGGCTGAGAACATCTGTCTTTTTGGGGGTGACCAGGCCATCCTTATGGACATGCTCATTGATGGTACTAGTCTCTTTGTACAGAGGGTAGATTCTGCACTGGAGCCCTTCAAGGACTCACGGGCAATGGCCAGGTCCTTGGCCCTCTTGGTAACACCTCTCTCCCAGACTGCTTTTCGCCTCTTTCATGGCAATGGAAGGGGTTTTCAACTGCGGCAGCCAAGCCCCAGCCACCGTCCTGCGCAGACTCTCCAAGTTGTGTGAGGATGTGGACACACTGCATTCCGGCGTAGTGGGAATAGTAGCCAGAAGTTGTCCGCCACCCACACCTCAGCAGCTGCATCCTCCAAGCCTTCCTAGCTTGGTTTTGCTAGACCATGGCAGTCCAGTTGGAGGGAAAATTCGACATCATCTCCTCTGCTGGCAGTCCATCGGGTAAATGGGTCTTGCAGATCATTCGGGATGGCTTTCTCTTCCTTTTCTGTCTTTTCCTCCTCCTTTACTGCCAACTCAAGAACGGCTGGTGGAGGATCATCTGCTTTTGCTCCGAGAGGAAGTTACAGCTCTCCTGGCCAAGGGGGATACAGAGAAGGTTCCGATTTCAGATGAAGGCAGTGGTTGTCATTCCCGCTACTGTCTGATACCAAAAAAGAAAAAGGTTTCCGTCCTATTCTGGACCTCCGGACCGTCAATCTCTTCTCCATAAAGGAGAAATTACAGATGCTCACGGTGGCTCAGGTCTTGTCTGCCAAGGAGACTGACTGGTAGCATTGGACGTGCAGGATGCGTATTTTCACATCCCCATTCTGCCGGCCCACAGTCGTTACATGTCGTTCAAGATAGGTCACGAGCATTTTCAGTTCACTGTGCTACCCTTTGGCCTTACCAGTGCCCCTCGGGTGTTCACCAAGGTGATGGCGGTGGTTGCAGCTCATCTGCTCAGGTTAGGGGTTTCAGTCTTCCCCTACCTGTTAAAGGCGTCCTCACCCCAGACTGTTATTTCCCTCCTCCAGACAACGGCAGACCTGCATTCGCTGAGGTTCACTATAAACGTGCCAAAGTCACACCTGACTCCTTCTCAGATGCTCCCTTTCATAGGAGCTTTTTTGGGCACAGTAGTTTCGTTTATCCTCCCAAGCAGCGAGCCCAGGATATTCAGGTTATGACACTGATATTTCAGCCTCTATTCTGTATTTCGGTGAGAATGATTCTGAGGCTGCTAGGACTCATGGCCTCCTGCATCCTGTTGGTGAATCATGCCAGATGGCGTATGCGGCCTCTGCAGTGGGAAATTTCAGTGGGCGCAGCATCAGGGGAATCTCTCTGACATGGTTCAGATCTCGGCGGGAACGGCAAAAGATCTGCAGTGGTGGTTGACAAACCGCAATTGGGTCAGAGGCAGACCCCTCTCCTTTCCCCACCCAGATCTCACAGTAGTGACAGATGCATCACTCCTGGAATGGGGCGGCCATCTGGTTGAGGTGGAGATCAGAGGACCCTGGTCTCTGGCGGAGTCGGGGCTCCACAATAACTTGTTGGAGCTTCGGGCAATCCAACTAGCATTGAAAGCATTTCTTCCCTCTGTCGAGGGAAAGTTGGTGCAAGTGTTTGCAGACAACATGACCGCCATGTGGTACTGTAACAAGCAGGGTGGAGTAGGGTTGTGGACCGTTTGTCAAGAGGCCCTGCAGCTCTGGGTATGGCTGGAACAGCGGGGCATAACCCTGGTGGTTCAACACCTGGCAGGTTCTCTGAATGCCAGGGCGGACAAACTCAGCTTTTGATACCTAGCGGATCATGAATTACGTCTCCAGTCGGAGGTGGCACAAGGTCCCTTTCAACAGTGGGGAGAGCCGTGGTTGGATCTGTTCGCCTCCGAAGAGAATGCGCAAAGTCAGCAGTATTGCGTACGGGAGTTTCCAAGGCGGCTATTGCTCGGCAACGCTTTTCGACGCGGGTGGAGCTCAGTCCTCCTGTACGACTTTCTGCCTATACCACTTCTGCCCAGAGTTCTCAAGAAGATCAAGAACGGCCGGCCCCAAGTCATGTGGCTCCGGATTGGGCATAGAGAATCTCGTATCCCGAGTTTCTTCGAATGAGCATTGATGCTCCGATCAGGCTGCCCCTTCGGGAGGGTCTTCTGTCACAGCAGCATGGGAAGGTCCTCCACCCGAACCTATCAACTCTCCACCTACCTGCGTGGAGATTGAGCGGCGACAGTTGATAGCTTTTGACCCTCCTCCTGAAGTCTGTAAAGTTATTTTAGTAGCCAGGCGGCCCTCCACCAAAATGGTATATGCCTGCTGTTGGCAAAGATTTGTAAAATATTGTACAGAAAGGTCTATTGATCCTCTTTCGGTCTCTCTTTCTGATATTCTTCTCTTTATTCTTACCCTTGCCCAGCAGGGCTCTGCTCCGGGCACTCTCCAGGGTTATTTTTCTGCTCTTTCCACTTTTTTGCTGCTCCTTGACCAACCCTCTTTATTCAAGTCCCCTATTGTAAATAGGTTTTTGAAAGGGCTTGTACATATGTTTCCCCTACGCCCTTTATCATGCCACAGTGAAATCTCAATCTCGTTCTCACGAATCTCATGTGTGCTCGCTTTGAGCCATTGCACAATTGCTCTGTCCAGTTGCTTTCCATCAAGACAGCCCTTCTAGTGATGACAACATCTGCCCGGAGGGTGAGTGAGCTGCAGGCTTTTTCATCCAAGCCTCCCTATCTCATGACATTCCCGGATAAGGTGAACTTCGCACTCGAGCCTTTTTCCTTCCTAAAGTGGTGACCCCATTCCATCTGGGTCAGTCGGTCACACTGCCCACCTTTTTCGCTCCACCGCATCCCTCTAAGGAAGAGGAGCGTCTCCATTGTCTGGACCCAAAAAGAGCATTGTCTTTCTACCTTGACTGCACAAAAGAGTTCCTCATGAGGGCTTGCGAGCCTGTTCCACCAGAGGAAAGGCTGCAAACACGGTGTTAGCGCATAATGTTCCGGTCCTGAATATCTGCCAGGCAGCAACATGGGCTTCATTGCACATGTTTGCTAAACACTACTGCCTGGACAGTCAGGCCGCAGGGATGGTCATTTCGCCTGTTCAATCCTGCAGGACTTTCTAGTCTAGTAATTTGTCTGCAGCCCACCACCAGGATGTATGGCTTGGGTATCTATTCAAAGGTAAGGAATCTGCAGCTAGAGTTCTCTATCAGATGAACAGGTTACTTACCTTCGGTAACGCATTATCTGGTAGAGACTATATCTAGGTGCAGATTCTTTACAGGCCCACCCATGCCTCCCTGCTCAGCTGATATATTTAATGCATTACCGAAGGTAAGTAACTTGTTCTATAGGGTCAAATCAAAGGGCCTTAATTGTGGATTATGTTGTTAGATGTCCTGATTAAAGAGTATATATGGAGAAACATCAATATAACTGGGCATTAACAAATAGAAAGTGCGCCCTTGGGACCAATAATGAATGCTTCTGAAGGACTGCAATAAGAAGTAAAAGCGTTTTGTTCAAGTTGTTGAGGTTTGTAGCTCAGTTCCTAGGAACTATTTTCCTTGTACTTTATTCTCTCATAATCCAGTTGGATTGTCACTCTCATGACCCCTTCTCCACCTACTGACCTATTATTTAATGCCTTTTAATGGGATAATGAGAGTGGTGTGGTGCCCGCTGATTATTTTTAAACTTTTAATTGTTTCTGTGTCCCTAATCTGAATATTCTTCTTTACAGAAATTGGAAGTCAACCTGAAGACGAATCCTGACACCTTAACAGATCTTAAATTCGTCCTTGCCACAATAGCACAAATTCGAGACATGTCCTTGACTGTGGAAATGAGATTCAATGATATCCAGGAGAGGTACCGCACTTTAGCAATGTACAATATACAGGTGAGTGTACTAATCATCCCAAGCTTCAACGTTGCATTATAGGCACAAATATTTCAGATTTGGCATGTTAGCAATGTTTGAGTCACCAGTAACATGAAAAGGTTGTGTTAGGGAAAGGCGTATTTCGTAGTTATCAAATGCACTTTTCTTCTTGCTCTGGTGGTCTTTTTTAAATCTTTCCTTTTTTAAATACCCAAATGAATTGTTTTAAATATTTTAATTGTAAATAGGAAAAGTTTTTTTATTGTATACTTTGATGGTTTGTACAGAAACCGAATAAAGTAAAGTATTGATTGATTGATTATTGGTTGTGTTATTAATCGCTAATCGTTCAATCAACAGTCAATCGTTGCGTTAAAAATATCTCTCTAATGCACAGGCAATAGGGGAAGATGTAGAGCTTGGTTTGCATTACAGACATTAATTTCATATATACGTGCATGGATGAATACCCTATGATTATCTACATATCCTAATTGTCATATTGTTGACCACAACATCAGAATCTTGTGGCAATACTACCAAATATTTTTTCGATGATTGTAATAGGGACTCAAAATGTAGCATATAACTTCAGATATTGTATTGATGATAGCACTTGGGCTTTTATGCTATGAATCAAGTAGTCCAATTAGGTGTGATCAAGTGTATAACACAAATTCTCATAATTTAAAGGTTAATTACTGAAATAGCAGACCGTGTTTGCTATCTTGATTTTATTATTACTATTAGCTGTTGATGACGGCACAACAAGGTCTTACTGTGTCCAGGATATATCAGGCCAGTGACCTGGGTTGAGCAATATAGGATTTTTGTCTTATTTTAAAATTTCTTCTTGAGTTTTCTGATGAATGAACGAGTGAATGAATGGTTAGTTTTTATATAGCGCACAGCAACTCAACGAGTGTACCAGCGCTGGCCATGAAAGAACGGACGAAGGGATCAGACAAGCACTGTAGAGTTAAAAGTTTAAATAGATGGGCAGGGTGCATTGAAATTAAAAGATTGGACATTTATTTTCAAGTTTTACATGTCCTGGTAGTGAAAAGCTCACAAATTAGTTTTTCACTACTGTGAGGCCTACCTCTTCCATAGCACATCATTGAAATTACTAATATTACATTTAATAAGCGCTAACTTTTGATTGGGAGCAGGTAGAAAAGTCATAATCTGATAGAGACGTCTAGCTGCAGATTCCTTACTTTAGAATCTTCCCCTGGCGCAAGACTGGATCCGGAACTGTTTACCCATAGCACATCTGCGCATCTCCGAATCGACTTCATCCTCCGGATGTGACATCGAAGAAGTCCATAGAGCTCCCTCGCTGATGCGCCGTCAGTTCCTTCTTTTCCGTGCTCACAACGTCTTGTCGAGGGAACAGTGTGCTTTTTGTGATATCGTCAGGGTTTAAACACTGTGGATCTTGTGAGATATGTCTATCACAGATCCTCATACCATCTGTTTGTAGTGCCTTAGAGAACACCATGACTCCAAGGAGTGTGGTTCCTGCCAGCGTCTTCAGCTGAAGGTGTTGAGAGAGCGTCAGACGAAACTTCTGGTGGCACGATTATCTGCGCTGCGGCATCGTCAGTCCTCACCGAAGTCCAGTGACTGGTTGAGGAGCGATTCGGTTGAGGAGCCACCTCCGTCTAGGGAGGCTCAAAAGTGCAAATGGTTGGTACGCAAGTCCGTCTCCGACGCGGTCTCCCAACCTTTGGTTGCAGAGCATTCACTGGAGTCCACCCCGTGCCTCCCTAAATATCTGGGGAATATTACTTTTCCCTGCAAAAGGTTTTTGGGCCTCAGTCTCCCTCTGGTGCACTTTCTGCCCCCAAGGAGAAAGGAGGTGCCCTGACTGCCTCCTCGCCGGCGGGTTTGCCTTTGGTGACAGTTGTGCCCTCTGAATCCATTATCGGATTTGAGGCGGCGCCGGTGCACAGCCCATCTATGTCGGGTCAGCCATTGTCGTCAGCGGCTCCTATTGATGCCAATCCCATTACTCTTTCTGACATTGATTCGATGCCGCAACGGCGCCGGATGTGCCGCCGATGGAGCCATCTGACTGTATTCAACCTATTCCTGCTTTTCCTACAGGAGTGCATAGTTTGGTAGGTGGAGGGGAGAATATAGGGTGTCATAACACTGTGGACAATACTGTTCAGCCTCCTTTGCAGGAAGATTGATGACTGAACTGGTGGAGGCTAGTGGACTAGAGTCCTCTCCAGTTTCAGATTTTCTTTCTCCACCTGGTATGGCAACATAGGAAACTTCTTCTTATGCTAAGGTATTGAGGAAGGCAGCTGCAGTCTTAGGTTATCAGATTCCCTCAGTGGAATTATCCACATACCCTTTGGTGGGTGTTCTTCACCAAGGTGAGACGGGAGTCTTTACATCCTTATAATGAATCTCTGTTTGACCATTTGTTAGGAGCTTGGGTGAAAACTGTAATGGGAGCCCCAGTTGACTGGGCTCTTGCCCATAGGCATCGACCCGCCCCTGGGTACCCAGTTTGTCTCATGCGACATCCCACCACAAAAGGGCTGGTGGTTCAGACTGCTGCGGCTTCGCCGGACCCTAGATCCTTCCCTTGGTTACACCAAATAGTCTAGATGGCTAGAACATTGTGGGAGGACTATATTCTCTTCTGTTAGTTCGGCATTGAGGTCGTTAAACATGGCATGTGTTTTGGGTAGATTTTCTTATGCTTTATGGGACTCCGCGGCACATCAGCTGTCTTCTCTTTCAGAGGAAGCCAGGAGTGAACTGCTGGTCGTACAAGATGGCCGGGAAGCAGCGAAATTCACCATAAATTGATTGTGCTATAGACGCCTCTGATTCTGTGGGTAAAGCAGTGGCTCAGTCAGCTGCACTGCGCAGACATGCATGGCTGCGTCAGTCTGGGTTTTCATAGCCTGTACAGGATAGCCTGAAAGATATGCCGTGTGATGGTGTACATTTATTTGGTGAACATGCTGATTCGGGTTTACAGCGATTCAGAGCTGGTCGTTGTGACGAAGCCACCTAGACATGTCTTTGAATGTTCTGCTTGAATTCTTTCTTTCTGACTTGTGCAGAAAGAAGTGTTCATATGTGGCTGTGTTGGAGTATGTATTTTACATGGTAACAAGGGTGTTTCTGCTTGAAACAGGGGTTTATGGTTCTTTAAATAACATTGTGGTTCTTTACACTTTATTTCATGACCCTTAGTTCCGGTCTGTTGGGATTACAGGAAAAGTATGGGGCAGCTATTCTGCAGAATTCTTTTCAAAGAAGTCTTATTCTTTAAAGTATATTCCACGATACGTGGCTTCCTTGATTATTATCTGCTGCTTGGTGAAGAAGTTGTGACTTTCTCCTTCAGTGCGGTCAATGACAGTTTTATTTGTGTTGGGTTTTTAATTGAGGCCTGGTATACAGGTCTTTAAGTTTGCTTTACTCTGAAGAAGAGCTCAAGAGTTGATCACTTCATGGTATGTACGATACTATGTGGACTATCTTTTGTATGCTACGGTGAGTATTTCTAAATATATTGTGCTGGGATTGCTCACCTTGTGCACTATTAGTCTCACATTTGAGTGTGCAGAGTTCTACCCTCTGTGTCAGGTTATTTCTCTGATGTATGATAGCATACATTTATGAGGTTTGGTACCCCTTGTTAGATACTTTTCAACTTTTTACCCCATTGGAGACTCAGTGAATATGATCTGCCTTTTAATGAGTGGTTTATGTCCAAGGACCCTCTTATTAGTTTTAGTTCATATGATGAGGTGTTTCGTATACTTTTATATGGTATTTGTGTGACCTAATGCTTCATTTATGGGCATACGTCAATAGACTGAGGTGCCCTTGATGGGATAGTACAGCACCGAGGGTGTCTATCCCAAGATTCCTTCTGATATTTTCACAGAAAGTAGCGGGTAGCCTACATTATTAGTTTATGTAGCTTTGGCTTTTCCACTGGTATTTGCCTTACGTTTAGGTGATAGATAATGTTACTTATGATTGATGGTAAAAGTTCTCTACTTTTGCTTTATTTAGAACATTATTAATGAAAGGCTTATCATCTTGTGAGCTTTAAGACACTACATGTTTTGCTCTTCATGTTCTGTCTTATAGGCATCGCGGGCTCTTTTGCCCCTTTGTGTGGACATTGTTGCTTTGTACATGTTCCTTGAGCATGTTTGTTTGTTTTCCTTGGATTATGTCACGCAATTACAGGTCTCTAAGCAGACGTAGTCTCTCAGGCTACTCCTTCTATTATGAATGATATTTGATGTTTTTGACTCTTTTTGGGTTGTTATAACGCTGTGCATTATTACTTAAGATTTTCTTCTTTTCTGAAGGATATTTTCCACTAATGGTGTACCTTTTCTTGTTTATGAAGGTGTTCATGCATATTGGTGCTTTAGGGGAATTGACGTTGGCCTCATAGCTTCTTCCTTTTGTAGAAGGCTTTTATTCCTTTTATACAGGATTGTTGCTCCTCTAGGGGTCCCTATAGGAGACAACTCTTTTGATTATTTACCTTTCTCTAGTTTTTGGTGCTTGGGTTCATATTTTCCGGTGTAGTCCCTAGATGACATATAGAAATTGATGTTTATTTTATAGATGATTTGTCGGATTCTTTTGTTATGGAATCCTTTAAAGTTTTCGGTTTCAGTATGGGGGACTTTTTCTAGATCATCTGTAGGTCTCTATTCATAAAAGGAAGGTCGCGTACTACCCTTGGCTAGGATATCAAGGTATCTTTTCCATACTTAATATCTTATTCAGCTCTATACTACCATTGCTTAAGGGTGCTATCTCAAGCAACTTGCATTACTCTGACGGGTTGGATGGCTGTTGCTTTCCTAAGTGCTATGATCGCATTATACTTACATACTGTTATGTCAGTATTGTCTGTGGATAATTTGACTTTATTTCTGTATCTTTAAATATGAATTTTCTTTTATTGATACCTAGGCATTTAATTATTTGACTCCTATGTCACTATACATATGTATTGGATAGCTTCGATTATATCGCGTAGAGGTATTGCTCAGTAGCATGGCCTGCTGCTTTGTGTTCCACAGGTTCAAACACGCAGTTCGGGCTGGGATATAGGACCAAATGTTTTTTTTTCTTACCATCATTTAGCGCCGTCTTATTGTCAGGGGTAATGTTATCCCCATGCTTTTAATGTTTTTTTAATGACGTTTTGTTACTGTGGTTCTGTCCACAGTTATTGTGAGGTGAAAATGCATGGTTCGAATCCCATTAGGGGTGCGAATAGTTTTATACTCATACTGTTGGTTGGGGTCACAGATTTGTCATACTAACATGGGTATTTTATTCCCATGCTTTAAATGTCTCCTGACTTTACTTACCTGTAATTCCTATATGTTATTGATCACTAGATTGTTATGAATGTCCGGTCTTTTTCTCTTGGTCTGGACTGGGTTTCTTATAGTAAGAGACTTTTCATGGTCTCGGTTCAAAGACTCTCCTCTGGGGATGGTATGGCTTTGGCATTTGATTATAATGTGAGGAATCTGTGGCTAGATGCCTCTATCAGATGAACAAGTTACTTACCTTCGGTAACACATTATCTGGTAGAGACAGGATCTAACTGCAGATTCCTTAACAACCCTCCCGTCCTCCCCGCTCTGCGAACGGAGTCTTCTTTTGTCTCAAAGATTTCATTATGGTCATTCACATCCTCACATTAAAATAAACAAATAAATAATTACAAGGAAGAATCCAGTGATACAAGGGTGTCTTTTATTTTAGCACACTGTTTTAATAGGCAGTTTCTATACGTGGCTCCACGTTTTAAGGGCAGAAAATAGTAATGGAAGAAACTGACGTTGGCATGGGAGTTATATGGACTCTGTCGACGTCACATCTGGTAGACAACGTCGATATGGAGTCGCGTGATGCCCTCTACAGATGCGGGCACTTGCTATGGCAACATTTTTCCGGATCCAGTCTCGTGCCTGGGGAAGATTCTAAAGTAAGGAATCTGCGGCTAGATCGTCTCAATCAGATAATGCGTTACCAAAGATAAGTAACTTGTTCTTTGGTGTCTGAGAAATCATAGTTTAAAATCTTCTTTAATGGTAAAGTAGGATTTTAAGTTACAATTTTGAAAACGGCACTTTTAGAAAGTTGCCATTTCCCTGCTCTATTTGGTGCCTGCGATACCAAAGGGGATGATGGACGGAGCGTTAAAGCAAATCAAACACTCACCCCCAGTCAACTGATCTGCGTTTAATCCATCATCATTCTTTAGCTCACTCCACCACCCCAGTTCAGACATGGCCATATGCAAATCAGTCTGACCCTGTGCCTCATGGGAACAGTCCAGCCCGAACTGCCAAGCCATGTCTTCCCAGGACCGGAAACAAGCATCCTGGGACCGGTTTCGGGTTCAAAACCCTCATCAGCCAGGCTATCTTGAATCCAGTGGCAAAGTGAGCAAGGGACCCACGTCTGGGCATACCCTGCCAACTTAGGGCGAACAAAGCGATACCAAAGGGGATGATGGACGGAGCGTTAGAGCAAATCAAACACTCACCCCCAGTCAACTGATCTGCGTTTAATCCATCATCATTCTTTAGCTCACTCCACCACCCCAGTTCAGACATGGCCATATGCAAATCAGTCTGACCCTGTGCCTCATGGGAACAGTCCAGCCCGAACTGCCAAGCCATGTCTTCCTGGACTGGAAACAAGCATCCTGGGACCGGTTTCGGGTTCAAAACCCTCATCAGCCAGGCTATCTTGAATCCAGTGGCAAAGTGAGCAAGGGACCCACGTCTGGGCATACCCTGCCAACTTAGGGCGAACAAAGCGATACCAAAGGGGATGATGGACGGAGCGTTAGAGCAAATCAAACACTCACCCTCAGTCAACTGATCTGCGTTTAATCCATCATCATTCTTTAGCTCACTCCACCACCCCAGTTCAGACATGGCCATATGCAAATCAGTCTGAACCTGTGCCTCATGGGAACAGTCCAGCCCGAACTGCCAAGCCATGTCTTCCCTGGACCGGAAACAAGCATCCTGGGACCGGTTTCGGGTTCAAAACCCTCATCAGCCAGGCTATCTTGAATCCAGTGGCAAAGTGAGCAAGGGACCTACGTCCTAGGATGCTTGCTTCCGGTCCAGGGAGGACCTGGCTTGGCAGTTCGGGCTGGACTGTTCCCATGAGGCACAGTGTCAAGACTGATTTGCATATGGCCAGGTCTAAACTGGGGTGGCATGGTGAGCAAAAGAATGATGGATTTAACCCAGATCTCTTGACTGGGGGTGAATGTTTTGATTTGTTCTGCATTCCGTCCATCAATTGTGTGTCTTTTGCTTTCTCGCCCTAAGTGCGCCAGGTATGCCCAGACGTGGGTCCTGGGCTCACTGTGCCACTGGAGTCAAGCTATCCTGGCTGAAGAGGGGTGAAACTCCGAAACCGGTCCTAGGATGCTTGTTTCCGGTCCAGGGAGGACCTGGCTTGGCAGTTCGGGCTGGACTGTTCCCATGAGGCACAGGGTCAAGACTGATTTGCATATGGCCAGGTCTAAACTGGGGTGGCATGGTGAGCAAAAGAATGATGGATTTAACCCAGATCTCTTGACTGGGGGTGAATGTTTTGATTTGTTCTGCATTCCGTCCATCAATTGTGTGTCTTTTGCTTTCTCGCCTAAGTGCGCCAGGTATGCCCAGACGTGGGTCCTGGGCTCACTGTGCCTCTGGAGTCAAGCTATCCTGGCTGAAGAGGGGTGAAATCCCGAAACCGGTCCTAGGATGCTTGTTTCCGGTCCAGGGAGGACCTGGCTTGGCAGTTCGGGCTGGACTGTTCCCATGAGGCACAGGGTCAAGACTGATTTGCATATGGCCAGGTCTAAACTGGGGTGGCATGGTGAGCAAAAGAATGATGGATTTAACCCAGATCTCTTGACTGGGGGTGAATGTTTTGATTTGTTCTGCATTCCGTCCATCAATTGTGTGTCTTTGCTTTCTCGCCCTAAGTGCGCCAGGTATGCCCAGACGTGGGTCCTGGGCTCACTGTGCCACTGGAGTCAAGCTATCCTGGCTGAAGAGGGGTGAAACCCCGAAACCGGTCCTAGGATGCTTGTTTCCGGTCCAGGGAGGACCTGGCTTGGCAGTTCGGGCTGGACTGTTCCCATGAGGCACAGGGTCAAGACTGATTTGCATATGGCCAGGTCTAAACTGGGGTGGCATGGTGAGCAAAAGAATGATGGATTTAACCCAGATCTCTTGACTGGGGGTGAATGTTTTGATTTGTTCTGCATTCCGTCCATCAATTGTGTGTCTTTTGCTTTCTCGCCCTAAGTGCGCCAGGTATGCCCAGACGTGGGTCCTGGGCTCACTGTGCCACTGGAGTCAAGCTATCCTGGCTGAAGAGGGGTGAAACCCCAAAACCGGTCCTAGGATGCTTGTTTCCGGTCCAGGGAGGACCTGGCTTGGCAGTTCGGGCTGGACTGTTCCCATGAGGCACAGGGTCAAGACTGATTTGCATATGGCCAGGTCTAAACTGGGGTGGCATGGTGAGCAAAAGAATGATGGATTTAACCCAGATCTCTTGACTGGGGGTGAATGTTTTGATTTGTTCTGCATTCCATCCATCAATTGTGTGTCTTTTGCTTTCTCGCCCTAAGTGCGCCAGGTATGCCCAGACGTGGGTCCTGGGCTCACTGTGCCACTGGAGTCAAGCTATCCTGGCTGAAGAGGGGTGAAACTCCGAAACCGGTCCTAGGATGCTTGTTTCCGGTCCAGGGAGGACCTGGCTTGGCAGTTCGGGCTGGACTGTTCCCATGAGGCACAGGGTCAAGACTGATTTGCATATGGCCAGGTCTAAACTGGGGTGGCATGGTGAGCAAAAGAATGATGGATTTAACCCAGATCTCTTGACTGGGGGTGAATGTTTTGATTTGTTCTGCATTCCGTCCATCAATTGTGTGTCTTTTGCTTTCTCGCCCTAAGTGCGCCAGGTATGCCCAGACGTGGGTCCTGGGCTCACTGTGCCTCTGGAGTCAAGCTATCCTGGCTGAAGAGGGGTGAAATCCCGAAACCGGTCCTAGGATGCTTGTTTCCGGTCCAGGGAGGACCTGGCTTGGCAGTTCGGGCTGGACTGTTCCCATGAGGCACAGGGTCAAGACTGATTTGCATATGGCCAGGTCTAAACTGGGGTGGCATGGTGAGCAAAAGAATGATGGATTTAACCCAGATCTCTTGACTGGGGGTGAATGTTTTGATTTGTTCTGCATTCCGTCCATCAATTGTGTGTCTTTTGCTTTCTCGCCCTAAGTGCGCCAGGTATGCCCAGACGTGGGTCCTGGGCTCACTGTGCCACTGGAGTCAAGCTATCCTGGCTGAAGAGGGGTGAAACCCCGAAACCGGTCCTAGGATGCTTGTTTCCGGTCCAGGGAGGACCTGGCTTGGCAGTTCGGGCTGGACTGTTCCCATGAGGCACAGGGTCAAGACTGATTTGCATATGGCCAGGTCTAAACTGGGGTGGCATGGTGAGCAAAAGAATGATGGATTTAACCCAGATCTCTTGACTGGGGGTGAATGTTTTGATTTGTTCTGCATTCCGTCCATCAATTGTGTGTCTTTTGCTTTCTCGCCCTAAGTGCGCCAGGTATGCCCAGACGTGGGTCCTGGGCTCACTGTGCCACTGGAGTCAAGCTATCCTGGCTGAAGAGGGGTGAAACCCCGAAACCGGTCCTAGGATGCTTGTTTCCGGTCCAGGGAGGACCTGGCTTGGCAGTTCGGGCTGGACTGTTCCCATGAGGCACAGGGTCAAGACTGATTTGCATATGGCCAGGTCTAAACTGGGGTGGCATGGTGAGCAAAAGAATGATGGATTTAACCCAGATCTCTTGACTGGGGGTGAATGTTTTGATTTGTTCTGCATTCCGTCCATCAATTGTGTGTCTTTTGCTATTTGGTGCCTGCAGCCTGTTCCTGGGTCACATGACTGGGTGTAGTTTGGCAGTTGGTCCTTTCACATTCCTCCCAGACAGCCACACAGTAGCGTGATTAGGTGTGCCTTGATGGGCCATCACTGGCAGGATTGGGGTCGGAGCCGGGCACTTCCCCACTTTCAATTCAATAGGCTATGCCCTTCCTTTACACAAAGAACTTCACACTAGTCCATTGTGTCTGCAGCCAGGCTGGAGCCAGGGAGGGAAACAGGAAATTCCAAGCAGTTCAAAGGGAATCTCTGGAAACATCTCCTACTTTAAAGAAAGCACCAGGTATAAAAATAGCACTCTCAGACCTCCGGTTAAGTTCACTTTCTGGACCTGCAGGAGGACTCTCAGAGGAATGCCTACTGCTGTGGCCAGCTGTGCACTTTATAAGATTGTTTTGCTGCGCTTGGAAGGACTGCTCTGAAGCCTGCCTTGAACCCTCAGAGGCCTGCCCTGCTGCTTAAGCCCTGTTCCACTGCTTCATCCTAAGACTACCAGAGTGACTCCAAGGGCAAGTTGGGTGACCTCTGGAATAGAGCCTCAAGGACAGAAAAGGCTCCAACCATCTTGAACTTGTACCTGTACTCAGCCTGAGTGAGTCTTTACCCTACAAGTGGTGCCTCTCCAATCCTGGACCATTGGAATGTGTTCTAAAGGTTCCCAGATAGCCAAAATCCAAAACTTGGGACTTTAAAGTTTTTGGGCTAAAAAGTGCTCCGAGAACTGTGAGGATACTGGGATCTACGTGCTCGTCTTTCCACCCAAGTTGCATTGCCGGTTGGCCTGACTTCACGGAAGCTCCCACTACATTATTCTCCACAGTATCAAATCCTGTTCATCGGCTCTTCACAGAAGGAGTATTCAGCCTCATGGAGCCCTTGTCAGCTACAGCTTTCAACTTGAGGTTTTCGATTTCCAAAAAAGAGACTAAGTCCTAACTTAAAAATCTTCACCACAACTTCGTCCAGCTGCTCTGTGATGATGACGCCTCCTCCTTGGACACTGCCTGCAGTCTTGCCTCGGTGAATTTTATTTTCTCAGACATTTTTCCACAAAAGTTCTTCTAAGTCCGAAGGTAAGCGATGACCGGGCCCAATCCACTACTTGTATCTGACCTGTGCTCCATTGCAGTCTGCCACAACTTTCAACTTTGACCCAGTCTTGCGAGACTAGATGTCTGCGGTTGGCTCTTTGATCCTTTAGGAGCTAGTTTTTACTTTAAACTTAAAAAATTCATAACTCCGGTTCTACTGATTGGATTTTTGTCATTTAGATGCCAAATAATTTATTATAATGTACTCTATTTCTGTAAATTGGTGTGGGATTTTTCTTGTATTTTCACTTTATTACCGTTTGCATGCTGCATAAATATTTTGCAGATTGCCTCTAAGTTAAACCTGACTGGATTTGTGCTAAGCTCCAAGAGGTTTAAGCACACGTTAATTTAGTGACTTTAGTGGTTCACCCTGACTGGGATTGTAGCTGTTACTTGAGCAGGGTTCTCCCCACTCAACCAACAACCTAATTTTTCACAAAAATGTATTACCCGTACCATTGATAACTTTTCTACTATTCCATTCACCTGCACTCGGTCAGCTCGGCGTCTTCCCCGGTCCACCACGGATTGTTCCGGTCGAGTGGAGGGAAGTGTGACGCAGACCGGAAGTGCTGTTGTTTTAGGCAAAGGCACAGCGGCGGTTAGCAGTCTAGCTGCTTAAACCCAGCTGCATAAATGCGGATGCCTGCCTCGACGCGCAGTGGGCGCGCCGAAGGCGCGCCTAAGGCAAGCCCGTCTGCACCCGTCCGCGCCAGTCAGGTTCCAGGGGCCAGATTCTCTGCCCCTATGCCTTCAGCTCTCCTGCAGTATACTAAGGATGAATTAATACTCCTGCAGAAAGCCCCTAAGTTACCTTGCACCCATTCCATATCCCTTGAGAAGATGCAGGATAGATGCCTACATTGCTCATACGAACTGACCCTATCGACCACTCACGCCCCATTAGCAGGAAACGGGTTCAATATGGCTCTGCTTAACTGCAGATCCCTGCCAAAACACGTTACGGAGGTATCTATACTATTACAAGACACCAAACCGGACGTTCTGTTCCTTACGGAGACGTGGTTAACCCCTAATTCAGACCCAGACATTGTCCAAACGCTCCCCCCGGGATACCTGATTCAGCGACTGGACAGAATAAATGGGAAGGGGGGTGGGATTGCAATTATTTACAAAGACCATCTAATCTGCCGTACTCTGGACAGCCCCCTCCTAGACTGTGAAAATGCCCACTTCTCAATTGAATTCACTCCACTACTTACTTTTGTTGGCATTCTTCTATATCGCCCCCCAGGAGCACATGGACAATTCTGCAGTTCACTACTGGAAACTGTCTTACATTTTGCCAGTGCTTCACCCAATTTTAATCTTCTGGGAGATTTTAATCTTCATTTTGACGACCCGCGGGACAGGGTGGCCAATGACCTAGCCTACGACCTTGCAGCCTTTCAATTAGACCTAAAAACACACCAAGCAACACATGTTAAGGGTCACCTTCTTGATCCCATTTTTTCAAGCATAACGGAATTAAAAGGGAATGATCCCATTTCCCTCCCTTGGTCAGACCACTTTCTTATTCCTTTCTCTTGGCACCCACCCTCTCCGTGCCCACATTCGCTAGCTTCACGTATCCAAATCCGCCCCTGGTCCAAACTGATTGTAGAAGATTGGACCCGTGAATTGGAGGCATCTATGCCCATCTTGGACGCTGATCCTTTAGCAGCTAATAGTAAGTTCTCCTCATGGATCGAGAACTCATTAAACATAGTACTTCCGAGGAAAACCGTACTAAAAAAACGGGCCCCAATAAATCTCCTTGGTATACCCCCGAACTCCGTGAATTGAAACAACAGTGTAAAAAATTGGAAAGAGCATGGAGGAATGATTTCTCAAGCGAAAAAAAATCACAATATAGGCTATCCATTGCTCACTATAAAACAGCTTTAAAAGTAGTTCAGGCTGCCTACTACGATGAAAAAATTCGCTCCTCCTCTAGCTCCCCTAGAGAAATATTCCAGATCGCAAAAACTTATGAAAGTGCCCGACCCTCCTGCAGTCCCCGATCCGTCTGGTCGCCGATGCGAGGAACTAGCTGGCTTCTTCTCGACCAAAATCCAGAATATCCTCCATTTCCTTCCACCCTCTGTCAATGAGCACTTAGTCAAACTATATGACCTAGAACCCCTGAATAACCCTCACCTCTTAGAGTCATTCACTCCACTTTCCGAGGATTTATTCTTTTCCATCCTAGACTCGGTTAAGAGCGGGTCCCCGATGGACCCTGCTCCTCCCAACATCCTAAAGTTGGTAGCACCTATAGTCGCCCGCCCATCATTAATTTAATCAATGCCTCATTAGCATCGGGCATTGTCCCCCAAGATTGGAAAAAGGCAATAGTGAAGGCGCTACTAAAAAACCTCATTTAGACCCTTCTGAGCTAGGCAACTATCGCCCTATTTCATTACTCCCTGGAATTAGTAAGATCGCAGAAAAACACATCAACCGTATACTTTCTGCACACTTGGAAACATTTAAACTACTCCACTCGTCACAGACTGGCTTCCGCCCTGGTCAGGGCACAGAAACTGCACTGATAGCGGTAGTGGAGGAGTCAAGAAAGATTCTTGATTCCGGAGGGTCCACGGCCATCATCCTCCTGGACCTAAGTGCAGCCTTTGACACGGTGAACCACGGCATACTGGTTCACCGTCTAAAAAAGTGGGAGTGACAGGTACGGCCCTTTCATGGCTGAAATCGTTCCTGGAAGAAAGGTTCTTCCAGGTATCCGAAGGAAACTCCCGCTCCCAACCAGTCCCGCTGCAGTGTGGTGTTCCCCCGGGCTCGCTCTCTGAGCCCCACACTTTTAACGTATACATGGCCCCTTTGGCAGAGATCGTAGCCCCTTTGGATTCCACATAGTCACATATGCGGATGACACCCAACTAATAGTGGCACTGAACCATGCGGAACCATCCCCCACGGATCTGCGCTCATGCCTTGAGGCAGTTGCTAGCTGGATGAACTCTTCTCACCTGAAGCTTAATGGTGAAAAAACGGAGCTCATGCTGCTGGGCAACCAAGCAATTTGTGACTCCAATACCATGTGGCCGAGTTGCATGGGTCCAGCCCCTTTGCCAAAAAACGAGATAAAAAGCTTGGGTATCTGGCTCGACCATGATCTTACTTTCAGAGTCCAAGCGAGGAAAACGGCAGCCGTATGCTACGGTTTACTCGGATCCACCCGGAAAATACTCCCTCTCCTACCTAGCCACTCAAGAAAACTCCTGGTCCAGGCACTTATTCTCTCTAGGCTGGATTACGGCAGTGCTCTTTATTTGGGTGCTCCCAAATCAGTCATAGCGAAACTCCAGGTGGTTCAGAACTCAGCAGCAAGACTTCTTACGGGCACAAAAACCACTGCTCAGCAAAGCCTGCTCTTCGTTCTCTCCACTGGCTCCCGGTACAGGAGAGAATACACTTCAAAGCCCTCTGCATTGCCCACAAAGGTCTGCAGGACAGAGGTCCTCCCATTACAAAACACCTGGTCAAACCATATAAGGCCACTCGATGTCTGCGCTCGGATGAGCTCCACTTGGCCGAGGTCCCCAGAATTAAGAAGGCCAGAACAGGTGGCCGCCGTTTCTCCTACAATGCTTCCAAACTATGGAATGCACTCCCTCCCCCTATTCGTAAGGAGGTGAACCACCTGACCTTCCGGAAACACTTAAAAACCTGGTTATTCCCATAATCCCTTCCCCCTCCTCTAGCCACCTCCGCAGCGCTGGGATGCCTCCGGGTAGCCATGCGCTATACAAAAGCTCCTAACATAACATAACATAACATAACATTCACACTCTCTGGAAACACAAAGCGTGCATTGATTTCTGTTGTTGTTGTGTCATCCAGGTCCCTGAGGAAGAAAAAGAACTGGTGATTACAATCAAAGATAAGTGGGAAGCTCTTGTACATGAATCTGATGAAGTAGACCACAGCCTTGGACGTGTTAAAAAGACCTTTACGCAGGTGAATTTATTTCAAGATACATGATTTAACAGTAAGAGCTGAAACAAGATGAAAAGAATGAACATATTTTCTTAAATTTTGCCTATAACAGATCACCAGAGACGAGATCGCAGAGTATAAGAAAGAGCTGGTCGAGTTTGCAGAAAGATTCCGCACTGAAGGGCCTGGCGCGGTTGGGGAGGATCTTGACGCAGGTAAGATGTTACCCATGGTTTTATTTTCATTAGTAAGTTTTCATTTATTTTTGTTTGTGAATGAAGCGGTGCATTTTTTCAATGGAGACATTAAAACTATTAACACCGAAATAGCTTTAATGTATCTGCACTCCATACCAGCCTTTAATTTACATTGATATTGTATTGCATGTGCAAAATCTGATTTTTCTGAATGAAACGGAAAAAAAATCAATTAGCAATGCATTTGCCAGCGCCCTTGTACTTTTGCTGTTCATCTTGTTAATTTCAATAAAAAAGCATGTGATCTCGGAAGCCAAGATCCAGAATTTACCAGGACCCGCAGTTACGTAACTGGCAGCGTGGTATTGAACACTTAGGGGCTGTGAACCCATTGAGTTACCTCACTAGGATAATCTTAAAATTAATCTCTGTGTGTAATAGCCATACTGATAGTGTCACAATCTGAAATTGTTCCTCAGGAACAGCACCCATCCAGAATACCACTTTTCGGCACCCCCGCCTCTGGATGTATATATAACACAGAGGGACAGGGTGGCCAAACGAGGGGGGGGGGAAGGGTATTAGGGAAGGTACCGCAGGGTAGGAGATCTGGAAAACAAATACTGTGTAAATTATGCAAACATTAATGATTTGGATTCCTAGGCAGAGAGAGATATATATATATATATATATATATCACGAAACGTTCCTGGAGTGAAAAAGAACAGGAGGGACACAGCGGGGAAATCAGGAAAGGATTTATTTCTCACAAAAAGCTTCGGCATGACGCGTTTCGGACTGTGCCTTTATCAAATGCCAGCTCCAGCACAGTTCTCCCACCAGATCCTTTGAAATAACCCCAGTCGTTCTGCCATTGGTGGCCATCCAGGTGGGCTGAGTCAAAGTCACGAACGGACCCGCAGTCGCATCGGCAAACTGCAAGTCCCAGCATGCACCTCTCACGGCATGCCAGGTAAGTTGCTCTGCTCTGCTCTTTTATATCCCTGCGTGGGTACTGGATGAAATGAGGAACGCTGTTAAGATCTGTGGCAAAACGATGCTGGTGAAAACGAATTCCTTTCCCGGGTCCCCTAGACGCATTCAACCACATAGATTCACAGTCGGCCCAGCCTGGAAAGCATGGATACAGTGATCCAGATTCCTCCGTGCAGTCACGAACTGCAATCTGCAGCGGCTCGTTTGTCAAGCGTGGATGCGGTGGGTCAGAGCCTTACCAATCCCTTGGTTTGTGAAGAAGTTGCCAAAGCTGCCCAGTTGGCTCTGTCCACTTATGAATGTGGATATATATATATATATATATATATATATATATATATATATATATATATATATATATATATATATATATATATATATATATCCACATCTCAAAGTTCGCCCCCAATGGAAGAGCCTCAAACAGGTAGGTGATTTTCGGCATTTATTCACGTAGGCTGCAGTCATATGTAGTGAAAACAGGCATCTTATCTTTATGGCCAGACGCGTTTCGGGTTGTTTCCACCCTCGAGTGGCCCTCTGGTATTTGGAGTTTGCACACTTATATTTCTCCAGTGAGT
Source organism: Calotriton arnoldi (assembly GCA_963921515.1). NCBI lineage: Eukaryota > Metazoa > Chordata > Amphibia > Caudata > Salamandridae > Calotriton > Calotriton arnoldi. The sequence continues at coordinate 2,438,026 of CAWUFW010001335.1, read as the reverse complement.
CTGTCTTAGTAATACGGTGATATCACTTCAAAAATAAAACCGCAGTGGGGTGATGTATTGCTTCCCTCTCATAAGCTGCACTGATCTGCCTTCGTGACAGAACTACCTCCCCGCACTCTGGAGACACCGGGTGGTCAAGCAGTATAGGCAAAAAGCACATTATGAAATAACCTTTTCACATCTTCCCGTCAGATCAACCAAGAATTACAAGCGGGCAGCCTAAACACACTGTGAGCCAGTTTTGAATTGTACTGCGACAGCACCGCCAGCAGCACCGCCAGCAAGGGGACTCAGGAACCCATAGCGCATAGCTCCCGGAGGCGCCAACGTATCATTCTCGCGCCGGGAGGTGCATAAAGGATAGCGCGGGAGCCAGTTTTGAATTGTACTGCGACAGCACCGCCAGCAGCAAGGGGACTCCAGTACCCATAGCGCCCGGAGGCGCCAACGTATCATTCTCGCGCTGGGAGGCGCATAAAGGTTGCCGCGGGCCCCCGCAGCGCGGGACGCGCCCGGGCCAAGGGCGGGCCCATCCACGCCCGTCGAAGCCCGGAGGAGGCTGGGCGCTGGGCCCACCCCCTTTAATCTGCACCTGTCTGAGGTACTGTCAACTTCATTTATTTTCCTGCAGCACGCATGGCGAAAGTAAAGGGAATAAAAGAGAAGCTTGGAGGGGGGGTTGGAGCTACTCTGGACTCCTTCTTAGTAAGAGCAGCCAGCGTTCTCTCGCATGAGATTGAGCTGACTGAAAGAAGTCTTTCCATGGAGCCGACCCCTTTAACAGAGGGTCCGTCCTCAGGCCTTGTGATTGATATCCTTCCAGATACACAATCGCCACTGCCCTTAATCTCATCAGTTTCCGCACAAGATCAATGCAGGCCTTCCCTCCCCAATCCGAATACAGGGATTACACCAAGAAGGGGCACAGATCACTCCCCCTTGAATGTTTCATCACTGGACCCTTCACCTATCCCACCGGCTAAGCGCACCAGAGCAGGGGGTGTTGTTAGTGGTGCAAAACCAAAACAAACCAAAACCACTCGTGCCCCTAAAACTAAAATCTCCCAAACAAAGGTGCACACTACGAACCTTAAAACATCAGTATCTCCAGTGTCCCTCAATACCTCACCGCTTCAGGTACTGCAAGCCGATTCTTTTTGGACAGAAGTCTCTACAAGGTTAAATGATATAATGGCTCCCATTTTAGCCAAACTGTCTTGAATAGAAATTCGGCTGGGGGAGTTAGAATCGCAGAATCGTACATTACTTGTCCGTATGCCCCCGCCGAACGATCCTTCTACGATAACACCTATAAACACAGAATCAGTACCACTGATAGAAGCGCGAGGGCCACTTTCTTCCTCGATAATGACACTGACAACATCCATACTCCCGGGCGGTTCCACCAATGCTGTAGTACAGCCCTCAAATGTTCTTTCCAACACTAACGCAACAAGGGCTACTCTGATCCGCCAAGGGCTGAATGAAGGGGACTCAACTCGCCAGCCATTATTACCCAGGATGGAAACAAGAGCAGCTACGCAGCAGGCAGGCCTACCCGAGAATCCCATTGGAGCGTATGAGTGCCAGCCACAACAAACTCTCTACCTTCCTCCCGCCGCTGCCCCACTGGTCCTGGCTCTGGCAAATGTCCCCCCCCCTTCGAGAAGATCAAAGCGAATCTACAAGATCAAAGCGAATCTACAAGACAATTATTGGACAAATGTCTTCATTGGTTATTAAGTAACGTTCATATAACCGAGAGGGGGAGGAGGCAACTGGCTAACGAAATTATCATGGCCAGGAGAGTGGGATGGGTGGGGGGCTCAACCACACAATTGTTTGGTGGTGATTGTGTGGTAATTCATTTTAACAATGCGTATACGAGTGCTTCTCTCCTAGCCAATCTCCATAGCTTCTCTCTAAGGAACTCGCAGATAATACCTTTACCCTTGGAGTTCTTTTACACTGGCCAGGGTGTTACTATGGGAAGGCAATACAGGGGCAGACAACTGAAACCACTCACTGGTCTGAATGAGGGTCCCCTCTTAAATTCTGGGATTAGTTTACATAATAGATTCGCTGCCCTGTCGAACTTGGAGGCATGTGACTGACTATTTCTCTCATCTCCCAAATTACCATCTAGGGCAACTACTGCGGCCCTTGCAGAGATTAGTCCATTGGGGATCCCACCTATTATACTATCCTCAGAGAAGGCCCCTGTAGTCGTAAATCTAGCACCCTGTGTTCAGGAACACGTGCAGACCTCGCCAACTTGTATGAATGACATCGAGGGAACTAGGCCTAATATGTTATCGTGGAATGTGGCAGGTTTAGCTTCCAAAATAGCTAACCCCCACTGGATAAATAAGTGGCAATCTATGGAGGTAGTATTCTTTCAGGAGACTTGGGCTAAAGATCCAATCTTTTTTCCTGGGTTTCACACCTTCCATTCACCAGCAATTCCATCAGTTTCTGGAAGGGCGAAGGGGGGCTTACTCACCTTAATCTCAAACACTATACCTCTCCAAATCAGGCAGGTTGGTCTCATACATCCTCATTTTCAGATCTTCGAGATGGGCAGTAGGAAACAGGACATTTGGACAATTGTGAACTTTTATATTAACGAGTTTGGTTGGAATTCGAGGCTAGTGGTAGACGCACTAGCACTGGAGATTGAGAAATTGTACAAGGGAAAAAAGGGGGGTAGTGTAAACCTTTTATGGGTGGGGATTTTTATGTTCACTTTTGCAAGTTTAATGGGACTAGGGTATGTGGAGTAGAAGACTCTTATAGTAATCTCCTCTCACACTTTATACACAACGAGTATGGTGAAACTTTGAATAGTTCGTTATATAAGTGGAATTTGTGTTTAATAAATGAAGCGAAAGAGGGAGGGCAAGGGACCACTTTTAGAAGGGGCACCCAAGAGTCTACTATAGACTTAATTTTAGCCTCGGTACATCTACATGGGAAAGTGGCCCATATGAGCACCCGATTTTCCTCCCACAGCGACCACGCCATGTTATCTATTCACTTAAGCATTCTATCCAAACCTAAAGAGCACAACAAGGTTGTAGAAGGTGTGAACCTGTCTAGGAAAAACGATTATCAACTGAAGTGGTCACAGGCACAAAAATTAAATCTAGGCCCCGAAATCCTAGTCCAAGTAAAAGAGGAAATATTAGCCTGCCTGGTAGAGAACTCATCGCCTTTATTCTTGGTTACCCAGTACATTGCCCTTTTGGCGAAAGTAAAATTAGCACTTACTCGGGTCAAGTTACCAAATGCTACAGCTAATACTGGATGGTTTGATACAGCCTGCGCCACAGCAAAAAAAGCCCTCTTAAACGCCCTAAAAACCCATCCTAGAGACTCCTCTTTGATCCGCGTGTCACGCAAAGATTATAAACTAGCGAGGAGGGCGAGAGAGAAAGATCTTAGGGCGCAGGCGTGGGCAGATCTCGAGCAAGCAGCTATTTCAGGCAGTAGCAGAGACTTCTGGAAAATTGTGAATGCCCCACATTTTAAAGACATCAGTGATCCTCCATTAGACGTGGATGTAGATGAAGAGGCATGGGTGAGACATTTTGAAGGAATATTTGGTCTATCAACCTCCCCAAACCCACTATTATCTTGTCCAGAGCCTTTACCTCAGGGAGGGCTAACTTTCTCTGTATCAGAGATCAGAATGGCGCTGGAATCCTGTACCGCCGGTAAGGCGCCGGGCCAGATAGAGTCCCAATTGACCTCTTTCAGCAGAATTACGATATGTGGGTCCCTTTACTTGCAAATATTTTTAATAGCATTCAGATAGTAGGCCCACCTTTTTCTTGGAACCAGAGTGTAATCGTGCCTATTTATAAAAAAGGGGAGAGGGGGTCTCCAAAGAATTATCGGCCCATATCTCTCCTCGATACCACTGCCAAACTTATGGGACGGGTTCTTTTGGCCAGATTGGAAGATTGGGCCGAATCCCATAATATTTTTATGAAGGCGCAATATGGGTTCCGTAGAGGAATGGGGACGGTCAACCAGTGCTTAAACCTCTCCCTAACCATAGGGAAATATACTAGGGCAAAAGGCGGGAAGCTCTATATGGCCTTCATGGACCTAACTTCAGCCTTCGATTGTGTGTCACACTCGAGGCTGTGGTCCATGATGGAGGGTATGGGTATTGATCCGCCGATAATTGGATTTATTCGTCAGTTGAATGCCAATGCCACTGCTTGTGTAAGGTATGGCAGGAAGGGGTAGTGCACTCGCCTCTTTAAAATCGAAAAGGGAGTAAGACAGGGGTGTGTTCTTGCCCCCTTCCTTTTTTCCATCTATACGAACGGGATAGAGTCCTCCCTGTCTGCTCTACCGGTGGATGTGCCCAAATATGATCAAACCCCCCTTCCGATTTTGGCGTACGCCGACGATGCGGTACTGATGGCCAGATCGGGGTTAGCCCTACAAACGCTAATCACAGCCTATTCCGCCTTCATGGCCTCCCTCGATCTAAAAGTTAATGAATCCAAATCATTCATAATTGTGGCTGGAGCCACAAGAGGAGAGAAACACCCCCATTTCCAGTTGTCAGGAATCAAGGTGGTTGACTCCTTTTCATATCTTGGAGTGCTTTTTGATAAAGATCACTCATGGTCTAATTTAGTGGCGTCAAGAGCCCAGGGTATGCAAAGGAGTGTCAACGCTGTTAAAAGATTTGCAAGGAAGCCCACTGGATGTAATCAAAAATATATATTCAGCTAAAACAAAGTCTGCTGCAACATATGTGGCAGGAGTTTGGGGTATGGCTAACGCTGCCCCGTTACAACAAATAGAAGACTCCTTCTTTAAAAATCGTGTGTCCTTACCGCAATCAGCCCCAAACTACATCTTACATCTTGAATTGGGGCTCCCTACCTGAGCGATAGCATAAGATTGGCTCCAGTCTTGCTGTGGCTCTCAATATGGCGGAGGTCTACGGTGAACTTGACCAAAACCATCATTAGGGACTGCTGCAAATTAGATTACTATAAAAGGATCGGGTGGTTAAATTACGTAGAGGCCCAACTGAAAGCTTTAGGGATGGGAGAATTATTTCAGGACCCTGAGTCCTGTAAAAGGGTCACAAAGAAAAGGATAACTGACTTATTCGTCCAGAGATCAAATTATGCCCGAAGAGAAAAGAAACGTATCCATCATTCCTCTATTTCTTAGGATCTGGTTCCACCAAGACCAGGGGAAGGTTTTCATTCTCTCTCTCGCATAAATAATGCACAGCATAGATTTATTTTCCTGCGTTTTCGTATGAATATGATCCTGTTACTCCTGGGATACCCTCAAAAGAAATATAAATTAGCAGATGTCTCACCCTGCCCCTGCAATAACCACGCCGTGCAGTCAGACCTACACATCGTATTATTTGTAAAAACTATATAGTGGAAAGGAAAACATTTATACTCCCAATTCTGAGGTACCACAAGTTTAGGCAGTGCCGGGTGGCCTTGTACTTTTTAAAGGCCCTATTGGATCCATTTGTATGTTGCTGTGTCGCCTCATTCTTGTGGGCCTGTTTTAGGAAGAGGAAAAAGGTGGGATGACATCTTAGTAGTAGTGATTAATTTTAAATTTTTAACTGTTTTTTTAAATGATTTCATATGAATTTATTTGGATCATAGCAAACTTGTTTAATTCTTATTTTAATTCTGTATATATGTCTATATATTGGTGTTGAAATTTTAAGATGATTTGTGCTTCTATGATTCATTTTAAAAAGATCGAATAAAGCTGTGTGACCTTGACCTTGAGGTAGGTGATTTTCGGCATTTATTCACGTAGGCTGCAGTCATATGTAGCGCAAACAGGCATCTTATCTTTATGGCCAGATGCGTTTTGGGTTGTTTCCACCCTTCCTCATTGGCACTTGTCCGTGAAACGAAGACAGAAATGTGCAACTTGATTAAATTCTTTAAAGTCCGCCCCAGTGGGCGTGGCCACTCGCGTGGCCCTCTGGTATTTGGAGTTTGCACACTTGTATTGCCCCAGTGAGTCTGTCTTAGTAATACGGTGATATCACTTCAAAAATAAAACCACAGTGGGGTGATGTATTGCTTCGCTCCCATAAGCTGCACTGTTCTGCCTTCGTGACAGAACTACCTCCCCACAAACTGGAGACACCGGGTGGCGTCTCCACTGGAACGCTGCGCTCGCAGCGGGGCTCTTCCGCGGCTGGACAGGCCGCTAAAATCCACATCTCAAAGTTCGCCCCCAATGGAAGAGCCTCAAACAGGTAGGTGATTTTCTGCATTTATTCACGTAGGCTGCAGTCATATGTGGCAAAAACAGGCATCTTATTGTTCTGGCCAGACGCGTTTCGGGTTGTTTCCACCCTTCCTCATTGGCACTTGTCTGTGAAACGAAGACAGAAATGTGCAACTTGATTAAATTCTTTAAAGTCCGCCCAGTGGGCGTGGCCACTTGCGTGGCCCTCTGGTATTTGGAGTTTGCACACTTGAATTGCTCCAGTGAGTCTGTCTTAGTAATACGGTGATATCACTTCAAAAATAAAACCGCAGTGGGGTGATGTATTGCTTCGCTCCCATAAGCTGCACTGTTCTGCCTTCGTGACAGAACTACCTCCCCACACTCTGGAGACACCGGGTGGTCAAGCAGTATAGGCAAAAAGCACATTATGAAATTACCTTTTCACATCTTACCGTCAGGTCAACCAAGAATTACAAGCGGGCAGCCTAAACACACTGTGAGACTTTTACGAAGCAATGTAATGAATCCACCAATGACCACAAACATAAAAATGTGAAAATAAAAGATTCCAGCAGAGAAATTGTCGTCCTAGCAACAGTTGTACAGAAGAACTGCTTTGTAATACAATTTATACAAGAAGAAAACTCTCCTCGAAAATATGGAGCCTGTAGAATATTCAGAAGTTTATGTTCTCCCCCAAAATATAACAACCTTCCCTGCAAGGATAAATGCCTAGAGAAAGTTCGCAATCAAATGTGGATGTCCATAGCTGCAAAACTCCAAAATAGAAGTAATGATAATGAAACTCCCCGAGGACAGAAAGAAAAAGCTAAAAAAGTAACCTGGCACCAGTAACAAACAAAAGCAAAATAAATTAATTGAAGCATGCACGCAGAAAGTTCCTCAAAAGGAAGGTGGGCCCCAGGGAACTTGGAAATAGCAGGCACTTAGAGAAGATGGCCAGATACAAGCAAACTCCCAACGTCAGTAAAACGTAGGGTGACCATGCAACTGGCATGGTGCAAATTCAGGACAGTGAGCGTAAAAATTCAGGACAAAGGGTCAAAATTCAGGGCAAAACTTCAGGACAGAAGGTCAAAATTCAGGACAAAAATTCGGGACAAAAGGTACATTTTACAGACACATCAGAGGAGGTTGTGCAATATTACATAAGTAAATAGACAACCAACACAAGCACAACTCAAAATAAGTTTATATTAGGTTGAGAAAACCTTGCACTGCATCTGTTGTGTGCCGGAGTGAAACCTAAATAACTGCGTTTGCATATTGGATGCACCTGGGTAACATGAGCCAAAATGAAACCTCCACCCTCCCCAGAGCTTGGCCCCTGGTGAGGTGACAGGAGCCCATAAACAAAAGCAGTTTGCCATGCCCTGGGCTCTAGCAGGAGGAGGCCCAGCAAATGCTGCCACTGGCCCATTATCATTCTGTTTGTGATAATTAGGCCGGCATACAGAATGATATTGGGCTGATAGTCTGTGCCAGGTCGGGGAGGGGCTGCTGCAGGCCACTGATCACAGCAGGAGCGCATGCTGGCCCCTGCAGTGAGAGTTACAGGGCTCTCAGGCTGCTTGCAAGGGGCAGCTTGCTCTAAAGTACAAAATTACAGACAAAAGGCTTCCGTGAAAGAATTCTTCACGGACAAGAGGCCCAAATTACGGGCAGTCCGTGAAATTTAGGGACGGTTGGTCACCCTAGTAAAACGAAGCTGTCTGGGAAGAAAAGGTTACTGCTCTAATCAAACCCGGTGAAACTCCTCTGGAACATGCCGAGAGCCTTCCGGGAAAGCAGGACACTCGAACACCGTGAGACGCAGGCAATTAAGAATAGCAGACATGGCGCACATTGCGTCAGATTATAATTATAAATGTATGCGCCAATAACACTAAAGCAGTGGATGGATCCAAGAGAAGGCCCTGGACTGGACCACATCCTTCCTTTCCGGCAGAACACAAAGCGTCCGCCTCGCCCCCTTCCGATCCAAGGCCACCAAGATCATCTGCAGCGTACCCCAAGGCTCCTCCCTCAGCCCAACGCTGTTCAACATCTACATGGCACCCCTCGCCCACGTCGCCCGACAGCACAACCTCAACATCATCTCCTACGCCGACGACACCCAGCTGATCCTCTCCCTCACCAAAGACCCTCACACCGCCAAAGCCCACCTCCACGAAGGAATGAAGGCCGTCGCCGAATGGATGAGGACCAGCCGCCTGAAGCTGAACTCGGACAAGACGGAGGTCCTCATCCTTGGTTCCAACCCTTCAGCCTGGGACGACTCCTGGTGGCCAACATCACTGGGAACAGCCCCGCCACCCACCGACCACGTACGCAACCTAGGGGTTATCCTCGACCCCACCCTCTCCATGACTAAGCAGGTCAACGCCGTTTCCTCATCCTGCTTCAACATCCTCCGAATGCTCCGCAGGATCTTCAAGTGGATCCCCACCGAAACAAGAAAAACAGTCACCCAGGCCCTCGTCACCAGCAGGCTGGACTACGGAAACGCCCTCTACGCAGGAACGACGGCTAAGCTCCTGAGACGGCTGCAACGCATCCAGAACGCCTCTGCACGTCTTATCCTCGACACCCCCGACGCAGCCACATCACACCCCACCTGAGAGACCTGCACTGGCTCCCTGTCAACAAGAGGATAACCTTCAAGCTCCTCACCCACGCACACAAAGCACTCCACAACTCCGGACCAGCCTACCTCAACAGACGACTCAGCTTCTACACCCCCACCCGCCAGCTCCGCTCGACCAGCCTCGCCCTCGCCACAGTCCCCCGCATCCGGAAAACGACCGCCGGCGGCAGATCCTTCTCCCACCTCGCCGCCAAGACCTGGAACACCCTCCCCACCAACCTCCGACAGACCCAAGACCTACTGGCCTTCAGAAGACTCCTCAAGACCTGGCTCTTCGATCAGTAGCAGCACCACCCCCCTCTTCCCCCAGCGCCTTGAGACCCTCGCGGGTATGTAGTGCGCTTTATAAGTGACATGATTGATTGATTGATTGATTGATTGGCTGCCATTTCCGCTTCTATAAACATGGCAGCCATCTTTGAATGGAGTGGAACAGTATAATTATAATATTCCTTTTAAACAAGACCACTACTTGCGGCCTTTAACCTCATGTCTTTTGCCAGATATTTGAAAATCTTTCTCCCACAGTTTTTTAAAAGATGCTTTGCCCGACGCCACATGGGCATAAGTAACACAGCTCATGACAGATGGTGTCTGGGTAGCCTAGACTGTTATTAGAAGCAAATTTATGGGGAAAGTCACTAGCAGTAGTAAAGCAGGTGAACTTATGGATACCATTCCTTCTGCAGAAACTTTATCTTTAAAATATCTCAGCCAAAGGCTAGGATCCTGTAAACCTTTAGTTCCCTTTTCAATGCTCAGTTGTTGCAACTACAGAAAACGCTTGTCGCTGTGCCCAGTGGTTCCCGAGGTCAAACCATAAACCTTTGTAAGTCACAGAGTAAGGAAAAAATAAATTACCGTAGTTATGTAACGAGTCCCCTTTCTAGCCGAACTGACACCACCGCCATGCTCTACCAGCTTAGTTTGGAATTACAGGGAGCCTCATTAAGTTACATCATTGGATGTTGCTTCGCAGAAAGAGAGTTCACCTGTGCCAGTGGTGGCAACAGATGGTGTGTTGTGTCCACTACTAAAACTTTTTACATTTTCAATAATTTTTTACTGGTTTTACAAGAGCAGCCATAGAATGAAACAACCACTCTCCCAGGCCACCCACAACTTAGACATAACGCTATAATCTTGACGTCCCTTTTGGACAGGAGGTTCCAGGATTTTTCATTCTCCTCAACTAGAAAACTTTGATGGCTAAGAACGAGTAGAACTTGGTAAGATCATTAAGGGTTCCTTTTCAAGGACTCTTCGGCCCTAAGGTAGTGAAAATGTTCTTCCCTCACAGCCGGGTAGGGAAAATGATCAGCCTTCACAGCACTACGGTAGTAAAACTCGCACCCTAAGGTAGTGAAAAATATCATCCCTCTCACTCAAACCCTCTGTAATGAGTTGGAGGAATTTTTGCTCGTTGCAGAACCTTTCCTCTTTGAATTTGTCTCTACTGTGGTTACTGTAGAGAATGACACTTTTGATTTATAATTTAATGAATGGAATTAAGGCAGGAGTTTGTTTTCTCAATAAGAAATAAGAAATGGCCGCAACATGCAATTGGGGCTTTTTCACTATGCTTTGGGACCATTCTACATTTTCTCAGCCCGTATCTGCCATGCCACACTTGGCGGACACAGGCAAGAGTAATGAGCGACTCTCGTCTCACACTCAGTAGGACGGGATGATATCACTGCGACCTGGCGGATCTTTGGTGAACAAGCCACAAGATCAGAGGTTTACATTACTTGCACCTCTCCATGCTAGTATCTTACCTTACCCGCATTTCCCAACAGTACCTCTCTCTGCCTGCACCCTTCCCTACCATAAGTCTCTGTGAACCTCTCACAGCCCTAAGGTCTTCTTGCTTATACATCTACCAGCCTGCACCCAGAGTGCAACACTCTCAGTTCTCACCTCTCCATGCACACTCTTCTTCCTTGTATCTCTTCCTGCTAGTACTTCTGCATGCCCGCAACTTTCAAAGCCTGCACCCAATCTACACGTCTCCCAGCTCTTACTTTTCCCAGCCTCAACAATCCCAGTCCGTACCTCTCACAGCTTGTATGTTTGCCTGCCCATACCTCTCTCATTCACACTCCTCCCTCCCTGTTGATTTCCCTATTTTCGCCTTTCAACACCTCCCCCTGCTTGTTCCTCTCCCTACCCACATCTCTTCCTGACTACTTCCTTCCAGCACACACTTCTCCTTGCTCTCACCGCTCCTAGCTGAACCACTCTCTGCCCCATCCCTGCTTGCCTGTGCCTTTCTCTTCCATATCTCTATGAATAAATTATTTAAATTGTCACGTTTGCAAAGTTAACAGGTCTAGTTTAAACCTGAAAATAGAAGGCAGACCTCCTGGCTTTGCTAATGCTTGTTTTATTAATCTGTGCACTTGGTCTGATGAATAAAGGAATGTGACGTTGGGGTTTTCTCTGAAAAAGCTGAAAGACTGAAAGGACAAGGATTATTTAACAGATATGGTGCTGTGGTTGCTCTTGTCAAGATTGGAAAATAAGTCTCCTGTTTTTGGTAAATGGAATAGCTGTTTTTCAAAATCATCCACACGCAGCATCATATTTTCCACAAATTCTGCAGTGCTTCATTATTTTTATAAAATGTATTTAAAAGTACAACAAAGTTTAATTAAACGTTTTCTGACTATTTCTTAAATGTTTTGGTTGCCATTGTAGATGTTAGAATCATGTGGTGGCTTTGAACACTGCAAGGCATATTTGTGTATCACTTTAACAAGAGTTTCTGAAACATGATGAGATATTTGTCTGGTTCTTGTAGGGTTGGACAGACTTTTAATATATGAAAAAGAGCTGGCAAGACAAGACAAAAGACGCCAGGAATTGGTAAATGCAGAAAAGTTGTTTGATCTTCCAATCACCATGTATCCAGACCTTCTGCAGGTGCAGAAGGAAATGAAGGGACTCAGAGAAATATATGACATTTACAAGGCCCAAAAGGTAAGCTGTGATTGCCTTTTTGAAATTCTTAGCAAAGTAATCATGCCCATGAAAACAATTTAGGAAACTGAAACTAAATATGATAACAATCTGGCCTCATGATCCTGGGCACTTTTGGCTGATTTGCTGAGGGTTTCCTGTCTTAAGACAGTCCTCACACTGTTCCAAGACAGGAAAATGGACCTGGTTTATACAGGGTTCATGACGGTCTTATGACAATCTTAGAGGGGAGATTACACCCAACACCTTTATTGGGCATTGAATGGTGAGTAGCGAGAATGATGATAAATTAAGGTTTTGCTTTGCCTCTCCTATTCTGCTGCTTTTTAAAGAATGGGATTGCTACTCTGTTCCGTGTTTATGAGTACCAATGGGGAACCCCTGAAGGAGAAGGAAAAGTTACTTATCTATAATCCTGATTGTCCTTCAGGTGAATCACCATTGAAATCATAGACAGCCCACCCTTTTCGTGCCAGAGGGGGATATTGATTGCCTCTAAGGCAGAATGCTAAGTCTTCCTACAAAAAAACTGGGGAAAAAGTGCAGGGTCGCAAATCTTTTCACAAACGCTCGTTGTTGCACTGCGGAATGACAGGGTTTCCAAGTGCCAATGCTGCCTAGTTTGATTCCACAATATGCCTCTTTCTTCCACAACCTTACACTTCCTGTCTCACTCTAGCAAGTACTTTTTCATCCCCACTTTTTTCCTTTGCCACTGTTTTTTAAAGTAGTAATATTGACTAAAAGCATAACGCATAACCTTTCCTATTTCCCCCAGTTTTGATGTTCATATTTATGTTGGGGATTTTGTTCAGTATTAAAGGAGTTCCTCCCTAGTTCTCCACAAAACTGAGCCTTCCTTCAGGGATCATTCTATCCCTGTACAAGCACCAGTACTAACTCTTAGTGCAATATGTAGGAGATTCTCCAAATCCCCTTGTGCATCATCTAACTTCTGTTTCTTCAGCCACTAGAACACACAACTGCTTGACTTAAGAACCACTTTATCTCTGGCCACATTCAGACATAAGCTCTCAATAACAATCTTCATCAAGGCATATCCTCCAGTCCTGAAGTCTGTTTCCCAAAGTAGTCTTCCTCCACCGTGACACCACCAACTTTCCTGTGATGTTTTTCACTTACTGTTCCCACACCACATTGCAAATCCTCCACCAACCCAAGCCTTATGCCGTGCAACCATTTACCAGAGCGATGTACATCAGTTCTGTTTGACATGCGTTTTTGACGGGTAAGTTACTACAGAAATAAAAAGAAACTGCACTTGTTATTTCTGTAGTCTAAATTAAATATAGAAGTATGTTCCCAAATCTTTACTTGCTGACTTTATATATAAAATTAAGGATTGTGGTGTGCTTCTATGTGGACTCCTAAATTTCCCCAGTGAAAATGTACGGGTACTGCCCCATAGAACTCTTCTGGACAGAACACTGGGGTTATTCCTTCTCATGTGCAGAAGCTGTCATCTGGACCTCCCATCCATCAAAAGTCAGGAATGATGCAGTTCAAGCGCTGCTCTTTCTTCATGGTCTTCGCCCCCTTTGTACTAGTGTTACATAGCCATGTTTTTTTCACTTTGCAGTGGGCCAGATTTTGCATGTGAATTCTAGTGTATTTCACATACATATGTGTCTAAATGGTAGAAACTATAGGAGAACCCATCTAAAAATGTGTAGGTAAAAAGGCACATGGTCTTGGCATGCTCTAAGCGGGTTGTTACAGTGTACTTCCCAACACTAGATTCAAAAGTTTTGTGACCCCCATAACTATTCACCCACCCAAAAATTCCTCTGGTTTCACTAGCATCAACCCAACTACTGGCCTAGGCCGCCTCAATATAGTTCTACAAGAAACATTGTCATATTTGTAGACTTAGCTCAACTTTGTTATTAGAATTCAATATCCTCATGAAAGTTAGACCTACAAATGTTGCCAGAATACAGAATTTGGAACCTAAAACATTATATCAATTAATACGTGGTTACCAGTCAGTCAGGGAACTTTATTCGGCAAGATAGCCATAAAAGCAAACAGAAAATACATAGACAATTACAAAAATTAAAACATAACCCTAACAAAAAATCACTATCCTATAAAATACTTGTCATCCTAAAATCATAAACCATATCTTTTCCTAATGTTCAGTCAACTCTGATAAAAGTTAAAACAACATAACCGATATCGGGAAATGCTAACTGTTGTAAAAAAGATAATGCATGTTGGTATTGGGTAATCTTAGCAGCGTATATGCAAGGGAGAAGAAAAGGCTTACGGCGGGATGGTGTAAAGTGTGCAAAAAAGAATGAAGTGACTAGTGCTTTGTTACTTTCGGTGATCACAGGGACAGACAGCAAGCTGATCAAACCATGTACCTTTAGATGGAAAAGCGACCAAAAAATGTAAAATGCTTAAGCAGAAACGAGTGAGATAAAATCTATACTCTGGATTTGTAAGAAGGATCAGATAGGGTTCAGTCTCCCTAGAAATGCACAATACCAAATGAGCAACAACCGTCTGCAAAGATTGAGCATTCTGGGACCGCAATTCTCTTTTGTAACTAAAAATTTGTTTTTTAGCACCTGTTTAGATACAATTTCCAGCAATTTAGGGGCTTTGTAATACTCTGGGACACCCATCTTTGTAAAAACAAGTTTAAAGTACATAAACCAAGGAATTTTGGTAACCTGATTGAGTGCTAGAGAATCCTATAGCAGCGATCTTGGGAATTTTGCATCTGGTGAGTGCCCGATTTTGTGCCATAGAGACACGGGGACCAAACCTATTAGGTCTTCAAGGTATTTCAATCCTGTTTCATCGTGACAGATGATATTTGCTGTAATCTTGGGAACAGAGAGTAGACTGTGTAAAAATCTATTTTCAACTCTCAGAAGCAACAAAGGATTTATATAGCCCTATACTCCAGCACCGTATAAGGCAATCGATATGCATTTAAATTTACAAATTTGAATGAGTTCTCTCACAGGTTTATGAGACAACCTAGTTGCAAACCTCGAAACCCCTTCAATCACTCTCTGTAGCTGCATACATCTTTGTTTGTTTAAATTCCCTACTGCATTTCATCATCAAAAGTAATACCTAAATAGTTAAAATGTCTGACCCAATCAATTTTATCCTCCCCTATCCTGTGCATTTTAACCTTAGTCTTTGGCTGCCCTTGAACCATAGAAAATTATTTGGTCATGTTAATATTTAAATATACATCACTCATAAACAGGACAAAAGAGTACACAAAAATTTGTAGACCGTTAGCTGTTCTCGCTATGAGAACAACTGCGTCCGCATGCAAAAGAACTGTGATTCACCGCCTCCCTATTTGTGGCATTAGTTCCTTTTACAAACTAAAGAGGTCTTCACTCCATTTACATAAATAAAAACTAAAAAGGAAGCCAAGATATACCCCGGATGAACTTCCCAGGTTGACTTGATTAGTGAGGTGCATTACCCGTCTTGACAATAGTGGACTTTAACATATGTGTCCCAATGTAGGCAACAGAGGAGGTCCGCAAGGGACTGCTCAAACCCCATGGTCCTCATCATGGCTCCCGCTTTGACCTATTAATAGTATTGAAAGCACATGAGAGATCCATAAAATCCATGTGAATGGCGCCTCCCCTGGCCTTCGCACACTTCCCTACTGCTCAACCCTCCCCATACCTTGGTGAAAGCCGAACTGGATATCGGAAAGAACGTTCTTTTCATTGGCCTATGACTCCAACCTAGATAGCAAAACCCGTCCCAATATTTTGGAGGTTGAGTCAAGTAAAGATATGGGGCAATAATATGAAGGTTGATTTTAAATATAGGCACAATACCTGGCACTTTCCATGATTCCGGTAGAGGGGCCTTAATAGCTGCACGTAATAAATTTGTGATTAACGGTGCCCAGAGGTTTATATTGGCTTTAAAAATATCTATTGGCACACCATGATTGGCCGGAGCTTTACCCGAGGCACCCTTGCTGATAACGTAACCACCTCATCAATAGCAATAAATTGACTCAAGACATTTGAGGCCGTAGAGTTAGGAACACAACCCTTCGCCTCCTCTCCTACGTTACCAATAGCAAAGACCTTGCTAAAGTGTTCCTGCAAACTTTCTGCACAAATGTGTCACACAAGTTTAAACACTGCATAATCTGAGAAAAAAAGCTCTGTTCACAACCTTGCAGAAACTCTTAGTGTCCCTTGCTGCACCAGCTGCTTCTAAATCCTCCCAAGCTTTCCATCTGATCTCCTCTTAACGAGTTTCTAAAATTAATTTGTAAGGATGCCGAGCTTTTTTCACCTCTTCTTTACACCTGGGACTTGCTCCAAGTGCTTGCTTTAACAATCTGTGGGCAACTAAGCAGGCCTCATTAAACCATCTACAGTTAGGGAGAGACCAGCCTTTTTTGTCACTGAAAGTGTGCCCAAGATATTCTGGCACTGGGAACTAAACCCTTTTAAAGTGGAGCATGGATCGACTCTTGGGTTCAAACAAACATTGAAGGCAGGCTCACAAGTTTTAACTAGATCGGACAAAAATATATTGTGATTAATGTTGGCCCATTTAATGTGTAGCCTTTTGTTGTTATCAAAGTTAATCGATTTCATGGCTTCTGACCCATGTTCCTTATTCACAACCATATTCAGAGTAAAAATTAATTGATTGCGATCACTAATGCAACTAGCAGAAATTAAAATAAAATTGGTATAGAGGGACCTGATCTCTTGAAAACAGGATAATATCTTTTGTACCACATGCAGCCTTTCCATTAAATGTAGGTAATTGAAGATTAACTGGCAAACCCATGTCCCGGGCAAAAAACATTTTTAACAATTATGCTGTTCAAAGCATCCTCATAAACTGAATTTATTTATTTATTTATTTAGAGTTTTGTATAGCGCGAACATGACCCAGTTGGGTATCAGAGCGCTTTACATACAGTTGAGGCATACAAAGTAAAACAGCTAGTGGAGAGAGATCAGGGAAACAGTGGGATAAAATACAAAAGGAGCAGAATCAAATTAACGCGGACATGGGAGGCAGGTTAGGTGAGAGCGAGAAATAGGGCAATATACAACAAAAGCAACCAGATAATATGTCCAGCGACAAAGGGTCGCAACAAGTGATATGTGTACAGTAAGCTAGAGGCAGGAGGAGCAAAGCAACTAGTTTAAGGCATTGTTCATTAGTAGAGCTTTAACTTCCCTTTTGAAGACACGTGTAGAGGGAATCAGTCTTGTTTCCACTGGGAGGGCGTTCCAGATTCTTGGGGCGACGCCCGAGAATGAGCGCTTGTAGGTTTTAAGCTTATTAAATTTCTTTGGCTTGAGCAGCAGTGTGACCTGGAGCCCCCGGATAGTTCCAGCTTGTTTGTCAGGTATAGTGGGGTGTTGAAGTGTAGTGCTCTATGGGTCATGCAAGCGATCTTTAGTTGGATCCTTGCCTCAAAGGGAAGCCAATTGAGCAAATTCAGGTCCGGCGAAATGTGGTTGGTCTTCTTAGAACCCGTGATGAGTCTAGTAGCAGCATTTAGAGAAGCTCTGATGGGGGCTAAACTGAGTTTCGGTAGTCCGCTTAGAGTAGCACTGCCATATTCTAGTCTAGAGATGACAAGTGCTTGCACCGCCGATTTAAAGTCGTCTTGGGAAGGTAGGGTTTGAGTTTTCTAAGGATGCAAAGTTGGAAGTTCGCTCCTTTGGTCGATGATCTGATGTGGTCTTGCATGTTTAGGTTTTTGTCAAGCACAGCTCCCAATGATTTAGTGGAATCAATGATGTGGGGAGTGCAGTTGAGGGCAGTGAGGTTACAGAGAAATTTCACAACAGTGGTGGATTGCCTAGCGGGTGCAATGAGGAGGAATTCGGTCTTGAGGGCGTTTAATTTGAGATTGTTGGAGGTTAGCCAGTTTAGGGTTTTGAGAAGGGTTTTGTTGAGAGATTTGATGTCATCGGGGGAGGAGATTTTCATGTAGAGTTGGGTGTCGTCCGCGTACATGTGATATTGGATGTTGGAGGCTTTCAGAATTACAGTCAATGGTTCAAGGAAGAGGTTAAAGAGTGTCGGGGAGAGTGAGGATTCTTGGGGGACACCCAGTGTGCAAGGACTAGGGTTGGATAGAGACTGGTTGGATTTGACTCTTTGTGTTCTGATGTTGAGGAAAGAGGCAAACCATTTAAGGACCGTGCCTGAGAGCCCCATCCTACGTTCCAAGAGGTAGAGTAGATTGTCATGTTTGACAGTGTTGAACGCAGATCAGAGATCGAGCAGAATTAAAAGGCAAGCTTCATTTTGGTCAAGTAGGGTGAGGGCATCGTCCACTATGTGAGTGATGGCTGTTTCGGTGCTGTGGCCAGTGCGGAAGCCCGATTGGAATAGGTCGAGAAGCTGGAATTGCTCAATATGTTTGCGTAGCTGTTCATGAACACATTTCTCTAGCAGTTTTGCCAGGGTGGATATGTTTGTGATAGGCCGGTAGTTGTTCAGGTCAACGGGGTCAGCCGAGGGTTTTTTGAGAATAGGGAGCACTAGGCCAGCCTTCAGGCAGTCCGGGATCTCACCTTGAAGAAGCGAGGCGTTGATGATCTTGGACCAAAGCGGTGTTAGTGATCCTATCATATCTTTAAATAAGTTGGGGGGGGAGGGGGTAATTGAAGTGATTTGAGGGTTTAAGGGTCGAGAGAATATTGAGGATGGTAATGTCATTGAGGGGAGTGAATTGACTCCATGAAGCATTGTTTTTGAGGGAGAGGCAATGAGGCGAGGTCTGGGGTGTGGAGACAGAGGAGTCAAGAGAGGGTGAAAGATTGAGTGCAGCAGACCTAAGATCTGCTTCGATTTTGTTCGTCTTATCAAGGAAGAATTCAGCAACCACAACACAGTTTGGTTGCGGGTGAGAGAGGTGCTGAGATTGGGTAGAGGTGTTGTTGGATTGAGATTTAATCAGCTCAAAAAGACGTTTCGGGCGATTTTTGGCTTTGTCCAGTTGGTTTTTGAAGAAGTTGGCTTTTTCTGATCTATTGAGTTTGTTATATCTACTTCTTTTGAATCTTAGTGTTTTTAGAAGATCCGCGGAGGGAGTGGATCTCCAGGTGCGTTCCGCTAGTCTTAGGCTGCGTCTGTCCGCATTTAGTCTGTCATTGAACCAGGGTTTGGAGTCTTTTATGGGAATTCTTTTTAGCTGAAGGGGGGCTGTGGCATTCAAGGCAGAAAGCATGGCGTTGTTATAGTGTTCAGTGAGATCGGGAACATCGCACATGTTTGCAGGCGGTGGAAGGGAAGAATTGCAGCGCTCTATGAGCTCATTAACGCTTGTATTATGGAGAGCTCTTTTCCAGTGCTTGAGTTTTAGTGGTTGTGCGCTTTTGTGGTTCCAACTTTCAAGAATCAGGAAGTTGATATAATGGTGGTCAGACCAGTCACAAGGGAGAATGGATTCGAGGTGGATGGAGTTGGGGTTGGAGATGATTAGATCCAGTGTCGAGCCTAAGTTGTGTGTGGGACTGTCACAGAATTGGGTCAGGGAGAGGTCGGTTGGGAAGTTTTTGAGGGTTGTAACCGCCTGATCATGTGGGTCATTCCAGCGTAGATTGAAATCCCCAAGGAAGATCTGAGGGCAGTGTCGGCCAAGGTTGGAGGAGATGGTTTCCATAGTTTGTTCAATTAGAGGTAGGTTATCACCTGGGGGGTGGTAGAAGATGTGAAGGCTGCATAAGAGTCTGTGTGTGCTAGTGATATCGATGCATAGGTATTCACAGGATGAGAGCTTGGCAGAGGGGGACTGTTTTGCTCTGAGAGAGTTCCGGAGGATACAAGCTAAGCCCCCTCCCGTTTTCTTGACTTGGTCGAGTCTGATAATGTTGTGAGTAGGAGGGACTAATAAGTCAAGGATGGGGCCAGAGGAGTCGTCGAGCCATGTTTCAGTGAGGATAAGGAGGTCTAGATCATGAGCAAGGATGAGATCAGCAAGGTCTGTGGCATGTTTCACCGCTGATCTACAGTTAAGTAGCATGCATTTCAGATGTGATTTATGCAGGGTGTCTGTGAGCGTGGGCTGTGTAGTGGGGATCTGCATGAGGTTATTAGTGTTTATGGAATTGGCGTTGAGTCTCGGAACTCTATGAGGGTTGGGTGTGATGCTTTGGATGGGTATCGCATTACCAAGTTTAGGGAATGTCGAGCTAGGGGTAATTAGTGGGGCTGTTTGTGAGGATTCAGTAGGGGCTGAGATGGCCGAATGAGGAGAGGTGTACTCAAGGAGGAGGAGAGAATATCAGGTTCTGAGAATGGGTTTGTGGATCTGGCCGGTCTAGAGGGGGCGTTGGGGTAGGGGGAGGTATTCCACTTCTGGTCAGGGGGTTTCAGTTGGATCAGAGGAGGGATCTCCTGTGAAGTTCTGATGGTGGAAGGATGAAGGATCTCCTGAGTGGACATGTTGGAAGAGAGGTCAAGGGCTAGCTCTTTGGCGGACTTAATTAGGTTTTGGATGACATTTTTGATAGTTAGAAGTTCATGGGTGTAATGTTCATGAGCTTGGAAGCAGTATCTGAGTGTGGCTTATGGGTCACGTGGAGGGGAGGCGGCGGATTGGTTAGTGGGGAGGGCGGAGGGGAGACCAGGGCAGGTGGAGGGGGGGATGGGGTAAAAACGCTTATGGAGAATTGCCTCTTTGATGTACGGGCGCGCAAGGAAGGTGGGCGGTGGAGGGGAGTGTAGGGGAAGGGAGGTTGGATGTGTTCCTGTTGTAGAGTGGGCAGGCCCGCTGTCGAGTTTGGGAGTTATGTAGGCAAGGGCAAGTGGGAGAGGGGGTGGATGAAGTGCCGGAGAGGTGGTCGGAGTGAGGGATAACAACTGATCCGTGATTACTGTCACTAGTTTGGACACGTCGTGGGATGATGGGTGAATTAGGGGAGCCTGGGGTTGGAGGATCTGAAGTAATGTGTGTGTTGATCAGGGTAGGTGAGGCAGTCAACAAGATGTGGGCAGTTAGCGAGGGATCAGGGACCTCCTGAGACGGGGTAGGGGTAAGACCATACCTAGATTGAATAGGGGAATCGCTAGTGACCAAAGATCTTATAAAGAGGGCAAATCTGTCATCAAAGATGACCAGATTGCGATCGGTGGCCTGAATTAGTATAATCCCATTGTTGTAGAGGGATATGGTGGCGTTTGCTCTGAATGTGGGAGATTTTGTAGCCACAAGTCGCAGACCATGAGGGAATTTTTTGGTCGAGGTGATTCTGAGCAAGGAGTGGAACGTCGATCTCCACTGAGCTCTTCTTTTCGTGTAGAAGATCAGGTCACTCGTAGTAGTGCCTTTTTTTGGACAGAGGTAGGGGTCGGAGATAAGGGTTTCTGGGTTGGCTTTGAGGAGTCTGTGTTTCAGGGTTTTAGTCGCATTTTTGGAGAGGTTGGTCGGATAGATAATTGTGTAGCTGTTAGTGCCAAGCTTTTCAAGTCTGGGGTCCATGCTGCACTGTGTGAGGGTGAACATGGAGGGCAGAGCTTCATATATGTGGAATGGCAGTGGGGTGGGGAGTGAGCGGTGACAACAGAGTGCTCCTCCCAGAGAGTGTGTCTTGAGAGTGCACCTAAATTAGGCACAGTCAGATTAGCTAGGTCAAGTACTGAGGTATCGCAAGGACATGACTTAAAGGTGTCACCGAGGAGGGGCTCAGTGGGAAATCTGCGGGGGGGGGCAGTCTGCTTGTATGGCCTGGGGTAGCAACTTTGGAATGTGC
Source organism: Calotriton arnoldi (assembly GCA_963921515.1). NCBI lineage: Eukaryota > Metazoa > Chordata > Amphibia > Caudata > Salamandridae > Calotriton > Calotriton arnoldi. The sequence continues at coordinate 2,416,363 of CAWUFW010001335.1, read as the reverse complement.
GTGGAGATTAAAGCCGTTGTAGTGTAGCTCCTATTTCCCTAATAGGCTCTGCGCATTGGAATAATATCCCCTATAGGTTTGACATAGGACTAAGGTCAGTATGTCCCTATCGAGTATATTAAACTTAATTACTTGTGCCAGCTAGCTCAGAGGCCACTAGAAACTCCTTGACAAACAAGAAGGGAGTAGTTTCTGGCAGCCGCAAAACATGACAACTTTGTTTCCCTTTAGAATCAGAACGTGTCCCAGAGTCGTGGAAACAATAGATAACTATTTCACTCAGCTCAGTCGTGCATACTTAGTTTTCCTCAAAGTTACACAGAAAGAATAGACGGGCGTTTCAATAAAAAGGTTTATTGAACAGTCTTGTTTCTGGTGTAAGTTAAATGTGCTGTTACGATCACAAGACAGTATGCAAGATAAATAATGTACAGCGTAAGCAGTAGAAATAAATAATACTGCGCTAGCATGATCTTTAGCAGATATTCATTTACATAAATAACATAGACTAAAAATGCGAGTACTCATACGATGCGGTTCTAAGCTAATTCTACCCCAATGTACCTAACCTAACCTAGGTGTAGGGAGAGGTATGAAGTAGGTGAAGTATTCCTTACTATGGTATACTAAGAGTATGTTAAGCCTAGTATGCCAAGTATGCCTAGTATGCCAAGAGTCCCTCTAGGTTCTAGTCCGCTCCATACCTTAAGAATGAGAGAGGTGGGAATCTCTTGCCAGATTCGAACTCCAACACCCCGTGAGGGAAGCTAGATCACTGGAAGCTGGACTCTCTGCGTGCAGGGATGACAGCGTCTTCTCAGTGTGTCAGGCCGGGAAATGGGCTCCTCTGAAGTCGAGGTCTCCTCTGATTTACAGGGGCTAGGGAAGGTATATTTATACCTGAGAGGTACCTCAGAATGTTAGCATTGACGTGAATCGGACAGCGGAAGACGTCATGAATGAACCCCTAAGGTATAACGGTTCATGCATAATAGATGAGTCCTTGAAGAAATCAATAGTCCTGTGCTAGGGAAACTCCCGAAGCCTAAGGGTCTGTTCTTCAAGAACTCGTTGTGACGTTAGGGTGGACGGATGTCGGAGACCATGCCTGTATTTGGAGTGCACGGTTTAATGCCTAAATAAGGACTGGGATTTTATGCCTATATAAGGGCAGGGCGAATTGTGCCTATATAAGGACATGATACAGGAAAGCCTGTGTATGGACACCCTAAGAGGAATACAACACCCACTCCACTTTCGTGTGTACGATAATACTAAAATGCTAAACATTTAAAATGCCAAACATTAAATGGAGTACCGCATATTAAAAAATATTTCTTAAAAGCATTAAAAACATAGTAAAATGCAAAAGGTACTGTACATATTAAGCAATGCTTTTAATTTCAGGCATAAAGTTCGAAATTAAATGCAATTTGAATGAAATAAGCAGTAATATTTACATGTGACAGAAAAAATGCTCGATAATGTTTTTCAAAATCAGTTATTTCATATCATGAAAATTAATGAACTGTTTTAGACACACAAGATGACTAAGTGTCCGAGGAAGTACCGCGAAGTCTGTACTATAAGGCTAGTTCTACTTTAAGCAGATTGAAGTGCCATTTTAGTTCGAAAAAATGGGAAAAAGTTCAATTTTGGAAGAGTTCCAAGTTTTTGAAATATGAAGGCCAAATTGTTACTGCATCTCTGGAACACTGTATGCTGAATCAGAGTCAGTTTACGGGTCTGGTGTAAACATGAGATCATCTATTTCTGTAGACAAAATATCGTCCACTGAAGTTGGTGTCAGTTGGAACACCTCGTGTAGTAGATTTAATTGCACAGAGATGTGAAGCATCGCTTTCAGCAGAGGCTGCCGCAGCAATGTTCGCATACGTTGTTACCTGTGTGCCTGTGGATCTTTCTCGTACCTCAGCAGCAGCTGGAAGCGACTGTGAGATCTCAAAGAATGCTGACATCAGTATTGGTAGCCTCTGGGGACAACACAGAGCATGGGCTGTTATCGGGACCAGCAGAGTATCGACATCCATTGGCGTTGCTGATGGAAATGTTAGACAGGTGTCCAACACGCATTCTTCACCGCATAGCAGGCATCGTAGAACAGGTAAGATGCAATCTTGCCAGATTGGTCTGAATGACAGGAACCACGTGGTATTCAGGTCCCGTAGACGAGTCATGCCCAATAGCTGTACTATTCGCTCACAGCCCTTTCGTTCAAGGAGAGCTTTCTCCATTTCGCTCGGAGTGATGTCTGCGAATAGGCTGGCCATAGCGCAATAGCAGGAAGAGAAATAGAATTCCGGCAACAAGTGCTAGAATTAATGGAATGCCACCAAACACCGAATGTGCAAAGTTCGGGATGATTCCGAGTATTGCCTGGAAAGGTGCTAACAGACCGGAGCAGATGCTCTTAAATACATGTACAATTCCGGTTGTATCAGACATGTTAAAGATACGTCCTATCATTTCCACGAAATGTATAGGGCAGTTTGTATGTATTAAAGTCTGTATCTCAGCCGAAGTTCTTGCTACTTGTAGATCATAGGTTTCTTTGGCCGAGGTCAAAGGCACTGTTTGCTGTAAAAGCATGGCTTTCATTCTGCTCAAAGTATCAAATCTTATAAAAGAGACGTTCAGCGAAGGCCATAGAGGCGACTCCCTGACTGTGTCTATTGGGGCAAACAATACTTGCATACAGCAAGTGACCCTGGAGTTGACCGTTACTAGATATGGGATACCTGGCAACATGCCGCAGCAACTCTGATCATTCAACATGAGGTAACTCTCATTAGAAAGTTGTCCAAACGTTGGATTATTCACAGCAGCTGGTGTACCCTGCTGATGGCAAGACAAATTTGCCACAGAACCATTACAAGCCCTGTGTAAAGAAATGTCCTGACATATAAGTGAACGGCTCAGTGCACGTTTACAGTGTGTACCGCTCAAAAACACTTCACGATCCCCACTCCAACATCTATATGTATACGGTAAATTCCAAGATGTCTTAATGTATTCCTTACCCAACCTTTCATATTTGCCTGCTTGCATTTGTTTGAGGCAATACTGAAACTGAAAAGTAGTCACAGGTAGTGTGATTTTGCCATGAATGAGCCATTCTGTAGCTGGTTTTCTGCCACTGTGAATGGTAACTTTTCCAGTTTTTCAATGCTCAGCACTGTATACTTTGCTCCTCTTTGTGCCAGTTCGATCTGTTTATCAGTTAGATTGTAGTCTGCAAACAGAGCCGACGTGTTGATGAAACGCCAAGGCACATAGCCCGCACGCAAAGATTGCAGCGTCCAGCTTAATAACACAATAGAACGTAATTGAGATTGGCCTTGCTGTAACATCGCCAAATCTTGTTCTAGTATGTCGATAGCAGAGGATACAATGCCATCCAATGAATATATTCTGGAGGACAAAGTTGTTAACCCATTGTCGACCACAGAGAGGTTTTCTCCAAATTAATACGATCAAGTTCACGTATTCGTTCTGCGGCCTCCATCTGTGACACTTTCCATGCTTCATTATAGGCAGCATAAATGCCAGCATATATGAAACGTTTTTGACGCGGTCTTCTTGGTCCAAGCAAGAAGTCCCTAAGGTCTGCGTCGTCCTTAAGTAAGGATAAGTGTTGTTTCACATCCTGTAGTGTAGATTTCTGAAGCCAATCGAGGCATAATTTTCCTACACTGTATGTTGTTACTACCCCCGGATGCTGTCTTTGGACGTATCTTGGGTCTGGCCTATGAATAGTAAAGCCCTGAGTTGTATTAAGGAATCTTTCCTGACAGTTGTTCATGTCTGTGGGCCAGATCAACCATTTTCTCCAATCAGGATTAGATCTGTTGAGTTGTAGTATTTGGTCAACTGTAACCGCTGCCTGTGTTTTGTTATCACCGGCAGGTGTTGGTACAGAAGGTGTTTTCATCTCTTTGATCTTGGCTAATCCAAGACAAGATGTTTGTTGGACAGTTTCATTCAAAAACATTATTTGTTCAGGGATAATACAGGCTCTAAATAAAGCTTTTATTCCCTGCACTTGCCAATGTTTAGTACCCCAGACAGTTTTTGTGTCTATTGTGTCTTTCCATAAGTCGAAACCCTGTCTAGACAGTTGGGCAATAAACGCTGCAGAGTAAATCTGTTTTGTATTAGTTAACATAATTTTCAGTCCTGTTTTGTTTACATTTTTATAGTAAAACGTTTCTGGATCAGATGTATTGTACCCTGAAAAATATGGAAACTTGTTCGCAAATGTTTTTGAACTACCTTGTGGTGGTGTAGGACAATGCTCCCATTGGTTAAACATAAACACATTTCTTGGGTATGCAGATTTATGCAAATAATGATGACCATAGTGGTTATAACAATACATTTGTTCATAGTCTGATGAACCCTCTAAATATTCATTTTTAGAAAATGCAGCAGATTTTTCTAGGTCAAACATTATGTCGTTAACAGTCTCAAAGTCCCAATCATCAGAATAGGTACTGGACGAAATTAGATCACTTAGTGAAATTTTAAACAAATGTGGAATGTTCAATTGTTCCGTCGGGCCAAGGATATCAAAATCTGTTTTGTCCCACACTATACCATCCTGTATAGGAACGTCTGTGATGTTCACTGATGACAAGTCTCTTGCTTCACGATGGGAAGATTTATGAGGTTTTAAAAGTACGTTCACGTCTTTTCCTTCAGTATTCACATGGATGTATCTGCTACTTATAAGCACGCTCACAGTTGTAACCAAAGCTAGCCAAAGCAGGAAAACAAATAGTCCAGATATGATCCAGAGTTCAATCCATGGTGAAACCAGATAAGTCTTTTTCATAAAGTGAAGAAAGTCTTGTACTTGCTGCTTGAATTTCAATGATGCTGGTGTCGTTTCAGGTTCGCTTGGATCTTCCGAGAACGTATCAAAGTTAATGAAATGGCCAGAAGCAGTTCTGTCAATTGTTGGAATTGCATCAGGATTTGTAGAAATCACTGGAACCAGTTCATCACTTGCTACATTGGTGTAGACAGGTGTATTTGGACGAACTGTTACTTGATTTTCAAGAGGGATGAGTTCCATTGCATTGTTGCTTAGTCCTTCATCTGTTACTGCTGAAGTCCCAATTGTTATCAGTCTTTCAGTCTGAACCTCTTGGATAGTAGCGAGAGGAGTGCGTCTGCTACTAGGTCGGAGTCCACGTGGTCTACTATTTAGTATTGGCCACATACTGTGGTTTGATGAGGTCGATGGACACAAATCTTTTCTCCTTTCTTCCAGCAAGGGGCGGCAGAAGTACTGTTCTTGTTCCTTGAACTGCTAGGACAGGTACTGGTGGTCTGTAAGAAGGTCCAAATTCCTTCTTGTCCGCAATTTTTCTCTGACTAGATCCCCAACTTTTGGAATCCAGACAGGCCTTGCTGGGACCGCCGGTTTTTCCCCAGTGGTGGTTGGCTGCAGCAATACGTTGCTTTGTTTAGTTCTTAACTCATTCAGTTCCTGCAAAACAGCCAAATGATCTTGGATATCAAACGGTTTATTTTCCACCACTGTGCCTACGTGATCGAGATCTGGTACCCACATTCTTGTCCCAAATAGGACCTCATATGGAGTGACCCCCCCTAGAGAACTTCTTGGCAGATTGTTTAATGAGCGCTGGACCCCATTGAGATGTTTGACCAACCCATCACCCGAACCTAATACCCTAGCTGTTATAGACTGCCTTATGTCCCGGTTTTTCCTTTCCACAACCGAATTTCCCTCAGGATGGAATGGAGAGGAGTACCGCAATGCAACGCCCAGACTGGCCATGGCTGCTTTGTAAGTCCGAGAGCTAAACGCAGGGCCCTGGTCAGAATGTAGCGTGCCTATTGCGTATGTGCCGATAAAGACTTGCAAATCTTTTATAACAGTTCGAGCGTCAGCCGAGCGCTGAGGCCATATCCATAGGAACCTTGATTCAGTATTTGTGGGATTGCACTTGTCCAGTAGGACGCAGGCGCGTAGATAGTCTAATGCTGTCTAACAGTGTTGTCTGTACTGGGTTGCCGCATTCGCAGCATGGTGTCCGGTGGCTCTCTCGCTGTAATTTACAGTCTAAACAGTTGTTGATGAATATGTGAATGTCTGTATTCATTCCATGCCACCAGTACATCTCTTTTAACGTCAAAATTGTTCTAGAGATCCCTTGATGTGACAGACCCTCCCCCAAATGTGTTTCATAAATCAAGGCTGCTCTACGTTCCGTGTTTGGAATTACCCTATCCCCCACTCCAGGGATTCGAGCAAAAGGAACGTTGTTCGCATCAATTACATAAGAGTACTTGAGTGGAAACTTTTTTGGTACCGCTGCACTGCTGCCCTTGCTTGAAGCATTGACAGCCAACATTATCTCACCGTCTATTTTTGTTTTTGAACGAGTGATCGCAGCTACGGAAGCCGTCTGAACAGCCCCCTTTGCGGCTTCGTCAGCCAATGAATTCCCTGCAACGATAACGCCATCACGTTGATGACTCAGTGTGTGGATCACGTGAGCCTTTGGTAGTTCGTTTTTCAACTGAACTACTTGTTCCCAAAGCATTTTGTGCTTTAGTGTGCCACCTTTCGCATCTTTGAAACCATTTTCAAGCCAGTTTTGTATATATTCATTATACGACTGAACACAGTAAAAGGAATCGCACACTATCAGTGTGGGGAATTCTCGATCTGTACTTTCAAGTGCCAGTTTGAATGCTTGTAGTTCAGCTCGCTGAGCTGTACAATTTCCTAGAGATTGAGTTTTTGTGACCATAGGTCTGAAGATGCCAACTCGCATGCGACCTTTAACAATTGCACACGCTGCACTGTAAGCTTGCTTACTCCCTGTTGCGGGCTGTGCGGATCCGTCAGTGTAAATTATGAATTCGTACTGATCGAGAGGCAGAATCTCAGTGGGCAGAGGACATTCTTGTTCATATTGCAGGAATGCTTGTGTTTTTAAATCGGGATCAAAAACATATTCAACATCTGTTGCAGCAAGAGAATTAACCCATTGTATCCATCTTGGATGTAATGCTTTAGCATTTGGAATGCTTGCTTTTGTGACCGCTTCTAAAGCTGGTACTGGGGTTACGACAATAATGCGTTTCCCTTGGGCTAAGGCTCTTTCTTTTGCTACAGCGGTTTGTACACCTGTCAGAATTTTTTCAGTTGACCTGAAGCGCATTTCTGCTTGCGTATACAAATGAGATTTGTATGCTATTGGTATTTTTTCACCCTCATTAAATGTTAAGTAGGTGAATCCGCATTGACCCGAAATTATTCGGATCACCAAATTGCGTTGACTTAAGCGTGTTTGTAAGTGATTGGTTGCTAACATGTTAGCCTGGAGTGAACGCAAAATTTCTGTGTGTTCCTGTGTCCAGTTTTTGATTGAAAAATCAGGTTTGATTAATGCGTAGAGAGGTTTAACCCTTTCTGCGTAATTTAGAATGTATGTTCTTCCAAAGTTTAGGAAACCCAGGATGGATTGTAAGCTTTTTAGCGTTTTTGGAGGTTGGAGCAGCGCACATTTCTCTAGAAAGTTAGCTGCCAAGCTCTTGACTTCACTTGAAAGCTCATATCCTAGAAATAGGACATTGAGATGGGCAATTCGGGACTTTTTAAAGTTGAACTTGTAGCCCTCAGAGGCGAAGCCCAGTATAATGGTGCTTACCCTGTTCAAGTGTTTTTCCAGGTCATCGTCTGTCAGATAGATGTCATCGACATAGGACAATGCCTCATTGTCATAAATTTGTAGTAACTTTGTTACCCTCGCTGAGAATAAACCTGGGCTGTTCTTGAACCCTTGTGGGAGTCGACAAAAGTGACGCTGGGTCCCCATTATGGAGAATGCTGTTAAGTACCTGCTTTCAGGTGCTATGTTTTGACAAAAGAAACCATTTGAGCTGTCTAATGTTGTTTTGTATTTTTACGCACAATGTTATTCATTAATGCTGTGCTATGTGCATTTTGCACTGCAAATGTTTTAGAACAGGTGTTTAAGTGTCTGTAATCCAAAACTAGACGATATGTATTGTCTGGTTTGGAGACAGGAAACAAAGGATTGTTCATTGAGGAGGTGCATGTTTCAATCACCCCTTGGTATTCAAGTTGATCTAAGATCTCCCTGACCTGTTTTTTAGCTTCTTGCTTTATTGGATACTGCCTTCGTGCAGTTGGTTCATGTTTCAGATGTATTTTATGGTGAGGTGAGTCCTCATCCCATCCTACATGATTTTTATATAATGCTGGGGCCTGGGCCACTGCCCATTTCCTGGCATATGTATATTTTAGGTGTATTGGAATATGGTTGGAGAAGGCAGGCATAATAATGTCCTCGCCGTGTGGGCACTCCCTGACAAATTGTGGTGGCCAGTCTTTTTCTGCTAGAAGTATGTCATAGCCCCTTGATAGTCTTTCCCAAAAAGTACTTTCACCTGTCTAGGTATGTCTCCCTCCATCCGGAGTGTTATTTCATATAACTTTTGTGGAGTACTAACGCTGGTGTCTACAGTCTCAACTGTAATGTACTCATTCAAGTCCACTATCTCCAGAAGTTCCTTCAGGTTCTGGCGAGCTATTGTGACTTCTGCTGCACTGTCCAGCATTGTCGGAGCCCATTCCCCGTTCTTGAGTTGTGTGCTCAGTATTCTCTGCATGTCTGATCTTCAGACCTGCTACTTTCTTTTTGGAGAATTGAGGTTTTGTTTTGTTTTTTGGAGCGTGTTTTTCGTCTTTCGATTTCACGCGTTCTTCTCTTTGTTCTGATCGTCCTCTTCTTTCCGAAGTCTGTGATGAGATCTGAAAGGGACGAGAGGAACGTGTATCAGTATCTTGATACCTGTCAGGTTTTTTCAAATTATCCCTATTCCTGAGGTTATACCTCCTTTCAGAGGGCTCCTTTTGAGGAGACCTACCTCGGGATTGAGAACGTTTCTCGTTTGAATTTTGTTTGTTAGTATCCCACTTCTTTTTAGAAGATGTAGGAGTTTGTTTAATAGAGTCCTTCTCAGGACTTTCAGATAGTTTTGGCTTCACTGGTCTTCCACCCAAACTATCTCTGCCTAATTCTGCATAAGATTGGTCGCTGTTTGGACCCTATTTAATATAACTTTGCTTTTTGGAAATATTGAAAACAAAGGAGAGGGGTGATAAAAAAAATAACCCAAGGGATGTGCCTGAATTCTCCCCAAAAATGTAGCCAGGTAATTCAGACAAGGCAACAAACCCCTCACGACTGCCGTCTTTTTCAAATTGATCACCACCAAGTCCTCAATTGAATGTTTACAGTGATAACCAAACTAATCCACCCTCCTAACAGATATAATCTGCCCCAACAAATCATACTTCCAACCCGTATTGGATTTCAGCCAGTGCACAACTTTGTGCTTCAAGTCCCACCAATCCTCTCTCTTTAAGGGCGGAGCAAAGGCACTGCCTCCAGGACATTAACATATGAAGTGCATTCAGGTGACAGTTGAAGTGTTACTTTTTGCCAGGTGCTCGTAACAGCATCTGCGGTTGGTCCAAGGCCTTGAGGCTGGGGCAAACGTTGTTGAACCGGACTGTTTGAGGATACGCCTAGGTCCCCTACCGATACCGGCGGAGAATAGTAACATAGGACTCTGAGGGGTATATGAGGCAAAGCGGAAGTCAGTGGAGATGAATTACGTCTGCCCACTTGCACACAATGGGCATCCGAAGTGGAAATAGAAACGGAATGCACAGAACTCGCAGCGACTCAATCTGAATCTTTAGCAGTACCACCAAGACGAGATGAAATACAAGTCTAATCTTGCGTGATTAGGGAGTTCTATTTGTTCTCCAAGCCACTTCGCCTCTTCAAAAGGTCAACTTAGAAAGTGTTCCATATTTATGCTAGCTTGCCAAAATGCTCAGAACAAGAATTCAGCGCTAAACCTTGAGATTGAACCATGGCAGCAGGAGTGATTACAGTATTAGTATTCGCATCTTTATTCACATTAGCCCTTCTTTGGGGAGAGAGGTTTCTCCAGGACTTCTACCATCACCTAGCTCTTTCCGTTTCCTTTTGAAAGGCATTGAACTATGATAATGGCTGCCAGTGGATAGAGAACGCTCAGTGCTGTCAGGCACTGTATTATGTACTTCCCTGAAACTCCATCTATTCTCTGGATCCCCTATCCGGGGGACATGCTCCGCTTCTGCAGAGCCCAGTTCGGTAAATGTACCACCCAGGCTAACCATGCCTGCTGACAAATTTTAGGAAAGGCGATGTTCTGCATCAGTTCTCCCCTCAACCAAGATAATTTTGTTATCAATTGCTTCCATAACTGATGACATGTAATTAGTAATGGAAGGAGAAGTAGAGATTGGAGGAATAGATACCTTCTTCACTTTCAACAGGTTTGCCTATCTCTTCCCCATTCTCCAGCTCAAGGCCAAGAGATGGTGCCCACCCCTGCCTCTCAATAAGCAGAATTATGGGAAATGTAGTCCAGACACATCTTACTGACAGTTGACTGCTGGACAGTGTAAAACACAATATTACCAAAAATGTCCTTAATCACTTAATAACGTATCTCCTCCCTTGACTTTCCCAGCCGCTTCCTCTACCCTCCACCCTGTGTGAATCAGGAGATAGAACTTATGCTTTAGCTCAAGACTGCTCTTTGTAACATGTGCTGTGCTGGAAGATTGCAGTCGAGTTTCCAGGAGAATTTCAGGAAATTTTTAGGTAAGTTTTTGTCTCACTTCTTTGACTAAATCTGGCAGACGCTCAGATACACAGCCACTAATGTGGCCCTCCCACCCTGCTGCACGTTCACCCTCCTTGGCTTCCCAAGGGGGAGAACGCAGTGCTAAGGAACCCAGGTGAGTGCATGCAGTCAGATGCCCAAGAGTCTGATAGGCGAGAAGTAAATATATACGTTACCACCAAGCATAACTCCACGTGCAGTTTGTCCCTATGGGCTGTGTCCTGGTAAAACCACTGTGAATCCAGCAGCGATGTTGGAGATCCAACTTCCGGGCCCCCTGAGAGAACGCTAGTGCTGTGTTGTAGGGCGGGCACGAGCATGGCACTACGGGAACGGCAAGTAAGCACAGAGTTACATAAATTCATGTGTATAACGTTATTGTCAATAAATTATGTAAATTATCTAGAATTCATTAATAAAATACTCTTAGACCTAAAAACTTTGCCATTGTATTCCCCCAGACTTTTTGCCTTCGCTACCCTATTTTTGCTGAACTCGTTTTTCTTGGCAATAGGACTATTTGCACTTTTCCTCTGCTAACCAGTGGTAAAGTGCTTGGGCTCTCTCTCTTGAACATGCTAAAACTGGTATACACCTAACTGGTACATTTAATTTACGTATAAGACCCTAGTAAATGGTAGTGAATGTGCCTAGAGCCTGTAAATTAAATGTTACACCACTCATTGTGCTATTCATTAAAGTTACACTGTGAAACATGTCTCAGGCCTGCCTCTGCAGCCTGTATGGCAGTTTTAAACTGCTATTTTGACCTGGCAAAATAAACCCTTTGCCAAGCCTAAACCTTTCTTTTTAATATTTATGTCACCCATAAGGCAGGCAGTAGAGGCTCATCGAGCATGGTGCATGATATTTAATAAGTAGGACATATGTGTTTAATTTTTACATATCCTGACAGTGAAAAACTCCTAAAGTTGTTTTTCACTGTAGCAAGGCTGTCTCCTCCATAGACTAACACTGGGTTACCTTATTACACTTAATAAGTGATAACTTCATTTTGGGAACAGATAGAGAAATATTTTTCCAGCCATTTGAATCATAATTTAAACCCCTCTGTAGGATTTTAAGTTACTATTCAGAAAATGCCACTTTTAGAAAGTTGGCATTTTACTGCCTAAACCAAATGTGCCTTTTTATCGGTGTCCAGGGTCACATGAATGTGAATTGCTCTCCTGTGGTGTGTTCTGTATTCCTTCTAGACATGGGCACAAATAGGGCCTGGGTTTAGAGGGAGTGGGTCTTCCTAACTGGGTGACTGGGGAGGAGTTGTGCCCTAACCTGATTGTACTTCCAAGGACCCTGCCTGCAGCACACACAAACGAGTCTGACACCAGGCCTGACTCTGCCTTTGTCCCTCTAGACAGTTTTGAGCCACACTCATGGGAAGGGGAAGAACTGACCAAAACCAGTTTGGGAGTAGGCCAGGGATTGCCCCCTGCACAAAGGCTAGCACTAAATATAAATGTGGCACTTTCAGAACCTCTCATCGGAACACTCCTGGACCTGTGAAAGATTCAGAAGGACTTCCTGCTGTCTGAAAAACGAAGACTGAGCCTGTTTGCCTTGAACCCAGGATCCCCAATAGTGACTTCAAGGGTCAGTTGGTTGACCTCCTGTTTGAGCCACAGGGACACAAAAAGCTTCCCTGCAACTGTCCAACTGACCCACACATCCTGGACCTGCCTGAGCCCTGCTGCTGGCCTTTGCGGGAGTGAGTCCTGATCCTCCAAGAGGTGCCCCCCCCCGGACCCTTGGTTGGCACAGAGTTTACCTCTCCTGCTTCAGATCTACAAAATCTGCATGCCAGGTGAAAATCCAGATGTTTGGAGCTCTTTGCGACTGTGAGCGGGCTCCTCGCATCATCAACGATCATTGCATCTCCTGCCAACATGATGTTTCGACGGCAAACTGCCCACATCTTCCACCAATGCGAAGCTCCAGCGATTGCTGCTCCTTGCGTCAACGACTTCCTCGCAGCTCTAACCAATGCGAAGCTCCAGCCAAGGCTCCTCGCATGGACTTGGACATTGAGACGTAAACTCTTTACTGGGGCGAACCTGTATCTGACTCACGCTCCATTGCAGTGGGCCTCAACTTGTGACATTGACTCTGTTCAGCACAACAAGATAACTGCGCGGCGCTTTGCACTTTTAGCGCTATTTTTACCTGAAACTTTTAAAATTCCTATTTCTTCTTATTGAATTCATGTCGTTTTGGTATCATTTTATTTTTTTAAATGTACACAATTTTTTTTAATTGATTTGGGATTTTTCTTGTGATGTATTTTTACTTTATTACTGTTTGAGTGTTGCCTAAATACTTTACACATTGCCTCTAAGTTAAGGCTGACTACCGTTGTGCCAGGCTACGAGAGGGTTAAACACAGCTTGCCTTTTGTACTTCATTCTGACAAAGATTGTGTTTATTACTAGAGTTGGGCTCTTAACCCCCTCAAATATTAACCCAATTTCTTGCAAATGCCATTTATTTTACACTACACAATTACATTGCGAGTTAGATAGGAATACGGATTTACAAATAAACTTAAAACCGTTCACTCCTCACAGCCACATTCTATTAATTTGAACTTGGAAAGTTAAAAGGGTACTATTCTTTTTCATTTTAAAAAACTATTTATTTTTGCTCATGTGTAACGAGTCTACACATGGAAGGCATTAGTTTCTTACCCTCAGTGTTGGCTGCAGAAACATTAGCTCTATAAAGATAAGCTGACCAATTATGCTTTGAGCTATATTTGCTTGTAAAGTTTGTTTTCGGTGCCAATTATCAAGTGAGTCATCAAAATGTTATAGAAATGAGGTACTTTCACATCTTCCACTAGTGAGTATCTATAGACACTGTGTTTAAACAATGAACAAATAATGCCCAATTGCCCTCCAAAGACAAGGTGTTTGACACTAGCACATATTGCCATTGGAAGGCTGTTCCAAAGTTTGGGACCCATCACAGAGTAACTTTGAATGCCATCCCCTGACCCCTTTGTGATTAATAGATCCTGGGTAGAGTCACACATTGTGGCATTACTTGTGTTAAGGATGTTGGTGTATATGCTGACTTTATTTCAATTGTGTAAAGATGTATTTGATGCCTTTATGATTTGAAACCTTGTGTATGTTCAGTAAGTGGGTTCTAATATTCTATGCGAGAGGTTGCATTAGAGAGATTTTGATTACATTTCTAAAATACTTTTTTTCCATTTCAGGATGCGAAGAACGAATGGTCTACGACTCTGTGGGCGAATCTTAATGTTCAGGTTCTACTCGATGGAATTGAAGGATTCCTTAAAAGTCTCCGTAAGCTTTCCAAAGAAACCCGTAGCATGCCAGTGGCCTTTTATTTGGAGTCGAAAATGAAGGAATTCAAGGAATCCATCCCTCTACTTCTCGACTTGAAGAATGAAGCCTTGCGTGACAGGTTAACATTTCAACCATTTGTCGTTTCCATGTGTGGTGTATGTCCAGTGTCGAACCAGCTGTCTCATTGACTCGTAAGTGACATATGTGATATGAGTTGCAGATCCAAGCCCGATATTTGTCCCTTATTACTCTCTCGTGGATTTCTCTGTAGAACATGGACATTAGATATATTGTTTTACTACATATGCATTTATGTAGTACTGCATGTTAACTAACTACCCTATGTGATACCAACCACTATATACATTTAACCTCTAATGTAAATAACATTAGGGCTCATTTAATAGACATTATTTACACGCATTGTATGTATCATGTGCTGTTCCTTACGTCAAGATGACTTATTTTGTGCGACTTCCTGAAATCCTGAAAAGATGTTGCAGCACAGAGGGAGAGGGAAAGGAATTTAGACTATCTTGTATTGTCCTTTTTTGACTACAAACATTTTTTTATTAAGGGTAAGGAGAGCAAACCACAGATACACAGCATGTCGCCTACAACCCATGCAGGGGCCGGCCGCAAAATAGGACAAGTGTAGATAAGGCAAAGGTGCGGCAGCAGGAGAATTATACATTCACATGAGGTTACACAGCAAGTCGCCTACAACCCATGCAGGGCCGGCCGCGAAGTGGAAAGGGCATAAAAATCAGGCGTATGCTGAAAGGCATCTCCAAGTGGGCAGAATCACAGTAAGTAAACGAACTCGAACATAAACGTGAGACGGAAAGAGAGGAGAGAGAAAGACAGGAAGAACCAGCAAGAGAAGAAAAAGAGAAAGAAAAGCAAGAAAAGAGAAAAGAAAAAGGGAAGGAAGGGAGAAGAGAAGAGAAGAAAAAGAGGAAGGAAAAGGAAAATAGAATGCGGGAGGAAGTCCTCATCGAGATGGCGGCTTGGTGGTTAGGTAGCAGCATGGTGGCGTCAGAGTCACGAGGGCACAGTGAAAGCGAAGGGAAGTAGTGCATCATCAAAAAGGCGCAAAGCCCGAAGTTTCGGGGGCTGGAAACGGGCATGCTCTATCCTACAGAAGTGGTCAATCAGTGGTTGCCAGAATTTGCTGAACTGGGTGTCTCGATGCTGCAAGCGCGCTGTGAGAAGCTCCATGGCCATGATGTGCCACAGGCGAGTGAACCAAAGAGTAACCAGTGGGGTCTCTGCTTTCTTCCAGTATAGCGCGATAAGTTGTTTCGCCGCACCCAGCATATGGAGACAAATATGCCAGTCACCACGAGTTAGCGCGCGCAAATTGGCAGGCTTGATGCCTAAGAGTATTGTAGCTGGAGATTCAGGCAGGGGGAAGCCAAGAACCAGTTTGATGTGGCTAAGTATCTCTTTCCAGTAGGTGGCCAGAAGTGAACAAGACCACCACACATGAAGGAAGTCACCAGGTGAGGACAAACATCGCCAGCAAAGGGGAGAGGTCGCAGGGAACATTTTATGCAGCCTTTGGGGTGTATAATACCACTGAGTCATTACCTTATAGGCAGTTTCTCGCTGCGAGTGCAACGGTATACCTTCGGGATGTCGCGCCACAGGCGCTCCCATTGTGCAGATGTGACGTCTGCGGCCAGATCAGATTGCCAGCGAGACTGGTAGAGGTGAGAGGGTAGCCGCGGGGAATGTTGGAGGATGTGATAAGTGCGTGAAACAAGACCCCTAGAGTTATCAAACGAGCGAACCAGCCGCTCGAAGGGGGTAAAGGCACGCGTGGCCGCCGGAGCCACAGATCCAGCATATATCCAATGTCGAAGTTGCAAATACTGTATTTGAGCCCCGTCGGGGAGGTGGAACTCTCGCCTACATTGGTCGAAAGTCTTGAAAGTGGCTCCCACGAAAAGATCCCGTATTGTTCTACACCCGCCGTCTAGCCATTCAGAAAAAGCTGTAGAGTGTAAGGCAGGTGGGAAGAGGGAATTACCAGCGATAGGAGTGTGAGGAGAGGGAAAGGTGGTAAGGCCTTTAGAGATAGCCACTTTATCCCAGATGTCGAGAACAGTCTTGGTAGGAACGGCTATGTACGCGCTTCGCGAGCGAGAAGCCCGAGAGTGCCCGAGATCCCAGACGGAGCGCCCAGTTACCGCCCTATCCATATGGAACCACACCTCTCACTCTCCCAAGCCATCCATTCAGAGATGAAGCGAAGATGCGCCGCCCAGTAATAGTCCAACAGGTTTGGACAGGCCAGGCCCCCCCTGTCCCGAGTCAGCATAAGGATTTTGCTGGAAAATCGCGGGCGGCGTCCCCCCCAGACAAACCTGGTGAATTCGCGCTGCAGGCTTTGGATCTGATGGTGCGGGATAGAAAATTGGAAAACATACAGGATTGGAAAACATACAGGATTTTTGGGAGAATGGACATATCTGAAAGAGACACGTTAGTGATAGATTCCTTACCTTAGAATATCCCCAGGCGTCAGGCTGGATCCGGAAAGTTTTGCGTAGCAGTACCCTTGCGCGTCGGTAGGCGGCGTCGTGCGGCTCCGCGTCCGTCGTCGGCGTCGTGATCGCCGGGATGACGTCGCGGGCAGTACTTAGGCGCCGCCCCTGCGCGCTGACGTCAGTTCTTCTTTTTCCGCGCCAGCAAGCGCAGATCCGGGAAGAGCAGTGCCCTGGTCAATTTTTGACCATACTTTTTGGTGATTTTTTCACTGGTTTTTCAACTTTAAGGTGTCGTAGGGATGCCCGGCTTCAAGCGATGCGGCGCCTGTGCGCGGATGATGTCCGTCACCGACCCGCATTGGGAGTGTCTCTTCTGCCTCGGCCGAGGCCACGACACCGAGTCTTGTCCCGAATGCCAGGCCCTCAACCCGAAAGCTTTGCGAGAGCGGTCTCGAAAGCTCCTCGAGGCCCGGCATTCGGCTCCGCGGAAGCCCCGGTCGCGTGAGAGGTCCAGGGGTCGCTCGCGGAGTGCACACCGGTCGTCGACTTCTTCGTCCGGTAAGTCTAAGCACAAGAAGTCCAAGAAGCATCGTCGCTCTCGGACTTCGCCTCGCCGGTCTCGCGACTCGGCTGAGGCCCCTCCCGGCACCGTCCCGCCCCGCGGCCCCGGACTTGCCTGTGGAGTCGCCCCCGTCATACCCGCCCTTCCCGGGTTCGGGGGCGGATCCGGCCAAGGTACAGGAGTTCCTGTCGGCCATGGCCCGCCTCTTCGGGCCTTCAGGCCCCTCCCGGTGCGCCTTCGGGCCCCGCGGGCCCTGATGGGGTTGCTCCGGCGTCGCCGGCGGCTCCGGCCCCGGCGTCGCCCGAGCCTCCAGCCTCGATCCCGGCTCCGGCTTCGGCCCCGGCCTCGATCCCGGCTCCACAACCCCCATCGACGCCGGTCGACCTCCACGACACCTCCGCCGGCGCCGATGTCTCCGGTGCCGTTCTCGACGCCGCCCTGGGCTCCGGGCGGCGTCGTCCCCAGTTCCTTCCGGCTCCGGACATGGACCCGGAGCGGCGTCGCTCGACGCCGGCTCCGGCGCCGATGGGACCTTGGGTCCCAAATGTCCCTCCTCCTCCTTATTTTGAACCAGAGGAGGACCAGGAGGACTGGGAGGGGTCTGATGACCCTCTGACACGCAACTGTCAGTATGATGAGGACTGGACAGAGAGTCTAGGGGAGGCCAGTGGTCTGGATACTTCTCCTGACACTGGCATGCTGTCTCCTCCCGTGGCTACGGAGGAGGGGCCAATTTTGAGTACGGTGTTGCGTAGGGCTGCTGGGGCCTTACGTCTCCAGCTCCCTACTTTGACGGTCAAGACTAACATCTTGACAGAGGTGCTTCAGCCGGCAGCCTCCTCTGCGGAGACTGTGCTGCCGTTTAACGACGCCCTCACTGACGTTCTTTTGGGCGCCTGGTCCAAGCCCAACACAGGGGCTCCTGTGGATCGGAACGTGTCACGACGCCATCGCCCCGCTCCGGGCGACCCCCTGTTTCTTTCTGTCCACCCCACTCCTGAGAGCTTGGTTGTCCAAGCCTCCGCTTCCCAAACCGCCTTCCCTACCGCTCCTCCGGATAGGGAATCCAAACGCCTGGATCAGTTTGGGAAGAAAGGTTTTTCTTCCTCCAGTGCTGGCTTGCGGTCCGTTAACACCGCTTGTCTTTTGGGCCGATATACCCACTCCCTGTGGGATTCGGTGGCGGATGTTTTGCCCCAGTGCCCTGAGGAGGTCCAGGCACTGCTTTCCCGCGCCATTGCGGAAGGAAGGGATGCGGCCAAATACACTATCCGTTGTGGCCTTGACACCGCCGACTCGCTGGGCAGGTCGATTGCAACGACGGTGGCGCTCCGGCGCCACGCCTGGCTGAGAACCACTGGTTTTCAGGGGATGTCCAGAATACTCTCATGGACATGCCCTTTGATGGAAGTCGGTCTTTTTGGGTCCAAAGCAGACCATGCGTTGGAGCGCTTTGAGGACTCACGGGCTACTGCAAAGTCCCTGGGCCTTTCTGCTACACGCCCTCCGCTGCCTTCTGCTTTTCGCCCCTATCGTGGCCACGGTAGGGCGCCCCTTCACGTCAGCAGCCCAGCCACCGGCCCGCGCAGCAGGCGTCTTCGCGTGGCCGAGGGCGTGGATTCCGCCGTGGCGGATCGGGCAACCAGCGTGCGGGTCAGGCCACCACCTCCAACCCGTCCGCGGCCTCCAAGCCCTCCTAGTCCCTCCTTTCAGGTGCACGGCACGCCAGTAGGGGCAGGGTCCGCCATCACCTTCCCCACTGGCGCACCATCACCTCGGACAGGTGGGTCTTGGACATTGTCCGAAGGGCTACTCCCTCCCCTTCGAGACCACCCCCCAGCCATGCCACCTCAATTCCACCGCATGTCAGGGGATCACTTGGTGCTTCTACAGAAGGAAGTCACGGCCCTCTTGACCAAGAGGGCCATCGAGCATGTTCCGACCCCAGAAGTAGGGCGTGGTTGCTACTCCCACTACTTTCTGGTGCCCAAAAAGGACAAGGAGGACATGCGTCCTATCTTGGACCTCCGGAACGTCAATCGCTTCCTCCGGAAGGAGAAGTTCAAGATGCTCACCCTAGCTCAGGTCTTGACTGCCCTCGACCCTGGAGACTGGTTGGTAGCGTTGGACTTGCAGGACGCGTATTTCCACATCCCCGTCCTGCCGGCCCACCGGCGTTACCTTCGGTTCACGGTAGGCCCCGAGCATTTTCAGTTCACCGTGCTCCCCTTTGGCCTTACCAGTGCCCCTCGGGTGTTCACGAAAGTGATGGCGGTGGTCGCAGCTCATCTGCGCCGGGCAGGGGTTTCAGTCTTCCCCTACCTCGACGACTGGCTGCTGAAGGCGGGCTCGTCCCAGGCAGTCGTCTCCCACCTCCAGACTACGGCCGAACTCCTGCACTCGCTGGGGTTCTCCATCAATGTGCCGAAGTCGCATCTAATTCCTTCTCCACAGCTCCTTTTCATCGGAGCAGTTCTGGACACGACGCAGTTTCGGGCCTATCCTCCCGAACGGCGAGTCCGGGATATTCAGGCTATGATTCCGATCTTTCGGCCTTTATCCTGGGTTTCGGTACGGATGACCCTGAGGCTGCTGGGCCTCATGGCCTCCTGCATCCTGCTGGTCAATCATGCCAGATGGCATATGCGGGCTCTGCAGTGGGACCTGAAGTTCCAGTGGGCGCAGCACCAGGGCAACCTGTCCGATCACGTCCAGATCTCGGAGGGGACTGCAAAACAGTTGCAGTGGTGGCTCTCGAACCGGCAATGGGTCATGGGCAGATCCCTCTCCCTTCCCCAGCCAGAGCATACAGTTGTGACGGACGCGTCCCTTCTGGGATGGGGCGGTCACATGGGAAGGCGGAGATCAGAGGCCTCTGGTCTCCGGCGGAGTCCCGGCTCCATATCAACCTTCTGGAGCTCCGGGCGATCCGGCTTGCACTCAAGGCATTCCTTCCCTCTGTCAAGGGAAGGTAGTGCAGGTGTTCACAGACAACACCACCGCCATCTGGTACTGCAACAAACAGGGCGGGGTGGGGTCTTGGACCCTTTGTCAGGAGGCTCTGCGCCTCTGGACATGGCTGGAACATCAGGGCATGTTCCTGATGGTTCAACACCTGGCAGGTTCTCTGAACGCCAGGGCGGACGAACTCAGCCGCAGGTGCATGATGGATCACGAATGGCGTCTTCACTCGGAAGTGGCGCAAGGACTCTTTCTACAGTGGGGAGAGCCTTGGTTAGA
Organism: Calotriton arnoldi; assembly: GCA_963921515.1. Classification (NCBI taxonomy): domain Eukaryota; kingdom Metazoa; phylum Chordata; class Amphibia; order Caudata; family Salamandridae; genus Calotriton; species Calotriton arnoldi. Next base: position 2,395,958 of record CAWUFW010001335.1, on the reverse strand, counting down.
TCTATTCGCCACCGAAGAGAACGCGCAATGTCATCAGTTCTGCGCGTTGGAATTTCCAAGGCGGCACTCGCTCGGCGACGCTTTCGTCGCGAGTGGAGTTGCGGTCTGTTGTACGCCTTTCCGCCTATACCACTTCTACCCAGAGTGTTGAAGAAGATTCGGCACGACCGGGCCCAAGTCATTCTTGTGGCTCCGGACTGGGCTCGAAGAGTTTGGTATCCCGAGCTACTCAATATGAGCATAGATCCCCCGATCCGTCTGCCTCTTCGGGAGGATCTTCTGTCGCAGCAGCAGGGGACGGTCCTCCACCCGAACCTGTCCAGTCTACACCTGCTTGCGTGGAGATTGAGCGGCGGCAGTTGATTCCTTTCGACTTGCCTCCCGAAGTTTGTGATGTGATTCTGGCAGCCAGGCGTCCCTCCACTAAGGTGGTATACGCCTGCAGGTGGAACAAATTTGTGGCATGGTGCACAGCAAAGGCTGTGGATCCCCTTTCTGCCCCTCTTTCTGAGGTCCTTCTGTTCCTTCTCTCTCTGGCCCAACAGGGTTCTGCCCTGGGTACCATCAAGGGTTATCTTTGTGCTATCTCGGCCTTCCTCAGGCTCCCTGATCAGCCCTCCCTTTTCAAGTCCCCTGTTGTTAACAGGTTCTTAAAGAGCATTACTCACCTCTTCCCTCCTGTTCCGTTTGTAATGCCTCAGTGGGACTTGAACTTGGTTCTTACCTTTTTAATGTGCGCTCCCTTTGAGCCTCTGCATAACTGTCCTCTTCGTCTTCTGACTCTGAAGACAGCCTTTCTGGTGGCCATCACCTCCGCTCGGCGGGTGAGTGAGCTCCAGGCTCTATCTTGCAAACCTCCCTTTCTGTCTGTTCATCCAGACAAGGTTGTTCTTCGGACGCGTCCGTCCTTCTTGCCAAAGGTGGTTACTGCTTTCCACATTGGGCAGACCATCACTTTGCCCACCTTCTTTCCGCCTCCGCATCCTTCCAGAGAGGAAGAGAGGCTCCACCGTCTGGACCCAAAACGTGCGCTCTCTTTCTATATTGACCGCACAAAACACTTCCGGGTGGATGACCAGCTCTTTGTTGGCTACGTGGGCGCCAAAAAGGTCGGGCGGTGCACAAGAGGACCATCTCCCGCTGGGTTACCTTGTGCATCAAGACCTGCTATTCTTTGGCTAAGAAGGAGCCTCCTGTTGGGCTGCGTGCCCATTCCACCAGGGCAACGGCTGCTACCACGGCCTTGGGCCGCGGTGTTCCGCTGCCGGTTATCTGTCAGGCAGCTACGTGGGCCTCGCTGCACACGTTTACAAAGCATTACTGCCTTGACAGTCAGGTCCGGAGGGACGGCTTCTTTGGCCGTTCTGTCCTCCAGGACTTCCTTGTCTGATCTTTGTTCGCAGACCCACCACCGGGGTTGGTATTGCTGGGGTATCTATTCTAAGGTAAGGAATCTATCACTAACGTGTCTCTTTCAGATGCACAAGTTACTAACTTGTGTAACGATATATCTGTAAGAGACAGTAGTTAGTGATAGATTCCTACCGCCCACCCATCCTCCCGTTCTGCGAACTGATTTCTAGGGTTAAGGACATCCCTTTCAGGGCCCTAGTATTTTTCAGACACCTGTGTCAGCTTCTTGCATGGCTCTGCGTTCCTGGCGCGGAAAGTCGTGTACAGAACTGACGTCAGCGCGCAGGGCGGCGCCTAAGTACTGCCCGCGACGTCATCCCGGCGATCACGACGCCGACGACGGACGCGGAGCCGCACGACGCCGCCTACCGACGCGCAAGGGTACTGCTACGCAAAACTTTCCGGATCCAGCCTGACGCCTGGGGATATTCTAAGGTAAGGAATCTATCACTAACTACTGTCTCTTACAGATATATCGTTACACAAGTTAGTAACTTGTGCTTTAAGGGCATGAAGACGACCCAACCAGGAGAGAGTGAGAGGTTTCCAGTTTCGCAGGTCCTCTAGCACGGACCGCCTGCATTCTTGCCAGTTCGCTTGCGACCAGGTGGCAAGGGTGGGTGTCAGATTGAGGCCGAGGTATCGGATGGAATGTTGAGCCCACTTATAAGGAACCAGTGCCTGAAGCAGGGGAAGCTCCTCCACTGGGATAGTGAGGTTCAGAGCCCAGGATTTGTCATGGTTGATCTTAAGCCCCGACGCCTGTTCGAATTGACGCAATAGGAGGTAAAGGGCGGGAAGAGACGTGCATGGTTGCGATAATGTAAGGAGCAGATCGTCCGCAAACAAGGCCACCTTATGCTGTTGGCCTCCAAGAGGGATGCCGTGGATATCTGGCGCCTGTCGAATCATAATAGTGAGGGGCTTCACCACAAGGGCAAACAGGAGGGGAGAGAGAGGGCAGCCCTGTCGCGTGCCTCTTTGTATGGCAATGGGATCAGTAAGGTGACCATTGACCCGAACCTGAGTCGCAGGGGAGAGATAAGGAGCCATGATACGAGAGACCATCAAGGGACCGAGCCCAATTTTGCAGAGAACCGCGCGGAGAAAAGTCCAGTCCACGCGGTCAAATGCCTTCTCCGCGTCAAGAGACAGCAAGCATGCGGGAATATTCCAGTGCTGAGCTTTCCCAACAAGATGGGCGACCCGCCACACATTGTCTGCATCCTGTCGCTGCCGGATAAAACCGACCTGATCGGGATCGATCAGGCCCGGAAGATGGGGATCCAGGCGTTTAGCTAGAATTTTGGTATAGAGCTTGAGATCCGAGTTAAGAAGCGCGATAGGGCGAAAAGAAGAGCACAACGCGGGATCATTGCCTGGTTTCGGAAGTAAAGCTATCTCGGCGAGACCCATGGAGGAAGAGGGACCCACCACATCCGTGAAGGAATTGAAAAGGCGAAGGAGATGGTGTTGGAGTTGCGGGGAAAAAACCCAATAGAAAGAAAGCGGCAGTCCGTCCGGACCCGGTGATTTCCCAAGAGGGAGATCTTTTAGAGCTCCCGCAAGCTCGCTCTGGGAAAGTGGGTTCTCTTGCAACTGTGCGTGATATGAAGTGATCGGAGTCCAGGTGCAAGTATCTAGTACGGCCCGAATCCGTTCCGGAGGGGGCGTCTCCGCGGCGTATAGAGAGGAGTAATATGTGTGGAATGCCGCAAGCTTATCCTTCTCAGCAGTGGCTCGAGAGCCATCAGGGCGTTTAACGTTGGCTATGTGGGCTTTGGCCGTCCGTGCCCGCAAGCGCCGGGCCAAGACCGTACCCACCCTATCCCCTCCCTCATAGTAGCGCTGTTTAAGAGCCAGAAGTGCCCGTTCGGCCTGATTGGTGCGGTGCGCGCACAGTTAACCGCGCAGTACGGCCAATCGCCGCTTGTGGACGGCCAGTGGCTGCGCCTGATCAAGTCGCTCAAGCGCCTTTATGTCGCAAGAGAGGGTAGATTCAAACAAGCGCGACTCCCGAGCCCGGGCACACGCTATGGACGTGATATGACCACGGATTGTGGCCTTGAAGGCATCCCAAACCACAGAAAAAGGAGTTTCCGGCAAGTCATTCGTCTCAAAATAAGAAGTAATGGCTTCCCTAAGTTCCGCGACGTCAACCGGGTCCACGAAGGATATGAGCGGGGAGTAGCCAACGCGGTGGGCGGCCAGGATGGGAAGACGGATCTCTGAGAAGAAGCTCCAGGTGCGCGTGATCGGAGATTGAGATATCCGATATGGAGGCCAAAGCGTGTCCCTATGAGAGAGTGGGAGACGAAGAGATAGTCGATGCGCGAGTAAGAGCGGTGTACGGGGGAGTAGTACGAGTAGTCTCGCGAGTCGGGAGAGTGATAGCGCCAGACATCTATTGAGGCCAAGCTCAGTCAATTGCTTCTTGAGAGCGGAGGACATAGCCCCGGCACCATGAAAAGAGCAAGCTCTACGGTCATCATTGGCGTCACATACCAGATTAAAATCACCCCCTATAATAAGGGAGGGATCCGTGCACAATATTCGGTCCCGCAACAGCTCCCGAAGGTAGTGATCCTGCGCCTGATTGGGAGCGTACAGGTTACAAAGAGTGATGGACCTGCGACCAATCCGAACCGCCACTTTGAGGAACCTACCATCCAGTGTGCGGATTACTTTGGAGTCCCCCTGCTGAATGCCAGCGCGACACAGGATCGCTACACCAGCTACCTTGGTAGCAGCAGAAGCCCAGAATTGAAGCGGAAGCGAGGGTGGGCCATGCGGACTACATCTGCCTTAAGCAAGTGGGTCTCCTGAAGGAAAATGATATCAGGGTTCAGCTGCAAGAGATAGCGCCATATTTGTCGCCGCTTGTTAGGGAATTGAGTCCCTTCACATTAAGGGAGACAAGCTTTAGGCTGGGTGCGACGGCCATGACTGGAGGAAGAGAGACCAAGTGCGCGCAGCAGCAGGAGGTAATGCAGGAGGTGGCGGAGTAAGTGGAAACGTGTGAGAGGATGGGAGGGGAAGCCATGGTCTACAACCACTTCAGGAAGGGCCAGAAACCCCAGAGGAAGGGCATGCATCCAAAACCCTACAGTGGGGAAGGAGAGGCGCTCCACCCAAGGCGCTAACAAAGGAGACAGGCCGGGCATAAAAAAGCAAGGCCAGTTAGCCTCCCGACAGGACACCCAGCATCCCCACACTCCCCCAAAGCCAAACCACACAGCAGAGGCAAGCAAGGACGCTCCCACAAAGAGCCCAAGACAGGGCGAGAAAAGAGAAAGCCATGAAAAGAAAGAGGAGAGGAGAAAATAAACAGGCCAACTGGGCCAAGGTGGTACAGAGTCATGTCGGAACAGCCCAAGCTCCCGAAGGTAGGGCGTCCCAGAGAAGTCACTCTCCTATAGGACTCCGCAAAAAAGGGGGGGGGCGGGGTGGCCGGCACGCAGAAGGCTAGGAGCCCCCGCTACCAGCCCTCCGCAAGGCAATGAGAGGTACAGAGCATGAATCGACCTCCGGGCCCGGGCAAAGGTCCCCCAAAACTGAGTCCCCAACGAGGGCACCAGCAAGCACTACTCCGTGATGAATTGGGCTACAATGCGAGGGACGGAGAGGCGCTCAGAGAGCGGACGTGATTGACGGCATCCTGTTTGGCCTGGGTGGAGTCAAGGCCCCCCGGACGACGTCCAGAGCGAGGAGGAAGAACAGTGGACCACTCCGGCCGGAGCGAATCCGCAGGGCGGGCACGAGAGGAAGGGGAGTCAACAATATCCGAGTCCAGAGACAAGTGAAGGAGGCGCAACGCCTCTTGCAGAGACCGGAGGATCCGCCGCCGACCCTCCCAGAGGAACATCAGGGCGAAAGGGTACCCCCACTGATACTTATTGTCCATGGCCCTCAGTTTATCAGTGACAGGCTTGAAGGCTTTCCGCCGGCGAAGTGTGGAGGGCGCGAGGTCTTGGAAGATTTGAATGGAGAGCCCATTGTAGGAGAGCGCCCGGACCGCCTGCACTTTGCGAAGGATGGCTTCCTTGTCCGCAAAGAAGTGGACCCGTGTGATGATGTCAGGTACAAAGTTGGGACTGTTGCGGGGGCCCGGGACACGATGAGCTCTATCCAGCATAGGTGGCGTGGTGCCCTCCCCTTCGCGGATTGCATGGAGGAGGTCTGCAGTGTACGACAATACATCAGTCCCCTCCGTTCCCAATGGCACGCCTCGGATACGGAGGTTGTTCCGCCGCCCGCGGTTCTCCAAGGCTTCTTGCTTCAGCTGCAGAGAGATATTCTGGTCTTCCAGCTCAGACACCTTCCTCCAGAGACTCTCAACGTCCTCCGTCCTGGCATCCATCGTCCTCTCGAGGCCATCCACCCTGTCGCCAATCTCCACGACATCCTTGCGAACATCCTGAAGCCCAACTTTAAAGTCCTGTCGGAGGGAGCTAATTTCAGACTTGATTTCCTGCAAGAAGGAGGACATGTAGGCTTGGGTGATCGGCACCGCAAGGGCGGACGCCCCGAGGAGGCAAGAGGATCATCCTGAGTGGACGGAGGCGCCTTGGCCCAAAGGGAGGCCACCGGATTGCTGTGGGAGGCAGCTGAGTCTGTGTCCCTGGTGCCCCTATGCTTGGGCGGCATAGCGGCGGTGGCCCAGGGAAGCCGAGGCCCAGTCAGGGAAGTAGTGCAGAGGGTGGACCAAGGGATGAGATAAAGAGGTCCGGTGGGGGGGGTAGTGGGCAACCTCGGTGATGTAGGTAGGTACCAAGCGCAGTGCAGCCCCCGGGGGCCCCCGCCACCACACAAGGAACAGGCAGGGGAGGGCTCTCCCGTGATGATCAGGCCCCAAGAGTAGACCAGGCCGTGTCTACCAGAGCGCAAGTGCATGAGAGCGCAGGCCGAGCCCCAACAAGGGGGCCACCATGGAAGGACGCGACCCCGCGCTCCGCACCACAGAAGGCTGTGTCCAGGAGGGGGGGTCAGGATGGAGCCAAGACCAAGGGGCAGCAGACACAGACAGAGTCCCAATGCGGAGCCGGAAGCCCACGTAGAGCCAGAGAGGACCCCCCCCCGTCCCGGTACCTGTACAGCCCCGGCGTGGTCTGCGGAGTCCACCAGGCGAATCCCCTCACATGGGCAGCAAGGAGCGTGGAACCACCAGGGGGCCCCTGCGCTCACCGGGGGGGCCCCACGCCAACAGCAATCCGCCGAAGCAGGGAGACAGCGGGTGGTCAGCAGGTCAGGCCCACTCCGCCCACAGCAGCCCCGGTCACCCCCTCCAGGGAGGCGTCGCAGGCCCCAGCAGGAATGCGGCGTCGGTCTGGGCCCAAGATGGCGGTCCGCTGAGGTCGAGTCAGCTCCAGCCGAGAGAAAGACAGCTGCGGAGGTCCGGGTGACAGCGCCCGGTCACAGCACGTCAGGGGGGGTCCAGCCCCCAAGGATGTCACCGCTGGCAGCATGGACCGGGTCCCGCCGAGATGAGGCCTCCAGCGCCGCCGGGTTCGCCGCCGCAGCCGGGGACCAAAATGGCGGGTGCGGCAAGCCGGGCCGGGACCGGCCCGTGAAGAGTGGAAAGGCTGATCCCCCAAAGGGTCTCCGCGACCCAGAGAGCTGCCCCGGAGGTCCCAGCCACAAGCGGAGCTCGCTCCAGGAAGATGCGGAGCCCGGAGGCGAAGAGTAAGGTAAAGGCGAGAGGCGCTGGAGCGGAGACTCGGTGAAACACGTCTCACTCCATGCGCGCTCAAGCCACGCCCCGTATTGTCCTTTTTTAAGCGTTTGGTAATTTTTCTTCTGTGCACGGCATCATCCATTTTTGTATGCTTTGTACTTTAACCTCATTATTTAAATACTCTAATGTCCTGAAATACTGTTTAGTGGTTCTTACATCATAGTGCTGGTGTTACAGAGTCACCACTTCCGCTTCACCAGCCATGGATAGAATGTTAAATTTTAAGATGGCCACCAGGCCGATGGGGGTAGTTTCCCTTGAAGCGGCGACCCCATTCATTTCACACTCCTGACCCATTTCCTGCAGTCTCCCCTCACTTCACTATCCCTCACCGCCGCCACCCCTTCCAAACTGATTTGAGCCCTCAAAATGTACACAATTGTTTTTTTGGGGGGAGGAGGGGCGGGTACACTTCTAGGACCTATAGTCAAAAGTTTTTCTGAGTTGCTATGAGTTTTCACCCGTAGGATCAGGACCATTTTCATAGCTTGCAGTGCAAGACTGCCATGGTTTCAACTGCAGTCTCACACAGAAGGAATGAAGTGGAGATGTTAAACAGTCCAATATTATTTCTGACAGCATCATAGCTGCCAAACAGCTATCCATGTGGCAGAGCAAGTGGCATCCCCACAGTAAGGAGCCGTGGCAGAACAGGAGGTGGACCTGGCATATGACTTTTTGTCTGTTTTCCTTTTACTGCCCTTCTCTAAATCTGAGCCTGTTTTCTTTCTTCTTGAAACTTACACTTTGTGGGAACCCCAATGAGAGGGGGCGTATGGTACACTAACACAATGGCTAAAATCATTTCTCTAAGTTATGTTACTAAATGGCAGTAATTTCCACCCAATATGATGGAAGATCCCTCTACAAAGAGGACAAACAAGAACTAACTAATCTCCACATTAAATAAAATAGTATGCACAAATAAGACTTGTGCTATGGAGGGTATCTGAATAGCTGTCTTGTCTCTCAGTCCTAAGATCAGGGGGATTTGGGAGACTGGCAGCTGTCAGTCATACTGCGACCCCAGAATTTCTTAAAAGAATTACTCAAAAAGGAGTGTCTAATAGAAAATCCTTTTAAGATGTAATTTGACCAAAAGCAAGACACTTTCCAGGGCACCATTGAAATCTGCGATTCATCTTGCTCCTCTGCCTTTTAGCTAAATTTGTGATGTACGAATCCCTCAATACACACACACATACATCCTTCAGCAGCAGCTTAATATTTTTGAAAGTGTTGCCTCAGCAACACATGATATGGTAGATAAAGCCATGTTCTAGGGTCATTCCAAGACTGAGCCCTCATGTAACATGCACCACACAGACACCATTCTCTGTGTTAAACACCTAACTCCAAAACACTTTGCCAACTTCTCTAACAAAGATGGACTACCCAGAAGGGAATTCAACTTCTCCAGGAGCAGGCTCTGTGCATTACAGTGGGGGGCTGTGTATGACAAGTAGAATAAGGGGACAGAAAAAAGGGAACATGTTGTGATGTAACATCTGAGCGGATGTTGGAGGTACGGAGGATAAATGTTGTGTGAGGTTTTGAACATAAGAGTGAGCGTCTTGTACCATACTTTGTTTTTATCAATCATTTTACTTTATTTTATTAAGATAAATTGAGTGTACACTTGTGCAGGTTAAAGTGTGTCCTGTTGGCAAGCCTAATAATCTTGTTCTAGGGCATAAATTCAGTACGAGGTAGGCCCACAAGTGAGTTGTTGCATTAGACCAACTTGCTCAGCGCCATTGTGTTGATTAGGAATTTAAATGTGTGTACTGGAAGATAATCCTAAAATTCATTGACTGGATCCTGACAGCTATAATTGTGGATGAAATGAAGGCTTCAAACTGCATTGCGGAGTTCAAAAGTAGCCCTTGATTCCTAGATGTAGGCAAAGGTGATAGGCAGTGCTTAATTTGTAAAAGACTAAGTGCTGGTGCCCAAAGTTTTGTTCAGGAGCATGTGGTCAGCGATATCAAATGTCAGGGTGCCAAACACCAAAGCTGTGTAGTCTTGATTCCAATTCATGGCCCTTTCATCCACCACTTTCTCTCTCCCTTTTCTAACTCTTCTAGGTTCTCTATCACCCTTACTTTCTTTCTTTGACACTGTTTTTCTTATCCTCCTTCTTTTCAATTTGTGTTCTTCTCTCTCTTGCTTTGGGTCAAAATCTAATGAGGAAAAATAAGTGACGGTCCTCAAAAATGAGTGCCAGTGAATGCCACCTGCAAACATCATCTCAAATAAAGCACCGGTTATAGGACATCTGTGAGACAAAATATAGTTGACGGCATTTAGGAAATAGCAGCTGAGACAGCAAAAGGATGATTTCTATCTTTGAATGCTTCAGCATTAAAGTATGGATAGCACTGCAATGCCTTATGGCTGGTATTCAGTCAAAGATTTTGGATTTGAGAAGAACCGTGTGGTAGGACTAGGAGGAAAGTATTTGGATGTTATCAGCTTTGTTGTAGTATGAGAAGCCAAAGGAGGAGATTATGTGAATGAGTGAGGCAGGGTAGTGGGCAAATAGGAGGGGTTCCAGAACCAAGCTTTGAGGAACACCCACTGGTATGATGTCCAGTGTTGAGAATGAGGATTACCAAAAGGTAGAGTTAAAGCAGTTTGGCTGGGTAAAAGGAGAGTTGTTCAGTTGAATTGTAGGACACTGGCATAATGCACTAAGGCAATCCAAAAAGGGGAACTATGGGCTTTTCTAAGGTCCAGCATACATGCCCAGACAATGACACTACCAAGAGGGTATGCAGTTCCTGAGTGGGTCAGTAAAAGGGAGAGAAAGTGTCGCAACAGGAGAAAATAGGTGATCCTACTGGGAAAGGAGGATCCCTCTTTTCGGAATTAGGGCCCTCACACACCCAGCCAGCTGGGTGTCATGCTTCATCATGGGGCCTGCTCCTCATCGGGTCAGCGCTGCAATACCCGACGGGCACCCTATGAGGGGCTCTTTGGCGGAGATCTTTTATTCCTGCCGTTTGGTGCTGTGGGTGTGAGGGGCCTAATGGGTGTAGATAAAGTGAAGAGGAGGTAGTGAATTAAAACAGGTAAGGAAGTCCAACTAAACAGATTTTATTATGACTGGCTTCCAACCTGATTAAAATGATAAGAGTGGCAACTACCTGATGTAATGTGTCAGGATGTTGCGCTCTACTCTAAGTGGTCAACATGTTTCATGCCTTACTGTCTGACTGATCAAGCGGCAATTCTTCAGGACCAATTCATGTTTCTACTATCTACACACCTTGGTATGTGGGTAAACTAACCTTGGATTACCACGTAAACATCTAAAGGAAAAGTACCTAAGGATGTGATGGACGACCTATAAACAATAAACAACATGGTTAAACATTGTTCAAGGTTGATTCTCTGTTAAAAACAATTTTCTCTCAAAAGTGTTTGCATAATCTGTGACCCATACAGTGCAAACAGTGGGTGCAGGCTGTCGTTATCAGTAAAATGACGAACGTGAAGTAACAGTGGTGCAAGTATAAAAACAAGGAAAGTATCTTGTGATGAACAGGTAGCTTCAATCTGTGGTGTGCCTCATGCTCACCTAAAGGCTTGAGTTGCCTGGCCCCATCAATCTCCGACGGCTTAAAGACACATGAACTCTGTGTCCTAAGAGAAAGAATAGTCTTGTCGGAAATTTGTAGAGCGAGCAATACTGTTGGTAATTCCGGGCGGAAGACCCGTCAAGTGCTAAGCTGTCAGCCGCTTGTGGATGGTGGCCGGGGCTCAAATCTAGCGCCGCAAGTAACGAAACACTGGCTACAGCAAGAAGACTTAAAGTACAGCATGTCTGGGTATGGGGCGAGCCCTGTCCCGTACTTCGACTCAATTATGTCACATCAAGGTGATGGGCATAGCTGGAGGTTGTAACGGGCGAAGGGGGCGTTAACTCATGCTATAATGGGTCAAGCGGTTAAGTCTCCTATGCGGTGCAGCGTGTCTCTGCTACCGCCTTGACAGAAAAAGAGCCGCCCGTGCTCACCTCATCACTAGGGTTGAGAGGTTGAGCGGAGGTCTCCGCTAAAAACCAGAAGTAATACTCACGTTTGTTCTCCTTGTAACGATCGGTAGACCTACCCCAAACCGCCGGAACCGGGATGTTACCAACCACCAAGTGTGCTCAGCTGATATAGTGCGCCGGTTCCGGTGTCGGGGAGGCCACCAATCGTTAGCGTCAAACAGCTAGAAGGTAGACTGTTGATCATTGTAATCAATATCGGGGGCCATGTTGGGAGAATGTCCCGGATCGGTTTGGCGGCCATGTTAACACTTGTTTATTCTACCTGAATTATAGCTGTGGTGACGTAAGTCAATGCCTATGTTATGGGTGGCTAGACTACAGGTATGTAATCCATGACGGGGTGTCAAGAAATCAAGACACATAGTTAAAAAGGTCGGTGATGTCCCGTGTCTTAGTGTAGTGTCGGACATATTGGAATAGGTTAGTAGTACAAAGTACACAGCTATAGATGGCAGCCATCTTGGCATATGCTGTTAAAGCCAAGGTAAAGTAGAGAATATACGGGATGTCCCAAACTTAGGGATGTTCATTTGTAACTTCTGTGGTGTGGCCTAAGGGTAACAGTGTGGCCTAGCTCTACAATTGCCCTTGGTGAGGTCATGTCTGTTTGTAAGGTGGGACCATGGGTCTAACTGTCTTCATATGAGTATTGGGTGATTACACATAGAAAGGGATAGGGATGGCACTCTTGTGGTGATGGCAATGCAACCATTCTCAATGGTATTGAAGACTAGAGTGGTCCAAGAGAGAGATTGCTACATGGTTGCAGGTAATGTGTACAGGGAAAAACCCCTGGAGTCAGATTCTGCTCAGTGAGCATCCATGGGATGGCCTCGTTTAGTCCATTTTGGTCAGTGGACAAACGGTGCACCCACATCTGTTCCAGTCTGAACAGTGCTTTTGAGGTAATTTGGGAATGTGCCTGAAGGTTGACCCAGCGTAGGGTATCTGGTGGGTGTCTCAGTGTATCAAAATGTGTGCACATCCTGGTGGTGATGCGGTGACATCGGATGTTGCTTTTGTGTTGTGTAATCCGGGTTTTGATCATTCTGGTGGTCATCCCAATGTACCTCAGATTGCAAGGACAAGTGATCATGTATATGCAAATAGTGTGTCTCCCCAATTTCCAAGTGAATCTTTCAGAGAATACTATTTCTTTAGTTGGTGTTGTTTGAGAACAGACTGCACATGATCCACAGGGATAGTGGCCCATTACGGGGGGTAAGTCCCATAATCGTCTTTGTTCGTTGGCTCTTTGGGCCTTGGGTCTTGTGTGGATAAGCATATCTTTTAGGTTGGTAGTTCGTTTGAACGCAAACCTTGGTAAGGGTAATTGCAGAGTTCCAGTGCCTAGTATCCCCCAGTGTTTCCTTATGATACCCCTGATGCGGTTCGAATCAGGTGTAAAGGAGGTGACACAGGTCAACACCTCTGTAGATTCCTTCATAATTGGCTCCAACTGGGCTTCTCGGTTGTTGTTCCTTGCCTTTTTCATGGAATGCATAATATGACGTGTCGGATATTCTCTTTTTTTCAGATTGTTTGCCAACTGGGCATGGTATGACATGATGACATGGTAGCTGAGATATTAAGAACTCCGTCCATCCTAGGGACATACGGAAGCTCGGCATCGGGCACCCAATCGAAGGATTGGACATCCCTCATGTAGGAGAGTAGGATCTGCCTCTTATGTTGCCCCCACTTTTTTTCTGATGTTAGCACTGGTTTCTGGCTATAGTCTGGCTGGGTCCCTGCCAATCAGGGCCCCAGCCTCTCTGTTCTCTCTAAACGACATGGAGTGCACTCTAGGTGCACTAGTGATTGGATACTGTGGTGCCTTATGAGTCCCTAGTATATGGTACCTTAGGTGCTAAGGGCATAGGTACTTCACAGGCCTCCCAGGGGCTGCAGCATATGTTATGCCACCCCTGGGAAGCAGTCTAAATCTGACACCACAGGCCTGCTACTGCAGCCTGGGTGAGGTGGTGCTAGCACCCCTCACTGAGATATAGGTTTCCTATATCTCTCCTGCACACACATATAAACCTATCAGTCACCCCTAAGGCAGGCCCTATCAATCCTGAGGGCAGGGTGCTTGGCTTCTATGTGAGGGGGTGCCTCTGCATGAGCAGGGCCCCTCTGCAGTTCTCAGAGTCCATTCTCTGGTGCTGTTTGTGGATGCGGTTAAACCATATACTCTTAAGTGCATTATATCCTCGCGGTAAATGCTAACTTTGGAATGGCTGCATCAAAACATGTCGTGTTTGGTGTCAAACATCTTGGAATACTACCCCCCGCCAATCTTGGCGGCGGGGGTAGCATTCCACCCTTCTAGAGGGATAAGACATGTACCTGCTGTGGAAACGCGGTAGAATCCTAAAGAGCCCTGGCATCACAAAATGGATGCCACCAGTCACAGACACTGGGCTGCCCTCCTGCTGATGACCGAAACTCACAGTGGAGGAAGCCCAACAATAGGCATCCTGTCACAGGGAGGTGTAACCACCTTCCAGACAGGGTTTAGTGTATTGGGGCTGGGTGGGTGCACTCTTAGAGTGCTTTGAAGTCCTGCAATGGGGGAGCAGAAGGCTCCTCTGTGCATATGCCAGTTCAAACCAGCTCAGGGGCTACCTGCCCCTGCTCTGGCGCGAAACTGGACAAAGGGAAGTGGGTGTAGCCACCCCTCCCTTGACCCTCCCATAGGTGGGGTCATAGAGCTAGTCCATCCCCTCTTTTTAGTATAAGAGGGGGAACCTTGCCATTGCAAAGCAGATAACCCCTGGACGACGCTCTACAGAAGAATCCTGGCCCTTCGACGTTCCACTACCTTTGGAAGACAGAAGAATCTCCCTTGGAGTCAAGGAGTGACTCCCCTGCTTGGCAGGCACCAAAACGACAACGACGGTCGCAAACTACGCCGCTCCCGCCGGAGTCCGAAGTCCCTGCAGCCCAAGAAGTGGATTTCCTGACCTCTCCCAGGCCATCGTGAGTCCCCAGCGAAGCTGAGGCAAGTGGACCCCACGAGTAACGAGGAACCGCGACCCCTGGGTACCGTGCACTATTGTCGAGTGCAACCCCTTCACAACGTTCTACGAACTTGTGCTTTGGACCACGTGTGGTCCCGACCTCCAGCAGGAATCCCTCCGAAGATCAGAGGCCTACACCGTCCCGAGTGACCGTGGGCCCCTGTTGAGTGATTCCGCACGAGGTGTCTTCGCGATCCCTTGCCCGCCGGCTTGTGGGTCCCCAGAAGACTTCTTAAAGAAACCAAAGGGCTCCCCTGGTTGCTCCAGGCCTGCCCTGACTTACCCTCGCTGGGTGAGTCCCTCAGACCTTGCTGGTCTGTGCCATCGACTTTTCTTCATCTCCCGAGACTTGCTGCTGCCAAGGCTTGTTGGCTCCAATCGAGTTGCCGACACCGCAGTCAGCTGCAGACGTCGAGGACCCACCGAATCCAGCTCCTGGTCATCGTCGACCCCTCCTGGACCACGTGGCTGAAGAGTCAAGGCACCAGCAACCGACCTGAATCAACCGACGACGGTGGGCATCCATCTTCCTTGCCCCGAGTCACTGCCAAGTGACTTTGAACACTGTCCCCTCTGCTTTCAGGTCATCCTTCTTCAGAATCCAGGCTTGGATTCCACCGGACACTTCTTCAGCTCCCGCAAGCAGCAAGTCTTCTTTGTTCGCCATTGAAAACGACGCCGCGACCCGACACCAAAGGACACCTGTGCACCCGGCTTCCCTGGGTGAGGTAACTCCAGCACTACGGTGCTCCTGTGGGTGTGGGCCCTAGAACTACTTACCCTGTAAGTGACTTGCTTGTAGGTTCTCCCGAAGTATCCTAAAACTCTTTATTTCCAACCGCGACTTGCTCCATTGAAGTTAACGGCGATCCGCGCCTGTGTATCCACACTGCACGCGTCCCCGTGGGTCCTTTACTTACCTGCCTTGGGTGGTTTCGTGAGGCCCCAGCACTTCTGAAGGCCCTAGGCCTTGTCTCCCTGCAAGTCGTTGTCCCTAAGTCTCTTACTTAGTATATGGTCTGGTACGCCCCTAGGGCCCCAGCCATATTTTGTGCTTAACTTATTGTGAAACGTTGATTTGTGCATATGTTTGTCTTCTAATCTCATAAAGAGATTAGTAGAGAGTTATTTAGAAATAAATACATATATATTTGATATATATACCTGTGTGGTGTCTTTTCATTTGGTGATTCAAGAGATTATATGGTAAAACAAGCTGCTTTACATTCCTCCGAGACTTAGCCTGAAGGCTGCTCTCCACAGCTACCACTAGGATAGCTTTCTTTAAAAGGTTGTCTTAAACCTATCTACCATAAGAGTCGATTTGCCCTGGTGCAAGGTGTCCACTTTAATTAGTGAACAGCATATACCAGGCCAACTTCTCACACCTCACTTCAATGAAAAGGGAGTGGCTTAAAATCACCTTACACGGCGCAATGATGACAGAGTATTTGAGGGCTAATATAGCCCCAAATGGTCTCATTGTGAGTAACTTCCTTAGGTTGTTTCTGGAAGATGCAGTGTTCAAAAAAGAGTGGTCCCTAGTAGCATGGAAGTGCACTAGGGACTGGCTCATTTTGATCATCAACACTGCGAAACGGATAGCGGACGCCCTTCTGGTCAGAATTCAGATCGCAGAAGGTGCGTTAAAAACTACCACCAAATCACCGCATTCAAATCAAAATTTGCGGAAATTAATAATGAAATTGCCGATAACAAAGAGTTTCTGATGAAAACAAAAAATAAGTAAATTACAGAAGGACATTCAAAAGTTTGATAAAGAAAAGATTTACCCATACCTGAAAGCGGACTTCACCACAGCTAAAAACAGTTATTCCTCAGATGAAGGTCCAGACACCAACAGAAGGGGGTCCTCCTCTAGCGGTGATTCAAGCACTGGGAGCTGGGATAGTAACAACTCCAGACAGGCCAATCGCCCGCTTACCCCAACTACAATATGCCACCTTACCAGGGACAACCCTATTGGCAATACCCTATGTACCCTCAAGGCCAACCGCAGTTCATCCCTCAAGGCCAACCGCAGTTCTTCCCAGGAACAAACCCACCTTTTTTAGACAGAGGCTGGGGCAGAGGAAGAGGGCGAAGAAGAGGGGCAAAAAAACAGGTGCGATGGCAGGAACAACAACCGCACCTGGTAGAGACACGGAGCAAGACCAGGGGGAAGAAAGACTAATCGTCAACCTATCCCCAAGGATACTGACTGACCCTGAAAGAAAGGTATTACAGAAGGGCCTGGGCTATGTTCCCAAGCCTAGGGTAGATAGATTTCGAGATCATTGCGAAATTCAAAACTTTTTTCGCAAAATACGTTTAAAAGTGTTTTTTCAAGGCAAACCAGCTGCTAGCCTGGATGATACGGGGTTACATAACCCATCTACGTTTACACCGACTAACAGCATGATACCCAACGACATACTCACGTTTGAGCAGGCTGTGCTCAAAGATCTAACAAATGGCTGTACCTATACCTCTTTTCATAACCTGTCATCATTAGAACTAGAGGCGGTTAGATCTAGAGTGGTCCAAGAGAGAGATTGCTACATGGTTGCAGGTAATGTGTAAAGGGAAGAACCCCAGGAGTCAGATTCTGCTCAGTGAGCTCCATGGGATGGCCTCGTTTAGTCCATTTTGGTCAGTGGACAAACGGTGCACCCACCTCTGTTCCAGTCTGAACAGTGCTTTTGAGGTAATTTGGGAATGTGCCTCAAGGTTGACCCAGCATAGGGTATCTGGTGGGTGTCTCAGTGTATCAAAATGTGTGCACATCCTAGTGGTGATGCGGTGACATCGGATGTTGCTTTTGTGTTGTGTAATCCGGGTTTTGATCATTTTGGTGGTCATCCCAATGTACCTCAGATTGCAAGGACAAGTGATCATGTATATGCAATTTGTAGTATTGCAATTAGTGTGTCTCCCCAATTTCCAAGTGAATCTTTCAGAGAATACTATTTCTGTAGTTGGTGTTGTTTGAGGACAGACTGCACATGATCCACAGGGATAGTGGCCCATTACGGCGGGTAAGTCCCATAATCGTCTTTGTTCGTTGGCTCTTTGGGCCTTGGGTCTTGTGTGGATAAGCATATCTTTTAGGTTGGTAGTTCGTTTGAACGCAAACCTTGGTAAGGGTAATTGCAGAGTTCCAGTGCCTAGTATCCCCCAGTGTTTCCTTATGATACCCCTGATGTGGTTCGAATCAGGTGTAAAGGAGGTGACACAGGTCAACACCTCTGTAGATTCTTTCATAATTGGCTCCAACAGGGCTTCTCGGTTGTTGTTCCTTGTCTTTTTCATGGAATGCATAATATGACGTGTTGGATATTCTCTTTTTTCAGATTGTTTGCCAACTGGGCATGGTATGACATGATGACATGGTAGCTGAGATATTAAGAACTCCGTCCATCCTAGGGACAGACGGAGCTCGGCATCGGGCACCCAATCGGAGGATTGGACATCCCTCACTTCAATGAAAAGGAGTGGCTTAAAATCACGTTACACAGCGCAATGATGACAGAGTATTTGAGGGCTAATATAGGCCCAAATGGTCTCATTGTGAGTAACTTCCCTAGGTTGTTTCTGGAAGATGCAGTGTTCAAAAAAGAGTGGTACCTAGTAGCATGGAAGTGCACTAGGGACTGGCTCATTTTGATCATCAACACTCCGAAACGGATAGCGGACGCCCTTCTGGTCAGAATTCAGATCGCAGAAGGTGCGTTAAAAACTACCACCAAATCACCGCATTCAAATCAAAATTTGCGGAAATTAATAATGAAATTGCCGATAACAAAGAGTTTCTGATGAAAACAAAAAATAAGTAAATTACAGAAGGACATTCAAAAGTTTGATAAAGAAAAGATTTACCCATACCTGAAAGCGGACTTCACCACAGCTAAAAACAGTTATTCCTCAGATGAAGGTCCAGACACCAACAGAAGGGGGTCCTCCTCTAGCGGTGATTCAAGCACTGGGAGCTGGGGTAGTAACAACTCCAGACAGGCCAATCGCCCCGCTTACCCCAACTACAATATGCCACCTTACCAGGGACAACCCTATTGGCAATACCCTATGTACCCTCAAGGCCAACCGCAGTTCATCCCTCAAGGCCAACCGCAGTTCTTCCCAGGAACAAACCCACCTTTTTTAGACAGAGGCTGGGGCAGAGGAAGAGGGCGAAGAAGAGGGGCAAAAAAACAGGTGCGATGGCAGGAACAACAACCGCACCTGGTAGAGACACGGAGCAAGACCAGGGGGAAGAAAGACTAATCGTCAACCTATCCCCAAGGATACTGACTGACCCTGAAAGAAAGGTATTACAGAAGGGCCTGGGTTATGTTCCCAAGCCTAGGGTAGATAGATTTCGAGATCATTGCGAAATTCAAAACTTTTTTCGCAAAATACGTTTAAAAGTGTTTTTTCAAGGCAAACCAGCTGCTAGCCTGGATGATACGGGGTTACATAACCCATCTACGTTTACACCGACTAACAGCATGATACCCAACGAGATACTCACGTTTGAGCAGGCTGTGCTCAAAGATCTAACAAATGGCTGTACCTATACCTCTTTTCATAACCTGTCATCATTAGAACTAGAGGCGGTTAGATCTAGAGTGGTCCAAGAGAGAGATTGCTACATGGTTGCAGGTAATGTGTAAAGGGAAGAACCCCAGGAGTCAGATTCTGCTCAGTGAGCTCCATGGGATGGCCTTGTTTAGTCCATTTTGGTCAGTGGACAAACGGTGCACCCACCTCTGTTCCAGTCTGAACAGTGCTTTTGAGGTAATTTGGGAATGTGCCTCAAGGTTGACCCAGCATAGGGTATCTGGTGGGTGTCTCAGTGTATCAAAATGTGTGCACATCCTAGTGGTGATGCGGTGACATCGGATGTTGCTTTTGTGTTGTGTAATCCGGGTTTTGATCATTTTGGTGGTCATCCCAATGTACCTCAGATTGCAAGGACAAGTGATCATGTATATGCAATTTGTAGTATTGCAATTAGTGTGTCTCCCCAATTTCCAAGTGAATCTTTCAGAGAATACTATTTCTGTAGTTGGTGTTGTTTGAGGACAGACTGCACATGATCCACAGGGATAGTGGCCCATTACGGCGGGTAAGTCCCATAATCGTCTTTGTTCGTTGGCTCTTTGGGCCTTGGGTCTTGTGTGGATAAGCATATCTTTTAGGTTGGTAGTTCGTTTGAACGCAAACCTTGGTAAGGGTAATTGCAGAGTTCCAGTGCCTAGTATCCCCCAGTGTTTCCTTATGATACCCCTGATGCGGTTCGAATCAGGTGTAAAGGAGGTGACACAGGTCAACACCTCTGTAGATTCTTTCATAATTGGCTCCAACAGGGCTTCTCGGTTGTTGTTCCTTGTCTTTTTCATGGAATGCATAATATGACGTGTTGGATATTCTCTTTTTTTCAGATTGTTTGCCAACTGGGCATGGTATGACATGATGACATGGTAGCTGAGATATTAAGAACTCCGTCCATCCTAGGGACAGACGGAAGCTCGGCATCGGGCACCCAATCGGAGGATTGGACATCCCTCACTTCAATGAAAAGGGAGTGGCTTAAAATCACGTTACACAGCGCAATGATGACAGAGTATTTGAGGGCTAATATAGGCCCAAATGGTCTCATTGTGAGTAACTTCCCTAGGTTGTTTCTGGAAGATGCAGTGTTCAAAGAGTGGTCCCTAGTAGCATGGAAGTGCACTAGGGACTGGCTCATTTTGATCAACACTGCGAAACGGATAGCGGACGCCCTTCTGGTCAGAATTCAGATCGCAGAAGGTGCGTTAAAAACTACCACCAAATCACTGCATTCAAATCAAAATTTGCGGAAATTAATAATAAAATTGCCGGTAACAAAGAGTTTCTGATGAAAACAAAAAATAAGTAAATTACAGAAGGACATTCAAAAGTTTGATAAAGAAAAGATTTACCCATACCTGAAAGCGGTCTTCACCACAGCTAAAAACAGTTATTCCTCAGATGAAGGTCCAGACACCAACAGAAGGGGGTCCTCCTCTAGCGGTGATTCAAGCACTGGGAGCTGGGGTAGTAACAACTCCAGACAGGCCAATCGCCCCGCTTACCCCAACTACAATATGCCACCTTACCAGGGATAACCCTATTGGCAATACCCTATGTACCCTCAAGGCCAACCGCAGTTCATCCCTCAAGGCCAACCGCAGTTCTTCCCAGGAACAAACCCACCTTTTTTAGACAGAGGCTGGGGCAGAGGAAGAGGGCGAAGAAGAGGGGCAAAAAAACAGGTGCGATGGCAGGAACAACAACCGCACCTGGTAGAGACACGGAGCAAGACCAGGGGAAGAAAGACTAATCGTCAACCTATCCCCAAGGATACTGACTGACCCTGAAAGAAAGGTATTACAGAAGGGCCTGGGCTATGTTCCCAAGCCTAGGGTAGATAGATTTCGAGATCATTGCGAAATTCAAAACTTTTTAGCAAAATACGTTTAAAAGTGTTTTTCAAGGCAAACCAGCTGCTAGCCTGGATAATACGGGGTTACATAACCCATCTACGTTTACACCGACTAACAGCATGATACCCAACGAGATACTCACGTTTGAGCAGGCTGTGCTCAAAGATCTAACAAATGGCTGTACCTATACCTCTTTTCATAACCTGTCATCATTAGAACTAGAGGCGGTTAGATCTAGAGTGGTCCAAGAGAGAGATTGCTACATGGTTGCAGGTAATGTGTAAAGGGAAGAACCCCAGGAGTCAGATTCTGCTCAGTGAGCTCCATGGGATGGCCTCGTTTAGTCCATTTTGGTCAGTGGACAAACGGTGCACCCACCTCTGTTCCAGTCTGAACAGTGCTTTTGAGGTAATTTGGGAATGTGCCTCAAGGTTGACCCAGCATAGGGTATCTGGTGGGTGTCTCAGTGTATCAAAATGTGTGCACATCCTAGTGGTGATGCGGTGACATCGGATGTTGCTTTTGTGTTGTGTAATCCGGGTTTTGATCATTTTGGTGGTCATCCCAATGTACCTCAGATTGCAAGGACAAGTGATCATGTATATGCAATTTGTAGTATTGCAATTAGTGTGTCTCCCCAATTTCCAAGTGAATCTTTCAGAGAATACTATTTCTGTAGTTGGTGTTGTTTGAGGACAGACTGCACATGATCCACAGGGATAGTGGCCCATTACGGCGGGTAAGTCCCATAATCGTCTTTGTTCGTTGGCTCTTTGGGCCTTGGGTCTTGTGTGGATAAGCATATCTTTTAGGTTGGTAGTTCGTTTGAACGCAAACCTTGGTAAGGGTAATTGCAGAGTTCCAGTGCCTAGTATCCCCCAGTGTTTCCTTATGATACCCCTGATGCGGTTCGAATCAGGTGTAAAGGAGGTGACACAGGTCAACACCTCTGTAGATTCTTTCATAATTGGCTCCAACAGGGTTTCTCGGTTGTTGTTCCTTGTCTTTTTCATGGAATGCATAATATGACGTGTTGGATATTATCTTTTTTTCAGATTGTTTGCCAACTGGGCATGGTATGACATGATGACATGGTAGCTGAGATATTAAGAACTCCGTCCATCCTAGGGACAGACGGAAGCTCGGCATCGGGCACCCAATCGGAGGATTGGACATCCCTCACTTCAATGAAAAGGGAGTGGCTTAAAATCACGTTACACAGCGCAATGATGACAGAGTATTTGAGGGCTAATATAGGCCCAAATGGTCTCATTGTGAGTAACTTCCCTAGGTTGTTTCTGGAAGATGCAGTGTTCAAAAAAGAGTGGTCCCTAGTAGCATGGAAGTGCACTAGGGACTGGCTCATTTTGATCATCAACACTGCGAAACGGATAGCGGACGCCCTTCTGGTCAGAATTCAGATCGCAGAAGGTGCGTTAAAAACTACCACCAAATCACCGCATTCAAATCAAAATTTGCGGAAATTAATATGGAAATTGCCGATAACAAAGAGTTTCTGATGAAAACAAAAAATAAGTAAATTACAGAAGGACATTCAAAAGTTTGATAAAGAAAAGATTCACCCATACCTGAAAGCGGACTTCACCACAGCTAAAAACAGTTATTCCTCAGATGAAGGTCCAGACACCAACAGAAGGGGGTCGTCCTCTAGCGGTGATTCAAGCACTGGGAGCTGGGGTAGTAACAACTCCAGACAGGCCAATCGCCCCGCTTACCCCAACTACAATATGCCACCTTACCAGGGACAACCCTATTGGCAATACCCTATGTACCCTCAAGGCCAACCGCAGTTCATCCCTCAAGGCCAACCGCAGTTCTTCCCAGGAACAAACCCACCTTTTTAGACAGAGGCTGGGGCAGAGGAAGAGGGCGAAGAAGAGGGGCAGAAAAACAGGTGCGATGGCAGGAACAACAACCGCACCTGGTAGAGACACGGAGCAAGACCAGGGGAAGAAAGACTAATCGTCAACCTATCCCCAAGGATACTGACTGACCCTGAAAGAAAGGTATTACAGAAGGGCCTGGGCTATGTTCCCAAGCCTAGGGTAGATAGATTTCGAGATCATTGCGAAATTCAAAACTTTTTCGCAAAATACGTTTAAAAGTGTTTTTCAAGGCAAACCAGCTGCTAGCCTGGATGATACGGGGTTACATAACCCATCTACGTTTACACCGACTAACAGCATGATACCCAACGAGATACTCACGTTTGAGCAGGCTGTGCTCAAAGATCTAACAAATGGCTGTACCTATACCTCTTTTCATAACCTGTCATCATTAGAACTAGAGGCGGTTAGATCTAGAGTGTTCCAAGAGAGAGATTGCTACATGGTTGCAGGTAATGTGTAAAGGGAAGAACCCCAGGAGTCAGATTCTGCTCAGTGAGCTCCATGGGATGGCCTCGTTTAGTCCATTTTGGTCAGTGGACAAACGGTGCACCCACCTCTGTTCCAGTCTGAACAGTGCTTTTGAGGTAATTTGGGAATGTGCCTCAAGGTTGACCCAGCATAGGGTATCTGGTGGGTGTCTCAGTGTATCAAAATGTGTGCACATCCTAGTGGTGATGCGGTGACATCGGATGTTGCTTTTGTGTTGTGTAATCCGGGTTTTGATCATTTTGGTGGTCATCCCAATGTACCTCAGATTGCAAGGACAAGTGATCATGTATATGCAATTTGTAGTATTGCAATTAGTGTGTCTCCCCAATTTCCAAGTGAATCTTTCAGAGAATACTATTTCTGTAGTTGGTGTTGTTTGAGGACAGACTGCACATGATCCACAGGGATAGTGGCCCATTACGGGGGGTAAGTCCCATAATCGTCTTTGTTCGTTGGCTCTTTGGGCCTTGGGTCTTGTGTGGATGAGCATATCTTTTAGGTTGGTAGTTCGTTTGAACGCAAACCTTGGTAAGGGTAATTGCAGAGTTCCAGTGCCTAGTATCCCCCAGTGTTTCCTTATGATACCCCTGATGCGGTTCGAATCAGGTGTAAAGGAGGTGACACAGGTCAACACCTCTGTAGATTCTTTCATAATTGGCTCCAACAGGGCTTCTTGGTTGTTGTTCCTTGCCCTTTTCATGGAATGCATAATATGACGTGTTGGATATTCTCTTTTTTTCAGATTGGTTGCCAACTGGGCTGCTTCAGTCTTATAGTCAGCCACCGAGCTACTATTCCTCCTAATATGGAGGAACTGCCCAAAGGGAAGATTTTCTTTCAAGGCTTTAAGGTGGTGACTGCTAAACAACAGCAAGCTGTTAATGTCTGTGGGTTTTTTGTATAAGGTGGTACTGAGTCGCCCTTCTGAAATCCTGATGTTGAGATCAAGGAATGGGATGTTAGTCTCAGAATTGGTGCTGGTAAAGTGTAGATATGGATTCTGGCTGTTAATCCATTGACAAAAGAGATCGCAGGTAGGTCTGTCCCCTTTCCAGAGTATAAGGATGTCATCAATAAATCTCTTCCAAAGTTTGAGATTATCAATGTACGGATTGAAGGGTTGGAAAATTACGCTTTCCTCAAAGGCAGCCATGTACAGACATGCAACACTTGGCGCAAATGTACTGCCCATAGAAGTTCCTTGGGACTGATGGTAAAGTTGGCCTTTGAATTCAAAAAAGTTTTCTGTTAGGGCCAAGGTCGCGCATTCCATTACAAATGAGATAGGTGTTGGAGAGACCCAGTCAGTCTTGTTAAGTTCCTCCTCAATGACAGCTAGAGTAGCACGTTGAGGAATGTTTGTGTAAAGAGCCTCAACGTCCAGGGTGACCAGGGGGTTGATCTCTTCAGGGCTCTGTACTTCTTCTATTAGGCGCAGGACATCAGTTGTGTCACGCAAGAAGGAAGGTGTATTTCTCATTAGGGTTTGAAAAAAGTGATTACAGAACTTGGATAGAGGTTCGAGGAGAGAACCAATACCGGAGACAATGGGTCTCCCTGGAACTGGTGTTGTGCCTTTATGAATTTTGGGTAAGATATAAAAGTATGGGACCCGTGGCTCTTTTGTAATCAGGAACTCTGCTTCTTTTTTGCTAATCCACCCATCTGTTTCTGCCAAAAAGATCATTGTAGAGATCTGGGTAGTTAGAGGTGAAGTAGGGTTTTCTGTTATGGGGGTGTAGTACCTCTCGTTGCTCAGTTGTCGTAGGCACTCAGTGTCATAATCTGTGGTAGCCATGATCACAGTAGCTCCTCCCTTATCTGCTTGTTTTATTGAAATGCTGGGGTCGTCTGCAAGAATCTAACCGCCTCTAGTTCTAATGATGACAGGTTATGAAAAGAGGTATGGGTACAGCCATTTGTTAGATCTTTGAGCACAGCCTGCTCAAACGTGAGTATCTCGTTGGGTATCATGCTGTTAGTCGGTGTAAACGTAGATGGGTTATGTAACCCCGTATCATCCAGGCTAGCAGCTGGTTTGTCTTGAAAAACCGCTTTTAAACGTATTTTGCGAAAAAAGTTTTGAATTTCGCAATGATCTTGAAATCTATCTACCCTAGGCGTGGGAACATAGCCCAGGCCCTTCTGTAATACCTTTCTTTCAGGGTCAGTCAGTATCCTTGGGGATAGGTTGACCATTAGTCTTTCTTCCCCCTGGTCTTGCTCCGTGTCTCTACCAGGTGCGGTTGTTGTTCCTGCCATCGCACCTGTTTTTTTGCCCCTCTTCTTCGCCCTCTTCCTCTGCCCCAGCCTCTGTCTAAAAAAGGTGGGTTTGTTCCTGGGAAGAACTGCGGTTGACCTTGAGGGATGAACTGCGGTTGGCCCTGAGGGTATATTGCCAATAGGGTTGTCCCTGGTAAGGTGGCATATTGTAGTTGGGGTAAGCTGGGCAATTGGCCCGTCTGGAGTTGTTACTACCCCAGCTCCCAGTGCTTGAATCACCGCTAGAGGAGGACCCCCTTCTGTTGGTGTCTGGACCTTCATCTGAGGAATAACTGTTTTTAGTTGTGGTGAAGTCAGCTTTCAGGTATGGGTAAATCTTTTCTTTATCAAACTTTTGAATGTCCTTTTGTAATTTACTTATTTTTTGTTTTCATCAGAAACTCTTTGTTATCGGCAATTTCATTATTAATTTCCGCCAATTTTGATTTGAATGCGGTGATTTGGATGGTAGTTTTTAACGCACCTTCTGCGATCTGAATTCTGACCAGAAGGGCGTCCGCTATCCGTTTCTCAGTGTTGATGATCAAAATGAGCCAGTCCCTAGTGCACTTCCATGCTACTAGGGACCACTCTTTTTTTGAACACTGCATCTTCCAGAAACAACCTAGGGAAGTTACTCACAATGAGACCATTTGGGGCTATATTAGCCCTCAAATACTCTGTCATCATTGCTCCGTGTAAGGTGATTTTAAGCCACTCCCTTTTCATTGAAGTGAGGGATGTCCAATCCTCCGATTGGGTGCCCGATGCCGAGCTTCCGTCTGTCCCTAGGATGGACTGAGTTCTTAATATCTCAGCTACCATGTCATCATGTCATACCATGCCCAGTTGGCAAACAATCTGAAAAAAAGAGAATATCCAACACGTCATATTATGCATTCCATGAAAAAGGTAATGAACAACAACCGAGAAGCCCTGTTGGAGCCAATTATGAAAGAATCTACAGAGGTGTTGACCTGTGTCACCTCCTTTACACCTGATTCGAACCGCATCAGGGGTATCATAAGGAAACACTGGGGGATACTAGGCACTGGAACTCTGCAATTACCCTTACCAAGGTTTGCGTTCAAACGAACTACTAACCTAAAAGATATGCTCATCCACACAAGACCCAAGGCCCAGAGAGCCAACGAACAAAGACGATTATGGGACTTACCCCCCGTAATGAGCCACTATCCCTGTGGATCATGTGCAGTCTGTCCTCAAACAACACCAACTAAAGAAATAGTATTCTCTGAAAGATTCACTTGGAAATTGGGGAGACACACTAATTGCATATACATGATCACTTGTCCTTGCAATCTGAGGTACATTGGGATGACCACCAGAATGATCAAAACCCGGATTACAGAACACAAAAGCAACATCCGATGTTACCGCATCACCACCAGGATGTGCACACATTTTGATACACTGAGACACCCACCAGATACCCTACGCTGGGTCATCCTTGAGGCACATTCCCAAATTACCTCAAAAGCACTGTTCAGACTGGAACAGAGGTGGGTGCATCGTTTGTCCACTGACCAAAATGGACTAAAGGAGGCCATCCCATGGAGCTCACTGAGCAGAATCTGACTCCTGGGGTTCTTCCCTTTACACATTACCTGCAACCATGTCTCAGTCTCTCTCTTGGACCACTCTAGTCTTCAATACCATTGAGAATGGTTGCATTGCCATCACCACAAGAGTGCCATCCCTATCCCTTTCTATGTGTAATCACCCAATACTCATATGAAGACAGTTAGACCCATGGTCCCACCTTACAAACAGACATGACCTCACCAATGGTCATTGTAGAGCTAGGTCACACTGTTACCCATAGGCCACACCACAGAAGTTACAAATGAACAGCCCTAAGTTTGGGACATCCCGTATATTCTCTACTTTACCTTGGCTTTAACAGCATATGCCAAGATGGCTGCCATCTATAGCTGTGTACTTTGTACCACTAACCTATTCCAATATGTCCGACACTACACTAAGACACGGGACATCGCCGACCTTTTTAACTCTGTGTCTTGATTTCTTGACGCCCCCGTCATGGATTACATACCTGTAGTCTAGCCACCCATAACATAGGTATTGACTTACGTCACCACAGCCATAATTCAGGTTGAATATACAAGTGTTAACATGGCCGCCAAAACGATCCGGGACATTCTCCCAACATGGCCCCCGATATTGACTACAATGATCAACTTTCTACCTTCTAGCTGTTGGACCCTAACGATTGGTGGCCTCCCCGACACCGGAACCGGCGCACCAAATCACTTGAGCACACTTGGTGGTTGGTACCATCCCGGTTCCGATCGTTACAAGGAGAACAAACGTGAGTATTACTTCTAGTTTTTAGCGGAGACCTCTGCACAACCTCCCAACCCTAGTGATGAGGTGAGCACGGGCGGCTCTTTTTCTGTCAAGGCGGTAGCAGAGACACGCTGCACCGCATAGGAGACTTAACCGCTTGACCCATTATAGCATGGGTTAACGCCCCTTCCGCCCGTTACAACCTCCAGCTATGCCCATCACCTTGATGTGGCATAATTGAGTCGAAGTACGGGATAGGGCTCGCCCCATACCCAGACATGCTGTACTTTAAGTCTTGTTGCTGTAGCCAGTGTTTCGTTACTTGCGGCGCTAGATTTTAACCCCGGCCACCATCCACAAGCGGCTGACAGCAAAGCACTTGGCGGGTCTTCCGCCCGGAATTACCAACAGTATTGCTCGCTCCACAAATTTCCGACAAGACTATTCTTTCTCTTAGGACACAGAGTTCATGTGTCTTTAAGCCGTCGGAGATTGATGGGGCCAGGCAACTCAAGCCTTTAGGTGAGCATGAGGCACACCACAGATTGAAGCTACCTGTTCATCACAAGATACTTTCCTTGTTTTTATACTTGCACCACTGTTACTTCACTGTTATTTCACGTTCGTCATTTTACTGATGACGACAGCCTACACCCACTGTTTGCACTGTATGGGTCACAGATTATGCAAACACTTTTGAGAGAAAGTTGTTTTTAACAGAGAATCAACCTTGAACAATGTTTAACCATATTGTTTATTGTTTATAGGTCGTCCATCACATCCTTAGGTACTTTTCCTTTAGATGTTTACGTGGTAATCCAAGGTTAGTTTTCCCACATACCACGGTGTGTAGATTGTACAAACATTAATTGGTCCTGAAGAATTGCTGCTTTATCAGTCAGACAGTAGGCATGAAACATGTTGACCACTTAGAGTAGAGCGCAACATCCTGACACATAACATCAGGTAGTCGCCACTCTTATAATTTTAATCAGGTTGGAAGCCAGTCATAATAAAATCTGTTTAGTTGGACTTCCTTACCTGCTTTAATTCACTACCTCCTCTTCACTTTATCTACACCCATTAGGCCCCTCACACCCACAGCACCAAACGGCAGGAATAAAAGATGTCCGCCAAAGAGCCCCTCATAGGGTGCCCGTTGGGTATTGCAGCGCCGACCCGACGAGGAGCAGGCCCTATGATGAAGCATGACACCCAGCTGGCTGGGTGTGTGAGGGCCCTAATTCCGAAAAGAGGGATCCCCCTTTCCATCCTTTCGCAGTAGGATCACCTATTTTCTCCTGTTGCAACACTTTCTCTCCCTTTTACTGACCCACTCAGGAACTGCATACCCTCTTGGTAGTGATAATGCACTAAGGGCCAGATATACCCAAAAATTTGCAACTGTGAACATTGAGATTTGCAAAATCACTGGGTTTGTGACCACATAATTCCTTTTTGTAATGTAAAAAAAAATTTACGAGCTAGAAAAGTTTTACGGACGTGTAAAATAGGTTTTGTAGTCGATACTGAATCACAGTTTGGAAAGAGCGTGAAAGGGGCTTTGACCAGTTACCAACTCCTCAAAGAAGGTAGTAACTGATTCACGAAGGGAAAGGAAAATTGCAACCTACCTAAATGATATTCTTAAGGCAGGCCATTCTAAAACCCACTGCAAACAGTGATTTTTCAAAGCGACTTAATAGTACATATGTTGATTCGCAAAATCAGCGGCCATGTGCAAGAAGTCAATGCATAATTTGTAGCCACTTTTTGTGAATGGACTATACATCGGCCTTATATGCTATGGCATCTGTAGACTCTGGTCTAATTATGATTGGTGGCAAACAAGGTGATAGAGAATAGTGTCACCCTGATGCTGTGAATCTAATTACAGAAATTTCAAGACATAAGACCACCAAGAGACAGTTCTAGACCTTTTCTTCCGGAGTAAACTGTGTTCTTCTTCCGACAGAGGTGAGACAAGAGGGGACCTGATAGAGGAGGTCAGGACCCATGGATCTTAGAATTCTGTTTGCCAGGGGAAATAGGTTGATGTGTTCTCAAGAGTAATCTTGGGCGATTCTCTACTGATACTAGTTGAGGTTGCATATACATGAAACTACTGGAATATGATCTTTAAATGGGTGCATCTGCTGGACCCAGAATTGGTTACATATCTGGAACAAATGGCAGAGGAATATTTTGCTTCAAACAAGGATTTTGTTAAAAGCCAATGGAAGGCTTTTAAACTGGGCCCAAGGGATCACACACCACTCTTCCTTAAGAGTAAAGGTGAAACGAGAAGGGAAGAGAGCCGATGGCTTGGGCAACAGTTGCATTATCTGGAGAGAGGTCAATTTGAGAGGCCGGTTGCCGGGAACCTTAGAGCATAATAACAATATAATGTGCACAAGAGCAATACACCAACTTGATGAGTATAGCAAAAATCCAGTACCTAGCTAACAGCATCAGATTTTTTTAACATAGTGCTAAAAGTGTGAAAACGATTATCTGGTTAATTAAAAGGAATACATCACAGAAATATGAGAACTATGTTAAAAGATCTGTGGGAAAATTACACAGTTGAACAAAAACATATTCTAGACTTTCACAGCTTACTATGGGGACTTCTATCAAATCTCCAGTGAAGTGAAGGGATTTGATGCTCCCCATCCTGCATCGTACAGGCGGTGTTTGCTTGGAAAAATACATTACTTGTGCAAGAGACAGTCAAGGTGATTGAACAGGTTGAATAGAGGCCAATTGCTAAGATCTTGGGGCTTAATGACCTCTCTGTCATGGTCTTCAAAAGATTTGAGTTATACCAGGGAGGGCCTCACTGACCATTCTGTCATTTTTGCATTCTTCCCTGTGAGCTACATGTAAGAGGGCTGCTTTCGAACATTATGGGCTGCATTTGTCAGGTCTTTCTTTAGTAGCAGACTGGTTTATAAATTTTGCGATGGCAAATTTTGGTTTCCACCCCAGTCTTGGCCAGGACAATATATGCTAATGAGGTGTGATAACGAGGAGAGCTTCTGGGTGACGTACAATAAGTCCTCCTAGCCTTCATCCCAGAGGATCTAAAAGCTAGGGAAATGTGGATTATAACGGCCCATATCCTTACTGAACGTTAGAACAAAAGGGGTTATTTAGAGGTTGGTGGACATGAGGCGAGATGAACCAAAATATGACAGATGCCCAGTCAGCGAACCTTGTGTACCTCGCCCATTTAGGGGTGAAGGAGCCACTGGGTTTTCACTGATGAAGTTTCAGGTGGCTCCACCAGAGGAAACCCTTGACATGGCAGACCAAGTGCTTATTCCTGCGCTTTCATTGTGGTGCCATCACTTGATTTCCCTGTTGGGGACCACCAAGCGAGTCATGCCGATCCTGGCCAGATAAGAGAAACATTGTCCATGAAACGAAGGGACACTGGCAGGAAGCAAAGTACCCTCATGTCAGGGCCATTGCTTTTTGTTTTTTTCAGAAATGAACTCCTGCTTTGGAAAAAGAATGCTGAGCAGAGCCAAAATATAATGTTACCTACTCTGCATTCTGCTCTGCCTTCAAAGCTTCTGCTGCAGTGGCAGACGCATTGGCAGATTAGAGGCCCTTGCAATGCAGGGAGGGGATCTCTTGATATGGTGGACTGTCCTCCATCAGGGGGCCAGAAGACAGCGTCTCTGCCAAGCTGGCAGGCACCCACTATTCTGTATGAACCCTTCTACTTATTCCTGGGAGCTGGAGCTGTAATGCTGGGAAATGTCCTCCTAGTAATTACATACACCTCCAGGAAATTATTGGACATGTCTCCAAAACCAGTTTGCAGCTGAATGTCACTTGTTGCAAAGACAGGCAGACTAAAATGTACTAAATTTGCCGACATCTTTGTCAGTAGTATTAATTTTGTAACTAGTAATTTCTGCAAAATTTACTTAACAGTTTTAACATTGGAGCCTTTATGAATTCAAATGCTAGAAAAGATGAATAAATGACCTGGACTCAAGAAATGAGTGGGCTTGCTGATTGATAGACCCACAGTTCATGGAAGGGTGCTGCATCCCATTGCAAACACCATCGCATAACATACATGGATGCTGGAAGCATGCCATAGTGCAGTGGTTCCTCACTGTCATTGTGCTACCATATGTATCTATGCCTTCCGCTGAAGGAGGGTTTCTATTTGGAGTTCTGAATGTGATGCTTGAGTCTAATGGCTTTCTGCTTCTTCCGGATGCTGCCATTTCCTAGGTTAATGAGTGCCTTAACATGGCTGCCTTTCCGATCTTTAGTAAGCGTTTCTCAATGCACAATTATCTCTTCAAGGTTTTGTGTTGAAATTGGTATTAGTACTGTTGGGAGATTCACTTGTGTTGGGAGATTTGCTTGGTGCAGGGAGGCACTGAAGTTTGTTCTGGGACTTGTTGATATTTTCATGTATTGTGTCAGAGGAATGTATGTATGCCAACCACCCTACTTGGTTGATCCTACCAGTAGCATGTGCTTGTCTCAAAGATTAAGTCATGAATGTGTAGGTCCACACAGCTGGTACAGTGAAACTATGAATGGCTCATTAAATCAGTTATGATTCTTTAGATCTCTCCATCTGCTGCTTGAATAACAGTGGTAATTCTAGTTCTCTTCCAGGGGATCCTCATCAATAGTCATAAGCACTGAATATTCCCGCCCATGTGCGGGGACCTGGAAATAATAAAAATTATATATGAAAAACATATATATACAGCTCTATATATATATACATATATCATTTTTCTCATATCAATGCAGCCCCCATTTAGGAGGCTAAACAATGTAATAACCAATAAAACACTGTTTTTGCAAACACATAATATATGCATAAAAACACAGGAGAGCAAGTACCACTTGAACTCTGTTTTTAATGAGTAAAACTCATAAAGAAAAAACTGCAAAACAGCAGACATTGTTAGCCTACAGGCTGCATTGTAAACCAATAGCATAGAAAATGAAGGCATTTTCACACAAAAACTGGCACCGTGCCTTTAAGGCAGCCATGACCCCTAGCTTCCCATCATGCCTCAGGGGTGACAGTTAGGTCAGTTGTTCTTTCCGGCTCCTTCAGCCAGGACCCTGGATTCACAGCTCTTCCTTTTTTTGACTTTCTGCCAAAAAATATTTGATATTTTAGAAGATTTTGACTTTCACTCGACGTTTTTTAGCCTTAGAGTGAAACCTTTTTTGTGTTTCAGAAAAGGTTTATTTCTGTCAGAAATGCCTTCCTTGTTTGACCCTTGCCCTGCCTGTGGCAAGAAGAAGGCTAGATCAGACACACACCCTGTGTGTATCCTCTGCCTCCCTGATTCTCACTCTTCTGCCACTTGTCATCATTGCAAGAAGTTGTCAAGAAGGACCATCAAAGACAGGGAGAGGATTCAACTTTATGGCCTCTCTGAAAGAAGTAGGTCTCCAGTGAGGCAGCAGAAGAGCAGGACTCGGTCGACGTCGAGAGGCAAGGTCCCGACCTGTTCTCCATCGGCGTCGGGATCGACGTCAAAGCTGCCAGCGACGAAGAAATCGTCGACGAAAATTATGGTGGTGCCGACGCATCATTCTTCCAAGAAATCGTCGACGCTCTCAACGCCGACGAAGGTAAAAGGCCCTCCGTTGTCGTCAACCAGGCGACGATCAACGTCGAGGAGCAAGTCTCCGCCGACGCTGGCCAAGCGTTCGACGTCGAGGCACATCACTCCGCCGTCGCCACATCAACGGCGATCGACGTCGAGGCAAAGGTCTCCGTCGAGGTCAGTTCAAAGATCTTCGACGTCGATGGTAGAAGTCACCGTCGAAGTCAGTCCAAAGATCTTTGACGTCGAGACGGCAGTCTCCCTCGACGGCACCACTTCATCGATCGACGTCGAGACACCGGTCTCCAGACCAGAGACGGCTGGCGTCGAAACACGGTACTCCGTCGGCGTCAAGTAAACGTTCGACGTCGAGAGGCCGGTCGACTGCAGCATTGAGTCCTCCGTCCAAGAAGAGAAAGCCGACGTCGAGGCAGGCTTCACCGTCGCCGAGACGACGGTCGACTTCGAGAAGCCAATCTGTTCAGAGACGTTCCAGATCAACGTCGAGGCACCAGTCCAAAGAGGCCTCACGTCCAGTAAGCCTGTCCACGTCACCGTCACCGACGTTGAGAACAGGTTCTCCTAGCTCTCACAGGGGTTCAACGTCAAGATCTCCGGATGTCGTGATCTCGACGTCCAGCAGTCCAGTGTCCAGGCATCAAGATTCGCCGACCAGGCCTGCGCAAGAAGGAGAGAACTCTCCGCCTCCTCCACATGCTCCTGAGGGGCGAGAAGGGCAAAGATCGCCTTCCATCCATTTTTCACCAAGATGGGACAGACCCTTGCATCACTGGGCCACTGCTCCACCCGCAAGGGCACAGCAGTACTCGAGCCCCCTTCACAGGTCCCTGTTGGCTCATCTGGTACAGGCGG
This sequence comes from Calotriton arnoldi, assembly GCA_963921515.1. Taxonomy (NCBI): domain Eukaryota; kingdom Metazoa; phylum Chordata; class Amphibia; order Caudata; family Salamandridae; genus Calotriton; species Calotriton arnoldi. The sequence goes on along the minus strand of CAWUFW010001335.1, from coordinate 2,361,784 downwards.
TGGATAGAGAGCGTACTCCATCAAGAGCCAGGGATCGCAGTCGCACTCCTGCGCACTCGCACAGAAGAAAATCTAGATCCCGAAGCAGGAGGAGAAGGCACAGATCTCCAACACCTTCCTCCTCTTCCACACACACGTCACACAGAGACTATTCACCTGATCTGACTGACAGCCCGCCGTCGAGGGTCTCTCCGGTGGATGATATTAGCACCTTTCAGGACGTGCTGGACAGGGGTGCGGCGAAACTAAACATCCCGATACCGACTCGTCCGAGTTCGTCCTCTGTTATCTTTGAGACTTTGCACCAAAGGGCAGCATCTAGACCCCTGCTACCATTGGTACCGGGTTTAATAGAACCGGTTATGGACATTTTCCTCACGCCGGCGACACTCAAGACCGCACCGGCTAGGATTTTGAAGAAATACCGTGCACCGGCAGAAGACCCACTTTTCCTCAAATCTGATCCTCCACCGGATTCTGTGATAATCGCTGCAGCAAAAAAGACCCATGCTATTGCTTCCTCCTCTACTGTTCCACCAGATAAGGAGAGTAAGACACAGGATTCGTGGGGAAGGAAGGTATGTGGCACATCAGATTCTATGATGAAGGTGTCGAGTGCTTCGTCTCTCTTGGGCCGGTATGACAGGTCTCTGTGGGACTCCCTGCAAAGATTCATGGGAAAGTTACCACAAGAAGATCGCAAGGATTTTGATGAGATCTTACATGAAGGTAGCTTGGTGGCTAACCAAGTTATCAGTGCTGCAGCTGATGGAGCTACTCTTTCGGCTCATGCCTATGCGCATGGAATATGCGCTAGAAGAACCTCCTGGCTCCGACTCACGTCGCTCAAACTAGAGGCACAGTCTAGGATCCTCACTCTTCCCTTCTCCGGATCATCTTTGTTCGGGGCACACACGGATGAAGAAATGTCCCGGATGAAGACGGTGCTAGACACACTAAAAGCCGTGGGTCTAGAGAAGAAGAAAGAGTTCCGCAAACGAATCAGGCCTTACAACCGGCGATCCTCCCAACCCCCTCATTGGCAGAAAAACCAGGATCAGCAGGGACAGCAAAGGTCACAATACCAAGGCTGGCGTTCCTCCAGAGGAAGAGGGAACCAGCGTCAGTCTAACACCTCCGCTAAGACGCAGACCAAGCAATGAGTGTCCACTTCCCCCGTCGCCGTTCACCACTCCAGTGGGGGGGAAGTATTGCAAATCATCTCGAAGAGTGGCTAGCTATCACAAAGGACCAGTGGGTGTTAGCTAAGCTACAGAATGGGTACTCTCTACGTTTTCGACACCAACCCCCCTCAATCCCTCCGGTTCAATCATCGTACCATCAGATAAAGATATTGCAGAGCGAAGTTACCACCCTTCTGCGAAAGTCAGCCATCGAGAAAGTGCCAATATCTCAGCGAGGCCGAGGGGTCTACTCAAGATACTTCTTGGTAAAGAAGAAGGGTCGAAAAGCAGAATACAGACCCATTCTGGATCTGCGAACACTCAACAAGTCAATCAAAAAAGAGAAGTTTTGCATGCTGGCTCTCCATCAAATATATCCACATCTCAGGCAGGGAGATTGGATGTGTTCGCTGGATCTGCAAGATGCCTACTTTCACGTTCCGGTCAGTCAACATCACAGACAATATCTCAGATTCCTAGTGGGATCTTCACACTACCAGTTCAAAGTGCTACCCTTCGGGTTGAAGTCGGCTCCCCGAGTGTTCACGAAGTGCATGGCAGTGGTGGCAGCAGCACTACGCTGCAGAGGCATCTTCGTGTACCCGTACCTGGACGACTGGCTGTTGAAAGGTCCCTCCCCCCACAGCGTGAGGAATCATTTCCTACAATGCCTGGAGCTTTGTCACCGGCTAGGTCTTCATGTGAACTTCGACAAGTCAACTCCACAACCCACACAGAGAATCCATTATCTAGGAGCTCTGGTAGACTCCGAGGTAGGAAAAGTGTTTCCTTCGGAGGAGAGACAGTTTTCCATCACACAGAAATGCAGACTAATTCTGGACAACAGAATGCCTTCAGTTCGTCAGATTGCCTCCCTGTTAGGGTCGATGGCATCCTGCATTTTCCTGGTCCCCAATGCCAGACTACGAATGCGTCCTCTACAGCAGGATCTGGAGGACAAGTGGGATCAGCAAACGGATCGTTGGGAAGACAGAATAAGTCTCTCAAACGCAGCAAAAGCATCCATACCAAAGTGGATGAAAAAGGAGAATATGCAAGTAGGGATACCTTTTCATCAGGCACCTCCCTCTCAGACACTGATCACGGACGCCTCCCTCCTGGGCTGGGGAGCCCACATGGGTGCTCTTCAGACGCAAGGACAATGGTCAGTGAAAGAGCGCTCATATCACATAAACATGTTGGAGCTGAGAGCAGTTCACCTAGCCCTCAAGGCTTTCCTTCCTTCGATTCAGGCAAGCTCAATTTTAGTACAGACGGACAATACCACCACCATGTACTACCTGAACAAACAGGGGGGAACTCGCTCTCGCTCCTTGTCTCTGGAAACTCAAGCTCTCTGGCATTGGCTCCTGGCACGGAACCTATCGATCACAGCGGTACACCTGCCAGGAGAACAGAACGCAAAGGCAGATGCTCTCAGTCGACACTTCGAAGACAGAAAAGACTGGGTGCTCAACGACGAAGTCGCCGAGGACATCTTCCAGGCTTGGGGTCGGCCCAGCATCGATCTCTTCGCGGACTGACGAAAAATACAAAATGCCAAGACTTCGCCTCGAGGTTCCATCGGCCAGGGTCGAAGGGGAATGCCCTTTTGATAGACTGGTCAGGGGCATTTGTGTACGCCTTTCCACCCCTTCCCCTCATCCCGAAGGTGGTGACCAAACTCTCTCACTCGCATACGAGGATGATCCTGATTGCCCCGACTGGCCGAGACAATGGTGGTACCCGTACCTTCTGCACCTGTCAGAATGCCCACACAGGAGACTGCTGTGCAGACCGGACCTGCTGTACAAGATGAACGGGAGGATTTATCACCCCAACCTTCCCTCACTGAACTTGGCAGCATGGCTCCTGAGGTCATCCAGTATGGACATTTAGGGCTGCCACGAGACTGCATGTCCATCTTAAAAGAGGCAAGGAGGCCATCCACTAGGCATTCCTATGTGTGCAAGTGGAAACGTTTTTATATGTGGTGCGTTCAAAACAATTGTAACCCAACGAGGGGACAGGAGGAAGTCATTTTGCCGTACCTGCTTTACCTGGCTAAAGCGGGCTTGAAGTTTCCCTCCATTAAGGTGCACTTAGCTGCTATCACTGCATACAGGCGCTCTCCTTCGCAACCTTCTTTCTTTCAGCTACAGGTTGTGAAAGACTTCTTACAGGGCCTGAAAAAGGTCTACCCTCCGGTCCGGCCTTCTTCGCCGCCCTGGGAGCTGAACCTGGTGCTATCAAAATTGATGGGTACACCTTTCGAACCCATTCACAAAGCAACTTTGCAACACCTCACGTGGAAGGTGACTTTTCCTGATAGCGATCACCTCGGCTCGCAGAGTGAGTGAAATACAGGCTCTCTGCTCTAAGGAACCGTATACTGTTTTCCATCTCAATAGGGTGGTATTGAGAACTCATCCCTCCTTCCTTCCGAAGGTGGTGTCGGATTTCCATGTGAATCAGACCATATCTCTACCGACCTTTTTCCCTAATCCCTCCACTCCAGCTGAGAGGGCTTTACACTCGCTTGACCTGAAAAGAGTTTTAAAATTCTATCTGGATAGGTCCAAGTCCATGAGAAAATCTGATCAACTATTCGTTAACTATGGGTCGATCAGAACAGGTTTTCCAGCCTCAAAGCGATCCATCTCCAGATGGATAGTTTCATGCATCAAGTTGGCTTATCAGCTAGCGCAGAAGCCCCTTGGGTTTACTCCCAAGGCGCATTCCACAAGAGGAAAAACGGCTGCGACTGCTTTCCTTCATAACATGCCTATCTCTGAGATCTGTAAGGCGGCAACTTGGAGGTCCGTCCATACATTTGCAAGGCATTATTGTCTAGATTCAGACACCAGAGCAGATACCCAAGTAGGCCAGGCCTCTTTGAGGAATCTGTTCAACTGCTGATTGCGGCTCTTTTGTTGTACCTTGAGTCATTCACTCTCATTTGCCTGCAGGTGGAAGGTGGGCTTGCTATTCTATTCAGTGCTTATGACTATTGATGAGGATCCCCTGGAAGAGAAGGATAAGTTACTTACCTGTAATCCTAGTTCTCTTCCAGGGGTATCCTCATCAAAGTCATAAGCAACCCGCCCGCCTCCCCAGGCAAATGAGATCATTTTTATTATGAAGCAATATCTTTGTGCCCTGATCTTCAGGATTACGCAAAGAACAACTGACCTAACTGTCACCCCTGAGGCATGATGGGAAGCTAGGGGTCATGGCTGCCTTAAAGGCACGGTGCCAGTTTTTGTGTGAAAATGCCTTCATTTTCTATGCTATTGGTTTACAATGCAGCCTGTAGGCTAACAATGTCTGCTGTTTTGCAGTTTTTTCTTTATGAGTTTTACTCATTAAAAACAGAGTTCAAGTGGTACTTGCTCTCCTGTGTTTTTATGCATATATTATGTGTTTGCAAAAACAGTGTTTTATTGGTTATTACATTGCTTAGCCTCCTAGATGGGGGCTGCATTCATATGAGAAAAAATGATATATGTATATATATATAGAGCTGTATATATGTGTTTTTTCATATATCATTTTTATTATTTCCGGGGTCCCCGCACATGGGCGGGAATATTCAGTGCTTATGACTTTGATGAGGATACCCCTGGAAGAGAACTAGGATTACAGGTAAGTAACTTATCCTGCTAATACATGCTGCCAAATAGTGACCTCCCAGGATGCATTTATCAGACCAAGACCAATCCAGGCTCGCTATTCCCATGATTTGCCAAGCAGTTTCTGGGAAACCAAAGTCTTTGGGCTCAGGGGTGAGTGGTTGTAAAGCTGAAACTTAAAGAAATACAGAAGGGCACCACCAGGACTGGAACTTGTGGCTTCATTGGACCCAGTATGGGAAACCTTACTGGCCTGGAAATGGAAAGGATTGACAGATTGATAGTTCTTTCTCGATTATGTGGGTGGTGCTGCATTGCCATTCTTAGTTGGTGGAGCGATTTGTCTGGTTAATTCTGATAACGAACAAGATTCCTCCATAGTAACTAGTTACATGACCCCCAGAGGTCACCATTCAAATTGTTAGAGGGAGAAGTGGTGTTCAGCCACACAAGATCGAGCAATAACAGGTCTGTGATGCCTTAGATGTCTGGGGCTGCACGAGCTCTACACTGAATGGATCAGCATGTGCGTACCCTTCACGAGAAGGTGCGGGTAACCTGCAGAGCTGCATTCATGATCGGGATTAGAGATTGCCGTTATTTCCCATGAACGAGGGATTCCCAGTGAGTGTGGGTATAAGATTGTGTTCAATAAGTTCCCACTCTTTCTACATACCTCCCTTTGGTACTATGGATTGGGTGGTTTAGTGAAGTTCTCGGATCAGGGATGGGGGGGGGGGTCGAAGCTCTACTGTTTAATGTCTGTAAAAAGCACTTAAACACTTCCACTAAACTGTAACTGAGCTACAATACTGGTCCACTAATGACCACTACTGGGAAGACATTGGGCCGGATCTAGACTTTGTCGGACAGACAACTCTGTCACACACATGTCTAAATACCTTGTAGGCCAAACTCTAGGTCCACCCACTCTATTCTGAGTCTGTTTTCCTATGGTGGTGCTCCAACTGGCTGCACCATTGGAAAACTAGTGGCTGTCGTATTAAGGACATCAGGCTGCCCCCCTATGTAGAGGAGGCGGGCTGATGTTCTGTTTTTCCTGTTCAGCACCATTAGGAAAAACCTGGCAGTCATGGACAGAAAAACATAATGAGCTGCTCACACCCTTTGAGAAAACTCTCAGGGTGTGGGGGTCAGTAGTATTGTACTTTTTAGAAACAAAGTTTGTGAAACACCAAAAAGTTTGTTGTAGGGCTCCTAAAAGATGACTACCACACACCAAACTTTCAGTGCCTTCAGAGGAGCCGCCATGGCAGCAGCTGTTTTGGTGGCAGAGAAATAACTGCAAGGACAGCAGTAATCTTGTAATTTGTCGGGTGGTAGATAGAGATGACCTCCACCACCTGCTTCTGGATTTCTGTTCCTCTTTTCCAAGACCACAAACCTGTTGAACTACAGCACCGGCCATTGTGAATTCTTTGAAAAAAGATATGTGGGAGATTGAGGACCTAAGGCATTTCTGTCAACCATTGGGTTTACAGCAGCCCTTGCATATATGTTTCTAGGGTGTAGAAGAGAGCTCCCATATTTGCCTGTTTCCCACCACCCAGATTCTACTCGATTTTGAAGTTGAATAATCAAAAGATATATATGACAATTTGGCATTGTGTGAAATAATTGGCTGGGAAGCACAGTTGTGTGACACAACCATAGTCAATGCTATATACCAAAAGCTCTTATAATTTGGCAATTATATTTGGATGCAGTTCACAGAGAATACGTTCCAAGACTACCCCCATCGATTCCCTTTTCTTAACCTTTCTCTTAAGTTGTTACATCCATGATCGAGGCTGCTCACCATTTTAAGTTATGTATGTAAATGATTGAATATACACTTTTCCCTTCCTTTATGTTCACAAATGTTTGCAGGCATTGGCGAGAGCTTATGGCTAAGACTGGTACCAGCTTTGCAATGGACCCAGAAACATTTACCTTGGAGAACATGTTTGCCATGGAACTTTACAAGTATGCAAGTGTCATTGGTGATACAGTTGCTGCGGCTGTCAAGGAGCTCAGCATTGAAAAGGTATATGCCCAGGATTTCTGCTGCTTCCCCAACACACATCAACTCTTCCCTCCATTGAGGCTCCCATTCTTTTATACCCAACTGCTGCCATACCAGCTACAAATTCTTCCTGTCATCACAAGTTTTTACCTCACCATTCAAAGCATCTGCTATGCCATTCACAACCTCTGCCCCTTTACCCATAACCTCGGCGTACCCACAAAACCCTTAGCCCCTATATCCACAACATATGTCCATCCACAACCTCTGTTCTACTTTCCACAGCTTCTGTCCCTCCATTCACAACACCTGACACACCATTCATGGCCTCATCCACACTATCCACATTTCCTCTACCACCCACATCTTTACCCATCAACCACAACCTCTTACCCTTCATCTGCACCCTCTAACACTCCTCCCACATCCTCTGCACCGCCATACAGAGCCGCTGCTCCTCATTCCACAACCTGTGCCCTAAAATTCACAGCCTCTTCCTCTCCATCCACAATCTCAGCCCCACCAAGCAGAACCTCTGTCCAACCAAGTTCACTCGCTTTCCCATCAACCACAACCTCTGCCTTACCATGCATAGCATCGGACTTGGAATCAGCACGCTCTTCCTCACAGGGTAGAGTGTCTGACCCTCTATCCACAAGCACTGCCCCACGACTCATAACCTTTGTCCCGCTGTTTCAACCTCGACCCCAGGATCTGCCTTACCCACCCCAAGCTCTCTTTCATGGATCAGACATGTAGCTTTTTAGATCATATTCTATGTATCATTGTGGCACCTATTAAATGTCATCATACATACTAAAAAATGTTTCCTTATGCTAAGTTGTTTTTTATTAAATTTGTTGTAATCTGAAAGTTACAGATCACTAGAATTACCGATTTTGGATGCCACACAAACTCCCAAGGACATTTAGGAATCTTCAGAGTTATATGCTAATATTTAGTCATTTTGGTGATTTTGGGGCAACACCACTGTAAAATAAATTTTCGCAAAGAAGCTATGCATGATCCAACCAGTGTGTTATATTGTGACTATACATTTGTAAAATTCATGAGACTGGCTTTTTTACATTGAAGATTTCTGTTAAGATTCTCAACCCTTAACAGTATTTAAAAATGAATCCAAACATGGCCTGAATGTTTATCATACAGTCTGTAGTACGATTTTCTATTTGTAGTTTCTTAGATTTTGATATCTTCTTTTGTCTTCCACACAACCAGGGTGTGAAGGAGATAGTAGATAACTGGGAGAACATGAAATTTGTTGTGCAAAAGTACTTCAAAGGTACCCAGGAGCGCGGCTTTATTTTGGGAGCGGTGGATGATATTCTTCAGGTTCTCGACGACAATGCTATGAACCTACAGAGTATATCAGGAAGTCGATTTGTCGGCCCTTTTTTGGGCACTGTGCAACTCTGGGAAAAAACCCTTTCTTTAATCAGTGAAGTTATTGAGGTAAGAAAGAAACTCTAGGGTTGGAACATGGACTGTAGAGGAATTTTTACAGGCTTCTTGTTTTCACTTATGGAATTGTGGCCTTATACAGGTATGGATGGTGGTGCAGAGAAAATGGATGTACCTGGAAAGCATCTTCATTGGTGGAGATATCAGATCACAGCTACCAGAAGAGGCAAAGAAATTTGACGTCATTGATAAAACATTCAAAAGGGTTAGTATTTCAGCAGTTCTTTAATCTGTTTAATTATACAACAAACTGTTCTCATATGCTATGATTTTGTTTGTCAGAGGATGTTCATTTGAGATTGTGATCATTGATTACTGAAGCACCTTAGTTGACATTAAATGTTGGACTTGCTTTTCTGGATTCTTAGTGAGAATGAATGTTGCCTACTAGTCCAAGACCGCAGTGACTGGAACATAATTTTACCCTGTTTAAAATATTGAAACTTCATTAGTGATGTTACAAGGATACTCACCAGAGGTTGTTTAACATGCCCAACATTGATCAATCCATTCATTAGACATTCCTATGCAAGAAAATATTAGTGAGTTTTGGTCGTAAGTTTAACTTCAGACTAGACTTTGGTCTCAGTTAAACTTAAGACCAAAATTGATGTTAAACTGAGACAAAAGTCTAACGTTATTACTCGTAAATGCCCTTTGTGAATACCGAAAGTCGTAAAGTTAGACTTTCATCGACTTTGTGAATCAGGCCCGTTGATTGTCCATCAGAACCGAGTTTCTTGAGCTTTTTTCATGGATATCACATAGAAACTCCTACTTCCTTTGAAGGGCAAATGTGTATTAAAAACGTTTCTTGAGGGCTGCAGGATGTACCAGTCTAAATCACTTTTTAAAATAGGTAGCAGAAAGGTTAAAAACCTCATCTATCTCTATTCCTTTTGAAGGGACTTTAATCTAAAATAATATATGAGATGATATCCATGTTATGAAAAAGCTCAAAGTGCATGCTCAGGTTATGGTTTGTCTTTATAGAGTTTATGGTAACTCTAAATTGTTGAAAATTGATTATTGACCAATCTACCTTGAGTTCAACACACGAGTGTGTGATTTCATATTTCTTTAACAAATAATTGCCTCTGTCTTTGCAGATTATGTCTGATACAGTAAAAGATCCAGTGATAAAAAGGTGCTGTGAAGCACCAAACAGATTATCAGACCTACAGCATTTAAGTGAAGGTTTAGAGAAATGTCAAAAGAGCTTAAATGATTATCTGGATTCCAAACGTAATGCCTTCCCAAGATTTTTCTTCATTTCCGATGATGAGCTGCTTAGTATTCTTGGAAGTAGTGATCCCAAGTGTGTACAAGAACACATAATTAAGGTGAGCCACCAACCTAATTTTATTTGGCTTGAAGTAGAGTTCTATTAAAATGTATAGTGACTGTATTCTGACATTTAGTGTTGACATATAATATACAGGTATTATTAAGAAGGAATAATGCAATAAGATTAGCTATATGTACACCTCAATTATAGTTAAATATCTAGATAACATTTGGTTCTAATAGCTGATTGTCAATGTTTTTGTCACTATCTTTCTTTCGCTTCTGCTGTCTGACTCTCACCTCTCTCTCGTGCTCTCTTTCCCCTGCTCCATTTTTCACCTTCTCATACTGACTGCCCCCCTCTTTTTTGTAAGTAGATGGAAATGTTTGACCTGCAGGCAGGGCTAGATAATAATTCCTTAAACGTTTTCTGACTGGACTTAGCATGAGCATCCCCTCCTCACACTCCCATATATCACCAACCATCCTGTACTTTCGCTTTTGGGCAGAGGGTAATGAAGAGTATCTCCCTTCCTGGAACAGATGCGTTTGGTTCCCTGTTAATAATTCTCACTGAGTGAAAACACAAAATGTATGGGTATGAAACTTCAGTCAATGTCAAAGGTAGGTAGGGGATTGCAGAAGGCTATCACATATGTGACAGAGCACTACCAGTTGCAGCTTGGTAAGAAGAAATTGGGACCAGGTGTAGTACTCATTTTTGCATTGCCTACTGTCACTCATTTAATGGTTGCCTCCCTCTTTCTGTGGCCATCAACGCTCTTTTGTGGACACTTTTTGTAAGTTCCTCTTGGTGTTAAACTCCTCCAGACTAGGGTGTCTATTGAAGCCTACTAAGTTTATTATGGTACTAGCGAGGCACGACCTCCCTCATAAGACAGCTGAACAAGCTCAAAGAACTGTGTCATTAATCAAACACCTAAGGCTGAATCCCCCAGAAATGTTGTTGGGCCAAGCCACAGCCCTTTCATCAGAGGTTGAATCTCACTCCATAGTCCCACTACTTCATTACTGATATTACTGTGTTCCATTGTTGTGTACTGGGCAGCTCAAAACCTAAAATCATACCACAGAGTGAGAAAACGGAAGAAGCTTTAGAATCTCTGGTATGTTTTTTTCTGTGTCAAGCCCTTCTTTGAATGCCCATCCTTCTTAACACCTCAGAAAATGTCAATGATGTGACAGAGAGGAAAGAAAAGGACAAAAGGAGAGAGCAGCACATTTCAGGATCTGTTTCACCTCTTTACTCAAACCATTGGAGCCTACACTCTATGAGGTTCGGGGTTTGAATTTTAACCTAAACAATTAGTAGTGGTTTTTGAGCCTCTAAATACACAATGGGTAGCTCCAGATCAAGGGTGGGGTTTGAGCCCTCATAGTACTTTTCTTTTCCTCCTGAAGAATTACTTTCAACTTCTCAGAGGCTGTCTCTTGCTCCATCAATTCACCTTTCACAAGGTAATCTACTTTTCTCAGTCCTGGACAAGGAGGCACAACAAAAGTTGACAAACTACCAGAAAAATACTGCTTTTCCTAAGACAGATAAAAGATGCTGCGGGTAAGTCCTCCTGTAGAGTTGAAAGTTGTGACAACATTGAAATGTTTGCAGACTAATTTCACCTGAGTCTGCTAAAGAGTGTCCTTATACAACCCAAAGCGGCTGCCTTACAACAGCTACAAATATCCAACTACCTGGTGTACACTACAGCTAGAACTGTGAACGACTTTGTTTGTACAGATGCCTAGATCAGGAGCCACTACAGATGGAGCCACTACAGAAGGAGCCCCACATATTGGTATAATGGCTTCAGAGTCTTATGGCCTCCAACATCCAGGCTGTTCTAGTAGTCTATCTGAAAATGAGTCATGAAGCATCATCTGGCCTTTCACTTGAGTCAGCTGCAAGACCTACAGTTAATAAACATTCTCATTTCAAAATACATTTTATACTGCCTTCAAGACGCTTCTGGAATCTGATCTCCTCAAAGGGCAATCCTTTCAGCCATATGACCTACAAATAACAATAGCAAGTCATTCCTCTCATAATAGTCAAATAGCTCACACTTATGAATTTTGATCTGCCCAAGGAATTAGTTGCACATAAATCATCAGAAGTTAAAAGCTCTCTTTTAGGCTGACGCTAATTTTACCTCTTTGCAGGGAACAGATGGTAGAGCTATTGGATCCTACACAGTTCTAGTTCTCTTTGACCAAACAGGGTGAAACATTTCTGTTTATTTATAGGACTGGGTACTTCAGAACAACATCTTTCCTATGGCTTTTCGTTTGAAGGATAAAAGCAAACCACAGCCAGAGAGCTTGAGCATATTTACCATGCTCCTCAAGTCACAAAACAGACATAGAGGTCATTTCTTCAGTACGTTTTGAGCAATAGGGATTTCCTCAGACCTATTTGCAATAAAAGACAGTAAGGATTGTCCCCAGTCGTGGGCAGGACAACATTCTCCAGAGAATGCTCTTCATCTGGGTTGTTTGGGGAAACTCCTCTTTGCCTTTACACCAATTCCACTGATTCACATGACCCTTCAGAAAGTCAAGAATTCCAACATCCTTGTGGTGATTATTGAAATTCTATTCTTTCCAAGATTGATGATTCTGATCCTGCTTTCTAGCAACAACTTCCCAAAGCCTACACATGGTCCAGCTATCCAGATGCAGCAGGAAGGAGTGCTTCTAGATTGCATTGCGCAGCTGCACTTAAGAGCCTGTTCCTGAAAAACTGGGCTTATCAGAAACATACTTACAGAAACATATATTGTCATCATAAGTGCAACAAGGGAAATACTTTGCTAGGCATCAGTATAAGAGCAAATGGTATCACTTTTGTCAACAAGCTCATGAAAATTGTCTTAACCCTTCATAACCCTCTTTTTTAAATATTTTTACTTGTATAACATTTTATTGAGCTCAAGGTATAACAACCAAACAGGTAAAACAGCGTATGCGCATCACTGGGCAATGATTTGACAGGCATGCCAGCATTAGTAAATGTGAAACCTATATGATACTGAATTCCCCATTTAACCCCCCCACCCTCCTGCCTTTACATTCCTATCTCATAATGTAGAAATACATTTGATAGAGTTTTCTTTAATCAAGACATGCTAACTTGTTGACAGTGGTCAGTTCATCAGTTCGATTCCTGCACTGCAACTGGGAGGAGCCAACGGTATTCCCTGACCCCAGGTGTCGTTGTGGCACAATGATGCATGAGTCTGGGCCCCCGGCCTGGGCACTCTTACTCTTCCCCTGGAGAGTGAGGTATATATATATATCCTAAGTGGCCCTCAGAAATCTTTAGGTCACAGCGGTGTCAGAGCCAGTACCCAGAAGGGTTCCAGTTGTTCCTGGCAATATACAGCATTCTGCAACCAGTCTTTAACAGTAGGCATTGGGCTGTTGTGGCAGCGGATTTCCACTCTACGCTTGACCTACAGGAGGAGGATGACGGTGAGTTTTTGCACCCTCAGAGGCCTCTTTAAATGATGTAATTACTTTTGTTAACACATCTAGTAGATTCAGAACTCCTCGTAGGCTACTGTTGCTATCTTAATTTTAAATCTTTTTGTGTTACCAGCAATATAGGCCAAGCATTAAATAATCAATTTAATCACATAATAACAAAACATAAGAAACCAAACAAAGTCCAATATGATGGACTACATTCTGCAAGATTAATTTTAAGTACAATTAATAATGCCTCCTTGGAGTTTTATATATGTGCCTATTACACCAGGAATACAACAATCAAACCCATGCTCACCTTAGGAGAAGGTAGGAATAGAAATGTTGGAGGGAGGGAAAGAAAGGGACTGTGGTACAAGGAAGCAGTAGGCAAAACCAGCTCTAGTGTTAATATCCACCAAACATGTCTTGAAATCATATTTTGGGTCCTCAGGTCTCTGTTCACAATACCAAATAACAATACAACAGGATCAGGTAGCCCAACAAAAATTAAGGATGCCTTTATGAGCCCATTTAGGAGTCACCCCCAGTGCTGTCCAAAAAATAACTAACTGCCTCAACATGAGAATTTTTATATTTTTCCTTCATTCACCACTCCTGGCTGAGTTCCACAAAAAGCAGGGATGCCCATGCTCAAGAGTTGATTCCAAATCACCAGCAGTTTTGTCTCCTAGAATGAATTGTAGCACGGAAATCCATGTTCAGTGAAATCCTTTTTTTTTGTTGTGTGCTGTATTTCTTTATTGCGTATTCAGACAATTTAAGCAGTTTGACATAGAAATAAAATAGGGGTGAATTTACACCGTTCTAGGGTATATACACATAATCATTACACACGTGTGATGTATCTCCAAAAAGTCTTGGCACATTAACCCTACGCATAACAGTCCTCCACTGCAATCTATAACGGGGATAGGGGAGGGTAAGGGGGGAAACCCATAAACAAAGACAAAAACAGAAGAAGAAAAAAGGGGGAGGGGTATGTGTATGTGCATACCTGCATAGGCCCATTTGCATGCCTCCTCCCCTATCGGGTTGGATGGGAAATGGTGTCTTCTCCAGGTTTGCGCCCTACCTCCCTTCACCCACCAGGATGTTTATAGAACAATGTGTCTTGCTTTGTTGGCGCCCTGTTTCTTCTAGAGGGACGACTCCTAAGACCAGTACAGGGATGACGTGTGGGGGGGAGGGAGGGTCGCCGATAGGTCCCGCCGTAGTGACTCTGACATAATATGGGTCCGTTGATGGTGTGACCGTACGACAATTAAGCCCTGTGGATCTTGGTGGCACGGCGATAGTTTTGCGGGCATTGGCATGCGTGTGGGTGTGGGCGTGCCAGAGGGGGGAAAGGTGTAGGAGAGGTGGAGGGGGAGGGGGGGAGGGGAGAAAGGGAACTAGAGAAAGTACTGATGAGGAAGGAACATTGAGAAGAGACAATTTATCAAATAGTGAAAATGAAAAAGAAAGAAGAAAAAGAATAAGAAAGGGAAAAAGAAAAAGAAAAAGAGAAGGAGCGAGAAGAGAGAGTATAGAGTGTGCCGAGGGGTGGAGGTGAGGGTTGGGGGGGGATATGATGGTCTGCAGGGCGGCTGCAGTGCACTATTCATTTAATCACCGGGGTCTGCTGCCGACCCGTCTCCGTCCATTTACGGTGCCTCTACGCTCAGAAAGGGTGTCCATGTCTCCAAAAAAGTCTCCGACTGGTCTTGTAGGTTATATATGATCCTCTCATGGGAAGCCGCTTGGATCATACCTGTCAGCCAGAACTCTTGTGTCGGCGGGGCCGCAGCCCTCCATTGGCGCAATATGCAAAGCTTGGCCGTGGCCACAGCTGTATGAAAGAGGTAGCGTTGGGGTCTGGATAGGTCCGGGAACCGCTGTAGATCGTGCAGAGGTACTTCAGGGGGCATAAGCGGCAAATAAAATGTCATGGTAGCACTCAGGGTCCGTCCCACGTACTCCCAAAAAGCCTGCACTGAGGGGCATTCACAAATGATATGTGTTATGTCGCACCAGGAGTTGGGACATCTCCAACAGTTGGCATGGGGGAGGAGGCCTGCCCTGTGCAGTTTCGTGGGTGTCCAATACCAATCCTGTAAGACTTTGAAGAGGCAGAATTTCATCCGCGCCTCCCTTGCGCCTATATCCAGAGCTTCTAGTATGTCCGCCCAATCGTCGTCTTCATACGTGATCGCCAGCCGTTCCTGCCACCTGGCATGTAGCGTCTGTGCCAAGGCGGTCGAGAAGCTGTGCGACGCTAGTACCCCATACAGTCCAGACATCACCCCCTTGTACCGTCCCCAGACAAGAAGAAATGCAGCTACCGGAGATTGGGGCAAGTTCCAGGGGGGAGCCCCCAGGCATTGCCTCAGACAGTGTTGTAGCTGGGTGTATCTCCAAGACTGTGTTGTGGGGAGACCATACTCCTCTCCGAGTTGTGCCAGCGGTTTCAGGAACCATTGCAGATAATCTGATCAATGGAACTTATACCCGCTGCCTGCCACACCCGCCATCTCAAACCCTTCCCTCCGATCCGAATGGCTTCATTTCCCCATAATGGGACCTTCTCGTACAGACGTGGATGCACCCCCAATAGCCATAAGCGCTACGAGGCCTCAGGGTAGTAACGCGCTATAGAAATTTAATTTCATTCATTCATTCATAGCTTGTGGGCCCGATGCCAGGCCTTGCACGTGGCGGACACAATTGGATGCATTGTACCGCTGTTCCCGGGTTTCGCCATGTATAGTACAGAGAGTCCCTCCTCGGCCGAAATTAAGTGTCGTTCCAGTGGAACCCATTGCGGCGGGTCCGGGAAACCTGGTAGGAAGTACGCCAGTTGGGAGAGGTGTAATGCCAATGCATAAAGTTCTACTGATGGGAGGCCAAGTCCCCCGTGAGTGCGGCGGGCCTGTAGCTTGGGCGCGGCAATGCGCGGCTTTGCGGAGCTCCACACAAACGACTGTATCCTGGAATCTATCTGCCGCAACAGTGTGAGAGGCACCTGCATCGGCAGCATCCCCAAGGTATAGCTGAAACGCGGTAGTGTTACCATGCGGACTGCCTGCACTCTTACCCACAACGAGAGCCCCAAGGCCTTCCATTTTTCGAAGTCTCGTTGCATCTGGGTTATAAGCGGGTTAAGATTGTCCTGGACCATGTTTGCTAGGCCTTTATTGACAAGAACTCCCAGATACTTAAGGCATGAGTGTTGCCATCGGAAGGGAAACCCATGTATTGCCGCTTTCGTTGTCCTGGCCGAGAGGGGGAGTGCTTCACTTTTGCTCCAGTTGATCTTATACCCGGAGAGGGAGGAGAAGTCGTCGATAATCTGGAGCAGGGACGGAAGGGAGCGGGGTAAGTCCGTGAGGGTTAACAAAATGTCATCTGCATATAGATACAGTTTGGATTCGCCTATTGGGAGTGGAGCCCCCGCGATAGCCGCTGAATTGCGCATGGTGGCGGCTAGTGGTTCCATGGCCAATAAGAAGAGGAGTGGCGACAGGGGGCATCCTTGAAGCGTCCCTCTACGTATGGGGAAGGGGTCGGATACAAATCCACCACAGTTCACTTGTGCTGTGGGGTTCCCGTAGAGGAGGCATACTTTAGCTATATATTGAGCCCCAAGACCATAATGTTCCATCACACGGAAGAGGTATTCCCACTCGATACGGTCAAATGCCTTCTCCGCATCAAGGGAGAGGGCAATGGTGTCCGCAGGGAGGTCCTTGAATGCCCACAGAGCGTGGGCGAGAGTGCGCAGCTGATTCCTGGAGGATCGGCCCGGGACAAAGCCCACTTGCGAGGCGTGTACCAGGGATGGCAGAACTTTGCGGAGTTGTGCGGCCAGTATACTTGCCAGTATCTTTATATCTCAATTTAATAGCGAGATAGGCCGGTAGCTCCCGCACTCCAGGAAGTCCTTCCCGGGTTTGGGTATAACAGCTATGACAGCATTATTGGAAATCAGGCCCAGGGAGGCTGACTGTTCTGCTTCGCAAAACGCTGCCTGCAGCGTAGTGATCACCTCTTCCCTCGCCCAGCGGTAAAACTCCGCCGGGTAAACATCTTCACCAGTAACTTTATGATAGGGAAGTTTCGCTATTGATGAGGAAATTTCCTCTTTGCTGATCTCCCTTTCCAACAGCTCCCTTCCTTTATCCGAGAGGCAAGGGAGTTTCGCCTCCCGCAGAAATGAAGTCAGTCTGTCCACCTCTATTGGCGGGCTTGGAGTGTACAGGGTCTTGTAGAAAGAAGAAAATTTGTTTGTTATATCTTGAGGTCGGGTTAAAGTATCGCCCGCCACTGACCTAATAGCCGAAATAGCCATGGATGCCTCGCGTTGGCGAAGTTGAGCTGCCAGGAGTCTCCCCGCTATTTCCCCGTGTTCATAGTGCCTCCCCTTCATTCTCTGTAGCACATATTCCGCTTTGGTTGTGAAGAGGCTATTCAAAGCCATCTTTGCCTGCTCCAGAGCCTTGCGGTGCTGTGGCATGTGACGTGTCGAATATAAACGAGCATACTTCCGTATGTCGGCTTCCAGCGCTTTTTGTTTGTCTCGATTCTGCTTGTTGGCTTGAGCCGAGTCCCTCATAAGTCTGCCACGTATGGTGGCCTTTGCTGCCGCCCAGAGAGTTCGGCTGGAGTCAACTGATCTCTGGTTTTCCGTTAAAAACTCTGTGACATGTGTCTGTAAGAGAGATTTACCAGTGGGGGCCCAGTAGCGCTAGATATTCAGTCGCCAGGGTTTGCGCTCAGGACTGGATAGTCCTAGTTCCAGTGAGAGGAGGACAGGCGAGTGGTCCGAGAGAGCCGCCTCCAAGATTTGGGATTCTCTGGTGAGCCGTACTACTCTGTGGGAGGTAAGAAAGTAATCCAAGCGGGATAGTGTACCGTGCACCTGAGAGGCAAAAGTGTATTCCGTATCCGTGGGGTGACTCAAGCGCCAGTGATCTATCAGTCCTTTATCATGCATCACATCTTCCAGCATTGCCCTGTCAGCTGCATTGCTCCTGTCCAGTGGTCCCGTCCTATCCAGGATCGGGTTCCTCGCTAGGTTCCAGTCCCCGCCTATAAGGAGTTGGGTAGCATCTATTCCCGACAGAACTCTATTTAACTGCAAGATGAATGGTTTTTCGCCCCTGTTGGAGCGTATACCGACCCCACGCATATGTGATGATCACCTATCTTGAGCTGTGCGAAAACGTATCAGCCATCAGTATCCGTCCAAGTCTTTGTCACTGTCGCTGGAAGGGATTTCCAGAGAAGAATCGCCACTCCGCACTTGCAGGGTGGGCCCTCATTCCCAGGGGCCTCAACCTGCACACTGCTGTGTATCACCCTCCCTACCCAGTCTTGCCGCAGCTTGTCTGATTCTACAGCGTCTAGGTGCGTTTCCTGCAGTAGGGCATTGTCGTTTGGATTGCAGATACGCCAAAATCGCTTTTCGCTTTATGTACTGCGTGAGACCATGGACGTTCCAAGTGATCGCTCGTAGTGGACGCAGAGAAGTCATAGTGGTCAATGTAGCAGGTGCGAATCCGGCTCTGTGTAGTGGGTGGTGAGCCCTGCGGGGGGTGGGTGCAATGAAAGAGTGGAGCCAAGTGAGAGGGGGGGAAATTTTCGGGTCTCCCGAAGTAGTACAAATCGTACTGTGCGGAGTTACAGGCATGGGGATGTTTCAAGGCGAGAGGGAGTAGTGACCCGACTCCAGAAATCCAAAGGAAGAAGAGTGAGGGCGAGAGCGAAAGAAAGGAGAAGATTGAGAAGAGGGTAGAAGATAAGAAGATGGGGAAGAGACAGAGAAACTGCAAAACAGTCCAACCAAACAAGAAACAAGAGACAAAAGGAACAAAACAAAAGAGAAGGGAAGGAGAGGGGGGAGTGTGCGGGAACCCTCTGGCACTTCCCTGATGGTCTAGATCTATTAGGTCGCTGGGGCTGTCATCGGGCTATAAGGAGACCTATAGGGTAGCGTGTATTGCGAGGGCGCCTCAATCGGCGGGGAGGCACAGCAGAAAGGTTCTATATTACCACAGGGGGAGTATGCGGTTCCTGGATGGGATGCGCCGTGGAGAAAAGAAAAAAAACAAAAAAAAAACAATAGGACACCGGAATAGGGTATCGTCCCGGTTTCCGCTCAACAGGAGCTCTTGTCTGTCTACCGCGGGTCTACACTTGGCGGAGCGCCACTCTGAGGTGGCACCAACCTCCCATAGCAGGGCGGGCCGTTGCTGTGAAGAGTCTCATCATGGTATATAGAGGAGGGATCAAAGGGAGAAAAGGTGAACGAGCGGCGGACCCGGATGACGGGGGTAAAGAGGGTGTAAGACACCCAACGCACGAAGGGGCATCCCTCAACTCCTACATGTGGTGACGTGCGAGGGGGGCCCAAAGGTCCGCCCATCGCACAGGACCCTGCTGGGCGTAAATATGTGAGCTGAGGCACATAGCGGTGGATAATGATGTATACTAATAATAATGTGGCTCCCTAGAGGGGCGCCTGTGCCATGTGTGGGGCCGCAGGCCCTTTTGATTTGCCTATGTGTACATGTGCGCAGGAGGAGGGTGGGAGTGGGGCTGACATAGTCGGTCGGGGCAAAGGGAGGGACCAACATATGTGAATGGGAGCAGTACTACCACACAGTGCTATTATTCCAGCAATGAAATCAACATTTGTCTTGATGCAAAACCTAGACACATCTACAAACTTCTGTGACTCAAGTGTACAATGTAAAAGAATAAGGTGAAACAGTATAACCCTCCATACAATACAGTGCATAGGATACTCAGCTGTCCGTTGATCAAACATCGTCCCACTGCGTCGTCGGCTGCAGAACCAGCTGCAGTGGGGGTCCTCAGCTCGGGCCCTCCAGTACGGTATCTCCAAGCCCCTGAGTCGGCCCAAGTGTTGGTTTCAAAGGTGAATGAGATTTGTCCCTCTGTGACTCTTGGGCAAAGGCAGCCCCAGCATGGAGCGCGGAGGCTCTGTCCACTTGCGTACATGCCGGTCTGTCTTGTTCTCTATCACATTGCCACAGTCCTCCAGAGGTCCTTCTTCTTCTCTCCAACAGCAGAGCTGGGTCTGACATTGGGGAGGGTACTGAGTCGCCCGTAGGCGTCTCCATGTTCTGTCCCATCACATTGTCGGAAACAGGCGTAGGTCCTCTGGGTCATAGAAGTCCTTGGAATTACCATCATTGGTAACGCAAAATCTCGACGGTTCAAAGAGACCATATTTAAGGTTTAGCTGCCGGAACCTGGGTCTGAAAGACAGGAAAGCTTTGCGGCGGTCATTCGTTTTCTTCGAGAAATTGGCAGCCATCCGGATGTTGTAGCCATTGTGGGTGAACGAACCTTGTGTACGCGCTGCTGCTAGGATGTGCCTCGTCTGGTCGTGGCGCAGGAAACAGGCAATGAGCAGTCGTGGCCGTGCGTTGGAGTCCTTGCGGAGCGGTCCTATGCGGTGGGCCCTTTGTATCTCCAGGGGTGGATCGAAGGTGGCACCAACAAGCTTCGGGAGGATATTCTTCAAGAACACGGCGGCATTTGGACCCTCAACGGATTCCGGAAATCCAAAAAAGCGGACGTTGTCCCTGCGGCTGCGGTCCTCCAAGTCGACGAGCTTGCTGCGTAAGAAGAGGAGTTCTCGATCTCTGTCTGGTATTGTATTCAGTCGGCCTTCCACCGCCGTCAGCCTTTGATCCAGCGCCTCTGCACGGGAGTGGAACCCAGCCAGGTCCGCTCGTATCGATTTAACTTCATCCGCCAGTTTGGAGATATTAGAGTCCATCCCCTCCAATCTTTGACTGACTGAGAAGATCTCCTGTAGAATAGGGTCCATAGTAACTCCTGCTTCCGGGACCGTCGAGGGGGACGGGGAGCCGCTTGCCGGTAGGTCATCAGCTTTCGCAGCCATTGTGCGCGGGTGTTGCTTCAGCGCCTCAGTGAATAAGAGCTGCCTGGAGGTCTTGCTCCCCTGTTTTGCCATGGTCATTCGTGCCCCAGTACCAAGTTGCGCCTTTACCAGCCTAGGGGGGCGTATTATATGGAAGCCTTAGAGAGGCTACACCGTCTTCACTGGTGCTGGCCACTGGAGGCTGAGGGCCAAGCCCCGGGTTCTCGGATGATAGGCGGAGCCGGGCTGCTAATCGGAGTCCCCCCCCCCCCGGGAAGATGTTATTGTCGCTGGGGCGGGGAGGGGAGCAAGTATGGTGATGGCGCCCCCCGGGGTCATTGCTGAGCACCCAGAGCGGTCCCGGTGCCTCAGGTTCCCGCTGGCTGCGTAGGGAGCCGGGTCGGGCCGTCTATATTGCACTCGTTGTTGTTGGTGGGCAGACTTCTATAAGCGCCTGGAGAAGAGGTTCACGTGCCCGGCGGGGGCCAAGGGGCTATGGAGCAGGCACTACTGTAGGCTGGGGGGTGCCTGAAAACGCAAGTGGTGCCCGTCCCTCGCCGGGGGTAAAAGAATCCGTGCTGTAGCGTAGCGCGCCACCGGGCGCCAGGAACAGTCCCGGCTTAGCCGTTTACCACTGCTGGGTTAGTAGGTGAGGTCGGGCAGCCACTCCAGGCCGAGGCTGAAGGTACACCTCTAGGCCCAGAAATCGTCCACTGATCTGCCGTCCCCTCAGCACGATCCCCAGACGTGGCAGTGCTACCGGGGCAGGGGGAAGGCAGTCTCCGCAGCCGCGGGCCCCGCCAAGCTCAAGGAGCGACCCGGCTCTTCAGGCTTACAGCGTTAGGTGCGTAGATGGGGCCAGGCAGTCACTCGAGGTCGAGGGCACGTCGCTAGGCCCAGGAGTCAGCCGCAGGGCCGCCGTCCCCATCACCCGCTCCCCAGGCGATGGTACCGGAGCAGGGAAGGGCAGTTTCTGCAGTCACGGAGGCGCCTCAAGGCGCATGGAGCAGCCTTGGTCCTCCGACACAGGAGGCGGGTCCAGGCAATCACTCGAGGCCGAGGCTGATGACACGCCTCCAGGCCTGAGAGTCTTCCGACGGTGCGCCGTCCCAGCCGCGCACTCTCCAGCCGCGACGACGACACCGGAGCATCCGGAATAGCCCCCGCATTCAGGGCCGCCGAGATGATATCGTAGGGCCACCTCCGAAACGCCGCATTCCCCACCCGGTGTCTCCCTCGGAGCGGAGCTCTTCTCCTAGGCGGCCATCTCCTTCCGTGGCCAGACCACGCCCCAGTGAAATCCTTTTAACATCTTATCATTTGTTATGCTTGAGAGTTGTTACATTCTTAAGGATGGGGTTGTGCAACAGAGGCCAGGCCATTGTAACAACCATATTATTGCCAGCTACTGATTTACTGTAGGGTCCAGGAGCATTAGAGGGAAGCTGGCATGCGTTCATAACAGCTACACGTCCACTATGGTTTATGGGGTGAAAGTCTCCATGAACAAAAAGCTGCCATCTCAGTTAGGCTCCCTTTAACATCAGTAGAAGGGGAACTCAGAACTCCAGGTGCTCTGGCCCTCTGTGTGTTTTCCAGTATCACAGGTTTACACTAGAAAGTACCAGTTATGTACACTGCTTTGCGTCGAAGGGGCATCCCTTGGGTTGTGCATCAGCATTTCCATGCTACCACCCATGGTTTATGTCCCAAACCCCTATCTAATGCCGATGGTAGATAGCGCTTTGAGCAAAAAAATAATGCCTTCTCGGGGCAGGCGTTAAGTTGTAGAAATATTTTAATTTCCCCCATATTTTCAAGCATTGCATATGTGCTGTATTGTACATCACATTTGCAATGTGTGAAAAGTTTTAAACTTTTCCAAGGATAGTATTTTGTATTGGAAGGGTATCCTTCAAGTACAAAACCTGTGCTAGACAGCACTGCTAGACAGCATGCACACACCATTGCACTATTGTACAATGGTGTGTGCATGGTGCTAGACAGCTTAAAACCGGGGGAGAGAGTAGGAGTGCCATATCGTTTTAAATATGGCTCTGCAATGCTTTCTCCTCCTAGAACAATGCAGGAACTTTGTCTACTGAGATGCTTTGTGCTAGAAGTTATTACAAGGGCCCCTCAGTGCCTGGAAAATCCACGTAATCCTCAGCCCTTACATTCTTTTAAAAAAAAAATTTTTTTTAAAGAAATCTTTTTTATTAACTATTGCATCATACAGCATTTACGGGTAGGAAATGCATTTTGAGTTCAATACACAGCAAAGCGACAATCTAGAGACAGCAATACTTGTAACATTTCTCGATGTGTTCTAATATTACATTCACCTCTCACGCAACCGGGTTAAGGAAAAGAACGCATGCATCACAGTACACCCTGGCTAAGACCCCGTGCCCCTAGTCATTACATTCTTGAGTCCTCTATCGTCACTGCAGTTTCCACTCCAAGCACTCTACATTACATCGACTTCAAACATGTCTCCACTGCTATTCTGATATTTTCCATTTTGTACAATTTCTTCGCTATGGTGATAAGTGTGGCCATCATAACTATAGAGGATTAACAAATAATAGCTCTGGAATGCTAAGTGCATCCGTGTCAAGATTTTAATACATTATTTTATTCCTATGCTTGAGTTAAATGCTGCTAAATGTTATAAGTGCAAATGCAATCAACCTTGAGCCTTTATAGTATGGTCTTGTGGTCATTCTGATGTAATTACTGAAGTATTACTCCTGTTGGGCTATTCTGAACATTCACCTTATATCACTTGATATGTTTTAGATGTATGATAATATAGCATCCCTAAAATTTGAAGAAAGTGAAAATGAAAGGATAGTGGCCACTGCAATGATTTCAGCAGAAGGAGAAGTGATGGCCTTCCGAAAGTCAATACCAGCAGAAGGACGTGTTGAAGACTGGATGACTGCTGTTCTGCAGGAAATGAGAAGAACCAACAGACTTATTACCAAAGAAGCCATCTTTAGATATTGTGAGGACAAAAGCAGGTAAGGCAATGTGTTGTGGGACTATCCAGAATATCCTTAATTACTCATGGACATTTCCGCGTATTCATAAAATGATTGTCAGTTGTGAAAAAAGTGTTTTAAATCTTGCTTGTTTGGTTCGTATAACTGAGGCCATGTCAGAAAAACCTAGGTATGACATCTGTTTTGTTTATTTTAGTTATTGTTAAAGCTCACACATGGAGAAGATAATAAAAGGTAATGCATTGGCTCTCCTTAACTTGCTGGCAATAACCAGAAGACAGTGGGTTTTGGGTTCATTAACATTATGAAATGGTAAAATATTACCGTATAGGCAACAGTGCTCGATTTCATAAAGTAATGTGACACCGGCAATTACCTCCATAAATGTGGTTCCTTTAAATCATTTCACCACAAGGTTAGCACCAGCGCTACTTCCGCCACTACAGATTTTTGCAGCATAATTAAGTCCAGCCCCTTCGGGGATTATTCCCTATGTCCAGACCAGGACATTATGACCGATTGTGTTGTGTGGGCTTCAGGAGGGGCCTAACAAATTTAGCTGGACTGCAATGGGTTTTACATATGACAGATGTGAAAAGCATACTCACATCCCCCACCTTATCTAAAATGTAATATAAAAGTCCTATGATTGTAAATTACAACTAATTTAAAAAAAAAAAAAATTCAGTAGGCTGCAAGAGAGGTTGTTCACCTACTGGAGTTAATTCCTCTGAATAATGCAAAAGTATGTCATCTCCCATAATGCTTTGTGAACCAGTTATATATGTGATAGAAGACGTATACTGGGACAAGGGTTTAGCCCAACTTGCCTTACAGGAACTACATTGATATTGACATTGGCTTAAAACTTACATGCGTCTGCTCTTAGTCCTTATGTCAAATAGGAAAAAAGCTCCTATTAACAAATGCCTCAGTTCTGAACTGGCAGCCTTTATTGAGAGAAGATCCCTCTTAATAGTTAAATTATTCCTTTTAACAATCAGAATGATTGTTCTAGATGTTCCTTATGGTTAGGCTTCTTATATAACAAAATAGCGCCATTCATTCTTTTAGACTCAACAATTAAATGTTAGTACAGTCTGGTTTCCAAAGAACGGGAGCAGAGATGAATGCTCTTTAATTTCTGCAAGGCGTCTTCTGCTAATTCATCCCAGCACATTTTTTTCTCGCGACTTTATTCTTTAATAACATTTCTAATATCAGAAAAGTTTTAAAATTTGAAATAAGTATGCAAAATTGATTCTCATATAAAGTAGATGACAAATGAAGTAGGTCACAGCAGTTATCTTGCGAGGATCTGTAATCAAATCATTTACACAAAAACTAAGATATTCTATTGTCTCATTTTCTAATTTGCATTTTTCTGGTTTAGATTCTTAACTGATTTTAACATAATCATGAAAGTTATTCAAGTGCCTCAAACAGTAGAGAAAAATCAACATATCATCTAGATAAATTATAGCAAACTAGTTTAAAAAAGTGGGTCAAAACCAATTCATTTACTATAGAAAAGTAGCCGGGGCATTACAGAACCAGGTTGGCATGGACCTGTATTGCTGTGATGAAGCAGTACCCTAACTGGTATATTTCATGTTTTGCCTTTCCCAATATGCAATAAGTGGCACTAGCACATTTGGTGGTATATTTCATTTAGTGAATATTTGGCAGCCTATAATTTATCCCAAAAGTCACAAATTGAACGGAATCTAAGGCAGTCCTTAATCCTTCATTTTTCCGTGTATTCACTTGCCTTTTATTGATTCAAAGAGTCAAATCCACCTTCTTCTTAGTTACAAAAAGTGAAGAGGCACCTACAGTTGAGTGAGAATGAAAAATAATACCATTGTTCAAGTTTTCATGATGGTGATTCTTCAGAACATCTTTCTTCAATGAGGCTAGGTGTGCATGTCACCAATGAAACCCCACCTTAGTCCCAGATTTAGAGCACAATGTTCTTTATGATGTGGCAGCAAGGCACATTGTTTCTAGTCTATGAAAATATCAGCAAATGATTTGTACTTTATTGGCACCAACAACAAATGGCTGATGGTTATTGATTTATCCAGTGTAGGGGCCATTGCAAATTTCACATCTTTAAACAACTTCTTTCTTGGTGGGATTTATGGGTGTATTCTAAACTTTAGTAAGGGAGGTCACAGGACCTTCCAAACCTGGAAGGGTGGTGTCGTGTAGTTCCTATAGTACCCCTGCAGGACCTGCGCGTTTGGATAACATAAACTGTGGGCTTGGTGGCAGACTGGCTCTGTGCACCCCCACCGCGTATGTTAGCCGGATTAGCATTAGCTAGCTCACAGTGCCACTAGAATCTCCTCTTATCGGGGAGAGATTAGTTCCTGGCAACCTTAGATCATGACAACCCTGATCCCTCAGAATCGTGGAAACAATGTACTACTTTTCGCTCAGTCACTCGTGCTTACTTATTCGGTTTGTCTCAGAGAGTTACACAGAATAAACAGTCTGGGCGTTTCAATAAGTATTTATTGAACAGTTGTTATTCTGGTGTAAAATATATGTGCTGCAGCAACCAGCAGACAATAGCAGAGATATATTATCAGCAGTACGATGAAAGTAAAAGGATAGTACAGTTCTACTATATTGCAATAATCATGAATACATACATGAATATAAAATGCGTAATAGAATGTCACCCAAAAGTGCGCGCACTCCTACGATGCCTAACTAGATGTACCTAAGTGTACCTAGCATGTGTGTAGGTCTAAAAGCCTAAGAGCCAAGAATCCTTCTAGGATTTAGTCGAACCCCATTACCTGAAAAGTGAGAGTGTGGGACCCCGTCCTGGTCTCGAGTTGGACACCCCACAAGGGCTGTGTTAGACCGCTGTCAGCTGGAGCGACTGCATGCAGGAGCCTCAGCGTCTCTGGTCAGTGTGTCAGCATGGAAGTCTCGGTTCCCTCTCTCTTACCGTGGCAAGATGTGGTGTATTTATACCCTGAAGTGTCTCGTCCCTCAGTATGGTTTGTATTGATCTTTGTTAGACATGAGGAAGACGTCAGGGGTGAACTTTGTACATACATATTGTGCGGGAGATGTAGCTGGTGAATGCTCATGCATGATTTATGAGTTCATTGTAGGCCTGTGTTTGGGAAAAACCCTGCAGTGTTCTAACCACAGACTAGATAACGTTCAACCCTCAGAGCTCGATGTGTACTGTAGGGAACTAATGTAGGTGAAAGATCATGCCTATATTAGGGCATAGGAGATCATGACTATAATAGGGCATAGACGATTATGACCATAATAGGGCATATACGAATATGACCATAATAGGGCATATACGATTATGACCATATACGGCATATATGAACGTGTCTATATTAGGGCGAAACATAACAGTGGGGAGATCCTTTCATATATTAAAAGGTGAGGGGGAAACGTACTCCCTAGGAACTAATCTATAAGCGTAAAGGTATCCCTCTACTAGAAGAGACAACTTTCAAGAGTGGGATTGATACGTGCCATGGCCATAAACCACCGCAGTAGGAGGTGGGGAAAAGGGGAAAAAACCTTTTTTATAAATAATCCTCACCCACTCTAATAGTGGCATGCTTCATCGTCGGGTTCACCCTGACCCCTAAAAGTCAGGGTGGGCTCGACAATGTTCCAGGGAGCTCTTTTTATATTACTATTTTGGGGGGCATAACAACTAAATAAAAATTCCTCATCTACTCCCAAGATGTCCATTTATTCGCAGAGTGGCGACGAAGCTTAAAAACAACTATGGAAGGGAACCTGATTTCGCTGGGGCGCGCCATGTCTCGATCTATTAGCCACCAAGACAAACAAGAAATGCCAATACTACCAAGTGTATTCCATTGGACCCTACTTTTCTCATTGTAAGTTATTGTGGTTCCATGTGACAACAGCATTGGTTTCAGCTCAACACATTCGCCATCTTTGTGGAGGGTGGAGTATAAATTGTTGTAAGCAGTTCTTTACACAATTGTATTTTGTTCCACTGTATTTGTACCATCTGATCACCCATATTTACCGCTGCACACAAGCTTCGTATTGAGGTTGTGTGGTCTGTCTGATCAAAAGTATGGACTGTATATTATAATATCGCAACGTAATACGTACGCTGTTAAAGATATTGTAAAGTTGGGGGGCGCTAGGTGGCGCACAAGCGTAATGGCCGCACAACTGTGAGGCTCTCGCAGCTCGGTTGCATAATCCGAGCATTTATCCTGCCCAGGGGGCTCTCCCCCCCCGACCTTCACGTACTGGAGTGCTGCTCTTGCTCCAGTGACCTAGCAGACCGAGTTTCACGGCTCTTGACCACGTGATCTGGCTGCTGGGAATCCTCCGTTTCTCCAGCGACGGGGAGACTGCTGTCGTCTGGTCCTTGGTGCCGGCTACAAGTACTACGCTAGTGCCGCTGGCGCCCACGTGACGTCTGGGCCAGGCGGCTACAGAGATTGCGGACTACAGGATCCTGGGGCGGTGGCGGTGAGTGACCGCGAACAACTCGGCTTCACTGCCCCGGTGCTCTCTTGCCCGCTTGTAGCGCAAAGACTGACAGTCTGCAACAAACTTTGCACACCGTTCCCTTCAGGACCTACAGGCCAGGAAACGGCAGTGGGCCATAAATACTTTCTTTGCTGTACTGGCTTTACCCTCGGCACATGCAGGCCCCTGTACCACCTGCGGAGAATGTAAGCTGCACCATAGCCGTATCTCAAAAAGCGTGGCTTGGCAGGATCACACACGTCAGCACTTCACCAGAAGCCGCCTCGCATTGGCACCGCAGGGCCTGGCGCGTGCTCGGCGGGGGGCGCAATTGATAAGGCAGCCATTTTAATGGCGAGGCTGGAAGATCGGACAATATCCACTGACGTGCATGGCACGACACTGGGCTGCTCATCTGGGGGCACAAAGAGGCAGCATGTACTCTTGAGAGTTTCTGGTGGCAGGACGCAGGCAGTGTAATTTACTGTGCATTGCACCGAACAATGCGCGTCGCTGCGGCCCCACTCCGGCATTGCCCTCACGTCCATAGAGTGAAAGGGAGCGGCCACGCAGACACGGCCTACACAGGACATTCGTGGAAGCGGAGTGCTCAGGAGCGCAGGATCAACCCGAGACGACTGACGCAGCACCCCAACTGTGGCTGGCACCTGAGGGGCTGTTCGCTAGGTACTACTCCTCGACTTGCCTTACCTCGACGTGGTCAGGACTCCCCTTGAGGCACTGCACATGCACTGCTGAACAGTGATTACGGCCTACCCGCATGGGGGCCTATTCTGCTCTCCGATCACGGCACAGGTGGGAGGCAAAAGACATAACTAGTTACCCTAGTGGGGCCTTGCCTGCGGTCCCTCTCGTAGGCCCTTTACGCTACTCTTCTCCCTATATCCCAACACCTGGGTTCCTGCGCTACTTGCTTCATGGTGCCTGCACATACAGTACACCACGCTCTGCAAAATGGGCAAAGCGGACGCAAAGCAGACACGATTAACATTCGAGGTGAGAAAAGGCAATTGCACTCAGCAGTAAGATCCAGAACATGCCCAGGAGGAACCTCAGCCAGAGACAGAGCAGCCACAGGATCTTGACATGAAGGAAGTACTCCTTGCTGTGCGGCAAAGCCTCACATCCTTAGAAAGCAAAATGGACGTGATGAACGCCCGAATGGACGCAATAGTCAACAAACTTGACAAACACGAGGAACGCATAAAAGAGACGGAGCGTCGCATCTCCGACACAGAGGACAACACGGCACAAATACAAAAGCATGTGGCACAGATGGATAAATTACTTTGCGTCATTGCTGCCAAAATGAAGACCTTGAAGCGCGCAGCCGCCGCAATAACATTCGCGTAATTGGTATTCCGGAGAGCACCAATACCAGTAGGATGGAGGTGTACATTGAGCAGCTGCTTCGTGAAACGATTGGAGCCGATGTACTATCTTCCCAATTCATAGTGGAAAGGGTGCACCGATCCCTTGGCCCTAGACCGCCACCTGGAGGCTCACCACGCCCTATAATCGCACGGTTGCTCAACTACCACGATGCGGCGCTCAAAGTGGCACGAGAAAAGCGGAATCTTACATTCCTTGGGCAACGCATTCACTCTCTATCCCGACTTCACGGCCACCGTCCAAGAAGAAAGACGGAGGTTCATTCCCGCTAAGCAGAAGTTTCGGCAAGCGCAAATTGATTATGCGCTCATGTATCCAGCTCGGCATGGGGTGACTCACCAAGGCAAACAACATTTCTTTTCAAACCCTCAACAGGTCGACGACTTCTTAAAGCGCATCAAGCGGTCTACAAATCGGCACGCTTCACAAGAACACGTGCAAGGATTGAACTCTCCAGACAGAGCATAGCATGCTCAGGATGCCCTCCGATCCTAATGTTTGTGAAAAGACTGTACCTACGCTCTTGCTTCCTTCGTTTTTGGTTGTGGATGCACCCTTCCTCCAGATGTTGGGACAACAGACTGCAGACTTTCCCTCCTATTGGATTGCAGAGGCCGATGTTCCAAGTCCAGATAAGTTTCCTCCTGGGGTTGAATGACACTTCGCACCGAGCACCCCTAACCCTAACGAGTCTGTTTCTCTATCGTACTGTAACTCGAAGGGGAAGGTGTCACTGTGCTTGCCTCTAGGAGTTCCCCCCTAAGGGTGATCCCCCTTACTGTTGATAACAATGCAGGATATTTTTTGTTCTTCAGGTTATTTGGGTGGGGGCGGGACTAGTTATTCTGGCATGTTTGGGATGCTACAGTGGGTGGGCGTGGGAAGGGGTATGGTTATGGAGCATGACGCAGTACTGAACAAGACACAGACGACTTTTTCCTTGTATGTACCGTACCGAACTTATTGCTGTAGAACGTTCATCACTACCACTTTGAGACTCCATCACTTCATATGGCCGACGTAACTACTAAACAGAACATACACATCCTGACATGGAATGTCAGAGGGCTGGGCGATCCACGTAAACGCAGGCAGGTTTTGGCCTACTTGGACCATCATCACGTCCAAATTGCCCTGCTCCAGGAAACACACCTCAATCGTTTGCGGGGAGGTGGGCAGACCATAGGACATTCTCTTCATACTCCAGAGGCACGGCCATACTTATAAAAAAAAGGCACTCCATTTATTCCCGCAGGGTCGGTGCAGGATTCGCTAGGTCGACATTGCATGGTTTGGGGAAGGCAAGGCACAGACTCCGTCACAATAGTTTGTTGTTATGGCCCCAATATCGACAACCCGACTTCTTTGCCGTGCTTTGGGTGAGGATTCTAGACATAGGCTCCACTCACCTAATATGGGGAGGGGACTTCAACACTACCCCTTAACCCAGAAATGGACAGGTCAAACCCTACATCGCAGCACTATACCAGGTCGCATAAGGTATTACGTGACCTCGTGGCAGACAACGGATTACTGGATACGTGGCGACATATGCATCCATGCGCAACTGAAGGCACACACTACACAGCCCTGCATGCATCATGGGCTAGATTGGATTACTGCCTCGTCTCACGCGGGCTCGGCCCATCGATAATATCAGCTACACATTTAGCAAGAACGTACTCTGACCATTCTCCTGTCTGCCTGACGTTGCGTCCTCCAGGGTACGATTTCCCTCCTAGAAGTTGGAGACTGTCTCCCCTTACTCTACTGGACACGGCATTTCATAGCGAGCTAGGGCAAGAAATTACAGATATCTTCCAGCGAAACCTAGGTTCCGTCGATAGCGTGGCGACGGTTTGGGAGGCCTTCAAGGTCACCATCCGAGGTTTCTGTATTTCTAAGAGTTCAGGGGTACTGCGTGACATTCAAGGCACTCTGAAGAAATTGGAGGGTGAACTCAAAGTGCTGGAGGCCTCGATATCAGGTAGTGCAGATGGGGCGGCACAGCGTGTCTTCCGAGAGAAACTTTCAGACTACATGGAGACGGCGGAACGAGAGACTCGGTTCAGAGGCAAATACTGGGTGGCCCGCAGATATGGGGAAGGGGAGCGCCCAGGCAAAGCACTGGCAGAAGTAATCCGCAGGCCCCGCTTCTCTAATAGTGTTCTGGAGCTTGTGGGGCCCGATGGCATCCATCTCAGAGACACTGCAGAAATCCTAGATATATTCACCACACACTATTCCAAGCTGTACTCCACAGGACGGCGCGACACCCTAGACCTAGCCCCATATCTGGACGATATTGCCTTGGGGTGGCTGGGGGACTCACAGAGGGAGTTTTTAGTTGCCCCATTCGAACTGGACGAAATAAGAGAGGCTATCATGCAGATGAAGTCCGGTAAAGCCCCTGGGCTCGATGGGCTCCCCATCGACTTTTACAAAGCATATATAGATCAGCTTGCCCCCATCCTGCAGTTGGTTTATGAGGAAGCGCAAACAGATGGCATCCTTCCGCCCTCGATGAGAGAGGCACTCATCACTTCTTTACTAAAGCCAGGAAAGTCTGCAGATCACTGTGATTCATACAGACCGTTGTCCCTCATCAATAATGATGCCAAAATACTAGCGAAAGTATTGGCTAATCGACTCAATCTGCTGATGGACAAACTGGTCTTACCGGATCAATCCGGGTTTATTCCGGGTCGAGCGACCATGCATAACTTCCGAACCCTCTTTTCAATACTGCAGAATGTAGCTCCTGAGCTAGCCATTGCAGCAGTCTTTCTAGACGCCACAAAGGCGTTCGATTCTGTCGAATGGGACTATTTGCTCGGCATCTTGCAATGCATGGGTATGCCGGTGGGCTTCCTTTCTTGGATCAAGCTGTTGTACCATTCCCCAACAGCAAAGGTTTTAATAAATGGTCATCTGTCGCCTGCTTTTTTAATTACTAGGGGTTCCAGGCAGGGGTGCCCACTCTTCCCTCCGCTGTTCGCGCTAGCGATCGAGCCGCTAGCAGCTCGATTGCGGCAACATCATCAAGACAAGGCCCTGAGATGCCCCGCACGACAGGTCCTCATCTCCTTATATGCAGATGACATTACCTTATATGTGAGGGATCCAGAGCAAAATCTAAATCCACTCCTGAGAGAATTTATAAAGTTTGGGCGGCTCTCGGGAATCCACATAAATTGGGGTAAATCGCAAATATTCCCCCTCACCCCTGCAGTAGCCCAGTTCCCACTAGATTACCCACTTGAGTGGTGCAACACAGAGGTAAAATATCTAGGTATTTATGTCTCCAGCGATAGGGAGGAGTTAATGCGCCTCAATTATGGCAGGACATTAGAACAAATCATAAGCCGGGTCGCGCGCTGGATTTCTTTGCCATTATCCATGGCAGGGCGTATCTCCCTAATAAAAATGGTGGTCTTGCCACAAGTTCTTTATCTCTTCATGAATATTCCATATTACCCGGGGAGGTACTTCTTCACCACCTTACGCACGGAAATGATCAGACTAGTTTGGGGAGGCAAACAACTGCGCTTACAGTGGGACATCCTCACCAGGCCATACTCACAGGGAGGGTTGGGAGTCCCGAACTTTGAACTATATTACATAAGTGCTCAAGCTCATTATGCCTATTACTGGTTTCACCCTCCCAAATACATGCCGCAGATAGCGGTGGAGGAGTGGCTTGCAGATCCTATTCCGCTGGCTGGTGTGATATGTAGTGCCCCTCAACCCCGAGGCAAGGACGCCACGACAGTCACATGCACAGTTCTGGCTTGGAGGCGAATTTTGAAACAGCTACAAGCCCCTATGCTTTACTCTCCATTACTCCCTCTACTGTATCATCCCCGCATGCAATTGCTCCAGGAGACAGTCTTCAGGCAAAGCATGGCGAAGACTGGTGTTACATGCTGGGGAGACCTGTATCATAATGGAACCTTCTGCTCCTTAGAACACTTCTTCCATAGCACACCACCTTCGCCATTAGATGTGTTCCTTTATGTCAGGCTCCGGCAGGGCATACGCGACGTTACCCCCCGAGTATCCACTGGAGCCCCCGGTGTGGACTCCTCTCCACACGATGCTCCAGGGCAAGCCCCGGCTCATGCCGTCTCAACACTCTATCATACAATACATGCGCATCAGGTGACAGAGCGATGCCACGCTCGCACACAGTGGGACGGAGAACTCGGCTACGAGTTATCTGACAAACAGTGGACGTACTGCTGTCAACAGACAGAGCAGGTGTCAGCGGCTAGCAGATTGAGGCTCACGCATTATAAGTTCCTGCACCGATTATATTATACACCAGTCAAACTACACAAATACAAGCTTAGAGGTACAGACAGATGTGACAGGTGCGGAACAGAGGGGGCCGATTTTTTGCATTTGGCGTGGAGCTGCTTGGGTGTGCATGAATACGGACTTCAAGTTTTTGTGGCTCTTGAACGGATGATTTTGTTGCCCTTAGAGATGTCTCCGCTGCTAGCGCTGCTGGGCTACACTGAACTCATAGATAAACCTTCCTGCAGGTATGTTGCTCTAGTCTTGTTGATGGCCAAGCGCCGCGTGGCATGTAGGTGGGGGCGGGGAAGGGCTCCGAAGTTTAAAGATTGGATCACAGATTTAATTTACTGTCAGGATCAAATGTCCAACTATGCCGAACTGCTCCTTACGGCCTCTCGGCCTAAAGACATATGGGGTCCACTTCAGACCTATCTACTCTCCCAATCAGCAAACGCAACGGCCACGGATGAGTGATCTCTGCTATGATGGCATTATTGGGTATTGACTGGTTGATTATTGCATGTACTAAAAATGGTGAGGTATTGTTACAGGGAAATGGGCCAACAACCTGCGTTCTGCCTGTATCTCTCCTTGCAGGTATCCTCCTTGCCTCTGCTTCTTGTGGTATCTTCGTGCCTGCCGCATAGATTCCCGTCTGCGGTGCAAGCACATTGTATCATCTATTGTGCTGTGTATCTTCTCTTTCAGGCTCAAGACTGTATGTAGTGATGTACTGATCGGCAATGTATTATGAATATCACCTTTGTTATGGGTACCTGTGCTCCTAGAGGATGCATACATTCGTCTGTACTGTCTGCAGCATGTAGATTTGATGAGGACTTTGTCTGTTTTTTGAGTTTGTGTTTGCATAAAACTTCAATAAAGACATTTGAAAAAAAAAGATATTGTAAAGTTGATTGGCAATCACGATTTAAGTGAATTCACATATGTTTAATACTGACTAATGATTAGGTGTACTGTCGCGCACATACATCAATACATGTTTTGCATTACTTAGGAGCTGCTGTGGATAGCCACTACGGCATATACATCGCTTGTTTAAAAATCATGCCAAGAGTTTCTTCGTCCTACTTCTATTCTTTTCACTGGGCGGTGACGCGTCTCGTAGGCACGGAAGGGGAAGTAGCGTAGCGTATTCAAAAGCAGACGAGGTGGTCACACTGGGCACTCATCGTTACAGTAGGCACGGTGGTGATACATTGGGAGTTAGCTTCACGAGAGAGGATTTGCGGTGAGTACTAGATCGTTATGACTGGTGGCTCACTATCGTTACTCAGCATGTTTTTGGTTCCGTCCGCTCATTCCTGTTGTTCCGATTTTTTCATAGCATCCGGCTGTGTGTGGCTTGGCTCACGTACGGCCTCACTTCAAGCGGCAGGATTTTGGGAGTTACCAGAGATCTGTCACAGTATTGGTTTACACACCCAGGAAACACTGTGTTTTCGTAGTCTCAGATTAGGTGAGTTGCTTGGTAATGAGGTCTTCTGGTCAACCACATGGGTTGGGGTACGTTCAATTGACTGGTACTGCAGTCTAAGTAGACATTTTGATTATTTACAGTGGCACAGTTAAAGTTAGTTTCCAGCTGCTGGAGGAGAACACGGTCGCGTAGCTACTATATACGTTTGGTGCATTTTTAAACGTCATCAGACTGTGGTCGCTTTTTCCACGATTTATGTGGCGTGGAGGTAATTTTAAACTTTGACGTTTTTGTCTTTGAAAGCATGGGGCTGGTTGTTGAAGCACGTATAGGCTAGTGTTCACAGCAAAACCGACGGGTCACGTACGTTTGTTTATTTAAGATTTATGATCTCTACTGCAGAGTTGCGAACTGAGCATGGGGGCTCTGTCGGTTGCTTCTTGGGGCTTCTTCTTGCTTTACCTTTACCTTCAGTACACGTACAACTGACTTTTAAGGTACCTACTTACTTTCCTTGCATGGACTTTTTCCTTGACACATTGCCTCTTTTTGGCAATTGCCGGCATGTCAATCTGCACAGTACATGGTTTGTTCTTTACCCTGGGATACTTTTCATTTGTTTAACTACTTCTTTCGTCACCACACAGAACTAAAGGCCATTTTTGGTCAACTGTATGTACTGACAAAAGTGCATTCATTGTACACTGATTATGATTATGATTTATTGTAGATTCCCCTGAAGAAGGGTGAGCTTGGCACCCGAAATGCATTGGGACTCATGTGATCCACGCCCAGAATGTTTGTTTGACATTTGAGTATTCATGAACTCTTTTCGAAATTTTTGTGAATAAACAAAAACTCAAGAAGCAATGGAGTAACGGTGTTACGGACAGTCATTAGTATCACTGGGATCATGTTATTGGTTGCTTGCATAGCAAAAAATCTATAGAGTTTTGAATTTCATTTAGAGTGAGCCTATAAAATTGTGAGACACTCGGTAGAGTGCAATGAATAGTGCACGCTCTGTCTAAGACTTTGGGTCCTAGTTCTCTTCTTCAAAACTACCAAGTTGGCATCCCCAGAAAGGATCATGGGGAAATGCCTTTTTGATAGGATGGTCAAAAATATTTTCTTACGCTATTTCTCTTGATTCCATAATCCCGAGGATACTCTGGAAAATGAAAAGAGAACCATGCTGGTTAATCCTCATTGCTCCAAAATGGCCTTGGCAATTCTGGTACACAGAACTTCTTCTCCTCTCGGAACAACCTCACATTCCTCTGACATTCATTCCATCGTTACTTTCCATGAACAGGGGCCAGGTACTTCATCACAATCCGACTTCTGTACATTTGTCGGCCTGGCTCCTGACTACCATGAGCTCGAAACCTTAGATATCCCCAGAGACTTCAGAGAAATCCTCGCTAAAGCTCGAGTGGATTCCACTAACAAATCATACCAACTAAAGTGGAAACTTTTCTGTGTATGGTGTCTAGAAAAAGAGTTGCATCCGTTCTTCTCTACACCAGAACAGATCTTGCCATATCTTCTACAACTAGCCAAGTCTGGCTTTGCACATTCGTCAATAAAAGTACACTTAGGGCCCGATTCTGATGCGGGTTGGAAAAGCTTCCCGACCGAGGGCCTGATTCTGATGCGGTTAGGAAGGCCTCCTAACGGCATTTGCTCCTTCCAAATCGGATCGGGAACGTGTCTTCCCGACCGAGGGCCCAATTCTGATGCGGTTAGGAACAAATGTTCCCATTGAAGTCAATGGGAGTTCAACCAAATCGTATCTGGAAGCATCCGGATGCATCCTACTCCGCCGGTCGGACTTTCCCGATCCGAGTGGGTCGGACACCATTTCCCAACCGATTCGGTCGGGAAGCTTTTCCAACCCGCATCAGAATCGGCCCCTTAGTAGCGATATCTCACTTAAGGAGATCTGGAAAATCACCCTCTCTCTAGGCAATCATTAAGCAGTTCCTCAAGGTACTCTTTAGAACTTTTCCTCCAGTGAGGGAACCCCCTCCTTCTTGGCATCTCAATGTGGTATTAACCCAGTTAATGAAAGCCCCGTTTAAGCCAGTCCACAAGGCAGATTTGAAATATCTTTCTTGGAAGACGGCGTTACTATTAGCATTGACCTCGGTTAGAAGAGTTAGTGAGCTGCAAGCATTCACCATAAATCAACCATTCATGCAATTCCAAAAGGACAGAGTTATTTTAAGGACTAACACCAAATTAATTCCAAACATACCTTCGGATTTCCACCTTAATGAACCTATTGTTTTCAAGCCATTTTTTCCAAACCCACAGACCGTTGCAGAAAGATGTCTACACACCTTAGATGTTAAAAGATGTATTACGTTTTATTTGTACAGAACAAGACAGTTCTGTAAATCTGATCCGTTATTTATTACCTATGGCAATTTACGTGAAGGACTACCGGTTTCTAAACCTTCTATTACAAGATAGATTACAACAGCCATTCAATTCTGCCATAACGCAGCAGGATGACCCTTAACTACCAGAGTTAAGGCTCATTCGACAAGAGCTATTTCTACATCCACGGTTCTGTTTGCTGGTGTGCCGAGTCAACAAATCTGCAGAGCAGTTACATGGTCCAGCTGGCATACCTTTACCCAGCATTAGTGTCTGGATGCTGCAGATAAAGCTGATGCAGCCATGTGACAAGCTGTATTGCGCCATCTATTTCAATAAGGTGAGCCTTTATCAGTTTATTTTTTCCCACCATCCACTTTTATTATTATTATTATTGTTATCATTGTATGCTTACAACTGCTTATGTTTACTGCTAACTATTTTGATTCAATCATGTGAATCTATGAAAGACCCAAACATTGGAGAAGAAAATAAGTTACTTACCTGTAACTGTAGTTCTCCAGTATTGGTATCTTTCATAGATTCACATGCGACCCACCCTCCTTCCCTAGAGGCTCACTCTTATACTTTGGGATTATATCATTCCCATTTGTGCTCGAAAATCTGAGGGACTTAGCCTCTGTGGGGAAGGTTCTTGAGGGTGCTGTCGCCCGATTGGTTATAGATTAATTGTTGTCCTTTTTTAAAAAGGACATAGATAGGCTAGTAAATTCAGGGCCTAGTACCATTATAGCCTATGTTGTTAAACTTACTGCTTTATTAAAGTACCGTGGGACTCCCACTACGACGACGGGGAATGATTCAAGCATGTGAATCTATGAAAGATTTCAATACTGGAGAACTACAGTTACAAGTAAGAAACTTATTTTCATAACCTTAGGACTTCAAAACTGGAGGCAAGCCAGCAAGCCCTTGGAGTCACTTAAGTTCTTGAGGATGTAGAGATGCAGGTCCAGTCCTTCTCACTCCCGAGCAAGGAGGGCGGCAGCAGGGCAGGCACAGCAGAGCAGGAGTCCAGCAGGGTGACATTCCTTTCAACAGCACAGCAGTCCTTCTTCCTGGCAGAATGTCCTCAGGTCCAGAAGTGTACTGAGTTGGTGGTGTCAGGGGTCCAGTACTTATAACAACTCACTTTATGTGGGCGCACCCAAATGCTTAATTAAGAGACTTCAGACTGTGCAAAATGCGGCAGCAAGGCTCCTTCTAAAGGTTCCTAGTTAAGTCTCCGCAAGAGAACCCCTCAAACAGCTGCATTGGCTCCCAATTGAGGCAAGGATTAAGAGCCAGATGTACGAAGGTTTTTTGCGGGCACAAGTGGGTTTTAGACCCGTTTGCGCCCGCAAAAATCCTGTGGCCCATGTACTAATCCTATTTTGCGAGTCGCAAATCAATTTGCAACTCGCGAAATAGGATTAACGACTCGCTATTAGGAAGGAGCGTTCCAAGGGCGTCCCTTCCTATTAGCAACTCCTTAAGCTATGTATGACTGTTTTGCGACCGCAATTGCGGTTGCAAAACAGTCGCAGTTTACCACCCTTCACAGAAGGGTGGTAAACCACTCGCAAACGGGAAGGGGTTTGTGAGTGGCTGTCAAAATATTTTTTAAGGGCAGGCAGTGGTCACAGGGACCACTGCGTGCCCTTAAAAAATTAAACTGAAAAGTTTCATTTTTGTTTTTTAAATGCATCCCGTATTCCTTTAAGGAAAACGGGCTGCATTTAAAAAACAAAATCTGCTTTATTTAATAGCAGTCCCAGACATGGTGGGCTACTGACCCCAGCAGGCCGCCATCCCTGGCAGTGCCAGCCATTCTCAATGGGGTCGCAAATTGCGCCTGCCTCATTATTATGCATGAGGCATGCAATTAGCGACCCATTTGGGAATCACAAACAGTGTCTCAGACACTGTTGTGCATCCCAATTTGCGAGTCGCAAATTGCAAGTTGCAAATGCGATGCAATCTGCGACTTGCAAATTGGCGGGTCGCACATCTGGCCCTTAGTTTAAATCCCACTGTATTGCTTATAGGGCCATAAATAGCAAGGGCCCAGTAAAGCTCAGAGAGTTGGTAACCACTTATGTTCCAACTAGACACCTGTGATCCTCACATCTTCATTTCCTCAGTACAACCAGGGTAAAAAGGGTGAGATGGGGAGGAAGATCGTTTGCACACGTAGTACCGAAGTTGTGGAACGATCTTCCACCCAGTCTCAGAGAACTGGAAAATGAACTTTCCTTCAGGAAGAAACTTAAGACATGGCTGTTTCCCCGTTAATGTACCAGAGGCCCTACTCTCAGCACAGTACCCACCAGCACGGGGGAGCCTCCGGGTAGCCATGCGCTTTACAAAACATAAACATAAACATACCCAGTCTTGCCTTTGAAGTGGGGGATACTTCAGTGAGAATTCTTTGAAGTGCACCAAGTCCCTGCCCTTCGTGCCCTGGCTCCAGACTGACTACAGGGGAGTATGCAACTCTTTGTGTGGGGACAGGCACAGCCTATTTAGGTGCAAGTGTTAGCTCCTCCCTCCCATCCTGCCCATGATGACCCATTAGGATGTTAATGCCCCATCAGGACGTGAATGGCCCATCAGGCACACCTAAACTCCCTTTGTGTGTGGTTGTGGGAATATACAAAGCCCAGCTGTCACCTACCCCAGACATGTATTCAGAGACAGGCAGAGGCATAGAGTAGCTAAAGTAAGAAAATGGCAACTTTCTAAAAGTGAAATTTTCAGACTTGAAACTTAAAATTCAACTTTACCATAAGTTGTGTTTTTAAATTGTGAGTCCAGAGACTTCAAACTCGAAATATCTATCTATTCCCAATTGGAAATTAGAATCTAATAAGGTAATCTCAATGTTAACCTATGGGAGAGATATGCCGTGCAGTAGTGAAAAACAAGTGTAAGAGTTTCTCACAACCAGGACATGTAAAACTTAAAATTACTTGCCCAACCTTTTAAATACACTGCACCCTGCCCATTGGACTGTCCAGGGCCTACCTTAGAGGTAATTTATATGTTTTAAAAAGGGAGGTTTGGGCCTGGCAAGATTGTTAACTTGCCAGGTTGACATGGTGGTTTAAACTGCACTCATAGGCTCTGCAATGGCAGGCCTGAGACATGTTTAAAGAGCTGCTGAAGTGGGTGGCACAATCAGTGCTGCGGACCCACTAGTAGCGTTTAATTTACAGGTCCTGGGCACATGCAGTGCACTTTACTAGGGACTTATAAGTAAATTAAATATGCCAATTGTGGATAAGCCAAATGTTACTATGGGCCTGCTTACGAGCCTGGCAGTCCACGGACCGTCAGACTTGTGGGGGCACAGCGGTGGCAGTCTTCCGACCGCCCTATTACAACTAGGGCGGTCGGACCGCAATTGCACTTCCGCAACCGCCAAGGATCGGAGATCCCTGGCGGTGGCGCGTTGTTCTTGAGGCTGCAATATGCTTGGCAGGACTGCCGCAGGCCCGCCAAGCATATTACAAGTTTCATTTCCATCACAGTTTTCATGGCTTTTCCTCCTCCATGAAAACCGTGGCGGAGAGGAAACAAAGGGGTTCCTACAGGGCCCCCTATTGCCTCTGGGCCCTGGGGTGCATGCAGGGTGGCACATGTTGTGCCCCCCATGTGCATGCACCCCAGTACCAGTATGGCATGTACTGCACCAGTTCCTGCCGTACAGGTACTTCCTTTGGCGTTCTCATTGCGGTGCCTATTTTAATAGACATGGTCGTGGGAATGCCAAAGAACCGCCCTCCAGTGTCTGAAAAAGTCATAATTTAGCGGCGGGTGCCCACAGGTTTGGCGGTGCGGTTGCGGGGCAGACCTGCTTCCACACCTCTTAACTCGGAATCAGGCCCTATGTTTTAGGTAAAGAGCACATGCACTTTAGCACTGGCCTGCAGTGGTAAAGTGCCCAGAGTCCTAAAGCCAACAAAAATGAGGTCAGCAAAACAGGAGGTCAGAAGGCAAAAAGTCTGAGGACACCATGCCAAGGATGCCTGGTATAACAATGACCCATAGTGGCTTAGTTTGAATCTTGACTGGACAAAAAACTGCATTATACCAAAGATACGTGTTTATTTTTGTTTGTGTCAATGGGTGTTTGGACAAAATATTGGATTAAAAATATCAGGAAACATAAATATCATGTCAAAAATATTGTGTCGTCTTTAATATCATTTACAAAAGTGTTGTTTTAGATGTTGTATTTAATATCGATGTGTTTATTAGCGATGTGGTTAATATAATTGTTTGTAATAACATTTTTGGTGATAGTGTGTAATATTTTGTATTTTTATTTTTTTGTTTTTTCATTTATAGTAATTGTTTATAATTTAATTTTCTTTTTTATAATGAATGTATTTTGTGATGTAATCTTTTACATTTTTTTATTCAGTAAAATATGTTTTTAGGAGCCAAATGTTTGGTTTATAAGGCATAAGGGTGGGGAGTTTCAAAAAATGTATTAGTGTTTATTTTTGGATGTGTATTTATTAAATTTAAATTAAAAAAGGTTTTTGAAATGGATGTAGAATTAATATTGGATAAGGGTGTGGATTTGTTTTGGAAATAATTAAAGTAATTTTGTTTAAACTTTGTTATTAATAAAAAATAGTTAAAATGTCAAAACAAATTGATAAATTAATGTTATTTCTAAAAAACATGTAAAAAATGTATTTTGAAATAAATTGTTATGAGATTTTTAAAGAAATTGAATTTTTTACATTTTAATAAAATTGTTTTTGAATGTTGTAAAAATGGAAAAATTTTAATATAGTACATTTGAAAAATTGTATTAGGTAGAAAAAATTATGTAAACATTTCAATATATTTGAAAATAGGAAAAATATTAAAAATAATATTAAAACATTGCTTTTAAAAAAGTAAATTACATAATTTTAAAAAAGAAATGTGTTATATATTTCCAAAAGTA
The DNA here is from genome assembly GCA_963921515.1 of Calotriton arnoldi. Taxonomy (NCBI): domain Eukaryota; kingdom Metazoa; phylum Chordata; class Amphibia; order Caudata; family Salamandridae; genus Calotriton; species Calotriton arnoldi. The sequence goes on along the minus strand of CAWUFW010001335.1, from coordinate 2,318,745 downwards.
TTTTAAACTATATTATTCATAATTATAAATATAATTTCAAAGAAAAGCAAGAAAGAAGAGGGAAAACAGCCACAACAAAAAAACATATGGCAATTATTTAATAAAAATAAAAATAAACAGACAACGGTGGTGGAGACACCCAAAAAGGCGGAAGAAGGCACACTGGAAGCATCACAGGATCCTAGGTGTAACTCGCAACCGTATGTAAAGGACGAACAATATGCAACCGGGCGTGCGGCAGTGCAGCAGATAAAAGAAAATAAACATAACGCTATAACCCACCAAAGTACGTTAGAAAAGAAAGAAAGAGACGAACGGAGAGTAATAATACACAAGGACGCACAAAATTTTACAGTGAGTAAGGAAAGGCAAATAGCGGAACCGAATCAGAGATTTGTGCAAAAAATATTCGAAGAAAACAGAGACACTAACCAACGACGGATAACAGGTGGACAGGGGGAAGGCAGAAAAACAAAATAAAAACGGAGCTTGATGAAAATAAGCTACTATTAATACCAAACTATGTTTCCCAAGGACCATTCGACAACCTGAATAGAGGTACAATATTAAACCTAATTAAGGAAATAGGTGACCTTGGTCACATCAAATCCTCAGATTTGATATCAGTAGAATTTGTGCCTCATCCTCACGGAAGCAATAGAGAAGCAACAATGACCAATTGGAATTCAAAGGAAATAACAGAGCAAATCATGAATCATCATAGTATTTTTAAGGCATGGGGGATAGAGTTACAAATAATTGAACCCCCTTGCTACCCAGGACCTTTATTGCCCGAAAACGAAAGAGGTACTTCTATCTTAAGGGGAGCGACAGGAGTAGGCCCAAATCAGGGCAGTTTTGAAAACTTAAGAATTATCAAGTACTCCATTAGAGAACAGGCGAAGCAGGAAGATCAGAAGTACTTTAACATCAATAGGGCAACAATTCAGGAAGGATTTGGGGAGTATGTCAGGCGAGCAATAACTCAGTCCTGACAAAAGGATTACCAGATCAAAATGGGAGCAAGACCGGCTGAACATCTGCTCCTGGAATGTTCACGGGCTTGAAAATCTCTTACAGTATCAAGAGGCAACGGAATTTCTCCAAAGGCACGACATAATTCTGATGCACGAAACATGGTGCCTAGAGCCAGTACAAATTACTGGAAACACAGGCTATCATGTATCAGCAGAGAAAAGTCAAAATTTGGACATTCAAAAGGAGGATTAGCAATAAGGCTCAAATGGCAAATAGAACAACTAGAAATTGGGACAAATTGTGTCCAGGCAATAAGAATTGTAAGAGAGAATGAGAGCATGGATCAGCCAGCCATTATAGTAATAAATGTCTATATCCACCTAAGAAAGGATCTAACAGAGTAACAGATGAAAATTCTATACGAAATATTCAAAACAATTCAGAGACAATACAAACAGGCAATTTACATAATGTCAGGCTACTTCAACATTAACCTAAGTAAAAACACGAAGTCAAAAAAGCAGCGCCAGAAAGAGGATACTTATAAAAACAAGTTGGAAAATCGGGGACTGAGGCTCCTGAGGGGAAACACAAAAGAAGACTCAACGGCCGCCATTACATTTCTAAGTGGGAAAAAGAGCTCAACTATAGCCGCAATGCAGCTGGTATGTCACTTTCAAATAATTTGTCCCCGCATGGAGAGTGATCATTTCCCACAGATCATTGGAATAAAATATAAGACAGAGCTGCATCACGCATCTAACGACCTACTCTCGGTCCCTGTAACATATAATTTAAAAAGTTTGAAATGGAGAGGTAAAGGGATAGAAAAGATACTGAAGGAGGTACATACACATGCTGGGACTCCGGACACAATAAAAAATAAACAAAAAAGGAAGACAAATTATCAAACAAAAGAAGGGGATTTAAAAATAGCATGGGAACGATTAATATGCGCACTACTAGAAAAATTCTCAATAAAAAGGCAGGCATGTTGGATCAATGGGAATAGAAACCAAAACGAAGGAGAAAAAAATGCAAATATAGTACAATAAAAAACTGCGCAGAGAAAAAATGCAAATTTTACGAGAAAGCAGAATCCTAATGAAACAGATTAAGCAAGGGAAAAGAAGTGACAAAAGCAGACTACGGGAACTGAGAACTCAGTATAAGAAAAAAACTGCTGGGAAGCAAAAATAAGATATCAAACGGATCTGTGGAATAAATTGCTCTTGGCAAGCCGACAACGGAATAGTAAACAATTCTGGCAATTGATAAATGGCCTGTCTGTAGGGCACACAAGACACCAAAACTCGGGTATAAATGCAGCCACATGGGAAAAATACGTGTGGGAACTGTATACCGAAACAGCGGCAAAAGGAATGCAAGAACACCTGGTGAGTGACAGCAAAACGAGTATATGCCAAGCATCAACAATTGTGGTAACATCACCAAATGAAAAAAGGGACAATAAGAGTATAATAAACAGCTTGGAGAATTTTACACCGGTGGTGGAAATCGATCAACTAGAAAAAACTATCTAAAATCAGAGGGAGCAGCAGGACCGAATGGTATACCCAATGCTCTTTTTAAAGAAAATCCGTCTTATTGGGCAGAATACTTTACCCCATTATTTAATGAGCTATATATTACGAACACTGTCCCTGATTCCTGGAAAAGCAGCATTTTTCAGCCCATATATAAAAGCGGAAATCCTCAAATAACAACAAGCTATAGACTCATAGCATTAACGGATGTGGAGGCAAAGCTATATGCAGCCTGTCTTCTACAGCAACTGAAATCCTGGCTAGAAGTAAACAACATCTTGCCCCGACAACAAACAGGGTTTAGGGCAGGAATGGGGACTTAATCAAATCTAACAGCCCTGACACTGTTGGCAGAAAAAGCCAAAATAAGAAAAGCGCAGCTATTTGCCTGCTTTGTAGATCTCAAATCTGCCTTTGATCGGGTGCCACGAGAAGACTTGTGGAATAAAATGGCTGCATGGGGTGTACCGAACAGTCTTTTAAAGACAATCAGAGAACTATATACAGGAACTTGGGCCCAGGTCAAAATTGGTGACGGCAAGAATGTAACGAACAAAGTTTACACAAACAAAGGATTAAAACAGGGGTGTGTGATGGACCCATGCCTCTTTAATATATATTTAGCAGACCTAGCACAAACCATACAGAACATCAACACTCACCTGCCTATACTGGCTCAAGAAGAAATGGAATATCTACAGTACGCCGACGATATTGTCTTATTGAGTCAAACGCCAATAGGACTTCAGCGAAGTATGGACGCCTTAAAAACATACATGGATAGACATGGGCTAGAGCTAAATCTGAAGAAAACCAAAGTGGTTCGGTTGGTAGACTCGAAAATCAAGAAGTACACCTGGTTCTTGAAAGGGACCAGAGTTGAGGAAGTTAAGACATACAAATACTTAGGATTTATTGTGGAGCATCAAATGAAAGGCAAACAACACATAGAAACAATACAGGCTAAAGCGCAATCCTTAAACTACGGCTTCAGAACGTTAAGAATGAAACTGAACTGTCCTTCATTTGACCATCTTTTAACATTGATGAGTGCTCAGTTAATGCCAGCAGTGACTTATGGCATGGAAACATTGAAAGGACGCGCAGAAGGCATCTTAAATAAAATCCAAACAAAAGTATATAAATCGGTGTTCAGCATCACGAAAACTGCACAGGTGCGTTTGGAGTTTGGGCTGCTGAATCAAAAATACCAATGTAAAGGAGCCTTTATAAAATTATGCTGGAGACTACGCGCATCAGAAAGAGGGTCAATTAACCATATGTGCTGGAAGGAAATAGAGGAGCAATTACAACAAAATAAAAAAGATTCTTGGGGGCTATATCTAAAACAGGCTATTGAGGATCTTGGAATAGAAGACGCCTGGAGTACAAGTATTGGGAAACAGGCTTTTTATAAAGTGATAAAAGCTACTAACAAGCATCTTTCATATTTAACAGACAAGACAAGCCTTGCACTCAGACGTCATGCCTGGACAGTGATTAATTCTTATAAAAAACTACGGCACCAGGATTACCTTACAGCACATTTTTCACTGAAAATAAAACTCCAGTTTATGCAGTACCGTTTTGGAAAATGGGAAACAAAAGATCTAATGCCATCATGGAAGAATCAGACATTGAACAAAGAATGTTGTTTATGCAAATATAAGGAAGAGACTCTTGCACGCATATTCTGCGTTTGCCCGAGTCACCTGACGGAAAGAAAGATAATGCTGAAAAGAATTTTCAGAGAACTAGAAATTCGAACTTGCAGGCAAGCAGTAACCCATTGGCTGGGTGGCTGCTCTATACCGCTTATATGCCAGGGAGTAAAATGTATAAAAGTAATCATGAAAGCATTAGAGAAATTAACACTTTGATAAACAACGTTAACTGGGAAGTATATTGAATGTGCACCTTAACAAAGGGTTTACGTAATGTACAAGGGAAGAACAATAATTTTGCTGAGCTGAAGAACTGAAGGTCAAATCTAGAGAAATCATGTAGGATGGTTCAGGTCCATATTAGGGGTGGAGGTTCAGATGAGTGTGCTAGGGGGTGCGGCGAGAGGGGGTCGTTCTTTCATATTCTATGGGCCTGCCCCAAGCTGCAGCAATACTGGAGGGGTGTCGCCCGGGTGATGGAGACGGTGGTGGGCACCCCTGTTCCGCTTGACCCCCGATGGTTCGTTCTTGGGGACAAGGGTGAGGGCACATGGCCGAAGTGGGCTAAAATATGGCTGGCGCTGGCGGGGGTAGTGGCAAAGAGGAATGTTGCGCGTGCTTGGGGGGCCCTAGAGCCACCGACGGTGGCAGCATGGATATGCGACATGGATTGGTGCCATGGTGCGGTGCGGGTGGTCTATTTAAGCCGTGGGTGTCGCCGCAAGTGGGAGAAGATATGGGAACCATGGACGCTGTACAGAGGTTTATGAAGGGTTCCATGAAACAAATGGTTAGGCGTATGGGAGGGATTGAATGGGTGGTGGGGGTGGGCGGGGAAGATGACATTCCTCTCTATTTTTGATAACATATGTACAGGGCTATAACATGGACTATAGATTCGTGAATTGTATAATCGTGTAGCCACCGCTCACTGCTTTGTCTGAAGTTTGTTTTTCGATTCAATAAAAAGAATGTTTAAAAAAAAAAAAAAAAATACAGAAATCAGTGTTAAAAGAGCGACTAATACAAAAGAACAAGGACAATGCATTTTAAAATCCGGGATAACAAGAAAGATGACACTTGAATTAAAAAGTACCTCAGCACAACAGCACTTTAAACATCAGCTCGTGCACATTGAATTACGGAATCGCAGAAAGCCCTGAGAAAAACTGTCATGCACCGAGTAGCGAGTTTCTCTAGTTGGGCCACACAAGAACTGAATTAATGTAACTTTTATCTATTCGTATTTAATTTGGAGTTATATGACCGTTTTTAAAAGATTTGTCAGAAATATAAGTTTATAATCAAATTTTATTAAATGTAATGAATGAATGATTGTGTAACGGTTTTTATTGACCAAAAACATAAATATATATAATTTCAATTACATTTCGATTATGTTTTTAATTATTGTACTGTGTTATAGCTGCCCTTCATCTGCCGCCTTGGGTAAGAAAAAACTCCCCACAACATTGTCGCTTGTGCAAATCTGGCAAAGAAGATATCATTCATGTAATCTGTATTTGCCCCAAATTAAAGGACCTGAGGTACAATTTATTACGTCCATCGTTTAAACTATATGGTGTTCGCACATGCAGGCAGGCGGTCAAACTGTGCTTTAACCCTACCAAAACAAAATTAAACTGTCGGGTCACAAAGTTTTTTGAACTAGTAGCAAAAAGACAGAAGAACATGTTGACTGCGGATTAATAAAAGCCAGACCGAATACTTCCGAGACGGTGTCCTGAAGTCACGAACTTTTAATTACAATGATGGCCATAAATCGATATTAAGTAAATTTTTAAATTTTAGAAAGTCGTATAAAGTTAATTTTTTGCAATGTTTTAATTGTTTTGTAAAGGTTTTAATCAACCATGTACAAATACATTATTTACCTTACCTTACCATATATAAATATTTTATTCAATTTTGTATTAAATATATGTAACAAAGTCACTTGGATAATGCACATTTAAAACTGAGGTTTAATTTAATTTGGAATAAATATGTTTTTGAAAGACTTTCACATAGATGTTTGTTGATATTGTTGTGGTTATAGTCAATGTTAACTTTATAGTGTGCTATATTTTGGGTTTATTCTTTTGTAGTAGATGGGGCATTATAATTTTTGCCTATTTAGTGTCCAACATCTTTATTTGTATAAATTATATCGGAGTGGGAATGGTGAATTTTGCCTCTTTAGTGTGCAGCACCTCCCCTGTGTTAAGTTAGATTGGGGTGAGAATAGTATATTTACCCCTTTTAGTGTCCAAAACCTTCCCTGAGATAAGTTTTAGTTCCATGGGAATGGACAATATTGCCTCTTTACTTTCCAGCACCTTCACTGAGTTAAGTTAGATTGGAGTGGGAATAGTAAATGTTGCCCCTTTAGTGTCCAACACCTTCCCTGAATTATTTTATCTTGGAGTGTGAATAGTATATTTAACCCTTTTAGGGCCCGAGTAGGATCTCGCTAGGCAAGCCCTCCATACAACTCGGATCCAGAGGGCTTTCCTAGCGAATTGTGCTCTGCGAGTCCAAGCGACCGAGTACAATGCACCCGTATGGTGACGGACTTGGTTCGCTCGGACTCCCATCGAACTCTATGGGAGCCTCTATACTGAACGCCTACACAGGCTCCCATAGCAAAAAGGGGTAGGTGGGGAAAAGCGTACACCCTGTGGCGGACACCCCACACACTATGCATGCATGGAAAGGGGAACCCATGGGTACCCCCACCGGACCGATTTGGAGGGTCCTGGGTGATGGGGGCCCGCTACAGCTCCCCGAAGTCCGATTCCCACAGCGTTTCATCTCGCTGAGACCGAGTTGGTACGGCTGTCCGAATCATGCATCGTACTCGCTCGTTCGGAAGCTGGCTCCATTGCGCTGCACGATTCGGCTGCGAACGAGTCGGACTGACAGGATCGGGTTCGGAAATGATTCGGTCGATGCAGACGAGATCTTCGCATCGTACTTGGTTGTTTGGAACAGGGAAAATAGGCTCCGATTTGCTCGTTCGGAACCCGTCTGGAGGCCTTCCTAGCGAGATCGTACTCAGGTCCTTAGTGTCCAAAATCTTCTTTGAAGTAAATTGTAATGCAGTTGGAATAGAGAATTTGAAATGTATTTAGTGCTATAGATATGTGTTCACTTTGTAGTCAAGTGGGACTAGTATGTGTTATGTTTGTAGTATTAAATAATTTGTTAAAGTAGTCTTTTTATTGGTATGGTAAAAAAGTGTCGCGTTTGCAATTCATTATTATTTTAACATTAATAAGTATTAGAAGAACACAATACACATATAATTTTCATTATTTTTATTTTGAAAAAAACCTGTTATTGCAACTTTTTCATATTCTTGATACGTATTTATTAGGAAAAAAATCAGTATTTTATTTAATTTTTCAATAGTTGAATACAGAACAAATGTTTCTGAATACATTTTCAGTAATATACATTTTTATATTTTTTAAACATTGCACATTTTAAAATAATTTTCACAAACTTATTTTAAATACATTTTCATACTGGTATTTAACATAAATGCTTCTACTATATATTAAATAATTTTATGTATGTAATAATGGGGCTGATTATGATGTTGGTGGGTCCGACACTGACGACACGTCTGTGACGGACCCATCCAACATCTGGCCCTGCGGTCCGCCCGCCACATTAAGATGCGGCGAGTGGAGGCATCGGGCACCGTCCGTGGTGCTTCCGACGGCCTGTGCGTCAGAAAGACACCATAACCCCCTAATGACGGCGGCTCTGCAGTCGGGATTATGATGTCATTTTCCAACAGCCTTTCCATGTCGGCCTTTCCAACATGGAAAGACTGTCGGAAACTGACTTTGGGTGCTCCTAGCATGGCCCCTTTCCCCCTGGGCATCTGCTGTGGGGCCTGGAGGGCACCTATGGTGCCCCCCTAAACATCCCTGAACCGTGTGGCAGGTACCGAGAGGTGCCTGTCACAGTGCGGGGATGTTTACAAACATCCATTTGTCAATGGAATCTTGTGCTGCGGGATGTTTCTGCCCGCCCCACAAACTTCCAATGACAAATGGATGTTTGCAACCGACTGCCGACTGCTGACCTAAGACCCGGCGGTTCCAGACTGCTACAATGTCGTCCGCCCGGCATCGTAATTAGGCCCAATATTATTAATATATAGCACATTTTTTAATAGTTGTTAAACAAATACAGAACTAATTTTTCGGAACACTTTTTCAGTATTATCCATTTAATATTTTTTTAAACATTGTGCAGTTTTAGATATTTTTCGCAAACATGTTTTACATGCATTTTCATACTGTTATTTAACGTAAATATTTTAATATATATTAAATAATTTTATTTATGTTACAGTTTAATATGTACTTAACAATTTTTGTATAATTTTTTAACATTTTAATAAACTTTTTTTATATTATTTCTGCTATTTTTCCCATTGATTCCTATAGGGAGATAGTCTTTTTTTAACTTTGATTAGGCGGCCATTTTTTTTCTACTGCTGAATAAATGTAGTAGTCTATTGGTGTTATTTGTGGGTTGTTTGTGGGAGAAAGAAGTCTGAGTTGGGTGCTGTTGTATATCGGTAAAGGTAAGTTCATTTCTACTGATTTTTAAGGTGTTTGTAAGGTAGGGGAAGGAGGAGAGTTGTGTATGTGATAGGTGTGGTGTTATTGGTGAATGTATTGTGTGTTTTATTAGTTGGATTGTATTTAAGGGCTCATTACGATGTCGGGCGGAAAGTCTCCGCCCAACAGTCGGAATCTTCCAGACCGCGTCGGAGCCCTTCCGACCGACTCGGTTGGGTTACAGTCCGACCGCCCGTATACGATGTTCGCGGTCGTTCTGACTGAATCGCGGAGTATTCCTGTCGGGCGGAACCGAACCGTAACCCTCTATGGACAGCATTTCCGCTGTCGAGATTACGATGTCAGTTTCCAACAGCCTTTCCACGTCGGCCTTTCCGACATGGAAATGTTGTCAGAAAGTGACTTTGGGGACCCATGGCAGGGCCCCCTAGTCCCCGCGCCCTATGGTTGGTGGCCGAGAGGGTACCTAAGGTACCCGCGGTAAAACCCTGCACTGTGTGGCAGGCACCATGGGGTGCCTGCCACAGGGTGCAGGTTTTTACACACACACACCCCATTTCCCCATAAGAGCCTGTGTTATGGCCGGTTCTCGGGCGTAACATGGGCTCCCATAGGAAACAATTGGAATCCGACCGAACAGTGTTCGGTCGCATCGTAATCCGACAGTCAGAACCACCGACCGCAAGTCAATCGGTCCCAAGTCCGAGACTGTGTCGGGCGGAGGCTTTCCACCCCACTTTGTAATGAACCCCTTGGTGTTGCGTAGTTTTATTATGTGTTGTAGGAAGTAAAGTGTTTTTTAATGTAAGTTATGTGTAGTGTATGTATTGCTGTTTATTTTTGTGTATAGTTATATTATGTATGTATATATTTGAGAATGTTGGGCCTCATTAGGATGGCGGTTGAACTTTTGTTCGACCGCCATCCCTTCGGAAACTAGACCGCCCTACTGTCTGTCGGCGGTCCCACCATGGGAATCACGATGCGACCGCCTTCAAGGCGGTCGCAATGTATATCTTTTGAATTGCGGCGTGTGCTGTGGGCTGCAGCACATGCCGCAGTACAACAAAATACACATTCTGCATATCCCTGAACTATGTGGCAGGCACCATGCGGTGCCTGTCTCATGGTGCAGGGACATGTTGGGGGGCACCATAGGTGCCACCCAGGGCACATACCGGAGGCCCATGGTGGAAGGGGGGCCCACTAGGGCCCCCAAGGTCACTTTCTGCCAGCCTTCTCCTGACGGGTTAACTGCCATGAAACGGCTGGCAGAAACTGACATTGTAATGCCTACAGCGGTGCTTGAGCAGGCACCGCCACCATTGTAGGCATTACAGACCGTCCGACGGGCTCCTTGAGCCCATCGGATTAGTGTCGGAGGGTCTTCCCGCCCCCGACCCTCCGCCTGCCATCCTAATGTGGCGGGCTGTTTTACATGGTCCGATGGCGGTGGGACCGCCACTGACAGGCTGACAGTGGCAGTCTCACCGCCATCGTAATCAGGCCCGTAGTGTTTTGTGCGGGAGGGAGAGTGTTTTATCTATTTGTTGCAGGTTTAATTTTCCTGGACATTTTTAAGGGAAGTTGGACAGCACGTTTATATTTTTTTCTAGGAAATTTGATTTAGATTGTTATAAACTAATTGGATTTCCTTGTTTTTCGGGTTTCCTGGAGCAGTTCTTTTTTTGAAAAACAAGATTCTGTTTTTTTAATGGAACCCACAGACTGTGGATTGCCTCGAGGGATTGGTTTTTTATAATCTACATTTTTGCATTGTTTTGGGGGCTTTTTGCTATCATTTTAACAACTTTCTGCTGGATTACTTTTTGCATGCGGATTTGGACAGAGATCTGCAGCAACAACATTTTAAGTTAATTTTATTAATTTACTGCGGGTGGGAAATCTTATATATATATATATATATATTATTTTGATATATTTATTATGTTGTTTTGGTTGAAACTGATCTAGTTTTAAAATTATCTGTAGGTAGTTTGTTTTATGTATTAAATAATTTACAATATTTTTTAAATAATAGTATTAATATTTTTATTATCTCGGTGAGTAATGCAAAATTTTAAAGTATTTTTTTACTGATATAATAATATATGTATATACTTTTTTAAATCTGTTTTGATTGATTTTCAAGTTTTGTATTATGACAAGTTATACATAAATTTCACATGTGTGTCCAATTGGGACTTACGAGAGTTGACTCTGTACATACATTAGTTGGTCTATTCTGCGACTTTATGAACACAAAGTGTGAATATGCCAACGAGTTTGCTGCGCAGCTGATATAATAATAATATTTTACTGTGTTTTTATAAAAATATATTTAAATTATTTTGGTGTATTATGTTGTAGTTTCTTAGATGCCTGGTTCTGGTAGATTTTATATGTGGTTTAGAGGATAGATTTGGCTATTACTTCTAAGTAGTCTAGTCATTTGTTTATAAATATTCTTACTTTGAATGGTAGCATTTCATCAACTTTTCTTGTTTGTTTGGTTAGTTTAGGACAGATTTCTGTAACAGATTATTCTATTCTAAGTTCTTGGTAGCTTTGCTCTTTTTGGAAGGCTTCTAGTAATTTGTGTAGGGTAGGTTGAGTTCTGCCTAGTGTGGATTGGAAGGCATTATGCCATCCTTCCACTGCGTTCTTTACTTTTGCCTCCTGTGCTAATGCACTGTCATAGATATACCACCATGGTATCTGGAATTTTGTCTGGCATCTGTGACCTGACTTATGTAGTCTGCCTACCCATGTGTCCTCCAAGGAGGCCATTAGGGGAGAAAGTTTGTCTTCATTCTTTTGGTAATGGGGAGTTTCTACTAGTATGTTGTAACTGTTGGTTACTTCTGTCACAGGAACATAGTCTAGTGCAATCCTTTTTTTTACTTCAAAGGCAAATTGGCTGTTGGTAGCGTATTCCACGCGTAGTGCAAATTCATTTTACTACTATGACCTCCCTAATCCACTTCTACAGGTTCTTCCCTGCTCCATCTCTCCTCATACTCATCCTAAACCTCATTTTACTACTATAATCTCCCAATAAACACTTTCTAGACTCTCCTGTCTTCTATCCCCCTATAGTTTTTTTCAGTAGAAGTAAAGAAATAAATATATAGATAAGTACATATTATTATACATATTTATATAAAAAATACAAATATCTAGATACATGCATATAATCAAATCAAATGTTTATATACATGGAAATGTTATACATTTGTGTTTGAGTATGGTGGTTAAGTAGGAAAGAGCCAACTCTTGAGTAGTCTTCTGAAGATAAGATAGTTATCTGTGAATCTTATGTTTGAGGGTAATGAATTCCATAGTTTGGCTGCTTGAACAGAGAAAGATGTCACCTATGTTTTTTTTCTTGTATGGTGGGATTTTGAGGCGAGGTGCAAATCTGGAGCAGAGGTTCCTTAGTTGAATGAATTTGGTGGTTTTATTCCTGATGAAAAGTGGTCCTGTTCCATGTATTGCTTTGTGGGTGATACAAAGCAGCTTGAATGGTGATCTTCGGGCAACCGGTAACCAATGTAGGGTCCCCAGGCAGGGAAGATGTGGGCCTGTGGCTTTACGTGTAGGAGTAGCCTGGCAGCAGAGTTCTGAATCCGTTGTACTCATTACATAGTTGATAAAGCTGATCTTTGGTAGAGGCCATTGGCGTAATCAAGTTTAGACAGTATAAGAGAGATAGTGGCATGGACCTTATGTGGAAATCCCAGGTGGGGGAAGATGCGCCTCAGAGTTTTCACAGTAATGAAGGTTGATCCTGCTAATTTGTCCACTTGTGCATTCATTGATAACTTGAAGTCCATGGTAATTCCAAGGTTTCTTACTTTCTTAGATATTTTAGCAGGTGGTCCCAGATCGTCAGGCTAGGCTCAAAGTGGGGTATAATTTTTCCACTTTCCACATGTGAGCATTTCCATTTTGGAAGCATTCAATTTGAGATGGCTCCATGTCTTCCACTGATCAACGGCTCTGAGGCAACTGAAGATTTGTGAGTTTCCAATGTCTTTGGGGCTTTCCAGTTTAAGTAGTATTTGTGTGTCATCTGCATAGTTATAGCACGTGAGCTGAAATTCATTGATGTTTGCCGGTAATGACCGTGTAGATGTTGAAAAGCATGGGTGAGATGATAGAGCCTGAGGGACCCCTCATTTTGTGAACTGCGGTTTGGATGAGAAAGATGGAGAATGGATGACATTTGTTCCGGTTTTTTCTCTTCTCAAAGCTTTATTTATTCAGCATGACTTGTAATCAACATATTACATTTTGATGAGAGCATGAAACAAATACAGGACATCGTTCACTCAATTGCATCTAACCAATGTTCATTTTCTCTTTATACAAGGCCCTTATGTCTCCCTCTCTCGCTTCGAGTCATGGCCATTTTAACAAAGCAACCATAAACAGAAAAGAAAGAAAACCGCCCCAACATTGTTATAAACAAGACCCACCCCTTACCCCCCTCCCTCCCCTTCCCTGGTGGTGGTGAATCATCTTGCTAAATGCCATTGGGTAGTCGGAATTGCGTCAGAGAATAGGGCTGTGCTCTATTTTAGCTTTGCAGGACCAAGAGGGACTACACTTGTATCTGGAAGTGTTCGGTCAAGGGTGAGAAACCAACTTAAAGCTGGAAAAGATGTAAGGCTCTTACGGAAGGTGGGCATACCGCCGATGGGAGGCCGCTAGAGAGAAAGGAAACCAGCGGGCCCCACCGATACTCAAGATTTTTATAATCATCTCTAAAAATGTCTGCTAGTCTTTCCATCGTGAGTATTCTCCAGAGCCGTGAGTGCCATAGTAACAAGGCTGGAGCCTCCCTCTTTTTCCAAGCTGCCGCTATCGTTGTTTTGGCCGCCCCTAGACAGGCCGACAATATTGCTCTATCTGCTTTTGTCTGATGCTCCAACCCCGGGTCCCTGATGCCTAAAAGAACTTCCTCGATAGAGGTCGGTATGGGATAGCCCAGTATTTCTTTGATGTGAGTGAGAATCTCCTCCCAGAAAGGACGAATAGTCGGGCAATCCCACCATATATGGCGAAAGTCCCCAAGAAGGCCACATCCGCGCTAGCAGAGATCGGAAGAGCTGGGAAAAATCTTTTTGAGTTTTGTGGGGTAGAGGTACCAATCATAAAGGGTCTTGTAGTGGGCCTCTCACAGACTCACTGAGTGATTGCTCTTGGTTATATCTTTTTTTTCACAACGTAATTTTATTGTTGACAGTCGACACATGCCTGTTGTCTGAAGGAACATCAGTATTACATATGCAGTTTCAAAAATCATGATATCAACATTTTCACATTTTCTTTAACGTCTTATATAGATTAAACATTTTGCTACAAACCTTGTTATAAACATCAACAGTAGTGCCACATTATGTCTGCAGATACAGCAAGTGAGTTTTATATACGTGCGTCCCAGCCATTCATGATCATTTTAGATATCTGTAATATGTAAGTCCCGGTTCAATACAGTCATTACAATTGTTCTTCAATAGTAGCATCAGGGGGAACAGGTTCTAAATAGAGCCCTCTGTAGTCCGCCCACCTCTTCCAGATTTTAAAATGTTTCTGGGGGCACCCTCTCGCCCTAAAGACAGGGATTTCAAGGCCCATTATGAAGTCTAAGCCCTTTGTCCACACCGCCACTGACGGCGGGGATTCATCCTTCCATGCTCTAGCGATGTCTCTCTTTGCCAGGGTTTGGCCAAGGAATAGCAGGTGGCGTTTGTATCTATTGCCGCCCAGGCCCTCGGTGATATGCAGCAGGACCAGTCGTGGAGAGAGCGGAATGTCCCACCCCAAAACCTCTGACAAGCATGTGGTGACCACGCTCCAAAACCTCGACAACGACGTGCACTGCCACACCCTGTGTAGAAAGGTGCCTTTGTCTGTCTCACATCGCTGGCAGTGCGGTGATGCGATCAGACCGGCACGCCATAGTCTGTGCCTGATGAAAGTATTTGAATTGGATGAGTCGCAAGCGGGCCGCAATCGCCGCACCACGCGGGGCTCCAGGGCTTCCACCCAATCATCCTCATCTAGGGGACCCAGGTCCTGCTACCACTTATCTCTAGTTTTGTGTAATGTTGTAGGTGTATTGTTAAGGAGTGTACAGTAAATCTTGGTGATCTTATGGTCTCCCAGGTCGCCCATGAAGACCTTTGCCTCGATAGGGTTAAAATCAGGTATATCTGAAATAAACAGTTAGTTATAGATTCCTTACCCACAGGCGTCAGACTGGATCCGGAAAGTTTTTCGTCAGCAGTACCCCTGCGTGTCGGAAGGTGGCGTCGGTCGATTCCACGTTCGTCGTCGTGGTCGCCGGGATGATGTTGCGGCAGCTACACAGACGCCGCCCTCGCGCGCTGACGTCAGTTCTTTCTTTTTCCACGCCAGCAAGTGCAGATCCAGAGAGAGCGGTACCCCCAGTCAATTTCTGACTGAACTTTTTCTCGACTTTTGTTGACTTCGTTGTTGTTTGAGTCCATTGACTCCTGGTGCACAAGGGATGCCCGGCTTTAAGGCTTGCGGTTCCTGTAACCGACACATGTCGGTGATGGATCCGTACCGCGTGTGCCTCTACTGTAAGTAGCGCGACCACGACCCCAAGTCGTGCTCCGACTACCGGACCATGGCCCCTAAGTCTTTGCGGGAGCGGTCCCGAAAGCTACTCAAGGCCTGGCAGTCGGCTCCACGCCGCTCGAGGTCCCGGTCGCGGAGGAGGTCGAGGGACCGGTTGTGGAGCCAACACCATTCTTCGTTGAAGTCTTCGCCCTCGGGTCAGGTAAGTCGAAGCACAAAGTGAAGTCGAAGAAGCATCGTCGCTCTTCGACTTCTCCCCGTCCGTTGGCCGACGCAACGAGGGATGCGGGTGGTGCCACTCCCGCGGCTCCGCGTGCGGAGCTTGCTGGGTCGGCTTCAGGTTTCCCCCCCTTTTCCGCGACCCGGTGCGACCCCTGCCCAGCTTCGGAGTTTCTACGAAGCGATGCATGCCATCTTTGGGCAGCCCGACTCCGCCGGCGCGTCTTCGGGCCCCGCGGACTCGGCTGGATCCAGGCCTGGATCCGGATCGGTGCCGGTTGACCTCGTTACGCCTCCCCCGGCGCTGTTTCCACCGGCCCCACGTCCGCCACCGGTGTCGGCTGTGTCCCCAGCCGACGTCGACCCCGGCCTCCACCTCGAGGTAGACACGGAGTCGGACCAGCGTCAACCGACGCTGGCGGGTACTTTTGTGCCCCTGTTCTACCCTGGCTCTTTGAGACCAGATTGGCAGCCAGAGGAGGGTGAGGAGGACTGGGAGGCGTCTGGAGACCCTTTAACAGACCGGATGGCATATGAGCAGGACTGGAGAGAGGAACTGGGGGAAGCCAGTGGTTTGGATACCTCACCAGACCTTAGCATGTTGTCTCCTCCTACAGTGGCTACGGAGGAGGGAGTGTCATACGCAGTGGTGTTGCATAGGGCGGCCGAGGCTTTCCACCTCGAGTTTCCTATGGTGGCAGTCAGGACTAACCTCCTGACAGAGGTGCTTCAACCGGCAGCGAGCTCTTCGGAGCCCCTGCTGCCGTTTAATGAAGCCCTGACAGACATCCTTTTGGGCACCTGGTCCAGGCCCAACACAGGGGCTCCTGTGGACAGGATGATTGCCCGACGCCACTGCCCAGTCCCGGGCGACCCCACTTTCCTCTCCCAACACCCCACCCACCCCACCGCCACCGCCACACCCCACCCCTGAGAGCTTGGTAGTCCAAGCCTCCACGTCCAAGGGCGCATTCCCTACCGCTCCCCCGGACAGGGAATCCAAAAAGCTGGATCATCTTGGGAAGAAGATGTTTTCTTCCTCCAGCTTGGGACTGCGGTTGGTAAACACTGCATGTCTATTGGGCCGTTACACCCACTCCGTGTGGGACACGGTTGCGCAAGTGCTGCTTCAGTGCCCGGAGGAGGCCCAGGCCGTGCTCTCTCGAGCGGTTGCTGAAGGAAGAGACGCAGCAAATTTTACCATCCGCTGTGGGCTGGATACCGCCGACGCACTTGGCAGGACGATTGCCACGTCAGTAGCCCTTCGACGCTACGCCTGGTTGCGTTCGACTGGTTTTTCCGGGGATGTCCAATCCACACTTATGGACATGCCCTTTGATGGCGACAAGGCAGACAATGCGCTAGAGCGCTTTAAGGACTCTCGGGCTACGGCCAGGTCGTTGGGCATCTCCACCTACCGCCCTGCGCAGTCTGCCTTTCGCCCCTTTCGTGGCTACAGAAGGGGTGCTCCGCTATGTCCCGCCCAGAGCCACAGGCCGGCGCAAGCTGTTCAGCCCCAGCGTGGCCGGGGATGTGGGAACCACTGCCGTGGTTCTGAGGGCCAGCGGGCAGGCCAGTCCACCACAGCCCCTTCTGCAGCCGCCTCCAAACCCTCCTAGTCCGACCTTTCAGGGCCACCAAATGCCAGTGGTCGGCAGGATCCGCCATCACCTCCCCCACTGGCGCACCATCACGTCAGACAGGTGGGTTTTGCAAATAGTCCGAAGGGGCTACTCCCTCCCCTTCGAGACTACCCCTCCATCCATGCCACCTCAGTACCATCGCATGTCGGAGGATCACCTGGCCCTTCTCCAACAGGAAGTTTCGGCACTCTTGGCCAAGAGTGCCATCGAGCGCGTTCCTGCCCCAGAAGTAGATGTGGTTGTTATTCCCACTACTTTCTGGTGCCCAAGAAGGACAAAGGCCTGCGTCCTATCTTGGATCTCAGGAACGTCAACCGCTTCCTCTGGAAGGAGAAGTTCAAGATGTTGACGCTCGCTCAGGTCTTGTCTGCCCTCGACCCGGGAGACTGGATGGTAACGTTGGACTTGCAAGACGCTTACTTTCACATCCCCATCCTGCCGGCCCACCGGCGTTACCTGCGGTTCACAGTAGGCCACGAGCACTTTCAGTTTACCGTGCTCCCCTTTGGCCTTACCAGCACCCCTCGGGTGTTCACGAAAGTGATGGCGGTGGTCGCAGCTTATCTGCGCAGATCAGGGGTTCCAGTCTTCCCCTATCTCGACGACTGGCTGTTGAAGGCGGGCTCGCCCCAGGCTGTCGTCTCCCACCTCCAGACTACGGTCGACCTCCTGCATTTGCTGGGGTTCTCCATCAACGTGCCGAAGTCACACCTGACCCCCTCTCAGAAGCTCCTCTTCATCGGAGCAGTTCTGGACACGACACAGTTTCGGGTTTATCCTCCAGAGCAGCGAGTCTGGCATATTCGGGCTATGATTCCAATCTTTCAGCCTCTATCCCGGGTTTCGGTCAGGATAACCCTCAGGCTGCTGGGTCTGATGGCCTCCTGCATCCTGCTGGTGGACCATGCCAGATGGCATATGTGGGCTCTGCAGTGGGACCTGAAGTTCCAGCGGGTCTAACATCAAGGGAATCTGTCCGATTGCGTCCAGATCTCGGAGGGCACTGCACACTAATTGCAGTGGTGGCTTACGAACCAGGATTGGGTCGTAGGCAGATCCCTCTCCCATCCTCACCCAGAGTTCACAGTGGTGACCGATGCATCACTTCTGGGATGGGGCGGCCCCATGGGTTAGGCGGAGATCAGAGGCCTCTGGTCTCCGGCGGAGTCCGGGATCCGCATCAACCTTCTGGAGCTTCAGGCGATTCGTCTTGCACTCAAGGCATTCCTTCCCTCTGTCCGGGGAAGAGTAGTGCAGGTGTTCACGGACAACACCACCGCCATGTGGTACTGCAACAAACAAGGCGGGGTGGGGTCGTGGACCCTATGTCAGGAGGCTCTCCGCCTCTGGACATGCCTGGAACATCAGGGCATATCCCTGGTGGTTCAACACCTGGCAGGCTCTCTGAATGCCAGGGCGGGCGAACTCAGCCGCAGGTGCATGATGGATCACGAATGGCATCTTCACTCGGAGGTGGTGCAAGGTCTCTTTCAGCAGTGGGGAGAGCCTTGGTTAGATCTATTTGCCACCGAAGAGAACGCGCAATGTCAGCAGTTCTGCGCGTTGGAATTTCCAAGGCGGCACTCGCTAGGCAACGCTTTTCGTCGCGAGTTGAGTTGCGTTCTTCTTTCCGCCTTTCCGCCTATACCACTTCTGCCCAGAGTGCTGAAGAAGATCAAGCACGACCGGGCCCAAGTCATTCTTGTGGCTCCGGATTGGGCACGAAGAGTCTGGTATCCCGAGCTGCTCAACATGGCCATCGATCCTCCGATCAGACTGCCTTTTCGGGAGGATCTTCTGTCGCAGCAGCAAGGGACGGTCCTCCACCCGAACCTGTCCAGCCTCCACCTCCTTGCGTGGAGATTGAGCGGCGGTAGTTGACGTCGTTTGACCTGCCTCCCGAAGTCTGCGATGTTATCTTGTCAGCCAGGCGTCCCTCCACTAAGACGGTATACGCCTGCAGATGGAACAAATTCTTGGCATGGTGCAGAGCAAAGGCTGTGGATCCCCTTTCCGCCCCTCTTTCTGAGGTTCTCTTGTTCCTCCTTTGGCCCGGCAGGGCTCTGCTCTGGGCACTCTTAAGGGCTACCTCTTGGCCATTTAAACCTTTCTTAGGCTTCCTGATCAGCCTACTCTTTTCAAGTCCCCTGTTGTAAATATATTCCTTAAGGGCATTACTCATCTTTTTCCTCCTGTTCCCTTCGTAATCCCTCAGTGGGACTTGAACTTGGTTCTTACCTACCTCATGTGCGCTCCCTTTGAGCCGCTACATAACTGTCCTCTCAGACTTCTCACCTTGAAAACTGCCTTTCTGGTAGCCATCACCTCTGCACGCAGGGTGAGTGAGTTACAAGCTCTTCTTCCAAGCCTCCCTTTCTGGCTATCCATCTGGACAAGGTCGTCCTGAGAACTAGACCTTCCTTCCTTCCCAAGGTGGTTACTTCTTTCCACATTGGCCAAACCATCACTTTGCCCACCTTCTTTCCACCTCCGCATCCTTCAAAAGAGGAAGAGAGGCTCCACCGTCTGGATCCAAAACGTGCGCTTTCCTTCTACTTGGATCGCACCAAACAATTCCAGGTGGATGACCAGCTCTTTGTTGGTTACGTGGGCACTAAGAAAGGTCGGGCCGTGCACAAACGAACCATCTCCAGGTGGGTCGTTCTGTGCATCAAAGCCTGCTACTCTTTGGCAAAGAAGGAGCCTCCAGTGGGGCTGCGTGCCCATTCCACCAGCGCGATGGCCGCTACCACTGCTCTGGGACGAGGAGTCCCCCTACATGACATCTGTCAGGCAGCTACGTGGGCATCGTTGCACACGTTTACTAAACACTACTGCTTGGACAGCCAAGTCCGGAGAGACGGCTTCTTTGGCCGTTCTGTTCTCCAGGACTTTCTGGTGTGAACTTGGTTCGCAGACCCACCACCGGGGTTGGTATTGCTGGGGTATCTGTTCTAAGGTAAGGAATCTATAACTAACTGTTTCTTTCAGATGAACAATTTACTTACCTTCGGTAACGATATATCTGTAAGAAACATAAGTTAGTTATAGATTCCTTACCCCCCACCCATCCTCCCCGTTCTGCGAACTGACTTCTAGGGTTAAGGACATCCTTTCAGGGCCCTAGTTTTGTGCACCAGTGGTCAGTGTCTTGCATGGCTTTACGCTTCTGGCGTGGAAAGTCGTATACAGAACTGACGTCAGCACGCGAGGGCGGCATCCGTGTAGCTGCCGCAATGTCATCCTGGCGACCACAACGCCGAACGCGGAGTCGACCGACGCCACCTTCCGACGCGCAGGGGTACTGCTGAGGAAAAACTTTCCGGATCCAGTCTGACACCTGGGGGTAATTCTAAGGTAAGGAATCTATAACTAACCTATGTTTCTTACAGATATATCGCTACCGAAGGTAGGTAACTTGTTCATCTGTCTGTTGTGTTAAGTATGGGGAGAAGGCATGTCTAAACTGAAGATATCTATAAAATTGTCCGCGAGGCATAGCATGTTCTGTCTGAAGTTCCTGAAAGGACCTCAAATTTCGACCATGCATAACTGCCCCACTGTGTCTATGCCGATAGCCTCCCAACCATGAAAACCAGACAACTGTGTCAGCTGAGGTAGCTGTCAGTTACGCCATAGGGGCGTCTCTCTCGTAAGCCTCCCCCACCAGCCCAAGGAACTGAGCGCATGTTTCCAGACCGTGAATACCGTTCTGGTTGCGGGTGGCAGAGCATTAAGTGTGGATGCAGAATAAAGCGTCATGTGTAATGTGTTGTCACCCAACAGCCAGCGCTCAACCGCTTACGCCGGGTCTCGACGATCACCATACAACCAGTCATTAAGGACGAGAAGGTGCGCAGCCGTGTGGTATGCCTGTACATCTGGGGTGGCGATGCCACCACAGTATGTGGATTGAAAGCAAGTCCGCAATGCTACCCGTGCTGCGCCACCTCCCAGAGGAATTGTGCTAGGACAGCATTTAGTTGACAAAACCGTGTCTGTCGTTTGAAATATGGATGATTTTGGAGCTGTAACAGGAGCCGGGGCAGGGAGACCATTTTAAAGATGGCGGAACTGCCAAACAGGGATAAAGGCAGATGGGACCACACTCTAGTCTGATCGCTCACCTGTGCCCACAGCGGGGCCAGATTTCTATCCCATGCGAGAGTCTGTGATGCTGAAAGAAACACCCCCAAGTATTTGAATCCATCTGGGACCACCTCCACTTCTCCGACCATTCGCCCATTTGATCGCCACCTCGCAGTGGCCATAGATAGGACTTGCCCCGATTCATGTACAAGCCGGACGTTTCACCAAAAATTTGCATGATTCTGAGAAGTCGTGGGCCGATCTTATCGGGGTATGTAAGGAAGAACAATACGTCGTCCGCATACAGTGCTATACGGTCCGAGGTCCCCGCCGCCCACTCAAAACCACGGACCTGCGCATCTATTCTAACCCAGGCTGCCAACGGCTCCATGGCCAACGCAAATAGATACGGGGAGAGAGGACATCCCTGACGTGTACCTCGTCCGATAGTAAAGCATCTAGAGACTGAGTCCGCCACACGGACAGAGGCAGTTATGTCAGTGTATAAGAGACAGAGGAGATTCAATAGATGGGGGCCAATATTTAAGCGGTCGAGTAAGGCAAAAAGATAGGTCCAGCTGAGGGAGTCGAAGGCCTTGTCAATGTCCGCAAGAAGGAGCACTGCTGGTCCCTCAAGTCGGTCAACAGCTGCTATGGCATTGTGTGCGCGCCGAATGTTATGCCGCGTTGCGCGGCCAGGCATGAAGCCGGCCTGGTCTGGATGGACCAGGTCCGTGATATGAGGAACCAATTGATTGGCAATTACCTTGGCCAGCAACTTAGCCTCCACATTAAGAAGAGATATCGGACGATATGACGAGTAATGTTCCGGGGGTCGACCCGGCTTCTGGAAGACAACTATTTCAGCTTGCCTCCAATCTGACAGCAATCTACTGTTCTCCACAGCCAGCGCGAGAGCCGCAAGGTATGGATTCAGCAGCTGAGAGTGGTATTTCTGAAAGAACCTGCATGGGAAACCGTTGGGACCTGGTGCCCTCCCCGTCCGCATATCCAGCAATGCGATATGTAATTCCTCCACTGACAGTGGGGCATCGAGTGTCGCACGCACCTCGTCAGAGAGGGTCAGCGGGGGGAGATCATCAATGAACTTCTGAATGAGTTCCGCAGGTACTGTTTCGCGGGGAGCATATAAGTCTGCGAAATACGTGGTGAAGCAATTCGCAATGTGCGATGGGTCTGTAGAGATTTCCCCACCCGGGTCTCGTATACTCGGGAGGGTGCGTGGACGCAGCGTCTGTTGACACAGGCGATGTAACAAAGCACTGGACTTATCCCCCCACTGATAAATCCGGCTGCAAGTCGCGAGACAGTAAAGTCGAGCTTCATCCAGGAGTTCACTAGCGTATGTTTGTTGCATACTCGATAACTGCCTGCGTGCAGCGATCGCATTCTCTTCTCTACTAGAGCGCTCTAAGTTAAGCAATTGGGCTTCAAGCTGCAGTAATTTCTCGCGACGCTGACGGCGTCTCACGGTGCAAAAGGCAATATCCGCCCCCCTAAGTGTAGGTTTCATCGCTTCCCATAAGGTTACATGGGAATCGACCGTGCTCGTGTTGTGTAAGAAATAATCCGTGAGGGATGTGTGAATGTGTAACCTTTATTGTATGTCCTGTAGCAGCCATGGCGACAGTCGCCACCGGAGTTGGGCACGTCTAGGACCTAGGGATATTTGTGTGGAAACTGGTGAGTGGTCCGACAAGCCCCGGGGCAAAATCCCCGCAGACACCAGTCTGTGGATATGATCTGTGGAAAGGAAAATGTATTCAGTGCGAGAAAAGGATTCGTGCATTCCCGAAAAGTACTTGTATGCTTGGACTGCAGGGTGTAGTGCTCTCCAGGAGTCGACCCACCCCATCCCCTGAATCAGTGGCAATAATCTAGAGTCTCGGGCCGTTGTCGTCCTCTCAGCGGCGCGCCATCGATCTCTAGCCGGACATAGTACATCATTCCAGTCACCCCCAACAATCGTCAGGCAATGAGGAATTTCAGTCCATAGCGCTGTTAAGCGCTCCACCATGTTCCACGCTGGGGGGGGGGGGTGCATAAATGCTTCCCAACACAAGGGGCTCCCCATACAGCATACCATAGAACACCATAAATCTACCCAGAGGGTCCGACCACATCTTACAATGAGCGAATGGGATATTGCTGTGTATAAGGATTGCCACCCGCGGGAACCTCTAAGAAACCCTGCATGATAAACTTGCGCATAACCAAGCCTAGCTAGGCAGGGTGTCTTAGTGCCCATGAGGTGGGCCTCTTGGAGGAAGAGATTGTCAGCTTTGTACCTCTTGGCCTGCCGTAGTACGGCTCCCTGCTTAATTTTGTCGAGAAGGCCATTAACATTCCAGCTAATGAACCGAAGGTCCCGACCACCAGTCCCCATCGAGCTCTGTGTCATGGCTGACATTGAGGCATTTGGACAAACATCGATAATTGAAAGGCAGAGACAACCCAGTAAACACGTATGCAAAAGCGAACAGTGGCACTAGTAAAACAGAAACAAGACCCAAACATTACCCAAGCAACCCCCCAACCCCAATACCTCATAAACGCTGAAGTATCTGTTGCGGCATAATGCGACCGCCGCTCCCAATAGGGGGCAGCAGTAACACGCAGCCAATGGATCCCCAATTCGTGTCCCCAGCACATGGTGAGACCTGTGATCAGGGAATCTATATACAACTGAAGCCTGAATATTCATTACATCTATATTGCAAATAGTTCGTATAGTTACAGACTCTCGGTGGCGCATCAATTAGGAGGCCGCAGGCTCCGGCTGTTTCGGACGACATTCGCCTCCAGGAATTGCTACGATTTTGGGATCGCTTCTTGGAGCGTGATCGGCGCCGTTGTTTACCGTCTGCATCTGGTGATCCACGCCAAGTGTCCCCGGATGAAGAATCTGAGTCCAGTCGGGGCGGAGTATGCGGTTTGATCTTCACAGTTTCGTCCATCCAGCGAAATACCTCCTCTGGGGTCTCGAAGAAATATGTATGTGCCTGATAAGCCACTCGCAAATGGGTCGGATATAACAAGGAGTATTGCAGCTGAAGACATCGGAGACAGGCCTTAGCCTCGACAAAGGATTGTCGGCGCTGCTGTACCAGCCAAGCCAGGTCTACGACGGTGTCACTCTAGGGAGCCCCACCGCTCTCGCTGCATACCATCGAAGCAGCCGTTGGGATCTACGGTAGCGCGTTTCACCTTGGGCCGTCCGCTACGCAGCCGGGTCTCCGTCGTCTAATCCTGGTTATTTTGCCATCGGACCCCGCCGATAGTTGCACAAAAGTATCAGCCGGTACCACCAAGAGTCCGAACAGTGTAAAGGATATGCGGGAGAAAGGACGGATTATTGTCAGGCTGTGGGAGCTCCGCTAAGGCGCGTCCGCCATGTTGGACCGCCAAGCCATGTCCCCCCCTCTTGGTTATATCTGACCACAAATGCCTCCATTCCTCTTCTGAGATGTCTCTCCCAATTATTTGTTCCCAGAAAGACATGTAGCGAGCCCGTGGGGCGTGTACTGCCGACATCAACAGACCGTAGAGAAAGGAGATCGCTCCCTTCATGGTGCTCGCCTTCTGAACCCATTGTTCTATCAGGGTGCATTCTCTGGTGGCGGCTTCCCTCAGCCGGGATTGGGATACCCAATGTTTAAGTTGGAGGTAGTGAAAATGCTCACTGCTTGGGACCTGGAATTCTCTTTGACAGTTTTCGAATGTGAGAACGTCGAAGTTGTGGAACAAATCTGAAACCATCCGACAACCCCTCTCCCTCCATATATCGAATGGACCTTCTCACAAAGCTGGTGGGAAGTCGGGGTTGAAGTGAATGGGGGTATACGGTGAAGGAAAGGATGTCAACCCCCCCCTCCCTTGTGACTTCATCCCAGACCCTGTGCGTGGTGCGTGTCGGGGTGCTAATGTATGCATTGGCCGGTCTCTCTCTTTTCGATCTCCAAGGAACATCCCTAATCGACCTACCCATTATCGCCCTATCCATGTGTAACCAATGCTTATCGGATTCTCTCATAGACCACTCCACCAACACCCTCAATTGGGCCGCCTTTAAGTATATTGAGAAATTTGGTAACGCCACTCCCCCCTCCTTCTTTGGGCGTCTTAAGACATGGAACGGTAGTCGAGCTCTTCCCCCTTGCCATATGAATTTGGTAATAAGAGAAGGTAACTTGGGTAAAAGTTCACGGTCTAAGTCAACCGGGAGTGCCTGGAACAAATAGAGCAGTTTTGGGAGCAATGTCATTTTAACGGCGTTTATCCGTCCTAACCAGGAGATGTATAATGGCTTCCACCGTTTGAGATCCTGTTGCATTTGGGTCAGCATTGAGAGATAGTTAGCCTAGTAAAGATCTTCTACCCTCGGAGTGAGTTGAATACCTAAGTACTGAATGGAGCGTTTGGCCCACTGAAAGTTGGACTGGCCCCGAAGATGCAAGGCTTCCCCCTCCAGAATCATAAGGTTTAGTATGAAGGATTTCGATGTATTGACTTTGAAGCCCGCTACTGCTTCAAATTTATCTAGTTCTGTCTGCAGTGCTTGTAATGAGGGGCCTGGGTCTGTAAACGTCATTAAAATATCATCGGCAAAGAGCGAGGCCTTGTGTACTGTACCCCTGAATTGTATACCTCTGATCGCTGGGTTTGCTCTGAGCTGAACTGCCAAGGGCTCAATGCTAAGAGCGAACAGCAGAGCGGACAGCGGGCACCCCTGCCTTGTACCCCTGCTCAGGGTGAACGGGGGTGACTGAGACCGGTTGACCTGTACTTTTGATTGTGGATGCTTATAATTAGCCCGGACCATGCTGATGAAGCTTTGTCCGAATGCAAATTTTTGCATGGTCAAAAATAGGAAAGACCAATCCACCCTGTCAAAGGCCTTCTCAGCGTCTAGGCCCACCAATAGCGTCGGAATTTAGAATTTAGCGACTTTTTCGATCAAATGAATAGTCCTTCGAATGTTATTGTGTGCTTGTCTACCTTTTATGAAGCCCGATTGATCAGGGTGGATTAGTGAGGGCATTAAGGTATCTAGTCTCGTAGCTAATATGGCAGAGAAGAGTTTGGCATCTAAGTTTAACAGTGCAATGGGCCGATAAGAAGCACAGTTATGTAGATTTTTCCCTGGTTTGGGAATCACAGTGGCCACTGCCTCAGCCATGGATTTTGAGACTGTTGAGTCTTCCGCTATTGCATTAAATAACGAGGTGAGATGTGGTGTAAGTTCTGACGTGAATATTTTATAAAATTGAGCCGTCAGCCCATCAGGCCCTGGTGATTTGTGTAGTTTAAGTTTTGAAATTGCCTTCCTCACTTCCTCTTCAGTAATAGGTCCATTTAACCGATCATTCTCTGCTGGCTGTATCTGGGGGAGCTCTAGTGAATCTAGGTATTGCTGCTGCAAAACAGCATCTGGATGTGTACCTGTGTAGAGGTCCCTGTAGAACCCTCCGAAAATGCGTGCTTTAACGTCGTCCTTATGGACCAGAGTGCCATCCCTATCCCGTATGCCCTCTATGTATTCACGCTCCCTTTTCTCGCATAACTGTCTTGCTAGATGAGTCCTTACTTTGCCTCCCTGCGCATAGGATATTTGCCGGAGCCTTAACAGTGTGTATTCCGCCCTGTTTGTGTAAATCGCTTTGATTTTCCCCTTCAGTGCTGTGAGTTGTCACTTCAGTATCTGTGACGGTGTTTTCTTATGGTCCCTTTCTACTTTCTCCAATTCCTCCTCCAGCGCTATTTGTTCCTTAACCCTCCGCTTGTTTAGAACAGAGTTCAGTTCTATGCATTTACCTTTGGGGACAGCCTTGAATGCATCCCAGTTATTCTGGGCTGAAGTGGCCTGGGGCTGATTTAGCTCAAAGAATTCTGAGATAGATTTCCTCAGCTCGTCTCTCAGAAGTCTGTCCCTGGTCACTGAGACTGGGAAGTACCATTTGTGAGTGCTTGCCCTGTTATGCCCTCAAGACAGACTGATAGTTACTAAGCTGTGATCTGAGATCGTGATTGGGAGTATCTTTGCTGCATCTAAGGAGCCTAGAAGGGATTGGCTTATAAAAATGTGATCTAACCTAGAGTATGTCGAGTGTACGTGTGAAAAGAAGGTATAATATTTGGTGGTTGGATAAAGCGTTCGCCATGCGTCCCGTAAACCCAAAGCTTGTATTTTCTGCTTGGTTCCCTTAGAAAAGATGCTTGTGACCGCCCTCTGAGGGTGTGTGCTATCCATCTCAGCCTGCCATGTCAAGTTAAAGTTGCCCATGAGTATTGTTGAACCCTCCGCAAACTCGCCTATCTGTTCTAGGAGGGAGGCCAAACACACAGTTTGCCCTGTATTGGGGACATATACGGAAATAAATGTGCAAAGTCTGCCTCTCAACTTCCCCTTTACCATGATTATTCTGCCCTCCCGATCTGTCTTAATAGCCTCCGTTTGGAATTTCGCCGAGTTGTGAAACAGCAGGGCGACTCCCTTTTGTTTGGAATCAGCATACGATCTATAGATTAAGGGATAACTTTTATGGCGAAGTCGCATCTCATCAGTTTTTTTAAGGTGCGTTTCCTGCAACGCGACCACTTTGAACTGGTGGTCCGTAAGGTATTTCCAGATTTTAAGGGGCGAATTCAAGCCTTTTACGTTCCATGAGGCTAGTGAGACCATATTATAAACCTCCGTACACTGTCCCTCCCATGTCCTGCCCTGCAGACCCCCGATTTCCCTTTGTCCTCCCCTGATTGTTGTCTACATTCACCCCTTCCAACAGTGAAGAGCGATCCTGCACTCCCCACCTGTAGAGATTGCCCAACTGTCCCTCGATCCCACCACCAGGTACTCACCCCCCCACCCCCAATTTAGAAAGAGAAAACTAAGCTCCCCACAAACCCTACGCCGGACAGCCAACGGTCTTCCAGCCAGTTCCGTATTGATAGGAAATGGTATGGTAACGGGAGACACGGGCAGCGGCCAGAGCCCCGACCGCCGGATGAGTCCTGTACAGAATTCCATTTGTAAAGAAATCTTTGGTATTATGGTCCGGTACAATCAGTCATTCATGACGAAGGTGCGAAAGTTCTATTCATCAGTATTAAGCATGCTTCCACTTTTCTTCTCATTGTAGCTCTATCCCCTAGAGCAGGACGTGGATTTTCTCCAGACCATTGTGTGACTGTTCTATGTCCTCATTTTACGCTGGGTTTGTCTTTTGTGATGGTGCGCCATTGTTGTCTTGGCTTGTCGTTGCATCCGAGACTTTCAAAGGGCCTTGGCTGTTTTCATCTTCAGGGACAGGGAGGCCCAAAATGCGAAGGCCCTCTTCTAAACCTGAGACATGTTGAGGTTTGTTGTAAAAGTCCATCTGTAACGTATATTGTCCTCTCTGAGTTTGGTTGTGATCGGCCTTAGTTGTTGCCTACGTGCCAGTGTGGAGGGCGCAAGGTCCTGAAACAGCAGACATCTGTACCCCTGAAACGAGGTCTCCTCCTTTTTCCTTGCGGCTTGCAGTATAGCTTCTTTTGTTTTAAAAGAATGTAGCTTGACGAGGACATCCCTTGTGCGACAACGGTCGCCCGTCTGCTGGTTTCCAATGCGATGTACCGTATCAATTTTAATCTTCAACTGGCGCGGACTCACAATCTCTGCAAAGAGCCCCTCCACAAATGCCTCCAAATCCGGTCCCTCTGCGCCTTCCTCCAGGTCTCTTATACGAATGTTCTCCCTCTGAGACCTGTTTTCTAGGTCTTCCGCTTTCAGGAGGGCCTGTTGAAGCTGCATCTGGAGCTCTTGTTGCTTTTCCTGTATCATGCTAGTGTGATTGTCCAGGTCTTGCGAGTGCTCCTCCAATTCAAGGACTCGGGCCCCCACAGTGTCTACGTCTTGCTGGAGGGTTGACATGCGTTCGGAGAGGTCGTCTTCAATTGCTCCATTGAGGACCGCAGATCTTGCTTGATTTCTGCGCACAATTCGGATTTGAAATCTCTGAGGGAGGCCTTCAGATCCTCTCTAGTGAGCGTCATTGTGCTTGTCTGTCCACTCTCGTCCTATACTTGCCTCTTCTCTGATACAGCGAAATATGTGGAGACCTTGTTTGCACTTTTTTAGGTGGCATATGGGCAGCTCAATGAGCCCTCCTCGCTAGAGCGGGTTACTCCCCCTTCGGTATGCGGCCTCTTTGTGGGGAGGAGATCTGTATTACTATCCGACTATTGTGTGGAGGCCAGATTGATAGGGCCTTGCATTAACTGCAGTCTGCGGGGGCCATCTTAATATCAGGCGTATGAAGTGGCACTGCGATCACTTCTCCATAAACGGGGCTTATTTGCCATTAAAAGTAGGGAGTCAGGGTGTCCCCACTAATCCCTCAAGCGTGTTTCTGAGACTCTAACCAGAAGACCAAATCCCCCATTGCTTCCAAGCATTTACTTTGCAGGCGCCATCTTAATGTCAGGCATATGGTGTGGCTCTGTAGTCACTTCGCCTCAGTCATCGCTTTTGTTGTTGAGGGAAGGGAGTCAAGGCGTCTCCACTGGTCCCCTGATCAAGTTTCTGTGTCTCTTTCCAGCAGCTCGCCGCTCCCAATACTTCCAACCAGTCACTTTTCGGGCACCATCTTAGGGTCAGGCAACCCTTCTTAGCCCCACAGAGGACTCCGGCAATCTTCTCCCTGGTATATGTTAATCCACAAGGGGGGCACCCTCCCAAGCCGCCCCCGCACTTTGTTTTGCCGTTCACGTGGGTCCCGCCTACCTCCGCTGCATCATCGAGCCGAACGGGCGCTCCCCAAGCACGAGGCCCCGTTCAAGAGCCAGGAGTCCCCGCAGTAAATTGAGCGTGGCGCCGCCGGGAGGCAACCTCGCCAGGCTCACCTCCTCTGCTGCTCCACGCCCTCCGAAAGCTTGCTGGTGCTCCGCTTTACGTCTGGGTGTCGCGGCGGGCTCCCGGGCTCACTCTCTCTTCAAGCCTCCCGCGGACGCTGCCTACGTCGCCATCTTGGTTCCGCGGACGACTCCAGACTGGATTTCAGGTGGCTCACTTTCCGACGATCGCGCTGAAATCTGCGTGTCTATGGACCCTCCGCCACATCACACGACTGTCCTGGACCTGATCAGGTATTTTTAGGAGTTCTAGCCTTAGAAGAACGCTCTCCGAGTGGCACGGGGTTCCGGAGCTGGAGTGGGTTACGTCCACCCAGCCATCTTGCCTGGCCACGCCCCCCATTTGTTCTGTTTTGAAGGTAGGATGTGATCCAGTTGAGGACAGTCCCCTCTATGCCGGCTTCGTAGAGTCTTTGGATTAAAGTGTCATGGTCTACTGTTTCGAAGGCAGCTGAGAGGTTCAACAGAAGTAGTTCAGCAACCCCGTTGCGGTCTACTGTGTTTTTAATGTTATCCCAGATGGCGATGAGGGCAGATTCTGTGCCTCTTCCTGGACAGGATCCTGTTTGTTGGAAAGTCTGGAGTCATCTTCAATGAATTGTGGCATCTGGGCGAATGCTGCTCTTTCAGTTTGCCCAGGAAAGGTCTATTTGTAATCGGTCTGTTATTGTCGGGGTCAAGCGGGTCCAGGTTAGTTTTCTTTAGTAATGGGCATATATATGCCTTTCTTAGGTCTTCTGGAAAGATTCCCTTAGTTAAGGAATTATTGATGATTCTTCTTACTGATGTGGCAGCAGAGGTTGCTAGAAGAATTTTCTTGAAATATTTGTTGTGGACAAGGGTCAGAAGGACTGCCAGCAGGCCTCTTTGCTTTGACAAAATCCATAAATTCACTTTGTGATATTTGTTTGAAGGAATGGAAAGGCTGGGTTAGCCTGCTCTTGGAGGGTATTTTTGGAAATAGGTTGGTGCTGGTGGTTTTCGTTTGTTTTAAATAGGAGTCCAACATGTCTGCTTTGTTGCGTAGTGCTTTGCCAGTTTGTCCGTGAATTCTTGAGTAATGGGATGAGTTCTTCTATGCATTTAGGTTTACGAAATTCTGTGAGAATTTTGTAAAATTCTTTATTTGCACATTTAGCTTTTGAATTCTTTCTGAATAGTACTTTTTTTATAGCTGACTTGTATAATCTGTTAAGTTTCTGTAGGTGAAGTTCGTCTTGATTGCTCCTTGTTTTGAGCCAGGTGCATTGCAGCTTTCTAATTTGCTGTTTTATCTCTTTTAGTTCTGTAATTCTCCAAGGTGGCTGTTTTTACTTGTTTTGTTGGTCTGAGTGCTATTAGGATATCAAAAGCGTTCTGTAGCCACTCGTATAGTTTTTGGATGGACTTTTTTGTGTCTAGATCTGTGTTGGATGTTAGTTGTGTTTTCTAAGTATTTAAAATTGAGTTTGTTCCACGGTCTATAGGTGGATGCATGTAAAGTGGTTTTAAGTGTGTTGCCTTGTGGTGTTTTGTGTTTGAAAGCTAGCAATTGCTGGTCTGACCATGTAACTGGAGTAATCGTTTGAAAGGTATCTAGTTCTGGATTTGCAAAAATGACTTCCAGAATGTGTCTAGCAATGTGTGTGTGTTTGTGGATGATCTGATCTAGGTTCAGTGTGTCAAGGCCAAGGTCAAGGTGTCAAGGTTTGTCAAACCATATGTTGAGGTCACCCAAAATCCATAGGTTGGAGTGTAGTGTTATCAGGTTTGAAACTGCGTCTTGAAATGTGTCTGGGAATGTTGCATTGCTAGGTGGAGATCTGTAAAGGCGAAGGAAGTTACAGGAGGAAGTTGGTGTAGGGTTGCATTGGGGCTTTTAACACCAAGGATTCAACTTTGGATTTGGTTTACTTCGCGGCTTCTTTTCTGATTTTTGAATAATTGTATGCATTACTTTTAAATGAGGTTTACCTGTTATGGAATAAGTACGTTTTTGTTCATATATTTTAATGGGTTTGACTACCCAAATAAGCTCGTATTCTCTAATTAAAGTATTTAAGTATACACTCCGCGTCTCAAATCCACCAACAGAAGAAACTTATGATCATCGACAAATCTTTTCACTCAGCGAGCCTTCAAAAAGAACACATGGGTACATCTATGGGAGCCCTGGAAACTCGGTGAAAGAAAGCCTCAGCCATTTTAGTAAGCGGCTGAAAATTGCAGTATTGCCCTAATTCGAGGGTACCATCCTATATCGAAACATAAAAACAAGTATACAGGAAGGATACAAAACAGACAAGTCAATGGACTATATCCGTCATCAACTTTTATTATTAAACGAATCGCTGTGCGAGTAATTGGGGGCAGCAAACATGACAAACTACGCCGTGGTAAAAACCTGTGGAGGTGGGACAGGTTCCTGAGCATTTTCAATACACTTATATGAAGAAATTAACGCCAAACAATAGGCATGTCTACCAAATGTGTGTTTTGGTCAATAGTAATGCAGTCCAGAGAGAATCCGAAAGCTGGTGGTAAAATAAATTAGACACAGTTCTTAAATGAGGTTCGGAACTGAACGATTCTGAAGTAATCAAAAGCAAATTGGATAACCTGGGTAGTAATTATAGAGAAAAGCGGGCCACAGAAACCTTTCTACAGTATAAAGAAAATCCTACACGAATTTAAAACATCAACACAATAGCAATTCAAAAGGGAGAAATCACAGCACAGAGTCTGCATGCTGCAGCACTCAATGTGTTGAGGCCCAGAACCTCCCCTCCTGGAATGAGGGCCTATAATCCACCAGATCCAAAGGAAACAGGTTGCAGAGAAACATTCAAACAACCCACAAACACCAAGTGTTGCAAAAATTGCAAGCGCCCTGAACAAACCTTTTTTTACAGAATTTCTAACGATGTCACATCGCCCTACCTGCAACCAGTTTCTTTGTTAGTTGCCCTCCCATAGCATGCATTAGAATAATATTTGGTATATTTCCAATGAATATGTTCAGCAGAAGCATTTTCTTGACTGTACGTGTATTCCATGAAACACAGTCAAAGTATCCCCTTATGTGATATAAATTTTGCACCTTCTGTCATTTTGATGCTGGTCGGTCAGTCCACCGGCTGCTATTGCGGCAGTCAGGAGAACGCCGACAAGCATGTGGGAGGTCTGACCACCTTATTGAGATGCAACCAGCGGGCTGGCAGTCTTAAACGTATCAGAACTATGGCGGCGGCATGCTGCAGCCGTGGGAAAGGGCCGCAGCACATGCCGATGCCGTGCATGCACCTCCACACATGTCCGTACATCGTGTGCCATGGACCATGTTGTGCATGGCACATGGTGCACAGAGGTGAGTGGGGGCACTACATGTGGCCAACGACAGATAGGGCCCTGTTTGGGGACAGCCATATACCTTTCCTACAACCTTTTCCTGCCATGAAAATGCTGTCAGAAAGGAACATCCTAATCCTGACCGCGGTGCCTCCTCAGCACCACTACCATTGTAGGACGCTGCTCTGAATGCCGTACCGTCGGGATCTATGATCCTGGCGTAGCCAGGGGTCTTGCTTCTGACAGATTAGGGCCCGACCGCCAGTATCATTATACAGTGGTCAGACCGATATAATGTCTGCAGCCAGTCCGCCACCGACGACCTGAATATAGAAAAATAGTTATTAATGAATGTTTTTTATTAATATACAGTTGAATAGACCTTTTCGTTTTTTCCAAAACTTACTTGTATCTTGTTCAGCTAAGTTTTGTCATTTTGTTAACTTCGGCAAGCTTCTTCTTGAAACAGGTGTTTCTTTCTGTTGGAAGAGAAAAGGTAGTTTTATCTATTGTGTATAACGACGTTTTCTTTATTCATAGTTTTAACTGTTGCTGTTTTAGTATGTTTGAAGAAGTTTTTTAGATATACTTTTTGTGGTCTTTGATGTGTACTTGTTGATGGAGTTTAGTTGAAGGTTGAATAATCTGTAGAAAAGGATAAATGTTAAAAACTGTGTAAGTAACTGTTTATTCAAAATAGTTTTTTAAAGTTAATATTATTTAACTTCCTATTTTAAGTATAATTGTTACTTACTTGTAGAAGTGGATGTATGGTTGAATATTTTGCAGGCTTCTCTTTTGCAGGGAAAATGTGGCAGAGGTTCCTCCTCTTCATATGTTTGGCGTTTTTTTTAGCTATTTTTTGGTTAAATTACTGTGGCTTTTATATTGTGTGTTTAATTGGTGAAGCTTTTTTATTGGTTATAATTTTATACAGTTTTATATTATTGGTTGTTTTAGCTTCCTTTTAATTATTTTTTCATTTAAGTCCTTATTTGGAAAACGTCAATTAATGTTTTTTATGCTCGTATTCGAGATAACTTATTTTATTTATTATTATATGTATTTATTTTTAGTAAAGAAACCATATTGTTTGTAAATATAAATGTGTTGTATGGAAGTGGGATGTAAATATTTGTAATTTATAATTTGTTGATATTTTTTAAATGTATTATTTTGGTTAAGTAAAATATTATATTTTATTTATAAACTATAGTTATTATGGTCGGATATATTTTTTGTTAATTTTTTTAAATGTAGTGTTTTTTGTATTTTTTACTGCTACATATTACTTATTTTAACGATATTTATGTAGTCGATATTGTTGAATTCAATATTTTTGACATAGTCTGTGGTTAGTTATAAGTCAAGATATTTTTGTTTCATTCATTCATTCATTGCTTTATTTCGATCACAAAGGATCATAAAAGACCACAGCACAGTATACAATAAGAGGCAGACAATTGAACAAAAATAAGTATAAACATCGTATAAAAAAGTTAAGATAAAATCACATAAGTTAAAAAAACAGAATACATCATAAAGTGCTTTTCGTGGACCAAAATCACGGAGCATGTCCAAACTGTATTTAAGATCACATAGATTTGAGAAAGTGCAGTGCGACGTAAAGTGCATTTCAAACGCTTTATCCATAGTGCCTGCCAAAATCTAGATAGACCAAAAACCACAACTCTACGAGTATCAGTACACAGAATTCTCAGGACTTCTAGATAGTGGCCCCTGCCAACTAGTTTGCAAAGTGGTAATATCCATTTTTTCCTAAGAAGTTTATAGCTAGGACAAAAAAATAAAAGATGAACAATAGATTCAGGGGTAGCATCACATGCCGGACAGAGATCATCCATAAGGACATCATTTCGCCACTTTTTACTAAAAAGTTTCGTGGGTATAGTCTTATATCGAAACTGGAAGAATAATTTACAAGCCAAAGGGGGGACAATTTCATCTAGTGTTTCCTCATCATAGGGAACCGATTTAAAATTTAAAAATTCAGTAGTCAATCGGCCCTCCGCTTTAGCCAAGATTTGGCAATGATGTTACTTCCCAGAACTTTTCTTTCAGGCTCTTTCGAGATATATCTACCAAACTGTCTGGGTCAATCCAAAAGCCCTCCATCCCAAGTCTCACCAGTAACTCACTTAGTGATCTAAACCAGGGGATTGAGGTTATTGTTGGTTTCTTCAATAGCTCAAAAGGAGGCTCCCTATATGGCAAGAGTTCGTCCACAGTCCACAGCCTATGTCAAAACATGAGAAGTTTATAGCTTAGCTTATGTGCTAGCTGCCTTTGTGTGAGATCCAGGTATAATGGCAGCAGCGGGGTACTTGCAGGTAAATCTACCAGAGATCTAATAAAACGATTCTCAGTTGTGGACAAACAACTTGTCGTCCTAGTGCCCCACAGTTCGGCTCCATAAAGTGCCCCACCTAAGACTTTCGTGTTATAAATTTCCAGAGCCGGTGCAAGTTGTTTTGACAAAGTTTTCCTTTTAGTAATGTTGGCAGTCTGGTGTATAAGTTGCATTTTAACTTTCTCGATATGTGTTGCCCAATTAATTGTTGGTGTTAGGCGAATGCCTAGATAATCAAAGGCATCAACTCGCTCCAAGTTGGTACTGCCAGCTAGCACAGGTCTTTTAGTGGGGTTTGCTGCTCCTTTTCTAAAAATCATATATTTAGTTTTAGATTCATTTAGCACCAGCCCTCGCCCATCGCAGAATTTAATAAAATCATTTAAAAGCTGCTGCAATCCCTGCGGCGATTTTGAGATTAAGAGAGTGTCATCGGCAAAGAGAACGGCGGGCACTCTCTTATTGCCAATTTTTGGGGCATCACACCCATCTCTATCTAAAAAATTAACAACATCATTAATAAAAAGAATAAAAAGTGTGCGGGCTAAGACACAGCCCTGTCTTACTCCACACTGAACTGGGAACGGATCTGTGACTTGGTTATTCGGGCCCCATCTCACCTGTGCTGTGTTCGATGAATGTAATCTAATTAAAATGTCTAAAAGATTGCTTGGCATGCCCTGCTCCTTTTAAACCCTCCAGAGACTTGCACGTGGGAGAAGGTCAAAGGCAGACCGCAAATCGACAAAGGCCACATAAAGCTTTCCTTCCTTGACATGCACTTCTTTCCAGTAAATGCACAACAGGCGAAAGGTTTGGTCCAGAGTACTTGTTTTTGCTCGAAAACCAGCTTGAAGATCACTCACGATACTGGACTCTAGAATCCAGTCCTGTATACCACCCAATATTTGCTTACAAAAGATCTTCTGCAGGGAGTCTTTTAAAATAATGGGCCTATAGCTGGATGGCCTCGTTCTGTCCCCCTTTTTAGGTCTCGCTGAGCCAGCGCGCATGCGCTGCTCTGACTTTAGTAAGGGGCTTTTAAAAGTGCTCCCAAAGCGGCCACCAGCGTGCGGTTACGCGCACAAGCGCTCGCGCCTCGCTCCGCCTCTTCTAATCATTGCTGCGCGCGCATCCCTCGCGTCCTCAGCACAGAACGCGTCATCGCGATGACTTTCGCTTTCACGGCCGCGCGGCGTTACTTTTACGCCGCGCGGCGTTACTTTTACGCCGCGCGGCCAATGCTTGTTCTCCTTCTCGCTCCCCGTTCCCTCCTATTTCTTCCCTCTTCCTATCAAGCATCTCTGCATGCCCTACTCCTCTTTTCCCTCCAATGTCTTTTCGCCATTCCTAATTCACCCCCCCATATATTAATTTCCCCTCTCATCTCTCTCCTCTCTATGCGGCCAGCCGCTTGCAAAAACATAGCTGGTATTTGGGTGGGGGCAGGGCTCGCGTACAGGCTAGTTAAGCAACAACACTGCCTGCACTCCGCGTGCCCTCTCTCCTGAGCTGGAGTCTATGTCCCGGGTTGCCTGGGGTTAACATGGGCATGGCTTCAGGCGGGAATGTCTCCCGCTAAATTATTAGATACAGCGGCTCCCGGTGCCTCACAGTGGTGCTTATTATCGGCAAGCCTGCACTTCCTCCTCACCTTACCGCTGGGCCAACAGTCTTTACTCGGGCGTGGCTTTGCTCTCGGCCTGCTTCGCCTTAGGCTTCCGGGCTGGTGGTGATCTGATGTGCTGCCTTGTCCTTGGCGGGGTCTTCCCCTCACACACACTGTCCGGGCTGCGATGGTGGAATTCCGGGCTGGCTACCGACACTCTGTTCTCCCTCAGGCTCTTCTGCTGGGCTCCACTCCCGATGCCGGGCTGCACTCTTCGATCCCGGGCTGCGGCAGTGGTACTGCTGGGCTCCTCTGCCAACGAACGTCCAGCGACGGATGTTTCCCCTTCGTCACAGCTGGGCTTCCTCTTCGTCGCTGCAAAACGCCACTAGGTGTGTTTTCTCTCTCTCCAACAGTTTAGGGTCCAGAGCAGAGAGTGCTTGAGTGGCAAGAGTGGGTGGGCTTATTAAATCAGCAGTATTTCTGTTAAAATACATGCGTGGGTTATAGCTATGAGTCTGTCAGAATAGCTCATGTTTTCTAGGTACTTTTATTAGTAGCTCATCTACCCCTGCCTTTTTTTATTTGAATTCTGGGCCTTGTAGTTCTGATTTGATAATGTAATACACACAACTACATAATCCAGAATGCAAAGAAAAAAACTGGATTTGCACAAGGACCTAGGAAACCTGAAAGTGCTGCCCCAGTGGGGCTTAAAGTAAACAAGCAATGGCATAGCCAATAGGTCTCGCCTTTGGGACCTTAAAAGTGTTTAGCCATGCAACAGTTGATGTTGTTGCACCAAGGATATTGTGCTGCATAACTAAATACTTAAGGCCCCAAAGGCGAGACCTATTGGCTATGCCAATGCTTGTTATAGATGGGAACGACCTCTGCATTCTTCCATGATGGAGGAATAGGGGTACCATTAAGAATTGAGTTGGTCAAGAAATTTATATAAAGACCCCATAGTGCTGTATCCTCCTTATAAAGATCATTCGGGATCCTGTCTGGTCCCGGGGCACGGGCCAAGATACACGAGCGAATTGCAGCTTGCTTTTCTTCAATAGAGAAAGAAAGACCTCCACCCTCATTTGCAAACCCCAGGCCAAAACCCTGAGATGTCTCCTCAACTGTATCATCACTTGTCTCATAGAGAGAGCCAACATATTCTACCCAGTCTTCTGGCTGGACTGTATGTTCTAGGGTTCTCTCTTCTCCTTTTAGCCAGTATGCTGCTATACTCCAAAAGCTCTTCGAGTCTTTGGCTGACAGTGCTTTTCGTAGGGATGACCACATAGAGCCTTCCCACTCCTTCTTTGCGGATTCAATTGCTCGTTTTTATTTAGCTCTGCAGGCCACTATCTCAGTATGTACTTTTTGCTTAACTGTCTTTAAGAGCGCCTTCTTATGGAGCCTACAATTCTTATTATACCAAACACCCTGCTGGGCTGACCTCCGGTGTGTACTAGTGCTTTCCTTCTTTTGAGGATTTGGTGATTTTCCAAGTAGTTCCCTTAATTCATTGTATAGGGATTCATGTCTAGGGCCCATTATCGCCCCAACATTATCAAAAGTAAGGCTGGCTATTTCCTCCAATAGCAGACGAACCTTACTCTTGGCCATATCTAAGACCCCTGGATGAGCCTCCACCCAGACCCATTTAATTGTCTTCCGATTATTAGAGATTGTCAGGGTACCTAGGTCTGGGCAACCCCTTTTAACAGGCTTTGCAATACCCTGCTTAATTAAGGTAAGTGCTAGGGCATTATGATCACTATCAACCCTTTTAACCACTGCCATGTCTATTACTGAATGCCACAGATTGAGGGATACCAGGCAATAATCTATCCTACTTTCATAGCCTAGCCTATTGAAAGTAGGATCCCCATTTGGATCAGAGGATGTCCTTCCATTCGTGACTCTCAAATCATATTGCATCGTGAGAGCCATTAACTGGGCACCTCTCTTAGACCATCTTACTACCGGGAGATCAAGCGGTGGGATATGCCACTCTCTATCCCACTCATTGGTCAAATCTGCAGGGATTGGGGCGAGGGGTTCAAATGTACAGTTAAAATCACCCGCCACTAATACAGGCGAATTGTCTGCATAATGTGACAGGGCAAGATCTAGGATGCACAATGTATTGATTTCCTCTTGGGCCCGCAGCACTCTATTGTAGACATTAAATATCCTCATTTTTGGACCACTACAAAAAGTGAGCTCCAATGCTAAAATATCTTCAGTATCAACCTGTAAGAGTTTGACTTTGACCCCTGGGTCAATTTTCACCCATACTGCTAATCCCCCAGAGGGTCTACCCAGCTCTTTTCTTTTTGCATTAATGGCATAGGTGGAAAAGCCATTTCTGTGCGAGCATTGCAAGCTCCAGGTTTCTTGAAAGAGGATTACATCGAAGGAGTCTACAAAGGAGCACCATTCTGGGTCCCCCAGTAGCTTGGAAATCCCGGCCACATTCCATACAAGTACCCTAAACGAGTGGATTGCCGGTTCTCCCCCCTCTACACCTTCTACATCCTCCAGGGGTAGGGCAGCCACAACCCCACTACCCACCAAGGGAGCGATCTTGATATTATCTTCTGGATCAAAACCCTGGTCAACAGGTGGAGGGATTTTAATTAAAGGTGGACTAATAAGCGGCATTACCAGGGGGCTTAAAGAACCTCTTCTATTTGCAGGTGTCATCTGTACTTCAAGCAACAGCCAACTGTCCCCTCCCCATTCACCCATGTTTGATCTCAGCTGCCCTGGTGAGGCTGGCCCATAAGTTGAAAGTGGCAATCTAGTGCGAGTATCAGCATTTTGTATCAATAGAGGTCTCAAGGGGGCACCGGCTGGTGGTCTGTATCTAATGGAAATACGAGAATTTTCTGGAGGAATTATGCATGAGTCAATTGACAATAGACCAGTAATAATGCCAGCGTCATGAAAGCTAACCTCAATCATATCCCATGGTGACATCTGCATAGGGATTCTTCTAACCCATTTTAGATCATCCCCGATAATTAAGTAGCAGTGACGAATAGACTGGAACCAGTAGATAACCTTATTCTTGAGCGAGTCCTGATCTTCATAACTCCTAAAGGAAAGTTTAGGAACTTCCGTAAGATAAATCACTGAACAATTTTCCTGAACCCTTGATCTCGTGTAAACACCATCCCATACAATCCCCCTGTCTAGAATCATCCCATCTTCTTGTATATGAGTGTTACCTTCATCCAAAACAACCTCTCCTCTATCCATACCTATACCTCTGCCCTGTATGGGGCCAGGGCGATTCCTCTGAGATTGGTTAACAATAGCTTGTGAACTACATTCCCCAGTGGTGTATAATGTTGGCTCAATGTACCCTGGTCGCTTGGGGTCTCGGGTTTTTCTTGCATTGGCCTGGCTACATACTGCAGCCCCAGAGGCTGCCCTACGCATTTGTGGTGGCATTTGTGGTGGCATTGTTTCTGGAGCCAGTAACTTCCCAACATTGGCCCTCTCCAGCAAATCAGTAACCTTGGGGCCGATTCACAGAACTAATCTTAGACAAAATCCTAAACTTACTACTTTTGGTATTCACAGAAGGCACTTACGATTTATGGTATTCACAGAAATCACTTATGACTACTAACTTTACGTCCGCACTCGGGCCGGAATTTCCGCACCCGGAGCGGAATCTCCGCCTCCGGGCCAGAATCTCCACCTTCGGGCCGGAGGCGGAATCACCACCTCTGGGCCGGAATCTCCACCTGCGGGCCAGAATCTCCACCTCCGGGCCGGAATACCCGCATTTGGGTCTGATGATCATT
Organism: Calotriton arnoldi; assembly: GCA_963921515.1. NCBI lineage: Eukaryota > Metazoa > Chordata > Amphibia > Caudata > Salamandridae > Calotriton > Calotriton arnoldi. The sequence goes on along the minus strand of CAWUFW010001335.1, from coordinate 2,277,348 downwards.
TCAAGTGCCTACCATCCCCCACCATGCTCCAGCTGAAGTCAATTAACACTAACTGCAAGACCAGCACCACAAACCACATAAAAGCAGCACACATTCAAGGAACAAGTTTGGCCACAGAGAGTTCCTGTTCTCATTTGCTGTTCATCGCTACAGGAAAATGTACAAATGAGGAGGAAGAAGAACTTCACAACTGAGGAGCCCACCATGATTGTGGAGTTCATTGTGAGGCACCACAAACGCCTATATGGTCTCCCACCTTACTGCAGCAGTGGCACACAGAAGGCAGCTCTATGGCAGCATTTAGCCACTGCTGTCACAGCATTGGGGGAGGAGAGGCACACAGTCCAGGACATCAAGAAGAAGTGGCAGGACGAAAAGCAGAGGGTGAAGGAGAAGTACTCCAGGATTGAGTTGAACAGGATTCTCCCTGCCCCACACTCTGGAACCCACCTACGTCTCACCCCACTTGAGGAGGATATCCTCACTACAATCCACCCCCACATGCTCCATGGGCTGCTTGTGAGTGATTTTCGCAACATGGTACCAGGTAAATGGGATGACAAGAACAAGTATACAAAATGAATGTCTGTGTTGCACTGCCATTGTGAGTAAGGAAGTTGTCCAAAGTTCATATAAAAATATAGTCAGTCAGAGGCTCATGTGTTTCACTCTGTATGTTGCACCACAAGTCCCAGAATCCTTTGTATCAGAAATGGCAAATCCCTCTCCCACTATTTAAAACATGGGCCCAGTACTGCTGCCGTATATACCTAACACTGTTAAGTAGCAATTGTCAAAGTGCCCCTTCCACTTATCCAGACGCGGCTGGGTCAGTCAAGAACGTAAGGGGGTGGGGGGTGCGGTGCAGAGGAAAATCCACAGACAACGGAATAGGGAAAATAAATACAAATTATCCTAAAAGTAACTCACCTTGTACCTGCCAAAATCACAAAGCAGGAGGTGAGAGAATCCTTATTTTAAAAACATTTCATTCCCATACTTCGTTGTCTATTTCCCACCCTGCCACGCCATTACATCCCCAACGCCCCACTGCTCCTACCTGCACCAGCCGTGGCAGTACTTCACAATACTGTCAGCATGCAGAAGATATGAGGAAATGTCTGACAAGTTCCACCTGTACATTTTCCATTTGTTGACTTTTCTCTGGTGACCCTTTGGAATGACTCCGTCGCAAAAAAATGGAGATCAGAAAGGACCTTGAGATAGGCTGGATTGGCATGAGAGCAGCAGGTCACAGAGTCAAGTTCCTCCTCCCAATCACATACCATCTCCAAGATGACTTCTGGAGGGAAACGGTATCTGGCCCTGACATCTTGGCTGGACATCCCAAATAGGTTGATAATTTGTCTGAAGATCCTCTCTACTCTCCTCCTCCTCCTCAAGTCTTCTTGCCGCATGGCAAGGGGCAGAGAAACAAACACATTCAGCGACATGTTGAAAGAGAATGTGTGTGTCTGCTCTGCTTTCATATGTGCTGCAGGGCTGGGATTGGCTGCATGTGTCAGCTGATACATGGTGGGGGATGGTAGGCACTTGGACAGGTGTTTAGCATTGAGGGTAATGCTCAAACGGCCAAAATGTGGGTATTCCTGCCCAGAGGCGGAGATTCCGGCCCGGAGGTGGAGATTCCGGCCCGGAGGCAGAAATTCCGGCCCGAGTGCGGACGTAAAGTTAGTAGTCGTAAGTGATTTCTGTGAATACCATAATTCGTAAGTGCCTTCTATTAAAACCAAAAGTAAGAAGGTTTAGGATTTTGTCTCAGATTAGTTCTGTGAATCGGCCCCCTTGACTCTAAGTAAAATTACCTCATCCCTCAAGTTTTCAATGAGATCTTATAGTGACTGAAATTCACCAACAGTGATTTTACATGCCCCTGCAAGGTCATCACCTCTACATCCTCAATTTCAAGGACCTCGAATCTATTTTGACATGTGATGTTAACATTCGATGTTGTACTGTGCATTTTCTTTTCATCACTTCCAGATTGACTTACTGCTGCACTCGATTCTACTCCCGGGGGTCCAGTGTCTAAGGTCTTACTACGCCTTTTGCTATGTTTTTTAAACATTAGTGGAATATGCTTGGCCGATTTTTTTAACAGGGGGTGGTTCAGGAGAAGTATTATTCATAGAGCCAAGAACGTTTGTAATGCTAGTGGGACTACCACATGGGGACGGGGGGCTTGGACAGGCAGAGTTAACTATATCCTGGCATTCTGTTAAGATAGTCTCAATCCTATCAATTGTTTCATGGCAGGACACACTAGAAGGCCTCTTATTTTGCAATTGCTGCCCCTGTGCCTTTCTTTTGCCCATTTCTTAATCTCAGCTCCACAACTTGTCAAAAAACTAGCAGGTCTACTGACAAGGTGGTTCTAGCCAAGAGCAGGCCCCCCACCCCACCCAAATGCTAAAAATAGCAAAGTCAAGAGACAAAAGAAGTCTGGGACAACGATGGACACAGTATAGAGATATTGTCCAAATGTTCATAAAATGCAACACAAAGTCATGAATGCTTCGAGTCAATGGTGCCGATCACTTACAGTTCCGCAGTGTCGTCCGTGACAGTCAAGGGAGGGGCCCCACCTCTTCCTGCCTCTGACGGGCGCAGACGTTTTGCCCGGGTGCGGCCGGGGCACACCCGCGCGCGTACCGCGCAGCGGGGGACCAGTGCTGCTTTTAAGTGCCTCCGGGCGCTTCCGGTCACGCGGTGGTGCCTCCTGGCGCAGTGGGTTGTGGGGGCTGAAGTCCCCAGGCAGGCAGCGGTAGCGGTGGCAAAATAGTGCGGGCTCCCGTGCAGCGGGGGACCCGCGCTTCTTTTAAGCGCCCCCTGGGCGCTTCCGGTCACGCGGTGGCGCCTCCTGGCGCAGTGGGTTGTGGGGGCTGAAGTCCCCAGGCAGGCAGCGGTAGCGGTGGCAAAAGTGTGCGGGCTCTCGTGCAGCGGAGGACCCGCACTGCTTTTAAGCACCTCCGGGCGCTTCCGGTCACGCGGTGGCGCCTCCTGGCGCAGTGGGTTGTGGAGGCTGAAGTCCCCAGGCAGGCAGCGGTAGCGGTGGCAAAAGTGTGCGGGCTCTCGTGCAGCGGAGGACCCGCACTGCTTTTAAGCACCTCCGGGCGCTTCCGGTCACGCGGTGGCGCCTCCTGGCGCAGTGGGTTGTGGGCCTGAAGTCCCCAGGCAGGCAGCGGTAGCGGTGGCAAAAGTGTGCAGGCTTTGTTTCAGATATTTTTGTTTTCAATATATGTTAGATTAGATATTTGTGACGTCGATATTTTTTTTGCATGATATTAGTGACTTTTTAAATTAAGTATAGGATCTTGATATTTTTGTTAATGATATTAAAGTTTCGATAATTCTGTGAGTCGACATTTGTTGTCTCGATATTATGCCAGTGAACCGTGACAATGTATCCAGGTTTTCACACAGGTTTGATCAACATGCATGTCAGAAGCCCTGAAATCCAGGGTGAAGGTACATATAAAAAGTGCCCGCAGTTAAATTGAATAAAAACATGCAACCAAATAGTGTAGAAGAAACAACTGCATTAGAGTTTTGTTTATCATCAAGTTACATTAGTTTGGCAAGTCTAACTGGGCATGAAGGAATAATATATACATTCTTTCTACTCTATAAGATGTTTTTAAGTCCTTTGTTCACCAGAAAAGAGCTGCCTAGTTCTTTCTAGTTACATAAACTGTTTAGTAGATGCTTAGGAGAGCCAACAGCAACCATCAACTCAAATGTGATCCAGGCAATCCTTCTGACTGACCAGCATTTGAAGCTGGATTTTCAAAGATAGAGTTGGTAGATGCATTGGAGATTGTAAATATTAAAGACGAGCAGCCTAGAAGAGTTGCAGTAAGATATAGCCCTGCTCACAGTGTGGTTAATGTGAGATACTATACCTCCTTTGCATGTTTTCTCCTGCTTTCTTTCAATTTGTGACTTTGGATTTTTGACCTATGCTCTGGATTGTCACTTGCCAACCAGGTCAAACCCCAGGCCCCCTCTAAAAATGGTATGGTGGGATGGGGCTGAGTGGTGGTGGTTAGTATTGATGCCCTCCCTTACAGCTCTGAAGGCTGGGTTCGTTTAGTGGATCACTTTTTTTGCCATGGAGTAGTGGACTCGCCTTGGGCTACCAGTTTCAGATACAGGACACATATAAGAGGAATTGGATTCACCGGGATACCTGGTGTAGCAGCTGTGGAAGTGGTGGTGGAAAAACTCCTTCCCAGCCCTACGTGATATCAAGATGGCAGGCGCAAGAATGAAGCTTTGCATTTCAGAATGTTGCTGCTGGTGTGAGTGGGATGTTACCTCCCCAGAGCGTGAGCTCTACGAGGCCACTGTGGAACAGAGCAGAACCCTCCACAGTCTCTGGTGAACTTTGATGAACTGGCAGCAACGTATTTTCTAGGCATCTGTGCGTGATGATAGGCATCAGTGAGCAAGCATAGAGAGGAAAGGAGCCCTGAAACAGCAGTACAACCTATGGGCCCAAAAGAGGGCCCAGCACCACAGAATGACATCGGAGCAATTTGCAAGTGCAAGATGGCTTTAAGATGCAGTAAAGTTGAAAACACTATTTTTGTTTCAATTGAGAAATAAATAAATTGCTGAAGGAAGACACTGTAGGGGAGGCTTCTATTAGAGATCTGGCTAAGAGACAGAGAGACGATGGGGCCCTGGATATCATTATTAAGAAACTTCACAAGATGGACAAATCAGTGGCAGCTAAGGAAGCACAACTTGTTAAAATGCAGCCCAGGGTTGCTGGTGGGAAGGCAGCTATGAAAATAGTAGCCCGGTGTGAGGAAATGGGGCGTATTATATAGTGTGGTTGTATGACCTCACCGTGTAATACACTACCATCCCCCTAGGACCAGTCAGAATTTGTTTGTTAAACCCTTAGCTCAACCCTGGGTAGCTCAGCAGTCAGGTGTACGAAAATAAACAAGAGTGGAGCCTTTAAACAGCACCAACTCAATTGAAGAAGAAATACACAGGACACTCAAGCAATCTGACACAAATTTATAAAAATAGTTTAGATTTTATATAATTTTTGACAGCAAAATGAGAAAGATCCACCACAGGGTTCTGGAGATGCAGAATTTACAAAGTATAGTAAAGCAACACTTTTAACCGCGAACAAGCATTAGCAAATTCAACAAATTTGACACAAACGTTTTCAAGAAAATCTTTGGTAAATACCAATGCGGTTACTTAGAACCAACCAACGCAGACTGCTCTGATCCTAATAACTTCAGACCCATTTCCAACATCCCTACTCTTGCAAAGCTCTTAGAAAAATGCGTCCAGATCCAACTCTGCAATCACATAGACAACTATCAACTCCTTGATCAACACCAGTCAGGATTCCATCAAGGTCACAGCACTGAATCTGCACTTACCCATGTCGTTGATGACATACTAAAAATGCTGGATCGAAATGAATCATGCCTTCTGATACTACTTGATGTATCGGCCGCCTTTGACATGGTCAAACATGATGGTCTGTTGAAACTATAGGAACAAAGGATGGGCCTATCAGGGGTCGTATTGCGATGGTTTTCCTCATTCCTCCAAAACAGATCCCAGATAGTCAAAATGAACAAATCTCTATCTAAGTCCCACGCGATCTCTCTAGGTGTTCCACAGGGATCTTCTCTCTCCCCCATTCTTTTAAATTTATTCCTGGAACCACTAGCAGACCACTTAAAATCTGCTAACATCCATTATCATATGTATGCTGATGATACTCAGCTGTATCTCAAAATCGCCTCCTCAGAGGACATTATATCCCTCAACGTCATCTTACAAAACACACATCTCTGGCTCACGGATAATCATCTCAAACTTAACGCTGCCAAAACCGAATTCCTTCTCATCTCACCGCCAAATAACACCCCCAAGATCGAGCCCTGGTTGAAACAGCTTAAAGCCCTTAACTGCTCCCCTCACATCATAGACTCTGGTAGATCCTTGGGTATTACATTAGACAAACACCTGAATATGCAGGAACACATTAATGCTGCCACCAAAGGAGTGAATTACCAACTGAGCATTCTGCGGAAACTTAAACCCTACCCTCCACATGAAGATCTAAAACAAGCAGTCCAAGCTCTTGTATTGCCCAGACTAGACTATGGTAGTGCCACACTATGTGGCTTACCTCGATACAAGTTGGCTCCTCTAAGAGCCTCCCTCAATGCGGCAGCCAGACTCGTCTCTGGAACAAAAAGAAATACACACATCTCCCCGGTCCTAAAATCCCTGAACTGGCTGGGAAACAGCCATTACATCGCATGCGTAACAACGCATGCGATTATAACGCAGTCGTTACAACGACCGCGTTGTTACATCGCAGTACCATTACAACGCAAGTCATTACAACGACTTGCTGTAGGAGGCGCTCTAAGCTAAGGAATAGTATAATTTACTATTCCAACACCTTCCCTACTGTTGCACACACTGGAGTTGGAATAGTAAATTATACTATTCCAACATCCAGCGACCCCTACAGCAAGTCGTTGTAACGACTTGCGTTGTAATGGTACTGCGATGTAATAACTCGGTCGTTGTAACGACCGCGTTGTAATCGCATGCGTTGTAAACGCATGCGATGTACAGGTATATATTCGAACTGGCTACCATATGAAGCAAGAATCCAATTAAAAATTGCATGCTTGACACATAAAGCACTACATTTCAATACCCCCAGATACCTGGCTCAAAAGCTAGAAAAATCAGGGGGCTGCAGACCCTCGTGAAGTGTGCATACCCTGCTTCTGAAACCCCAACGAACCCACAAAAAGAAAACGGGCGCCAGAGCTTTCTCAGTTGTCGCACCTGAGATATGGAACTCTCTACCACCGGATGTTCGCCTAATCTCCTCCACCGCCGCCTTCAAAAAAGAAGCAAAATCTTTTTTACCCTAAGAGAATTTATCTGTGCCTTTGGAAATGTAACCATAATAACTTCTCTATGACGATTGACCACCTTATTACCGACTATAATTGAGATCAAGCTTTTTACTTTATGTATCTACATATATGTTTGTCATGCACATCTGTATCTTTTGTTTACCAGTCCAATTGATACCCCACTCCTCGTCATGTAAAGCACTCTGATACCCAATAGGGTCATGTTCGCGCAATACAAAACTTTATAAATAAAATAAATTAGAGTTATTTTAGGTGAACAACTCCAGCAGGGAGCCAGTCAGGGGGATCAGCAAGGTCCACAGAAACAGTTGCCTCTCCAAGAAAAGCAGTCTTCAGTTTAGTACCAGCGTCAGTGACTCCTTGCCTTTGACTTCTGTGGAGTGGGCCCCATGCAAAGGATACAAGATGCTGAAGATGCTCAAGGATGCTGAAGATGCTGTACATCAACGGAGGTCTTCCTGGGACCACTCATTGGTCCCTTGGCTTGGTGAGGCAATCCCGGCCCTTGTTGTTGTTGTCCCTCAAAGTCCTCTTGCGATTGGCAGAAGTCCAGTTGCCACTGGGTTGCCAGTCACCCAGTACAGCGGTTTCAGCGTTTTTCTGCTTTTGGCTGTAATTTCCCTTCTTGGTGACCTAGCTGCACCCCGACAACTCTCCTGGGTGCAGCAGACTCGAGGGCAACTTTTTAGTATCGGGGCCTGGTCCCATGGCCTGCACGGCAGAGAGGAGTGGCAGTTCAGGAGTCTAAGCTACCAACTTGCTCCAGCAGGCTTTTTCAGCTGTTATGGCCCTGTGCTACAAATAGGACGTCAGCCAACTGACCCTTGGAGTCTCTTGCTTCGGCCGGGACAGGAGTTGACTTCTCCATGAGCAGGAATCAACAGGCACAGACGTTCTTCCTTTGCTAGCCACCAGGTACAGCAGGTGCAGTCCACGTTGGTGCAGCCTCTCTTGTTTTGAAGCAGGACAGTCCTTCTTCGGTCCTCTTCTCCTATCCAGCGAGATCTGGGTGCCTGGGATGCACTTTTTTATGCCCAGAAATGCCCTCCAGGGAGGTCACGGTCACTAGCCAATGGGCTACCTTGTTCCCTCCCTCCTGATGACTACTTCCTCTGAAGTGGGGCATCTAGCTATCTCAGAAGGTTTCATTCTGCCGACTCTCAAGATGCAGAACCCCTCTCTCCGCATGTAGAGCTCCCTAGCCCAACCCAGAGGTGTGGCTACCCAGGGGGCTACATGCCCCCTGAAAAACTGGTTTGACAACTGGCTTCCCCTCTTTTCCCCGAGTGCCAGCCTGTCTACCTAAACAATAGAGCAGTCCTTTTACCAAGTGTTTGCCATTTGCCCTTCAAAGGAGACCTCCCCTTTGAAGTTCGCCTTTTGGGCCAACACCTGTGTGGCTTCCTGCCAGGAAGGGGTAACACCTCTCCCCCATGCAGACTTCTATTGTGTCCTTTTCTGGGAGTCATTTACACATCTCCCAAGGAGGGCAGAAAGCTGTCTCAGTGTCAGATCCCATGTGCAACCATGAACTAGCACAGGAGCCTTTGGCTAACAAAGTGGTGCTGTATTTTGCACGGCAGGGCTCTATTGTGAATACTGTCTGATCCAGAATCGTGCAGGTTCTGTCTTATTTTCACTGAAATGACATAAGCTTGAATTTTATTTGTTTTATAGTGCACCCATATAAGTTGCAATAAGGAATCCTTATTTAGGCCCTCATGATGTCGGGCGTGCGCCCAACACCGTTTCGAGGAGGCAACCGCCCGACCATAGATCGCCGGTTCTGCATACCGAATTAGGATGTGACCGCACATGGTGCGGTCGTAAGCTTCCATTTTACAATGGAAGATTGTGCGGCGGGCCGAAACCGCACGCAGCACAAGCTCCCATTGTAAAATGGAAGTTTTTGCACATCCCTGCACCGTGTGGCAGGCACTTTACGGAGGATCATAGATCGGCGGTTCCGCATTCCGAATTAGGATGTGACTGCACATGGTGCGGTCGTAAACTTCCATTTTACAATTGGAGATTGTGCGGCGGGCCGAAACCGCATGCAGCACAAGCTCCCATTGTAAAATAGAAGTTTTTGCACATCCCTGCACCGTGTGGCAGGCACCTTACGGTGGACCATAGGTCGGCAGTTCCGAATACCGAATTAGGATGTGACCGCACATGGTGCGGTCGTAAACTTCAATTTTACAATGGGAGCTTGTGCGGCGGGCCAAAACCGCTGCAGCACAAGCTCCCATTGTAAAATGGAAGTTTTTGCACATCCCTGCTCCATGCGCCTGGCACCTTAGGGTGCAGGGATGTGAAGGGGGCACCATGGGTGCACCCCAGGGCCTTGACTGTAGGGCCAGGGGAGAAGAGGGCCTGGCTCTCTGACAGCTTTTTCATGTCGTAAAGGCCGACATGGGAAGGCTGCCGGAAACCGACATCATAATCCCGACGGCGGAAACGCCATCTTTAAGGGATTATGAGTGGCTTCTGACTGGCCGACAGGCTCCTTGAGCCCATCGGAACCCAGTAGGTTTTCCCAGCCAGTTTACACTCCGACCGCTGACATTATAATTCAGCGGTCGGAGGCTTACCGACCGACATCTTAATTAGGCCCTAAGTCCACAGACCCAGACATCATGCCCAATCTGATCTATTGGCATGGTATTTATTTAGTATGTATTTAGGGGCCCATTACGATGACGGACGGAAAAGGCCTCCGACCGGCATGGAATCGGGAAAAATGCTACCCGCATGACCCGCGGCATTTCCGTCGGTCAAATTACGATGCAATGTACGCAAAATCAGACCGCGGCGGAAGGATGCCATAAAAGACCGTCCACCACGGTCGGAGAAACTGCAAATCCGAACGCGTCGGACGGGGAAAGCTGTTAAAAGGCTTGAAAAGGCCGCCCCGGCCGCGGCATGACCGCACAGCCAAATACGATGAGAATGCGGAGCTGGCGTCCGACCGCCGCGCACGCCCATAGGCAAAATGAATGGCGGACGGAACCAACTTCACAACAATGCCCGAAGTATGCCTGTACCCCCTGCCGCCCACTATCACAACACACACGCCACAATGATACACCCCAACTTGCACCTGGGAAGGAAAGCCATGCGCAGCATGGAAGAGACATCTGGAGGCCATCACCCATGTGGACACACCCACAGACCACAGAATAAAACCAACCCCATCCTGGACCAGCATCCTTTGCATACCACAAGCAGAGACAGAGAGACAGGACACCATTGACTCACACTGCACAACATCACACCCACCTATCTCCACACAACACCACTTTCACCCACACACCTCACACACTACACATATCGCCAACATTACCTTGCACCCTGCACCCCTCATCCATCTGCACCATGCCCCACAAGAAAATGCCCAACTTCACCGACTCAGAACTGAAAGTGATGGTAGACGAGACAATCAGGGCAGAACCACATTTGTATGGGCACCTGGTCCAACACACCCCAAGTGCGCGCAAGAATCAGATGTGGGCAAGGATCCACAGCAAAGTCAATGCTGTAGGGACCACCCTACGCACTGTGCGTGACATCAGGAAGTGGTGGTGCGACCTCAAGGGCCGGGACAAGAATCCGGCCCAGAGGAACCACGCGGCGGCCCAGAGTACTGGTGGCGGCCCTCCCATTCCACCACTAACCGTAACCGAATGGGAGGAAAAGGTGCCTGCCAAAATGCATCCAGAGGGTCTCACATGAATCGAGGGGGGACTGGAGGCTGGTAAGTACCAACAAAAAGATCACATCACAATACACCGTTGTGCACAACAAGTGAGCTCCAATCGCCCGCCCACATCAAACTCATGTGGAATGCACGCTTACAATATGAATGAGTCACAAGGACAACATTTCCTTAATAAGTTCAACCTCACAGGTAGGTGGTCAGCTCATGCACCCTGGCCTCCCTCCCAAATAGCATGGCTCACCCTCCCCACCCCACAGCCATGTGGCAGCTAACACCGTCAACAGTGCCTCCCAACAGGTAGCAAGCCATCTCACTGGGGAGGGGAATGACGATCCCTGACAGCAACACCACAACTCCCACAAGGCCCTCTGTCTCCCCTCCCAAACAGCATGGAGCCAAATGAGCCCTACATCCCACACTTCGTAGCCAACTCTGGAAACCCCCATAAGTTTCTAGGCCATGCACATACAGAGAAATCCATCCAGAGGCCACATGATTCACAGTGTCATTGATGAAGGAACATGCAACTGAAAAGCAGAATACAAGCACGCGACCACAAAAAGCCAATGTGCAAGTCCCATTGCCTCAAAGCAGAAAAACCCGGGTGTGGATAACCAGAAATGAACCAGTATGCTCGAGTGGTGAAATAAGGAGTTTATTAACAAACACTCCACTATTAGGCAGATATAAGCGGTGAAAAAGTCCCTTCCGTCTTGTCGTCAGATGTAGGGCACAGCCTGTGACTGGTTCCTCCTTTTCTTCCTCACTCTCTCTTTGGGATCTGGGCGGCGGAGAACCATATGTGGCAAAGAAAACAAAGAAAATAAATATGGGTTTCACCACAGACTCTTGAGTCACTAGCAGCCTTTAGGGAAAGGAGTGAGGAAAAATCACCTCGACCGCCACCAAATGATCGTGAACCCCAGTCTGGACTCTCTGAGCGAGTGGGGTAGCCTTTATGACCCTCCGTCCTCCCCACGCTTACAAAGCGGAGTGCTCGCAGTCGCGCCCCCTTTGGAGAACCAACCTCGTACGCGGGCACGTACCTCTGGGAGCCACACTCCTCCAGGAGTGTGGCCGGCTTGTCCGCAGTACCGGATGGGGTCTGGCTCCCGTTCACGAGGCTCTTTGGATTTTCTCCGGTGTTCTCTTCTCGTCGGCTCCTGAAGGGGCGACGGTCGCTTCTTCTCCCCTGAGAGTCTTCCAGGACGCGGTCAGGTTTCCTCCGGAGTCTGTACTTCTGTGGTCCATGATGACGATGCTCCTCCCCTCCTGGGTGGTGTTTAAATGGGCCGCTTCTTCCGGATACCAAGCCCTGATAGGATCATGTGATGGAGTCAGCTGGGCCGGGGATTCCGGGCAGTGCTCATAGTTAAAGGGGACGTGACAGTCCTTCAGGGAGGAATCCCACGGTGACTGAAAACAAAGGACAGGAGACACATAAGGAGGAAACTGGTCAGTAGCGTCCTCGTCCTCATGATCCTGGATAGACCCGACGTAACACATCTCCCACCTAGACAGTTCACGAACGGGGAACTGACCGACACGGAATAGGAAGTCAGCGTTCGCATTGAGCCTGCCCTTGCGGTCCTGACTTCAAAAGTAAAGGGCTGGAGGGAGAGGAACCACCTCAGGACTCGGGCATTGTTCCTTTGTTGCGGCTTAACCACTGAAGGGGAGCATGATCCGTGTACAGGATAAATGGGGATCCTTCAAGGTAATACTGCATCTTTTCCACCGCCCATTTGACCGCCAGACACTCCTTCTCAATGACAGGGTAATTCTTCTCCCTGGGGAACAGTTTGCGACTGATAAAGGCGATAGGCTGTTCAACACCGTCCTCAGACGTTTGGGATAGGACGGCACCCAGACCTGTGTCAGAGGCATCGGTTTGGAGGATGAAAGGCTTTTTAAAATTGGGGGATACTAAAACAGGACTGGAAGTAATGGCTTGTTTCAGGTCATGAAAGGCCTGAACGGCTGACAAGGGGGGTGATAGGAGATCTCTTTCCCTAACGTCTTTCCGTAGGAGATCGGTCAGAGGGGAGGCTATCTGGTAGTAATGAGGAATGAAGCGGCGATAGTACCCAAGTAACCCCAGGAATGCCCTGACACCCTTCTTGGTTGTGGGGAAGGTGGTGTTGGCGATGGCCCTTATCTTGTCATATTGGGGTTCTATTAAGCCGTTCCCCAAGAGATACCCCAAATAGCGGACTTTATGATAGGCCACCCTGGACTTTTTGGAGTTGATATGCAACCCGGCTTCTTGAAGGGCCTGAAATACCTTCCGACAATGGGAGAGATGTTGTTCCCAATCTGGACTGTATATTACGATGTCATCGAGGTACGCAGATGCGTACCCACGATGGTCTCGTAATACCACATCCATAAGGCGTTGAAAAGTAGCCGGGGCGCGATGAAGGCCAAAGGGAAGAACAGTGAACTCATAGAGGCCAGAGGGAGTGGAAAAGGCCGTTTTGGGCTGGTCTTGTGGGGAAAGGGGAACCTGCCAGTATCCCTTGGTTAGATCTAATGTGGTTATGTACTGGGCTTCCCCAAGTTGTTCAATTAGCTCGTCTACCCGAGGCAAGGGATAGGAATCAAACTGGGTAATAGAATTCAGGGCTCTGAAATCTATGCAAAATCTCACCGACCCGTCTGGTTTAGGCACGAGTACCACGGGTGAGGACCAGTTGCTTTTAGAGGGGCGTATGATTCCCGCTGCGAGCATACTCTGTATTTCGTCCTCAATGGCCTTTCGACGTGCTGCGGGAATTCGATAAGGCCGTTGTCTTATGGCTTTCCCTGGCAGAGAAGGGATGGTATGTTCTATCAGGTCGGTCCGTCCGGGGCTATCAGAAAAGATAGGAGAAAAAGAGGAGAGCAGGACCTCCAACTTTTCCCTTTGTGTTTCGGTCAGGGTTTCGTTTATGTCCAGTTGGGGAAGGGTAGATGTCGTCTTTTCGGGTTTTGGGTCTACCATTAGGGTGGCTTTGGGTGATGGTCCCAACCATTTTTTTAGCAGGTTAATGTGAAATATCTGGGTTTTGTTTTTACGAAGGCGGAGACGGTAGGTTGTCAGACCTATTTTGTCAATTATTTCATATGGGCCTTTCCATTCTGCTCTGGCTTTAGGCAGGGAGGATGGTAAAAGGACTAGTACCCAATCATGCACCTGCAGATGTCGCCACCTCTTGCCCTTGTCGTAAAACACTTGCTGTCGCCTCTGAGCCTTCTCAAGGTTATCACGGGCGAACTCTCGCAATTTGGACAACCGAGTTTTTAACTTCTCGGAATAGTCAAGGAAGGGTTGGTTCTCTTCCGGTCTTTCTCTTTCCCAAGCCTCCTTGGTCATCTCCAAGAGATTACGGGGCTGTCTCCCGTACAAGAGTTTGAACGGTGAACACCCTTGGCTGCTCTGTTTTTGACAGCGAATAACAAATAAGGCCAAGGGCAGTAACGCATCCCAGTCTTTTCCCTCTGCTGACATCATTTTTTTTAGAGTCAGCTTGATCGTGCCATTATACCGTTCGCACAACCCGTCTGTTTGGGGGGGTACACTGATGTTTTTATTTGAGTGATGTCCAAAGATTTACACACCTGACCCATCAGACGTGACACGAACGGCGTGCCCTAATCCGTGAGGATCTCCCTTGGGGAACCCCACACGTGAGAAGAGTTCTATCAGTTTCTCACAGATGGTAGAGGTATTAGGGGTCCGTAAGGGAAAGGCCTCTGGATACCTTGTGGCATAATCGATGAGGACAAGGGCGTACTGATTGCCTTTCCGTGATCTAGGTAGGGGTCCTTTGAGGTCCATGCCTACACGTTCAAATGGCTTCCCTATGATTGGTAGGGGTTGTAAGGGTACAGCCGGGGGACGGTATGGATTCTTCTTTTGGCATATTTCGCATTCTTTACAGTATTTCTCAATGTGGGCATGTATACCAGGCCAATAGAAATGTTCCAGAATGTTCTGGCTGGTTTTTTGGGTCCCAGTATGGCCGGCCAGCAGATGGCTGTGTGCAAAAAACATGACCTGCTCTCTGAAACTCTGTGGGACAAGCAGCTGTTTGGGAGACGTTGGGGTTCCTTTCCTATAAAGGAGGTCTTGCTCTATGAAGAAGGAGGGATAGGTGGTGGAAGGAACGGATGCCTGCTGCCAAGCCACTTGAATAGCAGGGTCATTTTTCTGGGCATACCGAAAGTTCTTATCCCCCTCCCAAGGAGCCTGGGTTAGGAAAGCGGGAGAGGTGTTTGATCTCCCCTTTGTTTTCTCTCTAAGGAGTCTCATGAACTCCGGATGATCGGTACCTAATATCAGCCTCTCGGGTAGATTGGGCAATACCCCTACGGTGACCTGTAGGATCCTCCCATCCGGCAATCTTACATTCACTTGGGCTGCTGGGTAGGTCTTAACGTCCCCATGCACACACCTGATGGGTATGTGTCGGTGTTCTATTAGATTTTCTGGTCTAACTAGGGAGCTTTGAATTACCGACTGCCTACACCCTGAATCTAGGAGCGTTTTCACACAAATCCCCTCGATGACTAAACTTACATAAAATCCGGTACCCAGTTCCTCAGTATACAGGACATGTCTCGGGAGGTAACTGACATCCATAGGTTCTTCGGTGTTCCTTTTCTGGGGACAAGAACGGGCTATGTGACCCCAGGTACCACAGTCAAAGCATTGGGGCCCTTTCACCGGTATGAATTCGGGTTTTGGGGGGCGAGTTTTTGTGTTGTCTACCGGGGTTCTGCTGAATTTCTTTTCCGTTTTCCCAGGCCCAGGGCGTTGGTTTTTCTCTGCCTCCCAAGGAGATGGTCTAGGTTGGGCTCTGGAGTAGGTGGTAGCCATTTCCACAGCTTGCTCCACAGAGAGGTTCTTATGTTATTTGAGCCATCTCTGTGTAGGGAAGGGTAGGGCCTCCAAGAACTGTTCGAGATAAATCAATGACATTATCTCCTCTTTTGTTCGTTCCTGAGGTTTTAACCATTTATCTGCAGCCGTTTTTAGTTTATGGAACAATGTTTTCGGGGTATCTCCGGGGCTTCCTTTCTCTTTCCGAAAGCGTACTCTATACGCTTCCGCGTCCAGCCCAAGGTGATCCAAAATGATGTCCTTTATTACATTGTAGGAGGAGGTACCTGTAGGATTGGCTGCCTGATATGCGGCCTGAGCCTCGCCGGTCAGCAGGGGAGCCAGAAAGAAAGGCCACTTATGTTCTGGCCATCCGGACGCTCTGGCGGCCCGTTTGAAGTTAAGAAGGAACGTGTCCGGGTCCTCGCCCGCGGCTTACTTCTGTAGGGATATGGTAGGAAAGTTGGACTGGTTCATTTCTGGTTCACGAGGCTCTTCGGATTTTCTCCGCTGTGTCTCCGGCGTTCTCTTCTCGTCGGCTCCTGAAGGGGCGACGGTCGCTTCTTCTCCTCCCCCGAGAGTCTTCCAGGACGCGGTCAGGTTTCCTCCGGAGTCTGTACTTCCGTGGTCCATGATGACGACGCTCCTCCCCTCCTGGGTGGTGTTTAAATGGGCCGCTTCTTCTGGATACCAAGCCCTGATAGGAGCATGTGATGGAGTCAGCTGGGCGGGGGATTCCGGGCAGTGCTCATAGTTAAAGGGGACGTGACAGTCCTTCAGGGAGGAATCCCACGGTGACTGAAAACAAAGGACAGGAGACACATAAGGAGGAAACTGGTCAGTAGCGTCCTCGTCCTCATGATCCTGGATAGACCCGACGTGACACCGGGTCAACACAACACATGCATGGATACTCTGTCAAACCACACAAAACCACAGGAGGCAAGCACAAAAAAGCACCACACAGAGCATGAAGTAGCAGCAGAGTAGTCAGATACACATAGAAAAGACACTAATGTCCAAGCATTAACTGAATCGGATGAGCAAGAAGTCAGTACCAGAGGACATGTCCTCGGAAATACAACATCGGGACATAAGAAATTGGCCCTTTAGCCATGTCACATCGCTAACGAGCAATGTAGGTACCCAGGGCTTTAAGTGGGATGAAAAAACTGGGGTGGTCCCTCAAAGGAGCCTGGCCAATGTAAGTACCCCACTAGCATTTTCCTGTCACTGCCATTGCACCCAGATATATGAGACAACAAGGAACATGAAACCTACTACAACTCCGGACTACTGGCCTTGGCAATGTTTGTCTGTTGCATAAGATGAGGAAGCAGCAACCATGGCTTGCATCTAACATTGGTAAATCTTCCACTCTAAACCCTGATGACACCACGACGATGTTGCTGCACATGAGTCTCCAAAGGAGTGATTTCCAGAGACAACATGAATCCACAAAGGATTCCACTTACCCACAACGCTCACCAGGCATGACGTCATGCCGTAACCACTCCACCAGTGAGAAGTGAGGAGTGTGACCATGCGCACATCGATGTGCCTGCTGGCTATGCATTCCAGCAGAAAGAATGGACCGCCTGTGGCAGGGCACAAAGCAGAGCACGAAAGAGACCCGTACCGAGGCCCCCTTCCAAAAATTTACGCTGCACAGCACCGTTGCGACCCGGCCCACTTAAAGCCCGGTATGTACCTCAACATCATGTGCGACTGATGACATACTAACATGAATGCCCAGTAATGCCAAGGTAGTAGTTATGTCATCTCAAATCAAATGTGCCAAACATGAACATCAAAGTTGTGCTGTGTGCCGAACATGCTGACAATATCACCTCACTCCAACAAGTGACTCACTAGCAACAGCAGGCGACCGTGCCATGGACGAGCCCAGGCACCCTCTCGGAAGGTGAACCCTCGGATGCAGAGTCCCTGGTCTGTTCATGTGGGAAGGACCTCCTTGGCCCCTCCGGCGTGCCCAGGCATGCCATGCTCTGTCCCTCACTGACACCCCCACCCCGACTACCACAACAGCTGCACTGCCAACGCTGACCCCTGCAGCAATGACCTGTGTGGCAGCCACCTCCACCATCACCACCGCTGCCTCCAACACTGTCCCTTTGCCAGCAGTTGCGAACAACACCAGGCACACCGGGGATGCTAGGGACAGTGTGCGGCGGCTACGCCAGGCAACGCCACATGTCCGTGGTTTCTGGGCAGGTGGGAGGACAACTGGGGGACAGTCACAGGAGGACAATGAGACAGAGGCCCTGGACACCGTGCTAACTGTCCTTGGTGCATGCCAGCAGAACCAGGGACAGATGGGCCAGGGCCTTAAAGAACTGCTTGAACTCCGCCTGCAGCAGAGGTCCATGGACACTCGCTTGGGACAAAGTGCCGAGTACATGGGCCAGCATGTGGGTGCCCGTGAGGGTCATGCATGCATCCCAAATAGCTGGCCACCCCCCCGTGGCCAGCCGGATGTTAGTCACACCACTGCAGCAGCAGCCACAGGGAGGGGTGAGTCACACCACAGCGAATCCTCAGACACCTCTGAGCATGCAGCAGGTTCCCCCCTGGCTAACGGCTGAGTGGGCGTCCCATAAAGACCCCTGGACGACCTCGTGGAACAGCACCGTGCCGTACCAGTTCCCGGATCAACCGCTGATGTCACCACTGTAACACCGCACATTGACTTTGTTGTAAATCAGAACCAACATTGCCACAAGGATGGGAGTGTAATGTTTTACTGTTGGACTCTACCATTGTGTGTCCTACACTAATGATCCGTGTACCATCACCTTCAAATTCACCTCTCACCTGTCACACATTGGCCAGGGAACACAACTCACAACAGTATGCCTTGGTGTCAAGAACATTTTCATCACAGTAAGTAGCATGTCAACTCACATTGCAATGTATCCGAATATGTAAAAGCGAAAATGCATTGAGAGAGTGGAGGAACCTTGAAAGACACAAGGAAATAACAGTGCGTTGACAGATTATGGAATAACCGCAAAAGCACACCACTAGGCAACACTGTACAATATGCCTTCCATAGAACACCGGCCAACACCATCAACATGGACAGCAGGGGGACTGGAGCACACAACTGCATCTCCCAACACCGTTTGGCCCTCAGCATCCTGGTAAATGCAGTTCTGCTGAAATGCTTAGTTGTGTCACCGTTGTCTTGTGTCAGCAAGGTTTGTGCAAGTCAGTGCTGTGATTTCCTATACACATGTGTGTCGCGTTAACCTCCAACATCAGTAGGGGTAAAATACATTGTGATCGGTGTCTGCTGAGGAAGCTGCCACAATCCACTCAGGTCTCTGTACCGCTCCCTGCCCAACTCAGGGGAAACACCTCAGTCCCATGAGAAGTAAGCATCATGACTGAACTGCATTTACCAGAATGCTAAGGGATGAACTGTGCTGGAAGGTGAAGCAGTGTGCTCCCATCCCCCAATAACATCAACATGGACATGACGGTAGTTGTCACAGATCACATAGCGCAGACCAATGAAATCCTTAGCAGTATTCTCACAGAGGCCAGCATCACACCACATCCTGTCATGTCGACGATGTGGACATTGTCGCATTAACACACTCAAGTACTGTTGCACATGGATTTTCTGAATACACGTGCGATTTATGCATGTTCAACCACATGAATACCAGTCCCTGACAACATGCACACGCCAAATATAATTTCAAAACGCACTTCGCTGTTCCTGCATGAGCACAACAGCTGCGTGCACAGGCCAGGCATCACGTAGATAGGATCTGTTGCACAACGTGTCCTTTTTGTGGCAATGTTCAGCTAACTACCCCATGAGTGATTGTGGATAGTCATTTGTGGCCTCACATTCACACAGCGAAAGCATACTTCAATAAGTGTGCTTGCACAATGGGCCTCTGTTTAGACAAGTAGTCGCTCCCACACCAGACCGGAGACTTTCGAATTGCAGGTGTCTTGACTGTCCCGCGCTATTCAGTCACTGCTGAACACGGCTCTCCCACTATTTTCGCGTTGAACTGACACACAAATTATTGATAGCGTCTGATGCTGAAGGCCGTTGCACACTTTTTAGCAGACTTGTGGGCTCTGGCCTTGTCCCTTCCTTCCATGCTTTTCCGGGAGTACCACCGGGTGTGATTGCCCCAATTTGCACACTGCATTTGGTGGTCTCAGTTCATTGCTTTTGCTGTACAGCTGAGCGCTGGTTCTGAGATTGCTCTCACGCCATGTCTGAACGTCCTGTGGGCCAGGCCGAGGCCGGTCAGTTGCAACTGTACCGTGCCCGCATGCAGCTTCTCTTCGGATGTGTCCCATTGGCTGTGCTGGGCATCAGTTATGGGCTACGTTCCGCTATGAGTATTTCACCTGCGTGCAACCTGTCTTTTCCTGCAGGAGATGTCTGTTTCAGTGGGCCATGGATGTCTGCCTTTCAAACACATACCTTGCCGACCTGGATCATGAGCTGTGGGTGACTCCTTTGTTGGTGTACGTGCAAGACTGCTTCGGTGAGACACGTTTATGGGATGCCTTACAATGTGTCAGGCAGGCGGACAGCTGCGCCTGTGCGTTAGCGCAATGGCTCCTGCCCAATGCCCACATCAAACCTCTCCCAGGTTGCGATGGGATGCTCCTTTCAACCTCGTGGTGCGAGGAGCACATCTGTTCCTTCCTACTGCTGGATTGGATGGCAGTCCTTTTTGCTGAGGATGATTTGTATATTCTTTTGGAACTGATTGCCTTCGAAGCTGCCTGTTGCTTCTTGGATTCGTAACTACGTAAGAGCAACAGGAACTGTTGGTGACTAATTCAATTTTCGTTTCCGTTTCTTCACGCCTCCTGACGGGAATTGTCATCCAGCTCTCTGACTTTGGCCCTGTCGACATTGACTTGGACTGTGCTGAGCTCTGCGGGCTGTTTCGCTTGGTACCACAGACCGGAGCAAGTGGAGTCTGTCATCTGACCATCGCGGACATTGTCGTCTGGCATGTGCCCGGCTTCCATTATGCAGATGTAGCGCACGAAGATTACATGGCGTTGTTGTTTTGCAAGTACCCAGGGCCCGAGTCGGGTGTATACACAGGTACACGGCGTCCTCCCCTCTTTACACGGGGTGGATGCCGTCCCCCCTGCCAGGACGTTGGTCCCCTCAGGAATATGCATAACTTGTCCCGGTGTACTTTCCAGTTACCGGGACACGTTCACCAGCACCTGCATGTTGACTGCTCTCCATTCCCTGCAGCAACGTGCAGGCAGTGATTGGGCCTTTTTACACCTCCAGCCGGGCCGAAGTAAAGGGCCCATCCGGCCTCCTATTGTTTGTACATGCTGACTGGGGGCCGCCTTGAACCTTACATTTGAATGTGGATGCCACAGAGGGAAACATAGGCACACATCTTGCCTTCTGTTCACAGGTACTTAAGTGAGGCATGCTTTTGCCTGAGTTCTGTCCATATGTATCAATGCAGACACTGTAAGACTGTCAGTTAGTCTGACCCAGTATTTGCACAAATCATTTCAGTCGCACTAATTTCACTTCTTTGTCAGCGCTACGTCGTAACGTTTTGAGGTCATTTGCATTTTGTCCTACTTGGTCAGTCCCCCCACTTCTTTTTTGGGGACCTGTGCCCTGCAAGTACCTTAGTATATATCTGTCACATCAGAGGTGTCCACAGAGCTTGTCCTCTGCGCAGTCCTAGAGTACTGTCTGTGCATTCTGTCCATGGTCGGAGGACATTGTCCCTTGTCATTCTGTTCTGGTATGGCCCTGGCACCATGACCCAACCAAGTCTCACAGCTGCAAGAGGACACGGATCCCCTTTGGATGAAATGGGAATGCGGGCTAAATGCCCCACACTTGGAGAGTGATCCATCCAGTGATGAGAGCGACACAGCAAATGTGATGCAAATGTCACCATACATAGGCAGAGGGATGGGTACTGCTGACAAAGGCCATGGCCCAGGGACATCCCATACAACTCCTTCCTACAAGGGGTGGGGGGATATGCACGTGGATCGACGTCCGACTTCATGTTAAATGGATATGTCACTGTGGTTACTGGTTAGGTACTCCTGCATTTTCAACCTGTTGTGGCACGTATGTTGCATGCTTTGACACTGTAGTAAAAACTTCACTTTTGGAAACGTTTCTTGCCATCAACTTGTCTGCTTGTGTACAGGCGCTTGCATGCCTCAGAGTGAGTAGGGGAGCAAGTGAGGCAGTATGGCAATGGCGTCCTGTGCGCAGGGGTGCTTCGGGGTGTTCAGCCCCTGCATGCATGTGTTTTCTGATCCGGAGCATTGTCCAGTATGTGTACGAAGTCTCTGGAACATTTGTGAAAGTCTGTGAGACAACAGCAAGGCACACAGACACATTCATGGTCGCTCATTGTTGCGTCACACTCAACGGAAGTAGTTGACGATGAGCTGGTGACGCTGGTCAAGGTCTTCTTCATCACCACTGTCATCGTCACTGGGCATGTGTGGGTTGGGAGCGGGGCAGATGTTGCTGGTCCGCCAGATGTAGCAGTCATGTGCCGAGCCCGGATACTCTGCACACAAGTGTGAGATTATCTGCTCCGCCTGTAATACCATTTGCACGTTGATGGGGTGGTAGTGTTTGCGGTTCCTATAGATGGGTTCACTTGCCTGTGGTGGTACGAGGCCAATGTGTGTACCATCAATGGCTGACATCAACATTTGGGATGCCTACCAGGCAGGGCTGGGTCACAGAATCTTTATTTGTGTGGTCCAACGAGGCATTCGGGTGGGCCACTGCATGCCCGATTAGTCACTTATGTCACTCGCCAGGCCTGCTTCAGGGCCCCCCTTTATCTCTCCTCAGTTTTACAAGGGCCAGGGAGACGCATTCTTTCCTTCCAAATTCTCTTCCTAGATGTTGTCAACTCTCAGGAAGTGTGTTTTTTTCCTCAAAAGGTACTCCTGATGGGAGGGGGAGGTTCCCTGAGGTGGGAGGATCAGGCAAGTGACACTTCTCATGCTCTCACTCATGCCCTCCTCCTCGGATTCCCTCTCTGCCACCCGCGTCCAGCGCCCCTCAACTCTCCATAGCCACTCGCTCATGTGCATTGCATTTGTTGTATGGCGCTACTGAAATGGGTGTAGGGTGTGACAGCACTTTACATCACGCACACATTGTACAGAGACAATCAGTCATGCAAGTATGTGAGTACATCAGTCTACAGTGAATGTCACGAAAGCCAATGGGGATTGCAAGGTGTGGTAATCACATGTCGTACATACTGGTGGGCAGGAATCTCTGAGGGCGTTTGGTCTGGAGAAGCACTGACTCAGGACGTGTGTGGGGACATTTACAGGCAGTGGCAGCTAGGCAGACTGCACGCAACACCAGTACGTGTGTTGGAAGTGCTAGGGATTACACGTATGTCTGATTTGCAGACAATGGACACCTCTGATTGTCTGCCTATGCCACTGACCCTTCACAAGATGACCCCTGGCCAGGAGACGCCAGTCAGATGTCAAGGGATATTCAAGCGGGGTTCACGGGTTGGATGTTTTATTACACAACATTGGTACAGTGCGGGAGACCTTTGTCCTTTTTGACTCCTTCCCTCATTTAAGTCCATCTGGCCACGAGGCATGTCTATGTATGTAATTTCACTCTCCTTTCCTTGGACATTCAATGTGTGTGAAGACTTAGCTCACCGGTCACACTCTCTCATCCCTTCACAGTGTAGTGACCAGCTGGTCACTGTTCTAGTTGTTCTGATGTACCAGCCACTCCCAGAGGGCTGGCTTACCCCCCACCCCACAGCTACCCAGCACAGGCGTCACTGGACATGTGACCCTGCCAACAAACGGAGCAGGACGCACGTGCCCTGGGCCGGTTCGCCTATACATGTATGGTGTCTGTGTGGTTACTTTATATGCATGGGGGCCTCGTGCCCCACAACATTACACATGGGGTGCACCAATTACTTTGGGCAAATGAGTTGTGCTGTGTGAGGTAATTTGCAGGGCGCCAATGAAAATGCAGTATGTGTTCGCATGCGCGGTAACTGGCATTCGCAGCGTTAACACGCATTGGCCCCACTTGAATGTTGCAGGGTTGCGGTCGCAGCTTCCGGGCCGCCAGGGTGTGGCACACACTATGCGGATGAGCCATAAGCCAATGGGTGCCTTCGGCGTACATGTTTAGATGTTGCAGTGTGCGCGCTCTGCAACTGCGAGGCTCGTCATTGGCCCTAATTGCATTCGGGGGCACCGAGGCTCACTCATGGGGATTGGGTGGGCCTCGCAATTTGCATTTGGCAGGTTGCCACATTCATCGTGGTACCGCAACGCTTGCTGGGAGTTGTAGTTGTTCAGGGGTTGCATGCGTGGAGATGTTTGGTACGTACCTCTGCTGTTGGGCGCAGCAGTGTCTTGTCTGCCGGAGGTGCAGCAGGTGGTGCAGCGGGAAGGCCCTGTTGCGCCGGATCCGGTGGTTTGGATGGCTTCTGTTTCAGCTCTTCCTCTCCGTAGTTGTATTTCCGCCATCCGCAACGTGGTGGTTTTTACGCGGCGTTTGGAAGGGCTGTCTGCGACATCGTAATCTGCTTGGCGGACGGAACGTGTTTCCGCACGCCGGTCCTGCCCTGTTGGCTCTGTCCGCCACCCTTGCGTACGCATAAAACGTGCGGAGCCTGACAGACTGCGGCGGACGGTAAATGGCCTCTGTGGGTCCATTGTGATTTGTTGGTCGCAATGACCACACCTGGGGCGGAAAACATGACGGTTTTCCGCCACCGCCACCAGCACGGATGGGCTTCCGTCCGCCATCGTAATGGGCCCCTTAGTTTTGCAGTTTTTTATAGAACAAATATTTACCTGGGGTAACCGAGCACTTTGCAGTGAAATATGACTACAAGAGAAAATGTAAAAAAGGACATGTACAAAATATACAGAAATAGGAGCATATTTACAAATATACACTAAAAAAGAACCTAATGAATCTGAAAGAAACACATCGTGATAGATTCCTTACCTTAGAATATCCCCAGGCGTCAGACTGGATCCGGAAAGTTTTCGTCAGCAGTACCCCTGCGCATCGGTAGGGGCGTCGTGCGGCTCCGCGTCCGTCGTTGGCGTCGTGGTCGCCGAGATGACGTCGCGGGCGCTACTTGGACGCCGCCCACGCGCGCTGACGTCAGTTCTTTCTTTTTCCGCGCCAGCAAGCGCAGATCCGGAGAGAGCGGTACCCCTAGTCTTTTTTACCTAAGTTTTTTTAGATCTTTTTCTCACCCTTTTCGAGTTGATACGACTCCTGGTGCAGTTAGGGATGCCCGGGTTTAAGTCCTGCGAGGACTGTCATCGGATGATGTCGGTGACGGACCCGCACCGCGGGTGTCTCTTCTGCCTGGGGCGCGACCACGACCCCAAGTCATGCCCCGACTGCCGGTCCATGGCGCCAAAGTCTTTGCGGGAGCGGTCCCGAAAGCTGCTTGAAGCCCGGCAGTCGGCTCCGCGCCGTGAGAGGTCCCGGTCCAGAGGGAGGTCGAGGGACCGTGCGCGGAGTCATCATCGGCGATCGTCGGGATCGAAGTCTTCGCACTCGGGGTCAGGTAAGGCGAAGCCCAAGAAGTCGAAGAAACGTCATCGTTCTCCGACTTCCCCTCGCCGGTCGCGCGACGCGGCTGAGGGTACGGGTGGTGCCACCCTTGCGGCTCCGGCGGAGTCCATGGAGTTGCCGCCCGACTACCCGCCCTTTCCGGGGTCGTCGGCGACTCCGGCCCAGATACAGGACTTCCTGTCGGCCATGGCTCGCCTCTTTGGGCCGTCGGGTCCCGCCGGTGCGCCTTCGGGCCCCGCGGTCCCGCATGGGTGTCCTTGCGTTTCCTTGCCGGCGGCTACGGCCCCGGCATCGCTGTCGGCTCCGGCCCCGGCGCCGCAGGACACCCTTGGATCCAGGCCTGGATCCCGGTCGACGCCGGTTGACCTTGTTACGCCTCCACCAACGTCGACTCCACCGGCACCGATCCTGACGCCGCCCAATCCTCGGGACGACGTCTACCTCCGATTCAGCCCCGAAGTGGACGCGGCGTCGGTCCGGCGTTGGTCGATGCCGTTCTCGACGCCGTTTGGGGATTTCTCTCCCCATGTCCCTACTCCTTATTTTAGGCCTGTTGAACAGCCTGAGGAGCAAGGGGAGGACTGGGAGGGGTCGGGCGACCCTCTCGCTGCAGCCTGCGAGTCTGAACAGGACTGGGCTGAGGAATTGGGGGACGCCAGTGGTCTGGATACCTCACCAGACCTTGGCATGCTGTCTCCTCCTACCGTGGCTACGGAGGAGGGAGCCAGTTATGCAGTGGTGTTGCGTAGGGCGGCGGAGGCCCTACACCTCCAGCTCCCTACTGTGGCTGTCAGGACTAACCTTCTGACAGAGGTGCTTCAGCCAGCAGCTACTTCTTCGGAGCCGCTGCTGCCCTTTAATGAAGCCCTTTCGGATGTTCTTTTGGGCACTTGGTCCAGGCCCACCACAGGGGCTCCTGTGGTTAGGAACGTGGCCCGACGCCATCGCCCGGCTCCGGGTGACCCCATTTTCCTCTCCCAACATCCCACCCCCGAGAGCTTGGTTGTCCAAGCCTCTGCTTCCCCAACCGCCTTCCCTTCCGCACCACCGGATAGGGAATCCAAGAAGCTGGATCAGTTTTGGAAGAAGATTTTCTCTTCCACCAGCTCTGCGCTGCGGTCCGTGAACACCGCATGCCTCTTGGGCCGTTATTTCCACTGTCTGTGGGATACGGTGGCGAACGTGCTGCCTCAGTGTCCGGAGGAGGCCCGGCCTGCTCTCGCCCAGGCTGTTGCAGAGGGGAGAGACGCAGCCAAGTTCATGATCCATTGTGGTCTAGACACCGCCGACTCACTGGGCAGATCCACTGCAACGACGGTGGCGGTTCGCCGTCACGCCTGGTTGAGAACCACTGGATTTTCAGGGGATGTCCAAAACACCCTTATGGACATGCCCTTTGATGGCCGTCGCCTCTTCGGCGACAAAGCGGACTGCGCGTTGGAGAGGTTTAAGGACTCACGGGCTACGGCCAAGTCCTTGGGACTCTCGGCAGTCCGCCCTCCTCCGCCTTCCGCTTTTCGCTCCTTTCGTGGCACAGGAAGGGGCACCCCGCAGCGTTCGCAACAGAGCCACAGGCCGGCGCAGCAATCATCCCAGCGCAAACGCGTGTTCCGCTGTGGCGGACAAAGGGGCCAGCGGGCGGGTCAGTCCACCACCACCCCAGCCACCCCAGCCACCACTGCCTCCAAACCTTCCTAGTCCGAACTTTCAGGTCCATCAAACGCCAGTGGGCGGCAGGCTCCGCCATCACCTCCCCCACTGGCGCACCATCACTTCGGACAGGTGGGTTTTAGAGATAGTCCGGAGGGGCTACTCCCTCCCCTTCGAGATTACCCCCCCCCCCCGCCATGCCACCTCAATACCACCGCATGTCGGGGGATCACTTGGTGCTTCTTCAGCACGAAGTTGCGGCCCTCTTGGCCAAGGGGGCCATTGAGCGCGTTCCGACGCACGAAGTAGGTCGTGGTTGTTATTCCCACTACTTTGTGGTGCCCAAGAAGGACAAAGGCCTGCGTCCTATCTTGGACCTCTGGAACGTCAATCGCTTCCTCCGCAAAGAGAAGTTCAAGATGCTCACTCTAGCTCAGGTCTTGTCTGCTCTCGACCCACAAGACTAGATGGTGGCGCTGGACTTGCAGGATGCCTATTTCCACATCCCCGTCCTGCCAGCCCACAGGCGTTACCTACGGTTCATGGTAGGCCACGAGCACTTTTAGTTTACCGTGCTCCCCTTTGGCCTTACTAGCGCCCCTTGGGTGTTCACCAAGGGGATGGCGGTGGTCGCAGCTCATCTGCGCAGATCAGGGGTCTCAGTCTTCCCCTATCTCGACGACTGGTTGTTGAAGGCGGGCTCGCCCCAGACAGTCGTCTCCCACCTCCAGACTACGGATGACCTCCTGCACTTGCTGGTGTTCTCCATTAATGTGCCGAAGTCGCACCTGATTCCCTCCCAGAAGCTCCTCTTTATCGGAGCGGTTCTGGACACGGCGCGGTTTCGGGTCTATCCTCCCGAACAGCGAGTCCGGGACATTCGGGCTCTGATTCCCATCTTTCAGCCCTTGTCCCGGGTTTCGGTCAGAGTGACTCTGAGGCTGCTGGGCCTCATGGCCTCCTGCATCCTGCTGGTCAATCATGCCAGGTGGCATATGCGGGCTCTGCAGTGGGACCTGAAGTTCCAGTGGGTGCAGCATCAGGGTAACCTGTCCGATCACGTCCAGATCTCGGAGGGCACTGCACGACAATTGCAGTGGTGGCTCACGAACCGGCATTGGGTCGACGGCAGATCCCTCTCCCTTCCCCAACCGGAGTTCACAGTGGTGACGGATGCGTCCCACCTGGGATGGGGCGGCCACATGGGAGAGGCGGAGATCAGAGGCCTCTAGTCTCCGGCGGAGTCCCGGCTCCATATCAACCTTTTGGAGCTGCGGGCGATCAGGCTTGCACTGAAGGCATTCCTTCCCTCTGTCAAGGGGAGAGTAGTGCAGGTGTTCACAGACAACACCACCGCCATGTGGTACTGCAACAAACAAGGCGGGGTGAGGTCGTGGACCCTCTGTCAGGAGGCTCTGCGTCTCTGGACATGGCTGGAACATCAGGGCATGTCCCTGGTGGTTCAACACCTGGAAGGTTCTCTGAACGCCAGGGCGGACAAACTCAGCCGCAGGTGCATGCTCGATCACGAATGGCGTCTTCACTCGGAGGTGGCGCAAGGTCTCTTTCAGCAGTGGGGAGAGCCTTGGTTAGATCTATTAGCCACCGAAGAGAACGCGCAATGTCATCAGCTCTGCGCATTGGGATTTCCAAGGCGGCACTCGCTCGGCGACGCTTTTCGTCGCGAGTGGAGTTGCGGTCTGTTGTACGCCTTTCCGCCTATACCACTTCTGCCCAGAGTGCTGAAGAAGATCAGGCGCGACCGGCCCAAGTCATTCTTGTGGCTCCGGACTGGGCTCGAAGAGTATGGTATCCCGAGCTACCCCGTATCAGCATTGATCCTCCGATCCGACTGCCTCTTCGGGAGGATCTTCTGTCGCAGCAGCAGGGGACGGTCCTCCACCCGAACCTGTCCAGCCTCCACCTCTTTGCGTGGAGATTGAGCGGCGGCAGTTGATTCCCTTCGACTTGCCTCCTGAAGTTTGTGACGTTATTCTGGCAGTCAGGAGTCCCTCTACTAAAGTGGTATACGCCTGCAGGTGGGACAAATTTGTGGCATGGTGCACAGCAAAGGCTGTGGATCCCCTTTTTGCCCCTCTTTCTGAGGTTCTACTGTTCCTTCTTTCTTTGGCCCAGCAGGGTTCTGCTCTGGGCACTATCAAGGGCTACCTTTCTGCTATTTCGGCCTTTCTCAGGCTCCCTGATCAGCCCTCTCTTTTCAAGTCCCCTGTTGTAAATAGGTTTCTTAAAGGCATTACTCACCTTTTTCCTCCTATTCCTTTCGTGATGCCTCAGTGGGACTTGAATCTGGTTCTGACGTACTTGATGTGCGCTCCCTTTGAGCCACTTCACAACTGTCCTCTTCATCTTTTGACGTTAAAGACTGCCTTCCTGGTGGCCATCACTTCCACCAGGCGAGTGAGTGGGCTCCAGGCTCTTTCCTGTAAGCCTCCTTTCCTTTCAGTCCATCCGGACAAGGTTGTGCTCAGGCCCCGTCCTTCCTTTTTGCCAAAAGTGGTTACGGCCTTTCACATTGGGCAGACTATTACCTTGCCCACCTTCTTTCCGCCTCCGCATCCTTCCAGAGAGGAAGAGAGGCTCCACAGTCTGGACCCAAAACGTGCACTTTTTTTTATCTCAACCGCACACAACAGTTCCGGGTGGATGACCAGCTTTTTGTTGGCTACGTTGGCACCAAGAAAGGTCGAGTGGTCCATAAGAGAACCATCTCCCGCTGGGTTGTCTTGTGTGTCAAAGCTGTTAGACCTGGCATCATTGGTGCGGGTCTCCCTTCCTCTTTTCGCTCCTTACCTTTTATGTTGACTGGATTTAGATGCTCTGGGCGCTGTGCCACTGCCAATCAGTGACACAGTGTGAATGCTCCCTGTGTGAAGATAACTGTATGAATTGGGATAACCATAGTTTGGCTCATTTGGTTTACCTGTCAGCCCCTAGTATCAGTGCACTGTGTGTGCCCAGGGCTGGTAGACCAAATACAGCTGCTGGGCCTGCAGCGCTGATTTGCGCTACCCACCGAAGCGGCTTTTCAAGTATGCCTGTGTAGCATGTTCTAATAGCAAGTTACCCTCCATTTCACTGTTTACTGTTGTGAGGCCACCCGTTCTCATAGGCCAGAATGTGCAGGCTGAGTATTACATGCCTTAATCCTACCTGCCCCCAGGAACCTGATAGGAACGTCAAATTTGATATGTTTAAGCTCAGAACATTGAGATACATCTTTTAGTGAGGATTATTAGCGTAGCCCGTGTTCGAAAATGCCTCTACTAGAAACTAGGTATTTTCTGGCCTAAGCTTTCCTGTAGGCTTTGCTAGCGTGTGTATTGGCCGTCTAGTTTTGGAGCAGCAGGGCCAGCTGGGTCAGCCCTAGCTGGAGAGAGAGATCGGCATTCAGAGTATGTAGAGGGGTGACTCTTTGATCCGAGCAGGGCCGTGCCTGGCAAGGTGAATGATGGCTCCATCTCCCACTGGGCGTCTGATAGCAGACCCCCAGATTCTCAAAGGGCAGGATTTCGCCTCGTAAACCAAGTGCTCCCCGACCCCACCGAACTGGTTCTGGCTGGATGCAGTGATTTGTGACTGCAGAGAACAAAGACTTTTTAGGTATAAAACGCTGCGCTGAAACCTGGTGAGGGGTGTTCCTTCTGGATGTCAAGACGAAACTCTGTCCGAGCGGACAGAGGAAAGGACTTTGAAACTTTCACCAAGCTTGCTGAAGAAACTACCCAAGGGCCTGAATTGAGAGCGCCTCCTGCTGAAGTCTCAGGGACATTAGACTTCACCCCGTCAGCCGCCTGAATTCCTGTGCTAGGGATTCTACTTGCAGGTGAGGCCTCCGTCGAGTAATCCGGAACCTCTAGTTCTACTGTGAGGAGCGCGGACTGGTAACCCTTGTGAACTCTGTGTGTGGGCCGCCGCAGCTAAGAGAGAGCTGCCGCCGCTGAGTGCCCGACTTAATTTGAATCTTCAGAACCTTCGCTGAAACTGTGTGGGCCGCCGCAGCTAAGAGAGAGCTGCCGCCGCTGAGCGCCCGCCTTAATTTGAATCTTCAGAACCTTCGCTGCAACTGTGTGGGCCGCTGCAGCTAAGAGAGAGCTGCCGCCGCTGAGTGCCCGCACTTGTGTCAGCTGTGCAACATCGTGAATTGTCCTGTGGGCCACCGCAGCTAAGAGAGAGCTGCCGCCGCTGAGTGCCCGCACTTGTGTCAGCTGTGCAACATCGTGAATTGTCCTGTGGGCCGCCGCAGCTAAGAGAGAGCTGCAGCCGCTGAGTGCCCGCACTTGTGTCAGCTGTGCAACATCGTGAATTGTCCTGTGGGCTGCCGCAGCTAAGAGAGAGCTGCCGCCGCTGAGTGCCCGCCCTTGTGTCAGCTGCGCAACATCGTGAATTGTCCTGTGGGCCGCCGCAGCTAAGAGAGAGCTGTCGCCGCTGAGTGCCCGCACTTGTGTCCGCTGTGCATCATCGTGATTTGTCCTGTGAGCCGCCGCAGCTAAGAGAGAGCTGCTGCTGCTGGGTGCTCGCACCTTTGCTAACTTTGCATCATCGAAATTTGTCCTGGGAGCCGCCGCAGCTAAGAGAGAGCTGCTGCCGCTGAGTGCTCGCACCCTTGCTAATTTTGCATCATCGAGATTTGTCCTGTGAGCCGCCGCAGCTAAGAGAGAGCTGCCGCCGCTGAGTGCTCGCCCCTTTGCCAACTTTGCATCATTGGGATTTGTCCTGTGGGCCGCCGCAGCTAAGAGAGAGCTGCTGCCGCTGAGTGCCCGCATCTTTGTCAACTTTGCATCATCGTGAATCGTCCCGTGGGCCGCCGCTGTGAGCCCACCACGGAGCTGCACGACGAGAGTCATCGCCACCACCAGCCTGGGCTGCCGCAGCCGCGTGCTGCTGCCGCTGGGAGCCCGCCTGTCCCCGAGTGCCCGAATCATTGTGAGTGCACGTTGCGGACCACTGCAGTCGAGAACTGTGGTCGCTGGGAGTCCGCCTGTCACCGTCTCCGCTTCTTCGAGAAGCTACGTGCTGGGTCCCCGTCCAACGGCAGGTATCTGGTGCGCAACGGGTCGCGTAGACCCAGGCCTTGAACTCAGTCAGTGCCACGTTCTGGTGAATACGTATTGCCTTTTTAAGTCCCTACTGATTTACGTGCATTGTGACTGGTTAAAACGCTTTTGAGAGTCTCGTACTAAACCTTAGATAAAGATACTATTTTTCTATACCTACTTGAGTTGTGTCCTTTTGTGGTGTCGTTACTGCCTTATTGTGCATGGTCATAAATGCTTCACACACTGCCTCTGAGATAGGCCTAACTGCTCGTGCTACGTTACCACAGGGTTGAGCAGGGCTTATCAAAGGGGGTAGCCCACTTGCCCTGACTTAGGAAGAAGGGTCCCTATTTGGACAGTGGCGCCAGCCATTGCCAACTAGAGACCCCCATTTCTAACATTGGCGGTCAGCGGTGAGGATCAGGACTTGCATTTATGATCCACGTACAATAACTGGTAGACACCACTAGTGAGTAGAGACCAAAGCGCAGACACGTGCGGATTTTTTTCCTCTCCGAATGTTTTGGTTGGTTGTTTTAGTATTGAATTGTTGATCGCAGCCATGAGTACTGCTAATATGGGAAGGCCAACATCCAATGCTTCGGAGGATCTCGCCTTTGAGGAGGAAAGATTAGATACCTATACTGCCAAACAGCTGAAGTCATTTTGTAGGCAATTCGCAGTCCCTGTGATAGGTCTCTCTAGGAAGGAGTAGTACCACAAGGCGCTGAAGGCCTGGTGGGAAGCGAGAGAGTCCGCTGGGGTTGAGGAAGAGATCGCTGGAAGGCAGCAGGATGATGCAGTAGAGGGGGGGGGGAGATAGAACACCCTCCAATCCAGGTACTAGTGTATCACAAAGGAGCCTGACCCCAGAAGAGCTGGAGGACAGGGAGAGAGATAGGATGCATAGTTTGGAGATGGCTAAATTGGAAGGTCAGAAGGACCTTGAGAGTAAGAAGTTAGACATTGAGAAGAATCGATTGTCAATTGAATTTGAGAAAATGAGAATGGAACATGAGAGAATGTTGAGGGAGATAGAGATCAGGGCGAGGAGTGTCCCGGTCTCCCCCTCTGGTGGCAGCATACCTTTAGTAACTCCTGAGAGTAGAGTTTATATTCCTAAGGATGTCATTCAGGATTTTCACAAGAGTGAGGATATTGGGCAATGGTTTGCCGCATATGAGATAGCAATGGTGTCCCACCGGGTCCCTGAGCAGGATTGGGAGCGGGATTGTGGGGGCGCTTTGTGAGTGATGGTAGGGATACCCTGTTGGACCTGCCTGAGGAGAGCAGGATGGTGTATGCCCATATGAAAGAAGCTTTGATGACCCGTTATGGTTTGACCCCAGAAATGTACAGGCAGAGGTTTAGGACCTGTAAGAAGTTAGAGGGTACCACGTGAGTTGAATATGTGTCTTTTTTCTGCAGAGCAATGGAGCGCTGGGTAAAGGGTAGCAAAGTGGAAACTTTCGAGCAATTGTATGATTTGTTTGCGTGGGAGCATTTGTCCAGTAACTGTTTTCCAGAGCTACGCCAGTACCTGATTGATAGCAAGCTGACTAACCCTAGGAAGCTTGCTGAGGAGGCGGACCGCTGGGTGAGCACCCGGGTCCGCAAAGGTTTTGTGGGAGACTTCGCCACCAGAGGTGGGCAGGGTCCCCAGCAGAGAAGTGGGGGGGACAAGGGTAAGCAGAGGGAGTTCCAGAGAGGGCCCCAAAGTAATTCCCAAGGGAACCAAGCAGTGGTGTCCCAGCCTCCCCCTGAGAAGAAGCCAGTGTCTCCGACAGGTAGGCCTGTCCAGAGGGGGCCACTCACTTGTTTCAAGTGTGGTCAAGTGGGCCACCGGTATTATAATCCCCAGTGTCCCCAGAGGGACCCCAATGCATCCCCTCGTGCACCACCCCATGCACCTTCCCGCCAGATTGCCAGTGTAGCCCTGGGGGGGGAGGAAGTGGAGGTCCAAGGTGGGTGAGATCCCGTAGAGTTAACCCTTGTCTCGCTAGGAGACTTCGAGAAGGTCCCTAACCCCACACTGCCGAATAACACTCAGAAGTACCGGCAGTGGGTGACCATCAATGGCCATAGGGTGGAGGCTCTCAGGGACACCGGAGCTAGTGTGACTGCTGTCAGCTCCCGGTTGGTGTCCAAAGAGCAGGTTGTCCCCCATGCGTTCTGCCCCGTAGTGTCAGCAGACAACTCAGAGAGCCAGTGTGAAGTGGCTCAGGTTCCCTTCGAGTGGGGGGGTGGGGTCGCAGGAACTCTTCAAGTGGGTGTGAGGCCCGCCATGCCTGTAGACTGTCTGTTGGGCAATGATCTGGAGAACTCCCCGTGGGCTACGGTGGAGAGAAAGTCTCATTTGGAAATGTTGGGTTTGCCTGAGTGGGCGTGTGTGACCACTCGGTCCATGACAGCTCAGAAGGATGTTCAGGAGGGTCTGGAGCCTGAAAGTATGGCCCAGGCCCCTGCCTCAAAGAGAAGGGGTAGGGGGCGCGGGAAACTGGCCCCCGCGGTTCCCACGGTCCCAGAGGGAGCAGACCTTGAGGGGAATGCCCTGGGACCTACAGGGGAACAAGTGGCCGAACTGGGGGATCTACCGGAGCTGACCCATTGGCAGCAGGAAGGGTGGCCCTCCAGGGAGGAATTTTGCGAGCAGCAGAGAACCTGCCCTTCTCTTGAGGGGGTGCGGCGACAGGCCACCGCCCAGGCAGTAGGTGACCAGACAGGGTCACATTGGATCTATTGGGAGAACGACCTCCTTTACAGCGAGCCTAAGGTTGCTGAGCCTGGGTCAGCCCGTGTGCTGGTGGTACCCCAGCGCTTCAGGACCTTCCTACTGGGGTTGGCTCATGATGTGCCACTGGCCGGACATCTGGGGCAGACCAAGACCTTTGAGAGGCTGGTCACCCACTTCTATTGGCCCCAGATGCGCAGGAGCTCAGATGCTCACTGCAGGACGTGTGAGACTTGCCAGGCAAGTGGGAAGAGTGGGGGGAAGATTAAGGCCCCACTACAGCCCTTTCCCGTGGTGAGCACCCCATTCGAGAGAGTGGGCATTGATATTGTGGGGCCTCTGGATCCCAAGACAGCCATGGGCAACAGGTTCATCCTGGTCTTGGTGGACCATGCCACCCGGAACCCTGAGGCCATCCCGCTCAGGACAGTGACGGCCCCCGTGGTGGGACGGGCACTGATGGGGATTTTCTCCCGTGTGGGATTTTCCAGAGAGGTGGTGTCCGATAGGGGAACTAACTTCATCTCCGAGTACATGAAGTCTCTGTGGGAGGAGTGTGGGGTAACGTATAACTTCACCACTCCTTACCACCCCCTCGGTAATGGGCTGGTTGAGAGATTCAACCGGACCCTTAAGGGCATGATTATGGGCCTAGGCGAGCCCATGAGGCGTAAGTGGGATGTCCTCTTGCCATGCCTGTTGTTTGCTTACCGTGAGGTGCCACAGAAGTCCTTAGTTTTCAGTCCCTTTGAGCTGCTCTATGGTCACCCGGTAAGAGGGCCTCTGAGTCTGGTCAAGGAAGGCTGGGAGCAATCTCCCAGGAAACCTCCCCAGGATGTGTTTAGTTACATGCTGGCCTTCAGGAACCAGACTCGGCGTTTCAGGAAACTTGCTGAGGCAAACCTGGAAACCAGCCAGGAAGAGATGAAACGCTGGCACGATCAGAATGCCACTCTGATCGAGTTTCAGCCTGGACAGAAGGTTTGGGTCATGGCCCCGGTGGAGCCCTGTGCGCTCCAGTATAGGTGGACCGGCCCCTTTGAGGTGGTGGAGCGCAAGAGTCCTGTTACCTACATGGTGGACTTGCAGTCTCCCAGGAACCCCTTGCGGGTCCTGCATGTTAACCGCCTGAAGCCCCTCTTTGAGAGGTCTGAAGTGGGCATGCTTCTGGACACAGATGCTGGGATGGAGGAGGAGAGCGAGCCCCTTCCTGACCTCTTGTGGTTGGGGGAGCGAGATGGGTCAGTGGAGGGTGTGGTCCTCTCCACCACACTGACTCCTGAGCAGCAGGGTGATTGTCGCCACCTGTTGGGGCAATACAGTGATCTGTTCTCCCTCGTACCTAGTGTCACTGATTGGTGTGTCCATGACGTGGACACCGGGGACAGTCCTCCCATTAAGCACAAGGCTTACCGAGTGACTGACCGGGTAAGGGCCTACATTAAGGATGAGTTTACCAAAATGTTTGCCCTTGGGGTGATTGAGTCCTCTATCACCCCTTGGTCCAGCCCAGTGGTCCTGGTACCAAAAGCTGCAGCGCCTGGTACCACCCCAGAACTTCGGTTCTGCGTGGACTATCGGGGCCTCAATTCAGTCACGAAGACTGACGCGCACCCCTTCCCCAGAGCTGATGAGCTCATAGATCGGTTAGGGGCTGCAAAATACCTCAGCACATTTGATTTGACGTCTGGGTATTGGCAGATCGCCTTGACCGAGGGAGCAAAGGAGAAGTCAGCCTTCTCCACACCCGATGGACACTACCAGTTCCGGGTGATGCCCTTTGGAATGAAGAATGCCCCTGCCACCTTTCAGAGGCTGGTTAACAGGGTGTTGGTTGGGCTGGAAGACTTCAGTGCCGCCTACCTGGATGAAATTGCGGTGTTTAGCTCCTCTTGGGAGGACCACCTGCGCCACCTCTGGGAGGTATTGATGGCACTGCGGAAGGCAGGCCTCACAATCAAAGCCAGTAAGTGCCAGATTGGGCAGGGTTCTGTAGTGTATTTGGGCACCAGGTGGGGAGCGGCCAGGTGGCGCCCCTTCAGCCCAAAATTGAAACTATCCTGGCGTGGGAACCCCTCAAGACTCAGACGCAGGTGAGAGCCTTCTTAGGACTCACGGGGTACTACAGGAGGTTTGTAAAGGGATATGGCAACATTGTTGCACCCTTGATTGAGCTGACTTCTAAGAAGCAGCCAAAGAAGGTAAACTGGACTGACACCTGTCAGAACGCGTTTGACGCCCTGAAGACTGCCATGTGCACCGCACCCGTGCTTCAGGCGCCCGACTTTTCAAAGGAATTTGTTGTCCAGACAGACGCCTCAGAGCATGGTATAGGGGCTGTTCTGTCACAGATCAATGAGGAGGGACTAGACCAACTGGTAGCCTTCCTGAGCAGGAGGTTACTTCCCCGGGAACAGAGGTGGAGTGCAATTGAGCGTGAGGCATTTGCTGTGGTCTGGGCGCTGAAGTAGCTGAGACCATATCTGTTTGGGACTCACTTCCGGGTTCAGACAGGCCACAGGCCCCTTAGATGGTTGATGCATATGAGGGGTGAGAATCCCAATATGTTGAGGTGGTCCATTTCCCTACAGGGTATGGATTTCACGGTGGAACACCGCCCCGGTACAGAACACGCCAATGCTGACTGTCTGTCCAGGTTTTTCCGCCTTAGTGATGAGAACTCCCAAGGGAATGGTTAGTTCTCCCCACATTTCAGCTGGAGGGGACGCGTGTTAGACCTGTCATCATTGGCGCGGGTCTCCCTTCCTCTTTTCGCTCCTTACCTTTTATGTTGACTGGATTTAGATGCTCTGGGCGCTGTGCCACTGCCAATCAGTGACACAGCGCGAATGCTCCCTGTGTGAAGATAACTGTATGAATTGGGATAACCATAGTTTGGCTCGTTTGGTTTACCTGTCAGCCCCTAGTATCAGTGCACTGTGTGTGCCCAGGGCTGGTAGACCAAATACTGCTGGTGGGCCTGCAGCGCTGATTTGCGCTACCCACCGAAGCGGCTTTTCAAGTATGCCTGTGTAGCATGTTCTAATAGCGAGTTACCCTCCATTTCACTGTTTACTGTTGTGAGGCCACCCGTTCTCATAGGCCAGAATGTGCAGGCTGAGTATTACATGCCTTAATCCTACCTGCCCCCAGGAACCTGATAGGAACGTCGAATTTGATATGTTTAAGCTCAGAACATTGAGATACATCTTTTAGTGAGGATTATTAGCGTAGCCCGTGTTCGAAAATGCCTCTACTAGAAACGAGGTATTTTCTGGCCTAAGCTTTCCTGTAGGCTTTGCTAGCGTGTGTATTGGCCGTCTGGTTTTGGAGCAGCAGGGCCAGCTGGGTCAGCCCTGGCTGGAGAGAGAGATCGGCATTCAGAGTATGGGGAGGGGTGACTGTTTGATCCGAGCAGGGCCGTGCCTGGCAAGGTGAATGATGGCTCCATCTCCCACTGGGCGTCTGATAGCAGACTCCCAGATTCTCAAAGGGCAGGATGTCGCTTCGTAAACCAAGTGCTCCCCGACCCCACCGAACTGGTTCTGGCTGGATGCAGTGATTTGTGACTGCAGAGAACAAAAACTTTTTAGGTATAAAACGCTGCGCTGAAACCTGGTGCCGGGTGTTCCTTCTGGATGTCAAGACGAAACTCTGTCCGAGTGGACAGAGGAAAGGACTTTGAAACTTTCACCAAGCTTGCTGAAGAAACTACCCAAGGGCCTGAATTGAGAGCGCCTCCTGCTGAAGTCTCAGGGACATTAGACTTCACCCCGTCAGCCGCCTGAATTCCTGTGCTAGGGATTCTACTTGCAGGTGAGGCCTCCGTCGAGTAATCCGGAACCTCTAGTTCTACTGTGAGGAACGCGGACTGGTAACCCTTGTGAACTCTGTGTGTAGGCCGCCGCAGCTAAGTGAGAGCTGCCGCCGCTGAGTGCCCGCCTTAATTTGAATCTTCAGAACCTTCGCTGAAACTGTGTGGGCCGCCGCAGCTAAGAGAGAGCTGCTGCCGCTGAGCGCCCTCCTTAATTTGAATCTTCAGAACCTTCGCTGCAACTGTGTGGGCCGCTGCAGCTAAGAGAGAGCTGCCGCCACTGAGTGCCCGCACTTGTGTCAGCTGTGCAACATCGTGAATTGTCCTGTGGGCCACCGCAGCTAAGAGAGAGCTGCCGCCGCTGAGTGCCCGCACTTGTGTCAGCTGTGCAACATCGTGAATTGTCCTGTGGGCCGCCGCAGCTAAGAGAGAGCTGCCGCCGCTGAGTGCCCGCACTTGTGTCAGCTGTGCAACATCGTGAATTGTCCTGTGGGCCGCCGCAGCTAAGAGAGAGCTGCCGCCGCTGAGTGCCCGCCTTAATTTGAATCTTCAGAACCTTCGCTGAAACTGTGTGGGCCGCCGCAGCTAAGAGAAAGCTGCCGCCGCTGAGCGTCCGCCTTAATTTGAATCTTCAGAACCTTCGCTGCAACTGTGTGGGCCGCCGCAGCTAAGAGAGAGCTGCCGCCGCTGAGTGCCCGCACTTGTGTCAGCTGTGCAACATCGTGAATTGTCCTGTGGGCCGCCGCTGCTGAGAGCTGCCGCCGCTGAGTGCCCGCACTTGTGTCAGCTGTGCAACATTGTGAATTGTCCTGTGGGCCGCCGCTGCTAAGAGAGAGCTGCCGCCGCTGAGTGCCCGCACTTGTGTCAGCTGTGCAACATCGTGAATTGTCCTGTGGGCCGCCGCAGCTAAGAGAGAGCTGCCGCCGCTGAGTGCCCGCACTTGTGTCAGCTGTGCAACATCGTGAATTGTCCTGTGGGCCGCCGCTGCTAAGAGAGAGCTGCCGCCGCTGAGTGCCCGCCCTTGTGTCAGCTGCGCAACATCGTGAATTGTCCTGTGAGCCGCCGCAGCTAAGAGAGAGCTGCCGCCGCTGAGTGCTCGCCCCTTTGCCAACTTTGCATCATTGGGATTTGTCCTGTGGGCCGCCGCAGCTAAGAGAGAGCTGCTGCCGCTGAGTGCCCGTATCTTTGTCAACTTTGCATCATCGTGAATCGTCCCGTGGGCCACCGCAGCTAGGAGAGGGCTGCTGCCGCTGTGAGCCCACCACGGAGCTGCACGACGAGAGTCATCGCCACCACCAGCCCGAGGCCGGCGCAGCCGCTGGGAGCCCGCCTGTCCCCGAGTGCCCGAATCATTGTGAGTGCACGTTGCGGACCACTGCAGTCGAGAACTGTGGTCGCTGGGAGTCTGCCTGTCACCGTCTCCGCTTCTTCGAGAAGCTACGTGCTGGGTCCCCGTCCAACGGCAGGTATCCGGTGCGCAACGGGTCGCGTAGACCCAGGCCTTGAACTCAGTAAGTGCCACGTTCTGGTGAATACGTATTGCCTTTTTAAGTCCCTACTGATGTACGTGCATTGTGACTGGTTAAAACGCTTTTGAGAGTCTCGTACTAAACCTTAGATAAAGATACTATTTTTCTAAACCTACTTGAGTTGTGTCCTTTTGTGGTGTCGTTACTGCCTTATTGTGCATGGTCATAAATGCTTCACACACTGCCTCTGAGATAGGCCTAACTGCTCGTGCTACGTTACCGCAGGGGTTATCAAAGGGGGTAGCCCACTTGCCCTGACTTAGGAAGAAGGGTCCCTATTTGGAGAGTGGCGCCAGCCATTGCCAACTAGAGACCCCCATTTCTAACAAAAGCCTGTTACTCTTTGGCTAAAAAAGAACCTCCGGTGGGGCTGCGTGCTC
This sequence comes from Calotriton arnoldi, assembly GCA_963921515.1. Classification (NCBI taxonomy): domain Eukaryota; kingdom Metazoa; phylum Chordata; class Amphibia; order Caudata; family Salamandridae; genus Calotriton; species Calotriton arnoldi. Next base: position 2,237,012 of record CAWUFW010001335.1, on the reverse strand, counting down.
ATTCCACCAGAGCTACTGCAGCCACTACTGCATTGGGACGTGGTGTCCCCCTGCAAGACATATGTCAGGCAGCCACGTGGGCCTCGCTGCACACGTTTACCAAACATTACTGCCTGGACAGCCAAGTCCGGAGAGACGGCTTCTTTGGCCGTTCTGTTCTCTGTGACTTTCTGGTGTGATCTTAGTTCGCAGACCCACCCCCGGGGTTGGTATTGCTGCGGTATCTATTCTAAGGTAAGGAATCTATCACTATGTGTTTCTTTCAGATGCACAAGTTACTTACCTTCGGTAACGATATTTCTGTAAGAAACATTAGTAGTGATAGATTCCTTACCGCCCCACCCATCCTCCCCGTTCTGCGAACTGATTTCTAGGGTTAAGGTTATCCCTTTCAGGGCCCTAGTTTCAATGCACCAGTGGTCAGTATCTTGCATTGCTCTGCGTTCCTGGCGCGGAAAGTCGTGTACTGAACTGAAGTCAGCGCACGTGGGCGGTGTCCAAGTAGCGCCCGCGACGTCATCTCGGCGACCACGACGCCAACGACGGACGCGGAGCTCTACGACGCCCCTACCGACTCGCCGGGGTACTGCTGACGAAAACGTTCTGGATCCAGTCTGACGCCTGGGGATATTCTAAGGTAAGGAATCTATCACTACTAATGTTTCTTACAGATATATCGTTACCGAAGGTAAGTAACTTGTGCTTTAGTCACAGGTAATGAATCAATCCATGAAATCGGACCAAAACAGATAATGAGTAAAAGTTTAAAAGTTGTAGAAAAGAGGAATCAAATGCAGACAAACACCTAGAGAGAAAGAAATATGAGGCAATATTGACTAAGTAATGTAATTAATAGAGTACAGACGGAGAGGAAAGAAGAGGTAAAAAATAAATTAATGTCAGAAAAAGGACAGAAAGAAGAAAACAAAGCCAGGTCGGAGATAAAGTTATAGAGAAATAAAAGAGCGATGTAGGAGTAGTCACTAGTTCTTAAATTAAAGCAGAAGGTGAGAGAAAGTTTTCTTAGATAGAAAGGCAGTTAGAAGAGCCCAGATTGGGACTGTCTTTGGAAAAAAATGGTTAAAGATTCTTCTTGAGCTTCAAATGAGCGGTAGTGGTATGAAGAGTGCTGTAAAGTGAGTTCGAAATTTCAGCGGCACTTCCAGATGCTATTAAGCCACAGTACTCTGTATTTGAATACTGGGGAAACAATGAAAGGGATTCAGCTCTGCATCAGGACTGATGGCCAAAAGAGAGTTTCTGATTTTTGGTAAAATAAGGAGGAGTGACAATATGAATGGCTTTAAGAGTAATATATGCCATCTTGCAGAGCAGTCTAGCTACAGTGGAAGCCACTGGAACATTTGTAAGATGGGGATATGTGATCACATTTTTTGCTACCAGTTACAAAACGAGCCTCTGTCTATAGAGCTACCTTCAAATGCCTGGTTTACATTTGGTAGGCCAACTACGAAGGAGATACCATAATCAAGTCTTGAGAGAGCAATCAAGTTTATCAAGGCTAATCGAGTCCTGAGGTCTGATTCTGGGATAAACTGTTTAATCCTCAACATTAAACTTTAATTCAATCTCACTCCTTTAGATATTATGATTATGCACATTTAGAGGTGAAAACTAATGTTTAGAGTAATTCCTAGGGATTTGGAAATGCCCCTAATTACTGGCTTACAGACCAGACTGCTGCAATTGTCAGGCAAAATTTTACAGGGAAATAAGAGTGCTTAGGAGAATGTATGAGACATTTTGTTTTAATTGAGTTTCAAGTAATAATTTTTTATCTATTCGCTTATTATCTGGAGTTTATTGGCAAGGTGGATACTGTCATTATGTGTAGAGATCTTGAAAAAAAGCTGAGTATTGTCAGAATATTAATGATAGAAGATCCCAGAATTATTGAGGATTACACCAAGAGGTTCTAGGTAGAGACAAGGTATGAGACCACATGGATCCACGTGAAACTCCTTGTAATTAGTTAACAGAGCTGTAAAATTAATTGACAATTTTGATCTGCTCACATTGATTGGTTAAATATACTGTATGAGGGTAGTGGTAAGGAAAGCCTATAAAATGTTGCAAGTGGATAAAGGAGAATGATTAGATTTATTTTCTATGTAGAAGATGCATAAGGCATCCCTGATAACCTGAAATAAGGCTATCTCTGTACGGTAATCCAGTTCAATGCTAGATTGTAATTCATCGAGGCATTTACTGTCACACACACATTGTTTCAGCTGAGAGGCTACACAGCTTTTAATGAAGGAATCCTAAAACCTATCAAATGTTTTCAGGGCTTCAACATTTCTTTCATAAAGGAGAAACCTGACCAACTTTGAGGTAACCAGTAAACATAAGACCTTGGACAAGAGAGATTTACAAGATTGGTTGACATGGTGAATATTCAGGTCTTTTGAGATCTGAGTAGTGATTGGGTCATTTAAATGGTTTTGAGGTTTTACTGTGGTTAAAGATTTCCTTGTTTCACTTTTGGAAATTTCTTGAAATTCCAGCCCTATATCACTAGATTTATGGCTACAAATGTGGTTTATAAAACTCTTGAGGTATAAAACCTTTAAGGCCTAATTACGAGTTCGGCGGTTAGGACCGCCAAACTTGCGCTTGCGGAGGTGGTCGGGGACTGCTGCACCAGCGGTTTGACCACCTTATTTCGAGTATGGCTGTCAGACCTCTTTGAGACCGCCGCAACCGACAGGGATCCGCGATCCCTGACATTGGGGTGGCGCTCTTGAGGCTGCAATATGCTTGGTGGTGCCGCTGCAGCTCCGCCAAGCATATTATGAGTTTCCTCACTGCCAGCAGTCTCATGGCAGTTCTCACGTCATGAAACTGCTGGCAGTGAGGAAACACCTGTTGTCTCTGTGCATAGGGGTACATGCACATGTTGTGCCCCCCTGTGTGCATGCACCCCTGTTCCTGCACCGTATAGACTGCTCAGTTCATGCCATGCAGGAACATGCATTGGCGGTCCCGCGGCGGTGCAGTTCTTAGGCTCACTTATGAGCCTTTAAACTGCACCGCCATGGTACCCTCACGCCGCCGGCCGCCAGACCACAACTTGTAATCTGGTGGGCGGGCGGCATTCGGGTTTGGCATTGTGGGAGCAGTGAAGTGGCGTGGCAGCCTCCTCTCACACTGCCAAACTCGTAATTAGGCCCTTCGTTTTTTTGTTCAGCAAAACCATCCTGCCAGTGTTGTACAATTATAAGTTTGTAGCCCCATGGTGGTGGTGATAGCTAAGAATTTAGTATTTATTTTCTTGACCAACATAATACCCAAACTGTCCTCCAGTTACGGTCAACATATTATGTTAAACAGATTGGATATGGATCTATCAGAATTGTACATTTGTTAGCTAAGAGAATGTGCCTTCTTGAAAAGGTAAAATAGAATTTTTTTTTTTTTTTTATTCCTTAATATTGTATCCTTGCTGGGGCAATAGGTTCTTTTTATGAAAAGTTCTATTCCAATGCTTCAGTTCAGGTATATTAAATTGCTTTGGATACTGGTGCTTTTGGTACTGGTGCTGTGACCCATTGGATCATCTCCGCCCTTTTATTTTGAAACCTTGATGCTACTGGACAAATACCATCGCATGAAACCATCTACAGTACAAAGTACTTTTAATGTGATCTTAAACCTTACTGAGGATAATAAAAATGCATTATAAGCTGCTATAAAATTATGTGAGTAGGAGCTCTCCTTATTTAAAACTCTTGGTAAGTGTTTTTTTTGCTAGCTTATGTACAGCCATATTAAGAGAGCCATAACTTGACATTTTCAAATATCACCTCAACAATAAATACAGTAAATCAAAATTAATTAAATTAGAATATAATATCTATCAGAACATTAAATTACCAGTTGCATCCATCTTAAGGTGATCAATCTAACTAATAAATTAGTAGGGTCAATAAATGATTTTCAACTTATATGTACAAATGGCCCTTTATGAGTTTACACCCATATTTGTAATTTGCAAAACATGGTTTTACATCGATAAAATTATTTATTGACACACATACTTTTTCAGGTGTGTAAATATTTTTTGAAGGGTGGGAAGTGGCATTCCAGTGCAGGAATGTTTTGTAAAGTTTGGGAATACCCATAAATATACCAATAAATATACATAAAAAATTCATAGACCATTCTCACCATGAAAATGGTTAGAGATTCACTCTTGTAAAGGGGAGTCCATTTTAAGCATTGCAATTAAAGTTAGCTAGGATGCAGGGAACGGGTTTCTTCATGGTATAAAATATTTTCCCCTTGGAGAAAAAAAAGTTTCAAAGTCTAGTTATACATATGCAAGGCATTTTGCATTTGTAAATATACATTGTATATATTACATATCTTGAAATGCTTTTTTATAATCAGAAGTGGGAATTTACAAATGTTTTCAAATATTATGCCTGCCAGATGTTACTATGAAAATGCTTGTTTATTGACCAAAAGTTGAACATTTAATTCAAACACACATGGAAACCAGCTGGGGTAAAATTGTGAGTTTTTTGTGAGTCCGACCCATGGTGGCCAACAACTGAAATTGTAGCAATTGTTTGATAATTTAAATTGTCACTTCAATTTTGACTCATTTTTCTTAGAGTGGACTGGATGCTGGATTACCAAGGGATGGTCGTGCTAGCTGGTAATCAGGTGTGGTGGACGTGGGAGGTTGAGGATGTCTTTCGAAAAGTGAAGAAAGGAGAAAAACTAGCCTTGAAGAATTATGCTAAGAAAATGCATCAACAAATTGATGAACTAGTGACCCGTATCACAACACCTTTAAGCAAAAATGACCGCAAGAAGTACAACACCGTTCTTATCATTGATGTTCATGCAAGGGATATCGTTGATATATTTGTCAGAGACAGGTAAACTTACAAAAATACTTGAAAAATGACTTTGTCTGTTACATTGTTAACTGTGGATGTTACATTGCTAACTGTGAATCTCTTTCCTTAGCATTATGGATGCCCAGGAGTTTGAATGGGAAAGCCAGCTTCGTTTTTACTGGGATCGGGATCCAGATGAATTGAACGTCCGACAGTGCACTGGCACCTTTGGCTATGGTTATGAATACATGGGCTTGAATGGACGACTAGTCATTACTCCACTTACAGATCGAATATACCTTACGCTTACACAGGTATGGTCTGAGAATAGTTGCTTATTTGCACTTACTTTACATATTAGTATTTTGTCTGACATTTGTGAGTCTTACACTGAAGGAACAGATTACATTCTACCAAAAATATGATTTAATTTTACAAAATGTTTCAGACTCTTTCATTTGCAATCAAGAAACCGTTACCTAATATTTGGCGATGCAGCGCTCACAACGAAATTCGTTTTATTTATTTAAATGTTCACTTACCTGTATTCGGCCTTAATCCGTAGTTTACTACCCCCCATCCTACCCCTCCCCCGCCCCACGTCACCGCCCAACCGGCACTCCTACCACGGGCCGCGCCTGTAGTTGTGTTATATCGTGTTTAGTGGTCAGTGATATTAGACAGCTTAGAATAGACCAATGAATTGTTCTGTGATGGATTGCACTGGCTAGAGAGCAGCTAACTCTGGTTATAGACCTATGTTGCAAAAAGATAAAACAACGTGACGATGGGCAAGTTTGTCTCCAGGTCTTTTTTCCTGCCCTGCGGAGTCCCCCAGGGTTCGGCACTGAGCCCAACCCTTTTTAACCTTTACGTTACACCACTTGCGCCAATCATTAAAAATGTTGGTTTCTCCCTGGCATCATATACTGATGACACTCAAATTGCGGTTTCATTGGCAAATCCTGAAAGTAATCTGGGTGTGGATTTCACCTTATGTATGAGTAATGTGAGTAACTGGATGGATCGCAATTGCCTTAAATTGAATGCCCAAAAAACTGAGGTCATCATCTTCGGCAATAATCCTTCTTTCTGGACACCGGACTGGTGGCCACCAGATCTGGACTCACTACCTGAACCCTCAAACAAAGTAAGAGACTTAGGTTTCTTGGTAGACAAAGAATTGAAATTTAAGGACCAAGTAAACAAAATAACTTCGGCCTCTTTTTGCTCTCTAAGACTAATAAAAAAGATAGAAACATTTATGCCTTCAAAACTTTTGAAAACAGTAACAATGGCATTGGTTCTCACAAGGATTGATTACTGCAACAGTCTGTATCTTACTCTTGCAACGGGTCTTCTTAAGAGGCTTCAGACACTGCAGAACACTACGGCCCATTTTCTTTTAAAAATTCCAAAATATGAGTCGGCCAAAGGTGCCATCAGGAAATTACACTGGCTTCCAGTAAAGCAACGCTGCAGTTTCAAGGCCCTCTGTCTGGCGTACAAATCACTGCACGGACTCTGGCCAGACCACTTTAAGAAAAAATTTAAATTGTATATCCCATTAAGGACACTTCGTTCAGGTTCTGTTAGGAACCTGACTGTCCCCCATTCAGGAAAACTACCTGGGGTGGAAAGAGCTTCTTTAGGGCCACTGCCATGCTCTGGAACAGTCTCCCGCTGACACTAAAAGCTGCCCCCTTGCTACTCTCCTTCAGAAAAACCTTAAAAACCTGTTTTTTCACACAGGAGTAGAAGACCTTGACGCACCGGCTTGACCCGACAATGATACTGCTGCGGCCTAAATCAGATTTCTACAGTGCCAAGACGCCTCAGGGCTTAAGTTTGCGCTTTATAAGTCATATTTACATTAGTCAGGGGCATGTAAGTCTGCACACACTGTACCTGTGAGAACAGCTCCAGTACCAATGGCCCTCACCCTGTATATACCCAGTAGAAGGACACTCACAGCCCACCATGAGACGTTAAAAGTGATAGACATGGCCCCATCTTCCACAGCTCTGTAGATAACCAGCACCCCATAACGTACCTAAGAAGGATAAAAGGTTGTGGTGGCCATGCTCGGAGTCAAACTAGCGCTTTTGCATCTCTCACACACACACTCACATTTCTGCAATAGGCGCATTAACACGCTAAGCCCCATCTCTTGTTAATGGACCCCATTAGAACCACCAAAAGCCCAGGCCCAGGTGCTGAGAACTGCTGAGCTGCGCAGAGTGCGTGCTTCAGGGGGAGGTGTATTCATTAGTGTTCCTGCCCAGGGTTGCCCATTCCGTGAGCCGAGTTTGACAGGCCTTGGTGGCAGCACACAACCCACAAAGGCCCCGGTGCTGAGTGCCAAGCGCTTCCCTGCTCCCCCTGGAGGTGGCACTCTGGCCTGGACTGGCAGCCGCCCGAGCAGCCCATACATCAGGCCTGGTGAAAGAACATTTTTTATATCCCCGGCTGGAAGGTTCCACGGGGGCTGGGGGATCTCTTTCAAAGTTAGGGGGGTTGCACTTCGGGGCAACGTGGAGGAATGTGCACTCACCCCCACCACAGACTCAGCCCATGAAAGGATGAGGGCAGCTGAGCTGAAAGGCAGGGTCCAGGGGGTCACTGGCAAGCCGAGGACCCTGGCAGAAGCCTTGCGGTGCAGTGGGGGTGGGGTAAAACGTAGGGAAGATGAGGAGGGTGTAAAGGAAGGGGTAGTAGAGAGAGGGGCAGAGGAAAGACAACTCATAGTAGTAAGGTAATGCACCTGGGGAAAGGACACGGTGAAGAGGGTTCAGGGGCATCTTTGCACACTTTTGCAAAACACTACTGCCTGGCTAGTCAGGTCCGCAGGGACGGGCATTTTGCCCACTCGGTCATGCAGGGCTTCCTAGTATAGGATATTGTTCCGCAGCCCATCACCGGGATGGTATGGCTTGGGTATCTAATTCAAAGGTAAGGAATCTGCAGCTAGAAGTCTCTATCAGATGAACAAGTTACTTACCTTTGGTAACGCATTATCTGGTAGAGACTCTATCTAGCTGCGGATTCCTTACAGCCCCACCTATGCTTCCCCACTTTACGGACTAATATTGTAGGGCTAGGGTTACTTCCCCTTTCAGGGCCCTAGTTATGCACACGACTATGTCAGTTACTTCGTGGCTGTGCGCTTCTGGCGTGGAAAAAAGGAAAAGTACTGACGTCTGCGCACCTGTGTGGCGTCTATATAGGCACTGCGATGTCATAACCGACGCTACAGATGCCAACGACATACCGTGGAGCCGAATGGAGCCACCGGACGGAGCGCAAAGGGTATTGCTCAGCAAACATTTCTGGATCCAGTCTGACACCTGCGAAAACCAGATCCAGCCTGCCGCCTGAGAAATTCAAAGGTAAGTAATCTGCAGCTAGATAGAGTCTCTACCAGATAATGCCTTACCGAAGGTAAGTAACTTGTCCTTCAGTCCTAGTGTAGAAAGTATGTGAGTGATTTAAGTGTTTCGATTTTTGGTAGATACCTCTACCTGCAGATTCTTCAGATTTGAATATTCCAGGCACAGACTGGATCCTGAAAAACCTTTGCAACAGCTCTCTGGTACCACAGATGGTGTTGGCTCCATTGTGACGTCAAGGGTGGAGTCCTGATGACATAATCGGAGTCATAAAGCCTCGAGTCTGGCGTCCCAACGGCAGTCCACTTCCTTTTTTTCTGCATCTATTGATGTGATCTGGAGTCACACTCTCTTGTGTGCGATATCTCACAATTCAGATTTCATACACTTTGGTGCAGTAGGGTCATACCCCCTCAAAAATGATCAAATTTAAGCCCTGTCAACATTGTGATGGTCATATGTCCATCAAAGGCCCGCACAATGACAATTCTGTCTCACTACAAGACCTGACAAGTCATTGTGCGACCGCTGTTGACAGATGCACCCTGATGCCATCAAGTAAATGCTGAGCCAAACGCATTTGGGCTCATTCCGAAGAAAGGTGTAGGAGTCTGCGTCGAGCATGGTCACAGTCGAGGTCATGACAGAGATCAAAATCCCCCTCAAGATCGTCACCCTCCACCAAGTGGTCAAAAGAGAAGCAACAACATCATAGGAAGAAGAATGTTACAATTCTTCTCCCCATTGAGTGAAAAAAAGCACAGGTAAATCTCTTCCAGCTCCACCAGCCTCAGATGGTATCGATTTCTCTGGCCCCAAATCTGACTCCGTCGAGTCCACCTCCAGCATCAACTCCTGCTCCTCCTCAGTCATCATCAGTACCCATCTACCCAGAGTCCCCGGTGCCGGGAGCGGATCTGTCTGCCTTCATGTAAGCAAGCTTGAACACCAGAGCCGGCAGCCCCAGTTGGCATCTTCTTGTTGACCACAAGAGGCATCTTCACCCGGAGAAAGTCCAAGATCTCTTCATTCTTTGTGACATACCTCAGGTGGACCTATTGCAACTCAGAGCAACGGTCATTGCCTGATGTTCTGTGCTCTCCAGTATTCATTGCAGGGAGCCTTGGGGGATGTTTTTCAGTTGACACTGTCAATTCACTATGCTTCTGTTTTGCAAAATCTACCTACTCAGATACATAGACGAGATTTGTTTCCTGGTGTGCTGATTAAGAAATAGATCCTCTGAAAGCATTCTTGTCCAACATACTACACATTGCACTATTCATAGCTCCACAAGGCTGTGCAGTAGCTACAGTGTAAAGTTATCTTTCAGCCCTGTCAGCGTTTCTTTGTCGAGGAGAACAACCCTCCATGTCCAACTCTCTGGTGGTTTTATGATTCCTGAAAGGTGTAACAAACCAGTATCTGCCAATATCCTTCTTTATGCCACAATGGGATCTTAAACTAATTCTGGCCTTTCTCACAGGGCAATACTTAAACCACTGCACAGTTATCAATCGAGACCACAAGACTGTTTCCTTAGTTGCCATTACTCCAGCTGGGCATGTTCGTGAGCTTCAAGCCCTTTCCGTTCGCCCGCATTCATGTGCTTCTTCTCAGGCAAGTTATTGCTGTGAACTAAGGCTGCAATTCTACCTTAGGTGGTGCCTCCATTCCATCTAGGGAAATCCATCACACTACCAACTTTTTATCCACCTATGCATTATTCTAAAGAAGAAGGAAGGCTACACAGATTAAACTCTAGAAGAGAGGTCAACTAGTATATCAACCGTACTATAGGCTTAAGAATAGATGACTAACTATTCTTTGGCTGCACAGCTTCCATAAAAAGTAAAGCAATCCAAAAATGCACGATTTCAAGATGGATCATTCTGTGTAGCAAGATCTATTATGCCTTAGCTAAAAAAGATCCACCCAAGGAATGAGAGCTCCATCCAGCAAACCATGTGTTCCGAAACAGCTGTAACTAGAGGAGTACCCGTAGCAGATGAATACAAAGCGCTACCTTGTCTTTTTTCCACACTTTCACCAAACATTACTGTTTGGATTCTGAAGTAAGAAAAGACAGGCACTTTGCCTCTTCTGTAATTCAAGATTTTTGTAATATAAAAGCACAGGTTTTCCCCACTCTCTCCTCCTCCAAGTTATTGCTTGGGAATCTATTTAAAGTTTAGTAATCTGCAGGTAGAAACATCCATCAGGAGAAAAGCTCTCATAGCATTCCCACTTTTATCTTGGTTCCAAACTAGCTATGCACTACAACACTAGAAAGTCGCGACAAAAAACAAAGCACAATTGCAATTGGGAGGCCGGTCTGGAGGCTTTATGACTTAGATTATGTCCTCACGACTCGACGCCTGATGTCGCAACAATGCCAATGCCACCTGTTGGCACCAGAGAGCTATTGAAAAAGTTTTTCCAGATCCAGTCTGCACCTGGAATATTCATAGGTTTGTAATCTGCAGGTAGGTACAAATATCTACCAGGTAGATTGTTACTGAAGGTAAGTAACCATTTTATTTACTGTAAAGCGCACATTCATCCAGAAGGGTATCTTGGCGCTGAATGACAGATGTTTAGTGTTACCCAACTCAATGGTACTCATTTTATCGACCTCAGAAGGATGAGAGGCTGAGTAGACTGTCGGAATTTGAACCTGTGACCATGAGGTCAAATACAGGCTCCTACAGTGTATGCATTAGTCCACTAAGCCACCAGACCCACTTAACATGGTGCCAGGCTTAGGCTGACCACCTCACTCCAGGTCATTAAGGACACTACCTCCTGTTCTGAACTAACATTTTACCTACAAATCATGGATTTTAAGGTGTGTTATGTTTAATTATTTCCGTGGATGCAAAATAAGACTACAACAACCAGAATGCATTAGAATATCACACACAAGTCCAGAACTGGAAACTGTGCCGCCATTGACCTGGAGAAAGGTGGTCTTACTAGTCACACTGTTTAACTTGAATAAAGAGTAATTATCTCATCAAATGTGTGAATAAGTATTTGTCTTTACTCGAAAGGGGGATGACTCTCTAGTATAAACATGCAGTATATCTGTGAGACTTTTATTTACTCTATTTTGACTCTGGGTATGATGTAGAGTTTGGTGGCAATATAAAACTTGTTTCGGAGAAAAATACTTGATCCACAAGGAGAACCTACCTGGCTCAATTTCAGTGAGAATTCTCATGAGTTAGTTCAATGATTCATTATATTGACTGCAGAGGTCTATGTGCGATTCACAAAAGTCACCTTCTGCTGCCTTTTAATAGCTGGACTCTGCTAGCTGGACTCTGCTAGCTGGACTCTGCTCTTCTGTGATTATTTGATTGCTGCACCTATCAGTCGGTGTTCTAGAAGAACACAGCAAGTGGCTGGATTCAGATGACTGTGGTTGCCCTCCACCTACATGATCATGGTTGTTTTTTGTTCTTATCGAAGACAATGATCAGCGTTTTTTCAGCTGGGATGATCACTCAGTGGGGTTTTTCACCCACTGCGAAGATCTATGTATAATTAGTAAGTCTTGGATTCAAACCCAGGGGTGGTGGATACAGTCTTTCATTGTTTTGGGGATGATGAAATGAGGACTTGGTCCATCTGGCATTATAAGTTGTTTTATAAATGTAGCAACTTCTCAACCCCATGGCATGAGTAATGCACTCTCAATGCTTCAAGAGAGCAAGTGAAGCAAGCACTGGCTCCATGAGGAAACACAGATTGTAAAAACATGGCAGCCAAACTATAGAGTACCAAAATCTCCACATTACAAGTGTGACTTCTTAAAAAGAGTATGACTGAGAATTTGGTAGTGTGTGTTTTAAATCTATAGAGAGCATCTACATGTGTGGGAGTTTGCTACCAGAATATCAACATTTAAATATCGACCTGCCATAATAGCAACTACCAGAATATCGATATCTAGATAAGAATAAGTTTACTATACTTAATTCCACCTATATATTGATGTATAATTATATGCATTTCTGATGGCTACATCTACCTGTGGATACTTCACCTTTTAAAATCCCCAATGCGCCAGCACTTCACAGAAACATTTTTTTACAGCTCTCCCACGTCGACGAGGACGTCATAATTCCACGGCTCTCCACGCAACGCCGCGTGATGTCATCGGAGCAAAAAGAAGCCTTCTTTGGCGTGCTGACGTCAGGTCCCTTTTTTCCACGTCTTCGACGCGTAACCTTTTTTTTTTCTAGGCTCTGCATAGTATCGATGTCTTGCTCAATTTTTTCCAGGGAAAAGCAACGTTGTTGCAGTAGAAGAATGTCACCACCGAGGAAGTCTGGATTCAAGTCTTGCAGGGAATGTGAGGGTCAAATGTTGATCACGGATCCTCACGATGACTGTCTTTGGTGTTTACAATTGGATCACAATGTCGACACCTGTTCTTCTTGCTAGAAGATGAACCCTAAGGCGTTGAAGGAGAGGGAGGCAAAACTCTTTATGGCCAGGGCAAAAAAAGAGAAGAGAGGATGTCGGAGGACTCATCCTCGGTCAGAGTCGCCCTCCCCACTCTTTGAAATCGCCTGAAAGGAAACACAAGAAGAAGTGGCGCAGTGGTTACCAGCATTGTTCTTCAAGCGATGTCTCACCGAGGTTGGTTTCCCTGAGTCTGAGGACTCATGAAGGTAGAGATGAGGTGTCTCAGGCTCCATCTCTGGGTGTTCCACCGGCGTAGCTTTCGATTCCAAGGTCTTCGACTCCACCTGGATATCTGGCTCCGGAGTAGTTACCTGATCCAGTTCTTCCACCGGGGCCACTGCAGCCTATGCCTCCTAGACAGGAGCAGTAGTATCTGGTGTTCCCAACTCCGGGTTCTGACCCTTCAAGTTTTCTGAATGCTATGTATAGAATTTTCAGTAGGGCAATGACTCCATCTGGTGCTCCTGTTCCGGCACAGTATCAGCAAGCTCTATTCTTGCTGTTTATGCCGATGGCTCCAAATCTGGTCCCCTCCAGTGCCGAGAAGGGTGTCTTCTCCAGTATTGGGGTATCTTTCATAGATTCACATGCTTGAATCATTCCCCGTCGTCGGAGTGGGAGTCCCACGGTACATAAAAATAGCAATATATATATATATATATACACCATATCCTAGGTAAATTAGAACCAGGAAGTAAAGTGGGCAGAAATTAAAGGAAAAAATTCCTCCACTTTCATGACTCGTCCAAGTCATTATATATAGTCCAAAGTCCAGCCAATCAGGCGACAGCACCACCCAGAATGTTCTCCTCAGAGGCTCAGGCTCTCAGATTTTCTACCGCACGTCGTGTGAAGGGAGTCTCCCTGAGCTCTGCTCAGTTTTCTTCTCAGTTCTTTGGATTTTATTCTTCTTAGGATGTCTTCTTCAAAGAAGTCTCTTTTTCGCCCTTGTGACTCTTGTGGGAAGCTTTCAGAAGATCCCCACAAGAAGTGCATTTATTGCTTATATCCTGAACATCAGGTGAGAGACTGCAAGATCTGCAGAACTTTTCCTCAAAAGACTCTGAGGGACAGAGAGGGGCGTCTACTTCTGTGGCTACAGAAGATAAAAGACCAGGACAATCCCTTATCTGATGTGGGGAGTATTGCCTTTGTTCAGTCTACGTCCTCCAGAAAGAGGATTGCTGACACAAATTTGTCTTCTCCTGGGGCTAAGGTGTCGAAGAAACAACTCTCCAGCAGTGCTGAAGTGCCTTCTACTTCAAGAAAGACTCTTCCACCTTCTAAACCTAGATCTATAGCTTCTACGCCCCGAGAAAGTCTAAAAGTCTCTCTCTCTAAGCAAGTTTCTGAGAAGGATTTGCCTCAGAAACGGAGTTCCTCGTCGACGGGCTCGTCGGCGACTCCTTCGTCGACGAGCTCTTACACTGCAACTACGACGTCGACGGCAACATTCTCATCGCCGAAGACACAAATGATCATGTCGTCGGCGTCTTCGCCGTCGACGCTGGTATCCGTCTCAGTCAGACCAGTTCCGTCGACGAAGGTGTTGATATCTACCGTCGACGCTCCGACGACGAAAAGTAAAGGAGTGTCGTCGTCCGTCCCGTCGACGAAGCCCGTCCCGTCGACGAAGCCCGTCCCGTCGACGAAGCCCGTCTCGTCGACGAAGCCCGTCTCGTCGACGATACTTCCGTCGACGCCTGCCCCGTCGACGACTACTTCGTCGACGGTTTCCTTGTCGACGTTACCACTGGCCTCATGCACGGCTCTGCAAGTCTGGTCTTCGTCGACGCCTGCAGTAGAGATTACACCGTCTACGTTGCCTCCGGTGACAACGGCGTCTTCTTCTTTATTACAAAGACGTGCATCTTCTTTAAATGTACGCTCTCCGCTCACAATCTCTCCTCCTAAGGTGCACCTTAGACTACCGGAACAATTGCTAACCTCTGATGAAGACGATGACCAATCGGAAGAAGGTGATATGTTCCGTACCGCCAGGAGCCCTTCAGAGCTCCTCATTAAATATCAAGATGAGGATCCGGAGGATGACATCTGTCAGGAAACGGTTCCTTTACCTACAGATTCACTGCCTACGGCCCAAATGCCTTTGGCTCTTTTGAACAATCTACAATACATGCTAGATGATTACTATCGCCGTTTCCCTCCATCAGAATCGGCTTCTTCTATGCCGCCCACACCTATGCCTCAAACTTCTTCAACTTTGAGGTCACCCAGGCCACATTCTCCTGTACTGTCGCATCACTCTCAGGACGCCCACACCTCTGACGGCGATAGGGAGGAAGGAGAATTAGATGACAGATCTTTACTCTCAGAATGGGATGAGTATCAGATTCAAACTCCATCGCCTTTAACTCCTGCTCCTGTCGATTCTCCTCCTGCTGACGTTGGAGGTTTTCACCTTCTTATGGAGAGAGCTACAAAGCGTTTTTCTACTTTCTATGGAAACGAAACAGGATGATTGCTTCCTCTATGATTTTAAGGATCAGCCAAGAAGACAAATACGATCCATTCCCATTATTGACTTCATTTGGCAAGAGGGATTGAAGGTTATGAAAGCTCCTGCCTCTATTCCTGCGGTCATGCCCCGCCTTGATAAAAAATACAAGGCGCCGGACAACTCGCCTGCATGTTTGATTGGTCAACCAAAGGCAGATTCTGTTATAGCACAGGCAGCGCAGCGACGAGCGCGGAATCCCTCCTCTCCGTTATCCGCCCCCCAGATCGGGACGGTAGACGTTTGGACGCTATTGGGAAGAAGGTGTCCACTATGGCAGCGACAACAGTTCGGGCAGCTAATTCACTGGCTATCTTAGGACGCTATGATAGACAAATGTGGTCGGACATTGCTCCCTACATTAACATGTTGACTGAGCCTTCTAAATCAGAGGCGCTTAAGATCCTTCAGGAAGGGGAACGAATCTCGGCTGAGATTATAGATTCATCGGTGGATGTTGCCTCTACAGGTTTTCGACAAATGGCGGGTGCTGCAGTCTTGCGGAGGCAAGGCTGGTTAAAGTCAACTTCATTTCGCCAGGAGGTTCAGGCTAAGATATTGGACATGCCTTTTGATGGCGAGTCTCTTTTTGGGAACCATGTTGATGAGGCCCTACAGACCATTAAAAAGATACTGAGACAGCAAGTTCTCTCGGAACACTTCAGTTTCGTAAACCGCCCTTTCGGGGTGCGAGGGGGCGTGGATCCTTCTCTACTAGAGGAGGATATAATCAACAGAGACAATATCAGCCCTATCACAGCAATCAGCGCTTCTCTTCCCAGCGCCAACAACAATTTAGGCAACAACCAGCGACCTCTTACTCGCAAAATAGAAGGAAGTCTACCTTCAGAGGACGTGATACCTCTAAAAAGCAGTGACAACTGCCACCTGCCACCTGCTCGACCACTTACCCCTTTACAAGTTGGAGGAAGAATCTCCCGTTATTACTCAAACTGGTCGAAAATAACATCAGACAAATGGGTCTTGGACATTGTGGCCAGAGGCCACGTTCTAGAATTCGTAAAATTTCCTCCAAATTTTCCCCCAAGGGCCCACCTCCAGCTCGCCTCTCAGAGCTGTTTGCCCAAATAAATTTGATGCTGCGAAAGGGAGCCATCGAAGTAGTCCCTCGACTGCAAAGAGGAACGGGGTTCTATTCCAGATTTTTTCTCATAAAAAAGAAATCGGGAGAATGGCGCCCCATTTTAGATCTTCGCTCCCTCAACAAATATCTCAAGAAATTGTCATTCCGGATGCTAACTCTGCAAGAAATTCTTCCTCTCCTTACTGCGGGGGATTACATGACCACCCTCGACCTCCAAGATGCTTATTTTCATGTACCAATTCTACCCAGACACAGAAAGTTCTTGAGGTTCAGAGTGGCTGGCAGGGACTTTCAGTTCAAAGTCCTCCCTTTCGGACTACGGTCCGCACCACGGGTCTTTACCAAGGTCTTAGCACCGGTGGCTGCACACCTTCGACTCGAGGGAATCCAGTTTTTCCCTATTTGGACGACTGCCTTATCAAGGCGAGTTCCTTCAACAGCGCAAACGTCCATACTCAGAGATGTCTATCCCTGTTCCAATCTCTGGGTCTCTCCATCAATTTCGACAAATCTCACCTCCTCCCATCGCAGGAGAGAACGTTCTTGGGAGCTACCATAAACACGTTGCGAACAGAAGTCTGTGTCTCAACCGAAAGACAAACGAAACTTTGCAATCTTGCACAGCTACTAAGATCAAAAGAGTACGTTTCAGTTCGACGGTTCAAGTCGCTTCTGGGGATGCTTTCATCTTGCATTCCTCTGGTCCCCAATTGCCGTTTCAGAATGAGACCCTTGCAAGAGGAACTCAACAAACAGTGGATGCAAATCTCAGGATCCTTCGACGATCTCATTCGCGTCACTTCACAGATAAGGGACACTCTAAGATGGTGGACTTCAAAGACAAATGTAGCAGCAGGCTGCTCATTCCTCATGAAACCTCCAAGCTTCGTCATCACCACGGATGCCTCCCTAGAAGGATGGGGAGCCCATCTGCAGGGACTGACAGCAAGCGGAAGATGGGATGCTCAGCAAAAGACTTGTCATATCAACCTGTTGGAATTGCTGGCGATCTTCCTAGCCCTGAAGTCTTTTCGCACCATCATTTTCGGAGCATCAGTGTTGATCCGGACGGACAACACAACAAGTATGCATTACTTGAACAAACAAGGAGGAACAAGGTCCACACTGTTGTCTCAGCAAGCCCAGGAAATGTGGGATTGGGCGATCAAACATCAGATAACTCTAACAGCAGTTCATGTCCCGGGAGTGTCCAACGTTCTAGCGGATTCCCTCAGCCGCTTGACAACGTCCAATCACGAGTGGGAGCTCCATCAGCCAACGTTGAATCGAATTTTTCAGGAGTGGGGTCAGCCCAACCTGGACTTGTTCGCAACCAGTCTGAACCGCAAATGCCAATTCTTCGCAAGTTGGCGTCCCCACAACGAATCATGCGGAAATGCCTTTTTGATGAACTGGTCGCAGATTTATGCCTACGCTTTTCCACCGATACCGTTGGTTCCCAGGGTTCTCTGGAAAATGAAGAAGGAACCTTGTCGCCTAATACTCATAGCTCCCAGATGGCCTCGCCAGTTCTGGTTTACCGAGCTACTCCTTCTCTCCGAATGCCATCCCATTCAGTTGAGACCAATACCGAATCTTCTATCCATTCAGAACGGTCAGATCTGCCATCCGGATCCTGCATCCCTGCACTTAGCAGCCTGGCGCCTGAGCACCTTGAATTCGCCCACTTAGATATTCCTTCTAACTGTAGAGAAGTTCTGGCCAATGCTAGGGCGCCTTCCACAATAAAGACATACACGCTTAAATGGAAACGATTTTGCCTGTGGTGTCAAGCCAACAACATACATCCAGTGCATGCAAAGCCGGAACAAATTTTACCTTTCTTCCTGCATCTGGCAAGATCAGGCCTTTCTCATTCTACGCTTAAGGTATTCTTAGCAGCTATCTCAATATTTAGGCAGGACGGTTCCAATTCTCTCTATTCCTCTAGGATCATTCGACAGTTCTTTAAGGGGTTATTTCGTATGTTTCCACCTATTCGCCATCCACCTCCAGCCTGGCATCTTAACGTTGTGCTCTCGCAACTTATGCGACACCCCTTTGAACCTATTCATCGGACAGAATTGAAGTTTCTTTCATGGAAGGTGTCTTTACTATTAGCCCTCACGTCGGCTAGGCGGGTCAGTGACATTCAAGCCTTCACTATAAAACCGCCGTACCTTCAATTCATAAGAGATTCAGTAGTGTTACGCACTAACCCCGTTTTTATGCCCAAAGTACCTTCGGACTTCCATCTCAACGAACCGGTCATTTTAAAAACTTTTTTCCCAATCCTCAATCACCTGCGGAAAGGGCTTTACATACTCTTGATCTCAAAAGATGTCTCAAATTCTATCTACAAAGGACATCTTCCATACGGAAATCTGATCAGCTATTTTTAGCTTATGGAAAAATGCGCACAGGACACCCAATATCAAAACAGTCCATTGCCCGTTGGATCTCTGCTGCGATTGGTTTCTGTCATCAGCTGGCAGGCAGACCTTTACAGACAACTCCAAGAGCACATTCTACGAGAGCAATCTCTTCCTCTACCGCTCTCTTTGCTGGTGTGCCTATTCATCAAATCTGCAAAGTTGCTACGTGGTCCAACAGGCACACCTTTACAAGGCACTACTGTTTGGAAGCTGCCAATGATGCAGACACGTCTGTGGGACAGGCGGTTCTTCGTAATCTTTTTAACTAAGGTGAGCCTCTGTTGTTTCCCTCCTCCTCTTGCTATTGTTTTACAATGGATTTATACATATATATCTTGATATGTGAATAGATATATAACAATAAGCTATATGTTTGTGATTACACTTTGACTGTGTTATGCATATGCTTATGTTGTGCTGATAATGTCAGCAGTATGGTTCTGGAGTCACTGCTATCTACTCTGATTCAAGCATGTGAATCTATGAAAGATACCCCAATACTGGAGAAGAACAATAGTTACTTACCTGTAATCTGTGGTTCTCCAGTATTAGTATCTTTCATAGATTCACATGCAACTCCGCCCACCTCCCCTCAGAGGCTCTTTTGCTATGCTCTGTTTCATTCTGGATCACACTTGTGCTGGAAAATCTGAGAGCCTGAGCCTCTGAGGAGAACATTCTGGGTGGTGCTGTCGCCTGATTGGCTGGACTTTGGACTATATATAATGACTTGGACGAGTCATGAAAGTGGAGGAATTTTTTCCTTTAATTTCTGGCCACTTTACTTCCTGGTTCTAATTTACCTAGGATATGGTGTATATATATATATATATATTGCTATTTTTATGTACCGTGGGACTCCCACTCCGACGACGGGGAATGATTCAAGCATGTGAATCTATGAAAGATACTAATACTGGAGAACCACAGATTACAGGTAAGTAACTATTGTTCATCTTCGCCATTGGAAAAGGTTCAGCAAGAGTCTCCGGCGCCAATTGAACATCTGCCGGTGTCAACTGGATCCATACCGACATCGCATCGTTCCACTCCGTTGAATCTGCCTTCTGCTGTACAGGAGCCTAAGTCCCTGGTGCCGTTGCCGCCGGTGTTACCTTCATCGGCGCCGATGCACGAGCATAGGTCCCAGAGAGAGACACAATGGCTTCTTGAGTAGGAGCAGTACTTTTATGACCAAAATCTGGATGTGGAAGAGGGTGAGATAATTTGTTTGGATCCGGAGTTTGAAGGTCTAGAGGTAGCAAGCGGTCTGGATACCTCCCCGGAATGGGAATTGTTGTCGTCAAAAGGCATCCCACCGCCTGAAGTCACAACCTATCATTCTGTGATAAAAAGGCTGCAGAGATGCTAGCGTTACCTTTATCATCTATGGAACGTAAAAGTAACTTATTGACAGAGGTGCTGCATTCTTCAACATCTTCATCTGAGCCTATGCTGCTTTTTAATGAAGCTCTTACTGAGACAAGTCTTGAAATTTTGCAGAAACCTGTGTCGTTGCCAACAGTGTTTAGATCTGTTGCAAGCAGGTATAAGCCTGCCCCATGGGATTCATCATTCTTGTCCACAGACCCTACTCCAGAGAGTTTGGTGGTGCAAGCTTCCTGTTCCTCAAAGCTTAACTTTCATTCATTTCCAACTACCCCTGCAGATAGGGAATCCTAAAGAATGGAACAGTCTGCAAAGAAGGTGTTTTCTTGTAGTAGCGTGGCCTTGAAGGCGACCAATGCAACCTGTTTGTTGTGACGTTACATCCATGTGCTACTGGAGTCGGCTAAGGCAGTGGTCCCTAAGTTGCCTAACGAAGTTCAAGGGCATTTTTCAGAGTTGATGATCGACAGTTAAGTGGCTGCCCGTCATGTCATTCAGTCAGGTTTGGATATGACTGATTCAGTCGCCAAGGCAATGGGTTCTTCATTTGCCACAAGGAGACAAGCTTGGTTAAGGGGTTCTGGTTTTTTGCCAGATGTGCAAGCAACGTTAATGAATTGTTAATGAATTTGCCAATTGATGGTTCCAGGCTGTTTGGTGCCAAGGCGAATTCTGCCTTGGAAAGATTCAGGGACAGTATGGCGACTGCAAAATCTTTGGGTCTTCAGTCACAGCCTAGGGATTATTGGCAGTTTCGTAGATTCCGGGGGTTTGGCTGGAACTTTTCCTTTTGAGACAGAAGTCAACATCAGCCACAGCAACAGCAGCAGTCACCCAGTCCCCTCAACAAGAGTTATAGAGGGCGCGGCAGGGGCAGACAGCGTGGAGCTACCCATCACCCTTCTTCCTCCCCTATCTCTTCCTCCCCGGCCAATGGCACAGGAAAGCCGCCTTAGTTCCACCATCTTGGAGCATGCTTGTCCAGTGGGAGGACGGTTGCCAATTTTCTACCTCGATGGAAATCTGTAACAACAGATCTCTGGATTTTGGATGTTGTGGAAAATGGGTACTCCCTACCTTTATGAGAGTTTCCCCCACCCTTTCCTCCCCAACAAGGTTTTTGTACGGAAGAACATCTTCTGCTCCTCCAACAGGATGTTCAAATACTACTACAGAAGGGTGCAGTAGAGTTGGTTCCAGAGCAGGAACTGGGGCAGGGATGCTATTCTTGGTATTTCCTGATTCCTAAAAAGAACGGTCTCCTGTGGCCGATCCTCAACCTCATGATTTTAAACTGGTTCCTCAAGCAGGAAATTTTCAAGATGCTGACCCTTGCACAAGCGCTTCTTGCACTGGAGAAAGATGACTGGATGGTTTCGATTGATTTGCAGGATGCGTATTTTCACATGCCCATTCTGAAACTGACCAGGAAGTACCTCTGTTTTACGGTGGGGTCTCAGCACTATCAGTTTGTGGTCCTCCCGTTTGTTCTTACTTCTGCACCTAGAGTCTTCAAGAAGGTGATGGCAGTGGTTGCAGCGCATCTCAGAAGGTGGGGAATACCAATATTCCCTTACTTGGATGATTGGCTGATCAAAGCCAAGACTCCAGAGTTGGTGTTGCATCATTTGCAGTTGACAACGTTGTTGTTGTTCAACCTGAGTTTTACTATCAATGTACCCAAATCTCACCAAGAGCCCTCTCAGCGCACACTGTTCATAGGGGCAGTACTGGACGCTACAGTGAATTGGGCCTACCCGCCTCCTCAGAGGATTCAGGACATTCAGGCTATGATTCCAATGTTTTACAATGGAGCTATGGTTCCAGTCCTGAAGGTCTTGCGCCTGCTAGGTCAGATTGCCTCCTGCATTCTGTTGGTCACCCATGCACACTGGCATATGAGGGCCCTCCAGTGGTGCCTCCGCAAGCAGTGGTTTCAACACAACAGGGATCTCAAAGAGTCGGTCAAGATCTCCAGAGACACTGCAGCGGATCTTCAATGGAAGGGTGTGGCCAGCAATCTGTCTCGAGGGAAGCCACTTTACCCTCCACCTTTGGTGGCTACAGTGATAACGGATGCCTCCACTCTAGGGTGGGGAGCTGATCTGAGGGATCTGGAGATCAAAGGTCTTTGGTCTACAGAGGAAAGATTGTTGCATATCAATATTTTGGAATAGCGGGCGATACACCTGGCTCTAAAGGCCTTCCTTGCTCCTCTTCATGGTCAGTCAGTTCAAGTCCTAACAGACAATGCTACTGCAATGTGGTACATAAGCAAACAGGGAGGAGTAGGGTCATATCCTCTCTGCAGAGAGGCTCTGCGACTCTGGTCCTGGGATGAGGACCATCAGATTTGCTTCTTGGCAAATCACTTGGCCGGAGTTCTGAACGTGCGCACGGATAGTTTCAGTCGACACTTTTATGCTCATCGCGAATGGCGTCTCCATCCGGAAGTGGTACAACACATTTTCGGGCTATGGGGGACCCCTCAGATAAACCTGTTTGCAACTCAAGAGAACGTACACTGCCCGTCAATCTGCAGTCTTCAGGATCTGTTGCAGGAAGCTCTGGGGGACCCTTTTCAATTGGACTAGGGCGCCCAGCTGTTTTACACATCCGTCCATATCCTTGATTCCTCAGGTTCCAAGGAAGATTTGCCAAGACTGGGCCCAAGTCATATTAATAGCCCCGGATTGGCTGCGAAGGGTATGGTATACAGATCTTCTTTGCCTCTCTCTGTACCCACCACTTCGTCTCCCTCACAGGGCAGACCTCCTCTGTCAGTCGCAGGAGCAGGTTCTGCACCTCCACCTACAGAGCCTGCACCTTCATGATGGAGATTGAACGTGGCAACCTGAGTTCTTTTTCTCTTCTTCTGAGTGGTGGATGTTATATTATCAGCCAGAAGACACTCCAGCAAGACGGTTTATGCTGGCAGATGGGCGAGATTAGTCAAATGGTGTGAGGAAAAGTCCACTGACCCTTTACTAGCTCATTTGTTTGATATTTTATGTTTTGCGCTTTCCCTGGCGCAGCAAGGTTTTGCAATCGCAGCAGTTAAGGCATATTTGTTTCCCCTTTCGGCATTTCTTTGTTTGCCTGACCAACCTTCCCTTTTTAAGTCCCCTATAGCGTTAAGGTTTCTTAAAGGGCTTACTAGCAAGTTCCATGCCACTCATCTTAATTTGGTGCTAACCTTCCTTATGGATGCTCCGTCTCAGCCACTACATAGTTGTCCTTTAAAGTTACTGAATTTAAAAACTATTTTTCTTGTTGCCATTACATCTGCTAGATGTGTTAGTGAGTTGCAGGCATTGAGTGTGACGACTTTCTATGCAGACAAGTTGGTATTGAGAACAAGGGCTGCTTTCCCGCCAAAAGTGGTCACTCCTTTCCACTTGGGCCAGTCTATCACTCTGCCTATTTTCTATCCTCCCCCAAATCCTTCTAAAGTGGAAGAAAGGGTGCATCATTCGAACCCTAAAAGGGCTATGAGCTTTTATGTGGACAGAACTTGTGAGCTCCGGCTGGATGATCAGCTGTTTGTTGGCTATGTGGTCAAGAAAAAAGGAAAAGCAGTGCATAAGAGGACATTGTCCAGATGGATTATCCTGTGCATCAAGAACTGCTACACCATGGCTAACAAAGAACCACCTGAAAATATTAGAGCTCATTCCACTAGAGCTAAGTCTTCTACTTCCGCTTTGGCTAGAGCTGTCCCTGTGGTGGACATTTGCAAAGTGGCAACTTGGGCCTCCCTCCAAACTTTTGCGAAGCACTATTGTTTGGACTCTGAAGTGAGGAGAGACGGTCACTTTGCCCGCTCAGCATTGCAGGATTTTTTGGTATAGGTAGACAGGCTCCCACCTCCGAGTGTGGAATTGCCTGGAGACTCTATTCAAAAGGTGAGGAAACCACTGGTAGACGTTCCATCAGAAGAACAAGTTACCTCCCTTCGGTAAAGCTTTTTCTGGGTGCATACAGTGTCTACCTGTGGATTCCTCACTGACCCACCGGCCTCCCATTGTTTGTCTGCAAGGATACTTGTACATTTGTACATTGCGTATTTTGTTTACATTTCTGATAGTATAAAAGTATATATATATCTACGTGTGTGTGTATATATAATTTGTATATATTTTATTTGAGACCTGCCATGTGTTTCCACATAGGTACTGTTGGTTTCACCTGTTTGCCTCGTAGGCCGACGAAGGCTTTGTATGGCTCCGATGATGTAACGCGGAGTCGCGTGCGGAGCCATGGCATTATGATGTCCTCGTCGACGTGAGAGAGCTGTAAAGAAATGTTTCTGTGGAATGCTGGTACACTGGCAGTGCTTAATTTGAACCGGGGCTTTCCGGTGCTCGGCACCGGCACCTAATTGTCAACATCATGGTGGCGCTGCTCATCTAATTTAGAGATGAGCAGAACAACGGTAGTTTAGGAATACAATATACATTCCTTTACCTTTGTGGACCTGGATAATCTGAACTGTTGCATTTACATGCGAGAGAGATGGTTAGTAGTTGTTTTGGCAGCGATGACAAGGGCGATGGGTGGTGCCAGCTGCAGTGGCCTCCTGGTCAGGGCCCTGGCACTTAATATTTTACAAATTAAGCACTGCACATTGGGGATATTCAAAAGGTGAGGAATCTACAGGTAGATACTGTATCCACCAATAAAAGTGTTACAGAAGGTAAGTAACTTGTTCATATATCCATACTTTTAAGGCGCGTAGATGTGGGGATAAGAATGGTAAATGTATATTTACCTTCACAATATTCCGATAGTTAATATTTTGTCAGGTTGATATTTTTGTCGTCAATATTCTGCCATACAACTGTGTGTGTGTTTGATCTTAGACAGAGCTTGAGAGCTGCCACTAAATTAGTGCAGTTCTAACAGTTGCACACAATGGAGACTGTTTTGGCTTGTGGACAATTAAAAGGATAATGTTTAACATTAAGATGTGAAGAATGTTTTACATCATCATTATGTGATGTATAAGACTAGATGACTTTTTAGGTTAATTTCCAAGTGTTTCTTACAATTCATTTGGTGCCATTTGTTTCTTACAGGCTCTGTCTATGTATTTGGGTGGAGCTCCCGCTGGCCCTGCAGGTACGGGCAAAACAGAGACTACTAAAGATTTGGCAAAGGCCTTGGGTCTGCTTTGTGTCGTAACAAACTGTGGTGAAGGCATGGATTACAAAGTAAGTTCTTAATATAGT
Organism: Calotriton arnoldi; assembly: GCA_963921515.1. Taxonomy (NCBI): domain Eukaryota; kingdom Metazoa; phylum Chordata; class Amphibia; order Caudata; family Salamandridae; genus Calotriton; species Calotriton arnoldi. The sequence goes on along the minus strand of CAWUFW010001335.1, from coordinate 2,211,598 downwards.
TGTCCCTGATTTAGTGATAAATTATAGAGTAAATGTTGGCCCTAGTATAATGTGGAATATTTGACCCTATTGGACAAAACATCAAAATCAGGCATGTTAATTTGAATGTCTCCTTTGATCATGTACAGTGTTCTGCTGCTTTTAGGCTAGGTTGTCGCTGTGCAAATACCATCCATCCATCCATTCATACAAATATACCTACATGCACTGACACTACTATTAGGAGGAGGTATGTATAAATAGCCCGTAAGGCTTTTTGTAGCGCATAATACCCATAAACATACAAACAGGGCTTCCGGGATTAGCCCTAATGCTCTCATATTCTGTTTGACTATTGTGCAGAAGTGGATTTTAAATCGAGGAGCAATGTACCTTTGGATGTTTCTACTGTTCGCAAAGCCCACAGAGTTTATTATTTAGACTGCTATATCACAAATGTAACTTCGAAACATTTTGAATGCAGATAAAAGCTTGTTTTTTTTTTACTTGTCTTCTGCCCTATTCAAATTGAATGAAAGACAATAGGAACTTGCGTTTTGTTGATGGTACTGATGTTTTACTTCCTTTCCTTGTTCATTATTCCATTGTGTATGCACCCATTTGAAATAGTTGATTGCATTACTTTCTCTTCAGTACTAGATAATTCTATCTCTAGTACAGTATTTTATCTCCAACGAATCCACTCAGCAGGCTGAGGCGTTGAGGGAGCAGCTGAAGACATGTGCTGTTGCTAAACTCCCACAACATTAAAGTTAGGGGGTCCTTCAGGTGCAAAACAAATATTTCCTAAAGTATGCTCGTCTCACATTTTAGTAATGTCACCCAGACTCAGGACTCAATCTGGAGAAGTGGTGTTTGGAGAGTTCATAAACGTTACACATCCAACAGCAACACATTTCAAGAATAAAGCACCTAGGGGCAGATTTACTGAAGATGTTCACACTTTTAAAGCCTATTGTGTGCTAAAATGCAGACTTTGTGAGCCCAAAAACTTCAATTGCGAATCACAATTGAATTTGCAACTCGCAAATTCTACATTGCAAATCCTTGCATCTACTAAGAAAAAGTGGACGGGAAAGGGGAGCCCCCTCTCTCTTGTGACTCACAAAGTGGAGGCTCTCAGTAAGGGCTGCTCCCACTATGTGAATGTCAGATGTTGTCTTTGAAGGAAGCAGACACTGGTACATTAAACCACTTCATGCTCTCCCAAAGTCCCTTACCAAAATGCCATGTTTGTTTTCATTACTATCCCTGCCCCTTTAAAAGGTATTTTGTAGAAATGGATGGATGAATGTCTATTGTCGCTCGCCAGCCTCCGTCACTTTATTGGGAGCCATTCACAAGGATTTACAGCAGGAATTCTGCCTCATTTTTAATTAATCCGACTGGGGTTGATTGTGCAATCCTTGCTAATGTCCTTTTTGCACAATGTCGGATACGTTTGTCCAGCACAGCACAAAAAGCATTAGGTGACCTTCTATTGCTGTGAAAAGTCAATGTCTTGTTTGTCACCCAATCCAGGATACATGTGGCTCTTAAGACCCACAGCAAATTAAAAAAAACTAGAAAAGTGCATTTGCTAATAACCACAAGCAATCTAGATCCTCATTATGAGTTCCTCTCTATTTGGGGAATACCACAACCTGTCAATACTGACACACATGGTGTGGATTTACTGTGTGCGGTGTTACCTCACCATCCTGAGGATCACACCTCGGAATGACTACTGATGGGGTAATACCAAATGCTGTCCTCCATTCTGAGCTTCAAAATGTGGAATGTGACATATTTCCCCAGCACAAAGTCCGCCCGGAAATTGTGAGATTAGTAATCTTTGTAAATACACAGTTTGCAGTCCCGAATCGGTGCAAGTGTTTCCAACCAAATCAAGATTACCAGAACAAGTAGGTGGAACATTGGATAATGCCTTTCACTTTGCTGATAACACAACCCTCTTTCCACGCAGTGGCATAGCAAGGGTGGCATGGGCATGAGTACAAGCTAGGACAATGGTCCCCAAGCTCCCCAACAGATATTAAAAGACACCCATAATCAACGTGTATTGGACTCCGTAGAACTCTGGGCCCCTGGTGACACTGCACCTGCTGCTCCATAGGTAGCAGCACCCCTTCTTCCAAGGACCTGCCCTGGTCTTACCCATGTCTTGGCAAACGGTCCGCCAGGAGTAAGGATTAACCGTCCATAGGAGTAAAACAAGTAAGTGGCCTTTAGATCTGGTATTCCAAACTGAATTTGACTATATCCGAGGCCGCTTGATGGATGATGGTGAATGGCATAGTCAGGTTGGAGTGAGATCACTTCTACCAACGTTAAAAGTTAATGAAACCATAGCACTTACAGTAGAGGCCTATGACGTAGAGTCCTGGGACCATGATGGCTGCATTAAATTAGTGGTCATTGAAAATGTCTTTCTTAAAAGGCTACGAGAGACTCCATTTGAGCGCTTCTTTGTTGCCAGTGTTTTTTTTTTGTTATCCATTGTCCAAAGATTGGCTATTAAACCAATGTTATTCGCGATCCAAATTTAGGCCTCTGCAGTGCATGAATCTTATGAAATAACCCTTACTGAGCTTATGGGAGCATATTGCAACCAAGCACCTTTATTGGTTCTTCCATGTTCACTGTTGGAGCACAAAGCTTATATGGCACATATAAGTTACCTGGTTCCCCTTTATCTCTTTTTCTTTTTAGACTTTTATTGAAACTATAACAATATACCACAAGATGTGTATAAGCCATACATGTACAATATCAATTGCAAGTACTAGATCACATTACAGAAACTTTGCACTATCCAGCTACCTCCCCATTCCAGAACTCGCAATCAACACCTTCTAGGTGCAGTTGTAAATCGTGGGTGCCATAGCTTGCCATGGAGGAAGTGTCCATCAGTTCTTGTAGTGGATATGTATTCATCTATTGAACTACTCTTTTTCCTCCACCACATCTTTGGTTGTTACGTCCCCTAATCTTCTGGGTTGTCTGTGTCTAACCATGAGAGGTAACCATTAAGATATAATGGGGTAACCCATAGAAGTCAATGGACCTGGGTAATAATTGGTATAGAAAAACAATGGTCCTAGACTTATGTTAAATTTTAGTTGTCTGAAACAATCATAAACAGCATGAGGTACATATATAGTTTAAATCAATAATGTACCATTAACTTATTTAAAGAGCATTCAAATATATCCTCAAAATTCAAAGAAGGCACACACTATTGCTTTTTTGGTGACTCGTATTTTATTCGGTCACTTTTCATAACATATTATCATATTCAATGTTCAAGATAAAGGAGTTGGTTGCTCCAAGGAAAAATGTGAAGAAAGAAAGTGCTCGTGAAGTAAGATAGAATAAACAAGAGGGGATCCAATCAAGCAAAACAATGATTCATCATTATTTACATTACAATCTCATAAGCAAAACTGGTCGTGATTCATGATTGCACCAGTTCTACATTAGGGCCTGTCCAATGGTTAATTCATAGTTATTCTTTATGTTCTTTCTCAAAAGTTAGCAAACAGCGTTCGTCTGTAAGCCCTCTACTCGAGCAGACCAGCTGGATTCCCCCGGGCTGTGCGAAGATGATTCATTGAGACGCTGTGGGCGATTTTTCTCACCCATTGATTGAAGGTAAACTGCTGTTACCAAGCCGCAATTCTATTGCGGACCTTTAAATCCATAACTAGGGGCGGCACTTTTACTGTGCATCACCCATGATCAGTTGCTCCCCCATCCCTCCTTTCTGTCTTGAGGAAGACCCGTTCGCAGAGGATACAAACTGCCCTCATTGCACTAGGGTCGAAACGTCGACACTCTCCCCTGTTCGGGGCCTGTACTGTATACTATCCCAGCCCTACTTGCTTACAGACGAACGTTGTTTGCTAACTTTTGAGAAAGAACATAAAGAATAACTATGAATTAACCATTGGACAGGCCCTAATGTAGAACTGGTGCAATCATGAATCACGACCAGTTTTGCTTATGAGATTGTAATGTAAATAATGATGAATCATTGTTTTGCTTGATTGGATCCCCCTCTTGTTTATTCTATCTTACTTCACGAGCACTTTCTTTCTTCACATTTTTCCTTGGAGCAACCACCCCTTTATCTTGAACATTGAATATGATAATATGTTATGAAAAGTGACCGAATAAAATACGAGTCACCAAAAAAGCAATAGTGTGTGCCTTCTTTGAATTTTGAGGATATATTTGAATGCTCTTTAAATAAGTTAATGGTACATTATTGATTTAAACTATATATGTACCTCATGCTGTTTATGATTGTTTCAGACAACTAAAATTTAACATAAGTCTAGGACCATTGTTTTTCTATACTAACCATGAGAGGTATGCCATAAGGCTACCCCATATGTCTTTGGGGCTAGAGGTTATAGGCTAAGGGGAAGTGTAGACTTCCGATCTGTCATTACAATTAATTATGTCCTGTAACCACTCTTATTTACTCGGACTGCCGTTCTGCACCAATACATGGCCATGGCTAAACGGAGAGTTGCCAGCAAGAGTGCTGTTGCCACAGTTCTTCGGGTCCTGCTTGCTCGTAACTTAACATAGCTAAAGAGTGCCGTCTCTGGGCTTGGTGTTAGTCTGCCATCTATCATTGTTGATGATGTGTGAAATATCTTGTGCCAGAATTTAAGTATGGGGGCAGATCCAAGCCATATGAAAAAAATCTGCCTGGTCTAGTCTGCATTGTGGGCATTGATGTGATCTGGAGGGGTCTATTCTAAACTGTTTTACAGGTGTGTAATACGCCCAGAGTAGAAATGTAAAATGTATAAGCTTCTGTCGGTGGTTGACTGATACTAATTGAGTTTGTGCCCAGCAATATATTCCATTTTGCATCTGTCGTCTCAGCTACCAAGTCCCTCACCCAGGCTTGCTTGAATTGTGATGTGCCCTCCACCCGGAGTTCCAAAAACATGGCATAAAGTTTCAATACTCATCTGGTACCATCTAGAGAATTTATTATCTGAGTCAAAGCTACCATCTCTTGTGGCTCTGCTGGGAACCCTGGCAGTTTCTCCTGACCCTTTTATCTCTCAGCATGGCTTGCACAATATCATTGATGAAGGCTGTTTTCAAATTGACAATAGCAATGTATGAAGTTTCCTTTGTAAATGTCACATAATTGGTGATTAGAGGGTTCAAACAAAAGCCTAATCACAAATGCTTAGGGTTTTTAAACTATTCTTCAAGTCTTAAAAATCAATGAAATTAAATGTATTAGAGCGATAGATTAATAATTTGCTGAACTATTGTGAGAGCCCTTGTTAACATAAATCTGCACATTTACTGTTCCTAGCCGAGACTGAAGCAGTTGCTTACTAGAGGAGAGCTTGTTAATGAGTTTGTATATATATCTTTTTCGCCATTTTTAATTTTCTGTTCACTGTGAATATGGGATTTTCCCAAAATAAATCGTGATTGACTGTGAGCTTGTAGTGCAGTGTAAACTGAGTATCTATATGTTGCTGTGCTTTAAGTAACAATAATTGCCTCTTCTTTTGAATTTAGGCAGTTGGTAAAATATTTTCTGGCCTTGCCCAATGTGGGGCATGGGGGTGCTTTGATGAGTTCAATCGTATTGATGCCTCTGTGCTCTCCGTCATCTCATCGCAGATACAAACTATCAGAAATGCTCTTATCCATCACCTAGAGAGATTTCAGGTATGACTTGCATTCAATTATTTAAAAGGTAGTGTATTAAAATTTGGGCGTGAGTATATTATCTATAAATACAGTTAGTTTTTATTACTTTTTAAATAAACTGAACAATGCACACCATAGTAACTTGAGTTATTGACTCCAGTTTGAAGGGCAAGAAATCGCTTTGGATAGCCGGATGGGAATCTTCATCACCATGAATCCTGGCTATGCTGGCCGCACAGAGCTACCAGAGTCGGTGAAGGCTCTCTTCAGGCCTGTGGTTGTGATCGTGCCAGATCTTCAGCAAATCTGTGAAATAATGCTCTTTTCAGAAGGATTTCTTTTGGCAAAGGTAAGGCATCTTAGTGTGATGGCAATCTTGGTTAGATACAGTTTTCAATATTAAGATCCTCATTTAGAGTATGGCGGGTGGCCCGTTACCTGTCAGGGGTTGTGAGTCATTACCTCTGCTATCCTGGATGGGCTACCTGCCTCCCACCATATTTAGAACTCTCTACCGCCCTACAGAGATCTCTGTGCCTTCAGAGGAGCTGCTGCTATGGTGGCTCCTCTAAAGGCACTGAAAGCTTGCTGAGCGGGTCATGTTTCAGGTGGCCACGCAACAAACCTTTCTGTTTTTCTAAAATAGACTCCCAAAGTGAGAGCTTGCGAAACAGATTACCCTGCCACATTTGTGGAAGAGTACTGTGTCCTCCGAATTCTAAATCAGACTCTAAAGGTTTTGTGGCACCTGTGCTTATATAAGTTTGTGGCTTGAAACAGAGGGGCATTACAAAAGGGCATGAGGAGGGGGTCGGGAGCAGGAGGGTATAAAGGGGTACAAGTGTTTGCCACTGGGGGAGCATGGCAATGGGAAACGTTATGTACTAACGGAACTGAGGGGAAAGGATTATAGAGAGGGATGTGCCAGCAAGCTGAGTTCCAGGCCAGGGGGTTGGTTGCAGTTGGCACGTTAGCAGTTAACAGTGGCTAGATGTCAATGCTTGGAGTATTTTGTTTACAAAGAAAAATACATACCTTCTCTTGTGAACCAGAATCCAGTTCAAGGAGTAATGTCAAACTCTTTGACTCAAGATCACAGTGTGACAATATGTTTGGTATTTGCTTTTGGCTTAATGTTCTGTGCCATCTTTGCTGATTGGGACAGCTGATTCCTGAGGCCCACAGAGGTCTAGTTGTGAACATCCTGCTGAACCCACTCTTAGACAATGAATAACATGTATATTAGGGCAACCAAAATCTCTAAATACTCAATTGCTAATGATCCAAAATGCTCCTCGTTGTTGGATTCCGAAAAGCAAAGAAATATTATTATTATTAATACCAATGATGATAATAATAATAGCTTGTTTTTTGTAACCTTTCATTCTACTCTTCTTCCATTTCTAAGTACTGCAAACAACATATGTTACTATTATCTTACTTAATGGTACGCACTTTAGCGACATTGAAAGGATGAAAGAGTGGGTCTAGCATGCTGAAATTCAAACTTTTGAACTTCTTATCTCTACTGATATAAATAACTAGCAGCTAGCTAGCCAGGCACTCCATCTCTGACACTTGCTTAAGGCACATTGATTTCCGTCCCAGATTAGTATAAACCTTACACGCTGCCTTCTTAAAATTTGCTCTTCTGCAAAGAGATATTGTTGCCTTTTATGTACCATACAAAAAAAACTGTGTGCGATGCTGGACTCAAAACGCAAAATTCTAAGTATATAGGTTACTGAGGGGCAGATGTATTATTTTTTTAGCCCAACGCAGCTTAGCAACCAAAGTTGCTGTTCAAAGCAGTGAAGTGTACTAAAATGTGCATGCTGCTGTGATCCTGTGTGTTGGTGCACTAACAGGTTACCTAATGCCATCACAACCTTTGCACCACGATGCAGAGGTTTGTGCATGCTGCCTAGTGTAGGATTTGTACTGGAAGCATACCCTTCCAGTACAAAACCCTATACCTAGACACATTCTGAAACATTACACACATTGTATGTGTGCTGTGCAGTACAGCACATACACAGTTTGTGGAAAGTTTGGTGAAAACTTTCAAGGAGGTGTTTTTGACTTACAGCCCGATCTGGCTCTCTTTGTAGATTGTGCTTTGTGTCAAAAACATAGATGGGTGTGCAGACCCGCCCATGTAATACCCAAGAAATTCCCTCCTGACCCAAAGTGGCACAAATCAGCATAGCATAAAGCTCTATTTGTGCTGACAAAATGGCACATTTTCGGCACAAAATTAACCCCGGGCGGAGACCTCCGCTCCGCCCGGGGAGTGTGCCGAGATTTGCCTTCTCCGCGTTCCGCGGAGAAGGCAAATCTCCGCACATTTGCATTTCTCGCAAGAAATGTGCATGCACGGGCGCGCGTGCATGCGCAGTTTTCACAAGGATTAGCGAGACGGCGAGGAAGAGGAGGAGGGCAGCCCGGGGACGCCGCAGTACAGGTAAGTGGTTTTAAATTTATTTTTTATTAATGTTTAATTACTTGTTTAATAGGGGGGGTGGAGGCGAGTGGCGTAGCGGAGCTCCACGGAGTTTGTTTGCAACTCCGTGGACCTCCGCGTAGCCCCGCTACGCACACTACGCCCGAGTTACACAAAATACCCTTCACTTAACTTTGCTTGACTTTGCATTGGCACAAATTCTTTTTAAATCCTAGCCTAAGGGTTTATGCCTGTGATCCACAGCTCTACTTAACAACTCTGGGCTGATTCACAAAGGATTTGCAATCCTTACTACTGTGAGACTCTTTACTTACTCCTAAATATAGACATAAGTGTAGGAAAGTCCCACTTTTTGCAGGGTTATCCCCCACTTTTTGCCTGACATCTGATGCAACTGACTTGATGTGCCCTGGGACTCTGCCAATCAGGTTCCCAGGGCCTGTATTCTTTCCCAAAACTGTACCTTTGTACCCTTAATTGGCACATCTCTGGCCACAGGTAAGCCCCTTGTAAGTAAAGGGCACCATGGGTACCAAGGGCACTGTGACCAGGGAAGGCCTCTAAGGGCTGCGGCACATATTGTGCCACCCTTAGAGACTCTGTACCTTAACACCCACACACTGCCATTGTAGGCTGCGTTTTGTTGGTGCAGAGAAAAGTGAAGAGTCGACATCCCTGTGTGCCATGCCTGCAACCCACAGCCTAAGGCCTAGGTAAGTCACACCTCTAGCAGGGTGCACTAGCCCTCAGGTGAGGGTACAGTGGCATGGGCCCTGTACCCCTACAGTGTCTAAGTCCATCCTTAGACATTGTATGTGTAGTAAAGCCATAAAGAGTATATGGTCTGGGAGTTGGTCATTATGAACTCAATAGCTCCATAATGGCTTTACTAAAACCTGGGAAGTTTCAGCCCATTAAACCCACACTGATGGCAGTGTGGGATTTAATGTGAAATACACTCAGAAGGCCTCTTAGAGATGCCCCCTGAAAAACGACCAGGCCTGGTGTGGTTCCTGAATGACTGCCTGTCATTTGCCACCACCAGACATGTTTCTGGACCCCGGGGTAGAGAGCCTCTGCTCTCTGGGTACAGAAACAAAGTCCATCCTGGGCAGAGGTTTCATGCCTCCTCCCCTAGGATGGGCTGGGTTCAGGAACGGGAAGCTTCAAAGGTCTGCCGCCCTTGTAAGCTGTCCCTGCCTTTTGCTGCCCTCAGCAACTGGCTCCCACCGGTTCTGCCCCCGCCCCACTTTGGGCAGCAGTATCAGTGGAAAAACCAAGCTAGGAGGAGAGGTGTTCCCATCTTTGCCAACCCTACCCCTCAGGTGGGGAAGGTCAGGTGAAGCACACATCTCAGTCTCCTCCATCTTGAAGATGAGGGGACCCAACCAATTAGGGATGAGGCTCATGCCCCACTCCTACTGGAGGGGGCCTTAGTAGCCCATTGGTCCCCACCTGCACACCCCTTTTAACACCCCTAAATTTAGTAATTAGAGTCGACCCTGAACCTCGCCTCCTCAGATTCGAGGAAGAAAGAAGAAGGACCGAAGAGCCCTGCTGTCCCAGGAAGAAGAGGACACCTACTGCTTTGTCCCCAGCCTTACCGGCTTGTCCCGACTTCAACCTGCCTACAGTGAGAACCCCGGCGAGTCCAGCAGCCAGCAGCCCCCAGAGCCTGGAGGACCTGCCCTGTGACCATCTTTAAGTCTCCCGTGAGCACCAGATTTGCTCAAGCAAAGACTCACCCATGGAACCCGGATCCAGGCAGCTCTGCAATTTTGCACCACTCTGCACCCGACGCCACGGCCCGAGTTCGAGTGGCCCAACACCACGAGGAGGCCTCCCCAGTGATCCTGACCCGGGAATTGGTGATCCCTGACCTCCCTCAAGCCGACGCCTACAGTCTCAACCTGAAGGGTCCCCCTGAACGCGACTGGAGCTGGTAAAGAGACCCGACGCCGAACAACACTCCTTCACCTGATGCCCCACGGCCTTGGGTGGCCCAACGGACGGTGTCCAGGCATCCCACAAGAACCCACCTTACCTCTCCAGCCAGTGGCTTATCCAGGAAGTCTCCCTGCCTGAGCCTGCAGCATTTGTTCCAAACCAAAGGTCTCCATTGGAATCCACAGGGTCCCCGACGTCCCCTTGGCACACTGCACCTGGCCGCCCCTGTGCCGCTGGTGGTACAGCTCCTGTACTGATTGTTGCCCACTGCAGTGCTGGCCTTAACCCCAGGAGCTTTGCTCCCACACCCGAGTGGCCTGCTCTTAAGCAGTCCCTGACCGAAGTCCCCCTTAGCCCCATTGGCTAACGTTGGGCCCCTGCACTCTGCACCTGGCCTACTCAGTGCCATTGGTGGTACAATTTGAGGGTCTACCTAGACCTTGGGGAACCTTGGTCCTAACCCCCAAAACTCCCACTCGTAAGACGTTTACTTACCTGTGAAACCGATAACCATTTTCCTTTCATTAGAACCAATATTACCACACTACCACAAAGAGAGCTGTTCGTACTTACCTCATTTAGCCTCTGCTATACGTCTGGGGACTCTCTGGACTCTGTGCACACTATACCTTACTTTGGTATAGTATATACAGAGCCAGCTCCTACAGTAAGTGTCTTGCTCCTGAAATTCAGGAATCACACCTACTGAAGGACACAAATGTGTGAATCTTGCCTGCAGTAAATAGTTTTCGCCAAATGTAGACTTACATTCATCATGCCACCCTCTCTCAATAATGCACAGTGAAGGTATTGATATGAGTTTCTCACCTTGATCAGTGAGTGCAGGTTATGGCATAAGCATGCTTCTTGAAACCAATGCAAAGGTCTGAAGCAGCAAGAGGGAGGATGGAGGAATTTGTGATTGTCCAATAGTGGATTCACTGGTGTGGATAAGATCTGCAATTTAACTAGTGACTATGGTGGAATTAATTTGCCAACAGCTCATTTTTGCTGCCATGCATGCATAGAAACTTGGAATTGGAATTTTGTCTGAAGCTTCAGTTCTCAATTTTTGTAACACCTATGATTTTCCATCCCTCCCTCTCTTCAATTTCCACAGGATGCTTACAATTAGCTTATGTATGTGGGCTGCATTTCCTTTATTTACCTTGTCTTATTTTTACTGTACTGTGATCTTGATTATGAGTCTTAATACCAAATATGATTCTCTTACTCATACAGAATCTCGCTAAAAAGATGACCGTATTGTACAAGCTTGCAAGGGAGCAGCTCTCAAAACAGCATCATTATGATTTCGGACTCCGTGCTCTTAAATCGGTGTTGGTAATGGCAGGAGAACTGAAAAGAGGCTCGCCTGACCTGAACGAGGTAAGAGCTCTGCTGCCTGAATTTGTTTAACTAAGTCTCCAAAAAGTTTACAGCAACTAACCGGTGAGTGGTAACAGAGTGGTAAAGCTGATACTAATGAAAAATTAAACAGTAATACAATGATATTATATGATATACCCCTTTCAATTTGGATTCTACTTTTCATTCCATTTCTACCATGTACTGTGGATGAAGTAATGTTACTATTTTACATCATCAGCTTCCGTGGTGCCAACCACTGAACTGTAAAAAACATAACTTAATTCAGATTCTTTATTTTTGAAATGTTATTCTGAAAGTTTCTCCACGGTTATTTATGTAGCTACTGACACTACTTGCCCTATAAATAAATGTATACATTTAAAGGCAGCTTAAATTTTAATCTGTTTTTTTAGTATTCACTTTTAAGCTATCTCTTGAGATCCATCGCCTTGCAACTAAATATACACTGTTAACTGTTTGTGTACACCTGTATGTGCATTCGGATTAGGATTTGAGTTTGGAAACTATTGTTCTTTTTCTCTCATCTTACTTTTTGTTCAGCCTGAACATTATTTTTTATTGTCAACATTAAATGTGGGTTCCTTATCACTATGTAAATGTTAAAAATATCCCATTTTTTCCGAAAGTGTGTTTTACTCCTGGAAATATAGCAGTAAATCATACCTAAGCCAGTAGTATGACACCGCTGCTCACAGAAATAAGTGTTCAGAGTAAGGCCTTGGTGGCTCAGTAGATTCAATTGTTCCAAGTAATGGTTGAGCATTTTTGTGAAACCTAATATTTACTGTTATTCTGAGAAGGATGATTATTTAAGTACCTTAAAACACATTCATTACTTCTTTTGATGACGATGAAGTATATCTTGATGATGGAGAAAGTGGCAAATCTAAACTTCATTCTTTAAAATGGAAGCAGGGTAACAGAGTTTAGGTGCTGTATGCAATAAACAACCGACCACACCGTTTACCCTTGCGGTGTTGTTTGAAAACTGGCAAGAACTCTAGTTTTGGAGGTAAATAGATATTAGGTCTGTAATAAATCAAAGTTAATTCAATCAATATTATTTGTTAATTAGTTACTATCTTGTAGAAAGTCAGTCTCACATCTGAAAGTCTGTAGATGTTTTGTTGTTAGTTCCAAGATAAAAAACTTCAGAATTCACTATAAGTTCATAAATTTGAAAGTGGGCTTAAATTCCATCATAAAAACAGCTAACACATGTTTCTTAGAGGAATACGCTTCATTAAGGCTGTAAATAATTATAAAAGCACCTATGAAAAAGTGTTCCCCATGTACAACTACAACAACTTTCAATGGCCCAAAACTGGGATATCTGTAAGTATGTGCCAGAAAACAGACTTTGCAACCTATATTATCAATTTATTCTTATCTATCTATGTATATCTGGTTCAATAATGCAAGTTGATAAGCACTAGTTTTCATTATTCATCATTGTAAAATGACTCAAAGTAGACAGTGGTATTCCATTATGTTAGAAGGCCTTCTCTTAAAAACAAACATGTTATCATCGAAATGACCTGCAACCGTTGGATTAATCTTTATCATACTCAGGAATAACAGTGCAAAAGAACAAACTTATGTACATTAATCCATAGATAGTTAATTTCTGCATAATCAAGTCCAACTAGGATCATTATTATACCATATCCTAATATATTATCTAAATGCATGAATGCCAATAATAATAGTCTAGTTATAGACCTCAGTCTGTCACGTCCATTTTGGTATCCAAACTAATGTTTGACTTGAAACATAATGATTTAGTATTTTGGCACTAGTGAAGGAAAGACTTATTCACCCATGTTATGAACATCTGCAGTTATCTCCTTTTTCAGCCCACTATCATATTAATTTTCTAAAATATGAATGGATCAAATTGAGGTTCTAAAAATCCTAAAAAATTAGTGTTTATGTGTTACAGATAATAAACTAGCCAAATTAACTTACCCTGAATTCACTGATTCACAACAGAGTATCAATGCAAAAAATCCAATCCTTCCACATTAGTTCTTACTGACCAAACATTGTGGTGAATCCTATGATAAGGATTCTAAAAAGATGAAATAAAACAATTTCTCCCAATACTTTTCTAGATGGTAAAGATTCACCCAATTGATTAAGAATTGATCTACAAAGTCACTTTCACTTTTGTTGTTGGCAGCAGCACATCCACGTTCGTCGATCACGGCTAAAAAAAGATGCACTTTTACTAGCAGATTAATGCTCTTCTAAAGTCTTCTTGCCAATTCTTTCCATGTGGTCAGACCCAGAGGAAGAACTACCCTTGACATACGGGAAATGTAGTTTGAAACTGAGCGGTCAGACTAGAAGTGTAAATACCCTTGACTAATGGGATATGTAGTTTAAAACCAAGCTCTTTACTGCTGTGCGAGTCAAAACAATTCATTCTTTATACTAATTCTTTCAAAATGATTTTAAAATTGTACAAAATAATTTTAAAAAATTAATTGAAAACCATTCTAATTCAGTATAGAACCTGCAGTCTTTAGTATTGTAGATCAGGGATTTACTGGTAGTGCTACACAGATTTCTAATAAGATGTATATTCAAGATAACATGTAAAACCTACAGATTAATCGGACCAAAATATTCTCCAGAAAGAATAATCTATGTTTCATTAATGACTACAAGTATATATTTTATCGATAAAAGTAATATGTTTTTTCTGTCAGACCAATTTTCAAATTAAATACATTGTGGAATGTTACCCAATAAAATGTGTTAACTTTCAAATTAAATAAGTTGCCGACTACTCAATACAAAATATTCTAAGTTATGAACCCATGTCACTCAGTCGTGTGGTTGGATAAACCAACTATGGCTCTAGCTAGTCATGTTGTTACCCAGATTTAAAATGAATAGACCATTCGAATTCTAGTCAGTTAAATTAAGTCAGTAGTTCTTAGTTTCATTTTTTCCCCTCAGTTATGTTAGTTGTTTGCAGACTATAACATTACGGAATCAAGCCGTTTCACCAAAAGTATGCTATTCAATTTCTAATAGTTTGAATTAAACATTCCGTATTTCAGCCTTTAATTCATTCAAAAATCGTAGGTAAAAGTTTAAACTCCGTAAAGAACCTGTAATCTCTAGTGTTGGGGACCAATGTCTTAATGATGGTGCTATTAGTATTTCTATTACATTTGCAATAAAAGCAGTCTCATGGTAGAATAGATGGGAATTAATTATATGATTGAAAAACAGCCACTTCCAAGCAGCTCAAAGTAAAGTGTACTGCTCTCTGAACAGAATTCAGTCCACAGTTAACAGTATCTAATCAATCAATCCAGAAAGTCTCTTTTGATCTCAATTTCATTTCCAAATTCCCCTCTCATCTTTCCAGTTTAATTTGTTGTATTCCAACAAACCTTATTTTCTCTATATCCTCACAAGAGGATTTTCTGTTATGTGATTCACCATGGGGTATTTGATGTCTTGGTTTTTCAGTGCAAATGTATATGTGTCAAATACTGAGGGCCTGATTACGGGTTTGGCAGTGTGGACCTCCCACACCGCCAAATAGGGCAGCCACTAGATTATGAGTATTATCATGGCCTGGCGGGTCGTACAGTTGCGGTGCAGTTTAAAGGCTCATATGTGAGCCTTAAACTGCACTGCCGTGGGACTGCTGGCGCACGTTCCTGTACAGCATGGACTGTGCAGTCCATGCTGTGCAGGAATGGAGTGCAGGCACACAGGGGGCATATTGTTCCCCTTGCATGCACCTCGTGCACAGGGCCAAGAGGAGCCCTGTAGGTCCCCCTTTCTTTCCTCACCACCAGCAGTTCCATGGAGTAAGAACCTCCATGAGACCACTGGTAGTGAGAAAAGTCGTAACATGCTTGCAGTGCCACAGGGCATCACCAAGCATATTGCAGCCCTTATACCGCACACCACCACCTGTCGGTGGTGGCGGTGCTATGGCAGACGGACTGCCGGTGCAGCGGTGGCCAGACCGCCACCGCTGCGCCACCGTGAGTTTGGTGGTCCTCGGACCGCCAAACTCATAATCAGGCCCTGAGTTCTACGTTGAATTCTTTATGTTTCAAGCATTCAAAGTAATTAGTCAGTTCTCCTACAGTGTCTCTCCAGGTCTTCAATATGCCATCCATATAGTGACCCTAGTATAATAGTTTCTTTAAGGAATAAAATTGTCACGTAATTTGCAATATATATATATTTAGCCGTCAAGGTTTTAGTAAGGGTAGAATATTTATTCCAGTAATAACTTAAGCAAGTTTACAGGATGTGATATACTTTTTTTCAGCTGGACCCTTTTTCTCTCATAAGGACCCAGCTTTAGAGTCTCTAATAGTCCTTCAAAACTCCTGTCAATGATTGAGTCCTTATTGCTTCATAAGGCTCCACAGGACGTACTTAAGTGGGAAATATACTTTATATGCCCCAGCTGTATTTCCTCACTGGGTTTTCTACCTTCCAAAATACAATAAAGGCCTCATTAAAGTCTTTTAAAATATGTGTTATCTTTTTATTTTTTTTATTGGAGTTTTGCATCAATAAACATAGAACCAATATTATAACAAAAGAAAAACATTACCGCTTTTTGTCCGGTGTTACTGTCAATATAGTGTGAATATCGTCTGTCATTCCAAACAGTGTACATCCCATGATATTACAAACATTACAAAGTCCATTCACCACAGATTGAATTTAAGAAGTGCGTCCTGACAATGTACAGAACCTAACCATCAACCTGCATTATCACATAATCCACAAGCGTATACCCTGGCGATTTGTATTTAATCTAGTATGTCTATCCTATGTCACCATCCATAGTACCAAGCCAACTGGTGAATGAGGTCCAGATATCTCTGGGGCGCGAGCGCGTTGGAAGAAGTTCCCAGTAGCAGGTCAGTTGATTCCTACAGAAAGTTATGTCTTTCACCCAGGCCTTTACAGTTGGGGGTGATGTTGCTTTCCAATGTATGGCCACCTGTCTCTTTGCAAGGAGTAGCATCTGAAAGAGACACATTAGTGACAGATTCCTTACCTTAGAATATCCCCAGATGTCAGGCTGGATCCGGAAAGTTTTGCGTAGCAGTACCCCTGCGCGTCGGTAGGCGGCGTCGTGCGGCTCCGCGTCCGTCGTCGGCGTCGTGATTGCCGGGATGACGTCGCGGCCAGTACTTAGACGCTGCCCATGCGCGCTGGCGTCAGTTCTTTCTTTTTCCGCGCCAGTAAGCGCAGATCCGGATTGAGCACTGCCCCAGACATTTTTTGACTGAGTAATTTTTGTGACTTTTTGGCCAAGTTTTTCGAGTCGTTTCGACTCCAAGGTGTCAGTACGGATGCCCGGCTTCAAGCCATGCGAGATCTGTAATCGCATGATGTCGATTACGGATCCGCACCGAGAGTGTCTCTTCTGCCTGGGGCGCGGCCACGACCCCCAGTCGTGCCCCGAGTGCCGGTCCCTCGCCCCGAAGGCTTTGTGAGAGCGGTCTCGAAAGCTTCTTGAGGCCCGGCACTTGGCTCCGCGCCGCTCGAGGTCCCGGTCCCCGGAGAGGTCGAGGGGCCGGTCGCGGAGCCGTCGTCATTCGTCGGGGTCGAAGTCTTCGTCCTCTGGTAAGGCGAAGCACAAGAGGTCTAAGAAGCGTGGCTCTAAGACCTCCCCTCGCCGGTCTCACGACCCGGCCGAGGGTCCAGATGGTACCGCCCCCGCGGCTCCGGGGGTACCCGCGCAGCCGACGCCGGCCTACCCGCCTGTTCCGGGTCCGACGTCGACTCCGGCCGAGATACAGGAGTTCCTGTCGGCCATGGCTCGCATCTTCGGGCCTAAGGTGTTACCCCGGTGCGCCTTCGGGCCCTGCGGGCCCCAGTGGGAGTCCTCCCTCGGCACCACCATCGGCTCCGGCGCCGCAGGACCCCCTCGGATCCAGGCCTGGATCCCGGTCCACGCCGGTTGACCTAACCACACCTCCACCGGCGCCGACCTCACCGGTACCGTTCACGGCGCCGTCCGAGGCCCCGGGCGGCGCAGTCCCCAGGTTCTCCCCGGCACCGGACACGGAGCCGGATCGACGTCGCTCGACGTCGATTCCGACTCCGATGGGACCTTTCTTCCCTCATGTCCCTCCTCCATACTTTTCACCAGTTTTGGAGGACGAGGAGGACTGGGAGGGGTTGGAAGACCCTCTCACAGCTCAATGTGAGCCTTATCAGGACTGGGCTGAGGAACTGGGTGATGCCAGTGGTCTGGACACCTCTCCTGACCTTGGCATGCTGTCTCCTCCTTCCGTGGCTACGGAGGAGGGAGCAAGTTATGCAACAGTGTTGCGTAGGGCGGCCGAGGCCTTGCGCCTCGAGCTCCCTAAGGTGGCTGTTAGGACTAACCTCCTGACGGAAGTGCTTGAGCCGGCGGCTACCTCTTCGGAGCCACTGCTGCCGTTTAACGACGCACTTTCGGACGTTCTTTTGGGCACCTGGTCCAGGCCCACCACAGGGGCTCCTGTGGACAGGAACGTAGCCCGACGCCATTGCCCGGCCCCGGGCGACCCTCTGTTCCTCTCCCAACACCCAACCCCCGAGAGCTTGGTTGTCCAAGCCTCTACCTCTCAGAGCGCCTTCCGTACGGCTCCGCCGGATAGGGAATCCAAAACCCTGGACCAATTTGGGAAGAAGGTTTTTTCTTCCTCCAGTGCTGGCTTGCGGTCCGTGAACACCGCTTGCCTTTTGGGCCGTTACTCCCACTCTCTGTGGGATTCGGTGGCGCAGGTGCTGCCCAAGTGTCCTGAGGAGGTCCAAGCACTTCTCTCCCGTGCTATTGCAGATGGGAGAGATGCAGCGAAGTTCACTATCCGATGTGGCCTAGACACCGCTGACTCGCTAGGCAGATCGCTTGCTACGACAGTGGCGCTGCGCCGTCACGCCTGGCTGAGGACCACTGGTTTCTCGGGCGATGTCCAAAACACCCTTATGGACATGCCCTTTGATGGTATCCGCCTTTTTGGCAATAAGGCAGACAGCGCGCTGGAGCGTTTTAAGGACTCGCGGGCTATGGCCAAGTCCTTGGGCCTCTCCGCCTCGCGCCCTCCGCAGCAGTCTGCTTTTTGCCCCTTTCGTGGCCACGGAAGGGGCGCCCAGTCACGTCCACTGCCCAGCCACCGGCCCGCACAGCAAGCGCCTTCGCGCGGCCGAGGACGTGGCTCCCGCCGAGGCGGGTCAGGTAACCAGCGAGCGGGTCAGGCCACCACCTCCGCCCCGTCCGCGGCCTCCAAACCCTCCTAGTCCATCCTTTCCAGTCCACAGCACGCCAGTGGGGGGCAGGGTCCGCCATCACCTTCCCCACTGGCGCACCATCACATCGGACAGGTGGGTTTTGGACATTGTCCGAATGGGCTACTCCCTCCCCTTCGAGACTACCCCCCCCAGCCATGCCACCTCAGCACCACCACATGTCGGGGGACCATTAGGTACTTCTTCGACAGGAAGTTGCGGCCCTCTTGGCCAAGGGGGCCATCGAGCGCGTTCCGACCCCAGAAGTAGGGCGTGGTTGTTATTCCCACTACTTTCTGGTGCCCAAAAAGGACAAGGAGGACATGCGTCCTATCTTGGACTTCCGGAACGTCAATCGCTTCCTCCGGAAGGAGAGGTTCAAGATGCTCACCCTAGCTCAGGTCTTGACTGCCCTCGACCCTGGAGACTGGATGGTAGTGTTGGACTTGCAAGACGCATATTTTCACATCCCCGTCCTGCCGGCCCACCGGCGTTACCTGCAGTTCACCGTAGGCCTCGAGCACTTTCAGTTCACCGTGCTTCCCTTTGGCCTTACCAGCGCCCCTCGGGTGTTCACGAAGGTGATGGCGGTGGTCGCAGCTCATCTGCGCCGGGCAGGGGTTCCAGTCTTTCCCTACCTCGACGACTGGTTGCTGAAGGCGGGCTCGTCCCAGGCAGTCGTCTCCCACCTCCAGACTACGGCCGGACTCCTGCACTCGCTGGGGCTCTCCATCAATGTGCCGAAGTCGCACCTGGTTCCTTCTCCACAGCTCCTTTTCATCGGAGCAGTTCTGGACACAATGCAGTTGCGGGCCTATCCTCCCGAACGGCGAGTCCATGATATTCAGGCTATGATTCCGATCTTTCAGCCTCTATCCTGGGTTTCGGTACGGATGACCCTGAGGCTGCTGGGCCTCATGGCCTCCTGCATCCTGCTGGTCGATCATGCCAGATGGCATATGCGGGCTCTGCAGTGGGACCTGAAGTTCCAGTGGGCTCAGCATCAGGGGAACCTGTCCGATTACGTCCAGATCTCGGAGGGAACTGCACGACAGTTGCAGTGGTGGCTCTCGAACCGGCAATGGGTCACGGGCAGATCCCTCTCCCTTTCCCATCCAGAGCACACAGTTGTGACGGATGCGTCCCTTCTGGGATGGGGCGGTCACATGCGAGAGGCAGAGATCAGAGGCCTCTGGTCTCCGGGGGAGTCCCGGCTCCATATCAACCTTCTGGAGCTCCGGGCGATCCGACTTGCACTGAAGGCATTCCTTCCCTCTGTCAAAGGGAAGGTAGTGCGGGTGTTCACAGACAACACCACCGCCATGTGGTACTGCAACAAAAAAGGCGGGGTGGGGTCGTGGACCCTATGTGAGGAGGCTCTGCGTCTCTGGACATGGCTGGAACATCAGGGCATATTCCTGATGGTTCAACACCTGGCAGGTTCCCTGAACGCCAGGGCGGACGAACTCAGCCGCAGGTGCATGATGGATCACGAATGGCGTCTTCACTCGGAGGTGGCGCAAGGACTCTTTCTACAGTGGGGAGAGCCTTGGTTAGATCTATTCGCCAACGAAGAGAACGCGCAATGTCAGCAATTCTGCGTGTTGGAATTTCCAAGGCGGCACTCGCTCGGCGACGCTTTTAGTCGCGAGTGGAGTTGCGGTCTGTTGTACGCCTTTCCGCCTATACCACTTCTGCCCAGAGTGTTGAAGAAGATTCGGCGCGACCGGGCACAAGTCATTCTTGTGGCTCCGGACTGGGCTCGAAGAGTTTGGTATCCCGAGCTACTCAGTATGAGC
This sequence comes from Calotriton arnoldi, assembly GCA_963921515.1. Lineage (NCBI taxonomy): Eukaryota > Metazoa > Chordata > Amphibia > Caudata > Salamandridae > Calotriton > Calotriton arnoldi. The sequence continues at coordinate 2,191,024 of CAWUFW010001335.1, read as the reverse complement.
ATCGATCCCCCGATCCGTCTGCCTCTTCGGGAGGATCTTCTGTCGCAGCAGCAGGGGACGGTCCTCCACCCGAACCTGTCCAGTCTCCATGGAGATTGAGCGGCGGCAGTTGATTCCTTTCGACTTGCCTCCTGAAGTTTGTGAAGTGATTCTGGCAGCCAGGCGGCCCTCCACTAAGGTGGTATACGCCTGCAGGTGGAACAAGTTTGTGGCATGGTGCACAGCAAAGGCTGTGAATCCCCTTTCTGTCCCTCTTTCTGAGGTTCTTCTGTTCCTTCTTTCTCTGGCCCAACAGGGTTCTGTCCTGGGTACCATCAAGGGCTACCTTTGTGCAATCTCAGCCTTTCTCAGGCTTCCTGATCAGCCCTCTCTTTTCAAGTCCCCTGTTGTTAACAGGTTTCTTAAAGGCATTACACACCTTTTCCCTCCTGTTCCGTTTGTGATGCCTCAGTGGGACTTGAACTTGGTTCTTACTTTTTTAATGTGCGCTCCCTTTGAGCCGCTCCATAACTGTCCTCTTCGTCTTCTCACTCTGAAGACAGCCTTTCTGGTGGCTATCACCTCCGCTCGGCGGGTGAGTGAGCTCCATGCTCTCTCTTGCAAACCCCCCTTTCTGTCTGTCCATCCAGACAAGGTTTTTCTTAGGACGCGTCCGTCCTTCTTGCCAAAGGTGGTTACTGCCTTCCACATTGGGCAGACCATCACTTTGCCCACCTTCTTTCCGCCTCCGCATCCTTCCAGAGAGGAAGAGAGGCTCCACCGTCTGGACCCAAAACGTGCAATTTCTTTCTATCTGAACCGCACACAACAGTTTCGGGTGGATGACAAGCTCTTTGTTGGCTACGTGGGCGCCAAAAAAGGTCGGGCGGTACACAAGCGGACCATCTCCCGCTGGGTTGTCTTGTGTATCAAAGCCTGCTATTCTTTGGCTAAGAAGGAGCCCCCTGTTGGGCTACATGCCCATTCCACCAGGGCGACAGCCGCCACCACGGCTTTGGGACGTGGTGTCCCATTGCAGGACATTTGTCAGGCAGCTACGTGGGCCTCGCTGCACACGTTTACCAAGCATTACTGCCTTGACAGCCAAGTCCGGAGAGACGGCTTTTTTGGCCGTTCTGTTCTCCGAGACTTCCTTGTCTGATCTTTGTTCGCAGACCCACCACCGGGGTTGGTATTGCTGGGGTATCTATTCTAAGGTAAGGAATCTGTCACTAACGTGTCTCTTTCAGATGCACAAGTTACTAACTTGTGTAACGATATATCTGTAAGAGACAGTAGTTAGTGACAGATTCCTTACCACCCCACCCATCCTCCCCGTTCTGCGAACTGATTTCTAGGGTTAAGGTCATCCCTTTCGGGGCCCTAGTTTTCAGACACCAGTGTCAGTTTCTTGCATGGCTCTGCGTTTCTGGCGCGGAAAGTCGTGTACAGAACTGACGCCAGCGCGCATGGGCGGCGTCTAAGTACTGGCCGCGACGTCATCCCGGCGATCACAATGCCGACGACGGACGCGGAGCCGCACGACGCCGCCTACCGACGTGCAGGGGTACTGCTACGCAAAACTTTCCGGATCCAGCCTGACGCCTGGGGATATTCTAAGGTAAGGAATCTGTCACTAACTGCTGTCTCTTACAGATATATCGTTACACAAGTTAGTAACTTGTGCATTAGTGCCGTGAGCTTTTTTGCAGACGCAGGGGTGTTATGTATGTATCCCAGCAGTGCCACCAGGGGAGTTTTCACCAAGGTTTGCTCAGTTATTTTCTCTATGTGTGTGAGTACCTCCGCCCAGTATGTGGCTGTGGGTCGGCACTCCCAGGCCACATGTAGGAACGTAGCCCGTGGGGACCCGCATCTCCAGCAACTCGTGTCAGGGCGTAATCCCATACGATGTAGTTGTGTCGGGGTGCAATAGATGCGGTGCAAATATTTAAAATGGATCAGCCTGAGGCGGTAATTGGGAGAGAGTTGCTCTAATTGACTACAACAGAAGGCCCATTGTTTGTCTGTAATTTCTTCTCCGATGTCTGCTTCCCAGGCGGCGCTCGCCTGGGGAACTATGGGCGGGGATTCTCTTTGTGTAATGGAATACAGTCTAGTTACCAGTTTGCGGGCAGTGGACACTGTAATTATATGTTCCAGCGCTGGCAGCTGTGCTGGGGCTTTGGGGAATGTGCTGTATCTTGACCTGCATGCAGCTCTTATCTGATAATACAGTAGTGCGTCCAATGCTGACGGTAGTGGTGAGCTATACATTTGTTGGAGTGTGAGGAACTCCTCTTCTGGGAACAGATCACTTACGACCACAAGTTTATTTGTCTGTGCTCTAGCCTTAGCGGTGTTCTCCAGCAGCGGAGGGATCAGTGGGTTATTTGCTAATGGCATCGATGGTGCATATAATACACTTAGTTTTGCCCTTTTGCAGAGCCCTCTCCAGGCCCAACGTAAGGTCTCAGTGGTGTCACTTTCAAATCTCGGGCGTTTGTATGTTTGATATAAAGCCGTGTTTAGGGGTAGGGGTGCCACCCTGTCTATCTCAATGGCCACGTGAGGTTGAAAGGGCGTCGGGTGTTGCCAAAAATGTAAGAATTGGGCCTGGGCACTGTATGCCTATAACTCAAAGCCCGGGGCCCCAAACCCCCCCTGCGCCAATGGCAACGTGAGCACGTCCCAATATATCCTGGGTTGGTTTCCTACCCATACTAGTTCAATCATACTGGATCGAAGGTGTTTGAAAAATTGTGCGGTTAGTGGTATGGGAATATTCACAAAGAGGTACGCAGTTTGGGAAGAATAATCATTTTAGTGATGGCAATGCGACTCGCAAGGGATAGGGGCAGCGCCTTCCATCTTAGAATTCTATCTTCTATCCAGCCCATTACCCGGCCGTATTTGGCTGACCAAATTTCTTGTACATCACTGCTGATCCAGATGTCCAGGTATCTCGTCGGGCTATCCGCCCATGCTATTGGATATTCTGTGTCGAAGGCAAGTGTGCCGGTCATTAATGGGATTATAGTGGATTTGGCCCAGTTGATTTGAATTCCAGATAGAACTCCGTAGAGCACAAGTTCTCTAATGATGGGTGCAAAATTTACCGCCGGGTCCTTCACATATAACGTGATGTCATCTGCGTACATCGACACTATCAGACCTCTAATAGTGAATCCTATCCCTCGGTTTGCATGGTGTTGCCTTAGTCTCGCAGCTAGTGGCTCAGTGGCTATGGCGAATAATAGGGGTGATAATGGGCATCCCTGGCGAGTTCCCCGTGATATTTTTATGGGATCTGATATTAGGCCATTGACGCTAACTCTGGCGGTGGGCAATGTATAGAGCAGTTTAATTTGTTGAATAAAAATGGGGCTCAGACCCAACCGAGTTAAAAGTGTGAACAGGAATTTACACTCTAAGGAGTCGAAGGCTTTTATTGCATCTGCTGGTACATGTGGTGCAAGATAGTGAAGGAGGGTAAATATTGTGTGCAGGTTGTGTGAGGTGAAGCGGCCAGGGACAAATCCGGATTGGTCCGGTCGCACAATTAGCTGGAGTAATGGTTGTAGTTTGCCTAGCAATTTGGCAAATATTTTTGCGTCCAAATTTATTAGGGAGAGTGGACGGTATAAATCACATTTTGTGGGGTCTTTGTCTGGCTTAAGAAGAGTTATTATGATCGCTTCCCACATAGTTTGCGGTAGTATTCCATTTTGTAGCGCTCTAGAACTCTTATGGCTAAGTAGGGCGCATCACGAATATCTTAACGCGCCGTTCTCGGAAGAGGACATTAGACAGGTGATCCAGAGCCTCCCAGCAGACAAGGCCCCTGGGGCCGATGGCATCACAGCCAAGTTTTATAAAGAATACGTAGAGTTGCTAGCTCCACGTTTACTGGAGGTATTCCAAGAGGTGTCTAAATAGCCTAACAGTTCAGAATCGGCAGGGTCTGTTTGCGTAGTGTATTATTGTGAGTAGAAGTTTTTCATGGAGTTTAGTACTTCTGTTGGCGATCGGGACGGTGGTGCATCAGCATTGCAAAGCTCAGCAATGTACGCCGAGCCTCTGGGGGGTTTTAGGAGATTCGCCAGTGTTTTCCCCGGTCTATCCCCCTCCCCGTACCTAAGCGCTTGCACATATTTATGCAAGAATTTGACCTCCCTTTCCGCCTCTTCTTGATATTATGTTAACTTTACCCGTATTAACGCGAGAACTGCGGGTTCAGGGATCCGGAAATATTGACACTCCAGGTCGTGAATTTCGCACTCAAGTTTCTTTAGACTTCTGCGGGTATCTTTGAGGACACCCGCTTGCAATGCTATGCAGGCCCCCCGTATCACTACCTTTAACGCCTCCCATGTTGTGCCTACCGTATCTACCGTACCCTCATTGTGCACAAAGTATTCTTCTATCTTATTTCGTATCTCTTCTTTGAACACTGTGTCAAGTAGTGCATTTGGAGGGAGACGCCAGGTGAATGGTTGGATGTAAGGTTTCGGGATTTGGAATTGGATCATTACGGGTGCGTAGTCCAACAGAGTGCGTGGAGCATGGGAGACCCCAGTTACCCAAGAGTGCATGTCTTTGGAAGTTAACCAAAAGTCCAATCTGGACCACTCGTTGTGTTGTGGGGTTATGCAGGTACCCTCTCAGGCAGCCGGATGTAAAACACGCCATGAATCAATTAGTTGGTAGTCTTCGATTATGTTACGGAGTGTGGCAGCCGCTTGTGAATGGTGCGTGCGTGATATGCCGACTCTGTCATCCTGTGCAGACAGCACCACATTAAAGTCCCCTCCCCCCCCCACAATACAGCCGAGTCACCTAGTGATTGAATCCCGTGCCATACTTTATTGAAGAATTCAGGGCTGTCGGTATTGGGCCCTAAGTGTTCGCAATAATGATCTGCTGGTTGTATATCTCGCCCCGAAACAATATATAGCGTCCCTCAGGGTCTGTTATGGCCTGGTGAGTCATCCATTGGATGCCCTTCCTTAGCAAAATCGCCACTCCACAGGAGTAGTTAGAGTAATTAGATGTAGATGGGGGAAATACCTACCCCCATCTGATGCACTTCAGTCTAGATCTCGATGCATTTTTCAGGTGTGTTTCTTGCAGCAGACAAATGTCTGCCCCATGTCTGGCCAGGAATTAATGCACTAAACGTGACTTCCTATGATCGTTTAGCCCACGTACATTCCAAGTAACGCAGTTTAGCGTGGACATTGTATCTCGTTAGTGTTTTTCACAATGCATGCACAGAGTCGCGCAGTAGAGCGTGTGATATCCTGCCTGCGTTGCAGTGCATGTCTGGGATGATGACCTCACTGTATATGAGATGGACCTTACATTTTATTCCGGATCCCATTAGCAATGTGTAGAACGACAGCAGCATTAACAATACATTTAGCGGTATTGAACAACAACAAATAACAACCCCTACCCTCGCTCCACCCACAGCAACCCCCCAATTAGGTTGTGTTTTCATCCCCAGTAACAACCCGAATCTTGTGGACGTCCTAGGTAACCTAGGGCAATTGGGAATTATCCCTGGGGGAACGTGGGGTCACCGGCTAACTCCCTTGCCACATGCTGCAGGGTGGCCAAGCCCTATTGCTGCACGGCCTTACTTAATGCAGTAACCCATTTAACAAAGATAAGAGAGTAATCAAACATCTCCTTACCCCCCCAACTCTTGTCTGTGTATTTGTAAGCTGACTGACCAAGAGTCTCGTGAATCTCCCCTGCAGGCCACTGATGGCCTAGGGCGTTGTGAGCAGCCAATAGTAACCCCTGAAACGTATCTGTTTACACCCATCGAGTCCATAGTGTACATGGGTTGTTTCAGTCATTGTCACTCAGGCAATCATCCGATGAGATCTCTCCCGATCGCTTCTGTGGTTTCCGCGCCTCTGCTGCTTGTTTCGCAAACTTCAATGCCGCTTTCGCGTCAGTAAATATGGTGGGTTTGCCAGTGCTGTGTATCTTTAACTTTGCCGGGTAGAACAAAGCATATTTGGTTCCTGCCTGTTGGAGTAGCTTCTTGGCAGGAATGAACTCTCTGCTTGCCGCTTGAACCTGCTGGGTGAAATCCGGATACAGAGATATATTGCTGCCTCGGTATTGCACATTACCCCGCTCCCTTGCAATTCTTAGAATTGTATCTCGATAATTTAACACACGGGCAAGGATTGGGCGTGGTTGCGCCCCCGCAGGCGGCCTGGGACCAAGAGAACGATGCGCTCGCTCAATGAGGAACATGTGTGAGAGATCATCCCCGAACAGCTCCTTCAGCATAGACTCCACAAATTTATCCATATTTTGAATGTCTGTGGACTCAGGAATGCCAGTAATTCGTTTGTTATTTCGCCTGGACCTGGCTTCCAGGTCTTCGTTCTTGGCCTTTATAAGATTCAATACTGTGTCCATCTGCAGCAGTTTTTCCTGTGCTGCAGTCTGTAGATCGTCAGCATCAGACACTCTATTCTCGAGCGCGTCTATTCGGTTTTTGTGCTTCTCCACGCGTTGCGTTATCTGATACATTCGAGCTGCTAGAGTGTCTATCTTGGAGTCTATGGCCTGCAAGCTTGCCTTAACATCTTTGAGCATGGAACGAATATCATCGTCCTGGGCGGTATTCATGCCGTTATCTCCCGCTTCGTCTCGGTCCGCCGGCTCCCCCTCCTGTTGTTGTTTGGTAGATCTTTTATGGAATGTTAGCCTAGGTTGCTTTGCGTCTGCTTTCCCCATGGCTATGATGGCTCTGCGAAGAGGCTGTGGGGGGATCCGGTCCGCTTTTTAGCAACTCAGCAGGCTGCCCTGCATGTGCAGTCTTCAGAGCCTACACTGCACACGTTCCGCGCCGGCCCGCAGCAGCCCGGGTGGTCGCCTCTGTTATCTGGAGGGCTCTGCAGTCCCCGCCGCTACGTTTGGGCCACAGTCCGATTGCACTAGTTGTACACCCCCCCCAGTCACTCTCTAGCTTGTACTCACTGTGTGATCTTCTGTCGGAGTACTAATGAACCGATGCTCTTGAGTGGGCTTGCCTCCAGCTGAAAGGGTGGACCTTGTCCCGGCTTCTGCTGCCCGCAGTTTACTTCTGCACCCCTTCCTGTACAATCCCGGATAAGTGACGAAGTCTTTGGGGCCCAGGGGGCATTACACCTTGACAGTGGTCTCACACTTCACCCCACGTTGCCGGGGCACACTCACAGCACTGTACGCACCGAAGCGCTTGCTATCCGCTCCAGGTGACGATTCGGATTATCGCCAACCGGGCACCCACCAAGCCCTGTTTTACAGGCAAGGCACGATCCAGCATTCAGCAGGGAAATCTTGTACCAGCGACGAGTTCGGGGCCACACACGTGGGTCTGCCGCTCAGGTCCCTTATTTCTGGTGCTTCCCAATCATGCGTGCTCCATGCCCTGCCAGGAGGCACAGACGCGAAGGCCCGTACGGACCCCGCGCGGTCCGCAGCTTCTGAGTCCCTGCCGCAGGCCTTGGTAGACCGGGCCACTCCCCTGGTCTGAGCCCCGGCGTCTGCGTTTAGAATCTGCCGCCCAGGCTCTCGTCGGGCGCTACCAGTCTCCACCGGCAGCTGCAACCAGTCTCCGGAGCGCCCAAGAAGCTCAGGCTCACTTTCTCAGGCGACGGCCCTACGCATCACGCAAGACCTCGGCTTCCGTCCGGGCCCCGCGTCCAAGCCGCTACAGGTCCCGGGCGGCCCTCCCCGTCCCCAGCCTCTGTTACTTCAAACGCAGTCTCCAGCAAGCGTTAGACCGCGCACCCGCTCTATGGGGAAGAAAGCATACGTCTATGCCTGCATTCCGTTGCTGAAGACAGGATTGTGACGGATGATGAGGCTCGCATTTCGCAGCACGGCTTGGCCACACCCCCAAAATATTTATTATTAATCCTGACATGTGGAGATGTAGCAGGGTCCTCTCCTTGTTTTGTTCTGCCAGATAGTTCGAAAAGGGAAGAGAGGAGGTTGTATCAGGTAAACAGCTTTAACAACGACGGCTGAACCCCGCACGCCTTTACCATGCCGGTGTAACCACGCATGTGTCTTTACCATGCAGCATTTACCATGCAGCATTTAAAACAAATATGCCGTTACCATGCATGCCTTCACAAGAAATTTTGTTGTAAAGGCATGGTTGGTAAAGGCATATACGTGGTAAAAGTTTTACATATAAATGTAAGGATTTTGTAGATAAAAACCCATACCCACCCTAAACCCTAAAATTAACCTATCAACCAAAAAATCCATACCCACCCTAAACCCGAGGCCCTACCGGCGGCGTGGCTGGAGCTGACGACGTTGAATCCGATGGGGCCCCTTCTGACACCGCGGGGCCTGAGGGCTCACCAGAAGGGTCAGCCCGCTCAAACACGCTCCACATGGCCTCGTAAAATTCTTTAATTTGAGCGGGGGTCGCTCCGGCTCCCGGAAAGGGAGGGAGGCGCGAAGTCGGTCCTGGCTCCGGCTCCGCAGAAACATATCTAGAGCATCGGTGCTCCTTACCTCTTTCGTCGATAGACGACAGTCGAAGCGAAGATGAAGTTCGCTTGGACTTCTTCTTCTTGTGCCTCTTACCAGAGTGTCCCGATGACCTCGAGTGGATCGAAAAGGACTTGGAGCTCTGAGAGCGGTCTTGCAACCTCCTCTTCTTCGAACGAGACCAGGACCTCTGCGGAGTCTTGCTGGATGGTTTCGACTGCCGGCCCGCAAGGAGCTTCATAGCCCGCTCCTATAAGGCCTTTGGAGCCATGGCCCGACAGTCCGAGCACGACTTTGTGTTCTGGTTGCGCTCGAGACACCAAAAACAGACGAGGTGGGGGTCGGTTACCCACATCATGCGGTGACAGGCACCGCTTGGTTTAAACCCGGTCTTCCTCGAAAACATTCTCGTCCACGATGAAAAGAGACAAAGTCGAAAAAGGCCTGTCAGAAAGCAACAGAGGGGTTGCTCTTCCCGGATCTGCGCTTAACTGTTGCGGAAAGAAAAGAACTGACCTCCGCGCGCCTAGGTGGCGCCTATATAGGTGACCGCGACGTCATAACCAACGCTAACGACATCACGCAGAGCTGAATGGAGCCCCCCACGGCGCGCACAAGGGATATTGCTCAAGCAAAGGTTTCCGGATCCAGCCTGGCGCCTGGAAAATTCAAAGGTAAGGAATCTGCAGCTTGATATTGTCTCTACCAGATAATGCGTTACCGAAGATAAGTAACTTGTTCTTTTGGGAGGCAAGGGCATTTTTAGGATTTAGGGAGGGTATGGGTTTTTGGGTGGCAAGGGCATTTTGAGGGTTTAGGATGGGTAAGGCTTTTTGAGTGGCAAGGGTAATTTTAGGGTTTAGGGTAGGTGTGGGTTTTTGGGTGGCAAGGGTAATTTTAGGGTTTAGGGTGCGTATGGTTTTTTGGTTGCTAGGTTAATTTTAGGGTTAAGGGTGGGTATGGGATTTTGGGTCGCAAAGGTATTTTTAGGATTCAGAGTGGGTATGTGTTTTTGTGTGGCAAGGGCATTTTTAGGGTTTAGGTTGGGTAAGGGTTTTTGGGTGGCAAGGGCATTTTTAGAGTTAATGGTGTGTATGGGTTGTTGGGTGGTAAGGGAATTTTTAGAGTTCAGGGTGGGCAAGGGAATTTAGGGGGCAAGCAAATTTTTAGGGTGGTATGGTTTAAGGGATGGAGGTTGTTAAGGTAAATATTATTATATACTTATATACATGTATATATAAAACTATATATGTATTTTACATATATGTAAATGTATATGTAAATATATAGTCACACATGCATACATATATGTATGTGTGTAGAAAAATACATACAATTATACATATACATATTTTTTAAAACACCTATGCCTTTACCACACATGCTAAATACTTACTTTTTGGTTGTTAAGACATGCATGGTAAAGTCATATGCTTGGTAAAGATGTTCGTTTTAAAGACATGCATGGTAAAGACGCTGTCGTTGTAATGACCGTGTTGTTAAGGCATGCGGGATAATGGCATGCGTGGTTGAGTCATACAACCGTTGTATCAGGCTAGCATCCTGGTCCACTGTAAATCGCCCCCCCCCACCTCATCTCCAACATGCCCTGCCAGACATTTTGGAGAAGGGGACACGTCTCCCTCCCCCTGCCTTGGTATTTGCTCCATTTATACTGCTGAGGATATTCACTACCTGAAATTTAAGAGAAGAGGTTGTATTAGCCTTGAACACTGTTCCACTGCAACTCCCATTGCCTCTAACCCGACCTGCCATATATACTAGGGAAGGGGACCCTTTTGCCTCCCCTTTCTGACGTAGACATTTAGATTCGTGCGAGACAGCCAAGACCCGCGCAATGGTCATCTCTCCTGTTCATGATCTGCTTGTGTAAGGAGTTAGTTCCACCCAGTTCAACATGAAGGCTCTGCATTCCACCAAGATGGCTTTGCTGCCTTTTTTTGGTGTTTTCTGGTATACTCAGTGGTCACCTTTAGGTTTTTGCACCTTTAGTGACCTTTTGAAATGTAGGGAGTGATTTGCTAGTGTGCCTGTTGCCCAGATAAAGCCCTACCACAGGGTCTTAACCCATGATTGTGAGGAGGTTTATGATCCTACTGCTAATAGGAGAGAATGTGTCACAAGGGAAAGCGTAACACCCCCGCCCAACTAATACAGGTTCCCATACCTGCCATGAGGTTGCCCTGAACAGCTAGGTGAGCTTTAGCTATATACAGCTGTGGTGGCTTGGTAAAACCCTAACTGTAGTCCGATTTACTGGTAGCACTGAGGCTCCTGTAGGAGAGTAGGATCTGCTTCAAATGGGTACCCCCACTTTTTGCTGATGCTTCACTGTTTTTCGACATTAGTCTGGCTGGGGCCCTGCTAATCAGAACCCCAGCCTAGCTGCTTCCTCTCTAAATGGTTTCCATGTGCCTTAGGCACATCACTGATTGGGATCTGGAGTGCCCTTATAAGTCCCTAGTATATGGTATACTATGTACCAAGGGCATAGGCACCTCAGAGGCCTGCCAGGGGCTGCAGCATGTATTATGCCACCCCTGGAAGGCCATCCAAACTGACACCACAGGTCTGCTACTGCAGCCTGGGTAAGGTGGTGCATGCACCCCTTACTGTGATATAGGTTACCTATATCACGAAATACATACACACATATAAACCTATAAGTCACTCCTAAGGCAGGCCTTATCAATCCTAAAGGCAGAGTGCGTGGTTCCTATGTGAGAGGGTGCCCCTGCATGAGCAGGGCCCCTCTGCAGCGTTTGGAGACCATCTCTGATGCTGTTTGTAGTGCAGCCTGACCATATACTCTTAAGCGCATTATATCCTCGCGGTAAAATGCTAACTTTGGAATGGCTGCACCTAAACATGTCGTGTTTGGTGTCAAACATCTTGGAATACTACCCCCCGCCAATCCTGGCGGCGGGAGTAGCATTCCACCCTTCTAGAGGGAAAGACATGTTAACTCTGACTAGTCCGGTAACTTCTTTCCAGAGCCCTGGCATCACAAAATGGATGCTGCTGCCACAGACACGAGTCTGGCCTCCTGCTGCTGGACGAAACTCCGGCAGGGAGGCCTGGACAATAGGTTTCCTGTCCCAGGGAGGTGTGACCACCTCCCCAGACAGGATAATGTGTATTGGGGCTGGGCGGGAGCACTTTCGGGTGCTTTGAAGTCCTGCACTGGGGGCACATTTGGTGTCCCTGTGCATACCCCAGTTCAAACCGGATCAGGGGCTTGCAGCCCCTGCTTTGGCGCGAACTGGACAAAGGGAAAGGGGTGTAGCCACCCCTCTGCCCTGACCCACCCATAGGTGGGGCCACAGAGTAGTCCAACCCCTATCTTTAGTATAAAGATAGGAACCCAGTCCTTAGGACTTTAGATTATCCCTGGACGAAACTCTGAAACTGAATCCTGGACCTTCGACGCTCTACTCACGATTAGAGGACAGAAGAATCTCCCTTGGGGTCAAGGAGTGACTCCCCTGCTTGGCAGGCACCAAAGAAGCATCTGTCCGGTTCGCATTTCTGAAGCTCCCGTCGGACGCAGAATTCATCGCATCACCAGAGGTGGATTCTCAGACTTCCCCGAGGCTACCCTGAGTCCCCAGCAAAGCTGAGGCCCGTGGCTATCGTAGGTGACTTGAGACCGTGACCCCTGGACACCGAGCACATTTGCAAGTGCATCCTCTTCTGGGTCTCCCAAGAAGTCGTGCTTTGGGCTCCGAGTAGCCCAAGCCTCCAGCACCACCTGCACCGAAGATCACTGGCCCCCACTCCACGAGTGTCCTGCAAGCCAGATCCATGTGCGGCGTCACGAGGCTCCTTCGCGGTCGCTAGCCCGTTGGCTAGTAGCCCTTAACGAAGGCCAATCCTTTTCTTACTTGGCATCCTGGTTGCTCCAGGCCTGCCCTCACTTACCCTCGCTGGGTGAGTTCCCCAGACCTTGCTGGTCTGCACCATCGACGATCTACATCTTCACCGAGACTTGCCGTTGCCAAGGCTTGTTGGGTCCAATCCGGTCGCCGACACCTCAGCACTCGACAGACATCGTGTACCAGCCCGAATCCTGCTCCTGGTCGCCGACAACGCCTCCTGGACCTCGTGGCTGAAGAGTCAAGACGACCGTCAACGCACCTGAAGCACTCGACATCGGTGGGCATCTGTCCATCGCCTTCCTGGTCACTGGCTAGTGACCCAGACTCTGTCCCCTCTGCTTTCAGGTTCTTCAGAACTCCGATCCACTCTTGGATCCACCCGGACACTTTTCTCTTGGCCGCCAGCAGCACTTTGCAGCAGATCGCCATTCGAATCGACGACGAAACCCGACCCCGAAAGGCACCTATGCACCCGGCTTCCCTGGGTGAGGTAACACGAGTACTCCGGTGCTCCCGTGGGTAGAGACTCTTCAAAGTCCTAGATCTCAAAGGGTTTTGTCCTAGTCCTCTTTTAAGTGTCCCTTTTCTCTATTTTCCCGATCCCGACTTTCTCCATAGAAGTCAACGGCGTATCGCGGTTGTGTATTTACACTGCACGCGTCTCCCGTAGGTCCCCTGTGTCACTACCTTGGGTGGTTCCTTGTGGTCCAAGCACTTCTAGAGGCTCTAGGCCTAGTGTCTAGTTCAGTCGTGGTTCGCATACCACTTTATTGGTATATGGTTTGGTACGCCCCTAGGGCCCAACCGTGTATTTGTGCTATTACTGTGATTTAATAACTTATAACTTATGTACTTCGAACTCTAGCCTCATAAAGAGACTAGAGGGGTGTGTTTAGCAATAAATACATATATTTTGAATATATACCTGGTGTGGTGCTCTTTCATTTGGTCACTCAGGAGATTATAGACTGGTAAAACAAGCTGCTTTACATTCCTTCAAGACTTAGCCTGAAGGCTGCTCTCCATAGCTACCACTAGGATAGCTTTCAATAAGGTTGTCTTTAACCTATCTCCAATAAGGGGTTGTTTGGACTGGTGCAAGGTGCCCACTATAATTAGTGGACAGCATATACCAGGCCAACTTCTCACAGCTCCTATGTACTCTGTCACAATATAGAGTTTATTTGTTTGGTTACCTCTCCAATAACTATAAGCTAAATGCTGATTGACAAACACCAGAATGGTATACATTTATTTTTGGGTGTGACTAGTTGTTACATATAGAAGACTGTGGATCTTTTTATTTAATTTTTTTTATTTAACGTGTCGCAGGTCTACCCCCTTGGTTTAGATTAAGCCAAACCCCTTGTTCATATAAAACCATTAATCATCAAGCTTATTTCTAAACTGCTTTGATTTCCAAGGCTGTCACATAGAACTTTGCACCAGCGAAGAACCCCCAGAATCGTGCAATGTGCCCCTTTTTTCCATTTTTCCTACCACAGACAGTACACAGTCTCCATATTAACCTCTGACCTTTCTGAAGCTTTGCTTCCAAGTGTCTAGTCAATGATTATGCTTATTACATTTGATACCATGGCTGACCATCATCATAGATTTATCCCACTGTGGTGTTTACCGCTTGTTCTTTACAGTTCGTATTCTCTTTGTATATGTTAGCATATGTATCATCATTTGTCGTTTTCCTCCATTGTTCACATGTGTAGATGCTTCAACCCCTCTTTGCTGCATATACAGCATTTTGGTCGGCCACCTCTGGACTAACCGTATTCAGACTATGTTACTCTTGAGTAGAGGGTGTCATAAGAAGCAGCACTGCCTCACCTTTCCAGTAAGGTGTCATGTGGTAGGGCAGCATTTCCTTTGCTGTTGGTTTTCTTTGTTGCCTCTTGCTCTTCTCCACAGTCTTGTCCCCATGTCTACCTACTTTGAAGTTCATCATATATTGTAAGCCAATGATCCCTCCCTTTATTTGGTAATCTTGAGACAGCTTCGAACACCGATTGGCCTGCAGAATTTGTGTGCCCTGAATGCAAGAGATGTCACTTTAGTTGTGGTTGTTACTTTAGAGGTACATTAAGAAATCCATATATACCTGTTTTGTACCGAAAAGTGTTGGGTTTTTGTTGTTTTTTTCAGAAGGTAATTTTTTTACTTCTTTTTTGTCTAGGATGTGGTACTGATGCGGGCTCTCAGAGACATGAATCTTCCAAAGTTTGTATTTGAGGATGTCCCTCTGTTCCTGGGCTTGATTTCAGATTTATTTCCAGGACTGGACTGCCCCCGGGTTCGCTACCCCAACTTTAATGATGCTGTGGAAGGGGCTTTAGAGGATAATGGATACATTCTCTTACCAATTCAGGTAAGAGGGTGTGATATGAACCACGTTCTCTTTGATTATGAACACTTCTCATATGGACATTATTGCTATTGCTTGAAATGTACTATTGTAAACGGCCTATAGAATCTAACTGCAGTGGTTCTTCTTAGAAGCTAATAAACCACTTGCAATTCAAGTTGCACAAGGGAGCCTGAAGAGGCTCACCGTCCTCTTTTCCTTCCCTCCTCCCCCACTAGTAAACAAAAATATGGAAATATTGAAAGCACCAAGATTACCAGTACAAATTAATATTGACACAGCTGTATCTACAGATTGACTGGCCTACATTTTACAGACTAGACTGCGCTTGATATACTGAGAGTCTACGATCCTTCTGCTCAAATAAAGATGACCGCATTCTACATTTCTGATGTTCACAACACAACCTGGGGGTTGAGATGCAGAAGGTCCACGACAAATTAGCCTTTTCTGCCTGTGCTCCAAACCTTAGGTGTGAATTGTCTCTTTGCCTCACACTATACAAGTCTCTGAAATGTTCTGTAAACACACCTTTTTACACTGTAACTGAAACACCTCACTGACTCACTCTTGCTTGCAACTACCAACTTCCCCCATTATTAGTTAGCGATCTGTACAACCCCATCTCTCAAAAATGTTTATTGCAAATGAGTTCCTCCTGATCATTTGTGTAGCTGTCCTCAGCTGCACTGTGTGACATTGCCCCTTTTGCTTGGCATGTATCTCCTCGTTACCACTACATTTAAAGTCCTTTATTGCCCCTCAACACACCATCCTGGACCCAGGCCTGTGCTACATATATAACCAATAAAATGAATAAATAGATAATAAAAACAGTATACTTTTTTATAGTGCTTCCAATGCCTCTGGCATAGTGATATATTCTGCCTTCCTATAAATAAACACATGCACAACCTTGCCTATTGTGCTTATTGGGGCCAGGTGCTTTTTAAACACGCAGCTGCTGATTAGCTTAAAACTTTCAGTTTAAAGCCAAGCACAGAATCTTTAATCAGAATTATTTAAAAACTGTATTTTTAGATTCGTACAAATATGCAAGTGGGAACCTAGTATCTGAGAGACTCTAAATAGTTGTCCAGTGTTTCTAGTTTAATCCTTGATATCAACATTCCCTTCTCCCATTGGATGTGAGCCTGTGGTTGCTCATGTGAAAATCTGAGAATGCTTACTACAGTGGCATTTATTATGAATGTGTAGTTGCTCATTCCAAACAGAGCTTGCAGACTAACTGAAGGGATCCAAAATGCAATCCCTCGCTGACTGGTAACCAATGAATGGTCAGCTTTTGTTACATGTTGACTGTTTTCGTGGCATCAAAAAAGGAGTTAATAATCTGTATTTTCAGTTGCCTGTAGTTCAGTAAACTAGACTGGTAGGAGAAGGTGTAAAGCATTACACTAGTCTATTTGGAAAATATCCCTAACACAGTCCCTCTATTTATGTCACAAAAACTCCTGTAACTTTTTTTGTTTTGAATGTTGCCTCAACTGAAAGCCTTTATGTGGCAGTCACACTATTACACAGGGTGGGCCCGGATATTCAGCATCCTCTACAATTCCTAAACTCCAGTTGTTGATTTCAGGAGAATTGTATCCAAATTGCTGTAAGACTTTGTGATGACTCAAAGGGGTTTGTAAATAGGTATACTAGTTTAAGTATCATACACCACAAGATAAGCGACCTCTTGACCCTTTTAATTTTTTAAAAACATTTTCATGTATTGTCAATATAAAGTGGCATAATATCCTAATTCACACAGTTATAGGACGTACAACACACTTTTCTTCAGTTATTTCAGACAGATTGTCACCACATCTCAGGATTATGTACTTCACTCAGTTATGTAGCTGAACTATTCACTTTAGATGTCAGATTAATACTGAAATTGACTGTAGCAAAGGTACAATTGACTAAACATCTGTCAAACATAACAATGTTCCAAACACCCCCCACCTCAATGCTTGGTCTAGGAGAGTACTATTAGCTTAGGTATACCATAACCAAGTGTTGTGGTCAGTTGTTGGTACGCTAAAACATGGGCAAATCGATGGGGAGGCAGCACAAGGGAGTGTCAACTGCGTTGGAAGCCGGAATAGTCAGGCCTGTTAGTGACATGCGGTGAGGTAGGGTAGATGTGGACTCTTGACACTATTCATCTAGACATCTACCAGACAAAATTGTCAGATGTTTATCACTGAGGTCTTCCGATTTCTATGGCCCTATGAAAAGAAACTTAAAGTTCCGAAAAAGTAAGAACAACAAATATTTAAAGGATCTTAGCTTAAATTGAGCTTAAAACTTTGGTTGGTGTATACTTACTGGTGTTGAAGACAAGCAAAACAAGTATTGAATGGCCATTAGACGCAACAACAAAAATCACCTTGTAATTGAGCTGGGCTTCTTTTGGAAGCAAATGTTGCAAATTAGGTGCAGTCAGACAGGTGGAATCCAGCTGTATAAGAACACACTTTTGTGAAATTTAGTTAGGCCCTTGGTTGGTAGGACAAACATGCATGAGATATGCATGAACTTTCTGGATGTTCATCACAGCTCCTAATAGTATGCCTCAGCCTCTTTTCCAAAGCATATGAGAAAAACGCTTTGATTAGGTACTTGGGAATGACCTCTTGTTACCGTTTAGTACATTAGCTGTGTTAAATTAACTAATGGTTTAAATACATCATCTGCATTTCTAGCAGTGATTGTTGTCAAGGCTGATGCTCAAAGTGCAATCAAAGTTCAGGGTCTAGAATATTCACATCTCTGAATATTTTCATTGTCAAGTCAGGCTGTTGAAAGTTCAGAGCACGTACACCACTTTTCTAAATTTGTAGTGTATTCTTAATTCATAAATGCAGAGCCTGTGTTAGCACGGGAACTTGATGTTTTCCATCCTTAAGTATTTGCAGCATTAACTTCAGCATTTACCGATTATGAAAGACGGTATGTCATTCATGATTTCCACAGCAGATTTATTATACTTCGCATCATTAATGTTAACTTATTTATGCCTCTTATCTTTAAGCTCCTACATATAACTATCCCACATTGGACTGCACCAGCAAAGCAATGATTTTATATGGCTTGACCCGAGACATCCCATCCTCCACCACTAAGGCACATGCAAAAAAGCCTACACCAATTACTTTGCCATCTAGTTCGTTTTCCCAAATCCCTCACCCTCTTCATTGTGGCCACAGTTTGATACCCCTTGTGTACAAAAGCATCTTGGAAGATGCCTTTGTCATTCGCTGGATCCATATTAGCAGTTCCTGACTTGGCCAGATGCAAGCAGCCTTGTCTCAGAGAGGTGAGTTTAGATTAATACAAAACTCCACGCTGCAAATATTTGTCAAAACAGAGATTTTTCTGTAGGATTTTAACAGAGTATAAATTATCAAAAATGCCACTTTTGGTGCAAGTGGAAATTTCTGTTCTAGACCTACCTAGGAGAGCACAAGCATGCTATTAACTTTTAGAAGTTGCTCTGAGGTACAACTGGATATAACCCATGCATTAGTGTGATACCTGAAAACACTGCCTCTGAAAAGGGTGGATTGTTGACTTAGAAAATTTAAGACGCTGTCAGTGAGTATCTGGTGAACACAATAGCACTTTCATTTTGGTGGTACATATTGAACTGCAGAGAACAGTGGCACTTGGTTAACTTTAAAAGCTGCTGGATGTGAATAACAGCATTCCCATGTATCAACATCTTAATTAATTAATTAATTGTGGCTAAACAAGCTTAAATTAACTTTAGCCTGTTGCAGGGATTCTGCACATACACAGAACTATGCGCAGGAAAACAGGACCTCAGTGAATAGGGTTGTACCAACCTACCGCATCAGTACCCAAATCCCAAACCGACTAGCTATAGTGTCTCATTCGTTCTCCTCCAAAGATCACGGAGCTACAAATCATTAGACAACCCAGAACACAACACTCCCGACTCTCTCAGGAATCACGGGAGCAAGACGTAAACTTTCGCTCACTCACTCAATACTGTCCACAATGAGAATAAGCAGAGTCACTGAAACAGTTCAAAATGTTTATTTAAACTATTGTGCTCTACAATACAGTAGACGTGCCACTACAAGCAGCAAAATGCATAAACTCAGCACAGTTAGCATTGTTACAATTCCATAGAATACAAAGGGAGAAGTCATATTATAAAGACTGTGGAAATAAGGGCCTATAGCTCTGACCACCCTCCCCTTGACCAAAAGAAGTTTATTTTATGAAAAGTACGATCTCTGGGCTTTGACAGCAGACCCCATACCTTAAAGCCTGGATGTAAGGTTTACATCATAGGAACAGCAGAGCTCTTCTCCATGGAACGGCTTTCTCCAAGTGTGTTAAAACAACATGCAACAACGTAATATCAAAGCACGAGTCTTCAGTACTGCAGCTGTGTGTAGCATGTTATGTCTAGGTGCTAGGGACTGACCAGAACAGAATAACAAGGCGCATTGTTTATCGACCTTGCATATCATGTTCAGACTAAACTCCAGGAAAGGCAGAGAACGTGAAAGGCAACCCATTCTCATGAGAAGGGCACAAACAAAGTCTTGCAAAAACAAAGTCATGTAGTAGCGTGCGCAAAAGAAGCATCATGGCAGCGAAGCTCATGTTAACTTAGCAATGTCGATAATGTGCCTAAGAACCATATAACACCCTCCCCTGGTAAGGCCATAGGACCTAAACAAAGGACCAAAACAGAGTTCACCAGTCAAGCAGAGTTCAAACCGGGTGAAGAACCAAATTGGAAAATTCGAAATTTTTCCCCCAAAAAATAAATATATATATTTTTTCAAAGTTGTCAATAGGGCTTATTGAAGGGGAGCTACCTCCGGGATAACAAAGTTATTATGAAGGAGGTGGTAAGTCCATCAGGGTGTGTGAACCGAGGAATGCAATTCCCTCCAAAAGAGCATCCCTATCGTTGGTAAAAAAGAGAGATGCCATCCAATTAAGTAAGTCGAAGGAACAAACGTGCTCCTCGTAATCAGATGCCTCTAAAAGCAGGAGTGGGTAACTTGCGTGATATTTGATGAAACCTCTTTTCAGGACGGTCTGTGCAGCTGCACAGACATCCCATTCCGCCAAAACTCCAAGTGCAGCCGCACGCGCCATACGGCCATCCCCAGAACAAGCCTGGTCATGGGCCTCTAAGGGACCCATCAACTGGTTAAAATCCGGGACTGGACGTGACGTATTGGAGAGACATATATCCAGTGCCCAATAGAAGGGGCATCGCTGACCGTAAAAGACTGGTTGCACGCAAGTGAAATAGGCAAAGCGAAAAGTCAATCCATAACGGACGCCAAGCGTAGCGAATGGCAAGCATCCGAAAACCTGTTGCATGCGATCACGGTACAGCTGCAACTGGCCTGGTCTGTGCAGTACCACAAATTGAGCAGCCATTGCGCAGCAGGAGAAGCAGGATTCCAGCCCCTAACGTCAAAATCAAGGGGAACCCTCCGAAGGCGCTGGAAAAAATAGAATGAATAAAACCCGGTATTACTCCAAATATAGTCTGAAAAGAAGACACAAGGCCAGATCCCACACATTAAAAAAAATGTGCAAGGCCTGTGGTGTCAGACGCATTAAATATTTGGTGTATTAGTTCTCCAAAATGCAGTGGGAGGTTGGTGTTCAGAAGGGACTGTATCTCTCCAGAAGTCCTAGCCACCTGTAACTGGAAGATCTCGAGGGCGGAAGTGAGGGCCACCTCTTGCTGGAATAACAGTGCTTTGAGCCTGCTCAACTTGTTGAAATCTGTTTTCAAAGTTGGAATGGAAGGCCAAATTGAGCTATCTAGACTCCCATGCGGGGGCGGAAAAAGCACATTGCTACAACAAGTTACGCGCTGGGAAACCGTTACTAAATACGGGACTCCTGCCCGTAAACCACAGCAGTCTTGGGTGTTCAAAATAAGATAACTGCCATTTGTAAGCAATGAAAAAGCGGGAATTATTGATGGCACTGGAGTCCCTTTTAAAAAACAGGCCAGATTAGGCGCGGAAACGGTACAAGCGTCGTGCAACCTAACGTGTTTACAAACAAGGGAATGTCCTACTGTGGAATCGCAGTCCTCCCCTGTTAGGAAAACTTCCTTACCCTCTCTCTGACATCTATAAGCAAAAGGCAGGGACCACATTTCATGTAGAAAAGCACTACCCAGTGGTTCAAAACGGCCAATTGGAAAATGTTGCATGCATGATTTAAATTGAAATAGCGAAAAAGGGAGAGAGATAACCCCATGAATTAACCAAACAGCAGAGTCTGTTTCCGCTACAGAAAACGGCAAGGGCTCTAATTGTTCAATATGCAATAGTGTGTATGTAGCATCCTTCATGGACATAAACCTTTGCTTATCAGTCAGATTAAATGGCAAGAATAAAGCAGTGGCATTCAAATAATCCCAAGGCACTTTTCCCATTTTAAGAGTTTGCAATGTCCAAGCAAATTGCATAACAGATTGTAACTGATTTTGACCATGATATAACACAGATACATCACTTTGAACAATATCAATAACAGATGAAACAATATTATCCAACGTATAAATGCGTGAGGAAAGTGTGTTTATGCTATTATCTACTACGGCAAGAACCTTTTCTAAATTGGCCTGATCAATTTGGCGCAGACAAAAAGCAGCTTCCATCTGCGAAATTTTCCAAATTTCATTGTAAGCGGCATACATGAATCTTTTTGCTCTCGGAGCCCTGGGTCCCAAGAGAAAACATCAGCCAAATTAATGTCATGCAACAGCAGAGAAAGATGTTGCTTCACTGATGTCAGCGTAGAATGTTCTAACCATTGTTGGCATAATTTACCCACCGAGTATTTGGTAAACGAATGGGAACTTGGATAACGTGGGTCCGGTCTAGTCTATGTGAAACCAGGTGTTACATTATAAAAGCGCATTTGACATGCATTTGTATTAGTTTGCCACACCAACCACCCAGAAGAATCAATCCCAGAGACATTGAAAGTCTTATTTCGAAACAAAGCTTGTAGTGTCGAAATGGTAAAATTTGTGTGGGTGCGCCAATGGTCATATTCCGCTAAGGATGGAATGGATGGAGTATTTAAATTTTTGGCAGTAGCCAGGCCAAAACAAGTGGTCTGGTACCGGGTATCATTCAAAAATAACAGTTGATCTGGGATCAGACAGGCACGATGCAAAGCCTCAGTTCCCTGAACCTGCCAAGGCTTTGTGCCCCAGATTGATTTTAAATCAACAGTATCTTTCCAATTATCATAACCCTGCGTAGCCAATTATTTCTAAACAACTTGGCGTAAATCAATTTTGTGTGGGTTAACATAAATTTGGATTGTGTAGATGATCCAAGTTTAAAATAATAGGATTCCGGATTAGATATGTCATAATCTGTAAAGTAAGTGAATTTATCCCTAAATGTTCTAGAACTCCCCTCTACGGGAGTAGGACAATGTTCCCATTGTGTATAATTAAAAACAGGTCTTAACGTGTTTGTTTTGTGTAAAAAATGATGCCCATAATGCTGATAACAAAATAAATCCCAGAATTGGCCGAATTTAAATACAAATCTTCAGCATCAATAGCATAAATCTGAAAACAGTGCATGTACTGCTTGCACATCCCAATCATCCGAATGTATGTCCCGTGTTACCACATTTCCTAGAGAGACGAAAAACACGTATGGTACGCGAAGCACCTCGGTCGTGCCGTGGACTTCGTATGCAACTTTGTCCCAAACGATGCCATCTGGAATCGGGAATGCTGAAATGTTAACATGAGACTGATCACGTTTCATGATATGGGACGATGTGTGAGGGGCCAGAACTCCATCGACCAAGTTCACTGCAGAGCGTTCTGGCAAATAATGACCATTGATGAGCAAAAAGAACACTGTCACAAAACCAATTGACATGAAGAGAAAAATCAGGACAAGCAGCAACCAAATGTAGGTCCAAGCAGGGACCAGGTAAGTCTTTTTGAACCAAGAGAAAAAAATACTTAATTTAGTCGGTGTGTCAGCCAAACGGGATGTCGAGGAAGACGAGCCGGAAGAGAGACTGGTATGATCTTCATAGCAGCCATTCTCAGGTTGATTTATCAGAGGTGGAAGTGTCGGGTCCGCTTGATGTTCTCCAGGACTGTTCGGCACTTCACTGACGGACTCATCAGGATGATGTATATACTCGACATCCATGGTAGAAGATAGAGGTCGGACAGGTGAAAGATCAATGATAGTGTCCATCACTTTCTTAGCCCTACGAGGAGTTGTGGAAGATGATGAAGTCAGTGGATCCAATGAAATTGCGTTGCACGAAACTGCAGGTGTGACACTATTCAGAATCGGCCACATGGTGTAGCATGACATTGTCCATTGAAATATATCTGTTGTCTTTGCGACCAGGTAAAGGAGGTAAAATGACTGTACGAGTACCCTTCAGTCCAAGCACTGGAACCGGTGCACGATAAGAGGGACCAAATTCTTTTTTGTTCTCCAGCTTTTCTCGTACCAGATCTCCGACTTTCGGAAGCCAACCGGTAACTGGAATCAGTAGTGCTGCATCAGTGGAAGAGGGTAAATGTTCAGTTGCATAGCTGTCACGGGTCTTTTGTAGATCCTGTAACACAGTAGAATGATTATCTACGTCAAAGGTTGCGGCAGCCGTCACAACGTCTAGACCATCAAGGTCTGGCACAAACATTTTAATGCCAAAGAGCATTTCGCATGGGGTCCGCCCACCCAGAGATCGTCTAGGGAGGTTATTAAGTGCACGTTGAACCCCATACAAGTGGGCCAGCCAGTTCCTGCCAGTACCTAAGACTCTAGCTGTCAAGGATTTCTTTAAGTCAGGGTTCATTCGCTCCACAATTGAATTGCCCTCAGGTCTGTATGGAGACGAAAACTGCACCAGCACCCCCATTGACTTCATCGCATCCTTGTACGCCTTAGAGGCGAACGCTGGACCTTGATCAGAATGGAAGGTGCCACAGGCAAACATCCCTACAAAGAGACGCAAATCCCTGATGACATTTCGAGCGTCAGCACTGCGTTGTGGCCAAACCCAAAGGAATCTAGTGCACGAATCAACTGCAACAAATATATATTTATACGCAGTATCAGAAGAAAGAGGACCGCAGTGATCAAGATACATACAGCCAAAAGGATGATTAGAAATACACAGCTGTATTTGTGGTGGGCGGGTGACCGTAGACGGCTTGATTTGCTAACATATGTCACAAGAAAGGACATAATTAAGGGTCTGTTTATATAAACCAACCCACCAGTAACGTTGCTGTAAAATAGAGACTGTCGCCGACACACCGGCATGCGCAGATGCTATGCCTTCGTGTGCGGCTTTGATCAATGTAGGTCTGCGGTCCATGTTGGGGATCATCCGCTCCCCAACAGAAGGAATCAAAGGAAGAGAAGTGTGGCTCAATGGTTAGAGCGGCAGACCCTGATGCAGAGATCTGGCCCGGGACCAGGGTTCAATTCCCGCCTCGGCGGGTCTTGGGCTCAATTTCCTCGGACCTGATAATTCTCGCCTCGGTGCCTATTCTAATCATGGGTCCCACTCTGCAACTCTGGGCAATAGCTTGCTTAATCTCCACAACGGCCCCAACAGCGCTGGGATGCCTGGCTTCACCCTGGGGGTGCCCAGGAGTGGACATTTCACAGGGAAAAGCCAGGAAGGGTTCCACAGCGGTATGCGTACAGCGCCTGGACACCCCTTTGGGGGTATGGGTGCGCTTTACAAGTACAAATTTCATTCATTTCAAAGCATAAGGAACTTGTTCGGGAGTTATATGATAAGATTATTTCGAAGGGAAACCCTGAGGATAAGCTGTTCCCTCCCTCGTTGCAGCTACAGCTGCCAAAATCTCATTATCTATTTTAGTCTTGGATCTTGTAACTGCTGCTACGGAACACGTGGCTACTGCAGACTTGGCCGCTTCATCAGCCAAAGAATTACCAAGAGCATGTGCTCCCACACGCTGATGGCCAAGAGTATGTATAACATGAATGAGGGGCAGATGTTGTTTAAGATCTGCCTCTCGAACCCAAAGCGTCTTATGCTTAATTGCGCTGCCTTTGGAATCTCGATAGTCATTCCGAGACCAAAAGAACAAGTTGTCATTAAAAGACTGGACACAATAATAAGAATCGCACACAATAAGAGTATTCACATTTGGATCCGCAAACTCGAGAGCAAGTACAAGAGCACGCAGCTCTGCCAATTGTGCCGTACAGTCTCCAAGAGCTTGAGTGTGCACAATGGAAGACTTAAACTCTCCATTAACAAATGAGCCAGCAAAAATTGTGCAATCGGCTGAATAAGCATGTTTGGAACCTGTGGCCGGTTGAGCCGAGCCATCGGTGTAAATGATGCATTTGTACTCATGTAAAGGAAGCAGGGACAAGGGTGGAGGATGAACGTGTTCATACTGTAAAAACTCCTGTGTCTGTAAGGAAGGATCAAAGATAAACGTGATATCAGCCGATGTCAAAGAAGTAGCCCATTGTATCCAACGGGGATGTAGTGCCTGCGAGTTAGGTACACTCGCCTTAGTCACGGCTTCCAAAGCAGGGAAGGGCGTGACCATAAGAATGCGTTTGCCTTGTGCCAGTGAGCGTTCTTTTAGAATCGCCATCTGTACTGCCGTTAAGATTTTTTCAACAGTTGAAAAGCGCATTTCAGCAGCAGTGTATAAATGTTATTTGTATGCAATCGGAATTGTGTCTCCCTCATTGAACGTCAAGTAAGTGAAACCCACTGTCCCGGAAACTATACGTATTACCAGGTTTGTGGTGTTGTCACGCGTCAACAAGTAGTTAGTTGCAAGCAAGTCAGTTTGCAAAGAATTCAGAATTGAAGTATGTTCCGGAAGCCAGCTGGCAGAAGAAAAAGTCGGTTGTATCAGTGCATAAAACGGTTTGATACGCTGGGCATAATCTGGAATGTATGTCCTCCCGAAATTCAAAAATCCCAGCAAAGACTGAAGTTTCTTCAGTGTAGAAGGAGGTTGCAATTGTGCACATTTCTCCAAGAAGTGAGGGGCCAAGCCCTTTCCTTCATTATTGAGCTCATAGCCCAAAAAGAGCACCGCCAAATGGGCGATGTGCGATTTTTCAAAATTGAATTTATATCCATAGTCGGCAAAGGACAAAATAATCCTATCGACTCGCACAAGATGCGGCACAAGCTCATCGTCCGTCAGATAAATGTCATCTACGTACGAGAACGCATCAGGGTCTATGTTGTTCAACAAAGACACAATCCGTGCCGGAAATGCCCCGGGGCTATTTTTATACCCCATAGGCAATCGTGTACATTTTTTCTGATTCCCAACGGCAGTGAATGCTGTCAAATCCCGGCTCTCAGGAGCGAGATTGTGACTATAGAAACCATTAGAAATGTCAAGTGTAGTTTTGTATTTCTTACAAACAAGATTGTTCACCAGTGCAGAGCTGTGAATGTTCTGCACCGCAAAAGTGTGACAATGATTGTTCAATTCTCGGTAATCCAATACAATCCGATAAGAACCATCAGGTTTTGATACCGTAAAGAGAGGATTATTCATCGGTGATGTACATGATTCAATCACTCCTTGATACTCCAACTGTGTTAGAATATCTCAAACGGAAGCTTTTGCTTCACGTCTGATTGAATATTGCGGTTGTGGCTGAGGCATAGAGCGTAAATGTATTTCATGAGCCGGTGAATCAACATCCCAACCCACCTGATTACGATACACCGCTGGGGCCAGGGCCAGAGCCCACTCAGCTGCGAAAGCCTGTGCATGTTCCTCAGGGACATGACTCGAAAAACTCGGAAGGATCACGTCTTCCACTTTAGATGCGGCCAACACAAAGGGTGGAGGCCAATCCGCTTCCGCTAACAAAATGTCATACGAGGAGGTTAGATTCTCCCAGAAAACCGCCTTGATTGGACGAGGTATAT
The DNA here is from genome assembly GCA_963921515.1 of Calotriton arnoldi. Classification (NCBI taxonomy): domain Eukaryota; kingdom Metazoa; phylum Chordata; class Amphibia; order Caudata; family Salamandridae; genus Calotriton; species Calotriton arnoldi. The sequence continues at coordinate 2,164,255 of CAWUFW010001335.1, read as the reverse complement.
CACCTTCAATTTGGAAAAAAATGTCATAGAGCCTATCCGGGGGGGCAACCCGGTTGTCTGCAGTCTCTACTGTAACGAAGGTATCAGTTGCTGTCGCTTCCAGACAGGGACGCAGAGCCTCGCGCACTATGTTAACTTCCGCTGCGCTGTCGAGCAGAGTCACTGCCCATGTCCAATCCAGGAGTTGCGTTCTCACCGTCTGAGGCATACCTCGCTGTTAGAGCGGCAACTTTTTTCTTCTGAAACGGGGGTCGAAAACGAGGTAGATCCTCTTGTTTTCCTTTGTCTTCAAACTGTTGAGGCTGATCTCGTCCATGTGGCACTGGTTGACTTTTGCCATGATCCTGGCGTTCCCCTCCACCGACTTGAGAGCCAGATGTGTCCTCTGAAGAACGAGGAGAACGCTGATCAGGGATTTGAAATCTATCATAAGTACGCTCAGAAGACTCAGGTGTCGGTGAACCTGCACGCGAACCTTGCTTCGGTTGATGCTGCCCCAGTTTTTATTTTTCCAGTTCCTTTTAGAAAAGAACGGACGCCCATCTTTATCAGTCTGGGCTTTTTGTTGTGTTTGTGTTTGCGTTTGAGTAAACGGCTAAACTCCCAGACTATTGCGGCCTATGGTCTTATAAGCCTTTGCAATAATCTTTGGTAATTCGCGCGGCTTGTCCACATCACGGACAGCCCCCAAGCGGTTTGCCACTTGAAAGCTTACTGCATCTCCCTTGACATTGGCAAGGATCATATCAGCAGCCACTTCGAACACCCCAACCAATCTCATCCCCAGCTCCACAGCCGCCTCGGCTCCATGTTCATCCTGAACACGTTTAATTACTGAGGGGAGCACGGTCATGGAGGGAGTGCCGAAACACTTCAAATATACCACTGCAAACACCTTGCCCCAGGTGTTACAATCAGCCAACTCGGGAAGAAAGTCTTTAGGCAAACTAATAGTCAAAATCCTGTGTTTATCTACAGGAGAGGTATTTGGAAAAACAGCCTCTAGTTGTCCAAATTTTACAGCAAGCCAATAAGGTAATTCATCCTTATTCTGTGGACGCGTGCCCATTACTGAATTACCAAAATGGGACTGATGGTCACACCAACAGGTCCCGCAGGTTGCGCAGCAACGCCAGGTGGTCTCACCTGGACGTTGCGCGTGATGTACTGTATAACAGCCCTATGTACGCGTATCAAAGACGTATGTAACACGCGAAGGTCTGCAACTGCAACAGTTAAGTAACGTGGGTGTGGGGTATACCCAGCCAAAATGGGCCAAGTGGCCCCATCTATTGATAAAGGACCCAAACGGACCGGTGATACTGGGTGAGGAAGGGCGCCATTAAACCAAATTTGGTGTTGCCAAGCTGTAAGCGGAACTTCGAGAGCCCTATAAGGCTGATAGGCGCGAGTGGTGGCCGTGGCAGTGTATTGATGAAACAAATCATCTGTCCCATCCACCGCCGGAAAGGTGACCCAAGAATAAAACACCTCGAAGTGGTAAGCAGGATTTGCTTCAACCACGAAAATAAGCGCAGTACCCGCATCAGGCACTCCATATTGAGCCAAATACGCCTTGAGCGGGGCGCGGCTGTGAGCCGGAATATCAACCGCCATCACAACAAACAATGAATAACAACCTAGAGCGCGGCAGCGCAATTATGGGTTAAGAGATAAACCTTTTAAAACTTCAAGCTTGAAAGAACCTATAAAAACATCAATATAGGAGGTTAAACCATCACAGCTGTCTCCGGAAACAGAGGTGAGGGTATTGTGGACAAGCACAAGCACTACTCAAGCGTCTCGCAGATAAGAACCAGACCAAACGTTGGCGGCGCCATGTTGCAGGGATTCTGCACATACACAGAACTATGCGCAGGAAAACAGGACCACAGTGAATAGGGGTGTACCAACCTACCACATCAGTACCCAAATCCCAAACCGACTAGCTATAGTGTCTCATTTGTTCTCCTCCAAAATCACCGAGCTACAAATGATTAGACAACCCAGAAAACAACACTCCCGACTCTCTCAGGAATCGCGGGAGCAAGACGTACTCTTTCGCTCACTCACTCACACCTGTCCACAATGAGAATAAGCAGAGTCACTGAAACAGTTCAAAATGTTTATTTAAACTATCTTGCTCTACAATACAGTATACGTGCCACTACTAGCAGCAAAATGCATAAACTCAGCACAGTTAGCATTGTTACAATTCCATAGAATACAAAGGGAGAAGTCATATTATAAAGACTGGAAATAAGGGCCTATAGTCCTGACCACCCTCCCCTTGCCCAAAAGAAGTTTATTTTATGAAAAAGACAATCTCTCGGCTTTGACAGCAGACCCCATACCTTAAAGCCTGGATGTAAGGTTTACATCATAGGAACAGCAGAGCTCTTCTCCATGGAACGGCTTTCTCCAAGTGTGTTAAAACAACATGCAACAACGTAATATCAAAGCATGAGTCTTCAGTACTGCAGCTGTGTGTAGCATGTTATGTCTAGGTGCTAGGGACTGACCAGAACAGAATAACAAGGGGCATTGTTTATCGACCTTGCATATCGTGTTCAGACTAAACTCCAGGAAAGGCAGAGAACGCAAAAGGCAACCCGTTCTCATGTGAAGGGCACAAACAAAATCTTGCAAAAACAAAGTCATGTAGTAGCGTGCGCAAAAGCAGCATCATGGCAGCGAAGCTCATGCTAACTTAGCAATGTCGATAATGTGCCTAAGAACCATATAACAAGCCTAACCTTGGAGTAAGACCAGCACCACACATGGTCACCCACTTGTACTGCAGCAAACTCCTGTAGAAAAAGAGTCTATAACCCTAACCCCCCATAGAAAATAATCTAAAATAAATTTAAATAAATCTACATTTAAAATATATGAATATAAATGGTTTTTTTTTGCTTGAATTCTGTTTATTGAATATTCCAAAAAACATTACAATAGAAATGCAGTTGAAAGGAGAGAAGGGGAATTCGTTAGGTAATTACATAGCAGTAGTAGTACACTTACGTCATGTGAGCATTCAAACCCAATTGTCCGAGTATTCTAGAATCGAAAGAGTTCACGTTGTACAGATTGACTCCTGTTACGAAGCATTATAGGGCCTGAGTAAGGCCCTGTGTACCACTGACTTTGGTTACAGCTCTATTACCACAAGAAAAGTCAAAACATTTATTTCTAAAAACAATAGTTGTATCTACATCATCACACACAACATAAGCAAGTTGGGAAGCAGCTTAAGTAAGTTGGGCATCAACCAGTATATGCCTTACATGTAACATTTAGCTATCAAGCATCAAGTGGTGCATTACGGATTACAGCAAGTCGCAAAGAAATGGATATAGTTAAAGGATGTTGAAGGGGACTCACTCTTTCAGGTATGGGTCAGTTCACTGTAATATGCATGTGATTATAAGAAGTGCAAACATTGGCTATAAACATGCATTGGGCCGCTGCATGGATCACTCAATGCTATATAGGTTAGAGACATATCTAATACAATGTTGTAGTGAAAGTGAGACAAAGAATTCAAGACCTGCAGAGTAAGGCCCAGGCAAATAAAGAGCCCAAAAGGCCTCAATTGGGCCAAGGTGTCATCAGCTGCTTCCGTTTAATGTGTTGTTTCCAATCTAAAACATGAAAACATCTACAATAATAAAAGAGACCCAGGGGTAACCAGGAACCTATAGGGTTTGAGGGAGGGCGAGCCAATTTTGTTGGAAGGGGTATCGGGGACAGTCCTTCATCCCTATGCATATTGTTCACTAGGAAAGGGGGTCACCATCTGCCCCCAGCGTCAAGGGATCTCGTTGTGCGATTTCTCTAGAGTATGGGAGTAAAGAGTCCTCAAAAAGTTGAAGAGCTCGCAGCCTAGGTGGGAGATAACGGGCATGCGCAGCTTGGGAGAGATGAGTGATAAGTGGTTGCCAGGTATATGTGAATTTGGCATCTGTATGGGTGAGACGGTCTGTCAGGAGTTCCATTGTCATGACATGCCATAGGCGTAGGAACCAGGCAGATATCGGGGGAGATGTTGTCTTCCAATGTAGTGCTATAGTTTGTTTGGCAGCCCCCAGCATCTGCATGATAAGGCGCCAGTCAGAGTGCATCATGGCTTTGAGTTGCGCTGGACGAATGCCCAGTAGGGACACCAAGGGGGAGCTTGGGATGGGGAACCCCAAGGTGTCTTTGATGTGGTTTAAAACCTCTTTCCAGAACACCGTCACAAACTGGCACGTCCACCAGATAGGAATAAAGTCCCCTGTTGCTGTTTGGCATCTCCAACAGAGGGGAGAGAGGGCAGGGAAGATTTTCTGTAGGAGTGCGGGGGTGTAGTAGAAGCGAGTCATTAGCTTGTATGCCGATTCACACTGAGTAATGCTCTTATAAATTCTAGGGATATCACGCCATAGTTGTTCCCAGTTTTGCAGGGAGGGCTCTTCCTCTATATCCATAAGCCATTGGTTTTGGTATGTATTAAGACGGTGGGGTTGCGAGTGTTGTAGTACTTGATAAGTGCGAGAAATTAGACCGCGTGTGCCTTCGTAGGTGCGAACTAGGGACTCAAAGGCCGTAAATGGCCTGGTGGCTTCCTGAATGTACCTGGGGGTGAGCAACCAGTGATGGAGTTGATAGTATTGAAGTCTGCTGGCTTCAGTGACATGGGAGGATTGTTTACATTGGTCAAAGGATTTAAATTTGTTGCCTTCAAAGAGATCCTGGATAACTCGACACTCTCCCTGATTCCATTCGGGGAATGCATGTGGTTGTACGGCCGGAGGAAACAAAGGATTCCGGGCAATGGGTGTGTTAGGTGAAGGGAAGGTTGTTAGGCCTCTGGGTCCCGTGATCTTGTCCCTTATCTCGAGAACTGTTTTCGTGGGGGTTGCAGCATATGCACTGCGGGGTCTGGCTGTTCTGGAAAACCATGCCAGATCCCACAGGGGTCTGCAAGCCACTGCCCTGTCCATGTGAAACCAATGTTTTTCACTCTCCCGTCCCACCCATTCAGATCAGTATCGGAGATGGACCGCCCAATAGTATTCTAAAAGATTAGTACACTCAAGGCCTCCACGGTCCCGGGGCAACATAAGCACTTTGTTCGAGAAGTGCGGACGGCCTTTACCCCAAATAAAATAAGTTAGGTCACGAAGCAGACTTTGGATATCTACCTGAGGGATCGGGGTAGGCAAGTTTTGGAAGAGGTGAAGTATCTTGGGGAGGAGTGTCATTTTCACCGCATTAAGGCGACCCAATCAGGAGATAGGGAGTTTTTTCCAGCGTCGTAATTCTTCTCGAATTTCTCTACGAGAGGCTGACCAGTTGGTCTGAGTACAGGTGAAGAGGGACGGGGTCAAATTGAAGCCCAGATAATGAATTGATTGGTCTGCCCAGTGTATGGGGGTAAGGTGTTGAAGTTTCTGTAGATACGGAGTAGGATGGTAAGATTTAAGGCGTGAGATTTAGACATGTTGATCTTAAAACCGGAGGCTATTTCAAAGGAGTGGAGAAGCGAAGATAAGGATGCCTTAGACGTAGCCTGAGCAGTAATTGAGAGTATTAAATCGTCCTAAAACAGGGACACTTTATGCTCATGGCCCCCGAAGGATATGCCCATTATGTCTGGCGATTGACGAATGGCTATAGCTAGGGGTTCCACTGCTAAGGCAAACAAGAGAGGGCAGAGTGGGCAGCCCTGTCTGGTGCCCCTGCGGATCAAGATTGGAGGCTAAGCTGGCCATTAATTCAGAATGGCGCTACAGGAGAAGTGTAAATGGCCATTAGCTTAAAGATCATTGTTGGTCCCAGGCCTATTTTATGGAGTACTGCACGGAGAAACTGCCAGTCAACGCGATCGAAGGCCTTCTCAGCGTCGAGGGATAGCAAGCAGGCCGGGATGTCTCGCTTTTGGACTTTTTCAATAAGATGGGCAATTCGCTGAACATTGTCAGCTCCCTGTCGGTGGTGGATGAACCCCACCTGGTCGGGATCGATCAGGCCTGGGAGGTAAGGCTCAAGACGGTTCGCTAGTATCTGTGTATATTTTGGCGTCCGTGTTAAGCAGCGCGATGGGCCGGTGGGAGCTGCAGAAGGAAGGATCTTTTCCCGGTTTTGGTATAAGCACTACTTCAGCTTCTGACATCGTGGGGGTAAGGCCCGTGGTGTCGGAGAATGTATTAAAGAGGTGAAGCAGGTGGTCCTGAAGTTGAGGGAGAAAGGCGCGATAAAAGGCAACCAGGAGGCCATCCGGTCCCAGAGTTTTATTTAGTGGAAGTTGTTACAATGCTCTTTGAATTTCGTCTAAGGTAATTGGGTTCTCCAGCAATTTCGCATGCTGAGGGTCCAAAAGGTCCCAGGGGCATGCATTGAGAAAGGAGGGAACCTCATCAGGCGAGCGGGGGTCTGCGGTGTATAGTTCATTGTAAAATGCAGCAAAAACCTGACCCTTGTCCCGTTCGGATGTGGCCCAGGTGTTATCCGCACGTTTGATTTTAGAGACATGAGCCTTAGAAACCTGGGCTCGGACACGACGTGCCAGTACAGCACCCACCTTGTCGCCCCCTCAAAGAATCTGTGCTTAAGTGACATAAGAGTACTTTCTGCTTTATTAGTGCAAAGTAGTCTCAATTGACCCCGAAGCATGGCAAGTTGTTTCTTGAGTGTCATTGAGGGTGTGACGTGATCCTTGCGTTCCAAGGCCTTAATGTCATTAGTTAAGCGATGCTCAACCAGGTGGGCTTCTCAGGAACGGGCAATGGTTATAGAAGAGATAACACCTCGGATGGTTGCTTTAAAAGCATCACACCGTGTGGCTGCGGGTGGTTCCAAGGGTGTGTTCACCTCAAAGTAAGCTAAGATCTCCTGATGCACTTCTGCCAAGTCTACTGGATCTCGTAAGATGTGGGGGGGAGGGGCGGCGCCATCTACCGGGGGCATCATATCGTCTACCCGGGACACGAAAGGTCACCGCCACATGAGCGTGTTCTGATATGGATATGTCTGAGATCTCTGCTGAGTCTAGAGATTTAATCAGGGAGTGTAAGAGGAAGCAGTAGTCGATTCTTGAATAAGAATGGTGTACATGAGAGAAGAAGGTATAATCGCGTTCGCCCGGGGAGTGATATCTCCAGGCGTCCGTCAGACCAATATCTGTGAGGTCCCTCTTCAAAGCAGCTGACATTGCCCCTGTGGTCTGAAATGTAGTGGCGCTACGGTCTAGTGTGGAGTCCCACACCATGTTGAAGTCACCTCCAAGAATCACCACATCCGCTTAAGAATGTAGGTGATCCTTCAAGAAGGATCTGAGAAAGGTATCCTGCGCCTGGTTGGGCGCATAGATGTTGATAAGGGTCAAGGATTGCGTGCCCAATTGGGTTTGGAGCTTTACATATCGTCCCTCAGCGTCCCGAGTCACTCGAGAAGTCGTCCCTCCCAGTCCGGATCTAATTAATATGGACACCCCTGCTGTTTTGGAAGTGGCCGATGCCCAGTATTGGTGAGGATATTTCGGGTGAGCCATGACCCGGATATCTGTAGAGAGTAATTGGGTTTCCTGTAGGTAGATAATATCAGGGTCTTGGACGAGTAGGTATCTCGAAATCTGTCGTCTTTTATTAGGAGAGTTGAGGCCCTTAACATTAAGAGTAAGAAGTTTCCTTGACGGGTTTGTGGTCATAGTGTCACAGGGAGTGTCCGGGAAGGCTGTTGTAGTCATGGGTGGGAGATTGGTACTCTCCTTGGGAGAAGAGGTCAAACTTGCGAGGAGAGTGACAGGCATTCCCAGCGGAGAGATAGTGTATGGAAGGTTGCACGAGGATCGGTATGCCAGGCTCGCCCTGCCCCTGATGTAGGAAGGGAAGAACAGGCAGGGAAGGAACAGATAAAGGCCAACAGGGCCTGTAGAATGTACTGCCATATCTGGAATGGCTTCAAAGTTGAGACTGAGACCATTCCGAGGATGTCACTCCTCTAATGTGCACTACGTAAGTGGGGGGCGTAGTATGTGTCGGTGTGGATGGCGCAGGCTCCGAACACCGCGGCCGAGGTTAGAATGGCGGTCGGGATCGCCGAGCCTTGGCTATCAGGGAGAGGAGCTAATGGGGTAGTCAACAGAGGCAGGTGAACGGCCCCTGCAACCCTCTGTGGTCCTGCGAGAGTGTAAGGGAGTATGCCAGCTAGCAGAGTGACTGAATTGCTGAGGCTCAGGCTGTGGAGGGAAAGTAAGGGTTACTTCAAAGCATAATGAGCTCGAGAAAGCATTCAGAGTCATTTACCCAGGTGGACAAATTGTTAATTGAAATCCAGTAATTATAATAAGGATCATAAGAGTTCCCTCGGCAGAGGATCTTCCTGGATGATTCAGGGCATAACTGGTACATTAGTGTGAATGTGGCTGTCCGAGGTCTCCGAGTTGTGAGTCTGTGAGTGAGGAGCGCTCATGGTACGCAGGTGGGTAATGATGTCCTGCTTTGTTTGAAGAGAGGTCTGTTCTTTGGCATGTGCCCTGCATTTGGGGGCGGGGCGGTGGACCATTACGGCCTCATCACCTCCCTGCGGGGGGACCCCGTTGGAGAAGGCCCCCTGTCATCCCAGTCGGTTGAGATTTGAAGGAGCCATTTCGCTTCATGCAATGAGCGGAGAGCTTGGCGCTTGCGCTCCCAAGAGAAAATCAATGCGAAAGGGTGGCCCAATTGATATTTCATTTGAAGAGCTCGTAATTTGTCTGTAATAGGCTTGAATTCTTTACGGCGACGAAGAGTGACCGGGGCAATGTTGCGAAAGACTTGGCTGAGGTAGTCTTTGTACATTAGATTTTTTTCTCCCTGTATCTTCCGGAGGATAGCTTCTTTTTCTACAAAGAAATGTACTCGGGTGAGGATGTCTGGAACAAAGCCCGGACGGTCCCCGGGGTCAGCAACTCAGTGCTCTCTGTCCAGGGCCGGTGGGGAAGCATCGTCGTCTGCTCTGATTGTGTGCAGAAGGTCAGCGGTGAAGGCCATAATATCCTGGCCCTCTGCTCCCCGCGGGACCCCCTAATGCGGACATTGGTTCACCGGCTTTGGTTTTCCAAATCTTCTTGCTTCAATTGCAGGTTAATATGCTGGTCTTCCAGTTCAGCCATTCTGCGCCAGAGGCTCTCATGATCTTCCGCTTGGGTGCCCATCGTGCGCTCGAGGTCGTCCACCTGGCCTCCAATTTCAGTGACATCTTGTCAGATTTCTCTTAGGCAAGATTTAAAGTCACTCTCGAGCGATCCGATTTCAGCCTTGATTTCTTGTAGAAAAAAGGTTTGGAAAGCCTGCGAGATCGGGCCGCCATTGGTTCTTCGACCGAGGTGGGAGCATTTGACGGGTCCAAAGTAGGCTGCGGCTGGGAAGTGGATTTCAACCATAGGGATGCCACCGGATTATCTTTAGCTGGGGTAGGTTCGGAGTCTTTGCCCGCTTTGGAGCGCGACATGGCGGAAGACAGCTTTCCTGAATGTAGCAGAGAAGACCCAAGAGGACAGGGAAGGAAATGCCAGCTTTGTGGCCAGTAATCCTCCCAGGGGGCGCTGCGGACCAGCCGCGACGGAGTAGTTGAGGGTTAAGACCCTATCTGTGCCAGCAAGTGGTCTTGGGCACCGTAGGCTGTTCGGAACCCATCCACGTCTGTGGTGACCCCCAGAGATCCAGAGGAGGGCCCGGGGGGAAGGCGCTGTGATGGTGAACAAGGAATGGGAGAGACACATAGAATCAATGGGCGGGCCCTGTAGGCGAGATCCCTCGCCTGGGGGCCAGAGGATAAAGCGCAAGTATGGAGACACACAGTATCCAGGGGTGCGAGTGCAGTTTTAAGGCTTCACTAGGTTTCAGCCCGTGGGAGGAGGTTGAGAGCCCAGGACAGCAGCGAATGTATATAGGCGTATTGAGAATCCTTAAGCTTAGGACCGGATCTTCGTCACTCCTCACAATGCTCACCCCCCCAGTGCTGGCAAGAAATCCATCAATTCAAGTCTCAGGGCGGGTCCCACCTCAGATAAGGTCTCGCCGTGCAATCGCCACAGCCAGCTCCTCCAGCCCCCAAGAGGAGGACAGCGCCACACGTGACCCACCATCCCGGGGTCACCAGTCACAGCCAGCCCAGGGAGCGTCAATCACAACCAACAGCCAACTCCGGGCCGTGCGCGGAGGCAAAGACACGTGGGTCCCTGCCACACACAGTGGTCAAAAATCTGGGAGTGCCGCAATGCTATGGGTTTAATTAGAGTTCTGCGCGGGGTACTCTGTCCGCAGGGCCTGGGCCAGGATCAGGAAGTATCCCCAGAGCGCCTCAACAGTTGTGCAGCCGACAAGGTAGTGCAACAGAGGCAGCGTAGGCCCTGCGGATCAGGGAAAAGATGCAGGTGAACAGGGCCTCAGCGGGGGCACATCAGGCCCAGCGGGGGACGGGGGGGGCAAGGGCCCGTCACTGCGCGATCTCCGCAGCTGATCCCCCCACCTTTAGGTAGCTACTCGACAGGGCCCCACCGCTGCGTGATCCCCGCAGCCAAACTCCCTACCGTTAGGCAGCCTGTTGTCGCTCCTTCGTCATCACACAGGGTGGTGGCAAGCTCCAGCCTCCTCCATCAGCAGCAGGTGGGCCCGGCCTTCCCCTGCAAAGTTGCCCAGACGATGGAGGCCCAAGGCACACAGCACAGGAAGCGCAAACAGGGGTTAGGTGCCCAGACCAAGGTCGGAGGCAGGCCCAGACGAAAGGCCGGCAGTGAGGGGGGTCCAGAGAAGGCCCAGCAGTTGGGGAGAGGGTGGGGCAGGAGGACCCGCTGCGCGATCGACGCAGCTAATCCCTCTCTCCCGTGGCATTAACTGGCAGCAGATGCGGCAGACGGGAAAAGGCAAGGGCCCCAGTTCTCCCCCGCAAGCCTGCCCCAATGACAGAGGCCCAAGGCGTACGGCCCAGGAGGCGCAAACAGGAGAGAGGGCCCCAGCCCAAGGCAGGAAGCAGGTCCGGGCGAAGGGCTGGTAGGAAGAGGGTCCAGAGAAGGCCCAGCAGCTGGGGAGAGGAGAGGGGGGGGGCAGGAGGCCCGCTGTGTGATCGCCGCAGCCGATCCCTCTCTCCCGTGAGACGCGGCGGGCGGGAAAAGGCCAGCGCTGTCACTGTCCCCAGGGACCAGCCATTGGAGCTCCCCAGGCAGCGGGGCTCGAACGCAGGCCGCTCACTGCAGATGAAGAGGCCGGCGGACCCCAAAGTCCAGATCCGCCCCTCTGCTCCAGTTCACCGGGCTCCGGATCCCCCGTCATGGGGAGCCAGCCCCTCTGCCGCTACAACGCCCCCGATTGGGCCCCCCCCAAGGCCAGCAGAGGGAGAGAGAGCGTGCGTCAGGTCTCCCGACAAGGCCCAAGATGGCGGCAGCTCCGGGCGCGGTCGTGTCCTCCCTCTGGGTCGGGAGCCGTCCACGAGGCCCTCAATGGGTTTCTGGGGTCTCAAGGGCCCTCCGTTGTATTCACGGGGCCTCTCCCACGCAGAGAAGCCCACCAGCTCCGGGAATGCTCAAGGTAATAGCTGTAGCGGGCCGCAGAGGAGCGGAGCCCGGCGAGCGCACGTCCTAGTCCATTCGTGACTCGGCCACGTCCCCCAATATAAATGTTTTTAAGGTCTTAGATGTGTAACTTATGTTTGTGGTGTGGCTGATAAAATCAGTAAATATAAGTTGTAATTGTTTTTAAGGTGAAAAACATAAACATAAATAATCCTAAATATTATAATAATATACACAATTCTATATTTTTAACTTTGTTTAAAAAGTCTAATATTTTTAAAATTAATTAAAAACAACATATAAACAAGTTTGGTAATAATTAAATAAAAATTTAAGGGAGGGTGGGTGATTTTAATTTTAAAGTGAAAAATTAAAGTGAAAAAGAATATGTAAAAAAATCATAAATTTCAATTAATTTACAAATTAAAACAAAGTTGATTTAGGTGGTAGTGTGTTGTACCCTTTTAACTTGATTTAATTTCCCTATGTTTTCCAAGGGGAAATTTCTGTTCCGATGGCAAAGATCTTCACAAAAAGGTGTAAGTTGTAGGAGTCTGGGTGGAGACTCTTAAGTCTTCACCTAGGTGTACATCTCCTCTCAGAAATGGTGAATAGCAAAAATGTGGAGATTTACACCTGGTCGTAGGAGTAGATTCTAATGTGGTTGTTAGTTATAGTTAGGATTGCTTTCCTGAATAAGGTGTTTTTTGGTTTGCTAATAACTTGGGCGCCGTTTGACGGATCATATGAAACTTTCCAAGAAATAAGCAAATTCACCTCAGCTCCTTCCTGGAAAGTTTTTGATCCATTAAGCGGGGGCAGAGAAAAAGGACAGTCCCAAAAGCAAACTTCCCCATGCATTTTCCATAGATTTACCACTGCAAAAACTGCTGAATGGATTTGCACCAAATTTGTTAGGAAGCTAGATTTTGGCCGACAGATTATGCTTTTTGTGATTTGATGTAAATCCGTACAGAAGTTTTTGAAAAATGAAGGTTCATAAATTTTTGCATATCTGAATGGTTGGGTCTGAGGGCCTGTCGCAAGAACCCCTCGAACCCAATTTAAATAAAATGGAGAGTTCTGATTGGCCCAGGGAGTTTTTTTTCCCTTGGGCCAATTTGGTCCCTCTGTACTCCGACTCCCACGGGAGCGAGTGCTCTGATTGGCTGCCAGCAACATGAGAAGAATGTTGCTGGCAGCTATTACAGGACTGGAGGCCTTATCCCTCTGTCCTGAAGTTTAAAAAAAAATGATGTCAGGGGGCAAGCTAAGGATACCGTGCTCCCCTAGGCCCTGTGGGGGAAACCAGAGTGATCCCCTTGACTTAAAATAAAATCAACAATTTTCGCCGCAATCCCTCTGGATTTCTGAGGGATTGTGGCAAAAAAACAAATTGTTGGGTGCCATTTTTTTAAAGCATAAATCGGGAGGGTACCCTGAGTAGGGCCCCCATCACTGAGTCAATTTGGTCTCCGGGGATCCCATCCACTGGGACCGAATCATAAAAAAAGGGGTGTGGGCCATGCGGCTCCCTCCTTGAGCCTGAATAGGCCTCAGGGACCCCATACCCTGGGACTAAAATCAAAAATGGATAGGGAGGCCGCATCACCCCCCCTCCCTGAGCCTTAAAAGGCCCCAGGAACCCCAATTCACGGGGCCATAAATAACTTGAAAGGCCAAATAATATAAAAAGGAGAGGCGGCAGTGTGGCCTCCCTCCCAAGCCTATTTTGGCCCCTGGGACCCCATCCTCCGGGGCATTTTCTAAATTATAGGTGGGTGCCTTGGTGCCCACCCAGTGCACCCACCAACCACCACGTTGGTGGAGCCGGCATTGCTCCCGCCTGGAGGAGCAGCTGATTTTTGTTTGCCCCCTCCAAGTGGAAGCTATATGTGTTTGAGAAACAGAACAAAACTCTGCTCCCAGCCAGAAGGAGTATTTTTAAATCTCCTGTCGCCTGTGACCAGACATCCTTGTTTGTTCCTGTTAGGCGGAATATTTAAAAATACTCCTGCCAGACGGGAGCATGCACTTGTTTCTCTGCCTTCATCATTGCAGGCAGTGAAACAACTGTGTCCTGGGGTGGGCTCCCCATGACACAGTAAATGAGCTGGCCCCGGGGGATTGGGTCCCTAGGGCATTTAAAGGCTCAGGGAGGGGGGCTATACGTCCCCTCTCCTTTTTTATTGTATTTGTCCCCTGGGTTGGGTCCCTAAGGGCTATTAAGGATCAGAGAGGTGTGGCACGTGTCTCCTCCCCTTAGAATTTGGCCCCGGGGATGGGGTCCGCGGGGTCTAATAAGGCTCAGGGAGGAGTGCCTCACTGTCCCTCCTCTTTTTTATTATATTTGGGCACGACGGATGGGGTCCACGGGGGCTCCCCTTTTTTACTGTGTTTGGCCCCAGGGGATGGGGTTCCCGGGGCCTATTAAGCCTCAGGGAGGGGGGCACACACCCCCTTCCCTATTTAATAGTATTTAGTACTGGGGATGGTGTCCCAGGAGCCTAATATGGCTTGGGGAGGGGGACAGCATGTCCCCTCTCCCCTTTTTTACAGCGGCGTCGTGACAAGTATGCCATCTCGCCGTCGCCTACTTCTTCTCCGCAGGCGACTCCGGCCCACTCTCCGGCGCCCAGGGATTCTCCGGCACCCAGGGAGTCTTCTCGGCTCCTGCAGCTTTGCCTGTTCCTGCTCTGATGTATCCAGCGCCGCAGCCTCAGCCCCCTGTAAGGCCTCAGATGGAACCAGACCAGGGGTCTGCAGATCCTTATCCTCCTTTTCAAGGACCAGGAGCGGATCCGTCGCATTTCCTAAATGCGATGTTTGGCATGTTTGCCAAGGCATCTTACCTTACCAGTGTGCCGTCTGGCCCCGTGGGTCCGCTTTCCTTTAATTTAGGCATCCCCCAGCAATATGCCCAGGCACCTTTCGTGCCTTTGATGCTCACGGCTCTGTCATGGCAGTTTCCGGCGCCAAGGTTTTCGACTCCGATACCTCAATCTCCGGCGCCGTCTGGTGTTGGGCCAACGACTTCCCGGATTCGAGCGCCGCCGTTGCCCACTTCGGAAGGTCCTCCTTCAACCCTGGTGCCGTTGTCACCGGCATCGCGGCTGGCGCCGCCGATCCCAGAGCGGCGTTCCAGGAGGGAAGCGCCAAGACTGCTGGAGGAAGAGTAGTACCAGCAAGAACATGAGGAAGGGGAGATCCTCGACTCCGTGGACGACTTCGAGGGCTTACGGGAGGCCAGTGGCCTGGACACTTCCCCAGAGTGGGAGCTTTCTTCTCCGAAGGCCTTGCCTTCACAGTACGTGGCCCCTTACCACTCAGTCATCAGGAAAGCCGCTGACCTGTTGGACCTTCATTTGCCCTCAGCTGAGGTGAAGTCAAATATATTGACTGAAGTGTTGCATTCTCCTTTCTCTTCTGTTGAGCCTCTGCTGCCTTTCAACGAGGTGTTGACGGAGCCGATAATGGAGGTGTGGCAGAAGCCCTTGTCTGCCCCTGCAGTTTCTAGTTCAGTGGCAAGACGGTATAACCCTGCTCCTTGTGATCCAGATTTTCTTTCTGCCCATCCTCCGCCAGAAAGCTTGGTGGTTCAGGCTTCTTGTTCCAAGCAGTCAACTGGATCCTTCTCCACCCCCCCGGGGGGTAGAGACGCGAAAAAACTAGAACAGTCTGCCAAAAAGGTGTTCTCCTCAGCAAGTATGGCTCTGAAGTCGACAAATGCCACGTGTTTGCTAGGAAGGTACATTCATGCACTAATGGACTCTGTCAAGCAAGTAGCTCCTAAGTTGCCTGAAGATGACGGTGTTCATTTTTTGGAAGCGCTATCAGACACTCAAGCTGCAGCCCGTCAGGTCATTCAGTCGGGTCTGGACTCGGTCGCCAGGGTGATGGGCTCCTCGGTGGCTACGTGGAGGCATGCCTGGCTTAGGTCTTCAGGTTTCTCACCAGATGTACAGGCTACTTTGCTTGATCTACCCTTTGATGGATCTAGATTGTTTGGAACAAAGGCGGATTCTGCGCTGCAGCGCTTGAAGGAAAGTAGGGCTACTGCAAGATCCTTGGGCCTGCAGTCCCAGCCCAGAGGCTATGGATACAAAAGGTATCGAGGCTTTGGGAAGGCGGCTTCCTTTCGAGGCCGTCAGCAGCCACACCAGCAGCAGAACCCTCTGTACAGGTTGTACAAAGGAAAAGGTAGAGGCCGTCTGCGAGGAGCCTCTCGACTACAGTCTTCCTCTTCCTCCTCCTCTCCTGTCCCCACCACCGGTACCACAGGAAAGCAGCTCTAGATCCCCCATCTTGGAGTATGCTGGTCCTGTAGGGGGCCGGGTGTCCCATTTTCTACAAGATTGGAAATCGGTTACTTTAGACTTTGGGTTTTGAAACTTGTGGAAAATGGGTACACCCTACCTTTTCAAGAGTTTCCACCTCCTTACCCTCCTCACCAGGGCTGGTGCTCAGAGGACCATTTGCTGCTTTTGCAGCAGGAGGTTCTTGCCTTGCTGCAGAAAGGTGCGATAGAGGTGGTTCCGGAGCTGAAAAGGGGTCAGGGATGCTCATCCCGTTATTTCCTGATCCCCCAAGAAGGCGGACCTGTTGAGACCGATTCTGGACCTCAGGGTTTTGAATTTTTACCTCAGGCAGGAAAAGTTCAAGATGTTGACCCTAGCTCAGGTTCTTTTGGCGCTGCAGCAGGAAGACAGGATGGTGTCGATCGACTTGCAGGATGCGTATTTCCACATCCCTATTCTGAAGTCGCATCGCAAGTATCTCCGGTTTACGGTAGGGTCTCAACTCTACCAGTTTGCGGTCCTTCCATTCATTCTCACTTCCACACCATGGGTCTTCACAAAGGTGATGGTGGTGGTGGCAGCACATCTCAGAAGGTCAGGGATTCCGGTTTTCCCCTATCTGGATGATTCGCTGCTCAAAGCAAAGTCACCAGAGATGGTGCTGCGTCACTTGCAACTAACAACCGTCTGTTGTTCAACTTGGGTTTCTCGTTAAATGTACCCAAATCTCACCTTGTGCCCTCTCAGTGCAGCATGTTCATAGGGGCAGTACTGGACACTACTGTGTGTCGAGCTTTCCCGCCGCTGCCGAGGATTCTCGACATTCAGGAGATGATTCCTTGTTTCAAGATGGAGCGGTTGTTCCAGTCCTGAAAGTCCTACGCCTGCTCGGTCTGTTCGCTTCCTGCTTACTGTTGGTCAACCATGCATGCTGGCACATGAGGGCACTTCAGTGGTGCCTTCGTAGGCAATGGTATCAGCACAATGGAGATCTCGGGGAGAAGGTCAGACTCTCCAGAGACACTTCAGCGGAGCTGTCTTGGTGGAGTGTGCCGGGCAACCTGTCTCAAGGAAAGCCTTTTCAACCTCCTCCACCGGTGGCCACAGTAATCACGGATGCCTCCACTTTAGGGTGGGGGGCTCATCTGGGGGATCTGGAGATCAAGGGTCTTTGGTCTCCAGAGGAAAGGTTGCTTCACATCAACCTTCTGGAATTGCCGGCAATACGTTTGGCTGTCACGGCCTTTCTTCCCTCCCTTTGCAGTCAGTCGATTCAAGTCCTGACGGACAACACTACCGTGATGTGGTACATAAACAAACAGGGGGGGGGTATGGTCGTTTCGTCTCTGCAGAGAGGCTCAGGGCCATCAGATTTGTGTGTTTGCAAATCATCTGGCCGCAGTGCTAAATGTGCGTGCAGACAGTCTCAGTCGGCAATACTCGGCCTATCACGAGTGGCAGCTTCATCCGGAGGTGGTCCATCACATCTTTCGGATGTGGGGGTTTCCTCGGTTGGACCTTTTTGCCACTCAGGAGAACGAGCACTGCCCATCGTTTTGCAGTCTTCAGTATCCGATGCAGGGAGCGTTGGGGGACACGTCTCAATTGGATTGGAGCTTGCAACTCTTTTACTCATTTCCTCCCATACCCTTGATTCCTCGAGTTCTGAGGAAGATTCGCCAAGACCTGGCCCAAGTCATATTGATCACTCCGGATTGGCTAAGAAGGGTGTGGTACACAGATCTTCTTCACCTCTCTTTGCACCCTCCGCTCCGTCTCCCTCTCAGGGCAGACCTCCTCTCGCAGTCGCAGGGGCAGGTTCTACACCCCCACCTCCAAGCTTGCACCTTCATGCCTGGAGACTGGACGGGGAAACCTGAGTTCTTTCTCTCTCCCACCGGATGTGGTGGATGTTATTTTATCATCCAGGAGACACTCCACCAAATCTAATTATTCCTCTAGGTGGTCCAAGTTTGTGAAATGGTGTGGAGAGAGGTCCATTGATCCTTTGAAGGCCCATTTATCTGATGTACTTGGCTTTTCACTTTCCTTGGCTCAGCAAGGTTGTGCTGTGGCTACGGTAAAGGTTTACTTGTCTGCCTTGTCGGCTTTCCTCTGTTTGTCGGACCAGCCGTCTTTATTTAAGTCCCCCATTGTTATGAGGTTCATTAAGGGCCTCACCAATAGGTTTCCTCCCACTCCCTTCATAATGCCTCAGTGGGATTTGAATTTAGTACTTACTTTCCTGATGGGTTCTCCTTTTGAGCCTATTCATAGTTGCCCTTTGAGACTTCATACTTTCAAGACGGTTTTTCTGATCGCTATTACCTCAGCCAGGAGGGTAAGTGAGCTTCAGGCTCTTGGTTCTAAACCTCTGTTTTTAACCATTCATGCAGAAAAGATGGTTCTCAGGACCAGGGCTGCTTTCCTGCCTAAGGTGGTCACTCCTTTCCATTCTAGAGCAATCTTTTACCTTACCTACCTTCTATCCTCCCCCTCACCCTTCCAAGGAGGAGGAGAGACTTCACCGCCAGGACCCTAGGAGGGCTGTCAGCTTCTACCTGGACAGAACCAGGGACCTAAGACTTCATGACCAGCTGTTTGTGGGCTATGTTAGAAGGATAAGGGGCAAAGCTGTCCACAAACGAACACTCTCCAGGTGGATCATGTTGTGCATCAAGATCTGCTACGCCTTGGCCAAGAAGGAGCCGCCTGAAGGTATTAGAGCTCATTCCACCAGAGCCTGGTCATCTTCTTCTGCTTTGGCTAGAGGTGTTCCTGTTGTAGACATCTGCAAGGTGGCAACTTGGGCCTCCCTCCACACCTTTGTGAAGCATTACTGCTTGGATTCGGAGGTTAGGAGGGACGGCCATTTTGCACGCTCTGTGCTGCAAGATTTTTTGGTATAGGCGGGTGGACACCCTCCTCCGGGAGAGGAACAGCTTGGGGATTCAATTCAAAAGGTGAGGAATCCACAGGAAGATGTATCTAACAGAAGAACAAGTTACTTACCTTTGGTAACCCTTTTTCTGGTGGATACAGTATCTGCCTGTGGATTCCTCACTGACCCACCCGCCTCCCCGTTGTCCACCTGCTTATACCGAAAAACGTCTGACTGTTTGACATTGTTATTTTTCATATGTCATTTATATACCATACAGTTTGATGCTAGGAAATGCTTTAGTTTTTGGCTTTTCCTTTTTATGTATATATATACTGTATGTATTTGTGTGTATACTGTGTATATTTGCATTATGTTGTCGGTCCGCCGTTCGCCTCGAGGGCACGGAAAAAATGGGTGGAACTAACGTTAGCACGCCAACGAGGTATTCTTAAGGCTCCGGTGATGTCATTCGGAGTCGCAAGCGGAGCCGTGCTATTGTGACGTCCTCGTCGACATGGGAGACCTAAGAAAAACATTTCCGTGGAATGCTGGCGCAGGGGTAATTTAAAAGGTGAGGGATCCACAGGCAGTCACTGTGTCCACCAGAAAAAGCATTACCGAAGGTAAGTAACTTGTTTGTTTTGGCCCCAGGGGTGGGGACCCTGGGTCTGTATTTGCTTGGGACTGGGGGAAGTACATAGGCCAGTTTTTGTGTCCAACCCCCTGCTGCGCACTACTGAAGGCCGTGTTCGGCTTGGGGGTGGCTGCTGCTGGGGGGAGGGATTGGCCTCAGGTTAGGAATTGAATGATATTTTACTTTACATTAAATAAAAAGCTTAGAAATCCACTGAAAAAAACAAAGGTTAAATTGACGTTCTAGCTAGGTGAATATGTCAGTGCCAACATAACCTTTCGAGCTAAAAAAACAACAGAAATTCACCAGTTATAGTTAGGAGAGCTGACTATAACTTGCTCCCACACCCATGCTCTGCTTATGAGTGCACATATTACACCACTCATTTCTGATAGAGACATCTAGCTGCAGATTCCTTATCTTTGAATTCCTCAGGTGTCAGACTGGATCCGGAAGATTTTTCTTTGAGCAATACCCCTGCGTGCCGATAGGTGGCGTCAGTCTGCTCCGTGGGACATCGTCTGCGTCATACACACTGAAAGTGACGTCCAAGTCACCTATATAAGCACAACCTTGGTGCGCTGACGTCAGTTCTTTTCTTTTCGCACCAGTCAAGCGCTGATCCATGAAGAGAAGCTACCCTGTGTCACTTTTTGACAGGATTTGTTGAATTTTTGTCAAACTCTATTTTGGTGTATAGGATGTCCTCTAGGAAGACTTCGGGGGTTCAAGCTGTACAGCACCTGTCATCGCGTCTTGTCAGTGATGGACTCCCATTTGGTCTGCCTGCGGTGTCTGGAGCACGACCACGACTCAAGTTGTGCCCTGACTACCGGGCCATGGCACCAAAGGCTTTGAGGGAGCAGTCCCTAAAGCTGCTTGCGGCCCAGCAGGTGAAGCCTTACCCGACTCCTTGGAGATCACGATCCCGGTCGAGAGGAAGGTCCCGGCACTGCTCCCAGAGTCTCAAGTCCTCTTTTTCACACTCAAGATTGTCCGGGTACCAGGGTAAGAGTGCTCCAACTTCTCCCTATCTGTCAGCCGACGTGACGGAGAAACCTCAGTGTTCAAGGCCTTGTTCTCCGGAACCTGGGTCGACTCCATGCCTCTCCACTTTTTCAGGAGCTGGAGCAACCCCTGCTAAAATGTAAGGAATTCTGTGAGGAATTGCACCTAATTTCTGAGCGGCCTGACCCCTTCGGGCTCAGCGGGGTTGGGGCCATCGGGTTCCGCATCACTACCAATGGCCCCCGATGGTCCGAAGATGGATCCGGACCGGCGGCAGTCGTACCACTGCAACCTTTCCCGGCGCTGGTCCCGATGCTGATGCTCCTGGGACTGCCGGTGCTGACCAGCTGTGCCAACCCTATTCTGATTCCAGACAACACAGAGCCGCATGACCAACGCCGATTCCGGCGACTACAGCACCAACAGGTTGTAGGTCGTTTCCTGAGCATTACTTTGTAGGGCTAGTATTGGGAGACGAATGGGAGAGGTCACTGGACCCTTTAGAAGACCAGCCTTATGAACAGGATAAGGATTGGTATGAGGAATTGGGTGAAGCCAGCAGATTTGATAACTCTCCAGACACTGGCATGCTTTCTCCCCCCCACCTTGTCTACAGAGGAGGGAACATCTTACGCAATGGTGGTGCGTATGGCGGCTGAGGTCCTTGAACTCAAGCCACCCTCAGTGGTGGTCAAGACTAACATCTTGACAGAGGTGCTGCAGCTGGGAGCTTCTTTACAATCCTTGCTCCCTTTTAATGAAGCCCTCATGGACGTCCATCAAGGAACATGGTCCAAACCCAGCACAGGGGCTCCTGAGAACAGGACGATCGCCCGCTGCCACCTTCACCCTTCCCCGGGCAAGGCAAATCTCCTCACTACCCACGCGACCCAAGAGAGCTATGTAGTTCAGGCCTCTCCCTACCTTGGCACGTTCCCTGCTGCTCCACAGGACAGGAAATCCAAGAGGCTGGACAGTAGGGGCAAGAAAATCTTTTCCTCCACCAGCCTTACATTGTGGTTGGTTGGCTTCGCTCATGGACATGCCCTTTGACGGAACCTGTCTCTTCAGAGACAAGGCAGACATGGTGCTGGAGTGCTTTAAGGACTCATGGCTACGGCCAAGTCCTTGGGCCTCTCAGCTGCCTCTCGTCCCCAGTCTGCCTTTCACTCCTTTTGTGGCTATGGAAAGGGCTTTCAACAGCGCTAGCCCTACCCCAGCCACGGAGCTGCACAAGTTCCACAACCCCTGCGTGGAGGAGGGCTCTCCCCCCGGCAGCTTCTACCTCCACACCCTCCTAGTCTTGAGCTTCAAGAACATGGGCGTCCAGTTGGTGGCAGGATCCGCCATCACCTCCACCACTGGCAAAACATTACTTCGGACAGGTGAGTTCTCCAGATTATCTGAAGGGGCTGACTCCAGAAGTAGGCTGTGGTTGCTATTCCTGCTACTTTCTGGTCCTGAAAAAGTACTAGGGCCTTTATACTATTCTAGAGCTATGGGCCCTCAACTACGTCCTAAAAAAGGAGAAATTCAAGATGCTCACATTGGCTCAGGTCATGTCTGCCCTGGGCCCAGGAGACTGGATAGTAGCGTTGAAGTTGCAGGACGCGTTTCTTTACATCCTCGTCCTGCCTGCCCTTAGGTGTTACCTGCGATTCACAGTGGCCCACAAGAAGTTTAAGTTCATGGTGCTCCCTTTTGGCTTTACCAGCACCCCTCGGGTGTTCACCAAGGTGATGGCGGTGGTCGCCGCTTATTTGCGAAGATCAGGGGTGCCAGTATTCCCTTATCTCGACGACTGGCTGTTGAAAGCGGGCTCGACCCAGACTGTTCTCTCCCACCTCCAGACTGCAGCGGACCTCCAGCAGCGCTGGGGTTCAGTATTAACATGTGAAGTCACACATGACTCCCTCTCAGACACTCCCTTTCATCGCAGCTGTTCTGGACACAGTGCAGTTTTGAGCATATCCTCCAGAGTGGTGAGTCCAGGATATTCAGGCCATGATAACGATGTTTTAGCCTCTATCCTAGATTTCGGTGAGAATGACTCTGAGGCTGCTGGGCCTCATGGCCTCCTGCATCCTCCTAGTGACACACGCCAGATGACATATGCGGGCTCTGCAGTGGGACCTGAAGTTCCAGTGAGTGTAGCATCAGGGGAACCTCTCCGACATGGTCCAGATCTCAGAGGGAACTGCACAAGACCTGCAGTGGTGGCTGCCGTACCACGATTGGGTCAGAGGCAGACCCCTCTCCCTTCCCCAACCAGATCTCACAGTAGTGACAGATGCATCACTTCTGGGATGGGGTGGCAATCTGGGAGAGGTGGAGATCAGGAGACTCTAGTCTCCGGCAGAATATAGACTCCACATCAACATGCTGGAGCTCAGAGTGATCCGTTTGGCATTGAAAGCCTTTCAACCCTCCATCAAAGGAAGACTAGTTCAAGTGTTCACAGACAACACCACCACTATTTGGTACTGCAACAAACTCGTTGTCAAGATGCCTTGAGTCTCTGAACATGGCTGGAACAGCAGGGCATGTCCTTGGTGGCTCAACACTTGGCAGGTTTCCTGAATGCCAGGGTGGACAAACTCAGCCGTCGATGACTAGCGGATCACGAGGTGGCACAAGGTCTCTGTCGGCAGTGGGTAGAGCCATGCTTAGATCTGTTCACCTCCGCAGAGAACGTGCAATGTCAGCAGTTTTAAAACGCTTTTTCGTCTCGAGTGGAGCTCAGTCCTCCTGAATGCCTTTCCGCCCATACCACTCCTGCCCACAGTTATCAAGAAGATCAGGGACAACTTGGCCAAGTCATCCTTGTGGATCCAAACTGGGCATGGAGAGTATAGTATCCCGAGCTTCTGAAAATGAGCATCGATCCTCCGATAGGCTGCCCCTTCTGCCGGATCTTCTGTCACAACAGCAGGGGAGGGTCTTCACCCGAACCTGTCAACTCTAAGCCTTCTTACGTAGAGATTGAACAGCGGCAGTTAATAGCTTTAGACCTTCTTCCCAAAGTTTGTAATGTTATTCTGGTAGCAAGGCATCCCTCCACTAAGACGGTGTATGCCTACCAGTGGAAGATATTTGTAGTATATTGTACAGAGAAGTCTTTCGCCCCTCTTTCTGCTTCCCTTTTCAATCTTTTACTTTTTATTTTGACCTTTGCCCAGCAGGGCTCTGCTCTGGGCACTCTGAAAGGGTATTTGTCTGCTTTCCTGAGGCTGCCAGACCAACCCTCTTTATTAAAGTCACCCATTGTCCATAAAATCATAAAAGGCCTTATACATATGTTTCCCACTTCCCCCTTCAGTATCCCTCAGTGGGACCTTAATTTGATTCTTACCTTCCTCATGTGTGCTCCTTTTGAGCCCCTGCATAATTGACTCCGGTGGCTCAAACAATAAAAATAGCTTTGTTAGTGGCAATCACATCTGCCAGGGGGGTGAGCGAGCGGCAGGCTCTGTTGTCCAAGCCCCCTTTTTTGTCGATATTCCCTGACAAGTTGGTGCTTTGCACTAGAGCCTCTTTCTTGCTGAAAGAGATAACACCTTTTCATGTGGGACAAGTGCTTAATTTGAGCCGGTTGTTTCCGGTGCTCGGCACCATCCCTTAATTGTCAGCACCGGCACTAATGCCAGTACACCACATTGTAGTGCGGTCTGTCTAATATTCAGATGAACACAACAACAGTGTTTAATGAGTCAATATATTTAAAAAAAGAATAATACTTGCTGCCCAAGCCATTATTATAGCTTTGGATGGCTTGTAATAGTCTGAACTCTCACACTTGTAGGAATGTGAGGGTTTCTCGATGTGTAGGTACTGTCAGTGGCAGCGCTGGCGGGGGCAATAGGTGGTGCAGGCTGCAGTGGCCTCCGCTGAAGGGCCCTGGCACTTGTTCACAAATTAAGTACTGTGTGGGGCAGTCTGTCACCTTGCCCACTTTCTACCTTCCTCCACATCCCTCTAAGGAAGAGGAGCGACTCCACCGTCTGGAACCAAAAAGAGCATTGCTATTCTATCTTGACCACCCGAAAGAGTTCCAGGTGGATGACCAACTCTTCGAGGGGTATGTTGGTCTGCAGCAAGGTCCAGCAGTGCAGAAAAGGATCATCTCACGATCGGTCTTTTTCTGCATCAAGATCTGCTACTTCTTGCTCGCTGTGCCACTGAATTCAAACTAGCCTGGCTGATGAGGTGTGATACCCCGAAACCAATCCCAGGATGCTTGTTTCCCGTCCAGGGAGGACCTGGCCTGGCAATTCGGTCTGGACTGTTCTCATGAGGAGCAGGGTCAAGACTGATTTGCATATGGCTGGGTCCAAACTGGGGTGGCATAGTGAGCAAAAGAATGATGGATTAAACCCAGATCTCTTGACTGGGAGTGAGTGGTTGAAAGGGTTCAGCACTCCGTCCATCATCTTGTTGTCTTTGCTATACTCTTTGGCAAAGAAGCAGCCTCCTGAAGGCTTAAGAGCTCATTCCATCAGATCTAAAGCTGCTACCAGTGGGTGAAGTCCTAGTCCTGGAAATCTGTCAGGCAGCAACGTGGGCATCCATGCACACATTTACTAAGTATTAGTTCCTGGACAGTCAGGTCCGCAGGGATGGTCATTTTGCCTGTTCGGTCCTGCAGGACTTTCTAGCCTGAAACTTGTCCGCAGTCCCTTCTCCGGGGATGGTATTGCTTGGGTATCTGTTTAAAGGTAAGGAACCTGCGGCTAGATGTCTCTATCAGATGGACAAGTTACTTACCTCCGGTAACACCTTATCTGGTAGCGACAGTATCTAGCTGCAGATTCCTTACCGACCCGCCCATCCTCCCCGCACTGTAGACAAGTTTCTAGGGTCAAGGTTGTTCCCTTTCAGGGCCCTAGTTTTTAAACACACCAATGTCAGCACTCTTCATGGCTCTCCATTTCTGGTGCGGAAAGTCATGAAAAGTAACTGACGTCAGCGCCTATATAGGTGACGCGGACAACACTTCCAGCACAGATGACACCCATGATGTCACGTGGGGTCGACCGATGCTACCTATTGACGCGCAGCGGTATTGTTCGAAGAAAAATCTTCCAGATCCAGTCTGACGCCTGGGAAATTCAAAGGTAAGGAATCTGCATCTAGATGTCTCTATCAGATGGACAAGTTACTTACCTTCTGTAATGCCTTATATGGTAGAGACAGTATCTAGCCGCAGATTCCTTACCAACCCGCCCATCCTCCCTGCATTGTGGACAAGTTTCTAGGGTCAAGGTTTTTTCCTTTCAGGGCCCTAGTTTTTAAACACACCAATGTCAGTACTCTTCATGGCTCTCCGTTTCTGGCGTGGAAAGTCATGAAAAATCACTGATGTCAGCGCCCCAAGCGCCTGTATAGCTGACGTGGACGTCACTACCAGCACAGACGACGCCAATGATGTCATGTGGGGTCAACCGACGCGCAGTGGTCTTGTTCGAAGAAAAATGTTCCGGATCCAGTCTGACGACTGGGAAATCTGCGGCTAGATACTGTCTCTACCAGATAAGGCGTTACTGAAGGTAACTAATTTGTCCGACATGCTCTATGACCTCTTTTATGACATCACTGATGTCATCCCACATGACATCATTGATGACATATATATTATAGTTAGGATTCCCAGAGATAGGACTTTTGCTTGCTAATAACTATGCCCCCGCTAGACAAATCCCCACTGTACTTTGCAGACCTATTGCTTTTTCTACATTGGCGCACAATGCAAAATTACTGCGGTGATTCATCAAGGGGGTGCAAAGAAAAAAGGTGATCTCAAAACTCATTTTTCCCCAATTCATTTTCAATTGACTTTTTTTGTACTTTTTAGACAGATGTAGCACCAAAATGGCTGAATGTATTTTCATGAAATTTGGCAGGAATGTAAATTATGGTATGGAAAGGACTCTTTTTTGGATTCCATGAAAATACGTTCAGCCGGTTTGATATTAAAAGGCACAAAAACTTAGTGATAGTAGAGGCTGCAGTAGTTCCATGAATTTTCGCAGAACTACCATGGTACATTGAGATGACAAGGCATTATGTGATTGGCTAATGACTGACTTTACAAAAGTTAAAGGTAGCCATGTTGTTTTAGGCACACTCTGGCTGTGATCTGGGTTAGGGACTTACATCTAGGTAAGTAGTAGGTTTTATATTTTTTCCCTACCTGTTGCCACTTTTGTTAAAGTGGTAATAGGTGGGGAAAATAAATTATAAGTTTCGATATGTTTTAAAAAACATGCCATGGAGTACCACTGTACTACCTAGGAAGTACTGTGGTACTTAAAAATATTTAAAAACATTTAAATATAAAAAAGATAAAAAAATACACTATGCTACACTGTAATTCACAAGTGTACTACAGTGAGTATCAATTTTTAACATATTTGATTTGTTCCCAAAAAGTCTATTGAGTACCAGGGTAATACTACAAATTACTGCCCTACTTAAAATATTTTTTTTTAAATTCAATTTGTTCAGAAATTAAAAATACACTGTACTGCACTATATTTCACTAATATAGTACACTACAGTGTATTTTTAATTTTTAGATATTTTTATTTTTTATTTTCTGTAACTACCGCTGTACTTTCTAGGTACTAGTGTGGTAGTCTAAACTTTTTTTAAAAAAAATACATTTCCCTACCTAGTAACACTTCAATAAAGTGATAATAGGTAGGCAACAACAGTAAAACCTATTACTCACCTCAATGTAATGCCCTAACTCAAAGTGTGGTAAAAACAACATGGCTGCGTTTTAGTTTTGTAATGGCAGATACGACACTCCACTCCACACCACTCCACTGTACGCTATTCCACTATACTCAACTCCACTGAATGCTACTTCTCTCTACAGTATCCTACTGTACACCACTCCAGTGTACACCACTCCACTCTACACCATTCCAATGTACGCCATTCTGAACTCCGCCACTCCACTCTATGCCACTCTACTCTACCACACTCCACTTTACGCTATTCCACTGTATGCAATTCTACTCTCCTCCACTTCACTCTACAGCACTACACTGTGCGCTATCTGTACGCAACTCCAGTGTATGCCACTCCGCTCTGCGCTACTCCACTCAACTGTACGATATTCCACTGTACCCTCTCCACTCTATAGCAATCCACTCTATAGCACTCCACTCCACTCCACTGTACGACACAGTACCAGACTCTAAAGCATTCCAGTCTGTGCCCCTCCACTCTATGTACTCCACTTTATGGTTTGCACTCTAGACCACTCTACTCTACAGTATTCTACTCTATGGCACTGCACACTACTGTACGACACGCTATTCGACTCTACGTCACTACAGTCCAGCCACTCCATTCTACTGTACGACATACCACATCACTGTATGCCACTCCACCGTACGGTATTCCACTCTATGCCACTCCACTTTACACTATGATATGTCTCTTTGCTGTATGCCACTCCACTCTACACACTCCACTCTATGCCACTCCACTCTACGTCAATCCATTCCATTCTGCACTAATCCATTTCACTCTATGCCAATCCACTCCACGCCATTCCACTCTTCGCCATTTCAGAGTACCCCACTCCATTCTTTCACTCCACTAGACGCCACTCCATGCCACTCTACTCCATGCAGTTTCAATGTATGCCACTTCTTTCTACGCTCCCCCACTGTACGCCTCATCACGCCACTCAACTGTATGCTATTTTACTGTACGCCACTCCACTCACCGCCACTCCTCACTCCGCCACTCCACTGTATGCCACGCCACTCTGCCACTTCATTGTATGCTATTCTACTGTACACCACTCCACTCTATGCCACTCCACTCTACTCTGTTCCACTGTATGGTATTCCACTCTACACCACTCCACTCTACTCTATTTCATTGTATGCCACTCCATTCTACGCCACTCCACTCTACGCTGTTCCACTTTATGCATCTCTATTGTACACCACTCCACTCTACACTGTTCCCTGTATGCCACTCCATTGTACACCACTCCACTCTATGCCGTTCCACTGCTCTCTACTGCAGTGTACGCCACTCCAATCTACGCTATTCGACTGTATGCAACTCCTCTCTGCGCCACTTCACTGTATGCCAATCCATAATATAGCATGTGTATTTGTAAAGCGCACTCCACAGTGCGCTATTCCACTCTATGCCACTCCACTCTACGCCACTCCACTCCACAGCATTCCACTGTACTCCATGCTATTGCACTGTATGAAACTCCACTCTATGCACTCCACTGTATGCTATTCCACTCTAAGCCACTCAACTTTCCGTCACTCTTTTGTATGCCATTCTACTGCATGATATTCCACTCTGCACCACTTCTGTCTTTTTTACTCTATGCCACTTCAGTCTACGCTATTCCACTCTTCACCACTACATTGTACGCCACTCCACTGTATGTAATTTACTGTATGCCACAACACTACGCCACTCAACTCTACGCCACTCCATTCTATGCCACCCCACTCTATTCTATTCCACACTACACTACAGTTCTCCACTCTATGCCACTCCACTCTACCTCACTCCAGTCTACGTTATTCCGCTTTACACCATGGCACTCTATGCCACTCCATTGTATGTTATTCCACTGTACGCCACTCCAGTCTGTGCCACTGTAGTATACGCCACTCTACTCTATGCTGTTCCACTATATGCAACTGAATTCTACGCTACTCCATTCTACGCTGTTCCAGTGTACACCACTCCACTCTATGCCACTCCACTGTATGCTATTCCACTGTACACCACCCACCATATGCCACTCCACGCCACTCACTGTATGCTATTCCACTGTACGCCACTCCAGTGTATGCCACTCCACTATACGCTATTCCACTGTACGTCATTCAACTGTACGCTAGTCCACTGAATGCCACTACACTCTACGCCATTCCACTTTATGCCACCCCACTGTATGCTATTCCACTGTAATCGACTCCACTCTTCTGCACTCCACTCATACCACTGCACTGTATGCTATTCAACTGGACGCCACTCTAATCTACGCCAATCAATCAACGCAAATCCACTGTACGCCACTCCACACCACTACACTCTTTACGAACTACATTCTACGCTATTCCACTCTAGCCCACTTGCCTCTCCCTCACTTCACTGTATGCCATTCCACTGTTCGCTATTCCACTGTATGACACTTCACTCTGCTCCACTCCAGTCTACCCAATTCCACTCAACGCCACACTGAACGCTATTCCACTTAGCACTATTTCACTGTATGCCACTACAATGTATGCCACTCCCCTGTAAGCTACTCAACTCGAGGCCACTCTACGCTATTTCACTCTACGCCACTCCACACTATTCCACTCTTCACCACTCCACGCCACTCCACTGCATGACACTACACTCTATGACATTCTCCTCCACTATATCTTATGACCCTCAACTTAATGACGTTCCAGTCAACGATACTCCACTCTATGATTTGAAACACTTTTTTATCAATGAACAAAACAATGGTTAAAGGTTAGTTATAGTTAGGAAAACTTTATTTATTATTTCTATACAAACCAAACTTAAACTACACAAATATTAGAAAATCTAATTATAGTTATACCTTAAATTTATAATTTATGCACCACATTTAAATTACTATAACTTCAATTATTCTTTCTATACAGACCAAACATAAACTACACAAACATTACAAATTCTAATCTTAGAGTTAAACCTTAAATTTCTAATTTACGCACCACCTTCAAATTATTATAACTCGTGTACCTCCATACTCAGTGAAGTGAACTCGGTAGCCACTACATTAACTATTGTCCGTTCCTTCTCCATTCACTTCTTATACCCTTTCATAGTACATCACTGATATCATCTCAAATTATTCCTTTTTTATGACAACACTTATCACATCGCAAACCACATCATTCTCAGAACACCCAAACTCAACCAGAGTACAGCACAGCATTCCCTTCGCCTCACTCAGGCTAGCAAGTTCAGGTTTCTACCTCACGTCGTGTGTGAAGGGAGTCACTGCTTGCTCAGTCAGATAAGTGACCATTTCTGTAAAGTGTTACAAAGAGTTTTTAATATCTACAAATTAGATGATGTCTGAAGCTAACAAGGAAAGCCTTTTTTTTTTGTAAACAAACTTTATTAGGCATTTAGAAGACATGTCACATTGCACCATCAGCCTACGCTCTACTGAGCTAATAACCATATGTTTTCTCTAGGCATATCTGTACATGTCGTTTTTGCTATGCTAGTGCCCAATCGCTTACACTTTGCTCTCAGAAGCTCCAGTGTTAGGTGTTTGCTAAACATATGTCAAGAAATACTACAGTAAATACTTCAACTCCCCTATTTCCCACCTCCCAAGATTTTCCACCCCTCCCAGCCCCACCCTCCTCCCCCCCAGGCGTGTCTTGTGTCATTAATCACCTACATCCTTCTCCGGGTCTCCCTCTATCGACGGCCATCTAGTCCTCTCGGTCTCCATGTTCCTGTTAAGGCTTCCGTTGGGGGTATACTTCCTTTCCGTCTCTCTCCTCCACTCGTGGTGCGTCCAACCGCTGAGCAACCATCCGCCCGTGACTATTCCCGCTGCCCCTCTTCCAAGATATCATTGAGCAGCTTTAATTGCATCGTTAAAGCTTCCCATGCCCTTGCTGCCTCTAACACCTTCTCACTCCCAGTATGCCTAGCAGTTTGTAAGCGAATCGTCCCCTCGCAGCCCGCCCATTTCATAAACTCTCTGCGCCACCTGCTAATGCTAGGTCCTCCCCTTGCTTTCCAATGGCTTGTAATGTCTCTCTTTGCTAACACCAAACCCAGGTCTTAAAATTTGCTGGTGACTTTGTTCTTAGAGGTGTGTGGAAATCTGTGCAGCAGACAGTAACCTGCCGTTAAAGCCACTTCTTTCTCAGTACGTTCCGCTAGGGTTTCCGTCACTTCCTTCCAGTAATCTCCTATTTCCGGGCAACTCCAGAACATGAGTAGGAACTCCGCCCCCACCTCTCCACAACGGGGGCACACTGCCGTGTCTATGTTGAAGTACTTATTAATGCGCCCTGGTGTAAGGTACGCCCTATGGAATACATAAAAATTAACCAACTGGAATCGGGCATTTCTAGTGACCTTACTGACTCTTTCTGTTACCTCCCCCCATGCCTTATCCCCCATAGGTTCCCCTAAGTCCTCTTCCCATTTCTGTTGTAGTTCAGTGAGTGGGAGGAGGGTTGCACGACTCAGCCTTCTATATAGACAGGTGACCGCCTTAAACGTCCCCGCCGCTGTTACCACATATTGGCAGCCTTAATCTAATCCAGGTTCAGTTAAACCAGCCCCCCAGTGCTTACGTATTTGAGCAGTTAAAGCCGCATGAAGCAGGAAATCGCCCCCCGGTATCCCGTTTTGCTCGCTGAAGTCATCAAATGGTAATAACATGCCGTCTTGATATAAATGCCCGATAGTGAGCACTCCAGCTTCTTCCCATGCTCCCAGTCTCCTCCAATCCGCCTTGTGAGGCAGCGTCATACAATACATTAATGGTATCTCTGGCGCATAAGGGCGTCCCACTTTAGCCCTCTGCGACCTTCTGGCCCAGCATTTGCGGACCACTTGTGCTTCCGCAGACAGTTCTCTCTCTGGCACAGGTAATCTCAACACTATCCTGGATAGAAGATCTGAAGCAGGGCAACCATCCCCCTGCTGCACTGTTCCCCGAAGTTGGCTGGCCATCCATTTCGTTAGCCATTGCAGTTGGGCTGCAATGTAATAGTATTCTAAATCTGGTACTGCCAGTCCCCCTTCCGCCTTAGGCCTCATTAAGGTCGTCAGCGCTACCCTTCGCCTGCCCGCCCCCACAAGAATTCCGTCATCATAGTCCGGAGCTGTTTAAACCTGTCCGCTGGGATCCATATTGGTAGGACTCCGAATACATAAAGGAGTCTCTGGAGTGTCACCATCTTTAACAAAGACGTCCTGCCTGCCAGCGACAAAGGAAGGGTGCCCCAGAATTCGAAATTGGCTTTCGTTCCCCGTATAATCTTTCCCACATTGCCCTCCAACAAATCCACTCTCTCGTGGTATATTTGTACACCTAGGTACTCAATGCATCTCCCTTCCCATTCGATCCCCTCTATCGCCCGGGGTTTCTCCCGTCCCTGCTTGGTAGGGAACAAGCTAGATTTTCTCCAGTTCACTTTGAGGCCCGCCACCCTTTCCAGAACTAGCAGCAGTCCTTTAGCCTCCTCTAGCTCTGCTTCCGTGTTTCTTAGGAACAGAATTAAATCATCGGCATATAAAGCTATATAATGAATATGTCCCTCCACTTCCAACCGGCGGAACAGGCGTCCAGTTCTGGCCTTAGCGGCCAGCGGCTCCATGGCCATTGCGAATAATAGAGGTGACAGCGGGCACCCCTGTCGTGTTCCTCTCTCTACCCTGTATGCGTCTGAGATGATCTTCCCTGTTCTAACCCGGGCCGTAGAGTCCCTATATAATAGGGCTGTCCATGCTCCGAATTCCTGGCCTAATCCAAACGCCTGCATCACTCTGAATAAATACGGCCATTCGAGGCTATCGAACGCTTTTTCGATATCTATCGTCAAAATAGTTGCTTCCTCTTTACAGTAGGAGTCAGCTCCCTGCACCCGTAATAATCTCCTCACATTCGTGGCCGTATTCCATGTCGGTATGAACCCAGCCTGGTCCCTATGTATGAGATTTGTCATATGCGGTAAGAGTCGTGTGGCCAGTATCCTGCTCAAGATCTTATAATCAAGATTAAGCATTGACAGAGGTCTATAAGCAGTCTTGCCGTGGGCCTCCTTTCCTGGCTTCAACAACGGGACAATCAAGGCCTCCCTAGTGGTACCCGGCAGCTTCCCCTCTTGTTTTGCCTGGTTATATAGCGCTACCAGTCTCGGACCTAGCACATCTAAGTATGTAGCATAGAATTCTATGGGAAATCCATCAGTGCCTGGCGTTTTATTTCTGGCCATGGCCTTAACAGCACCCCGAACTTCACGCAGCTCTATCTCCCTCCCCAAGGCTTCTGCTTCTTCCTCATAAATTGTCGGCAAGTCAACACCTTCTAGGTATTCGCCAAGGTCTGCAGCTGTAGGGAAGGCATTACTCTTATACAGTGCTGTATAGTAGTCATGGAACTGCTGATTAATATCCTGCTGGCAATAGCGGGTCCCCCCTTGGTCATCCCTCAGCTCTAGAATAACTGACCCCCTCTTGGCCGGATTGGCCAGCCAGGCCAGCACAGCCCCAGGCTTATCTCTCTCCGCATGCGCCCTTGTCATATAGTTCTTGTAGTCAAAACAGCGCAGCCTCTCTACGTGTCCTCCCACCTCCTCTCTGGCTTCTGTGATTTCCCTCTGCTTTTCCTCATTCCCAGGCCTGTCACGTTCAACCTGCCTCAACCGTTGCTCTGCATTTAATGTATCCTGTAGAAGGGTCCTCCTCACTCCTACCGCCTCAGAAATACATCGACCCCTAAGCACCACCTTGAACGCCTCCCACTCTATTGTGATATTGGAGGCTGTACCTGCATTCTCCCCAAAGTATTGCTCTATGGCTGTGTGGATCTCAGCCTGGAACACCTGGTCCTCCAGTGCCTCAGGTTTAAGGCGCCATGTGGGGATATTCGTCCTAATCCTGGACCAGCTGAGACCGACCGGCAAGGGATTGTGATCCGATACCGTACTTGGCAGGTATTCACTATTCTGCACATGCCCATGAACATCGGGAGAACATAAAACCACGTCAAGCCGAACGTGCATGTCATGCATAGGGGAGAAGAACGAATAGTCCCGTTCCCCGGGGTGTTGTGCCCTCCAGGAGTCTATCAATCCCCAGTGCTGCTGCCAGTCTCTTCTGGCCCTTGCTATTCTGTGAGCAGGTGAGTCGTGGAGAGGGGGGTGAAACCTATCAAGCCCTATATCCTCAACACTATTGTAGTCTCCCCCCAATAGAACCGAGCCCGTCATAACATGCGCTAGCGATCTAGAGAGATCCATCAGGAATGAAGCCTGCTCCATATTTGGGGCATAAATACCCCCGATCGATATATCCCTTCCATCCAGCTTACCCATTACTACCACATACCTCCCATTTGGGTCCACGAATTCCCGGGTGCACTGAAAGGGGATCCCCA
Source organism: Calotriton arnoldi (assembly GCA_963921515.1). Lineage (NCBI taxonomy): Eukaryota > Metazoa > Chordata > Amphibia > Caudata > Salamandridae > Calotriton > Calotriton arnoldi. The sequence continues at coordinate 2,129,725 of CAWUFW010001335.1, read as the reverse complement.
CTCTCACCCAGATCAATACTCCCCTAGCAAACACGGAGAAATTTGTGTAAAATAATTGCCCCGCTACCTACGTTTCAAAGCAGCCCCCTCTTTCGCGTTGATATGCGTTTCTTGTAATAATGCAATTTGCACTCCTCTTCGTATCAGAAATGCGTGTATCCGATGGCCTAAGAGGAGTTGGCCTAACGGCTAGGGCGGTCGACCTCGAATCTGGGGAACCGGGTTCGAGTCGCGGCAATGACGCTGAACATCCTGTGATTCTGGGCCAATCACTTAATCTCCCCGTGCCCAAAAAAAATAAAAAATGAATGTGTCCTCATGTAACGCAACTGGTGCTCCTGTAAAGCGCTCTGATACCCGATACCTTCAGGTCAAGTTCGCTCTATATAAAACTCCGTAAATAAATAAATATGTTGCTTTGTCATAGAATACATCCCTCGCACATTCCAGGAGATGCACTTATAGTCTACTTTGGATCCCATTGAGGAACTATTGTACTAGTCCTAGTAAAGTATTTGCCCCAGACACGCCTGGTTCCCATTAAACAACCCACTATTAAATAACTGAACAACCCAACTCCCCTTCCCCAGACCAGGCAAAAGTGACCCCCCTCCCATCCAAACTCTTCTAACTATATTGAATATGTGGGTGTAGTGGCTGTCGCCCAGCCCCGGAAACCCCTCCACCTGGATCCCCCCCCATGCAACAATCGTTAGTCCGCCCCCCCCTCCCTGGCTCCCCAGCTGTGTGTCCCTGAAAATGCCTGTTGCTGCCCTCCACCCTCGTATATTGCATGGAATGTATCCTACAAAAGGATATAGTTCGCCAAAATTTGCAGCCCCAAAGTTCCAGATCTTCCAGATCAGCCCAGTTTGTCCGCAGTATGGGGTGTCACAACTGGCATCTCCGTTTCCGATTCTTCCGCCGCGCTCAATATTGGAGAACTTTCTGATCTACCATCGTCTCTGTCGCTCCTCGTTGACCTAGGACCGGACCCCGGTTGGCTGAGCTCCACCACCGCCTTAAGGACCTTGCTCCTTTCAACTTGAGCTTCTGTCGGGGTTGGTGCTCTCGATTGCCCCCGACTCGTTCCGCCATCTCCTGCAGTCGACCTCGGCGAGCTGCCTCCAGACCTCCTTCCTGGAATAGTTTCCAGCCAATCCCAGGCCTCCTGTGGCGTCAGGAAGAACTGCACCCCCTTAGGCCCAACAACTGGCAGCTTGGCGGGGAATAGCGTTGCATATGGGAGCTGCATATGCCGTAGTCTCTTTTTTACTGCCAGTAATGTGGACCTTTGTCTCTGCACTTCCCTGGTAAAGTCCGGGAACACCATCACCCTTCTATTTCCAATTTGTAGGTCCTTCACTTGTCGAGCATGCTTGAGTATGTGGTCTCTGTCTCGAAAATGGAGCAGGCGAGCGATTATTGGCCTCGGTGGCGCTCCTGGCCTGGGGAGCTGGCCGGCACCCTATGCACCCTTTCAATTGCATAGAACTGCGAGAGTCCCTCCGGCGTCACTTCTTCCATGATCCAGTCCTCCAGGTATTGCACCATATCATCACCTTCCTCCTTCTCACGCACCCCTACTATGCGCAGGTTATTGCTGCAAGATCTCCCTTCGCTATCTTCTGCGCGCATCTCCAGGACTTTAACTTTCGCCGCCACCTCGGTGAGAGATTTCTTTAGTTCTGCGATCTCTGGAGGTACGTCCGCAAGCACTTTCTCTGCGCCAGTAACCCTTTCCGCAAGCCGGCGGTGGTCATCCTTTAGGAGACTGAGATCGGTGCCTATGGAGTCTATTTTAGTTTCGAGTGCCGCATGGGATGCCGTGATAGCTTCCATGATGTCTGCCAATGTCAGCTTAGAAGTTGCTGCATCCCTCTCTGAGTCTTGGGTATTATCTTCTTCAACTGTTGGGACGCTCTCTCCCCCCTCCATCGCGGTGCTTTGCCCTTTTTTCTTGGCCACTTTCCCCATGGTGGTTGTCCACCTGGATGCTCCGGGCACAAATGACCATGCTTTATATACGACACGCCTCCTCCGTGGTACCACACCTAGGGCAAGCCCTCAATTGCCACAACGATATCCTGAAGCCGTGGGTTCCCCAAGCTGAGAGACTTGCGGTCCACCTGCGCAGGCTCCCATCACTCTTTCAGTCGCCACTGTATTTCGCGGTGAGGTTGCCACCTGGACTAGGGTTTCCTCTCCCACAGGATAGCGTTGCGTCTGCAGATATCGCGGCTAAGTGTGAGGATCTCACAATCGATTGTCCATACCGGAGGCCCTTCCGTTGGCACCCGGCTCCTCCACACCATTCATTCAGATAGCAGGCCGTGTATGCAATCCCTAAGTCCTTCTCCCTCTACTGAGACGACTGTTGGCTATGGGGTGTGGCTGTCCCAGTAAGCCTCCAGCAGCTCCTCACCTCGGGCAGGCAGGTAATGTCCCTTCCACAGTCAGTGCGTATGTAACTCGTTTCTTGCCTGCTCGAGCGCACAGCCGCGGGAAGGTGCAGCCTCTCCGAAGCGCTCTCCTCCGTCCTCCCACCGCAACCTATCGGCGCCACCTTCAGGCCGCAGCGCAGGTAGGCGAGCCGCCACACAATACCATCGTGCTCCCAGAGGCCACTGTCCAGCAACTAGACCACTCCACTAGTATTGATCTGCACCAGTCCGATTACCCTGGGGCATGGACTCCTCCTGACGGGCCCGCGCACGCGGCCCGCAATGTCACCGTCTTCCCCTGATTCGGTCTCCCGATGCGAATCCGGGCGGACTGCTTGATAATTCCAGGGAGTGCCCCCGTGCCCTGTAAACACACCGGGCCTCCGTCAATTAGGGGGGGTGCCAGCGGGTATGCAGCGGTCGTCAATGCCACTCTGCCTTTGTCTTGCGGACGAGGGCACTCGTTACCGCGGTCCAGAGCTCTTACACGCTGCACTTCTCACCTGGCCGCGGTACAGTTCTACTGATCCCGACGTTGGGGGGGGGGGTCGCCAATCTCTGCTCCTGCGGCCGCTCTTCCCCGCGATGGAAGCTCTCCCCACTTCTCATTTCTCTCCTCTCTTCCTGCGAATTAGCAGCGTCTCGGTTCGCGAGTCACATCACGGGCACCATTTTGCACTCAACCCCGCTGGAACGTATCTCCCTCATCGGCTGCTGTTTGCGCCTGCTCGCCTCAGATCATCGGGCCCCATCGCATAGGCTACTTCCCTGAAAGGGCAGCCGCTGATTTCTTTGCTTTTCGGGGGGCGGGGTTCAGGATAATGCCAGATATGGGAGTCCAGGACGGAGCTCCGAAGCCTGCTCCCGTCTACATCGGCGTCAAGCCATGCCCCCCTAACAAGGAAAACCTTTTGAGGCCATGTGAGAAATATGGAAAAAAGAGACTTCACTCTAAAGACCCACATAAAGACTGCATATATTGTCTTTATCCAGCCCACAAAGCCAAGGAATGCAATATATCTAGAAGATTTTCTACAAAAATGCTAAAGGACAGAAAAGCAAGAGTTTTACTTTGGCTGCAAAAGTCAAAATCTGAAGACTCCCACTCTGGTGAAGAAGGTGAAACCTCCTCAAAATCTCTTAAAATAGAACATTCCCATTCTGGCCATTCTTCAAGGGATAAATCTGAGCAAGAACCTCAGAGAAAAGCCCTCAGAAAATCAAAGGAGGACATGACTGCTTCAGAGTGAGGTCATATATCTGACAAAAACCTGACCGAAAAATGGCCAAGAATATCATCAGCTCTGCCAAGTCCTAAAAGAAAGAAATTAAGTATTGAGCCTTTAAAGTATTCTTCATCATCACCACTGACTAAGGGTTTGATTATGAGTTTGACAGTGTGAGAGCAGGCCGCCACGCCAGCGCCCCGCTCCCACACCGCCACACATGTCCGTACACTGCCCGCCCATTTGTGGTCTGGCGGGCTGTGCTTTGGCAGTCCCACAGCGGTGCCTGTTAAAAAGGCACCGCAGTGGGAGCGCCAAAGCACATTCCTGCATGGCATGGACTGTGAAGTCCATGCTGTGCAGGAACTGGAGGGGCATGCAGACAGCACATCCCCTGGTCCTGAGGCAACAGGGGGCCCTATAGGGCCCCCCTTAGTTTCCTCATTGCCACACTTTTCATGGCGTGCTCACTGCTATGTAAACTGTGGCAGTGAAGAAACTCGGAATATGCTTGATGGTGCCGCAGCAGCATCACCAGCATATTGCGGACCTCAGACCACCGCGCCACCACCGAGGGATCACGGATCCCCGGCGGTTGAGGCAGTCCAATGGTGGTACGACCACCAAAGTCGTAATACGGCGGTCGGACCACTGCCACTGGGGGTTTGGCGGTCCATTGGACAACCAAACTCATAATCAGACCCTCAGTCTCAAGCATTGTCTCTGTCAAAATCAGTGGTGACGAAGGCTTCGCCGACAGCACCATCCACGAAATAGTCATCGTCAACAAAGACATGGTCTCCGTCGCCGAGAATCCCATTGAAGACCACACCATCTACGAGGTCATCGATGGAGATATCATCGACGACAGTACCGACGATAACATTTTTTACAATGGGACGGGGACAATGTCCATGCTGTCGACGACTGCATCATCGACAGCACTGTCAACAAGAAAACCAGCAAATAGGATACAATCAACCATGACTTATTTTACTGCTAGATCAAGTACAACTTTTACCACAACGACACCATCAGCAAAGACGATAAGAACTACAAAAGAATTTGAAATAATTTCTCAAATGAAGGCATTCGGGCAGTTTAATGCCAGAGCAAATTTCCCGTAGCAAAGTGTCCCCTTACCCACTGAGATAATTATTCAATACAGAGGAATCGGATGTGGAAGGCCCTTTTGGACCTGCTTATAGCCCAACTCATTTTATCATAAAATACCACGTCTCCGATGAAGAGGATGAAGAATATGATCAAACAGTTGTTATTCCTGGAAAAGGTGAACACACTTGTAGGAGCTGGCTCAGTATATAGTGTCCACCTATGGTGAGGCACTGAGTCCAGGCAACCCTTAGTGATAGTGTTTAGGTCCCTGAAAACCAGAGCTCTCAAGGGGTAGATGGGGAGAGCAGCTAAGGTTTATTCAGGAGGGGTGTAAAGCAAGTGCATTCACCACTATAGTCAGTCAGTAAGCTTTTCACACAAGAAAGAACCACACCAGGTGAGTATAAAAATACTTTGTACTTGTACTTATTAGTACACACTAGACACTAACTTGGTATATCTCCTTCCTGGAGATATCAATTACTCACATGAAATACTTTAGAAAGAGGTAAGTAGCATAGAAAAACACATAGGGCCCAACAGGGGGGCCAAACCATATAATAAAATAGTGGAATGTGAGGTAAGTACCAAAATGGGACTAGTACCCAAGGATGGAGGACCCAGGGGTAACACGGAACCACCCAAGGTGAGTAGCCAGGGACCCCAAGCTGCCTGGGTGCAGAGTGGTTACACTGGGTCAAACGTCCATAGGATAACACAGGGTAAGTCGCGGTTGGAATTTTACAGTTCTAGGACACTTCCCAAAGGACCCCGAAGGAACCAATTGGATCAAGAAAGGTTGGATACCCCAGGAACCAGGATAGCTACACCAGGGAGCCCTGGTGCATAGGAGTGAAGTGGAGTCGGAACCAACATTGGACGCCAATGGAGGTTCGTGGAAGATCAGCAGCTATCGCTTCTCATGGACCAGGCTGGTGGAACCAGGACGAGAAATCCAGACGAGAAGAACCTAAAAGCAGAGAGGACTGAGTCCAAACCACCCGGAGGCAACCAGGAAGCACAATACCAGCCCTGGTTGGAGGTTCTTGCTGTAGCACTTTGAGGATAAAGCAGCAGCTGTGGAGCCCAGGTGACGATGCAGGAGCACAGGAGCCATCCACAAGCTGGCCCACGAGTGCAGGAAGGTCAGTGGCCAGCAGGACCACCAACAAGTCTTGGCAAACGCAAACATCGGATTGCGTTAGAAGTTGCTGTGTTGCAGACCAGCAAGGTCTGTGGGACTAACCCCCAAGGGTAAGCCAGGGCCCGCACTCAGCATGCAGGAGAGCCAGCAGGAATCGATGGAGCCCCCTCGAGGTGCTCTGGCAGCAGACACAGGCATGGATATCTTAAGGATTTTGGGGGCCGAGGGACAAACATATTTTGGGGGCCCCTGCACAGAATAGCTTATGATTGAATTTCAGCCCTTTCATGCACTCTTTGGCCAGGTTACTGACAGTACACAGGCACGCTCATCCAAAATTTAAATTTACATCTAATATTCAGAGATACAGATGTGTAATATTGCTGGAACTAATCCCTGTGACACCCTCCTATTTCTCAAATGTGAGGCCCCATTTTGCTCTAAAAGAAACTTTATTGCTGTTGCATTAAACATAAACAACATTTCTCTGCAAAATGTTTCTAATAGACTCTCACACATCATCCACATTAAAAATAAATTAAAGGAAAACAGTATTTAAAACAATCTGTTTAAGAATTATTCAAGGTCACAAGGCAAGACTCGCTGCAAAACAGAGCTGGCTCTATCATGGAGTCCCCTGGAAAGGCTGGGGCACTGGGCCAAAGCCCACATTGCCCATGCCTTAAAATGCCTCTGGGGACAGGGAGTCGCAAGGAAGCCTCAACAGCACACAGGAGATGAAGGCCCACAATGCAGAGGATGCAGGCATTACATCGTTCTTGGAGCTGTGCTGTGCTGGAGGCTGGGGCTTTTAGGAGCTTGAAGATCTTTCATGAGGAGAGCCAACAAGCCTTGGTACTGACAAACAGACATGGTGCACAGGGAGGCGATTCACATTGGCTGGAGAGGGATTACAGTTATCCAAGTTGCAGGGAAGACTAGTCAGCCTTCTGGAGAACCAACAAACCACCACCTGCGTTGCAGAGCCAGGCGATGTCTGTGGGACAACCAGATCATCAAACAACTCGTCAACGTTGAGGTGGCTGCAGATGCTGGGAAGTGACTCCTTCACTCCAAGGGAGATTGCTTCTGGCTGGGTTTGCAGGCTGAGTCCTTGGTGACTCGGAGGATGCATGGCCACAGAGTTGCAGAACTTTGGAAAAGCACAGGGACGAAGATGCAGCAAGAATCTTCCCACCGGAGCAGTCTTGTCGTAGGTCCTGGCTTCAAGAACAGTGGAGTTTCAGTGTCCACAAACAGAAGAGTCTTTGGACAGGCTTCAGACAACAGGCAGTTAGATCTAGAAGTTGTTGTCGGGACGAATCTAAGGTCCCACCCTCAGTGGAGCCCGTACGTAACCGTAAAAAGGGGAAGGACCTCTTCGATGGTGACCCACCCATCAGAGGGGTCAGGGATGCTACTCAGCTGTCCAAGCCAGTCAGATGCTCGCAGGGGCCAAGATTCCACATTCTTCGGGGTCCTCTGGGTAGGGTCTTTCTTCTGCAAAACTGCAACTGTGACTTCTCCATTGACTTCCATTGGTCATGCGGCTGTGTTCCCACTCTGCACACAGCCTCCGTGGGGTTCCTGTGCACTTACCCTGGGTGGTTCCTTCTGTCTCCGGCTCCTCTGGGTCTTCTGGTCCATGTCCCGTCCTTCGTTGCAGTTCGCATTCCACTTTCTTAGTATATAGTTTGGTCTTCCCCTGGAGACCACTGTATTTTGTGCTACTTACATGATTGCTTTTTAAGTATTCCTGCGTATTGTGTTGATATCTCCGGGTAGGAGATATACCAATGTGTTATTGACTGTTGTGTAATAAATAGAAGAATTTTTGTAACATTCCTTCAAGATAAGCCTGAAGGCTGCTCTCCACAGCTACCACTTTGAGAGCTTTCTATGATTATCAAAGACCACTAAAATCACCATAAGGTTTGCCTGGATTAGTGCAAAGTGGATCACTTTAATAAGTGTGCACCATATACTAAGCCAGTCTCCTACACTGTTCTTCAAGTCTTCTGCGTCATCTGTGTCGGTGCTCCAACCAGGTTCTCCAAAAGACCTGTGGGCATCAAGGACACCAGAAGAAATCTCCCTTGGAGTGAAGGAGTCGCAACGAAACTGACCGGTCTGCTGCTCCTGATGTCCCAAGGACATCCCAAGGCTCAACAACACAGGTGGTGGTTCTGTTGCTTCCTAGAGGCCTGACCTGTCTTCCCTGCAATTTGGAGGACAGTATCCCTCGTTGGGGCTTCTGGGACCGAACCCATGTGCACCACGTCAACTTGCTGTTGCCAAAGCTTCTTGGCTGTGCACTCCAGAGATCTTCAGGCTACAAGAAGCTCCAGCCTACAGCACCTCACTTACTGAAGAACAGAGTCCTCCCTGCATCTGCTGCATCCTGGGCCTCCAACTTTGATGAGCTGCTTGAGGTCCTCTTGCGACTCCTGTGCCTCTGGCCTGTGGGTCCTCTCAAGGGTCTAACCTTGCTTCAGTGGGCTCCCCTGCTTGCTCGGGCCTGCTCTGACTTTCCTGTACTTCGTGAGTCCCTTGGACCTTGCTGGACCTTGCTGGTCTAAACGTTTGCTCCTCTTCGGTTTCCACCCCAGTTGCGGCTGCCAAGGCTTGTTGGTGCTCACACCGGACACGACCACCTAGACACTGACACCTGATGTGGGACAGCTCGTGCATGGCTCCTGGTCTTCCTCAGTGTCGCCTGGTCGTCACAGCTGCAGCGACAAGGTCACCGTCGTCTCTTCTGAACCTCTCTACATCATCGGGCACTGTGCTTCCATGTCTCCTGGTCACCTCAGAGTGGCATAGACTCTGTCCCCTCTGCTTGCAGGTTCTTCACTTCAAGAATCCACCCTTGGATTCCACCGGACTCCTTTACAATCTTCTCCAGAGGCATCTTCTTTGAAGTCTCCCTTTGTCATCTACGGCAGGTTCTGAAGTCACTTCACCCCTATGCACCCAGCTTCCCTGGTGCAGGTAACCTGCTTCCTGGGGCATCCACGGGTGAGGTAGCTCTCCAACCTTCTGTCTTTCAAAGGGTTTCTTTGGGGTCCTCCTGGAAGGGTCCTTCTTCTTTAAAACGGCAACCGCGACTTCCCCTTTGACTTCCATTGGGCACGCAGCTGTGTTTCCACTCTGTACACAGCCTCCGTGGGGTTCCTAGGTACTTACCGTGGGTGCTCCCTTGTGTCCCCTGCACCTCTGAGTCTTCTGGTCCAAGTCCCGTTCCCCTTTGCAGTTCACATTCCACTTTCTTAATATATGATTTGGTCTCCCCCTGGCGACCTGTGTATATTTGTGCTACTTACCTGATTATTTCAAAGTATTCTTGTATATTGTGTTGATATATCTGGGTAGGAGATATACCAACATGTTAGTGATTGTGTGGTGTAATAAATAGACTTATTTTATCACAAACACTGTGGCGTTCTTTTTTTATTTAACTTACACTATTGATTTAAGTTGGTAAAACAAGCTGCTTTACACTCCTTCAAGAGAAGGCTGCTATACACAGCTACCTCTTTCAGAGTTTGCTATGGTTATCAAAGGCCACTAAAATCCCCATAAGCATTGTCTTGATTAGTGCAAGGTGCATCACTTGAATAAGTGTGTACCATATACTAAGCCAGCCTCCTACACTGATGTTCTCCAGTATTGGCATCTTTCATAGATTCACATGTGACCCACCGTCTTCCCCAACTCAGTCAAAAAAAAGAGAGAGAGAAGTTGGAAAACATGATTACTATACTCCGGTGCTCTGAAATCTTAACTTGCTTGCCTAAGTGAGGAGTCAGGAATGCTGTGCTTTGCTCTGATTGGTTGAGTCCGGGTGTTTTATAAAGAGGAGGATAGGCTACTGTTGTGACTGTTAGAGCTATCTAGGTGTATGTTTATCATTGTACTGCACACTATCTGTGCTGTGGAGCTCCCAGCTCGACGACGGGGATGATTCAAGCATGTGAATCTATGAAAGATACCAATACTGTAGAACATCAGTTACAGGTAAGTAATTTTTTTCATATTTAACATATTCAGATAAATGATCACCACTGATATTTTTGTGTTGCCAAGTCTGAATTCCATGATGGTCAGCAAAGCCTTTTATTGTTCGAATGTCAATAACTTGAATGTCATTAAATTGAGTAATAGCAATACCTATTATGTATTTTTACTAGGTGGATAAAGTGGTTCAAATGTATGAAACTATGCTAACCCGCCACACCACAATGGTGGTTGGACCAACTGGGGGTGGAAAGTCTGTTGTCATTAACACACTGGGCCAAGCTCAGACTAGGTGAGTATAGAATATGATGAGGGTAAAAGAAAAACGTGGCTAATAATTCATTGTAAATTATATTGTGTTAGACCCAGAACTGATGTGATATAGTCTTTAAAGAAGCAAACCTCCACATACAAATTTAAAAATGTGGATTTCATAATTGTTAGTGCCCATAAAGACGTCTTAACAATTTACCTTTTGGTATCAATATTGTTAAGTTCTTTATCCTACAGAACAGATATTTCTTTCTCTGGAATTCTGAAACTAATTAGATTTTTTTCTTTAATGTTTGAAATATTTCTGAGGTCTTTAAGTTTTTTTAAGAAACCATATAAAAATGGGAGACATCAATGGAAAGAATCAAATCATAACATTTATTGGAAAGCTTTCACTGCCTTGAAACTTCTTCGATTTTCTAAGGGAACTGATGTTACCAGAAATAACAATATTTTAAAGACCAACTAACAAACAACTTACAGATATTATACCCAATGTAATTGAGAAAATGTGACTCACTAATCAGCTAGATCAGGCAAGATTATCGGAGGCAGACTGCTTTGTGGGAGAATACAGATCACTGCATCCAAACGTAAGTAATTTTGGGAAAGCCAGTCACATGTCAGTTAGACATGCAGCAGAATCTTGGCTTTTTGATGACACTATCCCATTAAATTTATAGTTTCATATTTTCTGTTGGCCACCCTGCCTCTGTGGATTCTGAAATGGCAGACAGTTTTGTAAAGTCTAGAGCATGGTTGTCCAGCACAGATCCATTCAACTGGGGCCATGCCAGATTTTAAGGAAAATGAATGATTACATATGCAATATATAGTTAGATGTATAATATGTGCAACAATAATCTCAAGTGGATATTTTGAAAATATGCTCTGGTCCTTATTGGTCACCATTGGACACACTTGGTCTTAAATCTGATGAATTCACTTAGTTACCCAGAAAAATAATAAAATGTGGTATTCTGTTTGTGTTTGCAGTTTGACCCCCTCTTATAGGGGTCAAATATCCATATGTAAGGTGGCTGATACGTGCTACGCCACCTGCATTTTATTGACTCTACTGTCTTGAGGCTTCCTGTTGGAGAAATTGTGAGTTTTACCATGAAGTTCTATGCAATTTGGTTGCCTAGGTCTGTGCTGCCTTTCCCTCGTACATTCTCATTTTCAGTTGATGTCTAATTTACTTATAATGTTGAGAATAGTGGACAGCCAGGACGTAAGATAAAGTTAACTACACAGGTGCTTGATTACTCTAGACTGTATGCTTTTTCGGATTGTAAATGTCTCTGCTTTGATGCCTCAGCCAATGTCTAAAACACATGATCATTGACTCCTTTTTCATGGAGGGAGCTGGGGTGACAGCACGTACACACATGAATTGGGACTCGCTGTGTGAGACGCGTACATGCCTGAGCAGTATCAGAGATTTTTAAATCAGTTTCTAGTCTCACCACTAGGTAGCAGCATGCCAATAATAGAAAAGAGTATACGGACTGAGGGTAACAACGTCATCAGGAAGGTAACTTTATCTGTCATGCTTAAAAATTGTTAATTGAATATAGTGGCAAAGGTGTACAAACTAAATGTATGAATGCCAATTAAAATCTGAACACCTGGACATATGTTTATATGTTCCTGTATGCAGGTAAATCCAGTAGAAAATGAGTTGCATGCAAGCGTTCTAAATCTTCTGGATACCCCCAAGTCAAAATAAAACTTCCTTGCATTCCTAATTATAAATGAAAGCATTTTTCAAAATACAACACCTTATGTAACTCAATTGTCCATTTATTGATACTGAGCCAAGGGGCATTTACCCACTAATTTCTGTAGGAGTTAGGGCTAAGCATATCAAAATTGGTGTCTTATCTCTCAAGGTAGCTCTGACTTCTTCAAACATGTATCCAATCTTGGTAATATGAATGTAGGGTACAATAATCTTGTTGGTACTCTCCTGAACTGTGTGAAATCATTAACTCAATATTCGCCTGAGCCTGTGCAGTTCCAAACTACATGTTCAGATCAGCCCAACAAAATCTTTCTTTGCTTGCCGACTACACTTGTCCCAGAAAACTTATTTTGCTACTTTTCAGGTGTGTAATGTGCTTATTGCATCGTAATACAGTTAACTTCTTTGGTACCAGCAATCCTGCTGTGTCTTGCTTTCTGTGGAATGGAAACCACATACATACAAGCTATATGTAGTAGGGATGAGTAAATGGTTTAACTTTGATTGCTCTGCCTTAAGCTTGGTGTCAAACTAGTTTTCAAGAACCAATTAATTGAATGCACAATTTCTAGATCACTGAACTTTCACCCGCAAATAGTTAGGGGTGGACTGGGGCATGCAGATCTTGTCTTCACACTTTTTCAGTGACGTCATACTTTGAAACCCTTTTAGAATTTGTATCTATGCTCCCAGAACACATGCAACCACACCAGCTTGAGGAATTTAGTATGATGGACACCAACCACATTAAGCTTAGACCTGAACAATCCTATTCTGATGGATACTTTTAACCGCAGATTCCTCACATTTTGAATGGTGCCCAGACTTCAGATTGGTTCATGAAACTTGAAAGCAGTAATTGTCTGTGCCTGTAGATGGCACAGTATGGCTCAGCACCGACATTGTTTCATTCCAGATGTGGTAGGTGGAGCTGCATATAAGCACTACCAATGCACAGTGACAAGTGATAGAGACTTCCAGGCAAAGATTCCTTACCTTAGAATAATGCCCAGGTGTCAGTCTGTATCTGGAAATTTTGAGCAGTACCCCTGCGCGCCGGTGGGTGGCGTCGTTCGGCTCTGCTTCAGTGTCGTCTGTGCTGGAAGTGACGTGCGCTGCCGTCCGTTCTTTTCTTTCTGCTCCAGTCAGCGTAGATCCAATCAATTTTTGACTGACTTTTTCTCGACTTTTTGTTGAAGTGTTTATTGAGATTACATCTCTTGGTGTGTTAGGGATGTCCCCTAAGAAGCCAACAGGCTTTAAACCATGTGGTGTATAGTGGGGGTTTGAGCATTTGTTCCTCCTTCCAAGAGGTAGACTAATTCAGTCAATAGGATAATTCCTTTAGAGGAGGAACAAATGCTCAAACCCCCACTGTACACTTACTAATACGAGGTTGGAAAGGTCCAGAGCCTCGAGCGCGGTTCCTCCATCGCTAACTTACTTAATAGGCATCTTTATCCAGAACCAGGATCTCTGGACTTTTCTCTACAGCCCTGAACTTTAAACCATGTGGTGACTGTCACAGACAGATGTCTGTGACAGACCCTCATTTGGTCTGCCCTTGGTGCTTGGAGCGAGACCATGACTCCAAGACCTGCGAGGACTGCGGCACCATGAACCCCAAGGTGCTGAGGGAATGGTCCCTGAAGCTCGTTGCCCCCCGACGTCAGACAATCCTGTTTCGTTCTCAATCCTGGTCATGCAGAAGGTCCCGGTACCACTTGCCGAGCCGCTTCCGGCTGTCATATTCTAGATCCAAGTCATCGGGTAAGTCCCACAAGAAAAACAAGTTGAAGCGATCTTCAACTTCTCCACACCGGTCCAAGTCATCAGACCTGGCGCGAGAGCATCAGCGCTCTAGGCCTCACTCTGTGGTGGAGCCTGTGGCAGGGCCTCTGCACCTTCCAAAGTATCCTGGAGTGACCCCGCCACCCTCATGGAGTTTTATGAGGCTATGTACCTCATATTTGGACAGCCCGCCCCCTCTGGAGGACCTTCAGGAGGGGCCCCTACTGGTTCTTCTCTGGCAGGTCTGCCCTTGGCGCCAGTCTTGCCACGTAGATCCGGTGCTAGGTCAGGAGTGTTGCAACCCGCGAGACCCCAGCCTGCCTCAGTGCCTGCTCTCATGCCGTCGCTCCCAATGCTGCTGATGCCCCATCGAGGCGCATGCTCCATCTTTCTACCCAACTCTGGCACGGAGCCGAATAGGCTTGGCCTGATGCTGACTCCGGCGCCGACTGGTACCATGTTTTCCGAGCCAGAGCAAGTGCCTTTTTTTCTTTTGAAAGGCCTGGAGAGGGTGACGATTGGGAGGGGTCAGAGGACCCTTATGGTTACCATCATCCCCTTGATGACACAGAGGACAACTGGTATGAGGAACTAGCTCCTGTGCACAACGACAGTTGCCCCCCACCATTGCCCCACTCATGGGGACCCCAGTTTCCTCACCCAGCACCTCACCTTGGAGAGCTTGCCTCGACTTCCAGGAACAATTCTGGTGCATTGTCTACCACTCCACTGGACAGGGAACCAGAAAGGCTGGATACCTTCGGTAAGAGGATTTTCTCTTCCGCCAGCCTAGCACTGTGGTCAGTGAACACTGTTGCCTTTTGGGCATGGGTGGGCGGAGCTCGCGGAGTTGCACTACATGGGATTCTGCAGAGTTGCATAAAAACTCCATGGAATTCTGCGGAGTTCCGCGGGCGGAGTTGCTCCACTCACCCACCCCTGCTTTAAATAGAGACTAGCTGTGACTACAGACCGTAATGTTGGTGTGTTTGGGAGGCATTTGGGGGACAGTTTATAGGTGGGCAGCGTGCACGCTTGCTTCTGTCCGGTTTAAAGGTGGAAGGGGTACGGTGCAGACCACTGGGCATCTGGCTTGGGCAGCGGCTGTTATTCAACGGTTGAGGGGCAGCAGCTGCTTGATTTGGGTGCTCGGTGGTCTGCACTCTATTTTTTCTTGTTTTTCGACCAGACGGAGGCGGGCGTGTGGGATGCTTGTTTGGAGGTTATTTTTTGAGTGATTCCCAAACCCCAGAGCCGACAGTTGGAAGGGGAGGGGAAAGGGTAAAGTAGAAGGCAGCAGAACAGTCCCAGCTCTCTGGAGGGATTCAGCGAACTCACGAATTTCTGCTGGGGCCCCACGTGAAGCAGCAGGAGCAACAAGCAAGGCTGGCAGAAGCATGAGGTGCTCAGCCCCCAGCAGTCTTCCATGTGTTTGTGTGCCCGACGCAATATGAAGGCTGCCTTACTACTACATTTAGTCTCCCTACCTGCATGTCATCCGCCGCTCCTCGGTGCATGGCCGGGCACTGGACACGATGGTGCTGAATGGCCCGGCTGCAGCAGTTACTTGATTACAGGAATGCAGAGCGCACGTTAGGCCACGAGTTTCCTTTCCTCATTGTCAGAAGGCGGAGGAAACTCAGGAAAGCAAAGTCCAGGCCCCTCCCGGCTCCTCCTACTGCTACCAACCCACGGAATTCAGTTTAGTTTCTCTGGGAACAGCAAGCCCTGGAGAGAAATATCGTGGTTCTAATGCTGGCAGGTCCGAGAGGGCAGTACTGGGGCTTAGTGGTGGGTGCTGGCCAGTAAACTCTGCGACGCGGCATAGCCGGAGTTTTTGTCAAACTCCACCCTCCAAGCGTAGTGACAAAAGCTCTGTGAACTCCGCCGGTGGAGCGGAGTTTTCCGCCCACGGTTACTTTTGAGCCAATACCAACACATTCTGTAGGATTTGTTGTGCAAGGGCTGCCAATGGTCTCGGAGGAGGCACGAACCATACTTTCTCAAGCAAATGCTGATTGCCGAGATGCAGCAAAGTTCACCATTAGATGTGGGCTTTACACAACTGGCTTGTTGGGCAGAGCGAATTCATCGTCAGTGACACTGAGACACCACGCCTGGCTGAGAACCACTGGCTTCTCGAGGGATGTCGAAGTTTGCTCATAAACATGCCCTTTGATGGCTCTCACCTCTTCACTGAAAAGGCAGACTCAGCGGCAGCCATGGCCTCTAAACCCGTATAGGTTGCCTTTATATGGGCACCCAGTGGGGGACAGGATTGGCCATCATCTGCCTCAACTCAACTTCAGACAATTAGTTTTTGCAAATCGTTTAGAAGGGCTACTCAATCCCCTTTCTGGAAACCCTCACCCATGCCACCCACCTACGACCAGCTGACGGAGGGCCATCTCTCCTTGGTCCATCATTAAGTGTTGGCTCTTTTGGCCAAAGGAGCCATCGAGATGGGGCCGGCATCAGAAGTAGGTTGTGGTTGCTATTCCTGCTACTCAAAAAGGACAGATGCCTTCGTCCTATTCCAGACTTGTGCCTTCTCAACTTCTTCCTGAAAAAGTAGAAGTTCAAAATGCTCACCTTAGCTCAGTTCCTGTCTGCCCTGGACCCTGGAGACTGGATGGGCAATGGACTTGCTAGACGCATATTTCCACATCCTTGTCCTGCCGGCCCACAGTCATTACCAGCGGTTCACGGTGGGCCAGGAGCACTTTTAGTCTGCTGTGCTTCCCTTTACCTTCAACAGCGCCCCTCAGGTGTTCATAAAAGTGATTGCAGTGGTTGCAGCACATCTGTGGAGGTAAGGAGTTCCAGTCTTCCCCTATCTCGATGATTGGCTGTCTCACCCCAGGCAGTCGTCTCCCACGTTCAGACTATGGCGGAACTCATGCATTTGCTGAGGTTCACTATCAACATGCCAAAGTCACACCTGATTCCCTCTCAGATGCTCCCTTTCATCAGAACCCTTTTGGACACAGAGCTTTTCCGGACCTATCCTTCCAAACGGCGGGTCCAGCATATTCAGGCTATTATTCCGATGTTTTGGCCTCTATCCTGGATTTTAGTGAGAACAGCCCTAGCCTGTTGGTCCTCATGGCCTCTTGCATCCTTCTTGTGGCACATGCCCAGTGGCATATGAGGACTCTGCAGTGGGACCTGATGTGCCAGTGAGCACAGCATCAAGGGAATCTCTCTGACCTGGAACAGATCTTGGAGGGTGCTACAAAAGAACTGCAGTGGTGGCTGACGAACCACGATTGGGTCAGCGGAAGAACCCATTTCCTACCCCAACCAGAACTGACTTTAGTGACAGATACATCACTCCTGGGCTGTGGCGGCCATCAGGGAGAAGTGGAGATCAGAGGACTCTGGTATCTGGCGGAGTGCAGGCTTCACATTAACCTGCTGGAGCTTCTGGCAATACAGATGGCATTGAAAGCCTTTCTTCCTTTGATCAAGGGAAGGCTAGTGCAGATGCTCACGGAAAACATCACTGCCAGGTAATACTGCAACAAACAGGGCGGGGTGGGGTCATGGACCCTTTGTCAAGAGGCCCTGCATCTCTGGACATGGCATTTACCTGGTGGTTCAAAACCTGGCGGGCTCTCTGATTACCAGGGTAGACAAACTCAGCTGTTGATGCCTAGCGGAACACAAATGGCGTCTCCATCCGGAGGTGGTGCAAAGTCTCTTTCTAGAGTGGGAAGAGCCTTGGTTAGATATATTCACTACTGCAGAGAATGTGCAATGTCAGCAGTTTTGCATGCTGGAGTTTCCAAGGTAGTTCTCACTCAGAGATTCTTTTTGTCTCAAATGGGACTCTGACCTCCTTTCCGCTGATACCACTCCTGCCCAGAGTTCTCAAGAAGATCAAAAACTACTGGGCCCAAGTCATTCTTGTGGCTCTGGTTGGAGCACAGAGAGTCTGGTATCCCCAAACTTGCGCACACTCCACCTTTGTGCTTGGTAATTGAGCGGCGACAGTCGACAGCTTTCGACCATCTTGCCAGCTAGGTGCCCCTTCACAAAAACAGCATACGCCTGCCTTTGGGATAAGTTTCTGGCATTGTGTGCATCCAAGGATATCGATCCTCTTTCTGCGCCCTTATCTAAAGTTCTCTTATTTGTTCTTTCTCTGGCCCAGAGAGAGGTTACTTATCTGCCATTTCAGCATTCTTGTGGTTGTCGGACCAACCGTCCTTCTTCAGGTCACCTGTTGTGACGAGATTCCTAAAAGGTCTTCAACACCTGTTTACTCCCAGGCCCTTCTTCATGCCCCAATGGGCTCTTCATTTGGTTCTCACTTTTCTCATGTGATCGCTGTTTGCGCTGCTACACAGCTGTCCACTTCACCTGCTTACCATCAAGATGGCTTTTCTGGTGGCCATACATTGGCCAGGAGGGACAGTGAACTGCAGGCACTTTCTGTGCACCCTCCTTACACCACCTTTTACCCAGACAAACTGGTTCTGCGGAATCGTGCTTCATTTCTCCCAAAGATTGGGACGCCTCTTCATGGAGGTCAAACCATCACTTCACCTACCTTCTTTGCTCTGCCTCACCCTTCTAAAGAAGAGGAGAGAATCCATCGTCTGGACCCAAAAAGAATGTTGCTGTTCTATCTAGATCGCACAAAAGAGTCAGGGTGGATGATCAACTCTTCGTGGGGTATGTTGGTGCTAAGAAAGGAAATGCTGTGCAAAAGAGGACCATCTTGTGATATCTGCCACGCATTGGCCAAAAAGCAACCGCCTGAGGGCTTGCGGGCTAATTCTACTAGAGCCAAGGTTGCGACCACTGTATTAGCTGGCAGAGTCCCTGTCCTAGACATCTGTCAGGCAGCAACGTGGGCGTCTTTACACATGTTCACCAAACTCTACTGCCTGGATGGTCAGGTCCGTCGTGATGGGCACTTTGCCCGTTCAGTCCTGCAGGACTTTTTGATTTGATCTGTGTCGCAGACCCACCTTGGGTATCTATTCTAAGGTAAGGAATCTGCGATTAGAAGCCTCTATCAACAAGTGACTAACCTTCGGTAACGCCTTATTTGGTAAGGACTCTATCTAGCCGCAGATATCTTAGCAACCCTCCCATCCTTCCCTCTGCGACTGATTCACAGAGTTACCCTTCTAAAGGCGTTTACAGTACACACCAGTGTGTCAGCATTATTTGTGGCTCCGCGCTTCTGGGGTGGAAAGTTGCGAAAAGGAACTTGTGTCAGCACGCTGGGGTGATAGGCACCACACACGTCACTTCCGGCGTGGACAACGCCGACTCTGAGCCAAAAAACACCACCTACCGGCACGCAGGGGTACTGCTCAAAAGTTTCCAGATCCAGTCTGAGTCCAGGGGATTCTTCTAAGGTGAGGAATCTGAGGCTTGATTGAGTCTCTACCAGATAAAGCATTACCTGAGGTAAGTATCTTGTTTGTCAGTTCCTTCCTTTCCACACCGGAGCCCCTCCTTAGTCTTTTCAAGATTTTTTTTTTTTGCTAAATTTTTCTAGTGTAGTTGAGACTATGTGATCTCTTAAGACCAGAGTGTTCAAGCCTTGCAGAAACTGTCGCAAACAGATGTCTGTGGCAGACCCTCATGAGGCATGCCTATCGTGGCTGGGGTGGTAACATGATACCAGGGCCTGTGACAACTGCAGCCAGATGATTCCGAAGCCTAGACAGGACTGTGAGGCGAAGCTTCATGTCTCCAAACATTCGAAGACTCCATGCCATGACTAGTCGAGGTCAAAAGGAAGACCTGTTCATGCTCCCAAAATTGTTCCAGCAGCAGATTTTTATCACATTAAAAGTCGTTGGGTAAGTCCAAAAAGAAGCATAAGAAATCGAAGCAGGAAACATCCTCATCCTGCCACTCTCCAACTCCAGAGAGGGCATGAGAGCACCAAGGTGACATCCAGTCTAGCTCCCAATCTTCATCTGAGCCGATCTTGAGTCTAGTCCTGGTGCACCCTGAATTTCCAGGTCTGTCGGCGACAGCAGATCAAGTGGAGGCCTCTATGGAGGCTATGCTGTGTATTTTTGGCACTTTACCAGTTTCCTGTGGCGCACCTTTGGGCCACAAGTATCCGCAAGGACCTCCAGCTGGAGTTTTGCCGGCATGTCTACCCTTGGCATTTGTGTGCACCTCGAACCTGTGTTCATCACTGGCTCCGATGTTGTCTTAGGTTCCGGGTCTACCAACTGTGCCAGTTCCCTTCACACTAATACTAGTGCCAGCGCCAAAGAAGGATTAGCAAACCATTGTGCTCTTCGACTCTGTGCAGAATCTACCCCCTGACCTCAACTGGGGCCATATCCTGATCCCGCTGAAGTGCATCAAGTAACAACAGGGGGTATGCAGTTTCTGAAGAGATAAAGATAAGGAACAGGTCACTGTTTAAGAGCGGAGGACACAGATGGGGGACATCTGAATGCTCAGGAGCAAGAGCCCTCACACACCCAGATGGGTGGCATGCTTCATCATAGGGCATGCTCTTCGTCGGGCCAGTGCTTCAATGCCCAATGGGCACCCACGAGGAGGCTCTTTGCTCGAGATCTGGGTTTTTTCTGCTGTATGCGAAGCGTGGGTATACGGGTATGGACTCTCAGGTGTCGATTTTTGTAGATGTGAGTGAGTTAAAATAGGCTGAGTACCCTAATAATATTTGTATTAAGTGGGTCCCCTTGTCTAGATTCTAATAAAAAATAATGAATGTAACCAGAAATGATGGTCTGTACCAGCTCATGAAATAGTGCATAGGTTGGTCGACATGTTTCTTGCCTCACTAGTTAAAATCGATCGGTAAAACATAGGGCCCGAGGTAGCAGAGATGGGGTAGTATTTAAATGCCGAACACTGGCGTTTTGATTACTCGCAGCCGAACATGGTGCCACATGGATGGATGTCTTTTCCCGCATAAAATCTTGTAGGTCTACTGTAGTGTAGTTCCTATTTCCCTAATAGGCTCTGCGCATTGGAATAATATAACCTATAGGTTTGACATAGGACTAAGGTCGGTATGTCCCTATCGATTATATTAAACTTACTTACCTGGGCCAGCTAGCTCAGAGGACACTAGAAACTCCTTGAGAACAAGAAGGGAGTAGTTTCTGGCAACCGAAAAACATGACAACTTTGTTTCCCTTTAGAAGCGGAACATGTCTCAGAATCGTGGAAACAATAGATAACAGTTTCACTCATTCAATCGTGCATGCTTAGTCTCTGCAGAGTTACACAGAAAGGAAAGACGGGCGTTTCAATAAAAGGTTTTATTGAACAGTCTTGTTTCTCGTGTAAGAGATATGTGCTGTTACGATCACAAGACAGTATGCAAGATAAATAATGTACAGCGTAAGCAGTAGAAATAAATAATACTGCACTAGCATTATCTTTTAGCATATATTCACGTACATAAATAACATGAGCAAAAAATGCGAGTACTCATACGATGCGTCTCTATGCTAGTTCTACCCCAGTGTACCTAGCCTAGGTGTAGGGAAGAGTAGAAGTAGGTGGAGTATTCTCTAGTATGGTAGACTAAGAGTATGTTAAGTCTAGTATGCCAAGAGTCCCTCTAGGTTCTAGTCAGCTCCATACCTTGAGAATGAGAGAGGTGGGAATCTCCTGCCGGATCTTGGAACTCTAACACCCCGCAAGGAGAATCAGAACACTGGAAGCTGGATTCTCTGCGTGCAGGGATGACAGCGTCTTCTCAGTGCGTCAGGCCGGGATACGGGCTCCTCTGAAGTCGAGGTCTCCTCTAACTTGCTTTGGCAAGGGAAGGTATATTTATACCTGATAGGTGTCGAGGAATGTTAGCATTGACGTTAGGTCGGACAGGGGAAGACGTCAGGAATGAACCCTTAAGGTATAACGGTTCATACATAATAGATGAGTTCTTGGAGAAATCAATAGTCCTGTGCTAGGGGAAACTCCCAAGGCTTAAGGGTCTGGTTTCTAAGAACTCGTTGTGACGTTAGGGTGGACGGATGTCGGTGACCATGCCTGTATTTGGAGTGCACGGTTAATGCCTAAATAAGGACAGGGATTTCTATGCCTATATAAGGGCATGGCGAATTGTGCCTATATAAGGACACGATTTAGGAAAACCTATATACGGATACCTAAAGCGGAATACAACACCCACTCCATCTTCGAATGAACGATAATACTAAATGCTAAACATTGTAAATGCTAAACATAAAATTGAGTACCACATATTGCTAAAAACATTTCTAAAAGCATTTAAAAAGAAGCTCAAAACTGTTGAAATGCAATAGTTACTGTACATTTAAAGCATAGTTTTCATTCTAAGCATATAACGGAAATAAAATGCAACGTGAATGAAACAGTAATATATACATAGGATGAAATGGTCGATAAGTTCTTATAATCAAAGCCATTGCATATCATGGAAGTAAATGAAATGTTAGACAAGTAAGGTGACAATGTGTCCCTGGAAGTATTCAAAGAAGTCCGTTTTATAAGACTAGTTCTACTGTAAGCAGATTGTTCTTTTGCCATCTCATTTGAAAAAAAAATTAAAAAGTTCAATTCTGGGAAAAGTTCCAAGTTTGAAAAATATGAAGGCCAAATTTTCATTGATGCCCTGGTACACTGTGAGCCGAATCAAAGTCAGTGTACGGGTCTGGCGTAAACATTAGATCATCTATGTCAGTAGCCAAAACATCATCCACCGAAGTTGGTGACAGTTGGAGCACTTCGTGTAGAAGATTCATTGCACAAAGATGGGAAGCATCGCTGTCAACATTGGATGCCACAGCAATGTCCGCGTCTGTTGTTACCTGTGTGCCCGTTGATCCATCTCGTACCTCAGCAGCAACCGGAAGCGTCTGTGAGATCTCAATGAATGCCGCCATCAGGATTGGAAGCCGCTGGGGACAACACACAGCATGGGCCATTATCGGGTCCAGCAGAGTATCGATAGCCGTTGGCATGACTGATGGGAGTGTTAGACAGATGTCTAGCACGCATTCTTCACTGCAAAACAGGCAGCGTAGAACAGGTAAGATGCAATCTTGCCAGATTGGTCTGAATGACAGGAACCACGTTGTATTAAGTTCCCGTAGACGAGGCATGCCAAAAAGCTGTACTATTTGCTCACGGCATTTCCGTTCAAGGAGGGCTCTCTCCACATCGCTCGGAGTGATGTTGGCGAAGAGGCTTGCCATAGCGTAGTAGGAGGAATAGAAACAGAATTCCTGCAACAAGTGCTAGAATTAGCGGCACACCACCAAACACCGAATGTGCGAAGTTTGGGATGATTCCGAGGACAGCTTGGAAAGGTGCTAATAGTCCGGAACGGATGGTCTTAAATACATGTACAATTCCGCTTGTATCTGACATGTTAAAGATACGTCCTATCATTTCTACGAAATGTATAGGGCAGTTTGTACTAATTAAAGCTTGTATCTCAGCCGAAGTCCTTGCAACTTGCAGATCATAGGTTTCTTTGGCCGAGGTCAAAGGCACTGATTGTTGTATAAGCATGGCTTTCATTCTGCTTAAAGTATCAAATCGAATAAAAGAGACATTCAACGAAGGCCATAGAGGCGACTCCCTGACTGTGTCTATTGGAGCAAACAATACTTGCATACAGCAAGTCCCCCTGGAGTTGACCGTTACTAGATATGGGATGCCTGGCAACATGCCACAGCAACTCTGATCATTCAACATGAGGTAACTCCCATTAGAAAGTTGTCCAAACGTTGGATTAATCACAGCAGCTGGTGTACCTTGCTGGTGGCAGGACAAGTTTGCCACAGAACCATTACAAGCCCCGTGTAAGGAAATGTCCTGACAAATCAGTGAACCGCTTAGTGCATTCTCACAGTGTGTACCGCTTAGAAACACTTCACGATCCCCACTCCAACATCTATATGTGTAAGGTAAATTCCAGGATGTCTTAATGTATTCTTTACCCAACCTTTCATATTTGCCTGCTTGCATCTGTTGAAGGCAATACTGAAATTGAAAAGTAGTCACAGGTAGACTAATTTTGCCATGAATAAGCCATTCTGTAGCTGGTTTTTCTGCCACTGTGAATGGTAATTTTTCAAGTTTTTCAATGCTCAGTACTGTATACTTTGCTCCCCTTTGTGCCAGTTCGATCTGTTTATCAGTTAGATTGTATTCTGCAAACAGAGCCGTTGTGTTGATAAAACGCCAAGGCACATAGCCCGCACGCAAAGATTGCAGCGTCCAGCTTAATAACATAATAGAACGTAATTGAGACTGGCCTTGCTGTAACATGGCTAAATCTTGTTCCAGTATGTCGATAGCAGAGGATACAATACTGTCCAATGAATAAATTCTGGAGGACAAAGTTGTTAACCCATTGTCGACCACAGAAAGAGTTTTCTCTAAGTTAATACGATCAAGTTCACGTATTCGTTCTGCGGCCTCCATCTGTGACACCTTCCATGCTTCATTATAAACAGCATAGATGCCGGCATATATGAAACGTTTTTGACGTGGTTTTCTTGGTCCAAGCAAGAATTCCCTAAGGTCTGCGTCTTCTTTAAGTAAAGATAAGTGTTGTTTCACATCCTTAAGTGTAGATGTTTTCAGCCAATCGAGGCATAATTTTCCTACACTGTATGTTGTTACTACCCCCGGATGTTGTCTTTGGATGTATCTTGGGTCTGGCCTATGAATAGTAAACCCCCGTGTTTTATTCAGGAATCTATCTTCACAGTTGTTGGTGTCTGTGGGCCAGATCAACAATTTTCTCCAATCAGGATTTGTTCTGTTGAGTTGTAGTATGGTGTCAACTGTAACCGCTGCCTGTGTATTGTTATCACTTGCAGGTGTTGGTACAGAAGGATTTTTCATGTCTTTGATCTTGGCTAACCCAAGGCAAGACGTTTGTTGGACCGTGTCATTCAAAAACATTATTTGTTGAGGGACGATACAGGCTCTAAATAAAGCTTCTATCCCCTGCACTTGCCAATCTTTAGTACCCCAGACAGTTTTTGTGTCTATTGTGTCTTTCCATAAGTCGAAACCCTGTCTAGACAGTTGGGCAATAAAAGCTGCAGAGTAAATCTGTTTTGTATTTGTTAACATAATTTTCAGTCCTGTTTTGTTTACATTTCTAAAGTAAAATGTTTCTGGATCAGATGTATTGTATCCTGAAAAATATGGAAACTTTTTAGCAAATGTTTTTGAACTACCTTTTGGTGGTGTAGGACAATGCTCCCATTGGTTAAACATAAACACATTCCTAGGCATTGCAGATTTATGCAAAAAATGATGACCATAGTGGTTATAGCAATACAGCTGTTCATAGTCTGATGAACCCTTTAAATATTCATTATTAGAAAATGCTGCAGATTTTTCTAGGTCAAACATTATATTATTTACAGTCTCAAAGTCCCAATCATCTGAATAGGTACTGGATGAAACAAAATCACTTAGTGAGATCTTAAATAAATGTGGAATGTTCAAATGTTCTGTCGGGCCAAAGATATCAAAATCTGTTTGTCCCACACTATACCATCCTGTATAGGAACGGCTGTGATGTTCACTGCAGACAAGTCTCTTGTTTCATGATGGGATGATTTGTGAGGTTTCAAAAGTAAGTTCACTTCTTTTCTTTCAATGTACAAATGGATGTATCTGCCATTTATAAGCACGCTCATAGTCATAACCAAAGCTAGCCAAAGCAGGAAGAAAAATATTCTAGAAATAACCCAAAGTTCAATCCATGGTGAAACTAGATAAGTCTTTTTCAAAAATTGCAAAAAGTCTTGAACTTGCTGTTTAATAGTTGTTGTTGCTGGCGCCGTCTCGGGCTCACTCGGATCCTCAGAAAACGTATCAAAGTTAATGAAGGAGCCAGAAGCAGTCCTGTCAATTGTTGGAATTGCATCAGGATTTGTAGAAATGGATGGAACCAGTTGATCACGTGCTACGTTGGTGTAGACAGGTGTATTTGGACAGACTGATACTTGATTATCAAGAGGGATGAGTTCCATGGCATTGTTGCTTAGTCCTTCATCTGTTACTGCTGAGTTCCCAATTGTTATTAGTCTTTCAGTTTGAACCTCTTGGATAGTAGCGAGAGGAGTGTGTCTGCTACTAGGTCGGAGTCCACGAGGCCTACTACTTAGTATTGGCCACATACTGTGGTTTGATGAGGTCGATGGACACAAATCTTTTCTCCTTTCTTCCAGCAAGGGGCGGCAGAAGTACTGTTCTTGTTCCGTGAATGGCTAGGACAGGTACTGGTTGTCTGTAAGAAGGTGCAAATTCCTTCTTGTCCGCAATTTTCTCTCTGACTAGATCCCCAACTTTTGGAATCCAGACAGGCCTTGCTGGGACCGCTGGTTTTTCCCCAGTGGTGGTTGGCTGCAGGAATACGTTGCTTTGTTTCGTTCTTAATTCATTTAAGTCCTGTAAAACAGTCAAACGATCTTTGATATTAAAGGGTTTATTTTCCACCACTGTGCCACTGCATTCCAGATCGGGCACCCACATTCTTGTCCCAAATAGAACCTCATATGGAGTGACCCCCCCTAGAGAACTTCTTGGCAAGTTGTTTAATGAGCGTTGGACCCCATAAAGATGTCTGACCCACCCATCACCCGAACCTAATACCCTAGCTGTTATAGACTGCTTTATGTCCCGGTTTTTCCTTTCCACAACAGAATTTCCCTCAGGATGAAACGGAGAGGAGTACCGCAATGCTACGCCCAGACTGGCCATGGCGTCTTTGTAAGCTCGAGAGCTAAACGCAGGGCCCTGGTCAGAATGTAGCGTGCCTATTGCGTATGTGCCGATAAAGACTCGCAAATCTTTTATAACAGTTCGAGCGTCAGCCGAGCGCTGAGGCCATATCCATAGGAACCTAGAGCAAGAATCCACTGCGACCATGATATATTTATAGTTACCGTCCCTTTGCAAGGGACCGCAGTGGTCCAGGTAAACACAAGCTAATGGTTTGTCTGAAATTAGCAGGGGTGTCTGCGCAGGACGTTTCACCGTGGAGACTTTCATCTGTTGGCATATTTCACATTCCAGAACATAGTTCTTGGTCTGCTTCCTAATGCCAGGCCACCAATATCTTTGTGTTAGTAAAGATACTGTTGCAGAAATGCCTGCATGGGCAGAGGCTATCCCTTCGTGTGCTGCTAGGATTAGTCCTAATCTGCGTTCCTTTTTTGGAATTACCCTATCCCCCACTGCAGGGATTCGAGCAAAAGGAACGTTGTTCGCATCAATTACATAAGAGTACTTGAGTGGAAACTTTTTTGGTAACGCTGTACTACTGCCCTTGCTTGAAGCATTGACAGCCAACATTATCTCACCGTCTATTTTCCTTTTTGAACGAGTGATCGCAGCTACGGAAGCCGTCTGAACAGCCCCCTTTGCGGCTTCGTCAGCCAATTAATTCCCTGCAACGTGAACGCCATCACGTTGATGACTCAGTGTATGGATCACGTGAGCCTTTGGTAGTTCGCTTTTTAACTGAACTACTTGTTCCCAAAGCGTTTTATGCTTTATTTTGCCACCTTTTGCATCTTTGAATCCATTTTCAAGCCAAGTTTGTATATATTCATTATACGACAGTACACAGTAGAAAGAATCGCACAGTATGAGTGTGGGGAATTCTCGATCTGTACTTTGAAGTGCCAGTTTGAATGCTTGTAGTTCAGCTCGCTGAGCTGTACAATCTCCTAGAGATTGAGTTTGTGTGACCATAGGTCTGAATTTGCCATCGCGCATGCGACCTTTAACGATTGCACATGCTGCACTGTAAGCTTGCTTACTCCCTGTTGCGGGTTGTGCGGATCCGTCAGTGTAAATTATGAATTCGTACTGATCGAGAGGCAGAATCTCAGTAGACATAGGACATTCATGTTCATATTGCAGGAACGCTTGTGTTTTTAGATCGGGATCAAAAACATATTCAACATCTGTTGCAGCAAGAGAATTAACCCATTGTATCCATCTCGGATGTAAAGCTTTAGCATTTGGAATGCTCGCTTTTGTTACCGCCTCGAAGGCCGGTACGGGAGTCACGACAATAATGCATTTCCCTTGGGGGCTAGAGCTCTTTCTTTTGCTACTGCAGTTTGAACTGCTGTCAGAATTTTTTCTGTTGAAGTGAAGCGCATTTCTGCTTGTGTATACAAGTGTGATTTGTATGCAATTGGTACTTTTTCACCCTCGTTAAATGTTAAGTAGGTGAATCCGCATTGACCCGAAATTATTTGGATCACTAAATTGCGTTGACTTACGCGTGTCTGTAAGTGATTTATTGCTAACATGTTAGCTTGGAGTGAACGCAGGATGTCTGTGTGTTCCTGTGTCCATTTTTTGATTGAAAAATCAGGTTTGATTAATGCGTAGAGTGGTTTAACCCTTTCCGCATAATTTAGAATGTATGTTCTTCCAAAATTGAGGAAACCCAGGATGGATTGTAAGTTTTTCAGCGTTTTAGGAGGTTGGAGCAGCGCACACCTTTCTAAAAAAGTTGGCTGCCAAGCTCTTGCCTTCACTTGAAAGCTCATATCCTAGAAACAGGACATTGAGATGGGCAATTCTGGACTTTTTAAAGTTGAATCTGTAGCCCTCAGAGGCGAAGCCCAGTATAATGGTGTTCACCCTGTTCAAGGGTTTCTCCAGGTCATCGTCTGTCAGATAGATGTCATCGACATATGACAATGCCTCATTATCATAAATTTGTATTAACTCCGTTACTCTCGCTGAGAATAACCCCGGGCTGTTCTTGAACCCTTGTGGGAGTCAACAAAATTGACGCTGGGTCCCCATTATTGAAAAGCTGTTAAGTACCTGCTTTCAGGTGCTATGTTTTGACAAAAGAAACCATTTGAGATATCTAATGTGGTTTTATATTTTTTACGCACAATGTTATTCATTAATGCTGTACTATGTGCATTTTGTACTGCAAAAGTTTTAGAACAAGTGTTTAAGTGTCTGTAATCCAAAACTAGACGATATGAATTGTCTGGTTTGGAGACAGGAAACAAAGGATTGTTCATTGAGGAGGTGCATGTTTCAATCACCCCTTGGTATTCAAGTTGATCTAAGATCTCCCTGACCTGTTTTTAGCTTCTTGCTTTATTGGGTACTGCCTTTGTGCAGTAGGTTCATTTTTTAGATGTATTTTATGGTGAGGTGAATCCTCATCCCATCCTACAAGATTTTTGTATAATGCTGGGGCCTAGGCAACTGCCCATTTCCTGGCATAAGTATATTTTAGATGAATTGGAATATGGTTAGAGAAGGCAGGCATAATAATGTCCTCGCCATGTGGGCACTCCCTGACAAATTGTGGTGGCCAGTCTTTTTCTGCTAGAAGTATGTCATAGCCCCTTGATAGTTTTTCCCCAAAAAGTGCTTTCACCTGTCTAGGTATGTCTCCCTCCATCCGGAGTGTTATTTCATATAACTTTTGTGGAGTACTAACCCTGGTGTCTACAGTCTCAACTGTAATGTACTCATTCAGGTCCACTATCTCCAGAAGTTTCTTCAGGTTCTGGCGAGCTATTGTGACTTCTGCTGCACTGTCCAGCATTGTCTGAGCCCATTCTCTGTTCTTGAGTTGTGTTCTCAGTATCCTCGGCATGTCTAATCTTCAGACCTGCTACCTTCTTCTTTGAGAATTGAGGTTTTGATTTGTTTTTCGGAACGTGTTTGTCGTCTTTCGATTCCACGCGTTCTTCTCTATGTTCTGACCGTCCTCTTCTTTCCGATGTCTGTGACGAGATCTGAAAGGTACGAGAGGAACGTGTATCAGTATCTCGATACCTGTCAGGTTTTTTCAAATTATCCCTATTCCTGAGGTTATACCTCCTTTCAGAGGGCTCCTTTTGAGGAGTCCTACCTCGGGATTGAGAACGTTTCTCGTTTGAGTTTTGTATGTTAGTCTCCCACTTCTTTTTAGAAGATGTAGGAGTTTGTTTAATAGAGTCCTCTTCAGGATTTTCAGATAGTTTCGGCTTCACTGGTCTTCCACCCAAACTATCTCTGCCTAATTCAGCATATGATTGTTCTATTATTCTGGGTAGCTCAGTTTGATGTTCTGTAACATCGAATTCCCTTAATCGTTGGCGGATCGCCACTGCTGCTGCCTCCCCTTTAATATTAGATAATATTATTGTTGAGCCTGGTCGAAATTTTTCAGTAATTTCATACCTAAATTTAGATCAGGCTCTGCCCCGTATTCATTTTGAATTTGTTTTAGGACATCAGGTATTACTGCAATTGATGGAATACCATGTGTTTTAGTATAGATGGCAGCAAAGGCTGAGCCCCAAGTGGTGCAGTCTTCCAGTTGTGGTGTGATCCCCATCGGTAAACAGATGGTTAGGATTCTGTGTTTCTCATACGGGCTAGTATTTGGAAATACTGCTTCGATTTGAGTAATCTTTTGAGCTATCCAAAACGGAATTTGCTCACGTTTTGTGGGCATTTTTCCCATGACTGCGTATAGAGTCTGTGGTGTAATTTTTAGTGCATTCCCCTGTTGAGGAGTTTGATTTGGAAGTGTCAATGGTGGTTGGACTGTAAAAGTCCGCATTACATATTGGACTAATTGTCTGTAGATTTTTATTAACTCTGTAAGTTGAGTAAATAGTTGCTCATCTGACATTATATCGAGGTCAGGATGAGGAGTGTAGCCGGCTAGAATCGGCCATGTTGCTCCTGGTCTACCTAGTGGACCGAGCCTGGTAATGTTTTTATGATGTTTTAGGGCGCCTTTAAACCAGAGCTGATGCTCCTGGTATGTTAGTGGAATTTCAATATCCTCGAAAGGAATATATTCCTCTGGTGGTTCATCTTCTTTGTAGAAGTGAAACAGTCTTGTTACTTAATTTGATTCAGGAAATATGACCCATGAATAGAATACCTCTGTCTGAAAGGATTCGTGTGCCTCTATCACGAAAACTGCTCTACCGCCTCTTGGTGGTAGGCCATGTTTTATAAGTTTTAGAGTGATGGCTCTTCTTAAGTTTGGAGCGATGTCTATAACACCCTCCTCGGTTTCATTTAAACCTGTAATGTTAAAAACTGCTATGGCTGGCTCAGCCGCAGCTCCACCGTTTCCGGTGGCATCGTCCCCGTGTATGGACATTTGTTTTTTGAAAAATGTAGAACACGTTTCAAGGAAACAAAATATAAGGTGCACAATATTTTGGAACACTGTATCCTTCAACGTTGAACAAACAAACAACTAATATATAGGGTGCTTCCCTATTTAGTTATGGCGGATATTTAACCCTACCCACTCCAGACGTCTTAAGGAGTATGTGAGAAAAGCACGAATGAGTTACTCAGTATCTAGCGTTAAATTACTGCCTTACCAAACTGTTGGGCACCATGTAGTGTAGTTCCTATTTCCCTAATAGGCTCTGCGCATTGGAATAATATAACCTATAGGTTTGACATAGGACTAAGGTCGGTATGTCCCTATCGATTATATTAAACTTAATTACCTGTGCCAGCTAGCTCAGAGGCCACTAGAAACTCCTTGAGAACACCTGATAGGTGTCGAGGAATGTTAGCATTGACGTTAGGTCGGACAGGGGAAGACGTCAGGAATGAACCCTTAAGGTATAACGGTTCATACATAATAGATGAGTTCTTGGAGAAATCAATAGTCCTGTGCTAGGGGAAACTCCCAAGGCTTAAGGGTCTGGTTTCTAAGAACTCGTTGTGACGTTAGGGTGGACGGATGTCGGTGACCATGCCTGTATTTGGAGTGCACGGTTAATGCCTAAATAAGGACAGGGATTTCTATGCCTATATAAGGGCATGGCGAATTGTGCCTATATAAGGACATGATTTAGGAAAACCTATATACGGATACCTAAAGCGGAATACAACACTACTTACCTGTAGCTGACAAGAGTTCCGAGCTTTTTGCAGCTCTAACAACCTGTGTGAAATACAGATGTGTCACTCGTTACGATGTGTCTACTGTTTTCTACTGTATTCTGTGGCTGGCTAGACACAGGATCTTACCCTGAGGAAGCCTGTAACTGGTCGAAATGCATTGGCTGTACCTATCTATATTTGATGAAGAAACAATTGATTAAAGAATTACAGAATCAACCAAAAACTATTTCCGACTCACTTCCTCTTGTTGTTTTATGTACCAATTCTGTATGTGTAACTCGTTTTGTGGCCTCTCGATTGTGTTCAACTCATCCAGATACTACAGCAACAAAACCTCTTTAGTATGTGCTTCGCAGCACAAAGCAACTCTGTCAGCAGGCAGTATTCTGCATTTACTCCAACGGCAGCAAGCCATCACATCAGACAAGTAGGTCTTTTAAACTGTCAGTTGGGGTTATGCCCTCCCATTTCTTTCTACCCAGCCACACCTTCCACCACCATGAGAACGGCTAACCGAGGACCACATGTCCATCTTGCATCAGAAGTTCAGGCCCTTCTGGCAAAAAAGGGCATTTGGAGAGGGTTTCATCCTTGGAAGTAGGAACTGGCTGTTACTCCTTTTACTTCCGTTTGCAGAAGGACGGATGATTTTGTCCTGGCTTAGATCTTTGTCATCGCAAGACCTTGCAGCGGAAGGGCAAATTCAAGATGCTCACTTTAGCCCAGGTCCTTTTAGCCTTGGACCCCAGAGACTGGATGATGGCATTGGACCTGCAGGAAGCTTATTTCCATATCCCTCTCCATAGGCCACCAGGTGCTACCTCTGGTTCACAGTGGACCAGGAGCACTTTCAGTTTCCAGTGCTCACTTTTAGCCTCACCAGTGCTCCTCGGATGTTCGCAAAAGTGATGGCGTGGTAACAGCGCACCTTTAGAGGTCGGGTACCAGTCTTCCTCAACCGCAATGACCAGGTGTTGAAGGCGAGCTCGCCCCAGCCAGCCATCAAACACCTCCAGACAATGGTGAACTTTCTAACATTGTTTTGGTTCTCTATGAATATGCCGAAGCCTCACCTGATGCTTTCACAGATGCTCCAGTTTGTCTGAGCTATTCTGGATATGGTACGGTTTTATGCCTTTCCTTCGGAGCAGAGAGGCTAGAACATTCGGGCTATGATCCCGAAGTTTCAGCCTCTGTTCTGGATTTCAGTGTAGATGACCCAGAGGATGCTGAGATGAGATTGGTGGCCTCATGCATCCTGATGGTTAAACAAGCCAGATGACATATGCAGGCTGTACAGTAGGATCTAATGCCCCAGTGGGCACAGCACTAGTGGAATTTGTTATTTTGTATCCAGATTTTGGAGGAGACTGCAAAAGATCGCATCTGGGTTGGGGAGGCTATCTGGGAGAGCTGGAGATTGGAGGCCTCTGGTATCCTGCAGAAGCTCAACTTCACATCACCACACATGTGGAAGAGAGCCAATAGAGCACTCAGTTTTTAGATTGATCGCACCAAAGAACATTGAGTGGACAATCATCTCTCTCTGGGCTTTGCTGGTGTAAAGAAGGGCAAATCAGTACAGGAGTGGAATGTCTGTCAACGGACTGTATTTTACATCAAGATTTGCTATGTCTTGGCCAAGAAGCAGCCTTCAGAAGGACTACGAGCTCATTCCACCAGAGTCAAAGGTGCTACCACTGTGTGGGCATGTGGAGTGCCTGTTCTGGATTTTTGTCAGGCAACTACGTGGGCATTGGTACACACAAAGCACTGCTGTATAGATAGTAGGGTCCGTCGAGAGGGCCATTTTGCCCACTCAGTCATGCAGGATTTTTTGGTATGATCCAGTTTACAGATCCACTGCCAGGACTATGGTATCTATTCACAAGGTGAGGAATCTTCGATTAGAGGTATCCATCTGAAGAACAATTCTCATTCTGGAAGATACTTTATTTAACCACAGATTCCTCACTGACCATCCCACCTCTCCGTTCTGTGAACTTTACTCTTTTTCATCTAAAAAGGTCCCAATCTAGAGATCTGCATACTGGTCTTGCAAATTTGCCAGTGCGCTCTGTATCTGAGGGTCATGAACAACCTAACAAAGCAACTGATATCAGCCCACACGGGTGGCACTTATATGCGGCTCTGCTCGTCACTTCAGGAAAGCAACAATGTTGTTGCAGAGCCACATGACACCACCTTCCGGCATACTGCTTTGAAGTTTCTAGATCCAGTCTGACTTCTGGGGAATATTCACAGGGTTAGGAATCTGCAGTTGAATAGTGTCCACTAGAAAGAGCAGTACTGAAAGTAAGTGATTTGCTCGTTAAGAAAGTTTTCTGTATTTAAGTATGCATGAATTAGTCATAGTTTTTTATGAAACGCGCTATGCTAGCATAACAAATTTTGTTATTGCATGTATCTTTTCAATGTCCTTTTTTTAAATGACCATAGAGGAAAACAAAAAGTGATTGATGGAAATGCTTGAATTAGTCTTGAACATTTTCTTACTGTGATTATAAAAGCTGAACAATAAGTTAATGGTATTGATTGAATATGTCAACTGTATTATTTTAATAGTTAATCTTTTCCCTTTCTTTCAATTCATTAGGCTTGGTTTAGTTACAAGATTGTATACACTAAATCCTAAAGCCATAAGTGTTATTGAGCTGTATGGCATTCTTGATCCAACTACGCGAGACTGGACAGATGGTGTCCTGTCCAACATCTTTCGAGACATCAATAAGCCTACAGACAAAAAAGAGAGAAGGTAATCATACGGTGCTTCTAACCCCACATTAAACATCTTTCATGTCACATAACATTTGATTGTGTTTATTAATGTATCAGTAAACCAATTGCCGGTTGTTGTGTACAGATTTGTTGCTGTTTCCAAGATTAGAGCTGGTACCAGTTAGGCCAACTACTTGTCTGGATAGAATGGCCTAACAAGAACTAATTGCAATGAATGCAACACCACAAGTTGTTGTCTTTCAAGGAAAATGTTGTCATATGTTATGTTATGTCGATTTGCATAGTTCACTACTCACCCGCAAGGGTATCCAGGCGCTTGAGCAGGTGTGTGTCCTGCGGAGTTATTTGAAAAGCCAGGTCTTCAGCCTCTTGTGAAACTCACTCAAGAAGTGAGGAGGAGGCTCTGATGTGTTGTTGTGGAAGGATAATCCATGTTTTGGATGCGATGTAAACGAGCAACCTCATGATCTGCTTTCGTGAATGCGTGGATGTGTGTGTGCAAGTGAGAGTGAGGCTGAGCGTAGGTGTGTTGCAGGCTGGTGAAAGTGTATGTGGTTGTTCAGGTATGCTTGTCCAGTGTTGTGCAAGGCTTTATATGTGTGTGTGAGGAGCTTGAATTGTCTCCGCTTGTAAATGGGGAGTCAGTGGAGCTCCCTGCGGCAAGGTGTGATGTGGATGTGGCATAGAAGGTCAAGTATAAGTCATGCAGAGGCGTTCTGGATGGTCTGAAATCTGTGTAGGAGTTGTTTGGAGATTCCGGCGTAGAGTGCATTGCCATAGTCTGGCCTGCTTGTGTGACCATCCGTCTGGTGTTCTGTGGCAGGAAGTGCTCACTGCGTTGACTTGTGCCATCATGTTGAGCTTGTTGTCTAGGATGATCCCCAGATTTCTTGCATAGTCAGTAGGTGTTGGTCCTAAATCCGGCGGCCATCATGTGTCGTCCCATGAGGAGGTCTTGTTTCTGATGACCAGTACTTCAGTCTTGTCGGAGTTGAGCTTCAAGCAGGTGGTTCTCATCTAATCTGCTACTATGGTCATGCAGTTGGTGAAGTTGGTTCTGGTGTTGGTTGTCTTGTCCATCAGTGAGAGGATGAGTTGGGTGTCATCAGCGTAGGAGATGATGGTGATTTCTTGGGATCGGATGATGTTGGTGAGCAGTGTCATGAAGAAATTGAACAGGGTGAGATTGAGCTATGATCCCTAGTTGACTCTGCAGATCAGTTTATTGGTCCCTCGATGTGAAGGGTGGCAGTCTCACTCTCTGTGTTATTCCCATAAGAAAGGAGCCAAACCAGTTGGGTGCACGTCCTTGGATGCCAATCTTGTCGAGTCTTTTGATGAGAGAGTTGTGGGAGACCGTGATGAAAGCTGCGGAAAGGTCGAGCAGGATTTTGTTGTGGCTGCGATGAGTGCTGTTTTGGTGCTGAGGTTCTTTTTGAATCCTGATTGGGTGTTGTATAGCAGGTGCTGTAGCTCGAGGTGGGTTGTGAGTTGCTTGTTGAGGGCCATCTCAATTACTGTGGCTGGGAAGGGGAACAGGGAGGCCGGAGGTTGCTCAGTTGGATCGGGTCGGCTGATGGTTTCTTGAGGAGGGCGCTGACCTCTTCATGTTTCCAGCTATCCCGGAATGAGGCGGACATGATGGAGGTGTTGATGATATGGATGAAGGCGGTGCTGATTGGTGATGTTCCCAGGCTATAGATGTGATGGGGGCAAAGATCCGTTGGGGCTCCTGAGTGGATTGCTTGCATGATTGCCACTGTGTCATCACTGGCGAAGGTTTTCCATTTGGTCTTTCCATTTGGTCAGGTGGCTATCTTGGTTGATGGGGAGGTTGGCTATGAAGACGCTAGGTTGTCACAGAGTTCTTGAGAGAGGGTGATATTGATGGAGGCTGAGGGTGCGATGAAGTCCTTGACGATCGAGAAGACCTCCTGGCAGCTGTTGAAGCTCTCTTTGACGCGTTCAGCTAGCACTCTTTTCTTTCCATCTCTCAGTTGCTAGTTGTAGCGCCTGAGTGCAGCCTTGTAGGTGATTCTAGCGGTGGTTTTGTAGCTGCCTCTCCATTTTCTTTCTAGCTCTTTGCCGTGTCGTTTGGTATTTTGAAGGCCCTCTGTATACCTGCTGGCCTACTTGTTGGCTCTTTTTTGCTTTTTGAATTTGATGGATCGAGGGAGTCCAGTTATTGAAGTTGGTGATGTCCTCGTTGAGTTTGGGATTAGGTTGATCTGTGCTGAGGACGCTGAACTAGTCTGCTTCAGACATTTTCCCCCAGCTGCAGCTCAGTACGCTGATGCTGGTGGGTGCGTTGACTTGTGGGGTGTTGATTTGGAAGCGGATGATGTAGTGGTTGGTTCACGTGAGTGGCGAGGTGGAATTGTATTTGATGTTGTTGCTGGTGATAAAGATGAAGTTCAGAGTGAGTCCTGCAATATGTGTAAGTCCTGAGATGAGCTGGATGAGTCCAGTGTTGTTCAGGCTTTCGAGGAGTGCTGTGAAGCAGGGGTCGGTTCTGTCTTCTAGGAGGAAGTTGAGGTCGCCCAGGAGTATGTAGGTTCTAGAGTCTATGGTGAGAGGGGGATTTATGAAATCAGTGATGCGGCTGGTGAAGACTTGTGGTCCAGGTGGTCGGTAGCCGAGGGTTCCATTCTAAGTGAAGTTTTCAGAGGTTTGCAGCATGAAGTGCAGATGCTCCACGAATGGTCTTTGTGGATGTTGAGCACTTGATGGAGTCCTTGTAGATGATTGTGAGTCCTCCTACTGGCTTGTGAGTGCGGTCCTTTCGTGTAATCTTGTAGCTCGCTGGGATTGCAGCGACTGTTGGGTTCAGATGTGCAGTTGAGCC
This sequence comes from Calotriton arnoldi, assembly GCA_963921515.1. Classification (NCBI taxonomy): domain Eukaryota; kingdom Metazoa; phylum Chordata; class Amphibia; order Caudata; family Salamandridae; genus Calotriton; species Calotriton arnoldi. Next base: position 2,092,464 of record CAWUFW010001335.1, on the reverse strand, counting down.
AGGTTTCCATGATGAGGAAGAGGCCCTGTGCGTTGTTGCTCAGCAGGTCCCAGATTTCAGTTGCATGTCTGTGGAGAGATTGTGTGTCGAGTAGCATGCAAGCTAGTGAGTTTTATGGTGTGAGAATCCTGTGGTGTGTGGTGGGAGTGTTGATGGGGTTGATGATGTTTGCATGGAATGTGTGGGTGGGTAACTGCAGCAGAACTGGCAGTGGGTGCAGGTGAAGGCTCCTTCCATGGTGTGTGGTGCAGCGATGCTGCAGCAGGGGGAGCGGCGTCCTGGGTTGAGCTACCGGAGGAGCGCTGCAAAGTATTGCTGGGGTGGGGATCAGGATCGAACCAGGGTTCCTGGTGCTGGGCGCAGTCCAGACGCAGACGGGCTTGCCCAGCATGTACGCGCTGCGGGCGTCATTAAGTAGTTCCTGGGTGGGCGACAGGAGCACAGGGGTGGTGAGTAGGGCTGAAAGGCACGGGAACAACAGGCAGAAAGGCGACACGCAAGAGGAGCAGGTAAGGAGTGATGGGAGGCAAGAAAATATGCTGGAGGGGGGCTGCGGGGAGCGCGACAGAGAATGCTTGGACAGGGTGAAAGGGCACAAAAAGCGGTCAAAAGGGTGAGAAAGAAACCGCCACAGAACTGGTGAAAGACCGGAGGCTCAGAAGCATGAACCAACTTAATCCCTTGATTGGACTCACTCATGCAGTGCTCCATTTCTCATATGTCCTAAAACGTATATTGGTAATTAGATTCTGAAGTTTTCTTCAAATTACCTTCCCACTACCATTTCTGGGATGTAATTTAGAATTCATTCACATGTATTGCAGTCAGTCAAACTTTCTAAGCCTTATGGCATTCATGAGGTCTAGGAATCTGACAGTCAAACAATCCTTTTGCTAACAATATACATATAATGGACTCTGGGTTCATTCAAACATTGGCTTTTTTCGACCATTGGCTTGAGACTTTGTGAATCAGGCCTTCGTTCAACTCAGTAGAATATTCCTCTCACCTGTTAGATATTCATGTGCATCTTTGCACCTCCACTCGAGTGCTTGCACTGAACTGCATGACAGGCTGCTTTACAACTATAGCTCTCCATCATAGAATCTTTGCTGATATTCGTGAACATTGAATATCTCTGCCTACCTGCGAGACCCTAGAAACGCCTTTTTTGACAAGAAAAATCCTTTTTTTAAAAGGCATTTATAATTCTCTAGCTCTGTTAGTCTATGAAGGCGATGTCTTTAATTTAGACTATTCTTCAAGGAAAAAGAAACCTACTCTGCATAAAGAGAAAAACACTCAAGAACAAGGGCATGATTAAGAGTTTGGCGGACAGGGTTCTATGCCGTCGCAGTGGCAACAGAGTAACCTGTGTTCCAAGCACTCAGTCTGCCTGCCCAATTTTAATTTGGATAAACCTCCAGGTTAACGGGGATGGACTAAAATTTTCTTTGTTGGCATAAACCATCCTCTGACAGCCCAAGAGACTACACCCTATTTAGAGTGGGTGGCCAAATGACTTTTTTTATTGTCTGTCACTGCCAATGCGGGACAAAAAAAAATAAACAGTGACCCCCACACCATGAGAGAAAACTCCCAGGTATAGGGGGCATTAGTATTTACTTTTCCAAAAACAAACTCCACTTTCAAAGTAAAAATATAGAAGTTTGGCATAGGTGCCTGTCACCAATGGCGGATCAAACTTTTAAATGGCTTTGCATGAATTGCTGTTTCGGTGGGTTTGTATGAACCACCATCACAGAGGTTCATGCAATTCCATTTAAGAGTTTGGTGTGCAGCAGTCATTGGTGACAGCAAGCGCACGGTAAGAAGTGAACTCTGAATTTGGAAGGCGGAGTAAAGGGAGGGTGGCGGATGTGAAGTCCTCCACCACCATGACTTCCTTTACTCTGTCCACCAACATATAGATCAGATCCTAACTTCTTGAAAATTTCTACTTTTAAAAACAAAGGAGAAATGAAAGAATAATGCTTGCATAGGCATAGCTAGTCTAAGGGCTAAGCCATAGAAAAAAACTGCCCTCTGTATTTAATGCAGATGGCATACCTGGTTATCCCATAAGTCACATCTCCAGGCAGTCAAGGTACTCAACAGCGAAGGCAAAAGTGTCATGCTGGTCATCACTGATGGCATCAAGAAAATCGCAGCGGAACTTGCAGGCATACTCCCCTTTCAATTTGCTGTCAGTACACAAAACATCATGTTAGTCAGGGAAAGTGGCTGTGGAAGAAAAGACCTATGTTAACAAGATGATCTCCATAGATGAGACAGATGAAATCAAGAGTAAAACGACTATCAAGATTGGCGACGAGAAGAAGGTCGACGACGAGGAGAAAGTCAAATCAGCCTTTTTTAGATTCTAGGCAATGTAGATTATCTTGTTCTCCACCTCTGAACAAATCTATCAAGCTGTTGGAAGGCAGATACTATTCAGAGGAGCTCCCAAAAATAATTATGGCAACATAGCTCCAGCCATAACTCTTAGGAATCATGTACCTTTTCTGTGTTTCAAAGCTCTCAAAAGAAAAGGGTTGAGATGATAAATCTGGAAGACTCTTCTCAAAATACACTGCAAAATATGCCAGCTCCTATTTCTCAGCCTGAGCATGCCAGAGAGCAGCCGCAGGTGCCACAGGAAATTCTGCATCTTCGCATCCATCCTCATGCTTTACCTTGGAGGCCTCAAACTAAATCTCCTTTTCCAAGAAGAGATGTACGTTCGTGCCGCAGGAAGAATTCAAGGTGCAAATGGTAAAGTCCAGAGTCTCTAAGATATGATCTCATTCTTGATGGTACAGCACTGACACAAGCTCTACAAACTCAAAGAGGTACGACAATCCTTTATATCCAAGCAGTGGCAGCTGCTCTGCTAAGACGAAGGAGCGTCGCCCCACTGCTTTGCAGCAGTGAAATAAAGGAAACATAAAATGATAATAACTCGATGTTATTATCATTTTACGTTTTCCTGCTGCGGCAGCTTTGTGGGCGGGGCTGGGCTGCTTACATAGCAGCAGTGGGAGGAGTGGTTTGCCCACTACAAGTGCACATGAATGTTTGGCCTGCCGTCTCGGGCTGGCCAAACAGTCATGCACACTTTGCATGTTCTCCACCCAGGCTGCATTACAGCCTGGGTGGAGAACATGCACAGGCTCCCACTGCCTGTCTGAGCGCCGACCCATGGCGCTCAGACCATTTGCTATGGGGATCCTGGTGCTTCCTGCTTCCGGGAGCCTGGTGCTTCTTCTTCCTGTTCTGGTCGGGAGAGATGACAGACCACGGAGGAGAGTCGTGGCAATCAGGTCAGTTTTTTTTTTTTTTTCTTTTCTTTTTACACCCCCTCATCCCCAATCCGTGCCAGCCACCACTGTCTCCAAGATTCCCTAAGAAAGTCCCACCAGTGGGTGATATTTTGACTTTCCACAAAGTTTTAACTAGAAGCGCTTCTAAGTTCACAGCTCCCCAGGCTACCTCTTTGGTTATTATTGAAACCTTGCTACATAAAATCACTTTCAGGACCTTTGATACCATTGGTTCCAGGACTCTTGGGACCAGTCAGATCTGGCTCCAAGTTTAGTCATATTGGCAGCTGTTAAGAAGAGGTATTCAAACAAATTCTTGGCCTCAGACCCGCCTGATAAAGAAAGCAGAAATATGGATATAATGGGCAAGATTATATGCCAAACCTTACCCATAACCCGTAAGGCTGCTAGTATTTCTGCACTTTTGAAAAGATACGATTATTCATTGTGGGACACAAAGAACAGATTTGCTGACAGATTTTCAAACAAAACCAGGCATGACTTTCGGGAGGTAGTAATTGAAGGGACACTGGTATCAAACCATATTATCAGTGCTGCCGTAGGCATGGCTAACCTCTCAGCCTTTGTTATCAGGCATGCCTTTTGGTTAAGACCAACTGATCTGAAACCAGGCGCTCAACAATAATGATTAGCTCACCGTTTTGTGGCTGTTCTTTATTCAGTTCCCATTCTTGTGACGAGGTCCAGAAGATGAAAGTTGAAGCTGATACTTTGAAAGCAGTTGGTCTGTGGAAGAGAAAGGAATACTATTGCCCTTTTTTAAAGGCACTCATATAAAAGGCACTAGCGGGTTCAACACTCTTACCATCAAGCGCCTGTGTCCACAAAAAACAGGTGCAGTGTTACCATCCCTGCTCCCAGTACAGACAAAGAAGACCGACAAACACAAGCCAATGAATTCTCTACTCTGCCCTCACTGTAATCAACTCCGAAATTGAAGTTGAAAATCTCCATTAGGACGAAGCAGAGGGCCGTAACCGAAGACCGTTCCATGAGATTGGATACCACTTTGATGAAGAACCACGGAAACGGATTTGCTGCTGCGGAGAAGAACGTAGCAGGAGAAGCCGCAAAGTGAATCCGACCGGCGTTGCATCTCTGGCGGATAGGCAAGCAGGTTGATCCCAATCTTCCCCTGGTCTCAGATCACTTATTGGCAAAAAAATATATTTGTCCTCAGTTTTGGAAAATGGTCATCTGGACACCTTTAGCACCACAACCAAGGGCCAAAGAGCGGATAGGGACCTCTCAGGCTAGGTCTAGGTGCGGGTTCACGATGACAGGAGCCTATTATATCTCTGAGGCTGTGAACAGGAGGCCCTCAAACTAACCCCTGGAGTCCATTCTGGCAATCCAGGGTGCAAGTGAAGTTGCATTTCTCAACAGCAGGGCTGACCTCTGAGTGTTCAAGGCAGGCTCCAGGCAGCAAAGCAGTCAATCCAGGTACAGCAGCAGTCTGGCAGAGTGCACAGCAGGTCACAGCAGCAGGCAGTCCTCCCACAGGTCCAGTAGTGAACTGAAGAGTGGATCTGAAGGTCCTATTTGTTATGCCCTGGAAAGTGGGAGGAGTTTCTGGAAAGGTTCTTTTAAGTGCATGGAATTTCCTGACTCCCCTGCCTGGCTCCAAGCTGGCTGCAATGGCAATATAGGGTTGTTAAGCCTTGTGTGGAGACAGGCACAGCCTATTCAAGTGTAAGTGGGCTGTGCCCAGTGATGGCCCATTGAGGCACACCTAATCCCTCAATTATGTGACTGCCTGGTAGGAATTCACAAAGTCTGTCAGCTTCACCCAGTCATGTGATGCAAGACAGGCTGCAGGCACAAAGGGCAGGAAAATACCAACTTTCTAAAAGGGGCATTTTCAAAATTGTAATGCAGAACCCGACTTTGGCATTAAAGAGGGTTTATCATTACAATTTCATACGTGCTAAACATGACATATCTATATCCTCTCTATTGGAAATTACACTTATTAAATGTAATAAGGAATCCCTAATGTTATCCTATGGGAGGGTAGGCTTCACAGTAGCAGAAAACGAATTTGGGAATTTTTTACTACCAGGACAAGTACAAATTAAAAGCTCATGTTCGACCTTTTACATACACAGCACCCAGCCCTATGGGCTACCTAGGGCCTGCATTAGGGGTGACTTATAATTAATAAAAGGGTAGTTTAAGACTTAGTAAGGGGGTTTAAATGCCAAGTTGACATCGCAGTGTGACACTGCATTCAGGCTGCAAAGGTGGGCCTGGGACATGTTGTAAAGGGCTAATTAAACAGGTATCTGAAAGAGACACGTTAGTGATAGATTCCTTACCTTAGAATATCCCCAGGCGTCAGGCTGGATCCGGAAAGTTTTGCGTAGCAGTACCCTTGCGCGTCGGTAGGCGGCGTCGTGCGGCTCCGCGTCCGTCGTCGGCGTCGTGATCGCCGGGATGACGTCGCGGGCAGTACTTAGGCGCCGCCCCTGCGCGCTGACGTCAGTTCTTCTTTTTCCGCGCCAGTAAGCGCAGATCCGGGAAGAGCAGTGCCCTGGTCAATTTTTGACCATACTTTTTGGTGATTTTTCACTGTTTTTTTTCCAGCCTTCAGGTGTCGTAGGGATGCCCGGCTTCAAGCGATGCGGCGCCTGTGCGCGGATGATGTCCGTCACCGACCCGCATTGGGAGTGTCTCTTCTGCCTCGGCCGAGGCCACGACACCGAGTCTTGTCCCGAATGCCAGGCCCTCAACCCGAAGGCTTTGCGAGAGCGGTCTCGAAAGCTCCTCGAGGCCCGGCATTCGGCTCCGCGGAAGCCCCGGTCGCGTGAGAGGTCCAGGGGTCGCTCGCGGAGTGCACACCGGTCGTCGGCGTCGAAGTCTTCTTCGTCCGGTAAGTCTCGACACAAGAAGTCCAAGAAGCATCGTCGCTCTCGGACTTCGCCTCGCCGGTCTCGCGACTCGGCTGAGGCCCCTCCCGGCACCGTCCCCGCCCCGCGGCCCCGGACTTGCCTGTGGAGTCGCCCCCGTCATACCCGCCCTTCCCGGGTTCGGGGGCGGATCCGGCCAAGGTACAGGAGTTCCTGTCGGCCATGGCCCGCCTCTTCGGGCCTTCAGGCCCCTCCGGTGCGCCTTCGGGCCCCGCGGGCCCTGATGGGGTTGATCCGGCGTCGCCGGCGGCTCCGGCCCCGGCGTCGCCCGAGCCTCCAGCCTCGATCCCGGCTCCGGCTCCGGCCCCGGCCTCGATCCCGGCTCCACAACCCCCATCGACGCCGGTCGACCTCACGACACCTCCGCCGGCGCCGATGTCTCCGGTGCCGTTCTCGACGCCGCCCTGGGCTCCGGGCGGCGTCGTCCCCCAGTTCCTTCCGGCTCCGGACTTGGACCCGGAGCGACGTCGCTCGACGCCGGCTCCGGCGCCGATGGGACCTTGGGTCCCAAATGTCCCTCCTCCTCCTTATTTTGAACCAGAGGAGGACCAGGAGGACTGGGAGGGGTCTGATGACCCTCTGACACGCAACTGTCAGTATGATGAGGACTGGACAGAGAGTCTAGGGGAGGCCAGTGGTCTGGATACTTCTCCTGACACTGGCATGCTGTCTCCTCCCGTGGCTACGGAGGAGGGGGCCAATTTTGGTACGGTGTTGCGTAGGGCTGCTGGGGCCTTACGTCTCCAGCTCCCTACTTTGACGGTCAAGCCTAACATCTTGACAGAGGTGCTTCAGCCGGCAGCCTCCTCTGCGGAGACTGTGCTGCCGTTTAACGACGCCCTCACGGACGTTCTTTTGGGCGCCTGGTCCAAGCCCAACACAGGGGCTCCTGTGGATCGGAACGTGTCACGACGCCATCGCCCCGCTCCGGGCGACCCCCTGTTTCTTTCTGTCCACCCCACTCCTGAGAGCTTGGTTGTCCAAGCCTCCGCTTCCCAAACCGCCTTCCCTACCGCTCCTCCGGATAGGGAATCCAAACGCCTGGATCAGTTTGGGAAGAAAGGTTTTTCTTCCTCCAGTGCTGGCTTGCGGTCCGTTAACACCGCTTGTCTTTTGGGCCGATATACCCACTCTCTGTGGGATTCGGTGGCGGATGTTTTGCCCCAGTGCCCTGAGGAGGTCCAGGCACTGCTTTCCCGCGCCATTGCGGAAGGAAGGGATGCGGCCAAATACACTATCCGTTGTGGCCTTGACACCGCCGACTCGCTGGGCAGGTCGATTGCAACGACGGTGGCGCTCCGACGCCACGCCTGGCTAAGAACCACTGGTTTTTCAGGGGATGTCCAGAATACTCTCATGGACATGCCCTTTGATGGAGTCGGTCTTTTTGGGTCCAAAGCAGACCATGCGTTGGAGCGCTTTAAGGACTCACGGGCTACTGCCAAGTCCCTGGGCCTTTCTGCTACACGCCCTCCGCTGCCTTCTGCTTTTCGCCCCTATCGTGGCCACGGTAGGGGCGCCCCTTCACGTCAGCAGCCCAGCCACCGGCCCGCGCAGCAGGCGTCTTCGCGTGGCCGAGGACGTGGATTCCGCCGTGGCGGATCGGGCAACCAGCGTGCGGGTCAGGCCACCACCTCCAACCCGTCCGCGGCCTCCAAGCCCTCCTAGTCCCTCCTTTCAGGTGCACGGCACGCCAGTAGGGGGCAGGGTCCGCCATCACCTTCCCCACTGGCGCACCATCACCTCGGACAGGTGGGTCTTGGACATTGTCCGAAGGGGCTACTCCCTCCCCTTCGAGACCACCCCCAGCCATGCCACCTCAATTCCACCGCATGTCAGGGGATCACTTGGTGCTTCTACAGAAGGAAGTCACGGCCCTCTTGACCAAGAGGGCCATCGAGCATGTTCCGACCCCAGAAGTAGGGCGTGGTTGCTACTCCCACTACTTTCTGGTGCCCAAAAAGGACAAGGAGGACATGCGTCCTATCTTGGACCTCCGGAACGTCAATCGCTTCCTCCGGAAGGAGAAGTTCAAGATGCTCACCCTAGCTCAGGTCTTGACTGCCCTCGACCCTGGAGACTGGTTGGTAGCGTTGGACTTGCAGGACGCGTATTTCCACATTCCCGTCCTGCCGGCCCACCGGCGTTACCTTCGGTTCACGGTAGGCCCCGAGCATTTTCAGTTCACCGTGCTCCCCTTTGGCCTTACCAGTGCCCCTCGGGTGTTCACGAAAGTGATGGCGGTGGTCGCAGCTCATCTGCGCCGGGCAGGGGTTTCAGTCTTCCCCTACCTCGACGACTGGCTGCTGAAGGCGGGCTCGTCCCAGGCAGTCGTCTCCCACCTCCAGACTACGGCCGAACTCCTGCACTCGCTGGGGTTCTCCATCAATGTGCCGAAGTCGCATCTGATTCCTTCTCCACAGCTCCTTTTCATCGGAGCAGTTCTGGACACGACGCGGTTTCGGGCCTATCCTCCCGAACGGCGAGTCCGGGATATTCAGGCTATGATTCCGATCTTTCGGCCTTTATCCTGGGTTTCGGTAAGGATGACCCTGAGGCTGCTGGGCCTCATGGCCTCCTGCATCCTGCTGGTCAATCATGCCAGATGGCATATGCGGGCTCTGCAGTGGGACCTGAAGTTCCAGTGGGCGCAGCACCAGGGCAACCTGTCCGATCACGTCCAGATCTCGGAGGGGACTGCAAAACAGTTGCAGTGGTGGCTCTCGAACCGGCAATGGGTCATGGGCAGATCCCTCTCCCTTCCCCAGCCAGAGCATACAGTTGTGACGGACGCGTCCCTTCTGGGATGGGGCGGTCACATGGGAGAGGCGGAGATCAGAGGCCTCTGGTCTCCGGCGGAGTCCCGGCTCCATATCAACCTTCTGGAGCTCCGGGCGATCCGGCTTGCACTCAAGGCATTCCTTCCCTCTGTCAAAGGGAAGGTAGTGCAGGTGTTCACAGACAACACCACCGCCATGTGGTACTGCAACAAACAGGGCGGGGTGGGGTCTTGGACCCTTTGTCAGGAGGCTCTGCGCCTCTGGACATGGCTGGAACATCAGGGCATGTTCCTGATGGTTCAACACCTGGCAGGTTCTCTGAACGCCAGGGCGGACGAACTCAGCCGCAGGTGCATGATGGATCACGAATGGCGTCTTCACTCGGAAGTGGCGCAAGGACTCTTTCTACAGTGGGGAGAGCCTTGGTTAGATCTATTCGCCACCGAAGAGAACGCGCAATGTCATCAGTTCTGCGCGTTGGAATTTCCAAGGCGGCACTCGCTCGGCGACGCTTTTCGTCGCGAGTGGAGTTGCGGTCTGTTGTACGCCTTTCCGCCTATACCACTTCTACCCAGAGTGTTGAAGAAGATTCGGCACGACCGGGCCCAAGTCATTCTTGTGGCTCCGGACTGGGCTCGAAGAGTTTGGTATCCCGAGCTACTCAATATGAGCATAGATCCCCCGATCCGTCTGCCTCTTCGGGAGGATCTTCTGTCGCAGCAGCAGGGGACGGTCCTCCACCCGAACCTGTCCAGTCTACACCTGCTTGCGTGGAGATTGAGCGGCGGCAGTTGATTCCTTTCGACTTGCCTCCCGAAGTTTGTGATGTGATTCTGGCAGCCAGGCGTCCCTCCACTAAGGTGGTATACGCCTGCAGGTGGAACAAATTTGTGGCATGGTGCACAGCAAAGGCTGTGGATCCCCTTTCTGCCCCTCTTTCTGAGGTCCTTCTGTTCCTTCTCTCTCTGGCCCAACAGGGTTCTGCCCTGGGTACCATCAAGGGTTATCTTTGTGCTATCTCGGCCTTCCTCAGGCTCCCTGATCAGCCCTCCCTTTTCAAGTCCCCTGTTGTTAACAGGTTCTTAAAAGGCATTACTCACCTCTTCCCTCCTGTTCCGTTTGTAATGCCTCAGTGGGACTTGAACTTGGTTCTTACCTTTTTAATGTGCGCTCCCTTTGAGCCTCTGCATAACTGTCCTCTTCGTCTTCTGACTCTAAAGGCAGCCTTTCTGGTGGCCATCACCTCCGCTCGGCGGGTGAGTGAGCTCCAGGCTCTTTCTTGCAAACCTCCCTTTCTGTCTGTTCATCCAGACAAGGTTGTTCTTCGGACGCGTCCGTCCTTCTTGCCAAAGGTGGTTACTGCTTTCCACATTGGGCAGACCATCACTTTGCCCACCTTCTTTCCGCCTCCGCATCCTTCCAGAGAGGAAGAGAGGCTCCACCGTCTGGACCCAAAACGTGCGCTCTCCTTCTATATCGACCGCACGAAACACTTCCGGGTGGATGACCAGCTCTTTGTTGGCTACGTGGGCGCCAAAAAGGTCGGGCGGTGCACAAGAGGACCATCTCCCGCTGGGTTACCTTGTGCATCAAGACCTGCTATTCTTTGGCTAAGAAGGAGCCTCCTGTTGGGCTGCGTGCCCATTCCACCAGGGCAACGGCTGCTACCACGGCCTTGGGCCGCGGTGTTCCGCTGCCGGTTATCTGTCAGGCAGCTACGTGGGCCTCGCTGCACACGTTTACTAAGCATTACTGCCTTGACAGTCAGGTCCGGAGGGACGGCTTCTTTGGCCGTTCTGTCCTCCAGGACTTCCTTGTCTGATCTTTGTTCGCAGACCCACCACCGGGGTTGGTATTGCTGGGGTATCTATTCTAAGGTAAGGAATCTATCACTAACGTGTCTCTTTCAGATGCACAAGTTACTAACTTGTGTAACGATATATCTGTAAGAGACAGTAGTTAGTGATAGATTCCTACCGCCCACCCATCCTCCCGTTCTGCGAACTGATTTCTAGGGTTAAGGACATCCCTTTCAGGGCCCTAGTATTTTTCAGACACCTGTGTCAGCTTCTTGCATGGCTCTGCGTTCCTGGCGCGGAAAGTCGTGTACAGAACTGACGTCAGCGCGCAGGGGCGGCGCCTAAGTACTGCCCGCGACGTCATCCCGGCGATCACGACGCCGACGACGGACGCGGAGCCGCACGACGCCGCCTACCGACGCGCAAGGGTACTGCTACGCAAAACTTTCCGGATCCAGCCTGACGCCTGGGGATATTCTAAGGTAAGGAATCTATCACTAACTACTGTCTCTTACAGATATATCGTTACACAAGTTAGTAACTTGTGCGTCACAATCGGTGCTGCAGGCCCACTGGCAGAAATTAAGTTACAGGCCCTTGGCATATGGTTTAACACTCTACAAGGAACTTATAAGTAAATTACATATGCCGAACAGGTGTAAGCCAATTTTACCATGATTTAGGGAGAGAGCACAAGCACTTTAGCAATTATTAGCAGTGTTAAAATGCACAGAGTCCTAAGGCTAACAAAAACGAATTCAGCAAAAATAGGAGGAGGGAAGGCAAAAAAGTTTGCGGATGACCATGCAGAGATAGCCAGGTCCAACAAGGAGGTATTCAGATTTTGATGTAGACAGGTAAAGATCTCTTTGCCATGGCAGACAAGGCAAAATGTAGAAAATTCACTTCCAGGTTCCTGGAGCCAGGGTCCCCTAGTTAATGACTTTTTGATTAGCCGCCCCTGTCTGAGATGCCAAACATAAACTTACATTTCAGATAGAACATGCTGACCAGAGCCAATAGCAAGAATCTGCACTGAGTTTGACATCAGTACATTTGACAAGTTGGCCCCTGCAGGAATAAAATATGAGGCAAAGAAACCATATCCAAAATCTTACCATGCTCATAAGCGGAAGTGATTCTGCAGAAAATGCATTGAGAGGAAGATAGATCCAATCACCTATCAGAAAAGGTACTATATTGCCCTTATCTGAAAGAGACACGTTAGTGATAGATTCCTTACCTTAGAATATCCCCAGGCGTCAGGCTGGATCCGGAAAGTTTTGCGTAGCAGTACCCTTGCGCGTCGGTAGGCGGCGTCGTGCGGCTCCGCGTCCGTCGTCGGCGTCGTGATCGCCGGGATGACGTCGCGGGCAGTACCTAGGCGCCGCCCCTGCGCGCTGACGTCAGTTCTTCTTTTCCGCGCCAGCAAGCGCAGATCCGGGAAGAGCAGTGCCCTGGTCAATTTTTGACCATACTTTTTGGTGATTTTTTCACTGGTTTTTCCAACTTTAAGGTGTCGTAGGGATGCCCGGCTTCAAGCGATGCGGCGCCTGTGCGCGGATGATGTCCGTCACCGACCCGCATTGGGAGTGTCTCTTCTGCCTCGGCCGAGGCCACGACACCGAGTCTTGTCCCGAATGCCAGGCCCTCAACCCGAAAGCTTTGCGAGAGCGGTCTCGAAAGCTCCTCGAGGCCCGGCATTCGGCTCCGCGGAAGCCCCGGTCGCGTGAGAGGTCCAGGGGTCGCTCGCGGAGTGCACACCGGTCGTCGGCGTCGAGTCTTCTTCGTCCGGTAAGTCTAAGCACAAGAAGTCCAAGAAGCATCGTCGCTCTCGGACTTCGCCTCGCCGGTCTCGCGACTCGGCTGAGGCCCCTCCCGGCACCGTCCCCGCCCCGCGGCCCCGGACTTGCCTGTGGAGTCGCCCCCGTCATACCCGCCCTTCCCGGGTTCGGGGGCGGATCCGGCCAAGGTACAGGAGTTCCTGTCGGCCATGGCCCGCCTCTTCGGGCCTTCAGGCCCCTCCGGTGCGCCTTCGGGCCCCGCGGGCCCTGATGGGGTTGCTCCGGCGTCGCCGGCGGCTCCGGCCCCGGCGTCGCCCGAGCCTCCAGCCTCGATCCCGGCTCCGGCTTCGGCCCCGGCCTCGATCCCGGCTCCACAACCCCCATCGCCGCCGGTCGACCTCACGACACCTCCGCCGGCGCCGATGTCTCCGGTGCCGTTCTCGACGCCGCCCTGGGCTCCGGGCGGCGTCGTCCCCAGTTCCTTCCGGCTCCGGACATGGACCCGGAGCGACGTCGCTCGACGCCGGCTCCGGCGCCGATGGGACCTTGGGTCCCAAATGTCCCTCCTCCTCCTTATTTTGAACCAGAGGAGGACCAGGAGGACTGGGAGGGGTCTGATGACCCTCTGACACGCAACTGTCAGTATGATGAGGACTGGACAGAGAGTCTAGGGGAGGCCAGTGGTCTGGATACTTCTCCTGACACTGGCATGCTGTCTCCTCCCGTGGCTACGGAGGAGGGGGCCAATTTTGGTACGGTGTTGCGTAGGGCTGCTGGGGCCTTACGTCTCCAGCTCCCTACTTTGACGGTCAAGACTAACATCTTGACAGAGGTGCTTCAGCCGGCAGCCTCCTCTGCGGAGACTGTGCTGCCGTTTAACGACGCCCTCACTGACGTTCTTTTGGGCGCCTGGTCCAAGCCCAACACAGGGGCTCCTGTGGATCGGAACGTGTCACGACGCCATCGCCCCGCTCCGGGCGACCCCCTGTTTCTTTCTGTCCACCCCACTCCTGAGAGCTTGGTTGTCCAAGCCTCCGCTTCCCAAACCGCCTTCCCTACCGCTCCTCCGGATAGGGAATCCAAACGCCTGGATCAGTTTGGGAAGAAAGGTTTTCTTCCTCCAGTGCTGGCTTGCGGTCCGTTAACACCGCTTGTCTTTTGGGCCGATATACCCACTCCCTGTGGGATTCGGTGGCGGATGTTTTGCCCCAGTGCCCTGAGGAGGTCCAGGCACTGCTTTCCCGCGCCATTGCGGAAGGGAGGGATGCGGCCAAATACACTATCCGTTGTGGCCTTGACACCGCCGACTCGCTGGGCAGGTCGATTGCAACGACGGTGGCGCTCCGGCGCCACGCCTGGCTGAGAACCACTGGTTTTCAGGGGATGTCCAGAATACTCTCATGGACATGCCCTTTGATGGAGTCGGTCTTTTTGGGTCCAAAGCAGACCATGCGTTGGAGCGCTTTAAGGACTCACGGGCTACTGCAAAGTCCCTGGGCCTTTCTGCTACACGCCCTCCGCTGCCTTCTGCTTTTCGCCCCTATCGTGGCCACGGTAGGGGCGCCCCTTCACGTCAGCAGCCCAGCCACCGGCCCGCGCAGCAGGCGTCTTCGCGTGGCCGAGGACGTGGATTCCGCCGTGGCGGATCGGGCAACCAGCGTGCGGGTCAGGCCACCACCTCCAACCCGTCCGCGGCCTCCAAGCCCTCCTAGTCCCTCCTTTCAGGTGCACGGCACGCCAGTAGGGGGCAGGGTCCGCCATCACCTTCCCCACTGGCGCACCATCACCTCGGACAGGTGGGTCTTGGACATTGTCCGAAGGGGCTACTCCCTCCCCTTCGAGACCACCCCCAGCCATGCCACCTCAATTCCACCGCATGTCAGGGGATCACTTGGTGCTTCTACAGAAGGAAGTCACGGCCCTCTTGACCAAGAGGGCCATCGAGCATGTTCCGACCCCAGAAGTAGGGCGTGGTTGCTACTCCCACTACTTTCTGGTGCCCAAAAAGGACAAGGAGGACATGCGTCCTATCTTGGACCTCCGGAACGTCAATCGCTTCCTCCGGAAGGAGAAGTTCAAGATGCTCACCCTAGCTCAGGTCTTGACTGCCCTCGACCCTGGAGACTGGTTGGTAGCGTTGGACTTGCAGGACGCGTATTTCCACATCCCCGTCCTGCCGGCCCACCGGCGTTACCTTCGGTTCACGGTAGGCCCCGAGCATTTTCAGTTCACCGTGCTCCCCTTTGGCCTTACCAGTGCCCCTCGGGTGTTCACGAAAGTGATGGCGGTGGTCGCAGCTCATCTGCGCCGGGCAGGGGTTTCAGTCTTCCCCTACCTCGACGACTGGCTGCTGAAGGCGGGCTCGTCCCAGGCAGTCGTCTCCCACCTCCAGACTACGGCCGAACTCCTGCACTCGCTGGGGTTCTCCATCAATGTGCCGAAGTCGCATCTAATTCCTTCTCCACAGCTCCTTTTCATCGGAGCAGTTCTGGACACGACGCAGTTTCGGGCCTATCCTCCCGAACGGCGAGTCCGGGATATTCAGGCTATGATTCCGATCTTTCGGCCTTTATCCTGGGTTTCGGTACGGATGACCCTGAGGCTGCTGGGCCTCATGGCCTCCTGCATCCTGCTGGTCAATCATGCCAGATGGCATATGCGGGCTCTGCAGTGGGACCTGAAGTTCCAGTGGGCGCAGCACCAGGGCAACCTGTCCGATCACGTCCAGATCTCGGAGGGGACTGCAAAACAGTTGCAGTGGTGGCTCTCGAACCGGCAATGGGTCATGGGCAGATCCCTCTCCCTTCCCCAGCCAGAGCATACAGTTGTGACGGTCGCGTCCCTTCTGGGATGGGGCGGTCACATGGGAGAGGCGGAGATCAGAGGCCTCTGGTCTCCGGCGGAGTCCCGGCTCCATATCAACATTCTGGAGCTCCGGGCGATCCGGCTTGCACTCAAGGCATTCCTTCCCTCTGTCAAAGGGAAGGTAGTGCAGGTGTTCACAGACAACACCACCGCCATGTGGTACTGCAACAAACAGGGCGGGGTGGGGTCTTGGACCCTTTGTCAGGAGGCTCTGCGCCTCTGGACATGGCTGGAACATCAGGGCATGTTCCTGAGGGTTCAACACCTGGCAGGTTCTCTGAACGCCAGGGCGGACGAACTCAGCCGCAGGTGCATGATGGATCACGAATGGCGTCTTCACTCGGAAGTGGCGCAAGGACTCTTTCTACAGTGGGGAGAGCCTTGGTTAGATCTATTCGCCACCGAAGAGAACGCGCAATGTCATCAGTTCTGCGCGTTGGAATTTCCAAGGCGGCACTCGCTCGGCGACGCTTTTCGTCGCGAGTGGAGTTGCGGTCTGTTGTACGCCTTTCCGCCTATACCACTTCTACCCAGAGTGTTGAAGAAGATTCGGCACGACCGGGCCCAAGTCATTCTTGTGGCTCCGGACTGGGCTCGAAGAGTTTGGTATCCCGAGCTACTCAATATGAGCATAGATCCCCCGATCCGTCTGCCTCTTCGGGAGGATCTTCTGTCGCAGCAGCAGGGGACGGTCCTCCACCCGAACCTGTCCAGTCTACACCTGCTTGCGTGGAGATTGAGCGGCGGCAGTTGATTCCTTTCGACTTGCCTCCCGAAGTTTGTGATGTGATTCTGGCAGCCAGGCGTCCCTCCACTAAGGTGGTATACGCCTGCAGGTGGAACAAATTTGTGGCATGGTGCACAGCAAAGGCTGTGGATCCCCTTTCTGCCCCTCTTTCTGAGGTCCTTCTGTTCCTTCTCTCTCTGGCCCAACAGGGTTCTGCCCTGGGTACCATCAAGGGTTATCTTTGTGCTATCTCGGCCTCCCTCAGGCTCCCTGATCAGCCCTCCCTTTTCAAGTCCCCTGTTGTTAACAGGTTCTTAAAAGGCATTACTCACCTCTTCCCTCCTGTTCCGTTTGTAATGCCTCAGTGGGACTTGAACTTGGTTCTTACCTTTTTAATGTGCGCTCCCTTTGAGCCTCTGCATAACTGTCCTCTTCGTCTTCTGACTCTGAAGACAGCCTTTCTGGTGGCCATCACCTCCGCTCGGCGGGTGAGTGAGCTCCAGGCTCTATCTTGCAAACCTCCCTTTCTGTCTGTTCATCCAGACAAGGTTGTTCTTCGGACGCGTCCGTCCTTCTTGCCAAAGGTGGTTACTGCTTTCCACATTGGGCAGACCATCACTTTGCCCACCTTCTTTCCGCCTCCGCATCCTTCCAGAGAGGAAGAGAGGCTCCACCGTCTGGACCCAAAACGTGCGCTCTCCTTCTATATTGACCGCACAAAACACTTCCGGGTGGATGACCAGCTCTTTGTTGGCTACGTGGGCGCCAAAAAGGTCGGGCGGTGCACAAGAGGACCATCTCCCGCTGGGTTACCTTGTGCATCAAGACCTGCTATTCTTTGGCTAAGAAGGAGCCTCCTGTTGGGCTGCGTGCCCATTCCACCAGGGCAACGGCTGCTACCACGGCCTTGGGCCGCGGTGTTCCGCTGCCGGTTATCTGTCAGGCAGCTACGTGGGCCTCGCTGCACACGTTTACTAAGCATTACTGCCTTGACAGTCAGGTCCGGAGGGACGGCTTCTTTGGCCGTTCTGTCCTCCAGGACTTCCTTGTCTGATCTTTGTTCGCAGACCCACCACCGGGGTTGGTATTGCTGGGGTATCTATTCTAAGGTAAGGAATCTATCACTAACGTGTCTCTTTCAGATGCACAAGTTACTAACTTGTGTAACGATATATCTGTAAGAGACAGTAGTTAGTGATAGATTCCTACCGCCCCACCCATCCTCCCCGTTCTGCGAACTGATTTCTAGGGTTAAGGACATCCCTTTCAGGGCCCTAGTATTTTTCAGACACCTGTGTCAGCTTCTTGCATGGCTCTGCGTTCCTGGCGCGGAAAGTCGTGTACAGAACTGACGTCAGCGCGCAGGGGCGGCGCCTAAGTACTGCCCGCGACGTCATCCCGGCGATCACGACGCCGGCCGACGGACGCGGAGCCGCACGACGCCGCCTACCGACGCGCAAGGGTACTGCTACGCAAAACTTTCCGGATCCAGCCTGACGCCTGGGGATATTCTAAGGTAAGGAATCTATCACTAACTACTGTCTCTTACAGATATATCGTTACACAAGTTAGTAACTTGTGCTTTGCTTTACTTAGCAAAATCAGGTCTTATTATTTCCTCCATAAAAGTACACTTTGCCACGACTATGAAACACCCAAAAACTCCACCACAGGTTGTATTCTTTTGAATGACATTCATTAAGGATTTTTGGAAGGGATTGAAAAGATTTATTCTCCAATAAGACAGCCATCCACACTGGAGAGCTTAACTTAATTTTAGCGAAATTAATGGAGTCTCTCTTTGAGCCCATATATAAAGCTACATTGAAATATCTAAAATGGAAAATAGCTTTTTTAAAGCAGCTATCACTTTAGCCCATACAGGAAGGATAGTTCAGGCATTTTGTATTAGATAACCTTATATGGTTATCTCCCATAGTAAAGATGTTTTCAGGAGTCATCTGGCTTTCTTGCCTAAAGTGATGTTGCATTTTCATATCAACCATTCCTTCTGTCTGCCAGTGTTTTTTTCTCATCCAACATCTTTGGTAGAGAGATCGTTGCACACTGTAGATAAGAGGGCACTGAGATACTACTTATATAGAACAAAAGAACTACTATCATCAGATCATTGATTCATAAACTGTCGACCTATCAATACAGGAATGGAGATATCTAGGCCCCCTATTTCTAGATAGATAGTTGCTTGAATTTGTTGTGTTATTTCAAGGCAAGTAGATCATTTCAGAGTGATCCAAAAGCACACTCATCTAGCAGTAAAGCAGCTACAGCTGCTACGTTAAGACCTGTACCAGTATCAGAGATATGTAAAGCTGCTACCTTGAGATCAGTTAATACAATTGGAAAGGATTATTGTCTAGATTCTGATTCCAAAATGGATGCCCAAGTTGGCCAAGCTTCCTTGCATAATTTGTTTGCCTAGTGCACCCCACACATGTTTTAGCAGCTCCCTGCATTATGTCTTCTTGATGCAGTGTATCTAAGTGAGATTGCTATTCCATTCATAGTTCATACATTTTAGCAAGTCCCAGAGATGGAGCAGTAAAAGATTCTTACCTGTAATACAGGTTCTCCTTCATAGGAATATTTGATGAATTCATGTCCATAGGACCACCAAACTCACAGTGGAGCTGAGGTGGCGGTCGGGGACCGCCGCACCAGTGGTCCGTTCATCGTATTACGAGTATGGCGGTCAGATCATGAGAGGACCGCTGCAGCCGCCAGGGAACCGCGATCCCTGGTGCTGGTGCGGTGGTCTTGAGGCTGCTATATGCTTGGCAGTGCCGCTACGGTACTGCCAAGCATATTACAAGTTTCCTCACTGCGACCCTAGCCACTGCGGTGAGACTGCATTGGAAAGGGTAGCGGTGAGGAAATAAAGAGGGCCCTACAGGGCCCCCTGGTGCCTCAGGCCCATGGGAAGCATGCAAGGGGGCACATGTTGTTCCCCCCTGTGTGCATGCACCCCCCCCCCTTTTCCTGCACGGCATGGACTTCACAGTCCATGCCGTGCAGGAACAGGCTTTGACGTTCCCATTGCAGTGCCTTTTTGAAAGGCACTGCCATAGGAACACCAAAGGACTGCCCGCCAGACTGAGTCAATCATTATTGCAGCTGAGACAATTTTTTTTCTCTTTATCCAAATCCAGTCTTCTGTCTCTCTCTTGTGAGTCTCGCTATAATGTGCTAACGCTGCGTGCGTTAGCACATGATCCTATACCTAATGGATTTGCAAGTGCTTGTTTCTAATTATGTTTAATAATAACACTCTTCACCATTCCAAGGTTCAGCCAGAAGAAACATCACAGTGGGCTATAACTTTACTGTTGTCGTAAAATAGTCTATTTATGGATATTTTAGCATTCTGCTGTGTCAATCTGAGACCCTTGTGGTAGGTAAGGCCAGCCCCACAGTCTAAAGGGTTGCAGTACGAGATCAAGTGCTTGCTACTTTAGTAGAGCACATGTGGCTGTTGACCAGACCTTGGTCCACAAGAAAGTTAGAAATAGCTAGAGGCTCAACCAGGAAAGAACAGTGGAAAATGGAATCCTAAGAACAATCTTTTTTTCATTTTACAGGTACATTTTGTTTGATGGAGATGTGGATGCCCTTTGGGTGGAAAACATGAATTCTGTCATGGACGACAACAAGCTTTTGACCTTGGCAAATGGGGAACGTATTAGACTTCAGCCACACTGTGCGATGTTATTTGAGGTACAGCATATAACTGACAATCACAGTGCCTAGCTACAGTAAATTTAAGCACACAGCTTTTTGAAGAAAACGTGTGAAGACTTTAGTCTACCTTTAGTTCAATATACTGCTATTACATATACGTCTTTCATATATATCATATATAATGACCTATCATATGGTATACATTCTTCATTCTTATTTTTGTATTTTCCATCCCCTGATATTTTCTCTTTTGCCTTTCCTTCAACAATCTCCACGGCTAATCGCTTTGAAATACAATTTGGGCTCATCTACGTTCTTCATAACTATGTACAATTATGAAGTTCTTTTTTAATTGCATAACTTTCATAACTCTGATGTGACCATTGGAATAGGTTGCCTATAATAATGCATTATCAGAAATATAACTTATGTGTTTTGTTGTTTTCCTAGGTAGGAGATTTACAATATGCTTCTCCTGCTACGGTATCTCGCTGTGGTATGGTGTATGTGGACCCCAAAAACCTGAAATATCATCCTTTCTGGAAAAAGTGGCTCAAAACAAGGCCAAATAAGGTAGGTAATGGTAATGAGTAGGTGCCCAAACATCTCTCTTCTGCTTCAGTGTGACCTTGACCTCACCTTGCCCTTCTGACTTGTGTTGGTGTCTGTCTCCTGCGGTTTTTCCTGTTAGGTGCTCATTCTGCCCCTACTTAGTAACTACTCTTTACTTGTTTGTGCTGTCTGTTCTATCTGCCCCCTGTTTCTGTTTAACTCCTCCTTTTTGCATCCTTTGTTCCTCTCAATTGCCCCTTTTTTCATCTTTTGCTCCTATTACTGCTCCGTTTTGCATCTTGGTCTCTTCTGTCAGTTGTTGCCCCCTAACTTGCTCTGCCGAACGTGTTTTGCCACCTTGCCTCTCCCGCCTGACTTTCCCACTCTCCTCGCTGGATTTTCTCACTGTTGCTGAGTTCGCCCACCGCCCGCTCTCCTCCCACTCTCCAAGGCCCTACTTAATGGAGGCCACAGCCTATCTGTGCCTGTTTGTGCCTGGACCACGCCTAGTGCCCGAAACCATTGTCCAAACGTCTCCAGCAGCTACACTGCCAACAAACTCCACCTGCCCAACGCTGGACACCACCACAAATGCTGCTGCTGATCCGCTCCTCAGTCCACGGTGGGCCCTTTTGCCTGCTCACATTGGCATTTCACATGACTCCACATACCCGCTCCCACCGCCCACTCACACCGCACCCCTTACCAAGTCAGAACTGAAGGCCCACAATCACACAGCACTATGCACCAACCCTGCACAACAACACTCACTCGCATGCATGCTCCTCAACACATGCTCACACGACAAGCACTCCACTGAAATTTGGGATCTCGTCGACTCCAGTGCCACAGACCTCCTTTCCTCACCAAAACCTGACTCAACCCCACATCGGCACCAGACATCGCCACACCTATCTCTACTGGATACAAAATCCTGCACCAGGACCAACCCCATAAACCAGGAGGAGGACTCGCCATCATCTACAGAGACACCGTCAAGTGTACCTCTTACACTGACCCAGAAGCCACTTTTATGGAACACATGCAACTCAATCCTCAGAAACACAGTAAAACCACAATCAAAAGCACCCTCGCCTACTGGTCACCAGGACCTCACACCCACTTCAGGAACCTCCTCACTGACCTCACCACACCTCTCGCTATGGGCACTAAAGACTTCATACTCCTAGGCGATCTCAACTTTCATTTCAACCACCCCACGGACTCCAACTCCACGGATTTCTCGAAAGACTTCAGAACATCATCTTCACCCAGCTCGTATAAGGTCCTACCCACATCGCCGGACACAATTTGGATCCCATCTTCACCTCCAGCGACAAGATTAAAGTTAGTCACATCACTCCACTCACATGGACAGACCACTTCCACATAACTGAACCTCCAACCTCTAGCAAGACCCCAAGCCGTTGCTGAAAGAACGTTATAGAAACAGTATGGCTCAATGCCCTCCAACTATACTACCCAGACTCCACCCCGGACCTCATCATCGACACAAAGCTCTTCAACAACTGGAGTACCACCTGTGCCAATACCCTGGGACCCCTGAAAAACACCAACCCCCAAAAGATCCAACAAACAAGCTAGCTGGTACAACCCTGACCTCAGAGAGTCTAGGAGAGTTTGCAAACAATTCTAAAGGAAATGGGGAACCACCCGAGGGACCACCGCAAGTAAACCTACAAGGTTGCACTTAGACATGGCTTGGCAGTTCGGGCTGGACTGTTCTCATGAGGCACAGGGTCAGACTGATTTGCATATGGCCATGTCTGAACTGGGGTGGTGGAGTGAGCTAAAGAATGATGATGGATTAAACCCAGATCAGTTGACTGGGGGTGAGTGTTTGATTGGCTCAAACGTTCCGTCCATCATCCCCTTTTGTATCGCTTTGCACTTAGACACCACCAAGTGTAAGAGAGCAAGAAAAAGGCCCTGACCCTGAGAACTGAATCTAGCTCCGACAACTGCAAGGAACTTTTTGCCATCATCAAGGAATTCATCAACTAAACAGGCACGACCAACAGCATCAGCCCTACACAAGAACTCTGCAATAACCTCTCTGACTCCTTCCATGAAAAAATCACCAAGATCTACAGGAACTTCAAACTCCAGCCACCCCCATCGACCTACCCAACCTGTTAACCCCATCAACCAAAGACTAGCAACTGACAGTACGGAACTCTCTATCTATCGAGGACACTGGAGCAATAATAAAGACAGTGCACTCAGGGACACCCACAGACCCCTGCCCCAACCATCTCTACAACCTAGGAAGAGCCACAATCAGTGCTGCTCTCACTTCCATCATCAACACCTCCTTCAAGACAGCCACCTTCCCAGATAGCTGGAAACACGCTGAAGTCACTGCCCTCCTCAAAAACCCCTCAGTTGACCCCGAAGTTTTCAGCAACCACCGACCCATCTCGCTACTTCCCTTGCTAGCCAAAGTCATTGAGAGGACTATCAACAGACAACTCTCTGACTACCTAGAACACCACAAACACCTGGACGACTCGCAATCAGGATTCCGAAACAACCTCAGCACTGAAACAACCAAAGCACCAAAACAGCGCTCATCGCTGCACAGACGACATACGCACCATCCTCGACCATGGGCAGACCCCCAGCCTCATCCTCCTTGACCTCTCTGCTGCTTTCGACACCATCTCCCACCACAGTCATTGCCAGACTACACACAGCGAGAATACAAGGACCAGCACTCATATGGATAACTTTATTCCTCTCCGGAAGAACACAATGAGTCAGGCTCATGCCGCTCACATCAGAATCGAAGGACCATATGGATCATCACTCAGCCCCACACTTTTCAACATGTACATGACTCCTCTGGCTAACATCATCAGATCCCACGGAATCAACATCCTGTCCAACACTGACAACACCCAGCTCATTTTTCCCCTCTCAGACTACACCGTCACCACCAAGGCAAACTTCAAATAGTGCATGACCAGCGTGACCAATTGGATGAAAGAAAACTGTCTCAAGCTCAACACTGACAAAACTGAAGTTTTGATCTTTGGGAATGTGGCTAACAAAGGGGCTCCAGCTGGTGGCTCGCCGAATTTGGACCCACACTCACCCCAACCGGCCACTCTAGGAACCTAGGTCTCATCCTGGGCACCAACCTCGACGTTGTCACCACCACATGCTTCCACATTCCCTGCATGTTACGCACAATCTTCAAGTGGCTCCCATTGGACATCAGACGTTCCATCACGCAGACCCTAATCACAAGCAGTTTGGATTATGGCAACTGAATGTTTTTTTGCCTTTCCCCTGGTGTAGAGTCCACGACATGCAGTCTATGACCCTGATGTTTCAACCTTGGTCCTGGATTTCAGTGCAGAGGTCTCTAAGGCCCATGGGGTTGTTGGCCGCTGCATACTGCTGGCCAAACACACTAGGTGGAACACTCAGGAATCTGTTGGTTTGTATTCAGATTTCGGAGGAGGCCTCAAAAGATCTGCAGTGATGTTTACTTAACCACAGTTGGGTCAGTGGCAGGCCCATCTGCTTACCCCTCCCAAAGCTGACTGTGATCACGGATGCATTACTGCTGGTTTGTGGAAGCCATCTGGGAGAGGTAGAGCTCAAAGGTCTCTGTTTGTCACATCAATTTATTGGAGTGGAGGGTGATTCGCTTGACTTTGAAGGCCTTCCTGATTCCATCAGAAGAAGGCTGGTGCAGGTGATAACGGACAACACCACCGCCATATGGTACTGCAGCCAGCATTACAACTTATTTTCTTCACAACCATTTAAAACGCCACCACCAGACTCGTCCTCTATCTCCCTCGCCAATTCCACACCACTCCTCAGAGAGCTCTGCTGGCTTACCATCCAAAAGTGCTGCCAGTTCAAACTTCTCACACGCGCATTCAAGTCACTACACAACACGGGACCCGCATACCTCAATCACCGACTTCAATTTCACCAACCCACCAGACAACTTCTCTCAGCAGCACTCTCCCTCGCAGACACCCCGCATCCACAGAAGCAGAACGGGAGGTCTATCACTCTCCTACCAAGCTGCCGCATCTGGAGCGACCTCCCCCAGCACATCAGGGCCTCCTACTCACTTTTTGAAATTCGCAAGAAGCTGAAGGCCTGACTTTTCAATTAGTCTTCTTGCAGGACCAGCAAGACTGCCTGTACTCAGACCCAGCCTCACCACATGCATGCTCTTACCTATTCAGCACCTTAATACCCTCATGGGTGAAAAGCAGTGCTCTACAAATCCACCTTACATTGCATAATATGAGCTCTGATGTTAAAGGGATGTTTTGTCCATTGCAACACATAGAGCTCAATCTACTGTTATGATATGTCAACACAGAGTTGCATAGTGCTCTATTGCGTAAGCCACCACAAACCTAGCTCCTAACAGCAAGGTAGGTACTTAAGAGTATAATGTGGTGCCCATTCCTCTGTCAGAGCACATTTGTAAACACTTTATTAAGTGAAAGCTAAGGAAAAGGTCCCTAATAGATTATTTGATAAAGGCCAGTTTTTTATTTGATTTTCTACATTAAATATTTTCTGCGTTGGGCATTGGTCACAAACTACAAATGTATGTGTATACGTCTTAAATAATTCATCAAGTGAAATCTTCCAGTCATCATCACACAGCTTCAAATCAACCACAATGTTTTCTCTGGAAGCCCTACTTTTAGTAAAGCATAACGAGTGTGAAAAAAATATAACGTTGCTATTTACGGTTTTGCTAGCTTCCCAAATAAATGAAGTATTGCCATTCATTTCTTTTCTCTAAATAAGTGCATTTGATCAGTTCAAGAAGAACTCATTTATCATTACCTTGTCAGGCTCCATGTTGTGTAAGTTGCTAAAGACTGAAAAATCATTTGTAAGCATGTTATGTTAATTGCTGGGCCGAGTTTTGGTTTTAGGGCCAAGCCAAATTGACAACACCTACCGTAGGAGTACTAAAAAGAACAAAACCCTACTAAAATTAAAAAGCTGTCTCGCATATAATGAACCCCCGGGAAAAACACATTTGTGGTTAAGCTGAATGTAAAAGAAACTTTAAATAAAACTATGAGTGAAAATGACTATAAACTGTCTCCTAAATGAAAAACATATACATAACGAGCATTAAAAAATCAGGTTTTGGGTGATGATGAATAACCATTCATAACAGGAAAAGCTGTGGAGTGCACTTTCCCTTGTCATGTAAAAGAGAACATATTTTCTTAGGACCTTTTGCTTTGCTCAGATATTTTTACTATATTTGTGATAATTATCTTCAGTGTTGATATGTTCGACTTTAATGGTCACAATTTTAATGTGGTATATTAAAGAACTTCAGTGAATTGCATTTTCAATGGCAGTAGACATAATTTGTGAAATTTCTAACATGTGTTGCAGCTAGAGCAAAAAGAGTTGGACCGTCTGTTTGAAAAATATGTCCCACCGACTATTGAGATGATTATTGAAGGAGTGATGGATGGCAGACAAGGAGAGAAATTGAAGACTATTGTTCCACAGACAGACTTAAATATGGTATGATGATGTTTTACCAATTTGAAGAAAATATATTGCATATTACTGGTATTAATTTACATTTGGGATCTCTGAAGATAAAACGTATCAATTGTGTTTGCAACTGGTTCCCACCATTTTGAATATTCCAAACACTCAGAAGCCGAAACCTAAACTTTAAGCAGCAACTCACAGTACTTTTTGAGCACACAAGTTAAGTTCCTCTGTGGAAAAATTGCGTTTGTGTGTATAATTCCCACATGACTATGGACATATATCAGGATTTGCAACAGTACTAAGTTTAGGGTAGGAGAATAATTATGGGTGTGCCCAGTAGAGCCCTGGGGAGAGGAAAGGGTCCGCTGCAAACGGAGGGAACATCTCCTGAGTTTTGATTTTGTGGGTTTTCACAACTGTACCATTGTTTTTTGTCTTCAGTCCCAAATTGCAAATTCATGCCAAAAACAACTGACATGGGTGTGCAAATAAGTGTGCAAATTGAGTGTAGTGAAAGGAATTTGCCACCTAGAAAAATAATGGATAAGTGGAGAGAAAGAAACAACATTAAGGTACCTCAATAACGGTGAACTGCATATGGAGATCTGCGATTTTCAATATCTCTGTGAAAAGCCTCTGAGAAATTTAATTAACCCCTTAAAAATCAGAAATCTACTCAAATCTGCTACTATGGCTAGTAGATGTTTTTGAATTTTCAAAACATATTTGTGAATCACTCGAAAAGTGAATAGCACCATAGCAACCTCAGCCTCACATTAACATCATGATACCTTCTTGGAACATTTAGCTCCCTGTCAAAGTCCACCCATCCCTTGCAAGTCAGTTAATAATGTTCTGCCCTGATCTAGAGGATCCTGGCTTGATTTTTGAAGCCTTCGCTTCTAATTCAGATTATAAAGATTAATTGTTTTATTTGAGATAGTTGAGTCTTTTACTGTTGAATTGCATTTGACAAATAAATCTAAATTCGAGTCATGCCCACTTTCAATTTTTTTTAACCCGTTTGCATGTTGGATTATGAATCACTCTTGTCCCTTTTGAACAATCTGTGACCCTATTTCTTGCCAGTCTCCAGAAACCACCAGTGATCCCACTGGAATAGGTTGTGCTTCACTGTGGTCTTGCCTTCCCCTTTGCAAATCAGTTACCACTGAAACTCGGGAGTTGGCAACTGAACAACAGTTTGCAACCCCATTTGCAATCAAACCTTTGATACATGCCATACTGACTTGCAATTTGAATGGCATGCCCCCTTTGAAATTGTGATTTTTTTGTGGGTTTAATATCCTGTTTGGCGATTCATAAAAACTTTTTCGAATCACAAAATGGCATTAGTACATACAATAAAGGGATTTTGCGGTTGTGAACCCTTGAATTTTGCAAAAACCCTTAGTACATGTAGCCCCAAAACACCAAGTGCCCCTTCTTTGTCAGCAATTGGGGGCGAGTTGTGGGTGTGTTCTTCCTGTGGTCTTAGGGAAAGGCCTGTGTGGCAAGTTTATCATTGCCTTTCCTTCAGTCATGATGAACTCCAGAATACTGTGCAAAATGAGTTGGGAGCATTGCATAAGGATTGTGTTACCTTCAGACAGGCCCCAAGATAACAGTGTTTTTTTGGAATTGTCGAGATGGCAGTTCAAATGCCGATTCTGTTCAGATTGCACTTTCAGCAGTCACTATGTTCCCCACAATCGGGGTTTTGCTCTCCAGACTTGCTGGAGCACTGTGAGCAAATAATGGAGGCTCCTATGTCACTGTCTACGGTTAATAGCCTACAAAATGAAATTGAGCCTATTCGCTGTTTTGGCACAGATGAAGAATTTGAATCTACTGTCCACATCAGTCTTTGATATACATCCTCCCTCTCGCCAAAGCAGTATTAAATAATTAATCAATCAGAGTGCACTTGACTGCCATTTTCAGGTACTTGAATTTCCTATCAACACTTTCTTAAAGAATTGTAAAGGAATTCATTTTGAGATGATTTTGTTCTAGCTAAATGTAGTGCTGCCTACTCCAATGAAGACCCCTTTAGAGTCCATCCATATAGCCATCCAGCAATTTTTATAGAAAACTACTTTCTCACTGGCCAGAAGAGCAAGTGAGATTTGAGCTTTTTAAAGCTAAGTATCTTGTTTATCTGCGAAGTTACAAAGTGTCCGGGTTCACTATCATCGCGCCAAAAATCACATCTGACTCCTTCATAGCCTCTCCTTTTCATTGCAGCTATTCTGGATACTGAATGTTTTTTTGCCTTTCCCCTGGTGTAGAGTCCACGAAATGCAGTCTATGACCCTGATGTATCAACCTTGGTCCTGGATTTCAGTGCAGAGGTCTCTAAGGCCCATGGGGTTGTTGGCCGCTGCATACTGCTGGCCAAACACACTAGGTGGAACACTCAGGAATCGGTTGGTTTGTATTCAGATTTCGGAGGAGGCCGCAAAAGATCTGCAGTGATGTTTACTTAACCACAGTTGGGTTAGGGGCAGGCCCATCTTCTTACCCCACCCAAAGCTGACTGTGATCACGGATGCATCACTGCTGGTTTGTGGAAGCCATCTGGGAGAGCTAGAGCTCAAAGGCCTCTGTTTGTCACATCAATTTATTGGAGTGGAAGGTGATTCGCTTGATGTTGAAGGCCTTCCTGATTCCATCAGAAGAAGGCTGGTGCAGGTGATAACGGACAACACCACCGCCATATGGTACTGCAGCAAGCAGGGCAGGGTGCAGTCTTGGGATCTGTATCAGGAGACTCAGCACCTCTGGAAGTGGCTGGACCGCCATGGTATTTCTTTAGTGGTAAACTATCTGGAGGTATCTTTAAACACCAAGGCTGACAAACTCATTCAACGGCGCTTAGTGGATGATGAATAGAAGTTGCCCCCCGAAGGTGGTGCAGGACGTTTTCCAGCAATGGAGAGAACTCTGGCTCGATCTTTTTTCCACCACAGAAAACATGCAAAGTCAGCACTTTTGTGTATTGGAGTTTCGAAAGCAGCTCTCTCTCTGAGACACCTTCCATCGAGAGTGGAATCCTGTATGCCTTAGCACCACTGCCTCTTCTGCCCTGATTTCTGAAGAAGATCAGGAATGACTGGGCCCAAGTCATTCTAGTGGCTCCAGATAGGGCCAGGAGAGTTTGGTACCTGGAACTCCTGAACGTGAGCATCTGTCCTCCGATCAAACTGTCGCTTCTGACAACCATCTGTTGCAGCAACAAGGCAGCGTGCTGCACCTGGCCCTTTACAATCTACATTTCCATGCTTGGAGATTGAGCAGTCGCAGTTGACCTCCTTCGGCCTTCCGAATTATGCCTTTAATGTCATCTTAGCAGCGGGACATCCCGTCACAAAATCAGTGTACATCAGTTGTTAGGACAGATTTGTGGATTTGTGTGCCACTGACAAATTGACCAATTACAAGCAAAGCTGTCTGAAGTTTTTTTTCTTTTTTCTTTCCATAGCCCAGCAAGGACTTGCTTAGGGCACTCTTAAGGGCTACTTTTGGCTTATTGAACGGTTTGCAAGATTTGTTTCCACCAAAACTCTTTATGATGTGCACCCCTTTTAAACCACTGCACAGTTGTCCTCTGAGACTTTCTGACTTTGAAGACAGCCTTTCTCATCACCAGAACATTGACTAGATATGTCAGTGTGCCGCAGGCTCTTTCTGTCAACCCACCTTATACCACTTTCTTCCCCGAAAATTTGGTGTTGAAGACCATAGCTGCTTTTTACCAAAAGCGCCTATGTCGAACTGGCTATCACACTTACGGCATTTATTGCTCCACATCATCCCTCTAAGGAGGAAGAGGAACTCTATTGTTTCGACCGTAAGAGGACACTAAGCTTTTATATCTATAATCCTAAGGAACATCAAGTGTAAAATAAGCTCTTTGTTGGGTTTTCCCGAGCAAAGAAAGGAAAGGCAGTTCATTGTTCTATGCATAAAGATCTGCTACACACTGAAAAAGAAGCAGCCTTTAGAAGGTGTGTGGGCTCAGTCCACCAAGGCCAAAGTTGCTACCATTGTGTTATCAAGCAGAGGGCCTGTCCTGGACATTTGCCATACAGGGTTGGTAGACATGTTCACAAAGCATTACTGCCTCGACAGGGGCATTTCGCCCCTCGGTCCTACAGGACCTATTAGTTCGAGCCAGTTTATAGACCTACAACATTGGGAGGTACTGCTCTGGTATCTATTCACAAGGTGAGAAGTCGACGGTTAGACGGATCTGACAGAAGAACAAGTTACTAACCTTCTGTAATGATCTTTCTGGGGATTCTCTGTCTAACCTGCAGATTCCTCACTGACCCTTCTG
Source organism: Calotriton arnoldi (assembly GCA_963921515.1). NCBI lineage: Eukaryota > Metazoa > Chordata > Amphibia > Caudata > Salamandridae > Calotriton > Calotriton arnoldi. The sequence goes on along the minus strand of CAWUFW010001335.1, from coordinate 2,062,128 downwards.
CCACCCCTTTCTATGAACTGGACTGTTCACCTCTAAAAAGATCTCAGATTTAGAAATCTGGTCATGCCAATCTGCTAATGGGCTCTGCTTCAGAGGGCGTGGACACCCTAGAAAGCAACTGATGTCTTTGTGCATGGGTGGCTCTTATATGTAGCTCAGCTCGTCAATTCCTAAGTGGAACGCCGTCATTGTTGACTACAGAAACGACAACCGGCACACAGGAGTACTACTTTTAAAGTTTCCGGATCTAGCCTGACACATGGGGAATATTCACAAATTGAGGAAACTGCTGTTAGAGTATCTACCAGAAGAATCATTACCAAAGGTAAGTAACTTGCTTGTCTCGCCCGCTTTCGATGTTCCAGCTCTCTGCAAGACTTCTGAGTCTGTGCTATGCATTATTTTGTGATAGCCAGCCCCAGGTTAAGGAATTTGTTTCCTATGTTTCTTGGGTCATTAGCCTAACAGGCATGTCTCAGGTGTATAAACATCTTCTCTATCCAATTTCATTTACAGTAGCACTCCAATATCCAACAATTACTGGACACCCACAAATCTTATGGTAGAAATCTGCTTCTGTCGCATTATACCTCATGCAGGTCGATGCTGACCTTGAGTACATTTTGACAACCATTTAGGCGCTAGATATACCGCGTGAACAAAATTTAATTGTTGCATTTCATTCTCACATTCCTGTATGGTTTAGGTAGGTGCCTCAGTATTGAATTACCTCCATTTACTTTAGGTTCCGCTCCCATATCTGTTTGGGACTGACTAGGTCTGCTCTAAGCTCATTTGTGAAAGCTCTGTATCACCCTCCTCCCTGTGCCAAGCATAAGCAGCAGTTGTAGTGGGTGCCTTAGTTATGTCCCTGCACCATGATAAATGCATGATCCTAACAAGTCAGCCATATGCTAGAAGCAGGCCTGTTGGCATGTCATACTTCCACATCAAAGACAGGATGGGCCTAAAGTTGCCTGACTCGTACAAGTTTCTCACTGGTTAGATGCAATACCCATCCCGTTCGACCCCTTCGCCACCATACAATGATGCTAGTGGCTTGGTCGGGACCTTGGATGCATAAGTCACTGGGTTCGTCTTTTTGCGCAAGCATTGCTTCCAGAAATGCCTGAACACAGTTTACAAGCGCAGAAGGGTTTTCATCTCTCATTTTGGATCTAATAGTCATAATCTCTACTTTCGAGACTTATCAGTAGATCAGGTTGCTGACTTCTTTCCCACGGGCCTCAACTGCCCAGAAAGAGCATTACATTCGCTTGGCATGAAAAGATGTTTAAAATTTTAATCACAACAATGTTACTAAATTACCACAGATGCAGAGCACCATCCTGTGTCTCACAATTGTTGAATTTAAATTGTTTTTATCCATTTGTGTGAGTGGTTTTGTTCTTAGTTTTGGGTGTGATGTTTAAACTGCCATGTTAAATCTGGGTCTGATTATTATTAACTAAGAAGAGTTGCAAGATAAATAGACATTGCTAACAATTGAACACTTTCTACCTCACACTTCTTCAGTGCCATTTTTGGATAGCGCTCTAGATGTGCCAGCCAGAGAGCAACTACTTAAGGAAGCGGGCTGCATGTATGTGTCCTATTCTTTGCATTTAACTGAATTGACATTGATGCGAAGCATATTCCTGTGTTTGCTTGTTGAATTTAGCCAAATTGTTTTGCCAACTTGTGTGAGTGGTTTTGTTTTTAGTTGTGAGAATGACTTTTAAACTGCCACATTAAGTGAGGCTCCAATCTTTTTTTTTAACAAAGAAGATTTTGAAACAAAGACCGTGCTAACTATTGCTCACTTCCCCAGAGCCATTTTTGGATTGTTAGCGCTTTAGATGTGCAAGCTGTGGGTGACTTAAGGAAACAGACATGCACACTGGGTGCACTAAATTCAAGCACTCTGTGCCCATCCGCCCCAGGCTAGGGACCAGCTATTATGCTGGAAAAAGGAATGTACCCTGCTGAGGAACTCAGATCCATGAGGCTTGTAAATACCAAATTTCTTTAGACGTTAAAAATATCCTCACAGAGTATTGTATTCTTAAAGAGCAAATAGAGCATATGAGTACACTGATTCCAAGTCAACTAGAAAGATGGAAGAGAAATCTATTCAGATTGCTTAATTAAATATATGATCCCAAGTAAAACACAAAACAGATTTTTTTACTTGACTTATGCAAACCTAGATATTTTAGTGTTAACTAAAACAAGGCTGTAGGAGGCTGGTTTAGTATATGGTGCACACTTATTTAATTGAAGCACCTTGCACTAATCCAGACAACCCTAATGGTGATTTTAGTGGTCTTACACAAACTTAGAAAGCTCTCTAAGTGGTAGCTGTGGAGAGCAGCATTCAAGCTTATCCAGAAGGAGTGTTAAGCAGCTTGTTTTACCAGATCTCATCATGTAGTGTAGGTTAAACCTATTGTTCTACCTTCCCTTGCTCGAGCTCAGCTCAGAAGCAGGAGGGCAGAATTGTGTCTGGGGTCGGCAGCAGCACTAGCTTGCTGTCAGACCCTGAAAGGATGTTACCGGGAGTACTGGGGGCTTCCCGGAGGAGCCACCCAGTCATGGAATCACACCTCCAGCACCGGTAATGGTATTGGGGTATGATTCCAACATGTTTGATACCAAACATGCCCAGGTTCGGCACAGCCACTATATAGTTATCCATCGCGTAATGACGGATGGCCACTATCTGTATCAAAATAGCTGACTGCACTTACAAAGCCTGGAGAATCGACTCCAGGGTTTGTAGGGGTGTCCTGTTCATGCAGGGGCACCCACACACTTATAACCCAGCACCCTGCCTTCAGGATTGAAAGGCCTGCCTTATAGGTGACTTATAGGTTTTAAGTGTAGTGACCTCAGATATAAGAGAACTTATATCTGTGGTAAGGGGTTCAAGCACCAGCTTACACAGGCTGCAATGGCAGGCCTGTAGTCACAGTTTGTGTTGTCATGGGTGACACAATACATGCTGCAGCCCATGGGAGACCCCTGATGTACCTATGCCCTGGGTACCTCTGTACCATATGCTAGGGACTTATAATGGTACACCAGCAGTCAATCTGAGATGTACATAAGTACTCACCATAACCAATTTAGGGGAGTAAGCACGGAGACTGGGGTCCTGATTAGCAGGATCCCAGTCAGACTAGTCAGAAACAGCATAGCACCAGGCAAAAAGTGGGGGTAACCATAAAAGCAGATCCTATTTTCCTACATATATCATGTGTCCTGTTAAGACTTTTCTTACTGGCCTCGATCCTTGTGGTGCTTGTGTGCACTGCTATCCAATATTTTGGAGGTGTTTCCCACTTATTGGGGCTTGATCCCTTCATGACAATAAAAAATGTAGGTGGCAGTGGTCAAACAGCTCAACTCGCACAGCACAAGTTCAGCGTAAATATAGAAACAAGGTCATAGGAAAATGTGTGCTAGCAAGGATGAATAACACTATGCCGCCCACCTAGTGTTAACCGATATCTGAAGAAACATTCAGATATTCACAAAATAATAATATGCCCAGAGCACCACACAATAGGAAAACCTTGGTTCGTCAGCCCGACAGGTCCAAAGCTTTATCCGCAGAGCAACAGAAACTTAGTAACACATTGATCAAAGTCCAAATATGAAGACACCGTGTAGGTCTGTAGTTCCAAATGCTTTAATTTTCCAGGCAAACAATTTTAGTTGGAATCCAAAGATGAATCCAGCCGACATGTGTTTCTTCGTTTGACAACTTTTTCAAGGTTGTGAATTTAAGAAATACATGCTTTATACACTGTACAGTGTCAGTTGTCTCTGAAAGTAAGAGAAAGTGACATGCAAACAACCATGCCTACAGTTTTGAGGGATGAGCAGAAAGGATAGAACAGACCTTGGATATGACTCCCAAGGAACAAAATGTCTATTAATGAGTGAAAAGGTAATAAAGATGATAATAAAGTGAATTATTGGGTCTATTTTTAAGTGAAAAGACAATGAAGATAATGTAGACGTGTAAGAGGACCAAGAACCTACGTACCTAGAACCAAACAAGGTACACCCATGTGTTTTTCTGAAAGGGACTTAATCCACGAAGAAACCCAGAACAACCGTTCCAGTTATCAGAAATTAAAAAATAGATATTTATGTTAAAATACCTCAAGGATTTCGCTAAGAAATGCGTTCCAATAGCCTATAGTGCAAGAATTTCATACGTTCCTCGGAGCCCTGAGGACGAAAGTTATTTGGTTAGAGTAATTCCGTATAAGCAATGAGATTCTAAGAAGGTTCCAGATCCAAGTATCTCAAAAAACGCTGAAAGGAAAAGGACGACAACCATGAACGTCGTAGAAGTGACAATCAAAGTTCTGCCCAAAGAAATGCCAATATTTCTGATGGATACATTTGCCTGTGGATTCCTCACCTTTTGAATTGCAGCATTCCATGGAAACTTTTCTGGATAGCTCTCCCACGTCGATGAGGACTTCACAATGGAACGGCTCCACTTGCGACCCTGCGCGACGTCATCGGAGCCATAAGAAGACCTCGTCGGCGTGCTGACGCCAGTTCCCTTTTTTCCGCGCCGTCGACGCGAAACGGTTTTTCCAGGACTCTCCATTTCTGAGTGTTTCCTTGTTACAGGTTCTTCCTGAAATTGTAGCAGTGCGATGGCTGCTCAGAAAAAGTCTGGTTTCAAGCCTTGTAGGGAATGTGGGGGTCATATGTCTATCACTGACCCCCATGAAGATAGTTTTTGGTGCCTTTCGTCGGACAACGACGTTGAAGGTTGTTTGTTGTGCCGAAGCATGAATCTGAGGCCCTCAAAGAGAGGGAGGACAGGTTGTTCATGGCCAGGGTGAAGAAGCAGAAGAGGGGCCGAAAAAGGACGAGATCTAAGTCTAAGTCATCGACACCGCACACCTCGAAGTCATCGAGGAAGCACAAGAAAAAGCGTTGTCATGGTTCCAGGCGTCGTTCATACAAAGATAAGTCACCGCAGTCGGGGTCCCCGGTACTTCGGCGTCACAGAAAGGATGAGGTATCACCTTCCCCTTCTCTGCAGGTGATGCCAGCGCACTCTCTGGCTTTGAGGGGTTCTCAGATGCCCTGGGAAGCAACGCCTTCGCCTCCAGCCACTCCGCCTCTGGCTCCAGTGTCACCAGCGCCGCAACCAGAGCCAGTCTTACAGCCTCCTCAAGCTGTCCCTGAACAGGCAGTACCGGATCCGTGCCCGCCCTTTCCGGCTCCAGGTACGGATACTTTGCATTTCTTGAGTGCGATGTTCTGCATGTTTGCCAGAGCGGCTAACCCTACTGGTGTGCCTGTTGGCCCCATGGGACTGCTGTCTTGCAACCTGGGAGGCTTGCCACCTTATTTTGCACAGGCGCCATTAATGCCGTTCATGCCTATGATCCCCGGGAAGTTGGTCTCTCCTGACGCCGAGGTACTCGACGCCGGTGCAATCCCTGGAGGGAAGAATGGAGTATTCTTCGGCGACGTCTGGCTCCGGTCCGGTGCCGTCTCAGCCTCGCCTGCAGCCTTTAGCTATCCCTGTGGAGCCTCCATCGATGCCGACCCTGAAGTCACCGGTGCCACGTCTGGTGCCGCTGACGACGATACCCAAGATGAGATCTAGAAGGGAGGCCCAGAGGCTGCTGGAGGAGGAAGTATTCCAGGAGCAGCAGGAAGAGGCTGAAGAAGGAGAGATTATTGATCCCATGCAAGAATTTGAAGGACTGCAGGAGGCTAGTGGTTTGGATACGTCTCCGGAGTGGGAACTCTCTTCTCCGAAAGGTCTTCCTTCGCAGGAGGTCTCTTCTTACCACTTCATTATATGAAAGGCATCTGATCTGCTGGACTTGCAGTTGCCTACTGTGGAAATTAAGTCAAACATCCTGACGGAAGTTCTTCACTCTCCTTCTTCTGTGACCGAGCCTGTGCTCCCCTTTAATGAGGCTTTGATGGAGCCCATTTTAGAGGTATGGCAGAAGCCTATGACTGCTCCTGCTGTGTCCAGATCAGTGGCAAGAAGATACAAAATAGCACCTGGTGATCCAGCTTTCTTATCTGCACATCCATCCCCTGGGAGCTTAGTAGTTCAGGCATCATGCTCTACAGAGCAGTCTGCAGGCTCTTTCCCATCCACACCTGGAGATAGGGAATCTAAGAGGATGGAACAATCAGCTAAGAAAGTGTTTTCTTCAGCCAGTATGGCCTTAAAATCGACAAATGCAACGTGCCTACTGGGTTGCTACATTCATGCTCTAATGGATTCGGCAAAGGAAGTGATCCCTAAGCTTTCAGAGGACATTCAGGGCCATTTTGCAGAGGTTCTGTCAGACACTCAAGCTGCGGCCCGCCAAGTCATACAATCTGGGCTTGACACAGCGGACTCTGTTGCTAGAGTGATGGGTTCCTCAGTGGCAACCAGGAGGCACGCCTGGCTAAGGGCGTCTGTTTTTTCTTCAGATGTGCAGGCCACCCTTTTGGACTTGCCTTTTGATGGCTCTCGCCTCTTTGGTACCAAAGCGGACTCAGCTCTACAGCGCTTTAAGGATAGTAGGGTCACAGCTAGATCGTTGGGTCTTCAGTCCCAGCCTAGAGGCTTTGGGTACCATAGATTTCACGGGTTTGGGAAGACTACTTCCTTTTGAGCACGGCAGCAGCAGCAGTAACAGGTGAATCCTCTGTGTAGATCATACAGAGGGAATGGTAGAGGTCGCCTGTGAGGCTCAGCTCATCAGCAAGTCTCCTCCTCCTCCTCTCCGTCTCCCGTTCCCCCAACTGGTACCTCAGGGAAGCAGCTCTAGATCCCCCATCTTAGAGCATGTTGGTTCCGTGGGAGGTCGGGTGTCCCATTTTTTACGGAATTGGAGATCTGTTACATTAGATCTCTGGGTTTTGGATCGCATAGAAAATGGATACGTCTTTCCTTTCCGGGAGTTTCCCCCTCCTTTCCCCCCCACACCAGGGCTGGTGCTCAGAGGACCATCTGTTGCTCCTGCAGCAAGAGGTTCTGTCTTTACTACAGAAAGGTGCGATAGAGATTGTTCCGGATCAGGAAAGGGGTCAGGGATGCTACTCCCAGTATTTCCTGATCTCCAAAAAGGACAGGCAATTGAGACCGATCCTAGACCTCAGAAAGTTGAATTTTTAACTCAGACAGGAGAAATTCAAGATGTTGACCCTAGCTCAGGTTCTTCTAGCACTGCAGCAGGAAGACTGGATGGTGTCAATCAATTTACAGGATGCATATTTTCACATTCCATCCTGAAGTTGCATCGGAAGTATCTCGGTTTTATGGTGGGATCTCAATACTACCAGTTTGCTGTCCTTCCGTTCGGTCTTACAACTGCTCCACGGGTCTTCACGAAGGTGATGGCGGTGGTAGCGGCACATCTCAGAAGATCGTGGATTCCTGTTTTCCCCTATCTGGATGACCTGCTGCTCAAGGCAAAGTTGCCAGTGATGGTGCTGCATCACCTGCAGGTAACGACGCAACTGTTGTTTGACTTGGGTTTTTCGATACATGTACCCAAATCTCACCTAGTGCCCTCTCAGCGCAACCTGTTCCTAGGGGCAGTACCGGACACTTTTGTGAGTCGTGCCTTTCCGCCTCCACAGAGAATCCTAGACATCCAGGCTCAGAGTCCAATTTTTCAAGATGGAGCGGCTGTTCCAGTCCTGAAGGTCTTACGCCTGCTCGGTCTGTTTGCTTCCTGCATACTGTAGGTCAACCATGCATGGTGGCACATGAGGGCACTCCAGTGGTGCCTCCGCAGGCAGTGGTTTCAACACAATGGAGATCTCAGGGAGGTGGACAAAATCTCCAGAGACACTGCGGCAGATCTGTTATGCTGGAGTGTTTCAGACAACCTCTCTCAAAGGAAGTCGTTTCAGCCTCCTTCTCCGGTGGCCACAGTGATAACGGATACCTCCACTCTAGGGTGGGGAACTCATCTGGGGGATCTGGAGGTCAAGGGCCTTTGGTCTCTAGAGGAAAGATTTCTTCACATCAATCTTCTAGAATTACGGACGATACGTTTAGCTCTCAAGGCCTTTCTTCCCTCCCTTTGCAGTCAGTCAGTTCAGGTCCTGACGGACAACACTACAGCGATCTGGTACATCAACAAACAAGTAGGAGTAGGGTCATATCGTCTCTCCAGAGAGGCTTTGCGACTCTGGTCCTAGGCTCAGGGCCATCAGATTTGCGTGATTGCGAATCATTGTGCCGGAGAACTGAATGTGCGTGTGGACAGTCTCAGTCGGCAGTTCTCGGCCGATCACGAGTGACGTCTTCATCTGGACGTGGTCCATCACATTTTCCGGATGTGGGGGTTTCCTCAGTTGGGGAAAATATGAATGAGAATGCACTCCTTCCCTTAACACTTGAGTAGTCGATCTAATTAAGAACCGTGTTCTCTGTGTGCGTGCGTATCAGATGCTGTGAACCGTCCCATGTCACAGCTCTATATGAAAGTCTCCCAAAGGCACGTGAATAACGCAACCCATCTGTCGCACTGCTAAATGGGGCCTTTCCCCCAGTAAACCGCTTCCATCATCAGTTATCCAATCCTTTAACCATAGTACACCAAAATGAATAGTTCATAGTTTCATCGTTCTTCCTTGCATATAAATTCACTGCGGAGACAGCGTTTCCAGGTAGATGCTTTAATAAACATTTTCATATGCCGGCTGTTTCCTCAGTTGGACCTGTTTGCCGCTCAGGAGAACTTGCACTGCCCGTCGTTCTGCAGTCCCCAGTATCCAATGCGGGGAGCTTTGGGGGACGCGTTTCAGCTAGATTGGGGCTCACAGCTTCTTTACAAGTTTCCTCACATACCCTTGATTCCTCGAGTCATGAGGAAAATTCACCAAGACCGGGCCCAAGTTATATTGATCGCTCCGGACTGGCCAAGAAGGGTGTGGTACACAGACCTCCTTTGCCTCTCATCGCACCCTCTGCTCCGTCTCTCTCTCAGAGCAGATATCCTCTCGCAGTCGCAGGGGCAGGTTATACACCCCCACCTCCAGAGCCTGCACCTTCATGCCTGGAGGTCCACTCTCTCCCCGCAGCTCCGCTGTGCCATCTCTTGCCTCCAGACCCGACCTCCTCCTTGGGAGGTTCGAGGCTGCTGCCCGCTCCTGCTGCCCGCTCCAACTGGGACCAGACTGCCTGCAACCACTGTAACCTTTCTCAGCCGTTTTTTTCTTCTTAATTTTTCCCTGTTGTGCCACTGTTATTGTGCCCATCTGTGTCTTGCTCTAATTCCACCACTGTTTTTATTTTCTCGTGCCTGCCTGTTCCTTTCGCCTTTTGCCGCTGCTGCCCCTGCGGCCCCTCCCCCCGGAATTCCCCCGCTCCCGCCTCCCAGCCTCTCCTCCCTCCCACCTCCCCTACTTAATGGCGGCCGCTGCACGGTCGCGCCGCCGGCGCGCCAAAGGCAAGCCCGTCCGCGGCCAGCGCCAGGAACCCTGGACCTCCCACTACCCATCGCTACGATACCACCACCCTCCTCGCACTCAACCCTGGAAGACTCAGAGAATGCCAACAGGCCTCGCCGAACACGACCCACGGCCAGTTCTCCTGCCTCCACTGCCGCCAGACCCTCACCGCCACCCCGGCCTCCAACACCGCCGACGCCAGCACCGGCGACACCCTAAAATGCATCCTCCTCAACGTACACAAACACGCCATGGAAATTTGGAACCTACTCGACTCTCTCTCGCACGACATCGCCTTCTTCACAGAGACCTGGACCAACGCTTCCTCCGCCACCGGCATCAGCACCGCCATCCCAGACGGATACAAGATCCAGAGGAAAGACCGCCCCAACCACCCAGGAGGGGGCCTCGCCATCGCCCACAAGAGCACCCTCCACCTCACCACCTCCAGCGAAACCTTCCACTCCGCCGAACACCTGCACTTCCAGATCAAGATCACCCCCAAAGCCACACTCCAAGGAACTCTCATCTACAGACCCCCAAACACCCTTCGCCACCACCATCACCGACTTCATCGCACCCCACGCCATCGCCTCAACAAACTACATACTCATTGGAGACCTGAACTTGCACCTCGACAACCCCAGCGACCCCAACTCCACTATCCTTCATGACAACCTCGCCAGCATCAGACTTAAACAACTAGTCAACACACCGACCCACAGAGCAGGACACACCCTCGACCCCATCTTCGCGGCAGGAAACAGCGTCCAATTCAGCCACACAACGCGGCCGCCATGGACCGACCACCACTGCGTACACTTTGCCATCAACAAACCCAAGGCACCCAAACCAGCCCCACGCCCACCTCGAAGGAACTGGAGCAAGGTTACCAACGAGCAACTTAACTCTACCCTCACCCGAGACAACCACACCTGGGCACCCGACGCAAACGACGCAGCCAGAGAACTCCACACCTGGATCTCCAACTGCGCAGACGAGCTTGCCCCGCTACGCAACCCCGACAGACAACGCCCCAGGAAAGCCGCCTGGTTCACCACCGCTCTCCAAGAAGCCAGACGCACCTGCAGACGCCTGGAGAAGAACTGGAGAAACACCAAGACAACCGAAAACCACACCACCTACAAGGACGCCATGACGGACTACCACAACCAGATCAGAGCCACCAAGAGGAACTTCATCCACAACAAAATCCTGGCCAACTCCACCAACTCCAAGGAACTTTTCAGTGTCATTCAAGAATTCACCAACCCACGCAGCGAAGCCACAGACATTACCCCATCCCAAGACCTCTGCGACAAGCTTGGAACCTATTTCCACCTCAAGATCAAAAACCTCTACGACCATCCACCAGGCGCCACAGACGGCCCCCCGCCCCCCAGAAACACCAGCCAGCCCACCATCTCCAACTGGACACCGATCACGGCCAAAGACACCGCCTCGTCCATGAAAAGCATCCAGTCGGGGGGCCCCCACCGACCCCTGGCCCCCTCACATCTACCACAGAGCTGCGGCCGCCATCGCACCCGAACTACAATGCACCATCAACACCACCTTCAAAGCAAGCACCTTCCCAGACGAATGGAAGCGCGCAGGAGTCAGACCCCTGCTCAAGAAGCCCACAGCTGACCCCACCAACCTCAAGAACTATCGGCCCATCTCGCTCCTCCCCTTCGCAGCCAAAGTTGCAGAGAAAACAGTCAACAGGAAACTGACACGATTCATTGAAGAGAACGCTGTCCTCGACCCGTCCCAATCCGGATTCCGAAGCAACCACAGCACACAGACCGCCCTACTTGCCGCCACAGACGACATCCGCACCCTCCTGGACCAAGGCCACTCCGCAGCCCTCATCCTACCCGACCTATCAGCGGCCTTCGACACTGTCTCCCACCGCACACTAGTCGCCAGACTACACGACGCAGGCATACAAGGAACAGCCCTGGACTGGATCCGATCATTCCTCACCGGAAGAAGCCAAAGGACCAGACTCCCACCCTTCCTCTCCGACCCCACGAAAATCACCTGCGGAGTCCCACAGGGTTCATCACTGAGCCCCACCCTCTTCAACATCTACATGGCCCCCTCGCAGCCATCGTCCGACAACACGGCCTCAACATCGTATCCTATGCCGACGACACCCAGCTCATCCTCTCCCTCACCAAAGACCCCACCACTGCCAAACTCAACTTCCAGAAAGGAATGCAAGACGTCGCAGTCTGGATGACCAACAGCTGCCTGAAGCTCAACGCCGAGAAGACAGAAGTCCTCGTCCTCGGTACCACCCCTTCTGCATGGGACAGCACCTGGTGGCCGACCGCCCTCGGAAGCCCACCTACCCCCTCAGGCCACGCCAATAACCTCGGCATCGTACTCGACTCAGCACTCACCATGAACCGACAGGTCAACGCCGTCACCTCCAGCTGCTTCAACACTTTCCTCATCGTCCGCAAAACCTTCAAGTGGATCCCCCCGAGTCAAGGAAGACAGTCACCCACGCACTCACACCAGCAGACTGGACTATGGAAACGCACTCTACGCCGGCATCAACAAGTCCCTACTCCGCAAACTCCAGACAATACAGAACACCGCCGCCAGACTCATCCTCGGCATCCCCCGACACGAACACATCAGCCAACACCTACGAAGTCTCTACTGGCTCCCCGTGGAGAAAAGTGTCACTTTCAAAATCCTCACTCACGCCTACAAATGCCTACACAACAACGGAATCAAATACCTCAACAACAGAATCAACTTCCACGTACCCAAAAGAAACCTCCGATCTTCCAACCTCGCACTGGCCGAAACCCCGCGCATCCACAGAGCCAGAGCAGGCGGAAGATCCTTCTCTCACATTGCAGCCAAGACCTGGAACAAGCTACTGGCAGACATCAGACGCGCCCCCTCCCTGAACACCTTCAGGAAGACCCTCAAGACCTGGCTCTTCGGCTAAACAGATCTGCGCCCCCCCAGCGCCTTGAGACCCTCAAGGGTGAGTAGCGCTCTTACAATTCCCTGATTGATTGATTGAACGGGGCAACCTGAGCTCTTTCTCCCGCCGGATGTGGTGGATGTTATTTTATCGGCCAGAAGACACTCCACCAAATCTGTCTATTCTGGTAGGTGGGCCAAGTTTGTTAAATGGTGTGGAGAGAGATCGATTGATCCTTTGCAGACCCATTTGTCTGATATTCTGAGTTTCTTGCTTTTCCTGGCTCAACAGGGTTTTGCAGTAGCAACAGTCAAAGGCAACTTGTCTGCCTTTTCGGCCTTTCTTTGCTTACCAGACCAACCCTCTTTGTTTAAATGTCCCATAGTCATGAGATTCATTAAGGGTCTCACAAATAGGTTTCCTCCCACTCCATTTATCATGCTTCAGTGGGATTTGAATTTAGTCCTTACTTTCTTGATGGGGTCTCCCTTTGAACCCTTGCATAGCTGTCCATTGAGATTTCTAGCATTTAAGACAGTTTTTCTGATTGCAGTTGCTTCTGCCAGGAAGGTTAGTGAGCTACAGGCCCTTAGCTCTAAGCCCCCTTTTACCTCAATTCATGTGGATAAGATGGTTCTTAGGACCAGAGCTGCTTTCCTGCCTAAGCTGGTCACTTCCTTCCACCTAGGACAATCTATCACTTAACCCACTTTCTATCCTCCCCCTCACCCTTCCAAGGAGGAAGAGAGACTTCACAGCCTGGACCCTAAGAGAGCGGTCAGCTTCTACTTGGACAGGACTAAGGACTTCAGAATAGTAAGAAACACACAATCAACATCAGAGGAGGTGCAATTAAACACCCTACTTAAGCCCTCACATGTGTAAAATCTCCAGTCGAAGCTTACCGACACCGTCGGGTGTCTCGTCAGTGTAGACGCATGTATGGTGCGGTCACATGACTGGCTCTTTATAAAGCAACTAGAATAGTAGAAAGAGAAGAGAGCCTGAACGTAGGTGTCTCTCATGTATAAAGATGAGTGCCATATTGGTCGCATCCGTGCTAATCATGCTACAAGTTGAAAATAGACCTTATAGTAAAGACAGCCCAACTTACAGTCCCTCGTATAAAAATTGGGTGTAAAAATGATCAATACACACGAAACTACGATTAACGGATAAATCAAGTCCTAATCCATAAATATTGGAAAAATATACGATGTTTGCAAAAATAAGTATAAAAAACTGATCCTTTGAGCATAACTAACTCCGAAATGTAGGCATTTTGTGCTTGAGAAAGAAAAGACAGTGAACCCAGATCCAAAAAGGGAAAAAGAGAAAACATTATACCGTATTAAGTATAGTGATCATATATCAAGCAGTGAAAATGGAGTAAAAACTGGTGAAAAACTTTTGGTTCATTAGAACAATGTAAGAACCAAGTTAGACCCCAGCATGCATTTACCAACACAGATATTTAGCGACAGCATCAAAAATGCTCATTGTAAAGTTTATTGTACATTTTTAGATATAAACACAGTTTTCTCATTTGACGTTAGCACCAATAAAAGGCTAAGCATATAAAGTACACATCCAAGAATACATTGAAAATGAATATGCATTCTAATATTGCTATCAACAAAATGAGGCTCTCCCTATAAGTTAAAATACCATAGAAATAGAGACATTAACATACAGAATGTATACCAAATCCTCCAGACATGATCTAAATTGATCAGTATCTAACCATTTAGTCATTTAAGAATACATATAGTTCCCTATCTGTTTTCAAACAAAAGTCCACGGTCCTGAGTTTGGTTATCCAGCATGTTTCTAGTTTTCTTAAAATTTGTGTCCTATCACCTTCTCGAGGATGATCCTGGGCCACTCCCACACCGTGGAATCTTATTAATGGAAGCTCTGCAGAGCCATGGCAGGTGTTGAAGTGCACCGCTATAGGGTAATTTATGTCATCATTTTTTATAGCACGAATGTGCTCCTGTATCCTTTCCTTTAAGGGCCTTATAGTACTGCCAATGTAAATGCGTTTGCACACACAAAGAACACAATAAACAACAAATTTAGTATTGCAGTTTATAAAGGTCCCTATCGTGTGTGCAATAGAAGTATTCTCTTTTGTAAATGATCCCAGGTTTGTCTGAAATGCAATTATCAAGAATGGAGTCAACCCTGAGTATGTGCCAATGTTTGCGTAAAATATTGTAAAACATGTGACTCAGACTATGATAGTGTGTAATCACAGACACCTTATTTTTGTTTTTTTCAGTTCTCCTTTTGTCCTTAAGTAGTTTATTGCGATCAGTTTTCAATATCCATTGTTTAGTAGCAAAAATGACATTTGATGGATATCCTCTTGCTGGAAATCTTTTTTCTGCCATGTCAATCTCAGATCTAAAAGCCTCACCCTCACTGCAATTACTTCTTATCCGAGTCATCTCTCCAAACGGTATAGGAAATACCTGTGACCTAGGATCTGAGGAAAAAGAATGTAAAATTGAGTTGCATGCCGTGGATTTTCTATAAAGGGATGACAGGATTTTCTGGTTCTTAATGTAAAGTTTAGGATCCAAAAAGCTTATCTCTGTCTGGCTGGACTGATGTGTAAACACAATATTGCATTGGTTGCTATTAAGAAAGGAGCAAAATCACCTAATAGGGCCTCACCCCTGTCCAAATCATTAACACATCATCAATATGATGTCCCCAATAGATAGCATGATTGATCATTTCCTCAGGACATTCTCTCCAAATGTAAACTTTCTCTAGCCATCCCATGAAAAGGTTGGTAAAGGAAGGAGAAAATCTCGATCCCATGGCCACACCCTGGCATTGGTGGAACCACATACCATTGTGTAATAATACATCATTATCCAACACTAGTGTGATCATTTCTATCAACATCAGTGTATGTTCCCACAATGTAGCATCTCGTGATGATAAGAAATATTGACTAGCCTTAATACATTATTCTTTACAATTGGAAGTATACAGTGAGCAAATATCTGACGTCACAAAGCAACATTCATTAGATCAATTGAAATCGACCAATTGGTTAAGCAAAGTTTTCGTATTTCGTACATATGATGGAAGATTACACACTAGTGGTTGTAAGAAAATGTCAATATACTCCGAGATGTGCTCGGTAGGAGAACCAATCCCAGATATGATTGGTCTCCCGGGTGGAAAGATGCTAGGTTTATGTATTTTAGGGAGAGCATAGATATATGGTGCCCTAGGATATGATATAAACATGTATCTAAATTCCAAGTCATTGATCAGGCATTGGTCACGCCAAATCTTAAGTTTCTTTTCTATTGTACTTGTAATGTGTTTCAAAGGGTTGGAGCTTAATTTTTCATATGCTGTAGTAACAGACAATTGTCTATTTCATGGATGTAAGCCTCTGTGTTCATTAAGACTAAGTTACCTCCTTTGTCTGCTTCTTTGATAGTTACATTTGGAAGTGCTGTCAATTTTGTAAGTGTATGTCTCTCCCCCTCCAATAGGTTATCCCTAGTAATCTTAGTATGTTGATAAGTTCTATCTTCCCATGTGTATAATTCCTTGGTTACGAATTGATAAAAAGTATCAATAGCATTATCACTCGGTGAAGTAGGCGAAAAAGTAGATTTAGATCTCAGACCACTGTCTATACTCAGATCAGCAAGAATATCCAAATCTGAAAGAATTTATGTAATAGAAGGTGAAGATGGCTCTTCGGCATCTGGTGACAATACCATCTGTCTATCCTCAATGTCACAAATTGTCTTTTGACATGGTGTATGAGTTCTGCCTTCTACGTTTATATTCTGTTTGGGGTTAAGAGCAAAGAACTTTGTCAATTTTACCTTCCGAATAAATTTAAATAAATCAATGTGCATTTGATTGAAATCTGGTCTAGAAACAGTACAAAAACTAAGCCCCTTGGAAAGGAGTTTTATTTGCACAGAATCTAGTACATGACAAGAGATTTACAATTGAGATAGCATCAGATGATATATTATCATAGACATTGATTACAACAACATCAAGAGTGTCAACCCCCTTGTCTATCGAATTTAGTTCCTCTGGGCTCTTGAATTTGATCTGCTGGTTACACCTTCTTTTCTTGTTACTTGAGGACCTATTTCTGCCCCTTCTTGTTTTCTTGTTACATTGGTGCGTTTGTTGAAATTGGCCTTCGTACCTTTTCGATATCTCTCCACCTCCCTTAAAAGAGTCGAGGAAGCGGTCTGATTAGATACACCAGTTGTATTTAGACTAGTACTGGGACCTACACTTGTGTCGCTTTTGATACTTAGAGACATCTGACTCACTGTTGGACGCTCCACTTGTTTAATCTCCCATACTAGTTTTCTCAGTAGGTGGATTATTCTGAATGTTGTCAAATTTCTGGGCAAATGTGAACACCCTGCCAGTTTTGTAATCAATAGCATCCCTTCTAAGTTTACGGGATTTCTTATCCTCTAAATATATTTGATGCCTATTGAAAACTACCTCCAACACTTTATAGTTTTTTAGTTCTCTCTAACAAATTCAAACTCTTAATTTCTTCCTCAAGACTATCAATCTCATTAAGGATAGAAGCCCTTTTCCTTTCTGCATACTTAATTAAGATAGTCATCATGCTATACGAGGAATTGTGTAATAGTTCTTCCCAATCTAGTAGGAGATCCTCACTTAGATCATCAAATGATGGAAATATGATGATCCTCAGACCTCTAGGTACTTGTTTCATCTCTTTTTTTTTAAAATATTTGTATTTCTTTATTAACATTTGAGAGTGCAATCATTACATAAGGATATATGATCTTTTCTTACATTCAACGTCATATATTAACAATGTCCTGACCTATATAGTCCTCCATATCTTATTACAAAAAAGCATCACATTGAGATAACTCCCTAAACTCCCTCCCCACCCCCCAATCCTCTTTCCGGTCCGTGTCAGGTTATATAATTACATAAAGAGATTTAACGCTGTACATAAACCCTAGGGTTACCAAGTTTAGTCCAGGCACTATTCCCATCTTCTTCCCCCTGGAGGGAACCCCTCCATCCGGTCTGTTCATCTTTTAATTCCGCTATCATAGAAGCCCATGCCAGGAGATCGTCTTCCAACTTATCATCCTTTTGTACAAATTTCATTTGCACTGATTCTGCAGTTGCCCATTCACACACATCTCTGATCCATTCCTCGGGCTGTTCGGGTCGAGGAAGCAACCAATGCCATAACCACGCGTCTCTTGGCCAAGACAAGCCCCAAGAGAACAAACCGTCTACTCAGCTTCCTACGTCTCGGCGCAGGCAACAGTCCCAACAAGACGTGTCTAATCTCCCTAGGGATACTCCATCCTGTAGCCCCTTGTAATCGTTGTGAGTATTTCCGACAAGTAGCAGAGCAGAAGCGGGCAGGTCCAGATCATGTGGAGGAAATCCGCCGCACGTTCATTACATCTTGGACATTCATCTTTGCGGGATGGGTATATTATGTGTAGCGTGCGTGGAGTGAGGTATACCTGATGAACTACATTATATTGGAGTATCTTAAGCCGTGTGTTGGCGCTGACTTTCTGTACCCCTTCGTAGATCTTCCTCTGTTCACCCTCTGTCAGGGGTTCATCTACAAGCGCATCCCATTTTGGCTGGATCCTAAACACTGCGCTCAGTAGATCATCCCTCAATGCTTCATAAAGATGGGAGACCAACTGTCTACCCTATACAACATTACTTTCAATGTATTGGTGATGGGGGGGCTCATCTGGAAACATCGGCCAGATCTCTCGGGCTACACTAGAAATCTTTTCATACTGTAGGAATTGACCCGGTCCTAGACTGAAGGGGACATTTGCTTCCTCCCAGGAGATAAATTTCCCGTCTATATAGAGGTCCCCCAGTGTCTGGCAACCTCCTTCCTTCCAGCAGCGCACCAACATGGAGTCAGCTATTCTGGCATAAGGGTGCAGCGCCCACAGGGGCATGTCCGGAGCATAGGGGGCATGTTGCACCACCCAGCGCACCACATTCTCCCACGTTGCGACTACGCGCCGCACAATGTATGGACTCTCCCGGGTGGCACCATGCCCGAGCATCAAGAGCTCCGCTAACGGGCGGTCTCCACACGTCCCCACCAAGAGACGTTTCTCCCAATTATCTTCGCTGTCCAACCAGTGGACCGCATGTTGCAACTGGGAGGCCATGTAGTAGAATTCCAATCGGAGGACCTCCAGCCTCCCCAGCCCAAGTTCTTTGTAGCGTTGTCAGACGCACCCTTCTGCGTTTCTTTCCCCATAAGAGGTTTGTCATTAGCCTCTCTAGTGTGTGGAAATAATGCAGCAGAATTATATAGAGTGAGTGCTGCATTGCATAGAGACTGCGAGGTAAGACAATAATTTTAGTAATTGCAATGCGCCCCATGAGCGATAATGGCAGATCTTTCCAAAAACGTATGGACCCCGGCAACCCTTCAATCACCCGCCCAATATTGAGATCCAGGTAGGCAGAGGTTGTGCTCGACAGTCGAAGCCACAAGTATCGCGTCCCTTCACCTACCCATGGCAGCTCGACTCGTGGCAGCTCTGGCGCTAGTACTGCGCCCAGCCTACCCACGGGGATCAACTTGGACTTGCCGGGGTTGATATGAAGTCCAGAGATGTCCCCAAAGTTCTGCACCTCTGTTAGGAGTAAGGGCACTGAGCACGCCGGACGCGATAGGTAAACCAGCGTGTCGTCCGCGTATAGGGAAACAACATGATTGGTCGTTCCCAATTTGATGCCCCAGGGTCCCAACTCACCTCGCAGGTGTGCCACCAGAGGCTCCATAGCCACTGCAAATAATAGGGGGGAAAGTGGGCCACGACAGAGAATGAGTGGTTTAGACACCGTTCTTCCCACTCTGATTCTGGCCTTAGGGGCCGTGTAAAGTAGCTGCACCCATTTGAGAAACCGCTCTCCCACCCTGATTCGGCTGAGAACCTGCCACATATAGGGCCAATCAACGGAATTGAAAGCTTGTTCGATATCTAGCATTGATATGGCATAATCGTTCTCCAGTAATCCTGGAGCATGCCAGACATGTGGCTAGTGTCATAGGTTGTGAGCAGTACTCAGTCCAGTTATGAACCATGCTTGGTCTGAATGGATAAGATGGGGCATCCTCGAGAGGAGACGCTCGGCCATAATCCCTCTGAGTATTTTCACATCAATATTTAAGAGCAAGATTGGTCTATAGGAGTTGGGTAGGAGCGGGTCTCTGTCAGTTTTGAGTATCATGGCAGCCAGCGCTTCTCGCATGAAGGGTGGTAGAGATCCATTCTCCAACGCCTCATTGTAAACCTCTAACAGTCTATCTGCTAGCAGTGGGGCGAACTGTCAATAGAACTACGCAGGAAGCCCATCGGAGCCCGTACTTTTGGCCGGTTTGAGTCAGTGTATAGCCAGCATTAGTACCTCTTTTGTGATCGGGCACAGAGTGCCTCAGTTTTCAGCTGGGGGATTTCAATAGTGTTCAGAAAGGCAAGAATTGCCTCCTGACGGGGGGAAGGCCGATGTGCATATACAGTCTGTAGATAGCTAGCTAGCGTCTCCGAGTTACTTGTTTCATCTCTATATACTTTTTTACTATAGTAGCATCCCACCAACGAGAAGCTTCTTGTTTCCGAAGTTTTTCTAGATGTATAAATTTGGCTTTAAGTCCCTCTATGTAATCTTTAGTAGCTATGGTATTTGTAGTACTTTTGTCCTGAAACAATTATTCCAATAATCTGTTTCTGTCGTCATTAAATGTAGACATGATGCAAGTAATCAATAAACAAATGTTTGGGTAAATCCTTTACTGACAGTAGTGCAAACAAAACCACAATAAATCTGTAAAAACAACGTAGGTGGCAATGGTCAAACAGCTCAACGCGCACATCACAAATTCAGGGTAAATATAGAAACAAGGTCATAGGAAAATGTGTGCTAGCAAGGACAAATAACACTATGCCGCTCACCTAGTGTTAACCGATATCTGAAGAAACCTTCAGATATTCGCAAAATAATAAGAAGCCCAGAGCACCACACAATAGGAAAATCTTGGTCCGTCAGCCCGACAGGTCCAAAGCTTTATCCGCAGAGAAACAGAAACTTAGTAACACATTGATCAAAGTCTAAATATGAAGACACCGTGTAGGTCTGTAGTTCCAAATGCTTTAATTTTCCAGGCAAACAATTTTAGTTGGAATCAAAGATGAATACAGCCGACATGTGTTACATGCTTTATACACTGTACAATGTCGGTTGTCTCTGGAAGTAAGAGAAAGTGACATGCAAACAACCATGATGACAGTTTTGAGGGATGAGCAGAAAGGATAGAACAGACCTTGGATATGACTCCCAAGAAACAAATTTCTATTAATGAGTGAAAAGGTAAAAAGATGATAATAAAGTGAATTATTGGGTCTATTCTTAAGTGAAAAGACAATGAAGATGATATAGAAGTGAAAGAGGACCAAGAACCTACGTACTTAGAACCAAACAAGGTACACCCATGTGTTTTTCTGAAAGGGACTTAATCGACGAAGAGACCCAGAACAACCGTTTCAATTATCAGAAATTTAAAAATGGATATATAGGTTAAAATACCTCAAACATTTCACGAATAAATGTGTTCCAATAGCATATAGCGCAATCATTTCATACGTTCCTCGGAGCCCAGAGGATGAAAGTTATTTGGTTAGAGTAATTCCTTATAAGCAATGAAATCCTAAGAAAGTTCCAGATCCAAGTATCTCAAAAACGCTGAAAAGGAAAAGGACAACAACCATGACTATGTACTCCATCTTTTATCAGAAGCTTCAGTCAGGTCTTGCTGCTTGATTTCTCTGTCTATTGGATGGAAATTAGTGATTTGTTGCGGCTTTCCTTGTGTTGATCTTATTTTCGACTATACCTTTCGATGAACCCTGGTGGCGGCCTTCATTCCCTTTATAGTGAAGTTTTTACACCTGCTGTTTTCTTTTGATTTTCTGTTAACCGCCTGAAGGTAGACTCGTCAGTCAGTAACGCTGGTTCATGGGTGGTTGGCAATATTTTTCTGGGGAGAGTGGTGCCTCCACTCCCTCTCTCCTATTATACGATTACCAATGTATGTTTGTGTTTATATCTATCTTTCAATGGATACTTCTATTCTATGGGTGTTCCTCGTTCCTAGCTGGTCAGTCTCCCCTGCTTGCCGCAGGAGGCTCTGGTTTGCTTCCCTGATGGGGAGGATAATACTTTTGGCGTATTCTGAAACATTTGTGTGTATGCGTATATATCTATATTTATATATGCCATAGGGCGTACGTATCTACTTTGGTAGCTATGCCCTTCTTGGTGCCCTAGTTCGACCTTAACTTGGTTGTTGCTTATGCATTTCTTTTCTTTTCTCCTCTTGGCTTCTACGTTACATAACCTCGGAGGGTTACCTTTTTCTCTAGGAGGGTTTTTTCTCCTACTAAGAGTACTCTCTACCAAACGTTGTTGTTCTTCTTCTCGCAATGCTTTTGTATAAATATTGATGGGCTCTCTCTCTCTCTTTCTATCATGGATGTGCTGTGAGATTCCCTTTTCTCTGTGTCTCGGTGTCTCCCAGCTCACATACTAGTTTCCATGATAGGGAGCTGGAGCTCTAATTCAGTGGTGTGGGCTGTTGTCCTTGGTCCTTTAGCCTAGACCAGTTGTGGGTTGAATACCTTCAGCAGGGCTACATAGTAAAACTGTTTCTATGAAGTGTTTTCTTCAACACTTTCTTATCCCTCTGCTATAGGTAAAGTTGTCCACATGTTTCTCTAGGTCTTGCAGACTTCAGCTCCCTACGGGCTTCCCACAGTCCTTCTGGTGGAGCATCTTCTTTGCTTCACCTATAATTCTTAAGACATCCTGGTTACTTTATCACATTATGGACCGGCTAGTCCTATTCAGGGATCTTTTTGTGAGTTCAGTTTGCAGACCCTCCTCCAAGGATGGTGTTGCTTGGGTTTCTAATTTTAAAATAAGGAATCTGTGGCTAGAGGTCTCTATCAGATGAATAAGTTACTTACCTTTGGTAACGCCTTATCTGGTAGAGACAGGATCTATCCGCAGATTCCTTAAGGACCCACTCATCCTACCCGCTCTGCGAACTGCTGGACCTGTTACCTACAAGATCCCTTCCTTTGCATTCTGATGCCTTTCTTTAGGACTTTGTATTTGTTTGACACAAAGATGTCTCTTTTTTGGCACACTGTTTCCATAGGCTGTTTCTATAAGTGTTTCCACGTTGTTGGCGAGAAAAATATTCACAGAAGAAACTGACATCAGTGCGTCAGGGGAGGGCTTATATGGACTCCATCAACGTCACATCCGGAAGACTGTGTCGCTACAGAGTCGCTCGACACCCTCTACCGACGCGCAGAGGTACTGCTGTAAAAAATGTCTGGATCCAGTCTGATGCCTGGGGAGAATTCTAAGAGAAGGAATCTGCGGCTAGATCCTGTCTCTACCAGATAAGGCGTTACCGAAGGTAGGTAACTTATTCTTTTTGTATTGATACAATTTCAGTAGATAGAGAAGGTATTGCCAAACATACATTTCAAGCGAAATTGTTACACAATGCATCAAATGACATATATCTCTCAGAGCTTCAGCCACTAGATATAGAAATGTTACAAAGATTAATGTGCCCAGCAATCATGCCAAAAATTAAGCCAGTGGTTATGGAGCACTTATGACTGTTTTGAATAACTCACATATGCAGAGTGGTGTTCCAAATTGTTTAAAAATGTAATTGTAATTCCTTTGCTAAAGAAACAGAGACAAGATCAATTGATTCCTAAAAACTGCTGACTTATTTCCTTCTTACCGTACGATGCCAAAATCTCACACGATCATGCGACAAATAGTATTCGCAGTCAGCTTCAAACCTCTTATTATCTTGACCCTTTGCAGGGTGGATTCCGTCCTTCTCACAACACAGAGACGATGTTACTGTCATATCGTCTTCAGGGAATCTCCACTGATAATCATAAACAATGAATAGTCCCACCCACATGTGGGATCTCGGAGCACTTCTTTAAATATAGCCTCTTATGTATGCCATTCTTGCCTTCCTTCAGGAAGGGCAAATATTTTCATGTGGCATTAAATATTTTTGCAACCTATAAAATAGGCTATATTGACCAATTCCATTATTTCACGTTTAAAAGGCCAACATAGTATTAAAGAAAAAAAAAATAGAAAAGTTACTAAAAAAAAATAAAGATGACTTTTCCTAAAAAGGAAAAAGGACAATGTAGCCGTGTAGGGTGTAGCTCTGTTAACACCGAAACTGACACTGCGCCTTTAAGGGACCACAGCCCTCCAGTAAATCTCAGCATGCTTAATTTTTAATGTGACCAAGAAATCCCATAAAACAGCTGAAACAGCTGCACTGACTTCTGGTGAAGCAAATAATTGTTTAAATCATGTTGTTTAACCTATAAGGCACCAGACAGTTTGGCACCATCATTTGTTGCTAAGCATTTCTCATAATATGAACCTTCTTGTGCCTTGCGTTTATCCTTATTAACTTTTTGATAACGCCTAGGTATGTAAAAGAAAGAACAGGAGGACACAGTTTCTCTGTCCATGTGCCATTATTATCTCTTCCAGATCACCTTTGTGCTGATACTGAGTCGCTTAGTAAGCATTTTTTAAATGTGTTTTTTCTGTCGGCCTACAGAATGGGATGAGTCAGGAGGCTCCTGCGTAGCTGGGGTACCTGGTGTGGCTTTAAGGCGTCTCTGCTGCCGGGCGGCAGGAACAGTGCCGGTGGCTTCGTTCATGCACACTCATTTATGCAAATGCATGGAATCTACGTATCCAACGCCAAGAAACCATTGGTGATCATGTGCTATATTCAGCTTTCTTAAAATAACCAGTGAAAAAACGTTTAGTAATCTGATCAACTTTCCTTTGGCCAGGATACTAAGTGAACAACCTTGCCAGAGCAAAGATTGTGAAGATGGATTGTATCCTGCATCTCTACGGACCATTATGTGATGGGAGACCTCTGTTTAGTGTGGTCAACGGCATTGCAGCAACAACCACTGTCTTCGACAGAGTATCCCTAAAGGCGTAAAATGGAACAAGGATTTGGAGGAGGACTATTGCTGTTGAGAAACATTACTGCTTTAATATACAGTCCAGAGCTGAGTTGACAGTGGGACAATAAGTGCTAAAAAACCTGTTTGCATAAGGGGGCCCACATTTCCAGCTACCAGTTTTCTCGGTGTTAGTGCTTTTTTATTCCTAATTTACACATTTGATTCTATAGAAGATGCAATGCTGGAGTTTTTCAGTTTTTGAATAATTTATAGATTTCCGCGTGACTCACCTTTTGCCATGCCATTATTTACTCTTGATGATCTCTGAAATTTTGGCTTTTGATCTCATCTCTGAAGAGAGTTGAGCTCTGTGGCTGTCCCTGCCTCATTGGCCAGAGTTCAAGTCACAAATGAGGGAGAGTGTGTAGGAAAGTAGGATCTGCTTTCATGGTTACCCCCACTTTTTGCTGGTGTCAGTATGTTTTTTGACTACTCTGGCTGGGATCCTGCTAATCAGGACCCCAGTTACTGTGCTTTATCCCTAAATTTGAAAGTAGAAAGTACTTTGGTACCTCCACAATTGTCTACTGGTGTACCCATGTAAGTCCCTAGTATATGGTACAAAGGAACCCAGGGGATAGGTACCCCAGGGATCTCCCGTGGGCTGCAGCATGTATTATGCCACCCATGAGAGACCACTCCAACTGTGACTACAGGCCTACCATTGCAGCCTGTGTAAGCTGGTGCTAGCACCCCTTACAACAGATATAAGTTTCATTATATCTGAGGTCACTGCACTTAAAACCTATAAGTCACCCCTACGGCAGGCCTTTCAATCCTGAAGGTAGGTTGCTGTGTTATAAGTGTGAGGGTGCCCCTGCATGAGCAGGACACCCCCTACAAACCCGGGAGTCAATTCTCAAGACTTTGTAAGTGCGGTCAGCATTTTGAATCATATAGTGGCCATGCTTCATTACGCGATGGCTAACTATATAGTGGCTGTACCGAACCTGGGCATGTTTGATATCAAACATGTTGGAATAATACTCCAACACTGTTACCAGTGTTGGAGGTATGATTTCATGCACTGGGGAGCTCCTCCAGGAAGCCCCCAGTACTCCCAGTAACAGCCTTCCAGGGTCTGCCAGCAAGCTAGTGCTGCTGCCGACCCCAGACACTATTCTGCCCTCCTGCTGCTGAGCTCGAGCAGGGGAAGGTAGAACAATAGGTTTCTTGTCACAGGGAGGTGTGACCACCTCCCAGACAGGACTTAGAGTATTGGGCTAGGGTGGGGGTGCTTGCCAGCACCACCAGACTGCTTTGAAGGGCACATTTGGTGCCCTCCTTGCATACTCTAGTTAGAACAAGTTCTGGGAACCCTTGTTTCACGCTCTGGCGTGAAACTGGACAAAGGACATGGATTATCCTTCCCTCTGTCCAGCCCCTCCTCTGGGAGGGACCTCTGAGTCATCCTGACCCCTTTATCTTAGGGTATAAAAGGGCTTACCTGTGGGTGGCTCCTCGGATTCGTTGTGGGACAAGACTCAAGCCTGAAACCACGTAACTCTTTGACCGTCTGGACACTTCACTTTGCCTGGAGTCGAGACTGCATCACGGAAGACTCCTGCTGCTTCTGGTCTCGGTGTTCTGCAAGTCTTTTTCTTCGTCGTCTGTGTCTGTGCTTCATCCAGGATCTTCAACAGACCTGTAGGCATCAAGGACACCCGAAGTAAGCTGCCTTGGAGTGAAGGAGTCACTCCCCTGCATCTGCAGGCACTACAACGAAGCTGAACGGTCTGCTGCTCCTGATGTCCCACTGACTTCGAAAGGCTCAGCAACCCAGGTGGTAGTTCTGCAACTCCTTCGAGGCCTGACCTGTCCTCTCTGAAATTTTGAGGCCAGTATCCCTCGTTGGAACCGCTGGGATCAAACCCCTGTGCACCTCGTCGACTTGCAGTTACCACGGCTTGTTGGCTCTGCATTCCAGAGATTTTCGGGCCACAATAAGCTCCAGCATCTCTTCCTGCCAAGATCAGTGTCCTCACCGCATCCTGTGCACCGTGGGCCTTCTTCTTTGGTGAGCTGCTCGAGGTCCTCTTGCGACTCCTGTGTCTTTGCCCTGTGGGTCCTCTCGAGGGTCTTCTTCTGCTTCAGTGGGCTCCCCTGCTTGCTCAAGGCCTGCTCTGACTCTCCGGCACTTGGTGAGTCCCTTGGACTTTGCTGGTCTCAACATTGCTCCTTCATCGTTTTCCACATCTGTTGCTGCTGCCAAGGCTTGTTGGTGCACCCGCCGGACACCGACCAACTGGTTATCGACTTCTGACGTGGTACAGCTCGTGAGCGGCTCCTGGTCTTCCTCAGCATCGCCTGGTCCTCACTGCAGCGACAAGTTCACCGTCATCACTCCTGCATCTTCAGTCATCGGTGGTCATTGCTCTTTCATGCCTCCTGGTCACCTCCGAGTGTCAAAGACTCTGTCCCCCTGCTTGCAGGTTCTTCTCTTAAAGAATCCACCCTTGGATTCCACTGGACTCTTGCATAGTCTTCATCAGCGGCATCTTTACTGAAGTCCTCCATTGTGGTGTACGGCGGTTTCCGACGTCACTTCGCACCTATGCACCCGACTTCCCCGGTGTAGGTATCCTAGTTCCTAGGGTATCCACGGGTCGAGTGGTTCTCCAAAGTTCTGTCTTCCGCTGGGTTTCTTCAGGGTCCACTGGGAAGGGTCAACTGCGACTTTCCTGTTGACTTCTATTGAGTACCCGGCTGTGTTTCCACTCTGCACACAACCTCCTTGGGGTTCCTGGGTACTTACCATGGGTGGTTCCTTGGGTCCCCAGCTCTTCTGGGTCTCCTGTCCAAGTCTCGACTTCGGTCGCAGTTCAAATTCCACTTTCTTAGAATATTGTTTGGTCTCCCCCTGGAGACCACTGTGTATTGTCCTTACTTACCTGTTTACAATTGAAGTATTGTGTGTATTTGTGTTGATATCTCCAGGTAGGAGATATACCAATGTGTTAGTGAGTGTTGTGTAATAAATAGACATATTTTTATAACTACACTGTGTGGTTCTTTTTTGTTCAACCTACACTACATGATTAGATCTGGTAAAACAAGCTGCTTAAGACTCCTTCTGGACTAAGCCTGAAGGCTGCTCTCCACAGCTACCACTTAGAGAGCGTTCTATGGTTGTCTAAGACCACTAAAATCACCATAAGGGTTGCCTGGATTAGTGCAAGGTGCTTCACTTAAATAAGTTTTCACCATGTACTAAGCCAAGCCTCCTACAGAGTGTAAATGATATATGGTTGTTTTCAACGTTTATAGGGGTACACTGCTATATAAGCATTGACTACAGAAGATTCACAACCTCACAATGCAAAATAGCTCAAGCATATTAATCTAGGAAATATACCAATACCGGGGATCTGTAGTTACTGGTAAGCCTTTTTTTTCTTTCACAGTTTCGAATGGGGTTGGTGACCTGGATTCCTCCAGTGCCTCATATCACAGTTCAGTGGATTCACAGGTATCTTAACTTAGTGGTTGCTCCTTATTGACTCCGAGTTTCAATCATTTGCATAATTGTGAGTTTAAGGATCACACTCGAAATATGGTCTTCTCATGGCAATAGCATCAGGCTGGAAATAAAAAGAGAATCTTATTGAGACTTCTAGCTGCAGATTCCTTACCTTTGAATTTCCCAGGCGTCAGGTAAGGAATCTGCAGCTAGATAGAGTCTCTATCAGATAATGCGTTACCGAAGGTAAGTAACTTGTTCTTCAGGCCTTGTTGCCAGAATTACTGAGGATATTTTCTGATGTCCAAAAAAGAGACTTTTTGTATGTACATGAAAGATGAGAAGTTCAAAGTGGTACCCCTGACAAAGATTTTGATAACATTGCAGGGATGGAGAAGTATATTGTGTTCCTCAACATGCAGGTTACTTTTTCTTATCCTCACTGAATATTTTTGCTATTAGTGATAGTAATCAAACATTACCTAGTCAGAGTACTGTCTGTATTTGAGAAAACAAGAATTGAAAGTATAACCCTGTCTGTGTAACTGGCTCATGAAAGAAGACTTGTGGGAAGCTGTGTTGGCCGCACTGCACAGTACTATAGTTCTACTACACAGTCTGAGGTTTACCATAATTGTTATGAACCTGGATCTGATTCCAAAATACAAAATTCAGTTAATTAGTGTGGTGATTTGCACATTGATGTGGCTGGTGGTCTTTCGTCTGTTGTGAATACACTTGCTGATGACCCCAGTTTCAATCTAGGTAGATAGTACAGGCCTTTCTAAGGTTGCTGTCCTCTTACATTTCACTAATACCAGATGCAAAAGTGAGGATGCAATATCTGCAGAGGCTATAAAAGCTGCAGAATGTATGATGCCTGAAGCAGTTCTGTGACTGGCTCTTGGTGACTGGTGCAGTTTCTGAACATTTTGTTTGGTGGAAACATGGCAGTAATATTTTGAAATGACAAGAATTTATTCTGCCTGATTTGAAGTTTCATGTGCAGAGAAAGGAATTCCTGACAGACTGATGAGTTTCCATGGAAGTTCTCAGTATAAACTCTTTCTGGGCATACAAGGACAGACCACTCCACTAAATCTATTGAGATCAGGGTCCTCATCAAGACTTAGATACTTTAAATATAGGTGAATATTTTCAGCTGCTCTATACCACACCCATTCATTATGTGATCAAGTGTCGTGTGATAAGGTTGGTAAGAGTATGAAAAAGGCAGTAGCATTGCAGTGATGCCCATTATCGAAAGACACCTGACTTTTATCAGCCAGTTAGACAGGAGAGCAGTTTAGCTTGGAGGAACCAGTTGTTCCCTCTCTCGTATGCCAAGAAGATGGTAACTCTTCATCCAGCCCCAAACAGTCTAAAGGTGGCTTGTGAGACACTGATTTCCAAAGTTATAACTTTCCTAATGACATAGTGGATGTTGATGCAAGGCACTTGGATACAAGATGCTTATTTGCTAGTAGGTGGTTAAGATTGTATTGCCATTGTAATGAACTCGCTCTCTTATTCCGCCACAGTTTTGGACTTTGTTTTACATCTAGCAAGGACAATCCATCAAATTTATATTGTTACAGATTAAGTTGCACCAACAGTGGCAGCTGGCAGGGAACGGGGATGGGCAGAGGTTGACGGGGGAGGGGGACAAAATATTTAAAAACAAAAAAGAAAACACTTACCTCCCCGTGCCATCTCTTCTCCCTCGTTGCTGAAGAGTCCGGTAGCACACAGGCTCCCCTGAGCTAATCACAATGCTGCAATGCAGCATTGGGATTGGTCTGAGCGCCGTAGTTTTGTGCTCAGACTGGGACAGGGAGCCTGTGCAGCCTGGGTGGGGAACATGTAAAGTGCGCAGTCCAGTCCTCCTCCCTGAGCCACCAGCCCCGCCCTAACCCAGCCCCAAAGAAACAAAAAGTAAAATGATAATAACCTGGTTATTATCACTATATTTTTCCCTTTTCCACTGCTCTGAGAACCTGTGGTGTGACGCTTCTCCGCCTTAGCAGAGGAGCCGCTCCTGTGCACCCATAAGCTCACTTAGAACAGCTGTCAGCTCTAGAAAATCTTGGGCAGATTTTAGCCTGATGAGAGCAAGATTTGTTTACAGCTAGAGGCTAACTACAGGTATTGCTTAAGGATCAAAAGCTGTGAGGCTGAAGTTGATCTTATGGGTGCAGCCAGCATGTACTACAGCATTTTTCCATTGCCGTTCAGCGTTAGCGAAGTGGTTAGATCTTTAAAGCGGAGCACCTATTGGTGAATCATCAAAACAGCTTCTCAAGATACTTGTAATTGTTCTGTAAAATACTTATATAAGCCACAGCAATTCATATTGTTCTCTTATACTTTCTGAACCAGGTGACACAGCTGAGCATGATGTTGGATGCTTTGTTGGAAAAAGAGATGGAAGAGCCGGCTGTCCTGGAATGCTATTTTATAGAAGCTCTATATTGTTCATTGGGTGCTACACTTTTAGAACCTGGAAGAATTAAATTTGATGAATACATCAAACGCCTTGCCTCAATGAGCTCAGTTTCAGATGAAAACACACTGGCTGAACCAGGACAACTGCCAGGTGAGCTATTCTGCTGTGTTTAATGTGTTCATATGAAACTTTAGACATTGCTAGCAGCTTTAAAGGCACACAATCGCATAACTTACAAAGATGGGACTGTGCTGTAGCAATTGCATGTTCCTTCTGTACTGGATGAAACAGGAACAAATATTCTTTTACAAGTTTTCCCTTATGAATATACCAAGATTGTGATTAATGTTAAAGAAAAGACTGCACACCACAAAATAAACCACCTTATAAGTTTAGTTATCTCAAAATCCAGCTCCAAGGCGCAGGACATGACACCTGGGAAAAACTTCAATAAACACTGGAACTACAACATATCATGCATCATTAAAAATGCCTGGAACCATGATATCTGTTATAGAGACACAACTAACATTTTCCTCAGTAGTTTAGAGTATAAACTTCCTTGAAGGGAGATATCAACAATACAGCCAATGTTCTCAGCCATATCATGTCTACAGCCCTTCACCAGACTATCTGGGCATGGTTTATCGAACTGGGGGTTTGAGCCAGGCCAAGCATTTTGTTGCATGTAAGCTAGATACAAATTTTAATGGAGTTATGTAGGAGGCTGGCTTAGTATATGGTGCACACTTACTTAGGTGATGCACCTTGCACTAAACCAGGCAACCCGTATGGTGAATTTAGTGGTCTTTGATAACCATAGAAAGCTCTCAAAGTGGTAGCTGTGGAGAGCAGCCTTCAGGCTTATCTTGAAGGAGTGTTAAGCAGCTTGTTTTACCAGTTTAATCATGTAGTGCAGGTTAAAATAAAAAGAACCACACAATGTTATATAAAAATACTTCTATTTATTATTCAACACTCACTAACACATTGGTATATCTCCTACCCGGAAATATTAACACAATACACCAAAAATACTTCAATTGCAATAAGGTAAGATTCAGTGGTCTCACGGGGGAGACCAAACCATATATTAAGAAAGTGAAATGCGAACTGCAAAGGAGGACGGGACTTGGACCAGAAGACCCAGAGGAGCCGGGGACTCAAGGAACCACCCAAGATAAGTAACTAGGAACCCTACAGAGGCTGTGTGCTAAGTGGGAACACAGCCGGATGCCCAATGGAAGTTAATGGAGAAGTCGCGGATGCAGTTTTGCAGAAGAAGGACCCTTCCCAGTGGACCCAGAAGAATTCCCTTGGAAGACGGAAGGTTGGAGAGCCACCCCACCTGTGGATGCCCCGGAGACCAGGTTACCTACACCAGGGAAGCCAGGTGCATAGAGGTGAAGAGACGTCGGATACCTCTGTAGACGACAATGGAAGACTTGGAGAAAAGTGCCTCTGGAGGAGAAGATGAAGAAGTCCAGTGGAATCCGAGGGTGGATTCTGGAAGTGAGGATCCTGCAAACATAAGGGACAGAGTCTATGCCACTCAGGAGTGACCAGGAGGCACTGAAGAGCAATGACCGCGATGTCAGACGGTTCAGATGAGTTGACGGTGAACTTGTCGCTGCAGGTCTGAGGACCAGGCGACACTGAGGAAGACCATGAGCCGTGCACGAGCTGTCCAACGTCGGGTGTCGATGACCAGGAGGTCGGTGTCTGGTGGGAGCACTAACAAGGCTTGGTAGCCGCAACTGGCATGGAGAACAAAAAAGGAGCAACGTTGGGATCAGCAAGGTCCAAGGGACTTGCCAACAGCAGGAGGGTCAGAGCTGGCCCCGAGCAAGTGGGGGAGCCCACTAAAGCAGTAGAAGACCCTCAGGAGGACCCACAGGCTGAAGGCAAAGGAGGTGCAAGAGGACCTTGAGCAGCTCACCAGGAAGGGAAGGCCCACGGTGCAGAGGATGCAGTGAGGACACTGTACTTTGCAGGAAGAGATGATGGAGGCTGGAGCATCTTGTAGCCCGAAGATATTTGGAGTGCAGAACCAACAAGCCCTGGCAACGGCAAGCCGACACCATGCACAGGGGTTGGGTTCCAGCGGTCACGACGAGGGATACTGGGCTCAAAAGTGCAGAGCGGGCAGGTCAGGCCTCGAGGGAGTTGCAGAACCACCACCTGTGTTGATGAGCCTTTCGAGGTCCATGGGACGGCAGGAGCAGCAGACCGGTCAGCTTCATTGCGGTGACTGAAGATGCAGGGTAGTGACTCCTTCACTCCATGGGAGATTACTTCAGGTGTCCTTGATGCCCACAGGTCTGGTGAAGATCCTTGAAGAAGCACAGAGGATGAAGACTTGCAGAATAGCGAGACCAGGAGCAGCATGAGTCTTCCTTGATGCAGTCTCGGTTCCAGGCAGGAGTCTTCCTTGATGCAGTCTCGGTTCCAGGCGAAGTCCAAGTGTCCAGACGGTTGAAGAGTGACGTGGTTTCAGGCTTGAGTCTTGTCCCACGACGAATCTAAGGAACAACCCACCAGTAAGCCCTTAAGTACTCTAGAGAAAGGGTTGGAACGACTCAGGGGTCCCTCCCAGAGAAGGGGCTGGACAGAGGGGAGGATACTCCCATGTCTTTTGTCCAGTTTTGCACCACAGCGCGAGCTAAGGGCTCCCTGAACTGGCTCAAACTGGAGTATGTAAAGAGGGCACCAAATGTGCCCTTCAGAGCAGTCTGGTGGTGCTGGCAAGCGCCCCCACCCCAGCCCAAAACACTAAGTCCTGTCTGGGAGGTGGTCACACCTGCCTGTGACAGGAAACCTATTGTTCTACCTTCCCCTGCTCGAGCTTGGCTCAGCAGCAGGAGGGCAGAATTGTGTCTGTGGTCGGCAGCAGCACTAGCTTTCTATCAGACCCTGAAAGGCTGTTACCGGTACTACTGGGGGAGTCCCCCAGTACATGGGATCATACGTCCAACACTGGAATCGGTGTTGGGGTAGGATTTCAACATGTTTGATGCCAATCATGACCGGATTCGGTGCAGCCACTATATAGTTAGACATCTCGTAATGAATGATGTCCACCATATGTATTAAAATGGCTGACTGCACTTACAAAGCCTGTAGAATTGACTCTGGGGTTTGTAGGGGCATCCTGCTCATACAGGGGTACCCTCACACTTATAACCAAGCACCCTGTCCTCAGGACTGAAGAGCCCGCCATAGGGGTGACTTATATGTTTTAAGTTCAGTGACCTCAGATATAAGGAAACTTATATCTGTTGTAAGAAGTGCAAGCACCAACTCACACAGGCTGCAATAGCAGGTCTGTAGTCACAGTTTAAGTGGACTCCCATGGATGGCACAATACATGCTGCAGCTCATGGGGACCAATGGTGTACCTATGCCTTAGTTACCTTAGTACCATATACTAGGGACTTACAAGGGCACACCAGTAGCCATTTGTCCATGTACACAAGTATTTACCGTGGTCAATTTAGGGAGAAAGCACAGTGATTGGGATCCTGATTAGCAGGATCCCAGACAGACTAGTCAAAAACATACTAACACGAAGCAAAAAGTGGGGGTAACCATGAAAGCTGATCCTACTTTCCTACAAATTACTAAATGGGAGAAGTGTGGAGGCTCCATATAGTAGTAAAGTGGTGCCTGCTGTGATTTGAGTCTGTGTAATTCTAATTTTAGATGGAAAGTATTCTGCAAAGAAAGCTTGGCAATGTAGCCCTCTTGTCTTGATCCCTGTTTGCTAGCCTCTGTCTCTATATATTTTAAATAATACACCAGAGGAAGTGGCTACTGATGAAATACGCTCATTTTAATTTATACAGTTCACTTTAATATGGATACCTACTTTTTTGTTTTCAGTGGAGCTCAGGTATCTAGCTTTGATGAACATTTAAGGAATATTAGTTGGTTATGCCATTGATATTACAGGTGATATTGTATTGGACAGGGGACATCTTAGAGGCGTCAGTCAAGGCAGTGGGAGTAGTTTGCTTGAAATGTTTGTGATCATGACTGCGGATTGGGCTACATTACTGCTCTAAGTAATGCTAATTTGAATGGCTATGGGGCTCTCAATTAAGGCATAAGTTTACAGGATACGGGAGGTTTGGATGGATTGAATGGCAGAAGCTTGCAGTCCAATACTAAGTGTTGCAAGTGACTGCCTTTTCAGTGGGGCCTTTTGTCGGTTAGTAATATCCAAGGTTGTGTGATAAAACAAGGACATTTTTTGCTAGCGGAGAGAGGGATCTAAATGGATGTGGAAAACTCTTCACATTGAAACTCAGAAATGGATAGCTTCTTCTATTTTGGCGATCAAAAGAGTACTGTGACCAAGATGGGTAAGTCTACACCTGCTTTACATTTGATTGTTCGTTTTTCAAATGATTGGTACTGGTGCAAGGTAAACTTTGAGCAATGGAAACAGTTTGAATGAAAAATGATCACCTTCCATCTTTGCCATTAATGTGAGTATGACTGATGGCTTGATAGCCTGGCTTTGGTACTTACAATTAATTACTGCATCATTTTCTGGAAACTGGGTTTGTGTGACACCAAGCATCAAATGTTTCTGTATTCAATTAAATAATTTAACAAACCATATGATGATATGCATATAGAAGTAATCTTAGCAGCGTTCTCCATGGGTAAGGAGCAGCTCACTCAGTGAGCGAACACAGTTTTAGGTAAAGCAATGATTTGTTTTTGAAATATGAGATATAGAAGCTTGTGCTCTCCTGCTCCCCATTCTAAAACAGGCCAAGACACTGCCTTTTGATGTCGTCCTTCAGTGAGCACCCTGTTTCCAATGAATAAATGGGAAGAGGGGAAACAAATGACCTCTGCATCACCGACTTCTGCGCCCAATCAGCTGGCACTTCATCAGGGTCATGAGACAGTGTACTTTTTTACTAGGCACCGGTTGTGGTTTATTGCTTCCTTCTCCCATTCCTGTGACACTAACCTACTGGATAAGATCAACTTTCTAAGAACAGCAAGCAAGAATAATATAAAGGGCCTGATTTAGAGTTTGATGGTAATGTTTATCCATTTGCGGTTCTGATTTTTGGGTCTGACAATAAAACTGTAAGTTTTCCCCAAAGTTCTGGCTATTGCGGCTTTACTCCGGACGTCAGAATTAAATATATTTCCATACTTGGATGACTTGCTGATGAATACAGGATCCCTTACACTTGTCTTGGAGCATTTTCTGCTCAACGAAACCATCCTACACGACTAAGACATTACCATCAATGCCCACAAGTTCCACCTCATTCCCATGCAAAGGTTTACCTTCATAGGTATGATGTTGTACACAACTCATATGAAGGTTTTTTCCCTCTGCAGAGGTTTGCACATACTGAGGACACAATTCTGATGCTTCCTGCTTAGACCCAGAGCCTGTTTCTGCAAGTCCTTTGACAGTTAGGCCTGATAACCTAATGTATTTTGTTAGTGCTGCACACCAAACAACAGATAAGGGTGTTTCAGTGAAGCCTGAGCAAATAATTGACTGTAGCAGCTGGGAGACTCTCTCCT
The DNA here is from genome assembly GCA_963921515.1 of Calotriton arnoldi. Taxonomy (NCBI): domain Eukaryota; kingdom Metazoa; phylum Chordata; class Amphibia; order Caudata; family Salamandridae; genus Calotriton; species Calotriton arnoldi. Next base: position 2,026,084 of record CAWUFW010001335.1, on the reverse strand, counting down.
AGGGTACAGATTTGCAATTCCCTGCTTCAGGATGTGCACTGCTGGATACGCCAACTAAATCTGATGGAGGGCCATCCTTCAATCCTTCACAGTGGCAAGCTACCGTAGTTATGAATAGTTCGAATATAACACTATGGTTATACTCGACCTCAGGAACTTTATCAGCGCTTTAATTCGGATCATGGAGGAAAGGTTGGTCCCTACTGGTAAATTATAATGCAAGGAGTCTCCTCTCCCATAGGTGTTGTAGGGTGTCAGATCAACTGTCGAGTTTGGTAAGTTCTGTTTAGTTACCAGATAGCATCTTCTACTAATGAGATTATATGAGATACAGTCCATGACTCGTACCACCTTGGCCGGACGGTGCCCCATCTTCATGGCATAATGCTTCTCCCAGAGACCAGTGTAGGAGAATGCTGGTATGTGGGACCGCTTGGTTCCCCACGTGCTATTTAGGCTGTGCTTGTTCTCCTCTGGATGTGTCTCCTTAGTGCAACCTCAGAAGCATGGTAGATCCTGTAGTGCGTTAGGACAAGTGGTGAGCATTGCCAATACTGTGCCCCCTTGCTCACCACGCTTACACCTGAGGCATCTGGCTACGGTCCACTGTGTGCTTTCATTTGGGGACGAATTCACTTGTGCATTGGAGTGGAAGGCCTTCTCCACAGCCTCTTTGATCACCCCTTTGGCCTGCACATCCCTTTTTGCACAGCCCGGAGAAGTCATTAATTTGGTTGTTGGCTGCCGTAACAAACTCTGTCTTTTGCTGCGGTCGGTCTCCCTCCTGTGTTACATAAAAGTCCAGCGTCGTTCCCCAGTGTGATGTCTGATTTCTGCCTCCCCAGAAGCCTTGCTCGTCAGGCCAGAGAAGATACTGCCTCTCAGCTGAGGATCATCCCTTCAGCATTCTTGGAAGGCCACCATTATGTGCACGATTTGGCCTTGCTCCTGCCACCTATGAGACCTCACCGAGTTTGAGGGTATCTGTGGCTGTCTCAACTGCACTATCAACTCCCCATGGCATCTGATGACTGTTCGTAGTATGGGGGCCGGGCCTGGAGCAAGAGAGAAATGCTCTCACTTCGGGGCCATCGTGGCCATGGCCCAGTAACTATCTCCCTGGGCTTGACACTCAGATTGATGAACTGCCTGATAGTGCCAATAACATCCTCCCAAGATCATGGGAAAACTGCTTTTCTGTAAGAGAGTTGTATATTTGCGGAATGTGTTAAAATTTAGCCTGGGCGTAGTTTGCGTAGTAGCACTTCACGTAGCTACGTGAAGTACATTTTTAACTACACGTAGCTATGCACATTGCGTAGCTGTGTGCTTGACTGCACTGTACAATAATTGCCAAAAGCACCTTGTACAGTGCAAGATAAGATAAAATAAATATCTGTCTTTATATGCTAAAAACGCATATAGTTACTACACAAAAGTGAAAACGATAAATTAACAAGCAGTGAGAGAGGTGATGATTTTAGGATCCTCCCTAACCTAGGGGAAAACCAAGCAGATGCCTTGAAAACAAAAAACACATCTTTGGAACCATTCAGTGGTGGTCCCATCCTCTTAGGACCACCCCAAGCACAGTTATTGGCAAAAATACAATCCCAACCAAAGGCCCTGCAAAGCATTATGGGACGAGATTAGCAGTGGACAGTGAATATTATAGTATCCAATATCAAAATAATTCTACAAAGAGCTGCAGTTCCACTAGTCGTTACTAGATGTCCCTCACGAGTCAAATGCAAAAGCCTCATGAAAGGTTTTCAATACTTTTGCATTTGACTCGTGAGGGACATCTTGTAACGACTAGTGGAACTGCAGCTTGATGTATTAATAATTTCAATGCTTTTGCATTTGACTTGTGAGGGACACCTAGTAACGACTAGTTGAACTGCAGCTCTTTGTAGAATTATTTTGATATTGGAAACTATAATATTCACTGCCCACTGCTAATCTCGTCCCATAATGCTTTGCAGGGCCTTTGGTTGGGATTGTATTTTTGCCCATAACAGTGCTTGGGGTGGTCCTAGGAGGAAGGGACCACCATTGAATCGTTCACATGATATGATTTTTGTGTTCAAGGCATCTGCTTGGTCCTCCCCTAGGTTAGGGGGACTCCAAAATCATCACCTCTCTCATTGCTTGATATTTTATTGTCAAAATTCATTTTTGTGAATTGGTTATATGCTTTTTAGCATAGAAAATTGCTTTATCAAAGCATTTGAAGGTGTTTATTTTACTGCTGCTACGCTACGTCAATTAGCACAGTTATTCATTCTGCTACGTGCAATTTGCGTAGTGCGTAGTAGCACAAACTTTGCATGTTCCGTGAGCGTAGCGAAGTATTATGCCCAGGGTTAGTTAAAATGCTGTCACAAGAGCAGGATCTTTACTTGGAGTCTGGAGATTATTCCCTTTGTTGAGGATGAAGAATGTTCCAAGATTGAAATTGTAAGCACAAAAATGGATGAAAATGTCCTAGGAAGAAAATGGTTTTTAATATTAGACATTGTTGATTGTGTAACACTGTCCATCCCTAGGGAAAATGAGGGTCATTACCCTGAGCAGGAACCTTTGTAATGTAGATTTCCAGATTGCTGGAAATTTGTTCTGGCAGAAAATGTGAAACTTGTCAGTCGTTGCTTCTAGTTAACTACAACAGAGATCCAATGATCTTTTATGGTTGCATATGGACTCTTTTGTTGGTAATCTCCATCAACATATGTTTCTCACGTAGAAAAACATGGAGGTATACATCTCCATCTGCCTTCAGGGAACGTCTTGCCCTTCTCATCTTCCATTCTCACATGTATAGTCGGGTACATGGCATTGGTACATTGACTTGGTTGATCATGCAGTAATACTTGTCTCATACACTTCTGGCAAAAGAATTAAAGAGCACACATGCAGCATTTGAACGGAATATTGAATGAAATGGTTAAGATTGCTTGGATGGAGACCTGAATTCCTCTACATACATGGAATCCTTGAAAGATTGGGGGCCCCAAGAACTAGTTATGGTGAAGACCAGGAATGGGAGCGAATATTCAGAACAGCTGCGTTTTTGTGTCTTGTAGAAATATTATCTGATAGAGACATCTAGCCGCAGATTCCTTAACTTTTGAATTCTCCCCAGGCGTCAGACTGGATCTGGAAATTTTTCAGCAGTACCGCTGCGCTCCAGGGGACGGTGTCGTATGACTCTGTGATGAAGTCGACTCCAGTTGTGACATCAGTGGAGTCATATAAGTCCCCTCCGGTGCGTGGACGTCAGTTTTTGGCGGTTGGAAACAGTGTGCGTTTTGTCATTTCTTCAGGCTTTAAGCCTTGTTGGTCTCGTGCACAACAAATGTCGGCTACAGACCCCCATTCCATTTGTATATGGTGTTTGGGAGAACTCCAGCACAACTCCAAAGATTGCGGCTCCTGCCAGAAGCTGAAGCCGAAGTCGTTCAAGGAACGCCAGATGAAACTCTTGGCGGCGCTGCTGACGTGGTCTTTGGACACTTCAGGTCTTTCTCGGTCTTCTACTTCTCATTCGGATGTCTGTTCATGGGGCCGTTCCAAGAGTTGGAGCCATTCATGGGGATGTCGCTCTCCATCAACGTCCCAAGGTAAGCGTAGGTGATTGAAGTCGTCGAACCCCCCCAGCTTTTCTGCGTGGAGGCTCTGTCTCTCACGGCTCCTCCTGCTTGCCGGTTGAGGAGTCCAGACACGACTCCGCCCGCCCCTCTCCGTCTTTCAGGGAGCCGGGGTATCGATGGCCCAAATGAGAGAATACTATAATTCTCTGCATCTCATATTTAGGCCTCCACCTTCCCCTGGAAGGTCGTCGGGCCCCATGGAGGTGAGAGGAGCCACGTCGGTGGGTTTGGCCTCGGTGTCAGTTGTGCCTTCTGAGTCATTGGGTTGACGCCAGTCGGCATCGGCCGACTCCACTTCGGCGCCGGTGCATAGCCCTTTGGGGTTTCCACCTTCGGCATCCATCCATAATCAGCCGATTCAGACATTAATATCGGCGGCACAGATCAAAGCCATTTCTTCTCCTCCTCTTCTTTCTTTCTCTGCGTCGATCGGCGTCGGGTGTGTAGTCGATAGAGCCAACTGGGGGGAATGTTGTTTTTCCACTTCTCTCTCATGGTGGGGCTTCTGAAAGTCATCTTGTAGTAGGTGATACAGAGTAGTCTGGGCTATTACAGCCTATTTCTGAGACTATTCCACCTCTCATGGAGGAGAATTGGCTATCTGCTCCTGGTGAGGCTAATGGGCTGGAGTCTTCCCCAGCCTCTGGACTACTTTCCCCTCCTAGTCTTGGTACTGAGGCGAGTTCCTCTTTTGCAGATATGTTAAGGAGAGTGGCTATGGTTTTAGAATTATCTCTTCCTACGGTGAAGAAGTCCACTGATCCCCTGATTGATGTCCTTTATCAAGGTCAGATAGGGGTGGATCCTGTTCTCCCATATAGTGAGGCCCTATAAGACATATTGTTGGGCACTTGGGCTAAGCCTGATATGGGGGTCTCAGTGGATTGTGCTGTATCTTGCAGCCACCTGCCTGCTCCTGGTGATCCAGCTTATCTCCTCAGGCATCCTACCTCTCGTAGTCTGGTAGTTCAGGCTGCTTCAGCTTCACAGAATATGGATTCTCTACCTAATAATACATCAGATAGATATTCTACGAGACAAGATTTGTGTGGCAAACATATTTTTTCCTGAACTAGTTCTGCTTTAAAGCCCACTAACATGTCTTGTCTTCTTGGGCGTTTTTGTCACACTTTGTGGGCTTCCTTGCAGACCATGTTGCTTTCGTTTCATGATGACCTCCAATCTAATCTTGAACAGTTGATTCGGGATGGTCAGCAGGCAGCTAAACTGATCATTAGATGTGGCATGGATACTACTGATTCAGTAGGTCGGGCCATGGCATCCCTTGTGGCACTACGGCGTCATGCCTGGTTACGGACCGCGAGATTTTCAGAGGCTGGCCAAGCTGCTTTGGTCGATATGCTCTTTGATGGCGCCCATCTTTTTGGTGCCCAGGCCGACTCAGCTTTACGGCGTTTCTGTGATAGACGAGGTGACACAGAGTCCTAATGACTCTTTTTCTGATTATATGCTTCTTTAATTTTGTCCCTATACTAGGGTTGTATGGGAGAATATTAAACCTTTGTTTCTTATACGGCTGGCCATGTTATGGCAGTGCCATAGTTGGATAGGTTCTGTTTGTCGGTGTCACCTGATGTGTGGTTCTCTGCGTTTAGCAGATATTCTTTTAATACGGTCTCTGACAGGTTATGCAGGGATACATATGACATAAGTTTTTTCCCTTCTCTTTTTTCCTCTGATGGTGAGCTTCAGGCTCAAGAGGTCATTTGCTTGTGATGTTTCTTCTGGTTAGGAAGTTTACCTGTTTCACATGCTCCTTTGGAGGCAGTTTGGTTTTCTGGTATGCATTACTTTTCACTTTCAGTGTCTCTTATAGGGACACCTTGTTATGCCCTTTGTGACAGCTTTTATATGAAGAGTATGCTTATTCTTTTCGACTACTCTGAATTTCAACTTCAGTGGAGTTGTGAGATCTTCCTGGTGGTCCATGTTTTCTGACCTGACTGAGGTTCCCACTGGGATATTCTTTTTTGATATGTCCTTTGGTTGTTTGCAGTCCTTTTCACAATTTTTTGTCAGGGTGCACTTTTCATGGGATTCAGGTGGTACATCTGCTACCCTATGATGGGGGTTGTTGGTACCTTGATATGTACATCTCTGGCTTGGAGTTGTTATATATGGCAGGTTCAAGGTCTTTATTTTCTATTCTTCTGAATATTTGTATTACTAATGGTTACCTCCATTTTTTGGGGGATTATAGGGTTCCCTACTTATGTTATTAGTACATGTGGTTCTGTGAACACTGCTTGTAAGGTTCTGATGCAGTGTCATGATATTTTAACCTTTAGGGGTTAACCATTAAGCCCCTGTACTGCATTTTCTGGGGGATTTCTTTATTTTCTTAAGAGAATGTTCACTTTTTTGGTCTTTCTCTTCCTTGAGAACATTCTGTGTTTTTCCTTCCTAAATACTTTCATGTACTAAGATTATGGGTGTAGTAGTTACACTTATCCTGATATACTGTCTGGAGGTTGGATGTCGGATCCTGTGGACATATTCTTCCTCTAATCAGCAGTTGCCCTTCTTTATGGCTTACAGCCCTTTTAGGGTTCAATTTGTTTACCTGATAGTCTGTTACTTCTTGTGCTCTTATATATATATATATATATATATATATATATATATATATATATATATATATATATAGTGCTCCATCGTACCTAATCCACAGTAACGGGTACTGCAGTATAGTATGACAAAGAAGCAAGCAGCACTACGGGGCTTCTCTTTTTATATATTTATTTTATCACCAGTACATACAAGGGGCCATTTTTTAGCTGATAGTCCATTACTTCTTGTGCTCTTATGTATATATATATATATATATATATATATATATATATATATATTCCACAACGGTGGTCTCGCAGCGACCACGAAATGAGGCGCACACCAGGAATATTCTTTTCTTCTTATATTTTTATTGCCAAAAAAAAAATATTAAGTGAGTGCCCGGAACCTTAATGACTCCGTACTGTGAAATGAACGAAGGACTGGTAATGCAGGGTATGTAAGAACGTAGGTAATCATTTCGTCCATATTGAAATGAAATAAAGACAACATTGTCATAATACGAATGGCCAGAAAGGATCCTTGTTCCTGTGAACACAAGCCAACATGTGTACGTGAACCGTAATCACTTAGCGTACATATTGCAAAATACCAGCTGTATTGCCAGTAGTGACAGGTGTATCAAAAATAAATGAATGATATACATACAAAATGCAGACTGACACCTGAACACATACTGTCACAACCCAAAACAAAGTTGGGAAATACATGATCAATGAGATGTGCTGTTAGTACAGTCTATAGGCAGTCTACATACAGCTTGTAAGGAAGAATCCAGTAATGACATAGTGTCTGATTGGAACTGCAAAAAAATTACTGCAAAGTTCAATGTGGTGTCCTACTCAAAACATGTGTAGAGGTGGGAGGCCGTGATGGCAAGTGCCTGATCAAGTCCAGCCCCCCCACAGTACATAGTGAGTGCCCTGTAGATACAGGCGACCTCAGGTTGCGATGGAATACATCTCACGTACCACATACTTGAGAAGCAAATAATGTCACAAACCAGGAAAAGGGTAAGTGCAACTACAGCCCATGCATCATTGCATCTGTGAAGAATGAAATATTTGGTGTAAATCTTGTCTGAGAAGAAATTTCCATGGGTGCCTTCGAAGAAAATGGTAGGGAGACCGTGCTGGTGCATATCATGACATCAAAACAGTTAAAAATAATAATCGCAAAATTACATCTTGAATTCGTATCGCCTGTCTGATCTGGAGAGATAAAGAGAACTCAGTTGACAACGGGGGAAAGAGGGAGAGAGGGTACATGAGATTACTCTTCTTTCAAATGAATCCCCAATTATTCATCCTGATTTAACCCCCCAGGGTTCTTAGTTTGAAAATCAATGATATATTTGGACTTCTTCTTTCTCAATTTGAGAACCCTGTCTCCTCCTCTGGTGTTATTCACAACTTGTTCAATGGCAAAGTAGGACAGGAGGGAAGTGTTGGAGAAATGATTGTCTTGGAAATTGCAGGCAACCGGATAATGGGGGTCTTTGTTGGTGATGACCCTCATGTGTTACAATATTCTTTTCTTAGCCATCAAAGTGGTACTCCCTATGTACCACAATTTGCAGGGACATTCAATTGCATATATCACAAATGTTGTGCTGCATGTGAGGAACTGGGTGATGCGTTTGGTAGTTTTGCCAACGGTAAATTCTTTCCGCATGTAGCTGTTTTTGCAAGCCTTACACTGGCCACATGGGAAAAAACCTTGTAAGTTATGTTCCTTGTTGGTGACCTGTAAGGTGATATCACTGTGAACTAACATGTCCCTCATGTTGGGTCCTCGTCTGTATGTTATGTTGGGTATGTTCTTGATGGAACTGCCTATGATGTTGTCGCTAGTGAGTATGTTCCAGCTCTTGACAGGAATACTTTTGATATCATTGGAATTCTGATTATGCGTCAAGATGATTCTGGTGTTGTCCTCACTGTCCTCGTCTCTGGTATTATCAGTGTCCAAGAGGGCTTCACTTCTGTTAATTTTGTTGGCTCTGTCTATGGCCCTGTTTAAGACCCATTGAGGATACCCCCTTTCCCTGAATCTTTCAATCATGGTGGCTTCTTCCAAGAGAAACGCCTCCTTACCAGTCCTTCGTTCATTTGACATTACAGAGTCATTAGGGCTCCGGGCACTTGGTTAATTTGCATGTGATCAAGGCTGCTGTGCTGTCAAACGCGTCATGGAAAATAAATGGATTGAAGCATACCGTGCCTGGCCCTGAGAGTGTGTTTTGTACGGTGACGTAAAACTTTATTTATTGTGTGCCGGTGTGCTCCGCCGGAGTGCGCACCACTTCCCTACTGGTCTGCCGGTTCCAGAATGAGCGCTTTTTCTTTGGGATATGCCATCTGGATACCTCTTTTTGGAGATTTCCAGGGGTTGGGTTTTTTCTTCATCTTGACCTGCTGGGCCAAGTATGGCTGTAAGTGTTTGCTGGTGGCAAAAGTTCATTTTTCTGTTGTTTTCTTTTAGGTTTATGGTAGTAACAGCCTATTAGGATTCATGTAGGCAGCCAGCATTATCTTAATGCTAAGTCACCCAGGTTGCTTTATTGAGGGTGTGATCTCTCTTTCAATTTTCTGTTGTATGTTATCATGGGCTGGTTTTCCAGTTCCATTTTATCTATGTGTGTATATAGTGTATACACAGGTGTATTGCATATGTGTTTCTACATACTTAGATATAGCTCTGCTATATACAGTAAGGCAAATATTCATTATATTTCTGCAACATTTTTTATGAGATGCAGTTTGCTTCTCTCTTCACCGTACATTTGTGTATAGCTGTATGTGCTAGTTTATATGTATATTTATATATACATATTTGTGTATCTATGTATTAGTTATGGATATGGATCTATATATGTGCGTGGAGCATGGGCTATATAGATTTGGGCCTATTTGATCAATATTTATAGCAGATTAATATCTGTATAATTGCATCTTTCCGTCTGTACGGGTTCTATGCGTTGTATGGCCCTTGTAGGGGTCACTTTGTCTAATAATGTTCTTTTTTCCAGGGATGGACTTTGATGTGCATCAGTCCTTGTACTTGGGTTGGTCTTCCCGACCTTGCAATGAATGCGTTTATTCTTAGTTTTAATAGGGATGTGTCTGAAAGCCCTTTTTCTGGATTTCTCAGGACAGGTTTCCTTCAAAAACTTCTTTAATGGTGTAGCGAACTGTAGTTTAATTGGCATTCGCTGTTGCCGTTGGCCCTCCTGGTCCATAGGCTTATTTTACCCTTTTGGGGTTAAATGCTATTGTCCTGCTGTTGTCTGTTGTCTTCTGACACAGTATTATCCTGCTTCCTTTGAGGCATTGGTTTTTCCGTGCCTGCAGAGTTTGTTTTTATTTACATTGACTGTAGTCTTTGCCACAGTTTTTGTAAGGAGCTCATGCTCCTTTCCATCTGAATCCAACATGCGTCTGGTCTCATGCTAATTTTAACCGGCTGGTTCTCTCTGAGAACTTTTGTGGGATTGGTTCGCAGCCCCTACTCTGGGTGGGATATAGCTATGGCATTTCATTCAAAAGTTAAGGAATCTGTGGCTAGAATTCTCTATCAGATGAACAAGTTATTTACCTTCGGTAACACAACATCTGGTAGAGACATAGTCTAGCCTCAGATTCCTTAACGCTCTTTCCATCCCCCCCCGCTCTGCGAACAATTTACAGGGTGAGAGGTTTTCCTTTTACAATGCTTATTTATAAACCAGCGGTCAGTGTTTCACGTTGCCTTGTGCTTCGTCATTCCATTTGGTCTTTCTTTATGGACCATGTCTAGGTATTAATATACCATTAATTTCCACTTTCTAATTATTGTTTCGAAGATAATTGATCTTTTTTGGCACAGTGTTTCTACAGCCAGTTGCTATAGTGGTTCCGCGTTTTGCCGCGAAGGTTCCACAGAAGATACTGACGTCCAAGCACTGGAGGGGACTTATATGACTCCACTGATGTCACAACCAGAGTCGACGTCATCACGGAGTCGGATGATGCTGTCCCCTGGCGCACAGAGGTACTGCTGAGAAATTTCCAGGTCCAGTCTGCTGCCTGGTGAGAATTTAAATGTTAAGGAATCTGCGGCTAGACTATGTCTCTACCAGATAATGCGTTACCGAAGGTAAGTAACTTGTTCACCACATGTATAGGTCTGGTTCTCTGCAATGATATGGCTTGTACTTACAAGTGTTACGGGTGTTAGAACTAAAAATTAGCCAACAAATGATCTTTTATATACAATTTTAACTTTTTCAACAGTTTTGGGTAGGGTAAAAGTCCCAAAATAGATTATAACTCATATTAATGGATTTTTCTTAGTGTGACTTCTCTCGTGCCACCTAGAAGAGAATGGCTGTTCTTTATTACTTAATATGTTTATCGTATATTCCAACCAAAAGCTTTCAATGAGGTCTTGATGCCAGTGACCAGAGCTCGGTAGAGTATCCTTGAGCCATGCTATAGGTACTGTTAGATGATCAGTAAACTCTGAAAGATGAATATATATCACGCATACATCTAAGAAACCTTGAGTCTCAGAAGAAATGTCAGATGTGGTCTATTCATCTGTTCAATATTTTGCTAATTTTATCTGAAAAACACTTCCCAGAAGTGAAGTAATGAAGAACAAGATGGCAGCACCTGTATCAAACTGGCATGGACTTTCCAGCAATTCTGGCATTGGGCCTTATCCTTTTTGCTCCATCTGCCAAAGATTTGAGACCATGTGCTAGCCTGATGTTGTAGATCATGTAGATCATCTTGAGGCAGATGAAAGCGATCATTATTTAATTGTCTTTGGTTGGAGGAACATGCATAAATCATTCATATTTGGTTGAGATGAAATTTTCTTCAAAAGAGATTTCAATCAATACCTTAGTTGGAGACATTGAAAAAAAATGCTTTCTTGGGTGATACTGTGGATTCGTAAAAGTTACCAACCTGCAGAGTTTTCCAAGCCTCCTGTACTCAGGGCCCGTATGGCTAGTTTAGCTAGCAGTATGAAATTACATCACTGGATATCAAACCAGTAAATTCCTTTCCGATGGACAATACACCCATTACAAATATGGCTCCAAGCCAATTCTTAAGGCCTCATTTATAGTTTGGTGGAAATAATGCAACACTTCTTGAGTGGGAAGAATCCAATTGGGATGCCTATAAACCTTTTCACATCATAGTCTCACCAATTTTGTTTCACATAGTGAAGCCATGGGCTGGTCAACAGGCTTTCCAATTCAAGAATATCCTTTAGGATCTTTCTACTATGTTCTGCATGACGATTTGTCTAAACCGATGCCCATAACATTAAAGGAAAAATGCAAAATTTACAATTGATGGATGGAATACTGTACAATGTCAAACATTCACCGTCAGTACAGAGATCTGGGTCGAAATCCATAGTTTTTTTTGCTCACCATGCCATTCCAGTTTGGACCCAGCCAAATGGAAATCAGGGCTGAACTGGCCGTAGCAGGCATCAGGCGTTTTCCCGGGAGGCTGGAAGGGTAGGGGCCGGTTTTGCAGATGTGGGGGCCGGTTTTGCAGATGTGAGGGCCATTTTTGCAGCGGTGCTGCAATATCGGCGCCCAGTAACAAAAGCAGCAGTACTTCACACTTGTAACTCTCCCCCGCACACCTCTATCCCAGGCGGGGGGCTGGTCTGGTCCGTCAAAATTGCCAGGGCTACTTTGGGTTCCCAGTGCAAATCAGTCTTGACCCTGCTCCCCATGGGAAACGCCCAGCCCAACTGCCAGACGAGGTCCTCGCTGGATCGGAAACAAGCATCCCTAGACTGGTTTCAGCATATCACCCCTCATGAGCCAGACTAGCTTGACTCCAATGGCATGGTGAGAATGGGACCCATGTCTGTGCATACCCATCCCACTCGGAGTGACAAATGCAAAAAGAACAATTGATGGACGGAATGCTGAATAATGTCAAACATTCACCCTTGGTACAGAGATCTGGGCCTAAATCCATAATTTGTTTGCTCACCATGCCATTTCAGTTTGGACCCAGCCATATGAAAATCAGTCTTGACCCGGCTCCCCATCATTTGTTCTTTTTGCATTTGTCGCTCTAAGTGGGAAGGGTATGCCCAGACGTCGGTCCCATGCTGACCATGCCACTGGAGTCAAGCCAATTTGGCTGATGAGGGGTGATACCCCAAAACCGGTCCCAGGATGCTTGTTTCCGGTCCAAGGAGAACCTGGCTTGGCAGTTCGTGCTGGACTGTTCCCATGAAGAGCAGGGTCAAGACTGACTTGCATACGGCTGGGTCCAAACTAGGGTGGCATAGTGAGCAAAAAAAACGATGGATTAAACCTAGATCCTTGTGCCTGGGGGTGAATGTTTGCATTGTTCAGCATTCTGTCCATCATCTGTCCTTTTTGCTTTCATAACATTAAAGGAGGCAGAAATAATATTATCCTCCATAAATTCCAAACACACCTCTTGGTCGAAAGATATGAAGGAGTGGACACTGAGAAGATCTATTGAGTTTTTTTCTTTATTGCCCAAGGAAAGGGTGACTCCTCGCAGGAGCCAGGGTGCCACATTGCGCTTAGTAGTACACATGAAAGTTGTCAAGTGTCTCCTTAAGAGGCTCACAGTAAGGATGAAAAAATGCAAAGAGTAAAAACTTCCTTTGCAATCTTGTGGTTCTTGATTGAAGATTAAGATTAATAGAAGAGTAATACAAGATTAGTAGCCAGGCACCAAACTTCACTTGCATTAGGGAGTGAAAAGAGCCAAGCCAAGACATCCAGAAGTAGATCCAGTAGAATTTCCAACTGGAACAAAAAATAGTAGCTAGTGGCTGAAGTATTAAATGAAAAATATGGCAACCAATGCATTGCGGTGCACCCTTCAGTTTTTTTAGATGCCTGCTCATATATGACTCATATGGAAACTCACATGACAGGAAAAGACTATACTTCATCTTGGATTGGGAACCTCAGATATGTCAGTTTGCAAACCACCATCTTGAAAAGGTCAGTTGTAAAGGCTTGTTCACACTACTTTCCTGACACTCGTGGCATTGGAGAGGCACACAAAAAAACAAACAACTTTGACATCGATTGCCCAGCACTTAACTCCACAATGCTGCTGTCGCCCTTCTCGTCTGACACTCTGTGCCGCTTGCAGGTCACCAGTCCGAGTGACCGGGAGCGCAGGAACACCAATGTGGTCTAGGCAGCAAGGATGCTATACCACACAATGAGTGCGGCATTCAGCAATGCACACTGCCTGACTGTGTGAGGAGTGCACCGTATTTTCCTGAATGACTGCAATTTCTGGTAAGCTCTCGGCACAGATGTAACAAAGTGTATGGTCATGTCACATTGGGGTAAGTTCAAGGTCTTACAAAAATCTGTCCTCTTCTCCCCCCCCCCTTGCAGAGAGTGCAGCCAGTCTTATCTAAGAAATCCTGGATTTAGTTTTAATTCTTGCATGCTGTCGCACTCCCCTATTGCACTTTTTTCGCAGGTAGTAAAATGTTTTTCAAGGTAATTGCATGGACTTTCTGTCCATCAATATGATGTCTTGTTATACAGTGCAGTCCGCTGCCATGCAGGTGAATTCAGGGGTGGCTGTTGAATGCTGTTTGCAATTTGTCTACTCTGCGGTTACTTTTTACGTGTGACTTCATGAAGAAAGGCTATATATATAGGAATCTAACTAAAACACATGGTATTCTTTAGGTCAGCTACCAACTATATATGACTTCCATTTTGATGGAGAGAAAAACAAATGGCTGCCTTGGAATAAACTGGTGCCCAAATACGTTCACAGTGCTGAAGTGAAATTTATTGACATCTTGGGTGAGTTATAGTTTTTTTGAATCAGGCTACTGGAAATGCATGTAAATGCCACCAGTGCAGCCGCAGGCGGGTTTTTATGCTTAAGAAATCTTAGCTAATTTTATAATTGTCTGTTTTTTCCATCCCTATGTCTACACAAAATGTGCAGTACCTACTGTGGAGACAACCCGCACAACTTGGTTGCTGGAGCAGATGGTCAAAATCAAACGACCCGTTGTTCTTGTTGGAGAATCTGGAACCTCAAAAACTGCGACAACACAGAATCTTCTGAAAAACCTAGACAGAGACACCACGGTATGTATTTATTTTCACACTAGCATTGATTAAAATGTATTTTTCAATTTCCCAACAACCTGACTAGATTATATTGAGCTATATTACAAGTGGCGTGGAAAAATGTATTTTCCCATATCTAGGGGTGGGGAAATAACAGGAATTACAGGTTTTGGGGAATAACTTGCAAATTGGCATTTCTGCACTCATTTCTACATGTTTCCCCTGTTTTATCCCACTGCCTGTTACCGGGCCCATCGGATTTTACAGACCGCTTGCAATCCAGCCGAAAAGCTATTGTGTTTAAAGTAACGGACAACTTAAATTGGTAATCTGCTATCAATATTGAAAGGAGGAAAAGCTATCCCGATTTACTTTAAATTGAACCTGTATTCCAAAGGTATACATAGATGTTAGTGATTTATTTTTAGGTGGCAGTATTATTACTTTTCTTACATTCCTATCCTGTCTCCTACTTGGTTGTTGGTAAGAGACTACTGCAATTACGACTCGCAAAATGGAATGTACAACAGTGTCTGAGACACTGTTTGCGATTCTCAAATGGGTCGCAAGGGACCTGCCTCATTAATATTCATGAGGCAGGTCGCAATTTGCGACTCATTGGGAATGCCCTGCAAACACAGGGATGGTGGCCTACTGGGGACAGCAGACCCCCATGTCTGTGTTTGATTTTTCAAAAAAGCAACTTTTTTTTCCTTAAAGGAAAACAAGATGCTGATCCAGCGCTTACAATAAAAACAATTTCTCCTATCATGCTTTTTGGTCATCTAGGTGCAATTATTTCTCTAACACACACACATTATCCATAAGACGGTGGGGCCCATAACACCGCATATACATTCACTTACTCACTTATTCCCTGGATTTCCTCCGTCATGAAACCTAGGAGAAAAACGATTCGCTGGAAGGAGTCGGGATACCTCTTTTATAATGACACAATAATTCTCATTTTCTTGTAAGGTATTCCGCTCATTGGTCGATGGACCAATTAGTAGGAATCAGTTGATGGTGATTAAGACCAGCTCAATCACAATGAACTCTTTACCATTTCATTATTAATCATTATACTAAAGAAAAATCACTGAGTCATTTGTTTAAAGAATAATAAAGTTTATATAAAGGTTTGAATGCAGGAAATTTGATATTAATCTCATTATTCAGATCATTACATTTATCATCAATTTAAGAATAGTTGAAATTGCATGACACTTTTATTAGACGGAAAATGAGGTTATCATACTAATAACTATATAGATCAACCTATCTATCTCTCTGGGAAATCCTAATAATTCTAAATCTATCAAATAAGAGTTCTCCTAAGCAGCATTTTATACTCAACTGGAAAAGGAAAATAACAGCAGCAGCATCAGCTCGTCAGCATCAGCAACCGCAAACTCTCCCATCTACAGCATCTAACTTCTTCAGCATCTCCCGCAGCATCCCGCAGCATTCTCACCCCTCCCACTAGGTCTTCTTTTACCCTAATTCTACCTTACAAAATAAAATGTTTCTTCTTACATGGCGCGATTCATTCTCATTGGTCAAAAACTCAGGTCCCTATACATTTTAATCAAACTTCCTGGTCTTAACCAGTTCCGTGTGGAATGTCCATGCAAGCATCGTTTCCCACAGTTCATGCACTTGCTCATCCGTTTCGATCAGTCCAAATTGTATCTTTTTCTGCAACAATTTGTATAACACAGTTCCTTCTATTGATTCAACCAGGCTTCTCACGCTTCTTGCTGATCATCTTGGCACACATCTGCTTAGAAGGGTCACAGCAGCCTTGACCATACTTTCATCTTAGCCTCTCGGCATCAGCACGTGATCATCCCTTTTCCACAGCCTCTCTCCTCTATCACATGGTCGCATCCGCTCATGCGCACTCTAGTATCTCGCGGCCATTTTATATTGCTGCTCGGCAGGCCTAAGCGCACTATTTTTAAAGAAAACAAAATGTTATTAAAATAAAGAAATATAAACCCTTTCGTTTCCCTCCCGTCTTTCTACGTACCCCAATTAGGTATTACCTAGCAGAAGCAACATATAAAGCTGTCCCTTACTTACCATCGCTTTATTTTGCAACCACACGTTTTATTCAAAAGCACAAATCATGCATTTTATTATTATTTTAGTACGCAAAATATTATGTTATGTTAGAAACGTAAACAATTATTAGTTCATTACTTTGCACACTGAATTGCGTGTTACCATTAACCCTTTACATACATTGTTGGTTATTTACTTGAACGAACATGTTTATTAATATTGTACGAAAATATTAGGAGGTTAAAAATTTTTATTTACCCTGCTCCATCAACTCCCCCTTTTGGTGATTTTTAATATCACCACAAAAACCTAAGTTATACAATTTTCTCAGACAGCATATATCTTTTATCCATTTGCTTTTGTTAGTTTATACTTCTGTATCTCTTTCAACTTGTTTTTTCGTTTTCTTGTACATGTTCTCTTTTATTTCTTCTAACTCTATTTCACCTATTGCTCTCTCTCTTTCCCTGTTTATCATGTTTTCTTTTTCTATCTTATTCTGCTTTCTTCTTCTCTTTATACATGTTACTGCAAGCTTCAGTACTAATATTATTATTATTATCATGGTTGCTATTATTATAACTTTCCCTATTATTAAACCACTCATTCTTGTTAACCAATTTGTTACAGAAGAAAAACCTTTACCAAGTTTTCCCCACACACTTTCAACCTCCAGTGGAACAAGTTCTTTGTACAAATTTGTAATATTTGTTATATACTTCTGTATATTTTCGCTTTTATCTGGAATGTAAGTGCAACAATGTTGGACTTTCAGCATTCCACAGACTCCGCCCTCTTTTGCCAAAAGAATGTCAAGGGCAAGACGATTTTGCATTACCATAGCTCTCATGGCAACCATCTCTGCATTTACCATTAAGAACCCTTCAGCAGTATCTGTAGATAAACGATCTACCACTGTGGATAATTTCCGAATTCTGAATGCATTCAAAGATATTCCTACTGCTGGTATCAATGCACCAAAAATATCACCTACTATTTCTGAAAAACTTTCCCTTTTTCTACGTGTAAAGGTATTTATCATTTTGTGTGTTCCTTTTTCTTTTCTATCTACATGAAAAATCTTTGGAAAGACCAGGCCTAAATAACATGACCCATACCAATGGTCCGGCAACCTATAATAAGCCCTATTCCCACAAACGTAATAAATCCCTGGAAATATTGGATCTTTTCCCCCTTTGAATCCCCATCCACCTAAAATTTTGTAATTGTTAAGAGAGGAAAAAGGAAGTGAAGCAAAAAGGCCAAGAAAAGGAGACAATTGGCCCAACCAAGTAAGAAAATTAAGATACAGAATCATAAAATTGGATGGGAAAAGTGCTGAACAAGTGAATGAAATAACAAGTCAAAAGAGCAAGGAAAACAAGGTGGGAAACACTTGCAGAAAACAAAAAGAATAAAGAAAGTAAATCAAAAGTACAGATCGCCTGAATGGTTGTATCGTGCTTGGACTAGTCACAAAGAAGAATTGAACACTCACGAAAACCCAGAACAAAGAAACCTGATGGGAGAAAGTGAAGTGCAACAAACCTGAAATCAACCAAACTGAAGGAGTCTAGATAGTTTACCGGATTTGACAAAACACTGAACTGACGAAATTACTGGATGTGACAAAGAAAAGAATTCTGAAAAAGAATTAAAAGAAAGTACCAAGGAAAGACAAAATATTGGAAATACAGAGTGGCAAGCAAGTCATTTCTGAGGTGTAGTGACACAATTTTCTAGAAAACAAGTAAATAAGGTTAAAAGACACAATGGAGAATATTAGAGATAGAAAATGTAGATGTGAGTTTTTAAGTAGATGGTGCAAAATGTGCTGTTTTTGTACAGGTTTATTAATAACAGTATGGGTGGTTTTAGCAATAACTATTCCAATTAGTTTAGCTGTAGTGGAAAAGTCTAATAACACTGAGAAAGAAAAAGGAGCTAACACTCAAGAGCCAGTTATTTTAAGGAGTAGTGCAGAATTACATAAGGACAAATCAATAACAGATTTTTCAAAAAATGTTTTTACTAAATTACTGTATGAGTACGTAGAAACAATGGATGTAAGAGATTGCTATGTTTGTATGCAGTTGTCTGCATCTGTAGCAGAGGGTGTGACTTATCATCACCTTCCTTTGACATATGGAATAACATGTAGTGTTTCAGCAAGCTTATTTTATAAAACAGGTAGATTAGAATATTATTACACTGATATAGATAAGATTTTTGCAAAGGTTTCTGTAGTTCCCGAGCTTAACAAAATAAAAGAGGGAAAGACGTTTGGTGAATATTTCTTAGAAGATAAGATTTTAACATCAGATAATATATTTAGGTACAACCTTCCTTACCTGTGAGTTAAAGAAGGAAGAAAAGGTATTTCTAGAAATGGTTGAAGAGAGAAGGGTAAAATTTGAAAGAAAAGTGATAGAAGAGACAAAAACACCTCTTTGGGCGTTTGAGGAAGATCATCATGATAAGAAAAAGACAAATGCAGCTATGACTCTGGATTGGCCCCAACTGGGAAGGTTGTGCATTAGAAGAAATAAGACAAGATATGACAATTATTTTGTGGGTTCCAGCAACTGATTCTGTTTCAATCTTTTCGTTATTTCCTCTTATTTTGAAGCTTATGATTTCGCTTTCAGCTACTTGTGGTTCTTTTCTTATCTTCCTTCGTTCACCTATTTCTGTCCCTCCTCGGGGTTCTTCCGATTTTGTGTCAGTTTCTCTATCTGCTTCTAAATTTCCCTGTTCTTGTGTTTGACTATCTGTCCCTACTGCTCCTCGGGGTTTTTCCGATTTTTCTAATTTTTGGTTTGAAACTCTCCCTTCTTCATCTATTAATATTATCTTTGAAGGAATTTTACCACAACTTGTACTTGGTTGTTCACTGTCACTGTCTTCTGGCTCAGTTTCTTCTCTTATGCTTTAAAAATTCCACTTTCTTTTTGAAATTTCTTCTCCTTCTGAATGTTCTGTATCAGATTCCGAACTGGTATCAGATATTTCCAGATGTCGACTTACAGGTCGATCTTCAAATTCTGGAACTTCAGCTATTTCCTCTTCTTCTTCTATTGTTTCACTTGTAGTTGGGTCTTCCAGATGTCGACTTACATGTCGATCTTCAGGTTCTGGCACCCTGTTTGTCTCCTCTTCGCTTTCTGATGCTGAACTGTTATCTGATATTTCTAGATGCCGACTCACATGTCGATCTTTTGGTTCTGGAACTCTGATGGTGTGGCTGGCATGTACCCAGTGTTTCACTCCTGCACACTTTACTGCGGTGGTCGTCACTAGGATCACTTGTCGTGGTTCGTCCCAGCGAGGAACCAAACAGTTTCTTCTCCGGTGGACTTTTATTCGAACCCAATCTCCTGGATTCAAGTCGTGAGCTGGTTTTCTTTCAAGAGTGTCGCATCCGGTCCAACCTGATGAAACACAGAACGCACCACATCAGCCAATCCTTTGCAATAATCCAGTACTAGATCATCAGTTATAGTCAGTAGCTTGTTGACAGGTACTTGTGCTTGTCTCATTGCTCGCCCCATGATTATCTCATGTGGACTGAGTCCAGTCTTCCTTTCCGGAATACTTCTGATTGTCATCAGAACCAATGGCAAAGCATCTGGCCATTTCAGTCCTGTAGCTTGACACATTTTTCCTAACCTGTTCTTGATCGTTCCATTTACTTGCTCTACTATTCCAGAAGCCTCTGGTCTGTATGCACAATGCAGTTTCTGTTTAATACTAAGTGCTTCACAAATCAGTTTAACTAATTCGTTCTGGAAATGTGTTCCTCTATCTGTTTCATTCGTGACTGGAAAACCATACCTTGGAATGAATTCTCGCAGCAAAAGTTTTGCTACTGTTATGCTGTCATTCCTTCTTGTTGGATATGCCTCCACCCAACGAGAAAACAAACAGACTACCACTAGAACATACCTCAATCTACTGCAAGGTGGCATTTCAATGAAATCCATCTGCATTCTGGTGAAAGGACCCCCTTCTCGTCCTATTCTTCCTAGACTCACTACTGTCTTCCTTCCTGGATTTAACTGTTGACAAATAAGACATCTCTGACAAAGACTCTCAGCTATGGCTCTGAATTTTGGATTGTACCATGTTTGTCTAAAAAGTCTGATCATTGAATCTCTCCCAATATGGGCTTGTCCATGGTACATCCGTGCCATGTCAGAAATCATGCTATCAGGCATAACTGGTCTCTCATCCCTGTAAACCCATACATCAGTTTCTTCGTGTTTCCTACATCCTGCTTTTAACCAAGTATCTTTCTCTTCATCTTCTGCAGCTTCTTGTAACTGTCTTACCTCATCCCATGTTTCAATTGAGTTAGTAAAAAGCAAAGGACAAGAAATATGCTCTCTTTCGCGACATTTATTCAAAGAAACCACATTCTTTGCACAGTACTGTGCTATTTCGTCAGCATATTTGTTGCCAACAGTAATGTAGTCTTCCCCATTTTTATGTGCATTGCACTTCACCACAGCGATCTGTTTAGGCAGCTGTATCGCCTCAAGTAACTTTTTCACAAAATCTCCATTTCTGATGGGTGTCCCTGCAGACGTCAAGAAACCTCTTTGTGACCAAATCTGACCAAAATCATGCACGACTCCAAAGCCGTACTGGCTGTCAGTCATAATCGTAACCCGTACATTTCTTCCCAACTTACATGCTTGAATCAGAGCTACTAATTCTGCAACTTGGGCAGACCGTACACCTTTCAGACAAGATGCTTCCAACACAGTTGCTACTGTGCAAACTGCATATGCTGCACTTAAAACTCCATCACTCTTTCTTAAACATGAGCCATCCACGAACAGAATATAATCTGAATCTTTCAAAGGCTCATCTCGTATATCAGCTCTTGGTTTTGTACAGTATTCGAGCACATTCAGACAATCGTGATCTACCTCATCCATTTCAATCACATTTTCTTCATCTGGCAATGATGTTGAAGGATTCATACATCTGTCGATGGTCACATTATCTGCACTCAAAATTACCTTTTCATACCTAGTCAGCCGACTATGTGTCATGTATTGGGTTTTCGTTCTTGTCAAAAGAATTTCCACAGAATGGGGAACATACACTCTCAATGGATACCCCATCACTATGCCTTCACTCTGTTCCAGACTCACACAAGTAGCAGCAACTGCTTTCAAACATCCAGGCACCGCTTTCGGTACGGGGTCTAAAACAGCTGAAAAATATGCAATTGGTCTTTTCATAGTTCCATGTCTCTGCACCAAAACTGAAAATGCACATCCATCTCTTTCACTGCAATACAGCTCAAAATCTTTCTCATAATCAGGCATTCCTAATGCTGGAGCCTCACACAATTTCTTTTTCAGCTCTCTGAATGCTTTCATTTCTTCATCATTCATTTCAAAAGGATCTTTAACATCCTTCTTTGTCAATTTCTGCAATGGTTTAGCAATTAGTGAAAAACCGCTTATCCATTGTCGACAATATCCAACCATTCCCAAAAACATTCTTACCTCTCTTTGTGTCATTGGAGCTCTCATTTCTTGAATCATTTTTATTCTCTCTGTCGTTACCTTTCGTACTCCTTTCTCAATTTTATGCCCTAAATACTGGACTTCTTGTTGACAAAACTGTAATTTTGAAGGAGACACTTTATGTCCTCTTTTTGCTAAATGATTCAGCAAAGCAATTGTATCATTGACACATGCTTCTTTTGTTTTTGATGCCACCAGTAGGTCATCAATATACTGAACCATTACTGACTTTTCAGGCATTCTTAAATCTTCCAAAGATTTCTTTAGGATCTGATTAAAGATTGAGGGACTTTCTGTGTACCCTTGAGGAATTCGGCACCATGCCAAAATACGCTCTCCAAACCTAAACGCAAATATTGGCTGGCTATCTGGATGCAATGGAATTGAGAAAAATGCATGACATAAATCAATTACAGTGTACCACTCTGCTTCGCGTGGAATCTGGTATGGAATCACAGCAGGGTTCGGTACTATTGGGCAACAAGGCACAACAATTTTGTTTACCTTTCTTAAATCCTGTACGATTCTATATGTTCCATTTGGCTTTTTCAGTCCCATTATTGGCGAATTACATGGACTGCTCATGATTTCTTTTAGAATTCCTTGTTCAATCATTTTATTTATTACTGGCGTTATTCCTTCAATTATTTCTGGAGTCAATTTATACTGGGGCGTATTTGGGTAACTCGTTCCTTCCTTTACTGTAATTTTAACGAGATCTACTCCTTTCATTAATCCTACATCTTCTCCTGTCAAGTCCCACACTTCTTCTTTCACTGTCCTTTTCAACTCATTTGGAATTTTCTCTGCATCAAATACAGGAAACAAGCCATTTACTTCGGGTTCTAAATTTACCATTGTCATTTTATACAGCACATCCTCATCTGGAGTCTGAAATGCAATTCCTTCTGGAGTACAATAAATTGTGCAATTCATTTTGCACAACAAATCGCGTCCTAAAAGGTTCACGGGACTACAATCACACACCACAAATCGGTGCATTTCACTAAATGGACCAATTCTTACCTTTACTAATCTAGTAAGAGGCGTTTCAATTTGCTGATTGGAAACTCCAACCACTTGTATATGTTCACCTGAGAGAGGAAGATTTGGAATTTCCACTGACCTAACAGTAGAACGGGTAGCTCCAGTGTCAACAAGGAATGTTACATTTGCACCATTCACTTCTCCATCCACAAATGGACCTGACTGATCTACCTCTAGAGTTGCGCCAAGCACGCACTCTTCCCTCTCTTTTAGACACCGTCATGAACTTTCATACGACTCATCTTCATTCTGTCGTAACCAATATTGTGAAATTTCAGCTGCACGTGACAACTGTTTTACCTGTTCTCCTCCGTAGAATCCTGTTTCTGCACTGTATTTCTGTTGATTAGCACTCTTGGGAAGTGATGGTTGTGGCACCTGACCTTGTTGAGTAACTACCTCACTCTGCACCTGTGAATTTAATGATTGATTTTCCACATTAGGTTTTGGAGGAAATTTACACTCGTTTCTCCAATGCCCTAGCTTTCCGCAGTTGTGGCATGGCCACTTTTTCTTCGCCTCATGTATGCTCATTTGTCCTTTTCCTTTACCTATATTAGGTCGGGATTTAAACTGTCCTGTTTCACTGCTAGTATTATTCAATTGAGCTTCTTGCTTCTCTGCAACTTTCACCTGTGCCCACATGGCTTTCTCTTTCAATTTACGCTGTTTACTCTCAATTTCATCGCTGCAATACTTAGCATATCTCAAAACCTCATCCACTGTGCTATTCTGCCATCCTATCAAATGCTGCTTAATCCTTTCACTTATCTCTGGTGTTAATCCATACACAAACCTATATACAAAGTGACTCATGTCTTTCTCACTTAGCGTCTCCTAACCACTATACTGTTTGAAAACCAACAACAAGCTCTCATAGTATGCGTGCACTGATTCTTTGCTTTCCTGTGTTGTTCTGTCTATTTTCACCCAATCTGTTTCTTTTGGTGGAATTTTATTCTTCAAAAAGGTAACTACCTGATCATACTTCCTCATCACTTCTGGACCTGGCGCTCCTGTTTTGGCATCCCTCGGATATTCTACAGTTGGCCAATCAATTGTAATCTTACATTCTGTCCATAAATCAGCAGGCACTACTATGTCAAACAATCCATCTAGATCTATCCACAACACTTTTGACACCTTAACAAATCTCTCCACTTGTCTGTACCATTCTACTGGTTTCTCTCTCAATTTTGGGAAGTCATTTGTAAATGACAGTATATCCTGTCTGGTCCACGGAACATGCACATAACTACCACCTGGTGTTTCTCTCATCGGGTATTCCCTAGTAACTGGTTCCCTATCTGTCACTGCAAAAGCCAAAGATGCTTTATCTGTTGTTTTCTCATTCCTCTTTGTCCATCTATTTCTCCATCTATCCACATCACCCCACTTTCTCAATAAAACAATCAGCTCTTTTATCTGGGTCAATCTTCCTGATGTGTTCAAATTTTCTATGTCTTTTTCACAAAAATCTACTCTGTACGGTTTCTGCAACGTCCTCACTTTCACAAATTCCACTCCTAGTTCACCTGCAATCTCTTCCAATTTGTCATGTAAATTTCTAGCTCTCCAAGTAAGACTCTTGCACAAAAACATAATCTCGTCATCCTGATAATTTTTTAGTTTTTCCGTTCCAATTGTTCCCAAAATCAACTCTTCCATGTCTATTTTTAACCTAATTACATCTAATGGTTTTTCTTCAGGTTCTTTTGCTTTTAGCGCTTTCATCCATTCATTTAACTCTTCTGGAGTCGGTCCTACAGGCGTACTATTTAACTCAATCCAATCACTGGTTCTTTCTGGTGTTCCTGATGCGGACTCTGTCACCATAGGCATTCTCCTAATCTCACTCTCATTTATCGTCAAATTTGTAGGTGGACTTGGTCTACACGTACTAGCCGAATTGTGTGCACCTTCATTATTCAGTTCCATCCCTTCTCTTTTCTTTGCAAATGTGAATTCATGGGAATCACCAAAGAATGTTCATTTATTTTCTGATTCTCAAAAATTGGCATTACTGGACCTATCGTTACTGGTACAGTTACAGCTTCCATATTCTTTGTCAATTCTCTTATTTTCTCAGTCAATTCTTTTGTCGTTTTTGCTAGTTCAGTTGCATTGTCACTTTCTGTCTCTTCATTTTGTGAAATTTTAAATGTTTCTTGTGACCTATTTATTTCATTTCTTCGTTCGGGCTTTTTATTCCTCCCAGTTTCCATTTGCGGTGCATTAGGTGTCACCACCACAGAAGTCTGTTGGTATGGAGATGGGTTTCTGTTTAAAATATCTTCCAGCAATTCGTCATCTGTTTCACTACCACCATACACATACTTTTCTACCACTGCATGTTTCTTTTTCTCGGTACACTTTCTCTTTGCTTCTTCCTCAACCGCAAAAGCTGGAAACAAACCTCCTGCCATGTTAGCGTATCTCTAACGCTTTACTCTGTCCTCATGATTTATTCCCCACAATCTTCCAGGTATAAACTCATGATTCTTCAATCCTCTGGATCTCTCTCGCTCATACATCTCATCTTCCCATTCCGCTAAAGCTTCAAACTGTGTCGGTCTAGGTCTAGGTTCTAACATTGCCATCTTTTCTCGCAAGTTCCGTAATACAGCTACATTAAATGAACCATTCTCAGGAAAAGCCAATGCTCCATCGTTCTTGGTGTATTTTGTCCAATTTTCTAACCATATGATATCCATATTTCAGCATCATATGTGAGGCTGGTGATTTTGGCGAGGAATTATTTGTCCCTCTCTAGTCACTACCTTTTTGTCCTTCTTAAAGAAGTTCTTAACTTTCGACATCCAAGACGTTTTCTCTTTTCCATACTCATAGTACGACATGATTCCCAACCTTTTTCTCCTACAACAATCGGCAAATCAACACTGTTCCCTATGCGTTACTTCAACCAATGCTAGCGTGACTCACACCAACACTCCAATCACAACGATTTCTGTCTACGGCGCACTGTCCAATCCCAGCGCGGCTTTTGTCTACGTCACTTTGCTCCTGTTCTCATGTGACTATCGCACTGTCCAATCCCAGCGCGGCTTTTGTCTACGTCACTTCTGCTCTTGTTCTCATGTGACTATCGCACTGTCCAATCCCAGCGCGGCTTTTGTCTACGTCACTTCTGCTCTTGACCCCTCCTTTACAAAATTTATCGGCAATTTCTTTTTCAACAATTCTTGTTAGTTACAACATTTTATCCACATTTCCATTGTCTGATTCGCTAAACCGAAAAGATAGCTTTGACCATTCACACAAGAATTCTGTATTTTCCAGTAGGCAGCGCTTACCTCTACCCTACCACAGAACTTTCAGTTTCATCGATAAAGTAGCACTTCCCTCTACCTTACCCTTCTTTCAAGCAAGCGGTAAACCCGTTTCTCTGGGGATAAAACACATGTGGAGACTATACTGCTCCTGAGAATTAAGGCCAAAGTTTCACAAGAAAACCGATCACTATTTCACTTACACACCTTTTATACGGAAAATGTCCCTAAATAACACAACCTGTGTTATTACCAAATTGAACTCAGACAGTGTAAAAATTCCATGCGACTTCTCTTGCCACACGTGTTCCACTTCCTACTTCCCGGAAGCGTGAAAACTTACATATAACATAACGCGACTCAACAAAAAGTGTTAGACATAAACTTATCAATAATCTATAATCAAAAATCAATAATCACCAAACTAATCTATAATAACCATAACTCTGCTACCAAGAAATCTGATCCAGCGCTTACAATAAAAACAATTTCTCCTATCATGCTTTTTGGTCATCCAGGTGCAATTATTTCTCTAACACACACACATTATCCATATGACGGTGGGGCCCATAACACCGCATATACATTCACTTACTCATTTATTCCCTGGATTTCCTCCGTCATGAAACCTAGGAGAAAAACGATTCGCTGGAAGGAGTCGGGATACCTCTTTTATAATGACACAATAATTCTCATTTTCTTGTAAGGTATTCCGCTCATTGGTCGATGGACCAATTAGTAGGAATCAGTTGATGGTGATTAAGACCAGCTCAATCACAATGAACTCTTTACCATTTCATTATTAATCATTATACTAAAGAAAAATCACTGAGTCATTTGTTTAAAGAATAATAAAGTTTATATAAAGGTTTGAATGCAGGAAATTTGATATTAATCTTATTATTCAGATCATTACATTTATCATCAATTTAAGAATAGTTGTAATTGCATGACACTTTTATTAGACGGAAAATGAGGTTATCATACTAATAACTATATAGATCAACCTATCTATCTCTCTGGGAAATCCTAATAATTCTAAATCTATCAAATAAGAGTTCTCCTAAGCAACATTTTATACTCAACTGGAAAAGGAAAATAACAGCAGCAGCAGCAGCATCAGTTCGTCAGCATCAGCAACCGCAAACTCTCCCATCTACAGCATCTAACTTCTTCAGCATCTCCCGCAGCATCCCGCAGCATTCTCACCCCTCCCACCAAGAGTAGGTCTTCTTATACCCTAATTCTAGCTTACAGCATAAAATGTTTCTTCTTACATGGCGCGATTCATTCTCATTGGTCAAAAACTCAGGTCCCTATACATTTTAATCAGACTTCCTGGTCTTAACCAGTTCCGTGTGGAATGTCCATGCAAGCATCGTTTCCCACAGTTCATGCACTTGCTCATCCGTTTCAATCAGTCCAAATTGTATCTTTTTCTGCAACAATTTGTATAACACAGTTCCTTCTATTGATTCAACCAGGCTTCTCACGCTTCTTGCTGACCATCTTGGCACACATCTGCTTAGAAGGGTCACAGCAGCCTTGACCATACTTTAATCTTAGCCTCTCGGCATCAGCACGTGATCATCCCTTTTCCACAGCCTCTCTCCTCTATCACATGGTCGCATCCGCTCATGCGCACTCGAGTATCTCGCGGCCATTTTATATTGCTGCTCGGCAGGCCTAAGCGCACTATTTTTAAAGAAAACAAAATGTTATTAAAACAAAGAAATATAAACCCTTTCGTTTCCCTCACGTCTTTCTACGTACCCCAATTAGGTATTACCTAGCAGAAGCAACATATAAAGCTGTCCCTTACTTACCATCGCTTTATTTTGCAACCACACGTTTTATTCAAAAGCACAAATCATGCATTTTATTATTATTTTAGTACGCAAAATATTATGTTATGTTAGAAACGTAAACAATTATTAGTTCATTACTTTGCACACTGAATTGCGTGTTACCATTAACCCTTTACATACATTGTTGGTTATTTACTTGAACGAACATGTTTATTAATATTGTACGAAAATATTAGGAGGTTAAAATTTTTTATTTACCCTGCTCCATCAATGCGCTTTTTAAAAAAATGAAAATTTTTCTTTTCATTTTTTAAGGGCAGGCAGAGGTCCCTGGGACAACTGCCTGCTCTTAAAAAATATTTTTGCACCCATCCCCTGGGGACCCCTTCCCGTTTGCGACTGGTTTACCACCTACTTGAAGTAGGCGGTAAACTGCAAGTTTTTTGAGATCGCAAATGCGGTCGCAAAACAATGGTACATACCATTCTGACTCGCTAATAGGAAGGGACAAACGTGCCATGCCCTTTCCTAATAGCGACTCACAAACAATATTTTGTAGCATTTGTACATACCACCATCCTTTTTTGCGGTCAGAAACGTGCCAATTTCCCATT
Organism: Calotriton arnoldi; assembly: GCA_963921515.1. Taxonomy (NCBI): domain Eukaryota; kingdom Metazoa; phylum Chordata; class Amphibia; order Caudata; family Salamandridae; genus Calotriton; species Calotriton arnoldi. Next base: position 1,997,354 of record CAWUFW010001335.1, on the reverse strand, counting down.
TGCGACCACAAAAAACGGTTGCACATCTGGCCGCTATGGGCCAGATGTACGACCCTTCCATTTTGTGAGTCGCTAATTGCGTCATTTTGCGACTCGCAATTTGGGACTCGCAAAATGGAATGTACAACAGTGTCTCAGACACTGTTTGCGATTCTCAATGGGGTCGCAAACGACCTGCCTCATTAATATTCAGGAGGCAGGTCGCAATTTGCAACCCCATTGGGAATGGCCAGCACTCACAGGGATGGTGGCCTGCTGGCTCTTAGGCTGCTTCAATGTGTTAAAAGGAACATTCCTACATGCCATTTAGGGACAATGAGTCAAACTCCTTATAAAGTGGTAAAGTAGATGAAATACACCACTCGGGCCATGACTGATGTTTAATTAATTTTCCAATGAACTGACCATCTCTGAGACTCAATCTAGAGTAATTACAATAGTGTATTTTGGAAAACACATTGGATCAGTGAATGCTGAACTGCTGTGATGCATAGTCCTTTGTGTAGCATTGCCTTTGCTAGAGTAATGGAAAATGATTTGTTAAGCCAATTAATTATTTCCTAATGCAGCTTATCTGGAACTCAAGTGCTGTACCTGAGAACTCTGTGGCTACAGTTTTTAAGATAGGGATGTTAGCCATAGTGCAATTTCTTATCTTCTGCTTCTGGTCATTATGGTGGAATATGTCATTGGTCTACAAGTGCAGAGATCAGCAGACAGAAAGTGATGAGGTTGTTAACACAGTTTTGACACTGCTACTTTTATTGAGTGGAGGCGTCTTCAGGAAAATCTATGTAGTGTCAATCAGATCGGTTGATTGAAGTATGCATGTACCTGTAAATTATGAACGTAATGAGTATTGAGACAATACTTGTAGTAGTATTTCCAAAGTGTAGATTGTGTATTGGCCTATTCATTTGAAGCAACCTTGCATTATCAGAGGGTTAGTATATCAGGTATGCCACTTAACTTTGTGTCCTTATTCAGTAGAAATTCTGCCTTTTTGAGAAATAAGCCCATGTTAAGTGTTAAAATCTAACTAGAAACAAAAACAAATTTCATTTAAAAAACATTACAGTGTAAGACAGCCTGCACAGGGTTCTAGAATCCGCACGCATGAAGCTGAACTTCTAGCTGCAGATTCCTTACCTTTGGATTTCCCAGGCGTCAGGCTGGATCCGGAAACTTTTGCTGAGCAAAACCCCTTGCGTGCAACGTCTGGTGGCTCCGTTCGGCTCCGTGTGACGTCGTTGTTAGCGTTGGTTATGACGTTGCGGTGCCTTTATAGGCGCCACCCAGGCACATGGACGTCAGTTGTTTTCTTTCCGTGCCAGTTAAGCGCCAATCCGGGAAGAGCTACCTCTCTGCTGCTTTTTGGCAGGCTTTTTCTCGACTTTTGTCGAAATTTTTGGGATTTCTGACTTTGTGTGCGAGGGATGTCTTCGAGGAAGACAGGTTTCAAGCCGTGCGGGACTTGTTTCTGCATGATGTCGGTCACCGATCCCCAGCTAAATGTCTGTGGTGTCTCGAGCGCGACCACGATACAAAGTCGTGTTCTGACTGTCGGGCAATGGCTCCGAAGACCTTCAGGGAGCGGGCGGAGAAGTTACTCGCAGCCCGGCAGTCAACACCATCAAGCGAGACTCCGAGGATGTCATGGTCCCGATCGAAAAAGAGGAGGTCGCGGGACCGCTCACGGAGCCCTAAGTCCTCTTCGTCCCAATCAAGGTCCTCGGGACACTCGGGGAAGAGGCATAAGAAGAAGAAGAAGTCCAAGCAGGCTTCGTCTTCACCTCAACTGGCGTCCATCATCGAGAGAGGTAAGGAGCACCGACGCTCTAGGCACGGTTCCGCGGAGCCGGAGCCAGAGTCGACTTCGTGTCTCCCCCTTTCTGGGAGCCGGAGCGACTCCCACTCAGATAAAAGAGTTTTATGAGGCCATGCGCGGCGAATTTCATTGGAACGACCCCGCTGGTGAGCCTTTGGGCCCCGCGCAGTCGGAGGGGGCCCCATTGGGTTTGACGCCGTCGGCTCCAGCCAAGACGCAGATGGGGCCCCAGGGATCCCAGATATGGCTTGATGCCGGTCGTGCCAACGCGACCTTCCCCGGCGTCGAACCCGAAATCGGTGCCTGCGACGTCAGCGATGCCTATCGGTGGCGCAAGCCTCATCCTCATCCCCGACGACATGGAGCCGGAATGGCGTCGATTGACGCCGATTCCGACGTCGACAGAACCCAGAGGTTCCATGTTGTTGCCTGAGCACTTTGAGGATGTGCTAGGCTCAGGAGAGGAATGGGAGGGGTCTGGACCCTCTTGAAACCCAGGAAGTCTCTGAAGAGAATTTGGACTGGTATGGGTATGAGAAGCTGGTTTAATATATGGTGCACACTTATGTAAGTGTGCACCCTGCACTAACCAGACAACCCTTATGGTGATTTTGGTGGTCTTAGACAACCTTAGAAAGCTCTCTAAGTGGTAGCTGTAGAGAGAAGCCTTCAGGCTTAGTCCAGAAGGAGTGTAAAGCAGCTTGTTTTACCAGAACATAATGTTATTGGTATAGTGTGAGGAGCGGCTTATTATATATGGTGCACACTTATGTAAGTGGGCACCCTGCACTAATCCAGACAATCTTTATGGTGATTTTAGTGGTCTTAGACAACCTTAGAAAGCTCTCTAAGTGGTAGCTGTGGAGAGCAGCCTTCAGGCTTAGTCCAGAAGAGTGTAAAGCAGCTTGTTTTACCAGAACATAATCTTATTGGTATAGATTAAGTGAAAAAGAACCACACATAGTGTATTTATAAAAATATTTATTTATTATAAGACACTCACTAACACATAAAGATATCTCCTAGCCGGAGATATACACAATGCACACAATACGTTTCAATGGAAACAGGTAAGTAGCACGGATACACTGTGGGAGACCAAACTATATACTAAAAGAGTGGTATGCGAACCACGACTCCAGTCTACACTATACCCAAAAGACGTAGAAGTTCCGGGGACCCAAGGAACCACCTGAGGTAAGTAACCAGGAACCCCACGGAGGCCGTGTGCAGCGTGGGAACACAACCGCGGGCTTAATACAAGTCAATAGGTATGTCGCGGTTTTAAGGAAGAAGGACCCTTCCCAGTGGACCCTGAAGAAACCCCGTGGAAGACAGAAGGTTGGAGAACCACCCCACCCGTGGATACCCTAGGAACCAGGATACCTACACCAGGGAAGCCGGATGCATTGGTGTGAAGTGGCATCGGGAACCATCGTCAAACTCAATGGGAGACTTTTGGAAGATGCCACTGCTGGAGAAGGTGAAAGTGTCCGGTGGAACTCAAAGATGGATTCAAGGTGAGAAGGACCTGCAAGTAGAGGTCACAGAGTCTATGCCACTCAGGAGTGACCAGGAGGCACGGAAGACGGATGCCCACAGATGTCGGGGGCTGCAGGGGAGATGACGGTGACCTTGTAGCTGCAGCTGGGAGGACCAGGCGAGGCTGTGGAAGACCAGGAGCCGTTCACAAGCTGTCCCACGTCGGATGTCGAGAGTTAAGGGGTGGGTGTCTGTCGGGAGCACCAACAAGTCTTGGCAACTGCAAACAACGTGGAAAGCGAAGAAGTTGCATTGTTGGGACCAGCAAGGCCCAGGTGACTCACCACAAGCAGGGGAGTCAGGGCAGCTCCCGAGCAATCAGGGGAGCCCACAGAAATCAAAGAAGACCCTCAAGAGGACCCACATGCTGGAGGCACTGGAGTCACGAGAGGACCTCGAGCTGCTCACCAAAGATGCAGGCCCACGGTGCACTTGATGTGGTGAGGACGAAGATCTTGGTCACAGAAGATGCTGGAGGTTGGGGCTACTTGGAGCCCGAAGATTTTGGAGGAAGGAAGCCAACAAGCCTATGCAACAGCATGTCGACGAGGTGCACAGGGGTTCGGTTCCTGCGGCTCAGACGAGGGATACTGGCCTCAAACTTAGTGAGAGGACAGGGCATGCCTTGAGGGATGTGAAGAACCACCACCTGTGATGCTGAGCCTTTTGGAGTCCGTGGGAGCTCGGGATCAGCAGACCGTTCAGCTTCGTTGCGGTGCTTGCAGATGCAGGGAAGTGACTCCTTCACTTCAAGGGAGATTCCTTCAGGTGTCTTGAATGTCCACAGGCCTTGGAAGGTTCCTGTATGGAGCACAGGCATGGACGTTACAACAGACGAGCAGGGCGACGAGACCAGGAGCAGCAGGACTTTTCCCAGTTGCAGTCTTGATGCCCAGAACGAAGTCCAGCGAAGTCCAGAGCGCCCAGATGGTCGAAGAAGAAGTGGTGTCTTGAAATGAATCTTGTCCCACGACGAATCTAGGGACCCACCTACAGGTAAGTCCTTAAGTACCCTAAGAAAGGATTGGGACGATTCAGGGTTCCCTCCCAGGGCAGGGGTCAGACTGTGGGGAGGATACTCCCATGTCCTTTGTCCAGTTTCACACCAGAACGGCTCCCTGTGCTGGTTTGAACTGGACTGTGCAAGGAGGGCACCAAATGTGCCCTTCAAGCAGACTGAGTGGCTCTGGCAAGCGCTCCCACCCGGCCCCAATACACTAAACCGTGTCTGGGAGGTGGTCACACCTCCCTGTGACACAATACCTATTGTTCTGCCTTCCCCGGCTCGAGCTTGGCTCAGCAGCAGGAGGGCCGAATTGTGTCTCTGGCAGGCAGCATTCATGTTGTGCTGTCCGAGTCTAGAAGACTGGTACCGGGAGCACTAAGGAGGAGCTTTACTGTGCATGGAATCATACCGCCCACACCGTTTACGGTGTGGGGGTATGATTCCTACATGTTTGATACCAAACGTGACAGGGTTCGTTACAGCCAGTTTATAGATGGTCATTGTGTAATGATGCATAGCCACTCTATGTATCGTAATGGCTGATGCACTTACAACCCGGGAGAATGGACTCCGAAGGTTGTAGGGGTGTCCTGCTCATGCAGGGGCACCCTCACACTTAGAACCGAGCACCCTGCCTTCAGGATTGAAAAGGCCTGCTTTAGGGGTGACTTATAGGTTTTAAGTGCAATGACCTTAGATATAGGAAAACCTATATCTTTCGTAAGTGTCGCTAGCACCAGCTTACACAGGCTGCAATGGCAGGCCTGTAGTAACAGTTTGAGTGGTCCCTCATGGGTGGCATAATGCATGCTTCAGCCCATGGGGGACCCCTGGTGTACCTATGCCCTGGGTACCTTAGAACCACATACTAGGGACTGATAAGGGTCCAATTTAGGATGTACCTAAGTACTTACCATACCAATTATGGGGAGAAAGCACAAAGACTGGGGGCCTGATTAGCAGGATCCCAGTCAGATTAGTCAGAAACAGCTTAGCACCAGGCATAAAGTGGGGGTAACCATAAAAGCAGATCCTACTTTCCTACACAACCCCCGCTCCCCAAACGTAAGGAGATGAGACTAACCTTGCCCAGTTGAGTCTTCATTTTCTAAGTAGAAATATCTGGAGAGTCCATCTGCTGGTTACTCCCAGGTCTATGTTCCACTGTATAGTCCATCCCCTGTAGGGAAATGGACCACCTCAAAAGTTTGTTTAAGCCATAAGAGGGGCTTGTGGTCTGTCTGAACAATGAAGTGAGTGCCAAACAGGTATGGCCTCAGCTTCTTCAAGGCCCAGACCACAGCAAAGGCTTCCCTCTCAATGGCTGACCAACGTTTCTCCCTGGGGGTCAACCTTCTGCTGCTAAAAGCTACTGGTGGATCCTGGCCCTCTGCATTTAGTTGTGATAACACAGCCCCTACCCCTATCTCAGATGCATCTGTCTGGACAATGAAAGATTTGGAGTTGTCAGGACTTTGCAGGATGGGAGCAGTGCACATGGCCTGCTTTAGGTCATCAAATGCCTTTTGACTGCTTACTGTCCACTGAGCTTTCTTGGGCATTTTCTTAGATGCAAGATCATTCAGGGGAGTCACTATAGACCCATATCCCTTGATAAAGCTTCTGTAGTACCCTGTCAGGCCCAAGAAAGCTCTGACCTGAGTCTGGGTAGTGGAAGAAATCCAATCCACTATGGTCTGGGTTTTGCTCTCCAGTGGTTGAACCTGGCCTCTACCTACCAGGTCTGCCCTATCTCGCACTTAGTGGCCTTGATAGTGAGGCCTGCCTTTTGCAGGGCCTCCAGAACATTTCTGAGGTGGACCAGGTGATCCTCCCAGGTGGAACTGAAGGCAGCTGTATCATCTAGATGTGCTACACTATAGGCTTCCAGACCTGTTAGGACTTTGTTCACCAACCTCTGAAATGTGGTAGGAGCATTCTTCAAACCAAAGGGCATCACAATAAATTGATAATGCCCACTAGGGGTTGAGAATGCTATTTTTGGCTTGGCATCCTCAGCTAGCCTGATTTGCCAGTAGCCAGCAGTCAGGTCAAATGTACTCAGAAACTTGGCTGAGGCCAAAGTATCTATAAGTTCATCTGCCATTGGAATATGATGGGCATCAGTCCTAGTGACTGCATTGAGGCCTCTGTAGTCCACACAAAACCTCATCTCTCTTTTTCCTTCCTTGGTGTGAGGTTTTGGCACAAGGGACTCCTGGACTAGCTCAAGGGCTATCTGAAGGCTCAATGACCCCCAATTCCAGCATCTTTTGGACCTCTGTCCTGATGCAATCCCTGACATGATCAGGCTGTCTGTAGATTTTACTCTTAACAGGCAGGCTGTCACCTGTGTCTTCTTCATGGGTACACCAGGTGGTCTGACTGTGTGCCAGGGAGAACATATGTCTGTACTGATTGAGGACTTGCCTACAATCAGCTTTCTGATGGTCAGTGAGGCTGCCTGCCAAGGCTACCCTATCAACTGACCCATCTTCAGGGTTCTGAGAGAGGAGATCAGGGAGAGGATCACTCTCTTCCTCCTGTCCCTCATCAGATGCCATGAGCAAGCCCATGTCAGCCCTGTCCATAATAGGTTTCAGGTGGTTCACATGAAGTACCCTATGGGGACTTCTGGGAGTGCCTAGGTCCACCAAGTAAGTGACCTCACATTTTTGTTCAAGGATAGTGTGGGAGCCACTTCATTTGTCTTGGAGGGCTGCTGGGGCCACAGGCTACAACACCCACACTTTCATGCCTGTATGGTAAACAGCCAAGACAGCTTTTTGGTCATGCCAAGCTTTTTGAAGTTCTTGGCTGGCCTCCAGGTTTTTGCTGGCCTTCTTCATGTACTCAGCCATGCGTGAATGCAGGCCAAGGACATAGTCCACAATGTCCTGTTTAGGAGGTTTGAGAGGTTACTCCCAACCTTCCTTCACTAGACGTAATGGACCCCTAACTGGATGTCCAAACAGAAAATCAAATGGACTGTAGCCAACCCCCTTCTGAGGAACCTCTCTGTAGGCAAAGAGAAGGCAGGGTAGTAAGACATCCCATTTTTGCCTAAGCTTTTCTGGGTGTCCCATGATCATACCCTTTAGGGTCTTGTTGAACCTTTCTACAAGCCCATTGCACTGTGGATGGTAGAGTGTGGTAAACTTATACTTTACTCCACACTCTTTCCACATGGCAGTGATCTAACTAGACATAAAGTTTGTACCTCTGTCTGTAAGGCCACTCTGGAAAAGATTCCCAGGATGGCCCTGGCCACTAAAGGAGCTATTGTGGTTCTAAGGGGAATGGTCTCTGGGTATCTAGTGGCATGGTCCACCACCACTAGTATATAACTGTGCCCAAATGCAATTGGAGGGTTCAAGAGACCAACGATTTTAATCCCTACCCTCTCAAAGAGGACCCCAACCACTGGAAGTGGAATTAAGGGGGCCTTTGTGATGCCACCTGACTTACCACTGGCTTGACAAGTGGCACAGGAGCGACAAAACTCCTTTGTGTCTTCAGACATATGGGGCCAGTTAAAGTGAGGGACAAGCCTGTCCCAAGTCTTGCTTTGCCCTAAGTGTACTGCAAGAGGAATATCCTGTGCCAGGGGGAGTAGGAAACCTCTGAACCTCTGGGGTATTACCAACCTCCTCGTGGCACCAGGCTTTCGGACTCTACCTTCAGAGTACAGAAGCCCATCTTCCCAATAGATCCTAGTGGACCCACTGATATTCACTGCTTCCTCAGCAGCACCTTGCTGTCTGAGGAGTTCAAGAGAGTCTAGAGTTCAAGAGAGTTCAAACTCAAGTCTGCCCTGGAAGGGCCCCCTGCCCCAAGAACTCTGCCTGGTCAGTCCCAAGTTCCTCTGGGACAGTTCCTTCACAGGGGCTGAGATTATCTCCGTCAGAAAGTTGATCTTCACTAGGAGTTTGTGAGGAGGGCAATTCCTTACCCTTCTTGCTCCTTCCCTTGGGAGGCACCTGGTTAATTTTTCCAGGATCCAGCGCCTTGTCAGTGCTGAGCTGTTTGGCCTGAGCCCTGGTGACAGCAAACACACTGGCAGAGATGCCCATCATCTCTGCATGAGTCCTGAACTCCACTTCAGCCCAAGCTGAAGTTTCTAGATCATTGCCCAACAAACAATCTACAGGTAGGTCTGGAGATACCACAACCTTTTTAGGTCCAGTTACCCCTCCCCAGCTGAGGTTCACAACTGCCAAGGAATGGTCAGTCCTGATATTGCTAGCGTTGGTGACTTGGTACATTTGTCCAAGTATGATCTGATCAGGGGACACACGTTTCTCTGTCACCATAGTGACACTGACCCCTGTGTCCCTGTAAGCCATTGCTTCTTTTCCATTTATCAAAGGCTGTTGTCTGTACTTGCCCAGGTTAGTGGGACTGACCACTAAGGTGGCAAGGTCTATGCCACCATCACAGACTAAGTCAGAACCCATCTCAGAACCCCAGGTTAACCCCACTAATCCCTTGGTTGCTGTACTACTACTTGTACTTGTGCTAGGGAGAGCAGGTGCCTTAGGGGCAGTGGTAGAAGGAGTTTCCTTGGCCTTTGGACAATTGCCATCCCTTGTCCAATGGGTCTTTACCTTACAAATGTGGCACCAAGGTTTCTTTTTACTTTTCTTGGAATTTTGGGACTCACTCCTAGATGCAGGTTTTTGGGGCCCTTGTGAAGACTCTGGGGCTTATTTACAAGCCCCTTGCGCCACTTTTGTGTCATTTTTAACATGGGAAAAGTGACGTACGGGTGGTGCAAGGGGCTTGTAAATAAGCCCCTCTGTTTTTATCTTTAGCCTTGTCCCCACCCTTATCCTGGGATTTAGAAGAATCTTGCTTCTTCTGGTCACCTCCATTACCATGGTTTTTCTGCTTAACCCTGGTGCGGACCCATTTGTCTCCCTTCTTTCCCAATTCTTGGGGAGAGGTCAGATCAGAGTCCACCAGGTACTGATGCAAAAGTTGGTTCTGACAGTTATTAAGGATGTGCTCCCTCATAATAAAACTGTACAATCCTTCATAGTCCTGTCCCTTGCTTCCATGAAGCCAGCCTTCCTGAGCCTTAATAGCACTGTCTACAAAATCTACCCAGTCCTGGGTGTGTGCCATTTGGGTGTCTCTGAACTTAATCCTATACTGTTCAGTGGTTAAGCCAAACCCATCTATGAGAGCACTCTTCAGTACTGGGTAATTGTCAGCATCCTCTTCTCTAACAGCGAGGAGCTTACCTCTACCTTTGTTAGCAAAAGAGAGCCACAGGATAGCTGCCCACTGCTCTTGATGGACCCTCTGAACTTTGCAGGCCCTCTCCAGAGCTGTGATCCATTTATGGATATCATCCCCCTCCTTGAAAGGAGGGCCTATCCTGCTCAGGTTCCTATTGTCAAAAGAAGTTTCTCTGATTCTAGGGACACTGTTGATGCCACCATGGGACTCTTGACCCAATCTTTTCCTAGTCTTCTGTACTTCCAGGGACTCTTTATCAAGGGCCACCTGATCACTCCTGAGCTTGAGTCTGACTTTCTCAAGTTTGAGCAATTGGTATTCCCTGTCAAAAGAGCTGTCCCTCTTACTAGATAAGGAGGTCCCTATGGAATTGTCTGAAGTAAGGGATTCTCTAGAGGAGGATCTAGACCTCCTTGGTCTACTCTGGACCGTCCCAGGAGGAACAAAGGGTATCTCCTCTGTGCCATCTGCACTATTTCCTGAGGTGTCAGAGTTTGGTAGGTTGGAATCATTTGAGTCCTCCTGCCTATACTCAGAATTGAGATCATCAGGGAGAGCCCCTGATGCTCCCTCTTCAGGAGTATCCCCACCCACATTATCCTGTTCTTCTGCCTCTACAGGATGACCATCATCCTTATGTAGCAGCTCTAAGAGCAACTTAATGGTGATATTGCCACCAGTCTTTATCTTTCTAAGGCTACACAGGGTCCTGGAGCTTAGCAGACTGGGGTACACTGGTGTCTCCAACTGAAGACATGGTTCTAGATGTAGTGAGGTGTTACACCTACCTACCCTAAGGGAAACTAAACTCTGTGAGGTTGGAGAAAGGGTTATGCTAGACCCTTAACTACCCAACCCTAAGTTCAGTAGAACTTACTTATTCTAAGCTGTATTATATGTGCCTAATATTAGTGATGGTTTTTCAATTAATCCACACCAGGATTATCTGGTAAAACAATGCAGGCTTGAATCCCAACCGCTACACACCAATGTGAGAAGCTGGCTTAATATATGGTGCACACTTCTGTAAGTGGACACCCTGCACTAATTAAGACAACCCTTGTGGTGATTTTAGTGGTCTTAGACAACCATAGAAAGCTCTCTAAGTGGTGGCTGTGGAGAGCAGCCTTCAGGCTTAGTCCAGAAGGAGTATAAAGCAGCTTGTTTTACCAGAACATAATCTTATTGGTATAGATTAAGTGAAAAAGAACCACACAGTGCATTTATAAAAATATCTATTTATTCTAAGACACTCACTAACACATACAGATATCTCCTAGCCTGAGATATACACAATGCACACAATACTTTTCAATACAAACAGGTAAGTAGCACGGATACACAGTGGAAGCCAGGGGTAGACCAAACCATATACTAAAATAGTGGTATGCGAACCACGACTCTAGTCTACACTATACAAAGAAGATGTAGAAGTGCCGGGGACCCCAGGAACCACCCGAGGCAAGTAACCTGGAACCCCACAGAGGCCGTGTGCAGAGTGGGAACACGACCACGGGCTCAATACAAGTCAATGGGTAAGTCGTGGTTGCAATTTTAAAGAAGAACCCTTCCCAGTGGATCCTGAAGAAACCCCGTGGAAGACAGAAGGTTGGAGAGCCACCCCACCCGTGGATACCCTAGGAACCAGGATACCTACACCAGGGAAGCCGGGTGCATAGGTGTGAATTGGCATCGGAATCCGCCGTCAAACTCAATGGGAGGCTTCAGGAAAATGCTTCTGCTGGAGAAGGTGAAAATGCTTCTGCTGGAGAAGGTGAAATTGTCCGGTGTCCAAAGATGGATTCAAAGGTGAGAAGTACGTGCAAGCAGAGAGGATATAGTCTATGCCACTCAGGAGTGACAAGGAGGCTCAGAAGGCGAATGCCCACCGATGCCGGGTGCTGCAGGGGAGATGACGGTGACCTTGGAGCTGCAGCTGTGAGGTCCAGGCAACGCTGTGGAAGACCAGGAGCCATTTACACGCTGTCCCACGTCGGATGTCGAAAGTTGAGGGGTCGGTGTCCATCGGGAGCACCACCAAGCCTTGGCAACTGCAAACAATGTGGAAAGCGAAGAAGGTGCAGTGTCGGGACCAGCAAGGTCCAGGTGACTCACCACAAGCAGGGAAGTCAGGGCAGGCCCCGAGCAATCAGGGGAGCCCACAGAAATCAAAGAAGACCCTCAAGAGGACCCACAGGCCGGAGGCACTGGAGTCGCAAGAGGACCTGGAGCAGCTCACCAAAGATACAGGCCGACTGTGCACGTGATGCGGTGAGGATGAAGATCTTGGTCACAGGAGATGCTGAAGGTTGGGGCTACTTGGAGCCCGAAGATCTTGGAGAAAGGAAGCCAATAAGCCTTTGCGATAGCAAGTCGACACGGTGCACAGGGGTTCAGTTCCTGCGGCTCAGACGAGGGATACCGGCCTCAAACTTGGTGAGAGGACAGGGCACGCCTCAAGGGATGTGAAGAACCACTGCCTGTGTTACTGAGCCTTTTGGAGTCTGTGGGAGCTTGGGATCAGCAAACCGGTCACCTTCATTGCTATGCCTGCAGATGCAGGGAAGTGACTCCTTCACTTCAAGGGAGATTCCTTCAGGTGTCTTGGATGTCCACAGGCCTTGGCAGGTTCCTGTATGGAGCACAGGCACGGACGTTGCAGGAGACGAGCAGGGTGATGAGACCAGGAGCAGTAGGAGTTTTCCCAATTGCAGTCTTGATGCCCAGAACGAAGTCCAGCAAAGTCCAGAGTGCCCAGACGGTCGAAGAAGAAGTGGTGTCTTGAAATGAATCATGTCCCTCGACGAATCTAGGGACCCACCTACAGGTAAGCCCTTAAGTACCCTAAGGAAAGGGTTGGGACGATTCAGGGTTCCTTCCCAGGGGAGGATACTCTCATGTTCTTTGTCCATTTTCGCACCAGAGCGGGAGCCCACGGCTCCCTGAGCTGGGTTGAACTGGACTATGCAAGGAGGGTGCCAGTGCCAAATGTGCCCGTCAAACAGACTGATTTGCACTGGCAAGTGCTCCCACCCGGCCCCAATACACTAAACCCTGTCTGGGAGGTGGTCACACCTCCCTGTGACAGGCTACCTATTGTTCTGCCTTCCCCTGCTCGAGCTTGGCTAAGCAGCAGGAGGGCAGAATCGTGTCTCTGGTGGGCAGCAGCCATGTTGTGCTGTCCGGGTCTAGAAGACTGGTACCGGGAGCACTGAGGGCCTTCCGGAGGAGCTTTACAGTGCATGGAATCATACCTCCCACACCGTTTATGGTGTGGGGGTATGATTCCAACATGTTTGATACCAAACATGACAGGGTTCGTTACAGCCAGTTTAGAGATGGTCATTGCGTAGTGACGCATGGCCACTCTATGTATCGCACTTACAACCCGGGAGAATGGACTCCGAAGGTTGTAGGGGTGTCCTGCTTATGCAAGGGCACCCTCACACTTATAACCGAGCACCCTGACTTCAGGATTGAAAGGCCTGCTTTAGGGGTGACTTATAGGTTTTAAGTGCAGTGACCTCAGATATAGGGAAACCTATATCTGTTGTAAGTGGTGCTAGCACCAGCTTACACAGGCTGCAATGGCAGGTCTGTAGATACAGTTTGAGGGATCCCACATGTGTGGCATAGTGTATGCTTCAGCCCATGGGGGACCCCTGGAGTACCTATGCCCTTTGTACCTCAGTACCATATACTAGGTACTGATAAGGGTACACCGGTGTCCAATCTGGGATGTACCTAAGTACTTACCATACCAATTTAGGGGAGAAAGCACAGGACTGGGGTCCTGATTAGCAGGATCCCAGTCAGACTAGTCAGAAACAGCATAGCACCAGGCAAAAAGTGGGGGTAACCATAAAAGCTGAAACTACTTTCCTACACAGGGGAACTTGGGGAAGCCAGTGGTCTGGATACTTCTCCAGATACTGGCATGCTCTCACCGCCTACAGTGGTTAGGGCGGAGGGGGAATCCTATGCCATGGTGATAAAGAGGGCAGCTGAGGTCCTTGGACTAGAGCTGCCCTCAGTGAGGTCAGGACAAATCTCCTGACCGAGGTGCTTCAACATGGGGCTTCCACTTCCGAACCCCTTTTGCCCTTTAATGAGGCACTTACGGACGTCCTTCTAGCTACATGGTCCAACCTAGCACAGGGGCTCCTGTGAATAGGACGTTTGCACGCCGCCATCGCCCAGCTCCGGGCGAACCAAAATTCCTCAGCCAAACCCCACCCCAGAGAGTTTGGTGGTGCATGCCTCTACTTCCTAATGCTCATTCCCTTCCGCCCCTCCGGATAGGGAATCCAAGAGGCTGGATTAATTCAGGATGAAGTTGTTTTCTTCCTCCAGTCTGGCATTGTGGTCGGTGAATACCGCATGCTGATTGGGCCGTTTCTCCCATTCCCTTTGCCACAAGTCCTGGAGGAGGCCCGGGCTGTGCTCTCCCAAGCTGTCAAAGATGGGTGAGACGCAGCAAAATTCACCATACGGTGTGGCCTAGATACGACTGCTTCGCTGGGCAGATCGATTTCAACGACGGTGGCCTGAGGCACCACACACGGCTTCGTACAACTGGCCTCTCGGGCAATGGGCAAGCCAATTTGATGGACATTCCCATTGATGGAACCTGCCTTTTTGGGGAAAAGGCAGACTCGGCCCTGGTCAGGTTCAAGGACTTTCAAACTACAGCCAGATCCTTGGGCCTCTCCTCCACCCCTCGTGGCCAGTCTTCCTTTCACCCCTTTCGTGGCAACAGAAGGGGTTTCCAGCTGCGTCAGCCATATCCCAACCTCCGTCCTGCACAGACTGCCCAAGCCGTGCGAGGACGCGGTGCATTCCGATCTCGGAATGGAGGCCAGAAGTCGTCGACCTCACTGCCCACAGCAGCCGCAGCCTCCAAGCAATCCTAGGCTGATTCTGCAGGACCACACTACTCCAGTTGGTGGGAGAATTTGTCATCATCTCCCTCACTGGAGATCCATAACATCGGACAAGTGGGTCTTGCAGATAGTCCAGGAGGGCTATTCCCTACCTTTTCTTTCTTTTCCTCCTTCTATTCGGCCAAATCAGGGTCCCAGTTGCAGAAGTAGGCAGTGGCTGTTATTCCCGCTACTTTCTGATTCTGAAGAAGAACAAGGGGCTACGGCCCATTTTAGATCTTCGGACCGTCAATCTCTTCCTCAAAACGGAGAAATTCAAAATGCTCACTCTGACTCAGGTCTTGTCTGCCCTAGACCAAGAGGACTGGATGATAGCGTTGGACCTGCAGGATGTGTATTTTTATGTTCCCATCCTGCCGGGCCACAGGCATTGTCAAAAAAGGGGGAACCAGGAGCCAATTAAAGGTCCAGTGCCCGTGCTCCAAGCGTTTTGGGCCACAGGCATTACCTGTGATTCAAGGTAGACCGTGTGTACTTTCAGTTTACCGTGCTCCCCTTCGGCCTTACCAGTGCCCCTCTGGTGTTCACCAAGGTGATGGCGGTGGTCACAGGTTAGGGGTGTCAGTCTTCCCCTACCTCGACGACTGGCTGTTGAAGGTGTCCTCGCCCCAGGCTGTCGTCTCCCACTTTCAGACTACGGCGAACCTTCTGCATTTGCTGGGGTTCTCTATAAACATGCCGAAGTCACACCTGACTCCTTCCAAGACGCTCCCTTTCATCGGAGCTGTTCTGGACATAGTGCAGTTTCGGGCTTATCCTCCTGAGTAGCGAGTCCAGGATATGCAGGCTATGATTCCGCTCTTTCAGCCTCTATCCTGGATTTCAGTGAGACTGACTCTGAGACTGTTCGGCCTCATGGCCTCCTGCATCCTGTTGGTAGGACACACCAGATGGCGTATGCTGGCTCTGCAGTGGGACTTGAAGTTCCAAAGGGCACAGCATCGGGGAAATCTCACCGACGTGGTTCAGATCTCGGAAGGAACTGCGAAGGATCTGCAGTGGCGGTTAACAAACTGCGATTGGGTCAACGGCAGACCCCTCTCCCTTCCCCAACCAAATCTCACAATCATGACAGTCTCTGGACATGGCTGGAATAGCAGGGAATAACCCTGGTGGTTCAACACTTGGCAGGTTCTCCGAATGCCAGGGCGGAGGAACTCAGCCGTCGATGCCTAGCGGATCTTGAGTGGTGTCTCCAGTCGGAGGTGGCGCAGAGTCTCTTTCAGCAGTGGGGAGAACCTTGGTTAGATTTGTTCGCCTATGAAGAGAACGCGCAGTGTCAGCAGTACTGTGCGCTGGAGTTTCCAAGGCGGCTATCGCTCGGCGACGCATTCATCGCGAGTGGAGCTCAGGCCTGTTGTACGCCTTTCTGCCCATACCACTCCTGCCCAGGGTTCTGAAGAAGATCAGGAGCGACCGGGCCCAAGTCATTCTTCTGGCTCCGGACTGGGCGAGGAGAGTCTGGTATCCAGAGCTTCTGAGAATGATTATCAATCCTCCGATCAGGCTGCCCCTTAGGGAGGATCTTCTGTCGCAGCAGCAGGGGAGGGTTCTCCACCCGAACCTGTCAACTCTGTGCCTCCATGCATGGAGATTGAGCGGCGACAGTTGATAGCTTTTGACCTTCCTCCCCAAGTCTGTAATGTTATTCTGAAGGCCAGGCAGCCCTCCACTAAGACGGTATACACCTGCTGTTGGCAGAAATGTTTATTATACTGTACAGAAAGGCCCATTGACCCTCTTTCTGCTCCTCTTTCTATTGTCCTTTTATTCATTCTAACCCTTGCCCAGCAGGGCTCTGCCTTGGGAACTCTCACGGGTTACCTTTCTGCTCTGTCTGCTTTTTTGCGGCTGCCAGACCAGCCCTCTCTCTTCAAGTCTCCTATTGTAAATTGATTTCTAAAAGGCTGGCTCACTTATTTCCACCCACACCCTTTTTTATGCCACAGTGGGACCTTATTTTGGTCCTTACCTATCTGATGTGTGCTCCCTTTGAGCCTTTTACGCAACTGTCCCCTCCGATGGTTGACCATCAAAACAGCCTTTTTATTGGTGATTACATCTGCCCGGAGGGTGAGTGAGTTGCAGGTATTATCTTGTTTGCCTCCTTATCATATGTCCTTTCCGGACAAGGTGCTGCTTGGCACCAGGGCATCCTTTTTGCCAAAGGTTGTGACCCCTTTCCATCTGGGTCAGTCCATCACTTTGCCCACCTTCTTTGCTCCCCTGCATCCCTCTAAGGAAGAGGAGTGTCTCCACAGACTAAACCCAAAAAGAGCATTGTCGTTCTACCATGACCGCACAAAAGAGTTCCTGGTGGATGACCAACTCTTCGTGGGGTAGGTGGGAAAGGATCATCTCTCGCTGGGTCGCTCTCTGCATCAAGATTTGTTATGCCTTGGCAAAGAAGCAGCCCCCTGAGGGGTTAAGAGCCCATTCCACCTGGGGAAAGGCTGCGACTACAGCCTTGGCTCGGGGTGTCCCAGTCCAATACATTCGTCAGGCAGTGATGTGGGCATCTTTGCACATGTTTGCAAAACATTATGCCTTGATGGGCAAGTGCGCAGGGACGGACATTTTGCCCGTTCAGTCCTGCAAGACTTCTTGGTCTAGATCATGAGTCTGCTACCCACCGCTGGGATGGTATGACTCGGGTATCTGATTCAAAGGTAAGGAATCTGCAGCTAGAAGTCTCTATCAGATGAACAAGTTACTTACCTTTGGTAACATATTATCTGGTAGAGACTCTATCTAGCTGCAGATTCCTTACAGCCCCACCCATGCCTCCCCGCTTTGCGGACTGATGTAGTAGGTCTAGGGTTGTTTCCCCTTTCAGGGCCCTAGTTTTTGCACACGACTACGTCAGTTACTTCGTGGCTCTACAATTCTGGCGTGGAACATACGAAACGTACTGACGTCCTCGCGCCTTGGTGGCGCCTATATAGGCACCGCGACATCATAACCGACGCTGCCGACGACGTCACACGGAGCCAAATGGAGCCACCCTACGTCGCGCGCAAGGGTATTGCTCAGCAAAAGTTTCTGGATCCAGCCTGATGCCTGGGAAATTCAAAGGTAAGGAATCTGCAGCTAGATAGAGTCTCTACCAGACGATGCGTTTCCCGAAGGTAAGTAACTTGTTCATTAGGGTTGCTGCCAGTACAAGGCATGATGGGAGAGGGAAGCTACTGTCTGGAAGTAGTATTTTGTCATTCCATAACAGCTGCCTTTCTGGCTGCATGTATTCTGTTTTTCATGTGTTTTCCTTTTCAGTTTAGTCAGCAATGTCAGGGTATATGCTGCAGTGTTCTATCCTAAATTAAGAAAAATATAAAACATTCAATAAATGTAGTCTTTGATAGGCTGGATGCTTTTATATGTGTTTTAAAATTTCCAATTTTCAAACCTGCCTGCCGGAGATGTAAAGCAGACACTGGTATCATGCTGCATATATTTATCTTGGATGCCCTTTTGAGCAGCTGAGTGCTGTACACTCAGTCATTCAAAAGGTCGAGCTGTCCACAAATGAAGACTTTCTAATAGATACATCTGCTTGTGGATTCCTCATCTTCTGAATTACCCCATACGCAGCATTCCACTGAAATCTTTCTCCATAGGTCTCTGCGTGACATCATCGGAGCCATAAGAAGACCTAGTCGGCGTGCTGACGTCAGTTCCCTTTTTTTCCGCGCCGTCGGCGTGTAATGGTTTT
Source organism: Calotriton arnoldi (assembly GCA_963921515.1). NCBI lineage: Eukaryota > Metazoa > Chordata > Amphibia > Caudata > Salamandridae > Calotriton > Calotriton arnoldi. The sequence goes on along the minus strand of CAWUFW010001335.1, from coordinate 1,979,079 downwards.
TTCCAGGGATCTCCATCTCTGGTCATATGTCGATTTACTGACCCCCATGAGGATTGTTTATGGTGCCTTTCATCGGACCACGACGTCGAGGGGTGTTCGTCATGCAGGCGCATGAACCCGAAGGCTTTAAAGGAAAGGGAGGCTAAGCTGTAAATGGCCAAGGCAAAAAAGCAGAAAAGGGGCCGAAGGAGGTCAAGATCCAAGTCTAAGTCGCCGACTCCGCATACCTCGAAGTCGTTGAGGAAGCATAAAAATAAGCAGCTCCATGGATCTAGACGTCGGTCATCGAAGGATGAAACACCGAAGTTGGGGTCTCTGGTTCTTCGACGTCACCACAAGGATGAAGTCTCCCTTTCCCCTTCTCAGGTGAATCCGGCTCAGTCTCCGGGTCCGAGAGTCTCACCGACACCCACGGAAGCAACGCATTTGCCTCCGGCCACTCCACCCCCAGCTCCAGGGTCTCTGGCCCCACAACCGGAGCTGATTAGACTGTCTCCTTGAGCGGTCTTAGAACCAGCAGTACCAGATCCAAGATATCCAGCCTTTTCTGCTTCATGTACGGATCCGTTGCATTTCCTAAATGCGATGTTTGTCATGTTTGCCAAAGCGGCTAACTCTGCTGGTGCGCCGGTTGGCCCCATGGGACCGCTTACCTACTCCCTTGAAGGTTTGCCACCCCACTTCTCTCAGGCACCTTTCATGCCTTTTATGCCGATGGCTCCAAGGAGTTGGCCTCTCCCGACGCCGAGGTTCTTGACGGTGCAATCCCTGGAGGGAAAAGTGCCGTTGGATGGTTCTTCTCCGGTGCCGTTTGGCTCCGGTACGGCACCGACTCGGCCTCGTCAAGCGTCTTCTACTGTTCCTGTGGAGCCTCCATCGACGCCGGTCCCAAAGTCAACAGCGCCGCATCTGGCGCTGACGATGCTGGTCCCAAGGATGAGATCCAGAAGAAAAGCACAATGGCTCCTGGAACAGGAAGAATATCAAGAGCAGTAGGAGGAGGCTGAGGAGGGTGAGATTGTTGACCCTGTACAGGTGTTTGAGGGCCTACGGGAGGCTATTGGACTGGGCACATCACCTGAATGGGAGCTCTCCTCACCAAAAGACCTTCCAACACAGGAGGTTTCCTCTTATCTCTCAGTAATAAGGAAGGAAGCAGATCTGCTGGATTTGTCATTGCCTACTGCAAAGCTTAAATCTAACATTTTAACAGAGATGCTTCATTCCTCTTCTCTGCTTCCTTTTAATGAGGCTTTGCCGAAGCCAATATTGGAGGTGTGGCAGAAGCCAATGACTGCCCCTGCAGTGTCCAGATCAGTGGCAAGGAGATATAAGGTGGCCCCGGGTGATCCTGCTTTCCTTTCCACACACCTGTCTCCTGAGAGTTTGATAGTCTAGGCACCATGCTCCTCTAAACAGTCTGAAGGCTCTTTCCCATCCAGGCCTGCAGATAGAGAATCTAAAAGGATGGAGCAATCGGCAAAGAAAGTGTTTTCTTCGGCCAGTATGGCTCTGAAATCAACAAATACGACATGCCTGCTGGGTCGCTACAGCACTGCTCTGATGCACTTAGCAAGGGAGGTGCTCTCTAAGATTCCGGAGGATGTTCAGGGCCATTTCGCGGAAGTACTGTCTGATACCCAAGCTGTGGCCCATCGGGTCATTCAATCGGGTCTTGATACTGCAGACTCTGTCGCCAGAGTAATGGGTTCCTCGGTTGCAGCCAGGAGGCACACCTGGCTAAGGGGATCTAGATTTTCACCGGATGTACAGGCCACCCTATTGGACTTGCTTTTTGACGGCTCTCATCTTTTTGGTGCCAAAGCAGACTCAGCGCTTCAGCGCTTTAAAGATAGTAGAGCCACAGCAAGATTGTTGGGTCTCCAGTCCCAGCCCAGGGGTTTTGGGTATCGCAGATTTCGGGGTTTTGGCAGGACTTCATCCTTTCGAGCCAAATAACAACAGCAGTCACAACAGCAGCAACAGGCGAACCCTCTGTATAGGTCATACAGAGGAATAGGTAGAGGTTGTCTGAGAGGCACAGCTCGGCAGCAAGTCTCCTCCTCCTACTCCTCCTCCTCCTCTTCTCCTGCCCCTCCAACTGGTACCTTAGGGAAACAGCTCTAGCTCCTCCATCCTAGAGCATGTTGGACCTGTGGGAGGACGGGTGTCCCATCTTTTACGAAATCGGAGGTCTGTTACTTCAGATCTCTGGGTGTTGGATCTCGTAGAAAATGTGTATGACCTTCCCTTCCGGGAGTTTCCCCCTCCTTTCCCCCATCGCCAGGGTTGGTGCTCAGAGGAGCACCTGTTGCTACTGCAACAGAAGGTTCTAACTTTACTGCAGAAAGGTGCGATATAGGTGGTTTCGGAGAAGGGAAGGGGTCAGGGATGCTACTCCCGGTACTTCCTGATTCCCAAAAAGGACGGCCGGTTGAGGCCGATCCTAGACCTCAGGATCTTGAATTTTTACCTCAAACAGGAAAAGTTCGAGATGTTAACCCTATCTCAGGTTCTTCTGGCGTTGCAGTAGGAAGACTGGATGGTGTTGATCGATTTGCAGGATGCGTATTTTCACATTCCCAGAATGAAGTCGCATCAGAAGTATCTCTGTTTTACGGTGGGGTCCAAACACTACCAGTTTATGGTCCTTCCGTTTGGTCTTACTTCAGCACCTCATGTCTTCACAAAGGTGATGGTGGAGGTAGCAGCACATCTCAGAAGATCAGGGATTCCTGTTTTCCCCTATCTGGAGGACTGGCTGCTCAAAGCAAAGTCGCCGGAGATGGTGCTGCATCATTTGCAAAAGACAATGCGTCTCTTGTTCGACTTGAGTTTCAATAAACATACCCAAATCACACGTGGTGCCCTCTCAGCGCATCCTGTTCCAGGGGCAGTACTGGACACTATTGTGAGTCCTGCCTTCCCGCCTCTGCAGAGAAGTCAAGACATCCAGGCTATGATTCCACTCTTTCACAATGGAGCAGTTGTTCCAGTCCTGAAGGTCTTACGCCTGCTCTGTCTGTTCACCTCCTGCATACTGTTGGTCAACCATGCACGCTGGCACATGAGGGTCCTCCAGTGGGGCCTCCACAGGCAGTGGTTTCAACACAAGGGAGATCTCAAGGAGGTGTTCAGAATCTCCAGAGACACTGCAGTGGAGCTTTTATGGTGGAGTGTCTCGGACAACCTGTCTCAAGGGAAGCCGTTTCAACCTCCTCCACTGGTGGCCACGGTAATAACGGATGCCTCCACTTTAGAGTGGGGAGCTCATCTGGGGGATCTGGAGGTCAAAGGCCTTTGGCCTTCAGAGGGAAGATTGTTTCACATCAATCTTCTGGAATTGCGGGCGATACATTTGGCTCTCAAGGCCTTTCTTCCCTCCCTTTGCGGTCAGTCGATTCAAGTCCTGACGGACAACAATACCGTGATGTGGTACATCAACAAACAGACAGGCGTGGGGTCGTATCGTCTCTGCGACTCTGGTCCAGCGCTCCGGACCATCAGATTTGCATGACTGCGAATCATCTGGCCGGAGTGCTGAATGCGCGTGCGGACAGTCTGTCGGCAGTACTCAGCCGATCACTAGTGGCGTCTCCATCCGGAATTGGTCCGTCACATTTTCAGGATGTGGTGGTTTACTCGGTTGGGCCTGTTTGCCACTCACGAGAATGCGCACTGCCCGTCGTTATGCAGTCTCCAGTATCCGATGCGGGGAGCGTTGGGGGACATGTTTCAGTTAGATTGGGGCTCACAGCTTCTTTAGGTGTTTCCTCCCATACCCATGACTCCTCAAGTTCTGACGAAGATTTGCAAAGACCGGGCCCAAGTCATATTGATCGCTCCGGATTGGCCAAGGAGGGTGTGGTACACAGACCTCCTTTACCTCTCATCGCACTCTCCGCTCCGTCTCCCTCTCAGGGCAGACCTCCTCTCTCAGTCGCAGGGGCCGGTTCTACACCCCCACCTCCAGAGCCTGCACCTTCGTGCCTGGAGATTGAATGGGGCAACCTGAGCTCTTTCTCTCTCCTGCTGGACGTGGTGGATGTTATTTTATCGGCCAGAAGTCACTCCACCAAATCTGTCTAGTCTGGTAGGTGGGCCAAGTTTGTTAAATGGTGTGGAGAGAAATTGATTAATCCTTTGCAGGCCCATTTGTCTGATATTCTATGTTTCTCTCTTTCCCTAGCACAACAGGGTTGTACAGTAGCTACTGTTAAGGGCTACTTGTCTGCCTTGTCGGCTTTTCTCTGTTTACCAGACCAACCCTCCTTATTCAAATCTCCCATAGTTATGAGATTCATTAAGGGCCTCACCAATAGGTTTCCTCCCACTCCCTTTATCATGCCTCAGTGTGATTTGAATTTGGTTCGCACTTTCTTGATGGGGTCTCCCTTTGAACCCTTGCATAGTTGTCCCTTGAGATTCTTAGCGTTTAAGACAATATTTCTGATTGCAATCACTTCCGCTAGGAGATTGAGTGAGCTGCAGGCTCTTAGCTCCAAGCCTCCATTCACCTTATTTCATGCGGATAAGATGGTTCTTAGGACCAGAGCTGATTTCCTGCCTAAGGTGGTCACTTCTCGCCACCTAGGGCAATCTATCAGTTTACCCACTTTCTATCCCCCCCCCTCACCTTTCTAAGGAGGAGGAGAGACTTCACCGCCTAGACCCTAAGAGGGCGGTCAGCTTCTACATGGACAGAACTAAGGACTTCAGGTTGGACGACCAACTCTTCATCGGATATGTGGGCAAGGCTGTCCACAAAAGAACGCTGTCCAGGTAGATCATCCTCTGTATCAAGATCTGCTACGCCTTGGCCAAGAATGAGCCTCCTGAAGGTATTCAAGCTCATTCCGCCAGAGCTAAGTCTTCTTCTTCGGCTTTAGCTAGAGGTGTCCCTGTTGTTGATATCTGCAAGGCACCAACTTGGGTCTCCCTCCACACTTTCGCGAAGCATTATTGATTAGACTCGGAGGGACGGCCACTTTGCACGTTCTGTGCTACAAGATTTTTTGGTATAAGTAGGCAGGCACCCTCCGTCAGGAGCGAGACTGCTTGGGGATTCAATTCAAAAGGTGAGGAATCCACAGGCAGATGTATCCATCAGAAGAACGAGCTGCTTACCTTTGGTAACGCTTTTTCTGGTGGATACAGTATCTGCCTGTGGATTCCTCACTGACCCACCCGCCTCCCCATTGCCTGCCTGTTTATACTGAAAAATGATTGACATGTAATTTATGTATTTTATTGTTGGAATAATTGGAATAATGTGATACATGTCACTAGGAAATGTCTATATTTTAGATTTTCCAGGTTTGATTGGTTTTGTATACTATGTATACTTGTGAAAATGTTCACCCGTTCACCTCGAAGGCATGGAAAAAATGGGTGGAACTGACGTCAGCATGCCAACGAGGTCTACTTGTGGCTCCGATGACGTCACGCAGAGTCGCGGGTGGAGCTGTTCCATTGTGACATCCTTGTCGACGTGGTAGAGCTATGGAGAAAAGTTTCTGTGGAATGCTGCGCATGGGGTATGTTGGAAGCCGGAGTCCCCGTCCCGCACCACGGTCACCAAATGCGAGACTCGGGACTCCTCACTCAACGCTAGGCCAAGTAAGGACACCGTTTGAGAGAGCCCTGCTCACCCCCTTAGTAGCTTGGCACGAGCAGCTAGGCCTATCTCCAAGGCACGAGTGTACAGTATGTGCAACCACACTCTCAACAACCCACTGGTGACACCACAAATGGACTCCACACTCGTTTGATAAAACGAGTATAAACTTTATGTAAAAAGATATACGATCAGACCACACGATACATAAGCCAGCATGTAATAAAGGGTAATATTCGTTCCGGCTGGCTGGTAGGTTCAAATCCCAACCAACGCTTTCAAAATGCTATGCTGGTCGCAATGCTAGAATCACACATGTTGCAAAGGACAAACAATAGTGCGTTGCGTAACGATACAATCCTGTGCTGGGCAAAGGAGAAATAATACAATGCGTAACGATACACCCCGGTACCTGCAATGGGAGAAATAATGCAATGCGTACCGCTACAATCATGTACTGCGCAATGAAGGAATAATGCAATGCGTCACACCCCAATCACGTACTTTGCAATGAAGAAGCAATGCAATGCGCGCCGCTACAATCATGTACTTTGCAATGAAGGAATAATGCAATGCGTAGCTACAATCATGTACTTTGCAATGAAGAAATAATGCAATGCGGTCTGCTACAATCCTGTACTTTGCAATGGAGAAATAATGCAATGCGTAGCGCTACAATTGTGTACTTGGTTATGCAGAAATAATGTCAGGCGTCATAAGACAGTCCGGCAGTTCGTTAGCAGCAATATTGGCAATGTGTATTACGACAGTCAGCCTCTTCGATAACAGTTGCCCCCCACACGTATCAACGATGACATAAAGTACAGCTTCTCACTCTGGCCCCAGTACTGCCACTCCTGAACGCAGTACGGGCCCCAATCTGAGCCGAAGCAAAGGCTCACGTCGCCAGAAGGACTGAGAGGCCGAGAGAGTGTCCCTCCGAGCCCGCGCCCCGCCCAGGCAGTGATCCACGTTACCTGGGGGGCGCGACCCCACTCTCCTCTCCTCCTTCAGCGAACTGGGCCATCCGTGTAGAACTTTCTCAATGGGCCTCAGCGGCTCGGCCTGGCAGCTCAGCTCCTCCGGGGCTGCCGATCCGGGCCGCGACTGTTAGGAAGGTCTCAGGCGGCCGCAGGGCACACGTACCCCACGCCCCTGAGATTACCTTACTCCGGGTGCACGTTCACCACAGCACCCTCTGGGTCTCCTCTGGCACGAAGCCACACACACAACGCTGATGGGACTTCACGTCGACTCCAAGTGCACGTTCACCAGGCACTCCTTCCTGCGGTCTCAGTTGCCACCAAGACACGCACACCGCGCTGCAGAGACTCACTTTCTTCCGGTGCACACGATGATCAGCCGATCACCTCCACAGTCCCAGGTTGCACCAAAGCACGCACACTGCTTCACTGAGACTTACTCTACCTCCGGTGCCCCCATATCCAGGCGCTCTTCACCAACACCTTCGGCCGCACCCCGACACGCTCACCGTGTCTGAGCCTCACTTCTCCTCCGGTGCACTCGATGACCAGGCGCTCTTCCTCAGCGCCTCCGGTGCACCCCGACACGCACCCTGCGCATCCGAGACTCACTCCACTTCCGATGCACACGTTGACCAGGCGCGCCTCACCAACGCCTCCTGTGCACCACGACACACACCCTGTGCGTCCGAGACTCCCGGCACCTCCGATGCACCCGCTGACCAGGCGCTCTTCACCAGCGCCTGCGGTGCACCACGACACGCACCCAGCGCGTCCGAGTCTCACGTCACCTCCGATGCACACGCTGACCAGGCGCTCTTCACCAACGCCTGCTGTGCACCACGACACGCACCCAGCGCGTCCAAGACTCACTTCACCTTTGATGCACAAGTTGACCAGGCGCTCTTCACCAACGCCTCCTGTGCACCATGACACGCACCCAGTGCGTCCGAGTCTCACTTCTCCGTGTGTCCAAGATCACAGGGCACACCTTCCGAGGGTCTCAAGCTGCCACAACACGTGCCCACCGCATCGCTTGAAACTTCTCCGCAAACTTTTATGTTCCTGTGTTTCCAAACAGGGAGCCAGCTCACCTCGGGCCCTTGGGGTAACAAGACACAGCACAAAGCACAGTCTTCTTCAAGCAGGAGGACCCAGCGCACAAAGCACCGTCCCAACAGCCTCTTCCTTGGTTAAAACAGCAAACTGCAGACCAGCCCCAGATCATGAAGCAAGGGTTGGTCCTTCCCAGCAGTCTCTTCAGTTGTTCCTTCCTTAGCAGAGGTTCCTCTTGACCACAAAATGGGTCCAAGCCTTTTCAGTCTCAATGCATTTCTATTCCAACGTTCAGGGGTCTCAGCTCTCATAGTTATACCCCTAAATGTCTTTGAAGTTCGTTGTGCTCAGGGGTCCCTGACCCCTGCCTAAATCAGTTCTGGGTGTCTCCCTCCCAGTGTCACCTTTCTCCCTTTGATACTGGGGGTCTGGATCCTTAATCACTCAGCAGGAGATGGGTCAATTGTGTTATAGCCGCAACCCAGGCCTCTTCACCTCCTGGTGCTTTTCCTCGCCTACTCTCCAGATGCAAGTCAGCCTGGTGCCCTCTCAACCCCTCCCTGGGTCAAGACCTCCCCCAGCTCCTCTCCCAGATCCAGACAGTCAATCCACATTCAGCAGAGACACACAGAAATGCTTAAAGCACAAAACTCAGCCACTTTCTAAAAGAGTGGCTTCTGAACACACAGTGACAAAACCACTTTCATAGAAAGATGTGTTATGACGCTGTGAGTTCCTACATACTAAACTTCACCTCTCTATTTTAAACTTATGGGGAACTAGGTTAACAAACACAATACCCAGCCTCCCCCATTCTGTCCTATGGGCAGGATGGCCTTTCACCAGTGAAAAACGAAATGGAGTGTTTTTCACTGTCAGGACATAACACACACCTCAGTATATGTCCTGCCTTTTACTTACACTGCACCCTGCCCAGGGGTTACCCGGGACCTACCACAGGGTACGCAAAAGGGAAAGTAAGGCCTGACAAGTGGTTGCACTTGTCAGAACAACATGCTAACTTCGCAAACTGCGCGCAGGCCCTACACTGCAGGCCTGAGTTCCCGTCTCCGCACACCTTTGCATTACTAGCCCTGGCACACACAGTGCACATCACTAGGGACTTTACTAGTAAGGCAACATACCAATTGTGGCCAACCAATTACCATTATACTTTACATAGGGAACCCTTGTACTTTGACACTGATCAGCAGTGGCAAAGTACCCAAAGCATCTAAATTGGCAACTCTGTGTCAGGAAAACGGTCTAGGGGGAAAGCAAAAGGTTTAGGGAACTTTAGCCAAAAAGGCCAAGTCCTACAGGGTAATTCAAAAGGTGAAGAATCCACAGGCAGATACTGCATCCACCAGAAAAAGCATTACCGAAGGTAAGGAACTTGTGCTTCTGGCCGGAAGTTCTTAGTCATATTAAGGTGATCCTTTGATACCCAGCCCAGGAAGAGCCAGGCCTGTTGCTGCTGGGCCTAATGTCGGGCAACAATGAATAGGTACACTTTAAGCACAGGGCTCTTTTTAATTGTCAGATGGGCATTACCAAGGAACTGATTGCCCTTTATTGGGGAGAAATGATCCCCAACCCATTTATCAGTGATTTTATGGGTTACAGCCACTTCTTATGCTCAAGAAGTTGACATTTGCTCTACAGTGAGATGAAAAACGTTTTATGAAGAAATGTAGCCCTCAGATGTAATACTTGAAAGCACCAGTACACAAGGCATATGCACCAATTAGACTAAGAGCATTGCATTTGCTAGAGTAATGAAACATTATTTAGGGGATCATTACAATGTGACTTTTGCACTGAGACTTCATACCAAAGTTCTCCTGGGAGGAGCTGAAAAATAATACTACTGCAGCATTATGAATGGACTGTACACTCACCAGTGCCACTTGGTAAGGGGAGGGAGATTTAGGGGAGGCTGGTAAAAGGGATCTTGATTTTGTTTTTTGTTGATGTCTGTCTCTTGTATTCCAAGAATGGCTGTTGCAAAACCTTAATTAAAAGACATGAGTAAAACAAATTAAATGTCCAGTTTTCCAGTTATGTGGCTTATTCATATGTGGCAAAAGGAGTCCTGGATCCTGCAAACAGGTAGGACTATTCATGTACTTGGAACCTTGCTGAAGATTCCTATGATGCAGAACAAGGATTACAACTAACTTCTCCTTGTTGTCCTTTGTGGGGAACTCTTGAGCTCCTCTGAAGTCTGAATCATATCAATGCCATTGAATCCAAAATACATGGCCTGTGGTTATATGTATGTATATGGTATTTCGATAGTGAAAACCTACCCAGAAGGCAGCAGAGTGCTGTATAGAGTCAAGGACAAACATAAGTCAACAAGTGATATGTGGTAACTGAGTTATTGACGGCTAATGGATTGTGATGTTGTGTTCTTTAACAAGGCTTTAATTATTCCCTAAATTGGAGCAGTGTAGTGGCAGTTCTGATGGATATGGGGATGTTGTTCCAGATCCTGTGTACAGAGAAGGGAAAGGCCTGCTACCTTGTTGTTTCTTAGTCTGCAGTCTGATGGTGTTCTTGATGCTGGTGTGCAGAGAACCACTATAGATGGAGAGCTTGTTTGCAAGATAAGTGGGATTCTGGTCATGATGGCTTTGAAAATGGTGCATCTAGTTTTGAAGATGGTGCAGGCTGGCAAGGTGAGCCAATGGAGTTCCATCAGGTTGGGGGTGATGTCTCAGGCTGTCTTTTGTTTTTGTTTCTTTGGGGTGAGGTTGGTGTCCAGGGTGAATGCAAGTGACTTGGCATTAGGTGAAAGGTGGGGTTCGAACCCATTAAGGTTCATGTCATTGAGCCAGGCTGGTACTGTTTTTTGTTTGTTGCTCTTGTTTGGTATTCTTGGTAAGGAATTCAGGAATTATTCAGGAATGGTTGGGTTGAGCTTCAGGTAAGGTGTCTGATAGCCAGGTCGGGATGATGTGCAGGCAGTGCTTGAGGCATTGTTGTCTGAAGCATAGGAGACTATTAAGCAGAGTTGTGTATCATTAGCATATTGGTGAATCTTGATGCTGTTATCTGTGAATAGAGTACCAAGCATCTCCCTGTAGATGTTTCCGATGACAGAAGACAGTATAGACCCCTCGAGGATTCCGCAGGTGATAGGGATCTTTTGGGACCGGCAGGTGCCCATTTGAACAAACTGTCTGGTTGGTTACAGAAGACATTTAACCTTGTTTTCTGTTCAGCTTTCTCACCTTCTGTAGAGAATGCTCTGTGATTGCACAAAGACAAACAATATCAACTCAAGAGTCATCCTCAAATTAATTGAGTGTATAGAATTTATAGAGTGTGTTAAGCTGTGTTTTGTTATGTATTTGTTTTTTAATTGCAGATGCTGCTAATCATTAACTTCTCTTCCCGTACAACATCTATGGATATTCAACGTAATATGGAGGCAAATGTAGAAAAGCGTACCAAGGACACCTATGGCCCTCCTATGGGGAAGCGTCTTTTAGTTTTCATGGATGATATGAATATGCCAAAGGTTAGAACATACTTCTTGTATACTGTTTCATCTTTATTATTTGCTTCAAATAGATATATTTGTGTTTTAGCAGTAACAGTCCTCAGAAGCCTGATAGTTCACTGCTACTGCTGTTTTGTTTCCCAAAGGTGGATGAGTATGGAACGCAACAGCCAATCGCACTCCTGAAGTTGCTTTTGGAAAAAGGGGGCATGTACGACCGCGGCAAGGAGCTGAACTGTAAGAGTCTCCGGGACCTTGGTTTTATTGCTGCAATGGGAAAAGCTGGCGGCGGACGAAATGAAGTGGATCCTCGCTTCATCTCATTGTTCAGTGTTTTCAATGTACCATTTCCATCAGAGGAAGCTTTGCATAGGATTTATTTCTCCATTTTGAAAGGCCATACCCAGGTAACATTGTTTCTGTGAAACACTTTGGAAACAAGATGCAGGTCATCAACGAGTAGCTAAAGGAGACACCATAGTCTTGAGTGGTCTTTTCAGCTCTCTTCAATGTTATATTTTCATAATGTGTTTTAGGTATTTTATTTGTTTTTTAAATCCTAGATTTTTGTTTCTAATAATGAAATGTTTCTATTCCTGCAAAAATACTTTAAACATCTTCAGCTGCATTATGTTTTCCCTTAGTGAGGGGATCCTTTCCATGCTCCGGACGGAAAAAGTACATTTAATATCGCTCCAGGACCCAAGACTCCAGTCTTTCAGAAACACCAAATCAATGTTTTGATGATAAAATGCCACCCCACATACCTTACAGGAAATAAAAAAGAAGCCATACAAAAGAGTATAAAAGATGCCAAACTATATTTGAACAGTCTTGATCATGTTAAACGTGACCAGCTGTGTCTTTTTCCTTTAATATTGTTGGTCACTTTCCTTTTCAAGATTGATATTGCACAACATTGCCCTTCTACTCTACAAAATCATTTCCACCTGAAGTTTGTTGAAGAGAACAGAGTTTATGAATTGAAGTACTTGCATTTGTATTTTCCTACTATATCAACCTTAATTTTGTAAATATATATGAGTGTGGTCCCATGTTAAATGGTCATTGCATATTCAAGATTTGTTAAGGCTTCCTAAACTGTTGTCTAGCAGGTTCCACAATTTCCAGCCCCTATTCATGGTTAATTGCACAGCAGTCACAGAATTATTTGGCATTAATGAATGTTTAGAATATATTATCATGAGATAATTACCTACACCCTTTCTTTCAGTGTCAATGGAGCATAACAAGTTTAAATTACAATTATGTCAATGATAATTGTCTCTATATCTTTAACTGTTGTTATAAGAACATAGGACCACTTGAATGAAGCCATTTTGTGGGTGCAAACGGCTTGATTCTCAGAATCGGGCTGTTTGTGACTGCAAAAAGGCTTTTTCTGATGTATGAAACCCACATTGCAATTCTGTAACACGTTACCGAGTCACAATTTGGGTGTGTGACCAAGTACTGATTTGGTATTTAAAAGGGTAGTGTTTAGGGCGTCCCTTTCAATTACTGAACCACAGTGGTATGTATTAATGTTTTGCAACCAAATTCCAGTCTTAAAACATTCATATCTTACCACCTCCTCAAAGCAAGTGATAATCCATTCGCAAATGGAAAGGGGTCCCTATGGGCCCCGATCCCCTTTGAGAATGTTAAAAAAAAACATTTTCACCGGACCACTGCCTACTTTTAAAAAAATGAAAGGTTTTTATTTTTTTGAAATGCATCCTGTTTTCCTTTAAGGAAAACAGGCTGGATTAAAAAAAAAGATTGCTTTATTTAAAACAATCACAGACATGGTGATCTACTGACCCCACCATCCTGTGATGGCTGTCATTCCTAATGGGTTGTAAATTGAGACCTACCTTATTAATATTCATGAGGTAGGTCGATTTGCGACCCACTAGCAATCGCAAATTTAAAAATAATGATCATATTTTAGCAACAGCAATTTCCTAATTGCGATTCGGAGAAAATCTCAATTTGGAAATCACTAATTCCAATGTTAGTACATCTGGCTCATAGTGCCTGGGACCAGCAGTAGTTTCAAAATCTTTGATGCTTTAGTTAAAACAAGCCTACACGAGAAATGTGCTTTTGTCTATATCACTTGCTAAGCAATGTTGGTTGACCGGCATTGTTTTACGATATCAATATTAATACCTTGAGAAGAGCTGGGCAGCAGAAAAAGCTGGACATCACATTCCGATTGGCTGGCAGAATATTCGTTTATAGCATGGAGTATTTGACAAGCTTCATCCAAGAGAAAAGCAGGCCTTTATTTCCTGCCAGGGCCGTCACTGTGAACATTCTGGTGGTTAAGTGAAAGGACTCAATGGTTGCATTTGAGTTAAGTAGAAAATATATTTTGTTTAATATATGCTAACACGACCTCTAATGTGTGATTTCTCACGTCCGTTTTATCGTTGGGCAGGTGTTTAATGAAGATATCGTGGCCCTCTGCGATAAACTCACTTCTTGCACCATGGAGCTTTACAACGTTATTGTGCGTGACCTGCCGCCGACCCCTTCGAAATTCCATTACATTTTCAATCTCCGTGACCTTTCCCGGGTCTATAATGGACTTACTCTTACAACTCCGGAACGGTATGATTATATTCTCATGTGCTGCTCTTACACAGTCTCCATCAAATCATTTCAACACTGTTTTTAACTTACTTAATTGTTCAGTAGTTTAGTTATCTAGGTACTGATTGCAAAGCACAATTGTATTCAACAGTTCAGATTTGATTGAACGTGTCCAAAATTGTGTGCCACACAGATGACGTCAGTGCAGCAATGTTTTCACCAAAGCATTTATTTATTATTATCATTTTGAGATTAACTTTTTGTTTCTTCTGTGTGAAATCTATGGCCTATGAGTGGTGTCAGTGGGAGCATTACAATCTATCTTCAATTAGCTTTTAGTGGTATCCTGCATATGAGACCGGGAAAGGTTCCACCATTCACCCACAGTTGACTCCTTTTCTACTGTGTTAAAAACAAGCACTAAGATCAGTATCAGGGAAAGTGCAGGTGTAGATTAAAGATATCAGGTGGTCGTCCTCGTCTTTGAAGCAGCTCTGCTTTAAGAATAGAAATTCCATTGCAAAAAGAACGTTTGATGGACAGAATGCTGATCAATGTCAAACATTCACCCCAGTACAGAGATCAGGGCCTAAATCCATTGTTTTTTGCTCCCCGTGCCATTCCAGTTTAAACCCAGCCATATGCAAATCAGTCTTGACCCTGTTCCCCATGGCAACAATATAGCTGGGTCTAAACTGGGGTGGCGTGATGAACAAAAGAACGATGGATTTAACCCAGATCTCTAGATTGGTGGGTGAATGTTTTGATTTGTTCCACATTCCGTCCATCATTAGTGTCTCTTTTGCTTTCTCGCCCTAAGTGCGCCGGGTATGCCCAGACGTGGGTCCCGGGCTCACTGAGCCACTGGATTCAAGCTAGCCTGGCTGAGGAGGGGTGAAACCCTGAAGCCGGTCCCAGGATGCTTGTTTCCGGTCCAGGGAGGACCTGGCCTGGCAGTTTGGGCTGGACAGTTCCCATGATGAGCAGGTTCACGACTGATTTACATATGGCTGGGTCTAAACTGGGGTGGCATGGTGAGCAAAAGAACGATGTGTTTAACCCAGATCTCTTGACTGGGGTGAATGTTTTGATTAGTTCTACATTCCGCCCATCATTTGTGTGTCTTTTGCTAGAAATTCCATTGCTCACAAATTCTATAGCATAAGGTTCTTGAATGCTGCTACTCGTGACCTACATCTCATTCCTTCTTTTTCACCACTCCTTAAGAACATTAAAGCACCCTTTTGTTTTTCATAATCATCTCTAAAGTAAGCCTCTAGATTACTCATAGCTGTGTATGCCCTCATTTGATTAGTGACAATCAAACCTTTGCAGCAGAGTTTGTTCCTCGCTTTAAATAATAATGATAGTTGTATCTATAAAGCACAATGAAATGCTGGTATAAATTAGCTTTAGATATACAGTAACTGTCAAAATAATGTAATGATGTACTTCATAAGGTTATATAGCACGGTGGCAAAAACATTATCAACAAAACTAAAACAGTGACATCTTTGGTCGGAAGTAAAAGGTGACATTCTTACTAGACTCTAATTTCAAGCTATTAGGAGATGTTAGTAGATAGAGCTTTACTGTATATTTAAAAAAAATAACACTAGTATGTGGATTTGCATAGGTAGTTCATTCAAAAGGTTTGAGACAAGCCCACTTAAAAATAATCATGTTGGGGTCTTTTGCAGAGTTCACAGTCCTCTTTGGTTGTTAAAACTGAAAGTAGTTTTCCAAGTATTTTGTATATGGCTTAGGGTTGCCACATTTCCCAGAGAAAAATACCCACCACTCATTCTGAAAAGGTTAGAACATGACACTCAAAGGGAACTTTATATAAATTCATCTGTATTCATTTTGAGATCTTGCCTAAGACAGAGCATGAGACAGCGCTTTCGTCAGCCTATGTGGACATTTATTCCTCTTTTGGTGTTTGCCCTTCCCCTGGAGCATGGAACCAGTACTCTTGTCCTTCCCTAGCTCCCTTTTCAGGATCTACTTTTTTAGATCTGGCATTAGCCAATACTTTTTTATTTTACTAAAATTAAATGTATAATATCCTTATTTAAAGGGGCTTTCAGCTACCTCTCTTCATCCACTGGTCTGCTGTTATGTCATTCACAATTTGCTTCTACACACTATGGCATACAGCATGGGGCAGTGGGTCAGTCTACTTCAGCCACGGGTTAATTTCATTTTGAGTGACTGCATTATGCTCTCTCATAATGATCACATCCACACAGATGATAGTTCTTATCTGATAGAGACTTCTAGCTGCACATTCCTTACCTTTGATTCCTTACCTTTGAATTTCCCAGGCGTCAGGCTGGATCCGGAGACTTTTGCTGAGCAATACCCCTTGCGCGCGATGTCAGGTGGCTCCATTCGGCTCCGCGTGACATTGTTGGCGTCGGTAGTGTCGGTCATGACGTCACGGTGCTATATAGGCGCCACCCAGGCGCGCGGACGTCAGTTCTTTTCTTTCTGCGCCAGTTAAGCACCGATCCGGGAAGAGCTACCCCGCTGCCGCTTTTTGGCAGGCTTTTTTCTCGACTTTTGTCGATATTTTTGAGATACGACTTCGTGTGCAAGGGATGTCTGGTAGGAAGACAGGTTTTAAACCATGCAGGACTTTTTCCCGCATGATGTCGGTTACCGATCCCCACCACGTATGTCTATGGTGTCTGGAACGCAACCAAGATTCGAAGTCGTGTTCAGACTGTCCGGCGATAGACCCGAAGACCTTGAGGGAGCGGGCGATGAAGTTGCTCGCGTCCCGGCAGTTGACACCATTAAGCGAGACTCCGAGGAGGTCATGGTCCCGTTCGAAGAAGAGGAGGTCGTGGGACCGCTCACGGAGCCCTAAGTCCTCTTCCTCCCATTCGAGGTCATCTGGACACTCAGGGAAGAGGCACATGAAGAAGAAGGAGTCCAAGCGGACTTCGACTTCACCTCAACTGGCGTCCGTCGTCGAGAGAGGTAAGGATCACCGACGCTCTAGGCACGGTTCTACGGAGCCGGAGCCTGAGTCGACTTCGCGCCTCCCACCCTTTCCAGGAGCCGAGCGACTCCTGCTCAAATTAAAGATTTTTACGAGGCCATGCGCCGCATATTTGAGCGGAACGACCCCGTTTGTAAGCCCTCGGGCCTCGCGGGGTATGATGGGGCCCCATCGGGTTTGACGCCGTCGGCCTCGGCCACGGCACCGTTGGGGCCTAAGGAATCCGATTCCGGATCCGGGTTTGTGCCGGTCGTGCCAACATGACCTCCCCCGGCGTCGAAACCGAAGTCGGCGACTGCGAGGTCGCCGGTGCCCATCACCGACGCAAGACCCATCCTCATCCCCGACGACACGGAGCCAGAACAACGTCGAGCGATGCCGATTCTGACGTCGACAGAACCCAGGGGTTCTATGTTGTCGCCTGAGCACTTTGTGGACGTGCTGGGCTCAGGAGAGGAATGGGAGGAGTCTGGAGACCCATTAGAGAACCAGGATGTCTCTGAAGAGACTATGGACTGGTATGGGGAACTTGGGGAAGCCAGTGGTCTGGATACTTCCCTAGACACCGGCATACTCTCTCCACCTACAGTGGCTATGGAGGAGGGGACGTCCTATGCCATGGTGGTTAAGAGGGTAGCTGAGGTCCTTGGACTGGAGCTGCCCTCAGTGCAGGTCAGGACTAATCTCCTGACCGAAGTGCTTCAACCTGGGGCTTCCACCTCTGAACCACAATTGCCCTTTAATGAGGCACTTACGGACGTCCTTCTGGGAACATGGTCCAAGCCTAGCACAGGGGCTCCTGTGAATAGGACGATTGCACGACGCCACCACCCAGCTCCGGGCGACCCAAAGTTCCTCAGCCAACACCCCACTCCAGAAAGTTTGGTGGTGCAGGCCTCTATTTTACAGGGTGCATTCCCTTCCGTCCCTCCGGATAGGGAATCCAAGAGACTGGACTCATTTGGGAAGAAGATGTTTTCTTCCTCCAGTCTGGCATTGTTGTCGGTGAATACCGCATGCTTGTTGGGCCGTTTCTCCCACTCTCTTTGGGAGACGGTTGCGCAGGTGCTGCCACAAGTCCCAGAGGAGGCCCGGGCTGTGCTGTCCCATGCTGTCAAGGACGGTAGAGATGGAGCGAAATTCACCATACGGTGTGGTTTGGATACGACCGATTCGCTTGGCAGGTCAATTTGGCAGGTCAATTTCAACTATGGTGGCCTTGAGGCCTGGCTTCGTACAACTGGCTTCTCGGGGATGTCCAAGCCAATTTGATGGACATGCCCTTTGATGGAACCCGCCTTTTTGGGGAAAAGGCAGACTCGGCCCTGGTCAGGTTCAAGGACTCTCGAGCTACGGCCAGATCCTTGGTCCTCTCCTCCATTCCTCATGGCCAGTCTTCCTTTCGCCCCTTTCATGGCAACAGAAGGGGTTTCCAGCCGCGTCAGCCCTATCCTAGCCACCGTCCCGCTCAGACTACCCAAGCTGTGCGTGGACTTGGACGCGGTACATTCCGTCCTCGGAATGGAGGCCAGAAGTCGTCTGCCACACTGCCCCCAGCAGCCGCAGCCTCCAAGCACTCCTAGGCTGATTCTGCAGGACCACACTACTCCAGTGGGTGGGAGAATTTGTCATCATCTCCCTCGCTGGAGATCTATAACAACAGACAAGTGGGTCTTGCAGATCATCCAGGAGGACTATTCTCTTCCTTTCTTTTCCTCCTCCTATTCCGCCAACTCAGGAACGGCTGGCGGAGGATCATTTGAAGTTGCTCCAAGAGAAAGTTACAGCTCTTTTGGCCAAGGGAGCTATAGAAAGGGTCCCAGCTTCAGAAGTAGGCAGTGGCTGTTATTCCCGCTACTTTCTGATTCCGAAGAAGGACAAGGGGCTTTGGCCCATTTTAGATCTTTGGACCGTCAATCTCTTCCTCAAAAAGGAGAAATTCAAAATGCTCACATTGGCTCAGGTCTTGTCTGCCCTAGACCAAGGAGACTGGATGGTGGCGTTGGACCTGCAGGATGCATATTTTCACATTCCCATCCTGCCAGGCCATAGGCGTTACCTGCGGTTCAAGGTAGGGCACGAGCACTTTCAGTTTACCGTGCTCCCCTTCGGTCTTACCAGTGCCCCTCGGGTGTTCACAAGGTGATGGCGGTGGTTGCAGCTCATCTGCGCAGGTTAGGGGTTTCAGCCTTCCCCTACCTAGACGACTGGCTGTTGAAGGCGTCCTCGCCCCAGGCAGTCATCTCCCACCTTCAGACTATGGCGGACCTCCTGCATTCGCTGGGGTTCTCTATAAACGTGCCGAAGGCACACCTGACTCCTTCTCAGACGCTCCCTTTCATTGGAGCTGTTCTGGACACAGTGCAGTTTCGGGCTTATCCTCCCGAGCAGCGAGTCCAGGATATTCAGGTTATGATTCCGATATTTCAGCCTCTATCCTGGATTTCAGAGAGGTTGACTCTGAGGATGTTGGGTCTCATGGCCTCCTGCATCCTGTTGGTAAGACACGCCAGGTGGCATATGCGGGCTCTGCAGTGGGACTTGAAGTTCCAATGTACAAAGCATCGGGGAAATCTCACCGACGTGGTTCAGATCTCGGAAGGAACTGCGAAGAATCTACAGTGGTGGTTAACGAACCGCGATTGGGTCAACGGCAGACCTCTCTCCCTTCCCCAACCAGATTTCATAGTTGTGACGGATGCGTCACTTCTGGGATGGGTGGGCCACATGGGAGAGGTGGAGATCAGGGGTCACTGGTCTCCGGCGGAGACGGGGCTCCACATAAACTTGTTGGAGCTCCGAGCGATTCGGTTGGCATTGAAAGCATTTCTTCTCTCATGTGGTACTGAAACAAGCAGGGCGGGTGGAGTCGTGGACCCTTTGTCGAGAGGCCCTGCGTCTCTGGTCATGGCTGGAACAGCAGGGCATAACCCTGGTGGTTCAACACCTGGCAGGTTCTCTGAACGCCAGTGTGGACGATCTCAGCCGTCGATGCCTTCAGGATCACGAATGGCATTTCCAGTCGGAGGTGGTGCAAGGTCTCTTTCAGCAGTGGGGAGAACCTTGGTTAGATTTGTTCACCTCCGAAGAGAATGAGCAATGTCAGCAGTACTGCGCGCTGGAGTTTCCAAGGCGGCTATCGCTTGGTGACTTGTTTCGTCGCGAGTGGAGCTCAGGCCTGTTGTACGCCTTTCCACCCATACCACTCCTGCCCAGGGTTCTGAAGAAGATCAGGAGCAACAGGGCCCAAGTCATCCTTGTGGCGCCGGACTGGGCAAGGAGAGTCTGGTATCCAGAGCTTCTGAGCATGAGTGTCGATCCTCCAATCAGGCTGCCCCTTCGGGAGGATCTTCTGTCGCAGCAGGGAGGCTTCTCCATCCCAACCTGTCAACTCTGCGCCTCCATGCGTGGAGATTGAGTGGCGGCAGTTGATGGGCTTTGACCTTCCTCCAGAAGTCTGTAATGTTATTCTGGCGGCCAGGCGGCCCTCCACTAAGTCGATATTTGCCTGCCTTTGGCAGAAATTTGTATTATTCTGTACAGAAAGGTCCATTGACCCTCTTTCTGCTCCTCTTTCTACTGTCCTTTTATTCATTCTAACCCTGGCCCAGCAGGGCTCTGCCTTGGGAGCTCTTAAGGGTTACCTCTCTGCTCTGTCTGCTTTTTTGTGGCTGCCAGACCAGCCTTCTCTCTTTAAATCTCCTATTGTAAATAGTTTTCTAAAAGGGCTGGCTCATTTTTTTCCACCCATTATTATGCCGCAATGGGACCTTAATTTGGTCCTTACCTATCTGATGTGTGCTCCCTTTGAGTCTTTGCAGTATTGTCCCCTCAGCTTTTGACCATCAAAACAGCCTTCTTAGTGGCGATTACATCGGCCCGAATGGTGAGTGAATTGCAGGCGTTATCCAGCTCGCCTCCTTATCTTATGTCCTTTCCAGACAAAGTGGTGCTTTGCACCAAGGCATCATTTTTACCAAAGGTTGTGACCCCATTTCATCTGGGCCAATCCATTACTTTGCCCACCTTCTTTGCTCCCCCACATCCCTCTAAGGAAGAGGAACGTCTCCACCGGCTGGACCCAAAAAGAGGGTTGTCGTTCTACCTTGACCGCACAAAAGAGTTCCGGGTGGATGACCAACTCTTTGTGGCGTATGTGGGAGCAAAGAAGAGAAAGGCAGTGCAGAAAAGAACCATCTCTCGCTGTGTTGTTCTCTGCATTAAGATCTGTTATGTCTTGGCAAAGAATCAGCCCCCTGAGGGATTAAGGGCCCACTCCACCAGGGGAAAGGCTGCGACTACGGCCTTGGCTCGGGGTGTCCCAGTCCAAGACATCTGTCAGGCAGCGACGTGGACATCATTGCACACGTTCGCAAAACATTATTACCTTGATGGTCAAGTGCGCAGGGATGGGCACTTTGCCCGTTCAGTCCTGCAAGACTTCTTAGTCTAGGTCATGAGTCCGCAACCCACCGCCGGGATGGTATGGCTCGGGTATCTGATTCAAAGGTAAGGAATCTGCAGCTAGAAGTCTCTATCAGATGAACAAGTTACTTACCTTTGGTAACGCATTATCTGGTAGAGACTCTATCTAGTTGCAGATTCCTTACAGCCCCACCCATGCCTCCCCGCTTTGCGGGCTGATGTAGTAGGTCTAGGGTTACTCCCCTTTCAGGGCCCTAGTTTTGCACACGATTACGTCAGTCGCTTCGTGGCTCTGCGCTTCTGCCGTGGAAAAAACGAAAAGTACTGACGTCCGCACACCTGGGTGCCTATATAGGCACCGCAGCGTCATAACCGACGCTACCCAAGTCACGCGGAGCCGAATGGAGCCACCTGACGTCGCACGCAAGGGGTATTGCTCAGCAAAGGTTTCCGGATCCAGCCTGACGCCTGGGAAATTCAAAGGTAAGGAATCAAAGGTAAGGAATCTGCAGCTAGATAGTCTCTACCAGATAATGCGTTACCGAAGGTAAGTAACTTGTTCTTCAGGTCCAGTGTATTAGTTGTTACTTTATAATTACGTAAGTGCTGCCATTGTGTTTAGAGCCTGAGATGAAAGCAGGATGTTTTATACCAGATGTGAGCACAGGTCACCTTCAACGCTTTACCAGTTACTATCGCCTGCCAATGTTGTTGTAAATTCTTTTGTTTATCTGACTTCACAGTATAACAGATTGCGACTATATGAAACTGTTCTGTAGCTTTAGGGGCCGATTCCGATCTCGGCCAATAGGGCTCCGAATCGGATTCGGCTTAACCGGATCCGATTCGGAGCCCTATTTCCCGACCGATTCGTACGCGCGTCCGGGCGAGCGAGTACGATGCGGGTCGCCGACCGACTCGTCCGGGCGTCCCGACCGCTCCGACCGACTCGTTCCCGGGTCGAACCGCACCGACCGACTCGCTCGGACTCGACTCGCACCGCGCAATGGAGACGTTCCCCGGCCGGGTGAGTACGATGCGCGCCGCGAGCAGTCCGACCGAGCCGCGCACTCCGGCTCCAAAGAGCAGTCGGAGACGTACTTTGGGGGTCCGTGTCGGCTTGGGTCCCCCCTACCTGTGCGTGTACGGCGCGAGTCGCTTCGACGCGTACCCGCTGTAGGGGGCGCCATTGACCGCCTCGCACCCATTGAGTCAATGCGAGCCCGCGTACGCGTTGTACGACCGGCTCCCATTGACTTCAATGGGAGTCCGACCGACTCGAGTCCGATGGCATACGTGCGCATCGTACTCGTTCGGTCAGGCTGCCAGAGTCCGATTCGGTCGGAAATCTCTCCGAGTCCGGCTCGGTCGGAGAGATTTCCGGCCCGAATCGGAATCGGCCCCTTAGTGTTATACATATGAATTCATATGTGGGCAGTTCTTCAGAACACATTCTGGATTCAGTTTCACAAATGGTTCTTTAATGTACTTTGCCCAGGAAGAAAACTGGGCTTTTTCGTGTCAAATTTGCAGCACTTGCAATACTTTTTAAAACATGTATTTCCTTCCTTCCTTCCTTCCTTCTTTCTTTCTTTTTTCTTTCTGTATTGCTTTCTTTCTCTCTATCTTTCTTGCTATCTTCTTGTTCTTTTTCCTTTTTTCTTACTTTCCTTTTTTCTCTTTCTTTGTTTCTTGCTTTCTTTGTTTCTTTTGTTTTTTCCTTCTTTTTTCCTTCTATCCTTTTTTCTTTCTTTCCATCTTTCTTTTTTGCTTTCCTCCCTTCGATTCCTTCCATTTTTCATACTTTCTTTCCTTCCTTCTTTCCATCCATCCTTCATTCCTTCTTTCTTGCTTTCTTGACTTCTTTCCTTCTATCTTTCTGTTTTTCTTTCTTTCCGTCTTTCTATTCTTTTTTCGTCTTTCTCTTGAGCCTTCTTTATTTCTCTCTATCATGCCTTCTGTCCTCTTGTTTTTTCTTTCTTTCTTTATTGCCTTGTCTCTCTCTCTTCCTTCCTTTGTTATTTTTTTCTTCATTTTGTCTATCTTCTTTCTTTCTTTTTCTACCCTTTATTCTTGCTTTGTTTCCTTCTTTCTTGCTTTGTTTCTTTCCTTGTTTCCTTCTATTCTTTTCCTTTCCTTTTTCCGTCATTCTTTCTGTCTTTCTATCATTCTAACTTTCTATCCTTCTTTATTTCTTTCTTGCCTTCTTTCTTTCCTTCCTTCCTTCCATCTTTCTTGCTTTCTTTCATTTCTTCATTCTTTCTGTCTTTCTTTTTTTACTTCTTTCTGTTGTGCCTTCTTTCTTTCATTTCGTGCCTTCTCTCTTTTTTCGTGCCTTCTGTTCTCTTTTTCTTTCTTTCTTTCCAAGGCAAGAGGCTGGCAGCCAATAGCAGAACGATTGGCTTTATTACATCGGTGTTAGTCAAGACCTTTTGATTTTACTAAGATTATGTGTATGAAATAGTTACTTAGAGGGGGATTCAGCTACACTTAATCCATTTGCCTTTGGTTGTGTCATTCACATTTTTCTCCAACCCACTCGAGCATGCATCAAGGGGCAATTCATCGCCCCACTTCAGCCATTGGCTCACTTCCCTATGAGTTGTGGCATGCTTCTCTTTCACAAGGAGCACATCCACACACAAAGTAGTTCCCTTCAGTGCCAGGGAGTATTATGGTAATGTGTGCTTTTTTGACACCCAAAAACATTTTTGCGTTTTGTCAACTTTTTTTTAATTTTTAGATTGACAAATGTCCTGCAGCTTCCGAAACAAAGTTTTGCAAAAATCATGACAAAACAAAACAAGAATTGCCAAAAAGCAGACAACCCCAGACCTATTGGATCTGTCAATGCTTGTCTTTGGTTAAGCACTTTGACAGTGCATGCATTTTCCAGCTGTCTCCCCCGTTTGCTTTTTTATTTATCTTTCTCGCCCTTATGTTTGTCTCCTCGCCATGTCTCCCTCACCGCCAGCATGCTGTTCTTGCTTCTTCACCCCGTCTGTTCTCTGTGTGCTTCCCGATCCCCCATGTGCTAACCCTCCGTTGTCCATGTGCCTTTCCCACCAGTTTTTCAAATTCAACAACTTTAAATGCACTAGTGAGAGGCACAGATTCTCCCATAAGCCTCCTTAGTTTGTCCCAATTAAATGAGCTAATGTTTTGCAAAAAATCTCAAACGTTTAGCAAAGGTTATATCTTACGTTGAGCACAGTGACACTACTTTTTTTTTTTTTTACATGTGTTTCCTTCCTACAGTGCACACATCAAAGAAGATGTGGCCTAACGGCTAGAGCGGTCGACCTCGAAGCTGGGGAACCGGGTTCAAGTCTTGGCAGGGACGCACAACATCCTCTGATTCTGGGCAAATCACTTAATCTCCCTGTACCCAACAAAATGAATGTTTCCAAATAACTAATGTTGCTACATGAGCTAGACCACGTACACTCACCTAAATACAATGGTGTGGACTCTGATGTTTTGAAAGCCATTCCCCAAAAACTAATTTTACCAGAAAATGTATGTAACTATCTACCATTCATACTGGCATGGATTACATTCAAAGTGTGTGGAAACCATATGCAACTCTCATGAATAGGGAAGATAAAAGATCTTTCATGTGTTTCTTCATTCATGGACCACCTGGCACTCCATTCTTCTTCCTCTGCTTAGTTTTATGCCTCCTTTCTTGTCATGGAAGGAAGTGTTGTTAATAAGTTAGGACCTGAATCAAATACCTACATGGTTCTATATAGCCCTCACTTTACTGCCACTAGGCTGGTCTCTTTCACTATGAGGGCTAGACTCCATTCTTCTGCCACTTGAAATGTGGTTGTCCCAGAGACAAAGCAAAATCTGCCGAAGTGACAGATCGTGTTCAATCCCAGCAACAGCCTTGCGGCACTCTGTACCGAAAGTCATTTGCCAACAGGCTGGCCACTTGAAATTTAAGAAAACAATGAAATCTTGATGACACCCATTTCTCGTGTCATCACCTAATTCTTTTCTACAGCACAAAGCAGCCCATGGGCAATGATGATCTTAGAATGCAATAAAAAAAACTCTCAAGTATCATTGTTGATGCTGTTGCGTCATCTGTATTTCCAGAATTGATTTTCGGTATTGTGGAAATCAGACACAAATTGAAGTGCAGCGATGAAAAATTACATAGAAAGATGGTTTTTTTCCCCTGGTACAAAAGGTATTTCTACAATTTCATCTCAAAACTTAGAGTCTGATTTAGAGTTCGGCAGACGTAAATTACTCTGTCAGGTGACGGAGTAAAATACTCTGTCACCCCAAAAGATTACCCACCCACAAAATTTAGAGATGTCCCCGGCCCAGCAGACATCTCTTGCATTGGCAGGAACCGCTGTCACGTCGGTTCCTGTCAATGCATTGAAAGTTTGACAGACTGCTCCATCAACATGTCAGAGCCGTATGGCAAAAATTTAATTTTTTTATTGCCAAAAATAAAATTCTAAAGTGGAATTTTCTTTTAGAAAATAAGAAAAGCAATGACTCGCTATGGGAATGGGGTTCATTTACACGTTTTCCCTGTCCCTTGCCACCAGGTTTTACCTGGCAGTGATGGACAGTAAAAACTGGTCATTTGACCTCCCACTTAAATGGGCCAAACCTATGACGGCCCTTACTTTGTTGGGCTGCCAAAGGTGTATGTCAGCGGTGGAGATGGAGGAGTTTCCTACCCTGACATACTTCAGTTCTACCCGTCTCGAAATGAGGTGGGTGGAACTTCAGTTTGGAGGACAGGCTACCCCGTCTCCTTTGCGACGGAGTACCTTCTCCGCCAATCTCTAAATCTGGCCCTTAATTTACATTTATTGAAGGAATGATGCAAGGGTCATGAATTGTCTGTTTAGTCTGAACACAGTAAAATATATTGATAATGTAGTAATGGGAAGCATTCTAAGTTTATATTCATATAGAATGTTCCAACTGAATAATGTTTGGTGGCCATGAAAATATGTTTTCTACAGGGATTTATAAGTAATTGAAATGCATACCTAGTACATAAAGCCTAAAAGTGCCATACCTTGGCATGCTCACAATGTAACATCTGTGATATATTTGCCATGCCTGATTGATTAAAACCTATTTAATTTTCCGCCAGATTCACTACAGTTGCACAAATGGTGCGAGTTTGGAGAAATGAGTGTCTGAGAGTTTTCCACGATCGACTGATTAATGAACTGGACAAGACAACGGTTGGTACCTGTATATGCACCAAGATTTCTATTATAGTCATATAGATGTCTGCTTCAGATTGGACTTTGCTTTAGGGCAGGGCAAAATAAGATGGAGCCAGGGAGAGAGGGTGGTCTGCTGTCTATGAAAGTAGCAAGGTTGCTCCCCTCGGTTGAAGGGGGTGAGCAGTGGTCAGAAAAATGTCCCTTCACAAGCGTGACAAACCTCCTCACACTAGCTCTAACTCAACCGCTCTCAGGTTTTTCATGACTATCTCAGTACTTATGCCATTGGGTAGTGGTGTATGCCAACTCTCTTGCTTCTTGACCCCAAACACGAAAATGTATCTGTGCATCTGATAAACGACACAACTCATACTTCCAGCACAGAATAGAAAGGAAGCTATGGAAAGCAAATGCACTACCATAGGCTGGGAATATCTTTAATAAATATACAATCACAAACATATATCACTTCTCCTACTCCCCCAATTTAAAGATTGATTTTATTTGCGAAACTTATGCTTCAAGCCTATGATAAAATACATTCTCTGGTGAAAGATTTAGAATGGTTTTCCCACACTTATCAAAACTTCCAAACTATTTAAAACGATATATACATGTTCCACGATAAAAACTCACCAACGTGTACTCAGAAGGAGAGAGCAGTCATTATTTTCCTCGAAAAGGAAGGCACCACATGCACAAGCTCAGATGGAACAAATACATAGCATTAGCCACTGAATGGCAACACCATATTTTGCCCACAAGGGACCACGCAGTGAAGTAGTTGGGCCTACTGTGGACCACGTGGCTGTGATAATAAGTACTGCCCGAAAGGGGACCAGATCTCTTTGGGTTGGGACTTGGGTGAGTTGAGCGTGGTATAAGTGTATTTTGCATCATTGTAGAAGATGCTTTTCTGTTCGCAGTAATCCACCCTCTAGTGCGGACCCTATCCCACTATATCGCCACCCTGTGCTTAGCTAACTGTAAAGCAAGGACTGTAAAGCGGCTTGAGAGGGAACTGTCCAGACACATCCCAATAGTGTCACCAGCGGTGAAAGCTCAGTTCTGTGTAGTCAATTTTCTCAAACTCAGAGAAGACTTCTCCCCAGCAATCACTCACTCTGGGACACCACCAGAGCAGATGAATGACAGTACCTACACTTTGAAACTCACACCTAAATGGCCCCGTCACATATGAGATGGTGCAGTAGTTTGGGAAAGGGCTTGGAACACATAGCATTTTAAGAGCTGTGGTTATTGAATTATTTGTATGTGAAGAAAAAAAGAGAAGAATTACTACGATAAGTGTAAAAATCATCACATTGCCTGCAGTGGGCACAAGTGTTTTTGAATCAGACAGATGACATTATTCTCCTTCATGCTGACATGCATGATTTATTTGTGAATCTGGTCTAGATCAGCTGCTCACTATTGCTATCTTCAAAAACCCATGTTTTGAATCAGAGAGAATTATATAATGTAATATCTTACACGTTCGTAAAATCAGGATGTGAGAGGATGGCACTGCTGGAGTTCGGTAACAGAATCATGTCTGCATAGTAGCAAGCACTCTAAACCACAAAGCTGACTTTCATAGTGACTTATATAGGTTCTATTGAAATATGTTTGGAATACACTACAAACTGTAGGTTTTTGTGCTTATTTTTACATTGAAGATTTCACATGAATTCTAAATATTTGCTCGAAGAATAACTCTTTCACAAGAAAAAAAAGGGGCATATGCATTTAATAGGGATATCCCCATTGTACATTATAAGGATAATGCAAATTATCATTGGCATGATCGTGGTGAGAAATGAGGCCAGTGGCAGAGTTCCTAAATCTTAGAACTTTAAGGTGACTGTCAGTATCCTACATAAGGTATGGTACAGGGTATGTTATTCCTTAAAATGCAATGTCACATCCTCCACCTTTCCCCTATTCTGTTTATTTTCACCTTGCTCTGTTACTCCTTCTGGAATAGATGTGAAATCTGTAGTGTGAAGGTAAACAGCCCAATGTGCAGATTTTAATTGGTGCCACTTTTAAAAGTAGCTGTAGGTCACTAGGCGTGGTAGCTTGTAGACTGATTCCTCCTTTCTTGCAATAATATCTAGCATTACAGTAAATAAACATAATGGTTGAGAATCGTAATAACTAATTGTTGAGAATCTTCAGACAAAAATAGCTGAGAATAAGAGTTTAAGAACCAGTTATTAGTTTCATTGTTTGACGAACAATTGTATTCTGCTGAGCGGGCCTTTCTCACTGTCTGCAGCCTTTATGATAGGCACTGTCGTTTCGCAACTCAAGTATAATACATGGGAGCATGCTTTATTTGAGTTGGTGGTTTCCGGTGCTCAGCGCCGGCACTTAATTGTCAATACCAGCACTTATGACAGCTGCCACATGGTGGCGCTGTTTGTGTAATTTAAAGATGACCAGAACAACAGTTGTTTATTAATTCCTTATACATTAAAGCAACTAATACCTGGCGCCCAAGCCATTCTTATAGCTATGGGGGCCTCGAACCGTCTGAATTGTCAGACATGTACTCGTGTGATGGCTAGTAGTTATGCAGGTATGTCATTGGCAATGCTGGCAGGGGCAATGGTTGGTGGAAGCTGAGGTTGCCCCCTGAGGAGGGCCCTGGCACTTTCTTTTTTTTTTTTTTACAAATTAAGCACTGCATGGGGGCAATCCCTGTAAAAATCCTATCTCTATTTTCCTTATTACCATTGAGTTGTTACCTTTCTATTCACCCGTAATAATAAAATACCTTGCTGCTCAACTGTAATATACTGCAGTTTACTTCTGGCACCATTATGCGTACTACCAGAACCAGCAGCCAAGGTGAAAGGTAGGTCACACAGCATAACTACCCCTCCAATTTAAACAAAGAAATCTAAGTTTTACCTGTTCCATCTATTTTTCCAAAATGGAGAGTGCGCAGCAGAAAAGAGATAGTTTTTTAACTATGGGTCATTTCAGGAAAGACCGAATCTCTCTGCATGTTACTACACATTTAAAGCTACAGCTGCTTTTAAAATGACAGTCAACTTATTCGAATTTTTTTTTGCAACAAATTACCAACTGTTTTTAGTGCGTCTAATTTCGCACTACAGATTCTGCTTCTATTCTTCATGTCTACAGCCGTACTATCTCTTTCATATGAAAAAAGAATACACCAATGTTTAAGCAGTGTGTGGGATGGGTGATGGTGTGACCATGTATTATTAGGACTAAAAAACCTTCTGCTGAATGCTAAAAGGATATTGCAAGCTACCTCGGAGTTCCATGGCTTTGTAAATGAACCCTTCCTTCTCCTCCTTCTGTGTGCTCATGGAAATCGTTAGTGACTAGCAATCTGTCAGGAGGTACTTTACCCCTTATATATTAACTTATGACAGTAGTGTTTCTGTCCTATTGTCCAATGACAGGTGAGAAGGGATGTCACTAGACTCTAATATGACAATCAGACATATTTTATACAGTTATTACAGGTTCCCTATGTGTTATATATGGCATAAAGTACTCCATCCAGATGACAAGAACACCTTCTCCAACCCTGATTTGCCGAAACACACAGATTATCAATTTAAGAAAGAGAATCCTTTATTAAGGTGTGTTTTTTTCTGCTATGAGTCTGCCTTTGAGCAGGAAAGAAAAGCTGAACCCAAACGCAGTATGCAGCTGCAGATGAAAATTCTCTGACATATTGTTTAAGCAACCATAATGCTGCAGGGAGCACAGTTTACAAGAAGTGTGGTAAAGGCTATGTACCTTATTGCTATGGGATGTCAAATCGCAGGTGCACATTGTGCACCCACTAATTACCGCTACACCGGGTAGCAGTAAATAGTAGATTCCTAGTTGCTTTCTCCAGAATGGGTAATTACAGGCAGTTTGCACATCATTTCACATAATAAGGGGGCATGGAAACCGGAAACGCAGGCAGTTTTCGCACCAAGAGACCCGAGAGTACAACATGTTGGATTTTGGTTAAATTCTGCTACTATAGTGGAAGTAGATGTTTCCGTGTCATAAATGTAGGGTTAAGTGTGGAGACCTAGGTCTTCCCAGAGGAGAGGCAGAGGCTTGTGGCAACTGGCAATGTGGCAAACGCCCACTAAGTTGTAACTTTGTGTCATTCACAAACAATCCAAGTGGCTTTTCAGGAGTTGAAGGGGATTTCTCTACATCATTGAAGCACAGTTTATCCCCGAAAAAAAGTTAATTTGGGTTTGCACATTAACCCTAAACCAGAGCCATTCGATTTTCCGCACGGGGAAAATCATTTAGTTAGAGTTGGGAATATACTTTGAAATCTAAACTTTTCATGGATTTTCCTGTCACGAAAGCTTTTTTTTTTTGACTCGCTAAAAATAAGTATCTTAATAGAAATCGTAGGTGTGAGGCTATATCTTGTAAATCACTGTTAATATTAATTACTCAGTCTTCGCTTCCTCATCACAGTCCTCACGTGCATGCTGAGTTCTGCGCTAGGAAAGAACAAATTCACGTGCCATCAACTTTATTAACTTCCGCCCCTAGTCACATATATAGCTTCCCGATGGCTTAGAACACATCCTGCAGGTACCAAACACGAGATAGTGGCAGTTAAAGGATGAAGAGTATTTGTGACTGTGAAGATGGAGTCAAGCCTTGGAGTAATGATGATAACTAATCATTAATTGGGACATTATTCCCTTACCTGCCTTACTTGTCACAGCCCTTATACATGAGGATGTAAAAACAGTCACTATGGACACCCTCAGGAACTAAGCACACAGAACAACAGAATCATCCTGTACTATGACGTCATTAGAAAGCGCCACACTCTCAGTGTTGGACATCACGCAGACCCCCTGTTATCCAAACAAACCACAAATGACAACACTCAGCTGAACGGAGGCATGAAGCAAAGACTAGAGTCTGAAACACAACGACAAGGAGGGCCAGTTTGGAAAAGAAAGGCAACCAGTGTTGGGGACACGTAAATTGCTTGTCTGTAGCACTTCTGCGAAACACAAAATCCCTTCATCTATGAAAGGTTACCTATATTTCTGTAAGCTTTTTTTAGTCATAATGAATGCTTCTCAGTATGGTGGGAGATGAGTGGAGAGCACTCATTCGGGCATTACAAAGCATGTGTGTTGGTTTCTTCTTGGTCTTGTCTATTTTACTGTAATGTCTCCTGTAATTCAAGGTTCAAGGTCACCTATTGCGCTTGATAGACGATAATTTTAAGGATGATTTGGAGTATACCATGCGGGATCCCATTCTTTTTGGAGACTACAGAACTGCCCTGCGTGAGGGCGAGCCCCGGGTGTATGAAGATATCCAGGACTATGAAGCTGCGAAGGCTCTCTTTCAGGTACACAATATTCTTTTACATCCTAAGTAGATATTTTATGTGAGGAATGTAAGAGAAATGTTAACATCACTGGTATTAATACATGCTTAGAAACAAAACGTTCTAATCTTTCTTTCAAGAGTCTTTCAGTCTTGGAGTAAGATTTGATGCCAGCTTTCCTCTGAACTGGCAGAACCCCAAAATCACTACAATTGCCTTTGCCAACCTTAAAGTACTAAAGAACAATTTCTCCTGTCTAACCTACCATCATCATTGGTATAATAATGATTGAGCTGGGTTACTACAGTGGCCTTCTTTCTGACTAATTCAAGCATCCACAGTTTTGCATGGTACAAAATCATGTGGCCTGCTTGTCCTCATATATCCCCGCCAACTCCACATTCAGCTACGCATTGAATCCAGTCTGTGGCTTATAATAAGGTAAAGATGTCACAGCAAGCCTATGTGCCTTGTTTGGAAAGCAATCCATAGCCTTCTTCCTGCATACCTGCAAAAACATGGATTTTCTACTGTGCAACTTGTAAGCTTTAGACGAATAGTCATTGACTCATTCAAACTCAACACATGCGGGAGTCGTGGCCTGGCTGCAGACAAGATGGCCGTGTGATCACTCTGTGCACGGCCCCATGACGGCAAAGAGTCCCGTGTACCAGCCCGCCCCTCGGAGTTCTACCGGATGGGGGTGGAGGGGGCGGCCTCAGATGCCATGGGGCCCTGAGATAAGTGGCGGAGCTGTTCGGGCAGCCTACGGAGGCCCCGGGGGAAGCAGAGACCAGTGACCTGACTCTGGAGAGGGCAGGGCAAGATGGTGGCTGCAGCAGCCGACTAGTGAGATGGGCTAAGCGGCCCTGTATATGAAGTTGGGAGTCGGCAGCGTTGGCCCCGCGGCTTGTGCCTAGGTGGGTCCCACTACAGCATCACCTGCTGGGGCGGCTGTGACACTGGGGGCAGAAGGAGCGTGTGCAAGCAAGTGGGGGGGACCCTGGAGACCCTGACTGCTGGAGAAAGAGGGTAGGTGGACCCCGGGCCATGGGTCATGATGGCGGCTTGGCTGTACCCCTGTGCGGTTATGGTGTTGGCTGCCTGCGGGGTTCCAGTGGCAGGCCCATGGTGTCAGTGTGCCTGCAGGCCCACGGAGGGGTGGGGGGGGGATCCACCTGACCAGACAGCCATTCCACAGAACCACAAGGGAGAGGTAGCCTCATATCGGCGGATCGGGCCCCTGGCTAGCGGAGACCGGAGGTAAGCGAAGGGTGCGCGTGCCTTTGGGGTGGTGGGGTTGACTGCCTGGGGTGGGTCCCACCTTCTGCGGGGACCGGAGAGCTGGGTAGTCAGCTTGCCTCGGCCTGGGGAGGGGGGCCTGGGTGGGTGCACCTGACGTGGCCTCATGTACGGCGACCCGGCCCCAGTGGTCACAAAGCAGCGACGAGATAGGTGGCTGGGGTCCCCTACACCAACACCTCCATAGCTAGGCGAGGAGAACAACAACAGAGACTGGCCATACTTCAGGAGTGATGAGATCCAAGTTGCTGAAGATAGTCAAGACTCCCGGCAACCCCCACCCAATCTCCCAACTCCTCCCTGGCGGAATGATGATTTTCAGGGCCAGGGCCCTGTGGACATGGCCCGGGGACTGGAAATACACGCTGCAAAAATACTGGTAGCTATAAGAGACACAAAAGCGGCCCTGATCATATTTCTGAAGAAGGCTTTACAGGAGGTGATAGGCACCCAGCACTATCTCTGAGTGGGTGAGGACATTTCTACACCCTCAAGCCCAGTATCATCCAGTTAAAGGAAAATAGATTTTGAGTTGTTAATAACTAATGAATGGGGCCCAAACAATATCAAAGGAATGACCCACTGTGCCTCCTGCTAAGTGTCAGTCACCTGATCACCCTTCAACTTCAGATATGAGTGGGAAAGACCCTGAGGGTTCTTCACTCTTTAAGACCCCTTCAGAGCCTAGAAAACATACAAAAAGACTGATAGGAGAGCTGTATTCCTGCTGCTACTACAATTCCTGTCAAAAAATTTAAAAAAAACAATCAGAGCTGTGTCAATGGCAAAGAAGGTAGGCCACATGTCAACAATGACTTTGTTGACGGTGCATGTTGACAGGAGACTGAACAGCTGTTCTCCCTATGATGACACCATCTGTTTCCACCCAGCTTGTATATACCTCATTGATGATGCTAAAAACACCGGGTAAAATGAAATATCAGCCGGTGATGCACATCCCAGCCCCAATGACATCTGAGATTTTACTGCTGACCTGCTTATGGATATCCATAAGCTTTATCTACGTAGGCCTTTCAGCAGTCAATGATGGAACAAGTAGGCACTCATCCACCCCTTCAGAGGCAGGTCACTTTGACGAAAGAGGGCATTCCAGTTCTGACAAAGAACCTCTCATTGGTTGTGCATAAACTTTTTCTACTATGACAACGTCTCTTTTACCAGCGGTGTTCCAAGTCAAATCTATGGCTATCTTGCCATTGAATGTCTCTTTTCAGCCCCCACAGTGGCTCATATGAGAGCCACTAGTAATCAGAGAGGATGGGGACAGTCAGGGTAAAGAAGAAGCTCAGGAGGAATGGGGAAGCCTTTTTTTCAGTTCGGGTGAAGAAGAGGATGAACAGCTATTAAAAGCAGTAGCCCAGGACAGCTGCACATTAAACACTTACTACAGCTAAGGTGCGAAGAAACTATCTGCCACCACACAGGATTTAAGGTTTGTGTGAAATATCAGTGTGTTAGGCCACAATCTCATCAGCTTTTTCCTCAAATTGTGTAAGTGCCTGTATAACTGCTTGCATTTCAGCAGCAGATGATCTCGGCATATGCCACACATTATCCTCCACAAATGCCAAATACCAATCCTGTACACCCAGAGGCCAATATTTTACAAGACTCTAGAAGTGGTCCACCTATTGCTCCTGCCAGGACTGATGGTGCAGTTACAGTGCCTAAGCAACAGCATAATACAGTGCAGCTGGACAAACAGGTATGATAGGATGCTTATGCTCATCAGAGTAGGCTGTCTTCATAGCTCTGAATTAGGCAAGCCTGGACTCACCACTGTATAATATTGGAGGTTATCACATCTTGGTAGAATAGGCATCAAATAAATTCAGCTTACTGACTGCAGCAATGGAGAAATTGTGCTTACCGTAAGATTTTAAAGAGAAGTATGTCACGTGGCCAAAGGGACATTGTCGTCTTTACTAAGTTAGCATAAGCTCTTCAGCCATTATGCAGCTTTGCGCACATTACTACATGGCTTTATTTTTGCAACGACTTTGTTCATACTTTTCACATGAGAACTGTCTGCTGTGTGCATTCTCTGCCAACTCCTGGGAATTAGTCTGAACGTTGTGAACAAGGTCGATAAACAATTCCCCTTGTTATTCTGTCCTGGTCAGGCCCTAGCACCTAGATAAAACATACCAACGCAGCTGCTGTTTGGAACTCGTACTTTGGTATTAGGGGGATACAGGCATAGGGGGCACACACTTGGAGAGGGACCTTTCCAGGGAGAAGAGGGAGACAGCACCTATGATGTAGAACTACCAACTATAGGCTGAGGTATGGGGTCTGCACACAAAATCCAGAGATCTTCTAATATATAATAATACTGCTTCTTAGCAAGGGGAGGGAGGTTAGACTCTATTGTCTTTTCATGATGACATCTCCCTTCATGATTTATGGACTAGCTGCTATGCTGACTATTTGTATTATGCATTTTTCTTCTTGTTGTGGCATGTATACTTCACGTTAGAGCACGTTAGTTAAAATAAATATTTTAAATTGTTTTGTGTCTCTGTCAGATCTTATTGTGAAAAGGTACAAGAGTACGAGCAAAAGGGTGTATCTTGCAACAGCGAGTCCTGAGAGATTCGGGAGTGTTTTGTTCTGGGGTGTCTAATCACTTGTTTCTCTGTGAGTGAGTAGGAGGGCAAGTGAGACACTATAGCTAGTCGGTCCTGGGCTCATGGGTACTAAGGTGGTAGGATGACTCAGTCCCTACTCACTAAGGTCCCATAATCCTACGCATAGTTCTATTCTTGGGCAGAATCCCTGCAACATGGCGCCGCCAACGTTTTGGCCTGGTACTTATTCACGAGACCCCTGAGTAGCGCCTGTGCTTGTTCACGATACCCCCTCACTGGTTTCCAGAGACGTCCGTGGTGAGGGAGCTTAGCCTCCTATATTTGTATATTTACAGGTTTTTCAAGCTTGAAGTATAAAAGTTTTTTTTTACCCTATTTTGCGCTACCATTTTTCTTGTTTCTTTTTCCCATTTCTGATATGGCACAACCGCTATTGCGGCACATAACTGCGCGGAGGTTACAGCTTACTTAACTCAAAACGTAGTCCCCAATGCAGGGGCTACCTTTATTTTTGTTGTCGAGGCAGACCCAGCTTACCGCTTCGAGGTTTTTTTATTCTTGGATTACATTTCCCGCGTAGATGGGAAGGATAATTTGTTTTATGAATATACAAGAGCGGCTCCACCGGCGGTTTATCGTCCTTATGCATTAATTGAAGTTCCGTTGACGTCCTGGGAGCATACCATTTGGTTTAATGGCGCCCTGTATCTGTTGTTCGTATGGGCCCCTTATTTATTGATGGGGCCACATGGCCTGTTTTGGCTGGTTATACTCCGCATCCAAATTATCTTAATCTTTCTGTCGCAGAGCTACGTCAGTTACATACACAGTTGATTCATATTCACAGAAGTGTCATACAGTTTATGTCAAAAACACTTCAGGTTGCTCCAGCAGGAGCTGTTCCTCCACCGCCTGGACACAGCGGTGGTCTTGTCATTAGTCCCGTCATGATTAACTCAGTGATGGGTAAGCGTCCTCAAAATCGATATGAATTACCGTTTTGGCTTGCGCAAAAATTTGAGCCGCTTGAGGCTGTTTTTCCACATACTACTGCTGTTGAAAAGCACAGGATCCTTACAATGAGTTTACTGAGTGGTCTGATTCCTTCTCTAACTGACTGCACCACCTGGGGGACGGTGTTTGCATCAGTGTATACACTGTGCTTTGGCACTCCCTCCATGAGCATTCTGCCGAGCGTTCTGAAGAAGGTACAGGATGAACACGGGGCTGGTCCGGCCCTGGATTTGGGGATGAAGTTAGTGGGCATGTTCCCTATTGTCTTCGATATGATTCTGGCCAACATTAAAGGTGAAGTAGTTTGCTTACAAGTGCGCAAACGCCTAGCGGTGGTGGCGGATGCAGATCGGCGATTATTATTGCGGATGTGTATACATCATTGGGTCGTAATAGTTTGGGAATAAGACCTTTTGCCAGACACAGAGTAAACCCTCATCCAGTCTTTCCTAAAAAAAGGCTTGGCACAAAAATCAGCGACAGCAACAGCAGAAGCCTGGTTCATGTGCTGGTTCGCCACCACCTGACGCTTCTGAACGTCGATATGATTTACGTGACCGCTCTAAAATGAAGACACCTGAGAAGTTTCAGGTTCCTGATCCTCATTCTCCTCCTTCCTTTCAGGAATCGTCGGATCAACAGTTCGGCGGAGGAAAGCAACAAGGCGAGTCTACGCAAGCGAGACGTGACCCGAAGCGCCAATCTGACGTGAAATTCAAGTAGGGGGGACCACCTCATTATCGAGCCCCATTTCAGAAGAAAAAAGTTGCTCCTTTGACAGCAAAGTATGCCTCAGACGGTGAGAACCCTGCTCCTCGACAGGAGTTGGGCGGTAACCCTCCTCGACAGCGCAGCGGAGGTTATCATAGTGCGACAGACACTCCACCAGTGTCTGGAGGCGAAAGCACCTGACACTTTCAGTACAGTGGAAACAGCTGACACTCGCATTGCCCCTCCTGATAGGCTTTATGAAATAGGCCTCCAAATTGAAGGTGGTATTAAACGCACAATTAAGGCAGTCTTTTGGAATAATCTCACATCTTATCCAGTATTAGGGTATCTTTCATAGATTCACATGCCTGAATCATTCCCCGTCGTCCAGACGGGAGTCCCCGGTATATAATAAAAGTAATGTCCTATTAGACATACCAAACCATAGGCCTAAGGCCTCTCATTAGTAACATATCCAGGTCCTTTTGTGAAAAGGACCAAACTCTCTGCAGCAGCCAATCAGCTGCCACCACCCTCTGGAACCTTCCTGTCAGGAGCTCTGGTCCCTCAGATTTTCTACCGCACGTTGTGCTAAGGGAGTCTCCAACTGAGCTCTGCTCAGGTTTTCTATTATTACAGCGTTTATACTGCTAGAAAGGTATTTCATTATCCTTATTTCTGTCTGACTGAAGTCATAGTCGTCTTCATGTCAGACACCTCAAGAAAGGCCTTTTCAGGCCATGTACAACCTGCAGGAAGAAGAGGTTGCATGTGGACGATCCTCACAAGGACTGCCTGTACTGTCTTTACCCAGACCATTCAGCTAAAGACTGCAAGGTATGTCGTACTTTCTCTGCAAAAACCCTAAAAGACCGGGAAGGACGTCTTTTGATTTGGCTGCAGAGGTTAAAGGACAAACAAGATCCCTTGTCCTCTGAGGAGAGTGAAACTTCATCAAGATCCTCCTCAAAAACTCCACAGAAAAGGTCGAGAAATGCTTCTCCAAGCCCTTCATCACAGCAACCTGCAAAGAAGACGCAGAAAAAGTCTTCAGAGGTTCCCACGGGCAAAAAATTGCCATCTCCAGACCCTGCGACTCCTTCAGTCAGAGTCCAGCATTCTTTTAAAAACCCTCCTCAGGCTCGTCGACGACGGCATCGTCGACGATTTCAACGACGACGGCTCCTGTCACTGCCAGGGTTACCACGTCGACGACGACAGTCTCCACTATGTCTGCTTCGTCGGCGCCGCGATCATCGTCGACGACTACAACATCTTCGTCGACGGCACAAGTGATCATGTCGTCGACGATAAAAATAAGGAAGTCGTCGTCGAAGATTCCGACGACGATCCAGTCGTCGACGACGCCGACGACGACCTTCCCGTCGACGACAACCACATCGACGGTGCTCCCGTCGACGATACCGCCGACGACGTCTCTATCGACGGTAGGCTTACCGTCGACGACGCCACTTCCATCGACGACGCCGTCGACGAAGATTTCAACAAAGCTTTCAACGAAGCTCAAAGCTTTACCAGTCGACGCGCCACCGTCGACGACGCAGTGTTCCGTCGACGATCTTGATGTCTACTCCAAAAATGAAGGCTAAACGACTCAGCAGATTGTCACCATCTGTAACGTCACCCAGTAGAGTCCAATCCTTAGTACCCTCTCATCTATTGGATGTGGATGACGATTCGGAGGACGAGGGTCCTTTTAGGGCCGCAACAAGTCCGTCGGAACTTAATGTCAAATACCAGGAGTTCTCAGATGAGGATGATCAGGACATTGATGATCAGTCTTATTATCAGGAAGATCAAGTACCTCAACAACCTCAGATGGTATGTCTTCCGGTGGCTTTGGTGTCGGACCTCCAATTTCTGATTACAGATTATAAGAAAAGGTTTCCTACTGCTGCTCCGGCTTCTGCTCCGGAACGAGCTCCACCACCGGCCGTACAACTTCCACCTCAGCCGTCCGCATCGACAGTGATTTGTCCATCTCTCCATTCTACTGACGATGAAGAGGACTGTCGTCAAGAAGAAGGGGAAATCCTGGATGATGGATCACAGCATGAGGAATGGGACGACTACGTCATACCACTTCCAGCGTCTCCTTCCCCTCCTCCAGTAGACTCGCCTCCGGAGGACATAGGAGGTTTTCATAATCTTCTAGAAAGAGCGGCAAAGCGCTTTCAGTTGCCAATGCCTTCCCATCAACAAGAGTGTTTCTTATATGACTTTAAGGAACCCTTTAAAAAGTCGGTGAGATCCATGCCAATAATAGACTATATCTGGGAACAAGGGGTCAAGATCATGAAGAATCCTTCTTCAATGCCTCCAATCCTAACACGACTGGATAAAAAGTATAGGGCACCGGATGACGCCCCAGCCTGTCTAACTGGCCATCCCAAGCCAGATTCGGTGGTGACACAAGCAGCCCAGCGCCACTCAAAGAATCCGTCTACTCCACTGTCAGCGCCACCGGATAAAGAGGGTAGGCGTTTGGACAACATTGGAAAGCGTTTCTCTTCCATGTCGGCACTAACAGTGAGGGCTGCTAACTCACTAGCCTTATTGGGAAGATACAACAGGCAAATCTGGTCAGACATTGCACCTTTCTTGGATAGTTTACCAGAGGACACCAAACAGGAAGCGAAGAAGCTACTGCAAGAAGGCGAAAGGTCAGCTTCGGAGATTATAGATTGTGCGATGGACATCGCATCTACTGGTTTCCGTCAGTTGGCAGGAGCGGCAGTCTTAAGGCGCCAAGGCTGGCTTAAAGCAACCACATTCCGACCGGAGGTCCAGGCAAAGATCCTAGATATGCCCTATGATGGGCAGTGCCTGTTTGGATCTCATATCGATGAGGCCCTACAAGGGATTAAGAAAGACACAGAGACAGCAAGATCTTTGGGAACCCTCCAATATAAAACGTCTTCCTTTCGTGGCTCACGAGGTAGAGGTCAATCGTCCTATAGAGGAGGATATCAACAAAATAGATATTCTAATTACTCCTCGTCCGGCCAGCAATACAGGCCGCAATTTCAGCAAAGGCAGCAACCTCAACAAACTGCCTATAACAAATCCTCTTTTCGAGGAAGAGCTGGTCGCCAGAGGGATGCTGCCCGGCGTCAATGACTTTTCCTTGCCACCAACTCCAACCTCGCCCTCGCCACTCAAAATAGGAGGGAAGATATCGAATTTTTTCCACAACTGGGCACAAATTACTACGGATCAGTGGGTCCTTCAAATAGTACAATTCGGTCATTCCTTGGAATTTCTTCAAACCCCTCCACCAACTCCACCTCAACCTATGGTTCACAAGCATTTGAACCTCTTGCAGAACGAAATATCATCCATGATTCGCAAAGGGGCCATAGAGCGAGTTCCTGTTCATCAACGAGGAAAAGGTTTTTATTCCCGATTCTTTTTGGTGCGCAAGAGAGACAACAAGTGGAGGCCGGTTCTAGACCTAAGAAATTTGAACAAATTCCTAAGGAAGCAATCATTTCGCATGATTACCATACAGGAAGTCCTACAACTTCTCAACCCGAACGACTACATGGTATCATTGGATCTACAGGATGCCTATTTCCATGTGCCAATCCACAGAAAACACAAACAATTTCTGAGATTTGCAGTCGCTGGCAAGCATTACCAATTTCGAGTGCTGCCGTTTGGGCTCAAATCGGCTCCTCGTATATTCACGAAATGCCTGGCTCCGGTCGCTGCGTACCTCAGACAGCAGCATCATCAAGTATTTCCATATCTCGACGACTGGCTCATCAAGGCACCATCTTTTCAAGGCGCAACGCAATCTTCCAGCGCTTGTCTAGAACTTTTCAAGCAGTTAGGTCTCACCCTCAATGTAGAAAAGTCAATGCTTCAACCTTCTCAAAGGATCACATTCTTAGGAGCCGTGTTGGATACGGTCCACACGCATGCTTGCCTAACGCAAGAACGACAACGCAGGCTCACACAGCTGGCAAACAGAATAAAGCTAAGAAAGTCTCTTTCGGTTCGGCTCTTCAAATCCCTCCTAGGAATGATGTCTTCTTGCATACTACTCATTCCGCATTGTCGTCTCCATATGCGTCCTCTCCAGGAGGCTCTTGCCGCTCAGTGGATTCAGGTGGAAGGATCTTTCGACGACATCATTCAGATCACTCCTCAAGTAATTACAGCATTACATTGGTGGACTCGTCCACAGAATCTGACACGAGGCCTGTCTTTTCTGCCTCCAGTGTCTCCTCAAGTAATAACTACAGACGCATCCCTGGAAGGTTGGGGAGCTTTTCTCCAGGAGCTTCAAATCAGCGGAAAATGGTCAATAACAGAAAGGACCTTGCACATCAACCTCCTAGAACTCAGAGCTGTCTATCTAGCCCTGCGGGCTTTTCTTCCCAGAATAGCAGCTTCGCTAGTGCTGGTCAAGACGGACAACACCACAACAATGCACTATGTGAACAAACAGGGGGCACTCGTTCTCTCTTGTTATCTCAAGAATCGCAGAAAATTTGGAACTGGGCACTTCAGCACAAAATATCTCTGAAGGCCGAATATGTGCCGGGAAGGGAAAATATATTGGCAGATTCACTGAGCAGACTACAAACATCCTGCCACGAGTGGGAATTACACCAGGGTATTCTCAACCGCATTTTCAACCAATGGGGCGAACCAAATCTAGACCTGTTCGCGTCACAGATCAACGCCAAATGCCAACGCTTCGCAAGTTGGCATCCCCAGCAGGGATCTCTGGGGAATGCATTTTCAATAGCCTGGTGCGGCGTCTTTGCGTACGCTTTTCCGCCGATTCCGCTGCTCCCCAGGGTACTCAAGAAGATGAAGGCAGAGCCCTGCACACTGATTTTAATAGCACCAGCATGGCCTCGCCAACATTGGTTTACGGAACTACATCTCCTATCCCAGGCACCTCCAATTCCATTGAAGCCGTTCCCATCTCTCCTCACAATGGATCAGGGACAGATACAACATCCGGACCCGGCCTCACTCAAATTATCGGCCTGGCTCCTGAATACAATGAATTCCAGGCTATGAATATCCCTCCGGACTGTAGAGCGGTTCTGTCTCGAGCAGTGGCGGACAGTACAACCAAGACATATTCTCTCAAATGGAAAAGGTTCTGTATATGGTGTGCATCTGCCAAAGTACATCCCTTTAAGTCCTCTCCTGAGGAAATTTTGCCATACCTTCTTCATCTCGCAAATGCAGGCCTCGCTCACGCTTCCATCAGAATTCACCTAGCAGCGATATCCCGCTACAGAAGATCTTCCACAGGTCCTTCGCTTTGGTCCAATAGACTCATAAAACAATTCCTCAAAGGTCTTTTCCGGACTTTCCCTCCACTAAAGCTTCCTCCTCCAACATGGCAGCTTAATACAGTTCTAGCTCAGCTTATGAGGCATCCTTTTGAACCAATACACAAGGTGGACCTTAAATTCCTCTCCTGGAAAACTGCACTTCTACTCGCCCTGGCTTCGGCAAGACGAGTCAGCGAACTTCATGCTTTTACAATACAGCATCCATTTCTGCAATTCAGGGATGATAGGGTAATTCTTCGAACTAACCCGAAGTTTATCCCTAAAGTGCCATCGTACTTCCATCTTAACGAACCCATTGTGTTAAAGACATTCTTCCCGAATCCTCAAACACCAGCGGAAAAAGCTCTTCATTCCTTGGACCTGAAGCGATGCATTAAATTCTACCTTCATAGGACAAGACCATTCCGAAAGTCCAACCAACTTTTCGTGGCCTACAGTGTGCCTAGGAAGGGTTTCCCCTTACCAAGCAGAGTATCGCTAGGTGGATCTCTAGCGCTATCACTCTATGTCACCAGCAGGCTGGTCAGCCTTTGCAAACTACAATTCGTGCCCATTCTACCAGGGCGGTCTCTACGTCCATGGCTCTGTTTGCCGGCGTACCGCTGATGGACATTTGCAGAGCGGCAACATGGAAAACGCCGCACACATTTACCAAGCATTACTGCTTGGATTCAGAACTGGCGAAGGACGCTGCAGTTGGACAGGCAGTACTACGTCATCTGTTTCAATAGAGGTGAGCCTTTCCTCCTTCCCACCAACCTTTGTTTTACCACACATTCCTATGATTATTATTGTTATTATTATGATGCACTATATCAATGATATAATGGAATGTATCAATATGGGTTTTTGGTTTTTAACCAATGAGTGTATATCCCTTATGGGGAACAAAGGAAATGTGCTCACTATTGCTTGCTACTCTGATTCAGGCATGTGAATCTATGAAAGATACCCTAATACTGGATAAGAAATGCGTTACTTACCTGTAACAGCAGTTATCCAGTATTGGTATCTTTCATAGATTCACATGCAACCCACCCACCTCCCTTGGAAAGGCTCTCTTGGTTCTCTCAGAGATACTATTACTTAGCACTACGCTTACGAAAATCTGAGGGACCAGAGCTCCTGACAGGAAGGTTCCAGAGGGTGGTGGCAGCTGATTGGCTGCTGCAGAGAGTTTGGTCCTTTTCACAAAAGGACCTGGATATGTTACTAATGAGAGGCCTTAGGCCTATGGTTTGGTATGTCTAATAGGACATTACTTTTATTATATACCGGGGACTTCCGTCTCGACGACGGGGAATGATTCAGGCATGTGAATCTATGAAAGATACCAATACTGGATAACTGCTGTTACAGGTAAGTAACGCATTTCTTCTCATGATATTTTGTTGGCGGAGGTTGATTGGCCTCCCTCGTTTGTTCTTGCTTCCTCAAAAGGGGAGAATGTTATTCTCCCGAGTTTTTCGCAATATGTCCCAGAAGAAACTAAACTTGCTTATGCATCGGAGTGGGCACTAGCCCTTGCTCCTGCATCATATCGAAATCAGGCGGGTTGGGACCGAGATTCGCCCGAGCATGTAGTTCCTTTGCGTTCTACACCGCAGCCCCAAACCCAATACCCAATTAAATGTGATGCTAAAGCATCCGTTGGTGAAATTCTTACCCAGTTGGAATATCAGGGTGTGATTGAACCCTGTGTTCCGTCGATGAATAATTCTCTTTTTCCGATATTGAAACCGGACGGTTCATATCGTATAGATTTGGATTATAGACATTTAAACAGTCATGTTCGTACCTTTGAAGTACAGAACACCCATAGCTCTGCGTTGTTTAACAACATTGTTCGCATAAAATATAAAACTACTTTTGATATTTTGAATGGATTTTTCAGTCACACTTTGGCTCTTGAAAGCCGTGTCTTGACAGCATTCAGTGCGTTAGGCAATCAGAAAAGATATGCAAGATTACCTATGGGATATAAAAATAGTCCAGGTGGGTTAGCGGCGCGCATTGTGTCGACTATGCATGAGATTGACCCAGATGCTTTTTCATACGTTGATGACATTTACTTGACGGATGAAGAATTAAATCGGCATCTCCTGCGTGTGGACCGCTTCATCACACATTTTGCTAACAAATTAATTTTTGCCAAATCGCATATAGCCTTCTTGGCTGTACTTTTCCTTGGTTATGAACT
The DNA here is from genome assembly GCA_963921515.1 of Calotriton arnoldi. NCBI lineage: Eukaryota > Metazoa > Chordata > Amphibia > Caudata > Salamandridae > Calotriton > Calotriton arnoldi. The sequence goes on along the minus strand of CAWUFW010001335.1, from coordinate 1,934,120 downwards.
CAATAATGAAGGTAGGGGATTAGCCCCCCACTTTTTGGAGAAATGTGCTCAACTGCAACCTCCATCTACACTTAAGAAATTGCAATCTTTGCTGGGTTTTTTAAATTTTGGGATACATACATTCCTGATTATGCCGAGCGTATCAAACCGCTTTACGCGTTGATACAACCTTCTTTTTCGTCTTCCAGTTGGCTTCCGGAACACACCGCAATTCTTCGGTCTTTGCAGTCTGATCTGCTTGCAACCCAGTTCTTGTTAACAAGAGACAAAACTTGGTCATACGGATTGTACCAGGAGCATTAGGTTTTACATACGTAACTTTCAAGGAAGGGGACACGGTCCCCATTGCTTATAAATCGCATTTGTATACTCCAGCAGAATTGCATTTTTCTTCCACTGAAAAAATGTTGACCGCTGTACAGATGGCGATTCTAAAGGAATGCTCTCTGGCTCAGGGAAAACGTATTTCATGGTCTCGCCAGTGCTTGCTATAGAAGCTGTCACAAAGGCGAGTGTTCCAAATTCTAAGGCTTTACATCCCCATTGGATACAATGGGCTAGTTCATTGACATCGGCTGATGTAAATTTTATCTTTGATCCTTCTTTGCAGACACAGGAGTTTTTACAATATGAACATGTTCATCCTCCTCCATTGTCATAGCTTCCTCTTGATCAGTACAAATGTATTATTTACACTGATGATCTGATAGACACAGTCTAGCCGCAGATTCCTTAACTTAGAGTATCCTCCAGGCGCCAGTCTGGATCCGGAGATTTTTCAGCAGTACCTCTGCGCACCGGGGGATGGCGTTGCATGGCTCCGCACTGACGTCGACCACGGATATGACATCAGTGGAGCCTAATAGGTCCCTCCCGGCGCGCTGACGTCAGTTTTCTTCTTTCCCGCGCTGTAACACGGATCCAGGAGAAGCGGTTCCTCTGGCCTGTTTGTTTTTGGCCTTACCGATGCCTTTAGCGTCCAGGAACAGTGTGCCGATTTCTTCGGGCTTCAAGTCCTGTGAGACCTGTACGCGGCTGATGTCGGCGACGGATCCGCACACGATTTATATGCGGTGCCTGAGCGAGCACCACGACTCCGAGGAGTGCGATGCCTGTCGGAAGCTGAAACCGAAGTCCCTACGGGAACGTAAGATGAAACTGTTATCCGTCCGGATGTCTTGTTCGGAGTGCCGGCGTCGTCGGTCTCCTTCTCCAGCTGGGGCCCCGGTTCGGGGCAGGTCGCGGTATCATTCCCGACGTCATCACTCGTCTCCCTCAGGTAAACACAAGCGGAAGTCATGGAGGCCATCTGCCTCGTGTAGTCGTGACGTCAGTGCCCGTTGTTCCCGGTCCTTGCCGGACACGGCCCCCCTGCAGTCAACCCCCGCCTACCCACCGTTTCCTGGTGTTGGGGCGACTAGGACCCAGATGGCGGCCTATTTTCAGGCTTTGAGGGCCATCTTTGAGCCGACACCTCTCCCTGGCGCGCCTTCGGGCCCCACAGAGGTGGTAGGGACTAAGATTGGGAGCTCGCCAGCGGATTCGTCCTCGGCGCCGATCGTGGACCCTGACTCCGGCTCCGGCGTCGCAGCGAGATCGGGAGCCGGCCTGGTGGGGCTTCCCATTCAGACTTCAGGCCACAGTCTGCCTCCAGCATCAGGGGACAGCCCGGTGGGGCCCCCTGGAATGGCGTCTGCTGTGGCCGCAGCAGGGGACTTGTCTCCGAGTCGACGCCGTCCCACAACGCAAACTCCTATTGCGGTAGATGTCGGTTCGACACCGTCCCGACACCGATCGACGGAGACTCCTCCGACGTTCGTCGGCGTTTATGCGGCGCCGTCTCGACGTGGTTCGACGCCGGAGACGTCCTTTGCTACTCCTTTTCAAATGGAGGACGGGCCTCTGGGGTTTCACCTTCCCCAGTATTGATTCAGCATTCTTTGGAGCATGTTGAGGTGGAGCACTTGCAGGCCTTTGGACAATATTGGGCTGAAGGGTCTTTGGTTTGTGGTGGACGGGTTAGTCTGCAACCATCCCCTAGCTATGATTTGCTGTCGCCCCCTAGAATGGCGACGGAGGCTGGTGCAGCATTTGCAACAGCTGTTCGCAAAGCTGCTGATATTTTACAGTTCCAGCCTCCTATCTCTTTGCCCTCCAATCCCTTGCTGGATTTGCTCCACCAGGGCAACGTGGAGGGTGATCCCTTGCTGCTTTTTGGTGCATCATTATATGACATTCTTCTAGGGACCTGGGCGAGGCCCTAGTCGGGGGACTCGGTGGACCGTGTTTTTGCACATCGTCACCGCCTGGCTCCAGATGACCCAGTCTGTTTGTCCCTTCACCCTAGGGCTCAAGGGCTAGTCACCCAGACAGCCTCCGCTTCGCTGCCTTTGTCCTCTGCTCCGATCCTTCCACCCACTAGGGAGTCTCTATGGTTGGAGACATGTGGTCGGCAAATGTTTGCATGCACAAGTTCGGCCCTCCGGTCCTTGAACGCGTTCTGCGTATTTACACGGGCTACGTTTGCCCTCTGGGACTCGGTGGAGCGCTTCCTTCCCTCCCTTCCGGAAGGCCCCCGGGCTGACCTGGCTCGGATACTCCAGGATGGCCGTGAGCTGGCTCAATTTTCAATTTGGTCTGCCATGGACACCACTGATTCTGTGGGTCTGGCGATGGCCAGGTCAGTTGCTTTGCGTCGCCATGCTTGGCTGCGTGATAGCAGTTTTCCTGAAAATGTTTAGGAGCGTCTTCGGGACTTGCCCTTTGATGGGGCCCATCAGTCATGCTGACTCAGCGGTTCAGCCTCTCGTGTCTGGTTTGCAGTGAATGGCATTGTGTGCAGTCCCTTGTTGCAGGCTAATTGTCTTGATTTGTATTGGTTGCAGTATTGTTATTGCTTTTCTCTGGTGTCAGTCGCTGGATTCAAACTGTTATTTCCCAGATGGACTTTACAGCTTCACAGCTGTTTCTGCCCTTATTTTCGGTTCCTCTGTCTAGGAGCTAGTCTCAAGAGGTGCCCCTTTTTGTAGGGACGCGACATACCTTATGTGGGGTATTCGTTGTTTATTGTATAGCCATTCTAACTTACCACTGCTCCAGAGAGAGTTCTTCCTGGGTGGTGTACATCCTTCCTGAGGATGCGGTGAGGTCCTCTTAGGATTGGTATCTATCTCCTCTCTGGGGAGGCTTTTCTAGTTCCTGCTGTAAACATATAGCAAAAAACAAAAAAAACAAAAAATTCTTATTTCTTCGTGCTCCACTTGCTGTTGTGGGATTTCTTCTTTGGATAAGCCCACAAGGGTTGCGTAGCTCTCTTTGGAGCTTCGATGTTGGCATTTTGCCTTTGGTCAGTAGTTCTCTCCTTCCTCTGTGCAGACCTCTCCAGACTATTGTTGGCTTTACGTCCCGTCTGGCTCGTCACAGCGTGCTCACGCATGCTCCCTTTTTTCTTGCCCTTGGCTATCTTTTTAAGCGTTCCTCTGTGTTTCCACCATGCCTACGTTGGCTGTCTTTGCCGTAAGCCAGTGTCTCTTGTGAGCATGTTGGTCTGTTCCACTTCGGAACAGTTTCTTCTCTGTTTTCAGTTCTGGCGCAGTGTGTTAAAACATACTGGGTGAGTTCACGGGCACGCAGGGCTTGCTGGTCCAACTTGTGCCACAGCGTTGCCTGCGTTTGATTCTTGTGGCATTGTCTATTCCTCCCCTCTAGTGTTGGAAGTGCTTCTGTCCATGGCCTTCCCTCATGGCTCAGACCCTGTCTGTTTTTTTTCTTGTAGGCAGTTATTTCTACGCCAGACGCGTGGGTGGTGCACATTGTTGGTGTCCCATTTTTCATGCGCACTTCCCAGACAAGGGCTCAGGTCGCCCTGCTCATAGCCTCTGCCAGATGTTATCCTTAGCAGTCTCTCTATCAGGGATGCTCATTGTACCTTTCTACACATGTTTCAGGCTGTGTGTGTCTGCAGGTATATATATACATGTGTGCCTGTACATATATATATATAGCCCTACATGGAATTCACTCCACATGAGGCACATAAAGGTACTGTTCACTCAGAATTATTAACTATGTAAACAAGTACTCTGGACTTGGGGGAAGAATGCAGTCATTGCAAATCACAGGTGCAATGCATTATGGACATTGGAGTCCTGATAAATTCGAAACTGAGGACATGGACTTTTTCCGACTCGAAAACGTTTTAAAAAAGCATTATTGCAGAAAATGAATTAGAGTATGGACTTTTTCAAATGTCATGTGATGTCCTAAATAAGAGAAAAAAGTGGATGGCACGTATTGATTGCAAGTGTAATTCACGAAATGAGGGGAAAAAAAGCACCTACACTTTGTCCTTCCTCTCTGTCTGACTGTAAAGTATTTAAACTCCCCAAGCACCTGCCCCTTGAATTTGCATATGATTAAGGTCCATTGGGACTGAAACGCGTTATGCAGGCTGTGATGCTGCTGGTGTACCTGCTTGAATAAAGAGGTTTGAAACTACTCTCGAGTGGAGGGCTTGACTCTCATGCAAGCAAAATGCATGAGTTTTCGTTTGTGTGTGTGTGTATATATATATATATATATATATATGTTTCTGTGTTTGACGGGATGGATGTTATGTCCTACTATGGTTCACCCTGCTGTATTTGTCTTGGGCATCCTCTTCGAGTATCCCTTGCCTTTCAAAACAATAAATAAATAAAAAGTATAACCTTTTATATATTTTTATATATATATATATATATATATATATATATGTATATGTGTGTATGTATGTATGTATATATATATATATATATATATATATATATATATATATATATTGCCACTACCTCGAACACCAAGGAATGACGACGCCGTGTACTGGCCAAATTTCATTTATTCAGTCAGCTGATAGGACGCGTTTCGCCTGACCAGCATGCATGTATGTATGTATGTATGTGTGTGTATATATATATATATATATATATATATATTCCACAGCAGGATCCCAGGGGTACCACCATCCACAGAAAGGCGCAACACCAGGAAACAGACTCCAAAGGCAAAGTTAGAAAGTAAAATGATGATTTTTTCGAGCATCAAAAGTCCAAATGACGCGTTTCGGCCGCCAGACATGCGGCCTTGATCACATAGCGCTCTACTGGTGAAAGGGTGATATTTATACAGATGTGTTAGTGGCAGTGTTTCTACTATGTTCATGGTGGTGACTGAGGAGTTTTACAGCGTATATATATATACACACGTGTAGTGAGATATACACACTGCGAGGAAACACACTTGCTATGTCTCTTTCTTATGACAGTGAGCCTTGTGAGTGTCTCCGGCTTCTGCCGGTATCCTTTCTCCTCTGTACTAATTCCTGGTGGTACATTCTGTATATTTCTGCCGACGCATCTCTGCAGTCGATGCTTTTGCATGTGTGTGATGTGGTTTCCATGATCCACACAGTCTGCATAAGTGTATCCCTCTTATCCACATACCTGTATCTAGTTGTGGTTCTGGTTTTGTATATCTCCGCATGAGTGACATCTGTCTCTATACATGTCCGTCTTGGTCTCCGCTGCTGTGTATGCTTATTTTGTATGGCCTAACTTTGTCGTACTGTTTTGTCCTATCTCTAGGACATTACTTTTGGCAGATCCGTGGATTCTGTGCATAGTTCTGCTTCTTATCTTATTGCAGAAGTTTATGGATTCCTTCCATTGTGCACTGGTCATTCGAGTCTCTATGATTTTCCTTCGCCCTTTCCTGAGAGGGTAGGTTTCGAACTGTCCTCTGACAGACTGTGGTGCCATTGCCTTTGTTTGTTGATGCTCCCTTTCTGGAGCTTAATGGTCTAGTGTAAGCCACGCTTGCATTTGCGGTCTCCACCTGTTTTAGTCCATCTTCTTGACAGACTGGTTCTCTTACGGAACATGGTGGTGTTGAGTCGCAGACCCTCCTCCCATGGGGTATAGCTTTGGTATCTATTCTAAGTTAAGGAATCTGCGGCTAGATGTCTCTATCAGATGAACAAGTTACTTACCTTCGGTAACGATGTATCTGGTAGAGACACAGTCTAGCCGTAGATTCCTTAACGCCCTCCCATCCTCCCCACGGGCCTTTTCAGGTTGGGTTCTTACTTTCTGGCCTTTTCCACCAGTGATCTCTGTCTTCATGCATGTTGGTATACTTCACATCCTGCATCTGGTCAAGTTGTGTTCTTCTGTTTTACCTGCGGCTTCTCCTCCCATTCTCGCAAATGGGGGGTGAGCTCATATGTCTATACACACTCTTGCACCCTGGTTCTTCCAGTGTGGTGGTTGCTCATGTCCTTCTCCCCTCCCTTGCCCTCCTGATGCTTTTGTCCATTAGTTTGGGGTCTATTTGACTCTGATGCAGTCAATTGATCATATTTAGGGGACGTGGTTGCACATTCTCTGTTACAGAAATGCTCTCATTTACCTTACATTCATGCTGTCAAGGTCTTGTTGTCATTTACCTTGGCATTCATGTGGTTGCAGACAGCTTGTCGTTTATAGTAACATTCATTTGCTGTTTTGCCTCATTGGAGGGTCTTGTTCTTTGCTTATGCAAGACTGTTTCTGCGGGGCGAGAACTCTGCTCTCGCCCTTCAGGCTTTTCCATTAGGTAGTGTTCTTCTCTACAATGCATTGTGATGTTTCTCATCATCATTGTATTTTTATTTTCTTATCATTGTTGTCTCAACAGATGTTTAACCGTTTTTGGCACACTGTTCCCACATTCAGTTTTAGTATTGGCTCCACGTTTTGGCGTGGAAAAGTTTCACAGTAGAAAACTGACGTCCGCGCCCCGGGAGGGACTTATATGGTTCCACTGACGTCATATCCGTAGACGACGTAAGGGCGGAGCCATGCGATGCCGTCCCCCAGCGCGCAGAGGTACTGCTGAAAAATCTCTGGATCCAGAATGGCGCCTGGAGGATATTCTAAGTTAAGGAATCTGCGGCTAGACTGTGTCTCTACCAGATACATCGTTACTGAAGGTAAGTAACTTGTTTGTTCTGCACAGCCTGCCATTAGTTCTAAACATGCTTATTCAGCAGCCTGCGCGATTGTGGCAGGCACAATTGTTGATGGGGATTTTAAATCTTCTTTAGTACACACACAATCCCTTGGGGATTGTACGGCTCAATTGGCTGAGTTACGTGCTTTGGTTTTAGCTCTAGAATTAGCTGATCCTGAATTTCCTACACTTGTAGTATGCGATTCCTTTTACTGTGTACAATCCTTCAATGACAACTTGTTCTTCTGGTCACAAAATGATTATCGTGATTCTAAAGGTAGCGCAATAAAGCATAAAATGCTTTGGGTCTGAGTGGCCGTTCTTAAGGAACGTTTGCCGCTCATACATGTTATTCATACGTTAGGACATCAGCGTGTGGGAGCACATGCTGTTGGTAATTCTTTGGCTTATGAGGCAGCCAAATCTGCAGTAGCCACTTGTTCATTAGCAGCAGTCACTGGGTCTATGACTAAAATTGATGATATTCTGGCGGCTATAGCTGCGACGAAGGAGGGGACGGAGTTCCCCCAAGGTTTCCCCTCTTGTTATACCTATCATTTAACTACCGATCAGATTCTATTTGTGACTATTCCATCCATTGGGGATCGGCTGATTCCCAACGAGGACCGCAGATTTTCTTTAATCAAGGCGTGGCTTCTGCCCATGCCGATGTGACTGTGACAATTTCGCTTTTACAGCAACGTTTTTGATGGCGTGGTTTATATCAGCAAGCACGTAAATATGTTCTTTCTTGTGACATTTGTCAGCAAATTAAGCCTTCTTCTGTTACACGACCACCGCATACTCAGCTTTACATTTCGAATCAGCCATTTGGCTGTATTTATCTTGATCACTGCAGTCCTTTGACTTCTGACACTGCTTTTAAACATATCTTGGTTGCAGTGGATTCATGCACTAGATTCCTTTGGGTTTGGCTGCAACGCAGTGCTGACGCTCGAACTGTTATAAAAGATTTGCATGTCTTTGTTGGGACATTTGCCTGTGGCACCTTCCATTCAGACCAAGGTCCAGCTTTTGCCTCTAAGGCTTACCGAGATGCGCTGAAGTCTTTGGGGGTGCAGGTGCAATTCTCATCTCCATATCAGCCTGAGGGCAATTCTGTTGTAGAGCGGGTGAACCGTGACTTAAAGCAATCTTTAACAGCTAGGGTATTAGGTACTGGCAGGGGCTGGGTGACTCATCTTTATGGAGTCCAACGTGCACTTAATAATCTCCCTAGAAGATCTCTGGGTGGGCGGACCCCATACGAAATGCTCTTTGGCATTAAAATGTTTGTGCCAGACCTTGATGGTCTAGATGTTGGATAAAGCACCATTCGAAGTATATGGTCTGACAAAGACTTTACAGATTCCATACGTGTTCCGAGTTTCTCTAGGTGATGTTATCATGCCTGAAATACACTTCGATGACTGGGATATTAACACAGTTCACTCACTTTTTTCAGATTTGAAATATTACACTGCTTTTGAAACTGAAGATTTGTATTTAAATTCTGCAAATTATGCTGATTTAATCTGTTATCAACATTATGGCCATCATTTTTTATACAAATCCAACACTATGAGACCACCTCTTAATTATACACAATGGGAGCATTGCCTCACACCATTCCAGGGGAGTTCACCAACACAGAAAAATAAATTTGTATTAAAATATTATTACAAATTGAATTTGCCAACATGCAAAAAAATTCATGCTGACCCATACTAAATTGGTATATTCTTCATCATTCATAACCGACTTATCCTTAAAAGGTTATGATTATTAGAAGGACATGATTGATTTAAAATCAATATGGGGTACCAAAGATTGGCAGGTGCAGGGAACTGAATCATTACCTTGTGTGTGTTTGATCCCATCACAGCTGATGTTTTTAAATCAGACTGTTCAACAAACTACATGTTTTGGTTTGGCAACTGCTAAAAATGTAAATACTCCCTCAATTCTGTCTTTGGCTGCCTACGACACTTGGCAGACACATACTAACTACACACTTGACGAATTGACTGCGATGTTTAAGAATGCTACTCTTAATTCCTCCAGTATTGATCCATTGGGTTGGTTAGTGTGGCCAATTAATACCAATGCTTGTCAAATACGCTTTTCTAATGCCTCCAGTGGGTTTACGCTCAGTAGACCTGACCCTCGTTTTGCTCATTCTCATACAGTTACTACATATTTTGTAGGTAAATTATGTCAGCAATGGTTGTAACATTCCACACTGTCATCTGTGAAACAACACCTTTCTCTCTTGTCAGGTGATATCAATTTGGCTGATTTCCTTTTAGGTCCGAAATACCCTTGCACTAAACGTTTTGCATATGCTGCATATAATGAATTTTGGAAACTGTCCCAGATGGAGGCTGCTTTGCGCTTATGACAAATTGATCAAGATAATTTAGAAAAGGTTTTTGCAGTAGTTAACACTTTGTCTCGTATCAACACTTTGGATAATATTGTTTCATCTGTTATTGACATAGTACAGAATGATGTATCTGTATTGTATCATGGTCAAAATCAGTTGCGCTCTGTAATGCAATTTGGTTGACATTGCAAACGCTGAAAAGTGGGAAAGTACCATGGGATTCTTTGAATGCTTCCGCCCTGTTTTTGCTGTTTAACTTGACTGATAAACAAAAGCTCATGTCAATGAAAGATGCTACATACACAACGTAAAACATTGAGAAACTAGAACAGTTGCCTTTCTCAATAGCGGAAACTGATTCTTCTGTATGGTTAATACTAAGCCTGGGCGTAGCAGGCGGAGTTGCTCTACGCGGAGCACCACGGAGTTGGCCAAAAACTCCGCTACGCGCTTGCACGCTGCTAATAAATATTTTTAAATGTACCTACATTAATGTAGAATAAAACCGCACTTACCTAATCGCGGCGTCCCGGGCTCCTCCTTCTCGCCGTAATCCATGGTAGGACTGCGCATGCGCGCGCATGCGCAGTCCTCCCATGACGTATGTCTAACGTAGGAGATTACGGCGAGGAGGAGGAGGGCAGCCCGGGACGGCGCAATAAGGCAAGTGCGGTTTTATTTTACATTAATTGTAGATTGCATTTAGAAAATATTTATTGCGGGGGGTGGGAGGCGGGAGGGTCCAGGGCTGAACTCCGCTGCGAAGTCGGACGTTTTGCAGGAACTTTGCGTTCTCCGCGGAACGCGGAGTATGCAAAATTCCGCAAAGTCCGCCAGCGGCGCGGAGTTTAGTGCCCAGGGTTAGTTAATACACAGTGTTATTTCATTGCCCATCTTACTGTTCCAGTTTGCCGCATGCATGAAGCATTAGCCAATTGGTAGATATGAGCCCCTTGGAAGTAGTTTTATTCATGAATTGTGATCATTACCTTTCACTTTTCACTGTCACTGGGCGGATAAGGAAGTTTTCCTTACAGGGAAGTACTGTGATTCTAGCGTAGGACAATCTTTGGTCTGTAAACAAGTTAAACTTCACGGTGCTTGCAACATTTCGGCCCCTAATTTGGCTTGTTTTTTTAAAAGGGACACTGGTCCTGCAATTATTCCCACACTGACTCTGCTTTCTAATGGCAGTTATCTTATCCTGAATAACCACAACTGCTGCGGCTTACGGGCAGGCGTCCCGTATATAGTACCAGTTTCACAATGAGTTACATGTTGCAGCAATGTTCTTTTTCCGCCCCCACATGGGATTGTAGATGGTTCACTGTGGCCTTCGATTCCAACTTTGAAAACAGATTTTAATAAGCTAAGCAGACTCAAAGCGCTATTGTTTCAACAAGAAGTCGCTCTCACTTCAGCTCGTGAGACCTTCGAATTGCAGGTGGCTAGAACATCAAGTGAGATTCAGTCACTGCTGAATACTAATCTCCCACTACATTTTGGAGAATTAATTCACCAAATATTATAAGCGTCTGATACCGAGGGCCTGGCCCACTTTTTCAAACTCGTAGGGTCCGGCCTTGTCACTTCATTTCAAACTATTTTTGGAGTAATCCCGGCCTTTATTCATTCCATTTTTTCCAGCGCCTTCAGAGGGTTTCCCTTGCTGCTCCTTTTGGTTTGTGGCGTGCTTGTTCTTCTTCTACCACTCCGTAATGGCTGCCCAACCTGTGGTTCTGCCCAGCCGAGACCAATTGCGGCTGTACTGTGAATGGATGCAGCAACTTTTTGGTTTAATGCCATTGGCAGCTCTTAGCATCGGCTATAGGCTTACCTTCCGCTATGCCTACTTTACCTGCATGCAACCTGTGTTCTACTGCCTCTGGTGCCCCTTTGAATGGGCCCTAGATGTCTGCCTCTCCAGTACATCACACGCTGCCCTGGATTATGAACTGTTGATGAGTCCGTTGATGGCACATGACCAGGACTGTTCCGTGGGTAGACGCTTTGTGTATGATCCTACGCTTGGAGCAACGGCAGGCTTGAGTACCTGTGCTCGTGCACAGCGCCTCTTGCATTGGAGTTTCATCGAATATCATGCAGGTTGCCCGTAAATGCTCCTGGCTGCTTCTGGATATGAGGAGCATGTCTGCTCATTCGACTTGTTTAATTGGATGGCGCACGTTTTTACTATGGAAGATTCTGACGGTCTGTTGGAGCTGATGGCATTCCACTTTGCACGTGATGTTTTTGCTTCCGAGGAGCCTCTCTAAATGACCAGAGTGAAACATCGCGAAAGCCTTTTATTCTCTATATACATTCAACGTTTTCCTTTTTTTTTTTTCTTCTCCTTTTTTGGTGCACACTATATATAAGGATTTGAATTGTTTTCAATAATTTGGCCTTTCACCAACCCGCTTTGGCTCAGCTTACCTTTCAGTTCTGTTTGCCTAGGAGCTACTGACCTTGCCCAGGGGAGGGTATCACGTGGCCCATAGGGACATTGTAGCCTTTACAAAGTTAGGATGAGCTCTGCAGCCATTACGCAGCTTTGCGCACGTTACTACATGGCTTTATTTTTGCAACAACTTTGTATGTACTTTTCACATGAGAACTGTCTGCTGTGTGCATTCTCTGCCAGTTCCAGGGATTTAGTCTGAACATTGTGAGCAAGGTCGATAAACAAAGCCCCTTGTTATTCTGTTCTGGTCAGGCCTTAGCACCTAGACAAAACATACCAATGCAACTGTTGTTTGGAACTCGTACTTTGGTATTAGGAGGATACAGGAATAGGGAGCGCACACTTGGAGAGGGGCCTTTCCAGGGAGAAGAGCGAGACAGCACCTATGATGTAGAACTACCGTCTATAGTTTGAGGTATGGGGTCTGCACACAAAACCCAGAGATCTTCTAATATATAATAATACTGCTTCTTAGCAAGGGGAGGGAGGTTAGGCTCTATTGTCTTTTCATGATGACATCTCCCTTCATGATTTATGGACTAGCTGTTATGCTGACTATATTTGTATTATGCATTTTTCTACTTGTTGTGGCACGTATACTGCATGTTAGAGCACGTTAGTTAAAATAAAATAAAATAAATATTTTAAACTGCTTCGCGTCTCTGTCAGATCTTATTGTGGACAGATACAAGAGTGCAAGCGAAAGGGTGTGTCTTGCAACCGCGAGTCCTGAGAGATTCGTGAGTGTTGTGTTCTGGGGTATCCAATCACTTGTTTCTCTGTGAGTGAGTAGGAGGGCAAGTGAGACACTATAGCTAGTCGGCCCTGGGCTCATGGGTACTAAGGTGGTAGGATGAATCAGTCCCTATTTACTGAGGTCCCATAATCCTACGCATAGTTCTGTTCTTGGGCAGAATCCCTGCAACAAGTCCAGGAGAACAAGATGTTTTATTTCAATATTAGATCATGTATGGTAGGAAATACTTCAGCAAATGAAGAACCTTACTTTGTCTACGGTTAATATTGCATGACTGGAGAAGAAGTATAAAACTCTAAATATATTACAAGTGTTAGACTTGGCCCTTTCTCCAGGATCATCCACAAACTTTTTGCACCCTCCCTCCTGTTTTCTGAACCCGTTTTTGTTGGCTTTTAGGACTCTGCGCACTTTACCAATGCTAACCAGTGCTAAAGTGTTTGTGCTCTCTCCATAAAACATGGTAAAAATTGGGTTATACCCAATTGGCATATTTAATTTACTTGTTAGTCCTTAAGTAGCCCTTTAAACATGTCTCAGATCTGCTATTGCAGCCTGTGTGTGTAGTTTTAATCTGCTAGTTGGACCTGGCAAAACAAACCTTTTGCGAGGCCCAAACCTTCCTGTTTAATACATATTAGTCACCCCTAGGGTAGGCCCTGGACAGCCCAGAGGGCAGAGTGCAGTGTGTTTAAAAAGTAGGACTTTTACATCTTACCTGTTCTGATATAAAAATCTCATACATTTGTTTTGACTATTGCAAGGCCTGCCTCTCTCATAGAATAACATTGGGGTTACCTGATTACATTTAATAAGCTGTGACATCCAAATAGGAACAAGTAAACAGATTATATTTGGTGTCTTTGGAAATGTAATGAAATACCTTCTTTTATGGTGAAGTTGAATTTTGGTTACAATTTTGAAAATGGCACTTTTAGAACATTGGCATTTTCCTGACTTACCCCTTTAGTACCTGCAGTGTGGGTCACGTGACTGAGTGTAGCTTAAAGTTGTGCTTTGTGTATTCCTCCTTGACAGCCAGACACAATAGGTGGCTTAGGTGTGGCTGGCTGGGCCATCACTGGCAGGATGGGAGAGTGGAGCTGGTCACAGCCCTACTTACACTTGCATAGGCTATGTCCTGTCTCCACACAAAGGGCTGCATTCCCCTGTAGTTAGTGTGGCGCCAAGGCAGGGGAGGCAGGAAACCTTTACACATCAAAGGGAAACCTCTAGAAGCTTCTCCCACTTCAAAGGAGGCACCTGGTATAATTATTGGGCCTCAAGGAACATCTATTAGGTACACTTCTGGACCTGTGGAGACTCTGCCAGGAAGAACAACTGCTGGGCTGCTGAAAGGACTGCCACTCTGCTTGACTGCTGCTCTGCTGGACTACTTTCTTGCTGGACTGCTGCCTTACTGGATTGCTGCCCTGCTGCCCTCCTGGCTGAGTCAGAGGGATTGGGCCTGCACCTGAACCCATGACTCCCAGATTAACTCCTGTTCAGAGCCAAAGGAACATAACAGAGCCCCAATCACCTGAACCAGCACCCAGATCCAGCTAGAGCCAGCCCCTGACCCCTAAGTGGTACCCCTCAGGTCCTGGACCCTTGGTGTGGTCTCACTGGAGCTGAAGTTGAGTTTTTGGGCTCTTCGTGACCGCGAACGTGCCGGTGGCGGCAAAATCTTGTTGCTCGCACTGCCAATCACAACGAAGTTCTGGCAACCTGACTCTTCACTTTATGGCATGGATCGCTCACATGGAATTCCACCACAAAGCTCTGGCCCAACCGCTCACAAAGACAACAGGCTCTTCGCACTACAGTGACAACAGTCTGTGACGCTTCCCTGCTCCTCGTGGGCCCCTCCACCGCAAACGGGAGTCTTCCCGCTGGACTGAGAAGATATCTTTTCAGCGGGACTAACCTGGTCTCTGTATCTGATCCATGCTCCATCGTGGTCAGCCTGAACCTGTGACTTTCTCCAGGTCTCGCACGACCAGATAGTCGTGATTGGCGCTTTGGGGTTATTGGTGCTATTTTTACTTAAATCTTTAACATTGCATATCTCCTGATTAGATTTTTGTAATTTTGGTCTTGATTTATTAATTCAGTTTAGCTCTATTTTCCCCAATTGGTGTGGGATTTTTCTTGTGTTATGTTTTCACTTTACAATGGTTTGAAGTGCTGCATGTTTACCATTGAGTTGGGTAACAATAGACATCTTTTATTCAGTGTCATGATACCCTTGGGTGAACGTGCGCTTTAAAAATACACGTTATGTTATGCATAAATACTTTACACATTGCTCTAAGTTAAGCCTGACTGCTCTGTGCCAAGCTACAGAGGGTTGAGCACAGGTTATTTGGGGTTTGCTTGTGACTTCACACTGACAAGAATTGCGGTTGCTGCTTGATAAGGGTTTTACCCCCCTCAACCAGTAACCCAATTCCTTACAACAAGGATGTCTGTTAAATCACAATAAAACAGACACAGCTCCCTTTACCACACATGCTGATAAAGGAAGATGCAGATGGGACACGATGAAAAAAGAGCCTATAACTTAGTAGCCACAAACATTAATGTGTCCAATGCCTATTCATTAAGCATGAGATACAGTAGGCAATTGTGAAACAATAGTCTCCTTTTCTGCAAAAATTGTCAAGATACAATGCTAGCGTTGGCAATTTTAAAGGAAGGAGAACAGGCATCCTCTGTCCTGACTGATATGCTGATGGACTCTGCTTCAGTGAGTTTTTGACTGATTAATAATTTAATGTTGATACAGCAGCAGATATGTCTGGCTAAAGAGCGCATCTTTTAGACCTGAAGTCCAAGCAAAGAATCTAGATATGCTATTTGATGATAGCCACATCCTCGATAAAGAGGTCAGTAAAGCTTTTCAAGCGATTAAACCTGATACAACACTGTGATATCCTTAGGGCCATTGCCCAGGAGGTAGGACTCTTTTGGCCATAGGCAACGGTCTCTGGGAACAACTGCACAAGGTTATACATCACACCAATATGACCATTCACAATGACAGCAAAGAGAATAAGGACAAACCGATCAGAAAAGAGAAGAAAATCAGTAGAGGCTAATTATTGGTATTTCTCATCCCATCTGAAGGATGTGCATTGATGGAGATATATTTGCACCTCATTAAGATTTGATTGCAGCACATAAAAGGTTCATTGTTGGCATTTAACATGCATTCCTGCTTCCCTCTTCTTCTGAAAAATGGCAACGATCGGATGAATGACAATTTTCCACTTAGCACTTGTGATATATATTGTGAGGTGTTCAGTGCTCTGTTACTGTAAGCCAATGTCACACTGTCCTGTATTATTACTGTCTGCTCTCGGCCCATACATGCGCTACTAGGTCATAGATGAGAAGTGTGCTAAGGAATTAATATTCATGTTGTTAAATATAGACCCTTTGGTGCCACCAAACTGTGCTGCTGTAGGAAGCAGCAGCTGAGATACTAAAGAAACCTAATGACCTGCAGAATGCCTTGAATCTTTTGCCTGTGCAGCTCACACAGGGAATTAATTTTATTTTGCTTTGTTGGGCTGTGCCTAGGGGATTCTATGTTTATTTGAAAGCCAGCATGAAGACCACTAAGCATTAATTTCTACCAAGCATGTTGTACTCTGTTTATCTGACAGAAGGGCAGGGACTGTATAATT
Organism: Calotriton arnoldi; assembly: GCA_963921515.1. NCBI lineage: Eukaryota > Metazoa > Chordata > Amphibia > Caudata > Salamandridae > Calotriton > Calotriton arnoldi. The sequence continues at coordinate 1,917,795 of CAWUFW010001335.1, read as the reverse complement.
GATGGGCATGTGTGAGAATTACACAAGGGACTTTATTGTTATCCAGTATTGGGGTATCTTTCATAGATTCACATGCTTGAATCATTCCCCGTCGTTGAAGGGGGAAGTCCCAAGGTAATATAAATAAAGCAGTAATTAAAAAACTTCCATAGGCTATCATGGTGGCAACCATGCATTTAATAGCCTCTCTACCTCCTTTTCTATAATAGGACCAAACTTTAAGTACAATCAATAAGTAACCAGCACCCTCTAGAACCTTCCCAAGAGAGACTGAAACCCTCAGATTGTCACCGCACGTCGTGTGTGAAGGGAGTATCCCTGAGCTCTGCTCAGTTCTTCAAAATTTCTCACAAATAAGTCTAATTTTCTTCTGGATATTATAATTTTTGACAGGAAAGGACTATTTCACCCTTGTAAATCCTGTGGGAAGAAGAGGGTTCATATTGATGATGCCCACAAGGATTGCATCTATTGCCTCTATCCTCATCATGCAGCACTTTTTCATCTAAGACTCTTAGAAATAGAGAGGGCAGACTTTTGTTGTGGCTGAAGAAGACACAGGGAACGTCATCTGATCAGGAGAGCGACACTTCCTCTAAATCCCATAAGAGGACCAGGTTGCCTGAGGGTCAGTCTGAGGAGGTCAAGAAACACCCTAAAATCTCTCATCAGACCAAAGAAGCTCAAAAAAAGGAGAAAGAATCTAAAGTCTCCTCAGAGCTTGTCTTGCCACATCATTCTGGGACTTCTAAAGCTAAACTGGAATCTGCCACCTCTTCAGGGCCTTCCAAGCATAAATCCAGCCACAGATCCCTTTCGGCATCAGTATCACCGTTGATGCCTGCTTCTTCAACAACAACGACTACTCTCTTGTCGGCGAGACCGCCGACGGTGCCTACGACATCGACCTTCAACGCGCCAATATCGTCGACGCTATCATTACCGTTGACTAAGACCTTAGTGACGAGGTTGCCACCGTCGACGCCTGCAGCGACGACGACACCATCACGTCGACGAAGGCACTACCGTCGACGCGCACACCGTCGACGGCACCTGTATCAACGACGATGACGATTTTGCTGTCAATGAGAAAATCAGGGTCACCGACAGTCCCATCGTCGATGGATACGATGACGCCGCTCCCGTCGACGAAGTCACTGCAGATGCTGTCCATACCATCCAGATTGTCGAAAACATCTCTTCAGCCTGTTTTTCAATCACCAGGCGAGATTCCGCCTTTACCCCCAAGCCACCTGCTAAACACAGAGGAAACGAATGATGATGGTCCCTTTGGGACTGCTCCTAGTCCTTCTGAACTCAATGTCAAGTGTCAAGAGGTGGATGAGGACTATTATGACGAGGAGCAGTACTATCAACACTACTATCCAGCTCCTCCTAAACAATATTAGCATTTCAGATAATATGTTGATCCCCCAAGGTAAGACCCTGCTCAATTACCATCTCCGTTAATACAAGATTTGCAGGCCATGCTCACGGACTACAGAAAAAGGTTTCCAACCCAAGAGGAACAGACTACTGTGCCGCCGCCTCCACCACCACCACCACCTATGGCGCAGCTTATACAAATGCTGCCTCCTCCTTCTACTACTAGGATGATGCCACGACCCTTCATCCCTGTTCCTGGTAGAAAAGATCCATCCTCTTTGGAAGATGAGGCTGAAGAGGGACAAATTCACAATCCACCTCCACCCACTGATAAATGGGATGACTACACCATACCCACACCATCACCTCCTCCTTGTCGTCCTTCTGGCTCGCCTCCGGAGGACATTGGAGGTTTTCATATTCTGATGGACAGGGCTACGTCCAGATTTCATCTGCCCACAATAGTCAAGCAATCAGATTGTTTCCTTTATGACTTTAAAGAGCAATCATGAAAGTCTGTAAGATCTATACCCATTATAGACCATATTTGGCAGGAAGGCCTTAAAGTAATGAAATCACTGGCCACTGTAGTGCCTGCACTGCCAAGATTAGACAAAAAATACAGGGCACCTGAGGATTCCCCCACATGCCTTGCGGGTCATTCCAAACCAGATTCGGTGATTTCCCAAGCTGCGCAAAGGAGATCAAAAAATCCTTCCACTCCCATCACGTCTCCACCGGACAAGGAAGGACGCAGTTTGGATTCCATTGGGAAGAGATTCTCATCCATGTCCGCAATCTCTGTCAGGGCTGCTAATGCACTAGCCATTCTGGGCCACTATGATCGGCAGATGTGGTGCGATATCGGGGCCATTCTGGAGTTTATACCTGAGGAAAATAAACAGGAATTTCGGTAAGGCCTGGCCGAGGGAGAGTGCACAGCAGCCGAAATTATAGACTGTGCCATGGACATAGCCATGACAGGTTTTCAACAACTAGCTGGTGCGGCTGTTTTAAGACTCCAGGGATGGCTTAGAGCAACGTCATTTCGTCCAGAAATGCAATCAAAGATACTGGACATGGCGTATGATGGAGACAGTTTATTTGGAAAACATATAGACAAAGCTCTACTAGCCATCAAAACTGATACAGACACAGCCAAAGCATTAGGTACCCTACAGTATCGTAAAGTGCCCTTTTGGGGATCACAAGGACGTGGATTTTCAGGCTATAGAGGTACTTTCCAGCGCACCCAACACTATCAGTCCTTTCAACCGCATTATCATCAGGGTTACCAGCAGCAAACCTATCAACAGCTGGTTTCTCCAGGCAAGACTCACGCAGGAAGCCACCATTGCTAGCGCGCGACTCAGGTCGAAAGCAGTGACCACATCAGGGTACCAGCTACTACTTTTCCCCCTCCAACCGGTGAGAACATTTCCAGTCATATCCATTGGTGGCGCAACATTACAATGGAAAGATGGGTCTTGGACTTGATATCTTATGGCCACACTCTAGAATTTATCCAGCGCCCACCAAACACTCCACCCAGGGGATCGCACCCCCCTCATCTTCACTTACTCAAACAGTAAGCGAAGATTATGCTACTGAAAGGGGCAATAAAGAGGGTACCAGTAGCACAAAGAGTAAACGGCTTTTACTCCCGTTTTTTCCTGATACACAAGAAATCGGGAGAGTGGAGACCTATTTTGGACCTCAGACGGCTAAGCAAATTCCTCAAAAATCAAACATTCAAGATGATTACTCTCTCAGACATCCTTCAGGGCCTCAACAGCAGGGACTACATAACATCTCTGGATTTGGTGGATGCTTATTTCCATTTTCCTATACACCCCAAACACAGAAAGTTCCTCTGATTTACAGTGGCTGGTACCCATTATCAGTTCCGAGTCCTACCCTTCGGCCTCAAATCTGCTCTGCGGATTTTCACCAAGTTTCTGGCCCCAGTGGCAGCCACCTTACGGAACCAGGGTCACCAAGTATTTCCATATTTGGACGATTGGTTCCTGAAAGCTCCATCGGCTGGTCTAGCTGCTACAGCTACAAGAGACTGCATAGATCTGTTCCACAAACTAGGCCTTACCATAAACCAACGAAAATCATCGGTTTTTCCAAGCCAGACAATGACGTTCCTAGGGGCGGACCTGGACACCATGCACAGCAAAGCTTTCCTCTTGCAGGAAAGGCAGGAGTGGTTGCAAACCTTGGCTCTCAGACTATCAAAAAGAAGGTGCGCTTCAGTGAGGACATACAAGTCTCTACTGGGCATGCTCTCCTCGGCAATCGACCAAGTGCCGCCAGCTCGGCTTCACATTAGGCCGTTGCAAGAGGAACTCCAATGTCAATGGATTCAAACTATGGGATCCTTCAAAGACGTGATCACTATCACTCCACGCATGAGGGAGGCATTCGAATGGTGGACTCTGAAGTCACACCTCTCTCAGGGCCTCTCTTTTTTGCCTCTAATCCCGAAATTCATAGTCACCACCGATGCTCCCATGGAGGGTTGGGGAGGTCACCTTCAAGGCCTTCAGATTCAGGGAAAATGGTCCTCGTCCCAACGTCTGATGCATATCAACAGGCTAGAGTTAAAGGCCATTTTTATCTCCGTGAAGGCTTTCCTCCCTTGGAGAAAAGGTTCATCGTTGTTGGTCCATACGGACAGCACCACAAGCATGTTTTATGTCAACAAACAAGGAGGAACCAAATCTCTTTCTCTCAGGACATCCAACAGCTCTGGAGCTGGCTCACATTTCACAGAATATCCGTAAAAGCAGAACACTCTTGGAGTATCTGTGCGCGGTATAAATATAAATAACAAAAATAACAAAACAACATGTTACTCCAGAATTGGAAGCTTTCATAGATTCACATGCTTGAATCATTCCCCGTCGTCATGATGGGAGTCCCCGGTATTTTAAAATAGTAGTAGTAATAGTAGTAGACTCAATATAAATAATAGTACCCTGATGGGTATAAACTAGAAAAGGGCCTAGGCCTCTCAGTTTAACAGCCTATCATGGTCATTATTAAAAAAGAACCAAAGTTCTGCCTCAGCCAATCAGCAACAATCACCCTGTAGAACCCTCCAGAGGGAAGGTCAGCACCTCAGATTTTCTACCGCACGTTATGCTAAGGGAGTCTCCACTGAGATCTGCTCAGTTTTTTTTCTTCAAAAGGACATTTCCAGGATTTCCTGTGAGGAAAGTACTTTAACTTCATTTTATTGATAGAGTGGATTCACTTATTTGTTGGTGGTTACTTAAAATCTGACTGAACTATGGCTGATAAATCCAAGAAGGCTCTCTTTAGAGAATGTGCCACTTGTTTGAAGAAAAGGCTTTATGTAGAGGACCCCCACAAAGACTGCATTTATTGTTTGTACCCGTCTCATAAGGCTACAGACTGCAAAATTTGTCGTACATTCTCAAATAAAACCCTGAGGGATCGAGAAGGACGTCTCTTAATTTGGCTTAAAAAATTAAAAACTAGGTCTGACCCTCTTTCAGACTCAGAAAGTGAGCAGTCAACTTCCTCTAAAGCTTCAAAAATCTCTTCAAAAAGGACCAGGGATCCTTCACAGTCAGATAAGGAACCTGAAAAAAAATGCGCCAAGAAGTCCTCTCATGAATCTTCCTCTGAGCGCCGTAAGGGGTCTCACAAAAAAGAGCAGCTTCCTAAGACTGTTTCTGAGCCAGTTACACCTCCAGCTCAACTTCAACTGACACTCAAAAAACCCTCTTCTTCAGTGGGTTCTCTGGTGAAAGAAGGTGTTTCAACAGTCTCGTTGACGAGAGGTTGCTCTGTAGGCACGTCGACGACTTGTTCTATGGCTCTTTCATCGTCGATGACATCCCTGACATCGTCGACGCAGGGCCCAATCTCGTCTACCATTCCTCTTATACCTAAAGACACAGTATCGTCCATGAAGCACTTGTCGTCGACAAAGTCGTCTTCGTCGTCGACGGAAGTGTCGACGAGGCAGTCATCGACCAGCATGCCACCGTTGACGATATCGTCGTCGAAGAAACCGTCGACGAAGGAGCAGTCACCGGTGTCGACGAGATCTCTACCGTCGACGAAACCACAATTGTCATTGAAGTCACGTCCATCGACGAAGTCATCGGCGACGACCGAAACAAAATCTCTGCTTAAGACATCGTCGTCGACGCAGTCGTCGACGATAACTGTGACTATGAGGAAAAAATCACTGGAGAAGACACAGGAAGTGGAAATTATGCTAGAGCACACTTTGCCCAGTAGAATTACACCCCTTTTACCAACTCATCTACTGGAAGGGGATGATGAAGATTCTGAACAAGATGGGGGTATGTTTGGAGACGCATATTGCCCATCAGAGCTACATGTTAAGTGTCAGCCATATGATGATGAGGAGGATGATCAACAATACTATGATCAGGCTTATTTTACGCAGGCTTGACAGGGACACCAACAGCCCCACGAAGGAATGGTTACAATGCCCTCTGCATTGTTATCGGATTTGCAGTTCATGCTACAAGATTACAGACAACGCTTTCTGCCATCAGGCCCAGCAAATAGACCTCCACCCTCTCAGGTGACATCACCTGTGCAACCAAATACTCCTGCTGTATTATCGATCCCAGGTACCCCACAAGCTGTTCATCTCCAGGAACCAGCTTCTTCAGATGAAGAGGGAGAATTGCATGTCACGGCCTCGGAATGGGATGATTACAGAATGTCATCACCTGCATCTCCGGTATATTCCCCACCTGAGGACATTGGGGGATTTCACAACTTATTGGAGGGTGCAGCTAAAAGATTTGCTATACCTATACCATCCAAACAAGCCGACTGTTTTTTATACGATTTCAAAGAGCTTTTCGAAAGTCAGTCAGAGCTATTCCCATAATAGACTATATTTGGGATGAAGGCATTAAAATAATGAAGAACCCAGCATCGGTGCCAGTTGTACTGCCGCGTCTTGATAAGAAATATAAGACCACTGAGGACGCTCCAGCATGCCTCACGGGGCACCCAAAACTGGACTCAGTGGTAACGCAGGCCGCCCAGCGACGCTCTAAGAATCCTGCGGCACCTTTATCTGCACCCCCGGACAGAGAAGGCAGATGTCTGGATTCCATTGGCAAGAGGTTTTCAGCGATGTCTGCACTAACAGTTAAAGCTGCGAATTCCCTGGCGATTTTAGGGCGGTATGATCGCCAAATGTGGTCGGACATTGCTTCTCTAAATATCGACCAGCTGCCGGAGGATGTGAGGGAAGAGGCAAAAAAGATTTTGCATGAAGGAGAGAGAGCTTCCAACGAGGTAATTGATTCAGCTATGGATGTCGCTGTGATGGGATTTAGGCAACTGGCTGGAGCGGCAGTTTTGCATAGGCAGGGATGGCTTAAAGCCACCTCATTCCATCCAGAAGTTCAAAATAAGATACTGGATCTTCCATATGATGGGGAAGCTCTTTTCGGTACTCAGGTGGAAGAGGCCCTCAAAACCATCAAGGCAGACACAGATACTGCCAAATCATTAGGGACGCTTCAATACAAGAAAGTTCCTTTTCGAGGTTCTAGGGGAAGAGGACAGCCATCTTACAGAGGGGGGTATCAGCAATACTGCTACCCAGCGTATTCTTCCACATCTCAATCATACCGGCCTCAGTACCAACAGAGGCAGCCACCTCAATCATCCTACATCAGACCAAATAGAGGGAAAACGCCACGACCTGGCAAGGATACTAACCGTCGGCAATGATGCATCACAGGCTCCGGCTCCATCTCTTCCTTCCTCACATTTATATCTAATTCATCCTACCCGCCTACGAGGCAACATCTCTCATTACCTCCAACAATGGCAGTCCATCACTACGGACCAGTGGGTCCTTCGTCTATTACAATTCGGACACACCCTGGAGTTTATCCAGAAACCACCTACAACTCCTCCACAAATCTCTCCCCACAGGCATCTCAAAGCACTTCAGCAGGGGGTCAGGAACATGCTCCAAAAAGGAGCAATAGAAAGGGTCCCATTATCCAGCACGGGGACAGGTTTCTATTCCCGTTTCTTCTTGGTCAGAAAGAAGTTAATGCAATGGAGACCGATTTTGGACCTCCGAAACCTAAATCTATACTTGGGGAAGCAATCGTTCCAAATGATAACATTGCAAGAAGTGCTGAAGCTCCTACATCAACGAGATTTCATGACAACATTAGACCTCCAGGATGCCTACTTCCACATTCCTATTTATCCAAAACACAGGAAATACCTGAGATTTGTGGTAGCCGGACGCCACTACCAATTCACTGTACTTCCCTTTGGTCTAAAGTCGGCTCCCAGGATCTTTACCAAATGCCTGGGGCCGGTCGCAGCGTTTCTCAGACAACAGCAACATCAAGTCTTTCCATATCTGGACGACTGGCTGATCAAGGCTCCGTCGAAAACAGCAGCAATACAGTCAACAAAGGTATGCACCTCTCTATTCAAAAGATTGGGTCTTACGATCAACCTACAAAAATCCAATCAAATTCCATCTCAAAAAATAATTTTCCTAGGGGCTCATTTAGACACAGTCTCCTTAAAGGCGAGCCCTGCAGAAGAACGTCAACAACGGCTTCTCAATCTGGCAAATTCCATCAAAATAAAAAAGTTTCTTTCGGTCCAACTATTCCCTATTGGGAATGATGTCGTCTTGCATACCGCTAGTTCCTTTCTGCCGTCTCAAGATGCGCCCAATTCAGGAAGAGCTGGACAAGCAGTGGGTCCAATCAAGAGGATCCTTCGACGACATCGTCCGAGTAACTCCACGCTTAGTGAAAACCCTAGGATGGTGGACAGACAAGAACCATCTGTCAGTGGGGCTTTCCTTGCATCAAGCAGTTGCTCCCCTAGTGGTTACCACGGATGCGTCCCTAGAGGGATGGGGAGCCTTTCTCCAGGAACTCCAAGTAAGCGGCAAGTGGAATCAAACTCAGATTCAACCTCACATAAATGTGCTAGAACTGAAGGCGGTGCATCTAGCCTTACAGGCGTTTCTTCCCAGAATTTACAACTCATCTGTATTGATCCGGACGGATAATACAACGACTATGCATTACATAAACAAGCAAGGAGGGTACGAAATCTCTCCATCTCTCCAGGGAGGCTCAAGTCTTATGGGAATGGGCCATAGCTCACGGAATCCGCTTACGAGCAGAGCACGTTCCGGGACGTCAAAACACGATTGCAGATACTCTAAGCAGGCTGACAACATCATGTCACGAATGGGAGATTCACTACCAATCGTTATAGGGCATCTTTCGGATCTGGGGCAGACCAGAATTGGACCTATTTGCAACTCACCAGAACCGCAAATGCCAGTATGTGAGTTGGCATCCCCAACAGGGGTTATGGGGGAATGCCTTTTCGATTGCATGGTCCGGCATCTTTGCTTACTCTTTTCCTCCCATTCCTCTTCTCCCAATGGTTCTCAGGAAGATAAGAACCTAACCATGCAAGTTGATACTCATTGCTCCGGCGTGGCCATGTCAGCACTGGTATACAGAACTGCTTCTTCTATCGCAGGTTCCACACCTTCGATTTCCAATAATACCCAATCTTCTGACAATGAACCAGGGTCAGATCCTTCACCCGGATCTCTAGAACTTGCATTTGTCGGCATGGCTCCTGAATACAATGAGTTCCATCATCTGAACATTTCTAGTGAATATAGAGATGTTCTGGCCAAGCACGAGCGGAGAGTACCAACAGGACTTACCGCCTCAAATGCAAACGTTTCTGCATCTGGTGTCATCAGGAGAGCATACACCCACTGTCTTCCTCTCCGGAACAGATCTTACCTTATCTTTTACAACTAGCAAAATCAGGCTTGGCTCATAGTTTGATAAAGGTTCATTTAGCGGCAATTTCCAGATATAGGAGATCTCTTTCTTCCCCACCTCTGTGGTCGTCTAGAGTTATAAGAGAATTTCTCAAAGATCTGTTTCGAATGTTTCCTCCGGTAAGACCGCCACCTCCATCGTGGCAATTGAACACTGTTCTTTCGCAGTTAATGAAACCCCTGTTCGATCCAATTCACACAGCAGAAATAAAGTTGCTGTCTTGGAAATTGGCTTTGCTCCTTGCCTTGACATCTGCCAGAAGGGTCAGTGAGATTCAGGCCTTTGTAATAGAGGAACCTTTTTTACAATTCAAAACAGATGGAGTTCTACTACGCACAAATCCGAAGTTCATTCCCAAGGTTCCCTCTGATTTCCACCTTAACGAACCGGTGGTACTTAAAACTTTCTTCCCAAATCCAACGACATCAGGTGAGAGGGCTCTGCATTCTTTGGATGTCAGGCGTTGCTTAAAATTTTATCTACATAACACGCAATCTTTCCGCAAGACATCTCAATTATTTGTCGCATACAGTGCGCCACGGAAAGGTTTTCCACTTTCCAAATGGAGTATATCTAGATGGATAGCAAGTGCCATAAAGTTCTGTCATCACAAAGCAGGAAGACCGCTATCTGCAAGAGTTCGAGCTCACTCCACGAGGGCAGTGTCGACGTCTGCAGCTTTGTTCGCGGGAGTGTCACTTCCAGATATTTGCAGGGCTGCAACGTGGAAGAATAGACACATTCACCCGACACTACTGTCTGGACTCAGCAATTCTAAATGACACAGCAGTGGGTCAAGCAGTACTACGTCATATGTTCCGCTAAGGTGAGCCACCCCTATCTGCCCTCCTTCCTTATTTTGTATCACATTTCCATATGTTTAACCGTTTGCCAAGCTACTATGTGCATGAATTTCTGTGTTACTGTTTTCTTTCATTGTTATCTCATACTTTATTTGATGACCACTTACATGTATTACTATTATGTATTCGGTTCAGTTCTAAGGACTATGGTAAATGTACTACCAACTACTTGCTATTCTGATTCAAGCATGTGAATCTATGAAAGTTCCAATACTGGAGTAAGAAACAAGTTACTTGCCTGTAACTATAGTTCTCCAGTATTGGAAGCTGTCATAGATTCACATGCGACCATCCTCCTCCCCAGGGGATTCTCACCTCAGTAGTTACTGGCGACATAGTGGTTTTAGCACTGGTGCTCGAAAATCTGAGGTGCTGACCTTCTCTCTGGAGGGTTCTACAGGGTGATTGTTGCTGATAGGTTGAGGCAGAACTTTGGTTCTTTTTTAATAATGACCATGATAGGCTATTAAACTGAGAGGCCTAGGCCCTTTTCTAGTTTATACCCATCAAGGTACTATTTTTTATATTGAGTCTACTACTATTACTACTACTATTTTAAAATACCGGGGACTCCCATCATGACGACGGGGAATGATTCAAGCATGTGAATCTATGAAAGCTTCCAATACTGGAGAACTATAGTTACAGATAAGTAACTTGTTTCTTCCAGGGCTTCAGAATACTCTGGTGGACACCCTCAGCAGGACTGAAGACCACTGCCACAAGTGGGAGCTTGAACAAGACCAACTAGACAGGATTTTTTCACTTTAGGGGAAGCCAGCGCTGGACCTGTTTGCGACCCACACCAATTCCAAATGCCGGTTCTTCGGAAGCAGATTCGCTCTCCCAAACTCTCGGGGGAATGCCCTTTCAATGCGCTGGTCCGGAATATATGCTTATGCCTTTCCCCACAATCCACTGATACCCAAGGTCCTTACAAAAATAAAAATGGAACACTGCCGCCTTCCTCTGATAGCCCCCAGATGGCCCAGACAGCACTGTTTCACATAGCTTCTCCTCCTCTCGGAAGCCCAGCCCATCCGTTTACTGCCAACACCAACCCTATTGACCAGGAACCGAGGTCAGATGTGTCATCTGGAGCCAGCATCTCTCCGATTGCATGCGTGGCTCCTGAATTCTTTGAATTTAAGGATTTGACTATTGCGCAAGAGTGTAAAGACATTACCGCCAGGTCTCGTGCGGATAGCACCAACAAGACCTACAGACTGAAATGGAAGCGATCCCCCTCTGGTGCCGTCAAAGCAAAGTACATCCGTATCTCTCTGCTCCAGAGCAAATCCTACCGTACTTACTGTCTTTGACAAAATCTGGACTGGTATACTCTTCATTTAAGGTTCATCTCGCAGCTATCTCTCGATATAGACGCTCCCCAAAACGTCTATCTCTCTGCTCTACCAGAGTTGTACAGCAATTCATGAAAGGCCTGTTTCGTACTTATCCACCTGTTCAAGCTCCACCCCCTGAATGGCACTTAAATATAGTCCTGTCGCAATTGATGAAGCAACTAGGCCTAGGCGGAAAACTACGCTACGCTCGCGTAGTTTACGCAACTACGCGCTACGTGAATTGCACGTAGCACAGTGCAAAAACGCGTAGCGGGCATTTTTTGCTTGCTCGCGGTCCTCAACGTCAAGTTAGCGACCGCGAGCGAGCAAAATGACATCCCGACGAGACTTTTTCCTCGTTTGCGATCAGCAACATCAAGTTGCCGATCGCGAGCGTGGAAAATAAACCTCCCGGCGATATTCTCAACGCGGGGAGGTCAGGTTTCTCATTACGAGTGGTCGCGTATGCTCGCGACCGCTCGCGATGAGAAACTACCAGTCCGCGTTGAGAAAACTGCAGCTCGAGTACAAATCTACTCGAGTGGCAGAAAACGACCGCTTGCACTGTGCAAGATGCCGTTTGCAATGATTGCACAGTGCGGACAAGCATCCGGCACTGTGCAATCATTGCGAACAGCATTTCCTACCGCACTACACAGTTCGCGTAGCTACGCGTAGCGCTACTACGCGAACTACGCCCAGGGTTAGAAACAACCCTTTGAGCCTATCCATAGGGCGGACATCAACTACTTGACGTGGAAAGTAGCTCTCCTACTCGCCCTAACATCAACTAGAAGGGTTAGCGAAATACAAGCTTTCACTATAAAACATCCTTTTCTTCGTTTTACAAATGAAATGGTTATCCTCAGGACGAATCCCAAATTCATCCCTAAGGTTCCTTCGCAGTTCTATTTAAACAAACCTATCATTCTCAGGACTTTCTTCCCTAATCCTTCTACTCCTGCGGAACCCTACACACTCTAGACATCAAGAGGTGTCCGCAAAACAGATCAACTGTTCGTAGCCTATGGACAAGGTTGTCAGGGCACTGCGGTTTCTATAGCTACCATCGCAAGATGGATAGCAGCCACAATTCAGTTTTGCCACGACAAGGCTGGCAAGCCTTTGACTAAGACAGTGAAAGCGCACTCCACAAGAGCAGTCTCTACATCGGCTGCCATGTTCATAGGGGTGCCACTGGAAAAAATCTGCAGAGCTGCGACGTGGAAGACGACGCACATGTTCATGCAGCACTACTGCCTGGAGTCGACGCAGCGTGCTGATGCAGCCGTGGGACAGGCAGTGCTATGTCATTTGTTTCAGTAAGGTGAGCATCTTTAATTAGAGAATTTCTTTTCTGTTGTCAATATGGATCTGCATTTTGAAATGTACCTTTATTGGTTATAGAAGACGGTATACTTGTTTAAGCTGATGGTAGAAATGTTTATTTAACATGCCAATGCCTTTATATGCATGTACTTTTACACCAGTACTTTCACAAGATACTCCTTTTGTGAATACATTTTGAAATGTTATTGCCACTATCCACAAGCCACTAAGGGTGCTTATTTGTTTTAGATTACTGCTTGCTACTCTGATTCAAGCATGTGAATCCATGAAAGATACTGCAATACAGGATAAGAAATAAGGGGCCCATTACGATGGCGGGCGGAAGCACAACCGCCGTGCTGGCGGATGCAAAAAGCACCAGTTACCGCCGGCACGCAGCAGTCCACACGCCCGCCCAATTACGATGCGAAAAGCAGGCCAAACACCGCCGGCAAGCCAGCAACACCGTCCGCCATCAAAGTGCGCCCGTTCACGTAGCGGCGCAGCACAACTGACACACACCGTCCGACGAAACACGTCCCGCCCGGCGCATAAATTACGATGCCGCAAACAAACGGCTCCCACGGCTAAGAGACACCGCACGTGAAAGAGAGGCGGTAACACGGACGCAGAGCACGGACAACGAAGAAGCGGCACCCCGAGCATGAATCCAGCACTGCAGGCCCTTCCCATGCTTCTGCTGATGCACCACCAAGGACGCAACGTACCGCGGAGACGCAGGTAGGCACACACACAACAAGTGCACGCAAACAGCGCACACAGTGCAAGGGCGGAAAAAGCGGACAACCCCCACCAGCGCGTGTACACTACACATCCACCATTGCATCCACATATGACACACAGGCCAAATCGTAACATCGCGGAACACATGTGTACACACCACCTGGGACCAGGAACCAACCACCCCGTCACGGCCCCAAAGCGGCGATGACGCCGCCACACATGCGCACAACGCAGAGGCCAACCGCAGCGCCATGCATGCGTCGCACACAGACACAGGGACACAACCAAGCAGCACACACATCAGCCCCACCCCGAACGCACATGACACGTGACAGGCCTGCCACAGACATGTCCCCAACGCCCAATTCACGGACAACACCCAACGCCACACAACCGACGCACACATGTCAGTGAAGTCACGCAACAGCAGGACACACCCCAGTGTAACAAACATGGCGTAGCACACAGCGGCGGCAACACCAACTAGGAGAAGCAGGGCCCCTTCGGGAAGAGGAACGCCAGTACCACACTGAAAAACCCATACCACCCTGCACATATGAACAAGACATATAAAACGGAACACCAAAGAGCACGGGGACCGACAACAGGTGGCCCAAGAATAACATTCACACACAAGGCCCAACGCAGAGCGGAAAGGCAGCCTGCCGCCCACACAAGGGAGAGCAGACAGCACTGAATGACCTTCCATTCCAACACCGAAACCACAGCCCTACGACAGAAGCCGGTGAATACAGCCATTGTCCAAGAATAGACCAACACAGGCATGCCGAGGAGACCGACCACAGGGCAGATAGCGCATATCACAGAAGCACACAACGGACGGGGAAGAAAGAAGAAAACACTCCCCCATGTCGGCCACATGCAAGTTAATTGGAAGGAGTCACACAGCACTGACCTTGAACTGTCTGAGAAGCATGTGGGAAGAGGGCCCGTGTCCTCCAAACAAGCCAACAGAACACAAGTCCTGTCTCCCTACGACTACACAGAGCTCACAGCAACCCCGGAGCGTGCACATTGCAGACTGCACACACAGCCGGAGCACGCCACCTCAACGAACCGCTGCGAAATGGCAACCGCAACACACCTACCCAACTACGCCGAACAGCTCAAGCTGTACAAAACCAACCTGTGCCATACATTGGGATGCGATCTCCTGTCCCTGCTGAACGTAAGTTACCGACTGACTTACCGCATTACATTGTTCAGCTGCGTCATGCCCGTCTTCTACTGTCGGAGGTGTCCCTACCAGCATCCCGTCGAGATATGCCTCTCCAACCCGGCATGTCTGAAGGCGGACCTGCTACCACTACTCCTCCCTCTGGATGCACACGACAGGGCCTGCTCTGCCTATGGGGGCATGGCGTATGTGGCCAACATCGCACCCGCACTGAAATGGGACCACTGTGCCTCCACACGACGGATCATCGATAACAGCTACATCGAATGTCACCCAGCATGCCCCATCATGGTCCTCCAAGGGACAACTTACGAACAACACCTTGACAGCCACCATCCGCTACATTGGCTGGCAAACATGTACACCACCAATGACATGGAAGCCCTGCTGGACGGCATCGCATACCTGACAACCTGTAAATACGTCGGACCACAACGCAGGTTCCCCGAGTGACCTATGATGTCCAACCCCGCACCCATGCTTAGCTTCCGCACGGACTGGCCAGTCACCACCACAACAGCCATACCAAACGACCGGCAACTGTAACCACACCATCAACGACATCGCCATGACATCGGATATGACCGGGACATGCACACTGTTCCCCATCACATCCAGGAACACCGCATGCATCGTGGGAGGCAGTGGCATGGGCTCTGTGTATCGCACCCACATGGACGGAACTGCACGAACAACCAGGACACGACATGGATCCAGCGCCCATGGACACACACACCGCTCAGTGGACATGAATAGGTTGCCTGGAGTCTGTGGGTGCTGCACCCCTCCCACCCCGCCCCGGGAATCCCATACCAGGACCTTTGCATGGACGACAAGTGCATACAACAACAACACGACCCCAGTGACTGTGACATGTCCAGTAACCACCACAGTGCAACAAGTGGCACGCCGCTGCATGCACGCAAGCACATGCCCTGATGTCATCTCACATGCACGCGTGCATGAGGAACAACCGCAGCAAACCTGTCACATGGAACTGAGATGGACTGTGCCCATGATGCCAAGCGGTCTGGTAGGCTACATGTATACCGTCTGTGTCAAAGTCCGCAGCTCCGCAGCTATACGTAAATGTACATTAGCACAGCCTTGGCCAAGCAGATGTCACTCTGAAGCCCACATCCCACATGCAACAGCCAATCACATGTAACCCCACACCCTATCCCATTTGCTATCATGCTCAGTATATCCTCAACATGTATTCCGCTGCCAGTAGTGTCCACTATACTGCATCACAGAGGACAGAAGACTCAATATAATGTTTGAAACCAAAACTGTCTCCGCTGACTCATTTCACAAGTACGAATGAGAGAGGATGAGAGTATGTGAAGTACACGGCAGTCGTGACATGACCATGTAGTCCACTGGTATTGGATGTCAACGCAAATGAGTAGCACAACTGTGGAAGACACACATGTGTCGTGTGAAGTCGTATGGACGCAGTGCTCAGGTGGGTGGGTGTGACGGGTAGATGCGCACATGCCAAGTTGGAGCACGCCGTGTTGGGAGGGGTCATGAACAGTACACCACCGCTTCCCTGGGCATTGTGAGAGGACACCTGTCGGGGGGGGAGTGAACACGTGTGTGCACAGCAGCCGGGCACACGTACAAAGCGGTACCAGGCGCACCTCAGCCCACCCTCTGTGGACAAGCTGGATCCTGTTGTGCGCCCGCCATGCCCCTTGACAAGGCACACACAGCCCCAGTCGACCAGGTGTAACCCCAACATAGTCAATCCGCACAGGCGATACAGGGCACGGGAGTGCAGTGGAGCATGGTGTGTGAGAGGTCTCCTCGCGCTCCTCCTGGTCATATCACGCAGGCAATAGAACCTCAACGTCTAGCATGGCACAAGTCAAATGGAAGTGTAGGGGGGACGCACCACAGCACGAGCAGCACTGACGTCACGGGAGGTGGCTCGCACCATCCCATCCATTGCCCATTATACCAACCACGCCACATGCCATTGCGACTAAGTGCAAGCGCGTGCGCCACCACCCCCGAGCCCTCCCCAGAGAGGCCAAAGAGTGAATGTGTGGGCCATCAGTCACAGACGGACGCGGCATGGCCGCAAGGGCAGCCACAGCCACTGGGTGTCGCAGGTGGTGGATCCGGAAGGCGAAGACTGTGATGCATAGTCCATGCAGGCCGGGTCTCCATTTGGGGCACCACGCAGGTGGACGGCGTCCCGCCACACTTCATACCCTGAGACAGCCCACTCGTGCAACTGGACCCACACATACACTCCTTGCCCTCCCTGGTGCGAGCTTGGGGCTGCCTGTGCAAGCGCTAGCCTCGCAGGTGAGCATGCATATTGGGGGGGCGAGGGGTGGACATGAGGGCTGGGGCGAAGATGACTGTATCACTGTCAGTTAGTACAAGGGATGACCCAGATGTGGAAAGGAAGAGACGTGTCCCGTGTGTACTGCAACTAGTCGCCAATCCAACTACCCCCCATGTCCGGAATGTAAGCCCGCACCTAGGCCCGCCCATCCGCCACATCGAACATACCACCAGCACGACAACCTTCCCATTCGAAACACTGACTGGGGGTGGCGACCAGTGAACAATCATGTGTAGCCTACCCACGCGTACATGTGGGCCCTCCATGATCCATGTCACCTGCGGCAAAGACATGACATGCGCAATGAGGGAAGTGAGGAGAGCTGTCCGCCCCACGCACAGAAGGTGCATCAGCTCCACAGACCCAGCAGCGAGTCCAGCAGGGGTCACATGTGCAGGGGCAGCTGTGCCTGGTGTGAAGGCACATGCATATAGACAGCACATCGACCAATGTGTAGTCTGCCCACATCTACAGTCCATCATCATGCGGACATAGGAATTGAACACAGGGCAACACATCTTAGTTGGTGCACCCACCGTGACCAACAATGCGCAATCATCGACGTACCCGCCCTGTGCATGGCCCCCCACCCAACGGAGGCACATCCAGTGCCACCATCCCACACACACAAGCCTTCCACGGAACATGCTGTGTCCAATGGTCAGTACAGAGTCAGCGCCCATCTGGTGGATCCTGAACAGGAGACACATGCACACACATGCCAGCTCCCACTATGTACGTCTGCCACCTGGCACGTGCAATGTAACCTCTCACCTGTGACGTGTGACTGCAAGCACACAGCCGTCTTGGCATGGGGCTGTCAATGTGGACACCTGTCAATGTTTCGGGAGGTGTGATCCGTACAGTGCTGTACATAGGGTGCAGTGCTGACACCTACTACTGTCTCATATCCCCTCGTGCCACAGGTCCCACTTGTTTTGGCCGCTCAGCCTGTGCCCACATCGTCGTCGTCGTCGTGTGCCATACTCATCCAGCCTCGGAAGCAGTTCCATGCTCAGCAGACACTCATGTTGCCGTGGCGTTGCCGCTTGACGAATATGCAGTCAGTCCCCATCAGCACGCCCCGCAAGTCATTGGGGCCTAGATCCCCATGTGCATGCACATGGCAGTGGTATGTCTCACTAGCCATTGCCATTGTTGGGAGACCTGTGTAAGTGTATTGTGGCCGTGCCGTCCCAGCTTGACAGCTGGGCTGTGGCTCATGTGCTTGCTCAGTCATGTCAGTGATGTGTATGCGAAATTGCTATGTGTCGTGTTGCTTTGACATGTGTCCTCTGCAATTTCCCTAGGCGGAGACCGAACATTGACCGCCCATACCAATTGCTGGTGGACATGGACGATACAGAGGTTATTAGGAAGTTTCGGCTGGACAGGCCATCCCTGCATCGACTGTGTGCCATGTTAGAACCCCATCTCCGTCCCCGCAGGGTGTATCCGACTGCTGTCACCCCCACGGCTAAGGTGATGGCCGCCATGCATTTCTTCGCCACTGGGTCATTCCAGCACACAGTGGGCAGTGGAGGAGGGATGTCCCAGCCCATGTTCAGCAAGGTGCTGAGGGATGTACTGGCAGCCATGATGCTGTACCGAAACAGGTACATCCGCTTCCCCAGGGCTCGTGAATTGGCGGCAGTGAAGGGTGCATTCTATGCCCTTGGCAGAATCCCACACGTCGTTGGAGCCATTGACTGCACACATGTTGGCCTTGTTCCACCACAGGCCACTGAGCACCTGTACCGCAACAGGAAGCACACGCACTCCTGAATGTGCAAGTGGTGTACCTTGCGGACATGGTGATCACCCACGTGTGTGCAAAGTTCCCAGGCTCGGCCCATGACGCACACATAATGCGCAACAGCATCTTGCCACGACTGATGGCCAATCTGCAACAGGATCGTGGCTGTATTGTCGGTGAGTATGTGGAGTGGTGTAGCGTGCTGGTTGTGCGATGCTGTCCCCTGTCCAGTTGGAATAGCAACGGTTCTCTGTGTCCCTCACACCCAGGTGACTCTGCGTACCCGAATGGGGCATGGCTGCTCAGTCCATTGAGGAATCCTCGCACCCCAGCAGACGATCGATACAATGAGGCACATGGGAGGACCAGACGTGTGGTCGAGCGTACCTTTGGCCTCCTCAAGTCCAGGTTCAGGTGCCTGGACCGCACCGGGGGTGCACTGGCGTACTCCCCACAGAAGGTGTGCCAGATAGTGGTGGCGTGCTGCATGCTGCACAATCTGGCCATTCGGAAGCAGATCCCCCTCATTGTGGATGACGGAGATCAACCAGGACCCCAGCCCGCAGACCAGGACAGCTCGAGTGAGGAGGACAGCGGAGAGGAGGAAGCTGGGAATGTGCGTCAGCAGCTCATCGCCCGCTACTTCACTTGACGGTGAGTGTCCTTGTACGACGGCTGATGTGGCTGTATCTGTGCAGGTGTGTGTGTGCTGTGTCAGGGTGGCCGTTTGTTCACTACGTGCTGTGTGTCAACGCTCCATGGCCAGGGTAGTATGCCACTGTTGGTGACTGTGGCATTGTGCCCTATTGCTCTGTGCGATGTGTGTACATTGCTTGTAGTTGTTGACATGTACTGTGTGATGGGTGTGTGACACACTCATTGAATGTGCTCCTGTTCTGTCTCCCACCCCTAGGTCCCTACAGGCCCTCCGGATTCCATTGCCATGCCACGCATCAGGTGCCTTTCCGCCCAAGGTGGCCGTTGTATTCCGTACAAATAACACACAGGGCACAAACAGCAGTTAGTGAAAAAGGTGCATTTATTACAAACTGTGACATGTGATTGTGTGTAAGGTGATGACAAAAGTGGTGCGTGCAGTGACAATGAGCTGTCGGTCATGGCTGCGTGATGCTCAGGGTGTACCCACTGGTTCTATGTCCATAGTCCAACACACACATGCCATCCAGATGGCTGTGTGGAGTGGGATCGTAGTCCAAGTCAATGCAGTGGCTGGTCAAGGAAGGCTGGCGGAAGGCTGGCTGGCTGCCTCACTTGCGACTGGAGCGTGCGAAGTCCTCCCGGGAGATCTGTTTCCTCTTCGGACGGCCCCTTCCACGTTTGCGAGGGGGTGCCTGCTTGCGACATGCTGGTGGTTGAGGTGTGCTCACTGGCTGTGGACGCAGGGGAACTGGACACTGCTGCTCGACCCTGCGCCCCGGCAGGTGGTGGCGGAGGGGGAGCTGCTATCCCTGGCCGTGTCCTCACCGCCACCACCAGCTGGCCCATGAGGTCCACGAGTTGACCTATACGGGCGTCCATGGACCTCAGCACCCCCAGCACCTCCCGCGTGTCTGAAGCAGACCTGACCCATTGTTCTTGGGCCTCCTCATAGGCCCCAAGGACTCTGGCCATTTGAGGCAGGGCATGGCTCCCAGGGGAGGCTGGCGTTTCCCTGACCCTGCTCCTCCTACCAGTCCTGCTGCCACCGGCCTGCCCACTAGCCACATTGCTCACCACGGTCCTCGCTGTGGCTCCCAGGGTGGATCCAGTCGGCCGGGCCACCACCTGCGCTGGGGCTGGTGCCAGCGAAGACGTGGTGGTGGTGGCGGCGGTGGTGGTCGGTGCGGCGATGGTTGCGGCAGTGGTAGTGGCCGCAATGACCGTGGGTGTGGCCGCAATGACCGTGGGTGTGGCCGCAACGACAGTGGCAGCAGGGGGCTGGGACTGTTCAGCAGCCCTGGATGATGGGTTGGTGGGTAGGAGGGGTCCTGGGGAGCGGCTGGGCCCTGCCACACCAGATGGGCCTGCTTGGTGGTCCGTGTCCGAAGAGGAGGTGAGATCCTCCACATCCGTGTGTCCTCGTTGAGGGCTTGTGGGCTGGCTGTGCTGGCTGCTGTCTCCATCCCCAGCATCCGGCAGTTCGTCACCTGTGGAGAGAATGAGATTTGTTATTGTGTTGCACCTGGCGAAGTATGTATTTGTCGTCTGACATTGGCAGTTCGTGCAATCTCGTACATGGGTTTCCCGGAGGCGTGTGTGT
Organism: Calotriton arnoldi; assembly: GCA_963921515.1. Lineage (NCBI taxonomy): Eukaryota > Metazoa > Chordata > Amphibia > Caudata > Salamandridae > Calotriton > Calotriton arnoldi. Next base: position 1,896,659 of record CAWUFW010001335.1, on the reverse strand, counting down.
GGCTGTGGCATTTGTAGTTGTGTGTGCTTGGCAATGGGACTGTGTGCTGTGCACATGTGGCATGGGACGGATTGGCCATGCCGATGGGTGTGTTGCTGTGCCCCTACTCATTGTGACTCTGGTGTATGCGGGCTCCTGGCCCATCCTGGGTCTGGTTTGTACTTTGCTTTTGGGGTTCAAATGGAACGCTTAGGAACGCATATGGCAACATGGGGGCCATGCCCCAGATTCGCATTTGGGAGGGAATATGCTTTTGGGGTTCAAATGGAACGCTTAGGAACGCATATGGCAACATGGGGGCCATGCCCCAGATTCGCATTTGGGAGGGAATATGCTTTTGGGGTTCAAATGGAACGCTTAGGAACGCATATGGCAACATGGGGGCCATGCCCCAGATTCGCATTTGGGAGGGAATATGCTTTTGGGGTTCAAATGGAACGCTTAGGAACGCATATGGCAACATGGGGGCCATGCCCCAGATTCGCATTTGGGAGGGAATATGCTTTTGGGGTACATGCTGTGAGCCATGGGTGCTGAACGTGACGTGTTGTGGCAGCATGACAGTGCATGGTTTGAGGTGTGTGCATGCTTGACATGGCCTGCATATTTGCTGTCTGTTGTGATTACTGGACATGGCATTGGACGCATCGTTATGAGTGAGTGATGGTTGTGTGTGAAAGCCAACGTATTGCAGTTGTCCCATCTCCTTGGTGTGCGTGCTGCCCTGTGCCATGTGCATCACTGCAGTGCTCGTGGGGGGTGTGGCCCATGTTGTGTGTTGTTGCTCACAGTGTGACGTGCGCTTCATTGACTTCTGGCACATGGTTGGTCATGGGCATGTATCTTAGCGTGACTTCTGTATGTGTGGCAGCTGTGCGGATGACATGCCTTTCATGATACTGGGGCTGACGGATGGGATGGATGGTATGTTGTATGTGCATGGTGTGTCTGTGTGTTTGATGGGTTCAGTGGTGTTCGTGTGCATTTCTGTTGTTCCGCTCTGTTGCGTCTTGTGTTGTTTGTCTTACATAGGCGTAGTTGTGGGGTGTGTGGTTGACAGGCAGTAGGGGCTACATGGACAGGACTTCAATGGTGTTTCGGTTGTGTGTGATGAGTTGCACAGTGGCTGCCGTGTGGTACTATTTTCAGTGTGGCTTGTGTATGCAGACGTGGCTCCTTGGGTGTTGCTATGTCTGTGATGGGTCATGTGGGGTGTGAGTCTGTTGTTCATGTCCGTGTGCACATTGTTCACTTGTTCGTGACGGTGGGCGGTGCTGCGTTTTCGTCTGCTACGTGACATGTCCCATGTGTTGGTCGTGTGCCGGTCCTCATGCCTCCAGTAATCCAGCCCTGTCCAGTTTCCCACCTGCAGGTTGTTCGTGCGTGCACTGTACTGGATGCCACATGGCTCTAAGCGGGGGTGCTCCATGTTGCAGGTCTGTGGGGGTGGGGGGTGTTGTGGGTCGTGGGGGTGGCTGGACACCCACTGACACCGATTGCTGTGGACCGTGATGTCTGCCTTTCGGCTGTCGTTGTGCACTGCGGTGGCTGACACGTGGCTGTGGGGTGTGGGGGATGCTCCTCCTTGCTGTGCTGTGGGACTAGGGGCCTGGTGTGTGTTGTACTTGTGCTGTCCACCGTCCCACCCACTGCACTTTGTGTTCCTGCCACTTACCTGTTACTTGTCGGTTTGTGCAGCTGTGGCGGACACATGGGTGTGGTGGGTGCTCGTTGTGGCGCTTCTGGCTTATTTGGGGACCTGTTGGTGGTTACGTGGCTAGCTGAATGTACACATGTCCCCACGCATCTTACAGTTGTTCTGTTTGGGCTGTGTGTGGTGGTGTCTGTTGCATGTGTGTGTCGTGTATTGTGTGCTGGACATGGGGGTGTTTGTCCCTGGGAGCTGTGGCATGGTGGTAGTGCATGTGAGTACATAGCGGTGTGCTGGTATACATTAGTTTGTACTTACCAGCCTCCACTCCCCCTGCTAATCCGGTGAGGATCTCGGGATGTACGATGACTCGCACCTTCTCCTCCCACGCTTTGAAGGTCTTGAAGAGCGCGGGATTCCCTCCGCCAGTGACGGCAGCCAGCTCTCTGTTTTTGCCCTCCTTCTTCTTGACCAGGCTCTTGACGTCATTCCACCGTTTGTTAATTTCGACTCTGTTCCTGGGCAGGGTCCCGACTGCATTGACCTGGTCTACGATCCGGTTCCACATTCTGTTTCTGGTGGCTAGTGGTGTGTGTTGGACCATGTTCCCATAGATTTGTGGGTGCACCTTGATGATCTCGTCGACAATGACCGTCAGCTCAATGGGCGTGAACTTGGGCATTCTTTGTGGTGCCATGGTGTTTGTGGTGCTGGTGCGGTGTGTGTTGTGTAATGTGCAGGGGGTTTGTGGTGCCGGTGTTTGGTGGTGGTGGTGGTGGTGGTTGTGATGTGTGCGTTTCTGTGGTGTGCTGCTGTCCTTGCTGTGTCACTGTGTCCTCTCCTCTCCTCTCTGGTTTGCAATGTAGCAAGGGGTTGTGGTCTGTGGGAGTGCTGCTTTTGTACTCACCTATGTGGGTGTGTCCTCATGGTCTGTTGTTTTCAGGTGTGTTGTGTCTGGGGTTCTGGCCTTTGTATTTTTTGTTTGTCCGGGGGTGTTTTCGGGATATGTACTGTGCTTGTGTATTTGTGCGTGCCTTGCTGTGTGGACTTGTTGGCCATGTTGTGTGCTATTGGTTTTGTGTGCGGATGGTTTCTGTGCAGGTACGTGGGCGCCATGGCTTCTGCCGTGTCGATTCTCATCGGCGTTGTTTGCGCTGGCGGGCGGTATATTTGTGGTTTTTCCGCGCTCATGTCGGTGCGATCGTAATTTCACGTGCGGTGTGTCGGCCGTGAGGGCGGGCGGTTTTGTGTTGTCGTGCGTGTTTCCGTCCGTGGCGGGCGGTTTGTCTCCGACTCGGACGTTGGCGGGCGGTATTTTGTGTGCTTTTTCGCCGATGGCGGTATTCGGTTTGTGTAATCGTAATGGCGTGGTCGGTGTTCAGGCGGTGTGTGCGGGCGGATTTTTGCCGCTTCCATGCCTGGCGGAATTTTTTGCGCCGGGTATCGTAATGTGCCCCTAAGTTACTTACCTGTAACTGCAGTTATCCAGTATTGGTATCGTTCATAGATTCACATGCAAACCACCCTCCTCCCAGGAGAGGCTCCCCTTGCACTCAGGTATTCCTATCCACACTTGTGCTGGAAAATCTGAGGGATTCAGCCTCTCTTGGGAAGGTTCTAGAGGGTGCTGGTTACTGATTGGTTGTACTTAAAGTTTGGTCCATTTTAGAAAAGGAGGCAGATAGGCTATTAAATGCATAGTTGCCACCATAATAGCCTATGGAAGTTTTTTAATTACTGCTTTATTTATATTACCGTGGGACTATCACTTCGACAACGGGAATGATTCAAGCATGTGAATCTATGAAAGATACCAATACTGGATAACTGCAGTTACAGGTAAGTAACTTATTTCTTTTGTTAAGTGCAGTGTGCATTGTAATAGTGTATTTCACATCTTGGGAGAAAGAATGAGCATAGCTAAGAATGAGCATAGCTCAATATGTATTAAATGCATCCACAGGTGTTTGTTTGGGTGATGTTGCTAAATGTCAGGCCTTCTTAATGCAGCAGGGGCCATATTAGGGAAAGGGCGCACAGTCCCTGTTTGTGACAGGGCACACATTTAAACAGGTGCGCTGGGTGCAAACGGTGCACAGACATAATATCGAGTTTTTATTTTCGGAGTACAAAAATATCGAGTTGGAAATATCGAAGGGACTGAATATCGAGATCAAGAATATCGGTGACCAGAATATCGACATGAAGGTAAGAAATATCGTTTTTGTTAATATCGAAGTCAGTAATATCGTTTGTAAAAATATCGTTGTTAATAATATCGATGTTTATATTAGTGTTATGTATTTTAGTATGTATTTTAAATGTATGTGTTCTATATTTTTTGTTAAGTATTGTATTTTTTTTTAAATATATGTATTTAAATTTTTAGAAGTTATTAATGTTTTTTAAAGTAATTTTTGCGTTTTAGTTCCGTAGCGGGTTGTGGGTTTATAGGGGAATAGGGTGGGAAGTAATTTAATTATAGTAAATTTAATAATAATTTTTAGAAATTATTAATTATTTTTAATTAAATTTTGTGTTTTTATTCCGCAGCGGGTTGTGGGTTTATAGGGGAATAGGGTGGGAAGTAATTTAATTTTAATAAAGTAATTATTCATTTTTTATTTATTGGTATTGATAATTAATTTATTGTTAATTATTTAATAATTGGTAATTAATTTTTATTAATTGATTAATTGATAATTATATTAATTGTTATTTTTTTTAGGAGCGGGTTGTGGGTTTATAGGGGAATAGGGTGGGAAGTAATTTAATTTTAATAAAGTTATTTATTTTTATTTATTGGTATTGAAAATTAATTTATTGTTAATTAATTATTAATTGGAAATTAATTTTTATTAATTGATTAATTGATAATTATATTAATTGTGTTATTTTTTTAGGAGCGGGTTGTGGGTTTATAGGGGAATAGAGTGGGAAGTAATTTAATTATAATGAAGTAATTATTAATTTTTATTTGTTATTATTTATAAATAATGTATTATTAATTAATTATTAATTGGTTATTTAATTAAAAAAATTATTTAATTGATAAGTATGTTAATTTTAACCCTCTGCTATCCAACACTTTCCCTACTGTTGCACTCTCTGGAGTGGGAATAGTCATTTTTACCCTTGCGCTATCCAACACTTTCCCTACTGTTGCACTCTCTGGAGTGGGAATAGTAATTTGTACCCCTACGCTATCCAACACTTTCCCTACTGTTGCACTCTCTGGAGTGGGAATAGTAATTTTAACCCCTTCGCTATCCAACACTTCCCCTACTGTTGCACTCTCTGGAGTGGGAATAGTAATTTTTACCCCTACGCTATCCAACACTTTCCCTACTGTTGCACTCTCTGGAGTGGGAATAGTAATTTTTACCCCTTCGCTATCCAACACTTTCCCTACTGTTGCACTCTCTGGAGTGGGAATAGTAATTCTTACCCCTACGATATCCAACACTTTCCCTACTGTTGCACTCTCTGGAGTGGGAATAGTAATTTTAACCCCTCCGCTATCCAACACTTTCCCTACTGTTGCACTCTCTGGAGTGGGAATAGTAATTTTTACCCCTACTCTATCCAACACTTTCCCTACTGTTGCACTCTCTGGAGTGGGAATAGTAATTTTTACCCCTACGCTATCCAACACTTTCCCTACTGTTGCACTCACTGGAGTAGGAATAGTAATTTTTACCCCTTCGCTATCCAACACTTTCCCTACTGTTGCACTCTCTGGAGTGGGAATAGTAATTCTTACCCCTACGCTATCCAACACTTTCCCTACTGTTGCACTCTCTGGAGTGGGAATAGTAATTTTTACCCCCTTCGCTATCCAACACTTTCCCTACTGTTGCACTCTCTGGAGTGGGAATAGTACCCTATGCTATCCAACACTTTCCCTACTGTTGCACTCACTGGAGTGGGAATAGTAATTTTTACCCCTTCGCTATCCAACACTTTCCCTACTGTTGCACTCTCTGGAGTGGGAATAGTAATTTTTACCCCCACGCTATCCAACACTTTCCCTACTGTTGCACTCTCTGGAGTGGGAAGAGTAATTTTTACCCCTACGCTATCCAACACTTTCCCTACTGTTGCACTCTCTGGAGTAGGAATAGTAATTTTATCCTCTCCGCTATTCAATATTTTCTCTACTGTTTTAGTTAATGTAGTGTATAATGTATTTTAAAAAGATTAAAAATAATCAAATTTTTTTATTTGTTATATATTTTTTATATTTTTATTTATATTATTGGTGTATGTGTATATATATGTATTTATAATTTTTAATGTTTTTTAACAATTTATAAGTTATTAAAATAATTATTTATAAATATTAAGTAAGTATATATATTATATTTTATACATATATATGTTTAATTTACTTTTACATTATATGTATTAGTTATAATTTTAAACATTTTAAAATACTTTTAACTGTTTCTTTTAATTATATGTATTATTTACTTTATTTTACATTATTTTTTAAACATTAAAAAAAACAATATTTTTAACAACGATATTTTTGACAACAATATTTTTTTTCCGCTATTTTTGTACTTACCATGATGTAGATAGGACTTTGATATTCTTGACATCGATATTTTTGTGTCGATATTTTTGTACCTCGATATTCTGACTGTCGATATTCTGTCAGTGATCCGGTGCAAACAGGGACAGCGCGCCCTATACTTAAAATTTACTTCCCCAGGGCAGACGCGAAGTTGTGCTGCCCAGAGGGCAGCACATTCAAGTGAAATACGGAGCAGATGCTTACAAGCTCTGTGTTTCACAGTGCAGACTTCAACCCGCCTGCACTTTGAAGAGGGGAGTGAGTGACTGCACCTGCCTGCAGGGGGATGTCTGGGGGATCCATGAAGCCCCTCTACCCCCTGCTGAGGGCTACCCTCATGAGGCATACTGAGAGTACGCAACTTTCTTTGTGGTGCAGTGTCAGTGCGCATCCTAATAACCTGTTTGCGTCTGCGTACACATCTATGATATAAGGCAGGTGCAGAGGCAAAGAGATTCCCTCATTTGCATGGGGCCATAACCCCATGCAAATGAGGGAACACCCTCCTATGATAGCGCTATTACAGAAGGGGGCACACAAGTGTCTGTGGCCCCTTCTGTAATACCATAGTACCCCAGAGGAGCAAAAAGCAAGCAAACCCATGCTTAGTGCCCCGAGGCACAATCTATAATACAGCACCATACATTCCAAGTCTGATTTTGACATGGAGAAGGTAGGAATGGATGCTTAACTTGGTGATACTGGACATGAATCATGAACATGTTATTCAGTAGTGTTCATGCACCTGTTTTTGGCAGATAGTGCAATTTCTGAAGTACATACTAGGAAGTAAAGAGCGCTCTTTGCCTCTTCATGTTTCTGAGCTCACATACTAAATTACATATTTTGCAGTTAATTAATGTGATGTAGGCAGTGCAGTGTCTGGAAAACAAGCTCATGGACCCTTCGAGGGCTTGTGCCTGGGCACTGAATATGTTCATTATATATCCTTAATCATTCTGAAGAGGTGATGTGGCTCCTGCAGGCTTACATATCTGTAAGAGACACGTTAGTGATAGATTCCTTACCTTAGAATATCCCCAGGCGTCAGACTGGATCCGGAAAGTTTTTCGTCAGCAGTACCCCTGCGCGTCGGTAGGTGGCGTCGTGCGACTCCGCGTTCGTCGCTGGCGTCGTAGGCGCTGAGATGACGTCACGGAGACTACTTAGGCGCCACCCATGCGCGCTGACGTCAGTTCTTTCTTTTTCCGCGCCAGCAAGCGCAGATCCGGTTAAGAACACGTACCCTAGTCATTTTTTGACTAATTTCTTTTTGGGACTTTGTCCTACTTCTTTTGAGTCTTGACTCCTGGTGCCACGTACGGATGCTCAGTTTCAATCTTGCGGGACCTGCCGCCGTCCGAGGTCGGTGGCTGCCCCCATAGCGTCTGTTTCTACTGTCTGGAGCGCGACCATGACTTCCGGTCATGTTCCGACTGTCTGGCCATGGCTCCGAAGGCTTTGCGGGAGCGGTTCCGAAAGCTGCTGGAGGCCCGACAGTCGTCTCCGCGCCGTTCGACGCCCAGGGGTCGGTCGAGGGACCGCCGCGTAGCCATCATCATCGCTCCTCGGGGTCCGCGTCTTCGCCCTCGGAATCTGGTAAGAGACTTCACAAGTACCAGTCGAAGAAGCGCGTACGCTCTCCGACCGCCCCCCCGTCGGTCTCCGGACGCAGACGAGGGGGCATGGGGTCCTTCCCCCACGGCTCCGTTGGAGCCTGTGAGTCCCGCGGTCTACCCGCCCTACCGGGTCCGTCGGAGGCTCCGGCCCAGGTGCAAGAGTTTCTTGCCGCCATGGGCTGCCTTTTCAGGCCTAGGGCTCCAGCCGGCGCGCCTTTGGGACCCGCGGTCCCTATTGAGGGCCCTTGCTTGCCACCGGCTCCTCCGGCGGCTTCGGCCCCGGCGTCGCAAGGTCCTTTGCTGGCGGCTCCAGCCCCGGCGCCGCAAGGTCCTCTGCTGGCGGCTCCGGCACTGCTGCCCCTTGCGGCTCCATTCCCGGCGCCGCACTGAGTTCCGTCGTCCCACCTCCTACTTGGGACATGGAGCCGGATCGGCGCCGACCGGCGCCGTTCTTGGCACCGTTCGAGCAGAAGACTCAGAGGATGCAGGTGGCCTTGGCCTCTCCTCTGCGCCTGGGTTTGTGTCTCCTCCCACTGTCATGGAGGAAGGCGCCACATACACTGTGGTGCTCCGTAGAGCAGCTCAGGCTCTTGGCCTTACCCTGCCTACTGTTACCCTCAAACCTAACCTCCTTACTGCAGTGCTTCAGCCGGCGGCAAGTTCTGTGGAACCTCTGCTTCCGTTCAATGAGGCCTTAACGGATGTTTTGATGGGTACCTGCTCTAGGCCAGCCACATGGGTCCCTGTGGATAAAAATGTGGCCACACGTCACCGCCCGGCACCGGGTGACCCTGCCTTTTTGACGACTCCTCCGACACCGGAGAGCCTGGTCATTCCGGCTTCCACTTCCCAAACAGAGCTTGGCAAAAGGTTGTTTTCCTCTGCCAGCCTGGGGCTGCGGTCGGTCAACGTCGCATGCCTCTTGGGCCGCTATTCTCACGCTGTGTGGTACACGGTGGCGCAAACTCTGCCCCAGTGCTCCGAAGAGGTTCGGGCTGTGCTTTCCCAAGCTGTTGCAGAGGGGAAAGATGCCGTGAAGTTCGCAATTCGGTGTGGGTTGGACACCGCGGACTCTTTGGGAAGAGCCATCTCCACAACAGTGGCCTTGCGGCGACATGCCTGGCTGCGGTCCACCGGGTTTTCGGGGGATGTCCAGAGTTCCCTCATGGACATGCCTTTTGATGGTACTCGCCTTTTTGGCGATAAGGCACACAGTGCGCTGGAGCGTTTTAAGGACTCTCGGGCTACAGCCAAGTCCTTGGGTCTCTCCACCACCCGCCCGGCCACGTCTACTTTTCGTTCCTTTTGTGGCCGCGGCAGGGGCCCCTCTACACGTCCGTTCAGCCAAAGGCCGGCGCAGAACCAGCCTCAGCGTGGCCGCGGGCGTGGTGGCCGCCGTGGCGGCACAGGGGGCCAGCGTGCGGGTCAGCCCACCTCCGCTCCCGCTGCATCCGCCTCAAAGCCTTCCTATTCCGCGCTTTGCGGTGCACCCCACGACGGTTGGCGGCAGGATTCAACATCACCTCCCCCACTGGCGCTCTGTCACTGCGGACAGCTGGGTGCTACAAATCGTCCAAAGGGGCTATTCCCTCCCCTTCGAGTCTGCCCCCCCCCGTCCATGCCACCTCAGTTCCACCGCATGTCGGGGGATCACTTAGCGCTTCTCCGACAGGAAGTCACAGCCCTCTTGGCCAAGGGGGCCATCGGGCGCGTTCCTGGGCCAGACGTAGGACATGGTTGTTATTCCCACTACTTTCTGGTCCCCAAAAGGACAAGGGGGCTTGCGCCCCATCTTACACCTCCGGAACGTCAATCGCTTCCTCCGGACAGAGAAGTTCAAGATGTTGACTCTGGCTCAGGTCTTGGCTGCCCTTGACCCTGGAGACTGGATGGTAGCGTTGGACTTGCAGGACGCATATTTTCACATTCCCGTCCTGCCGGCCCACCGGCGTTACCTGCGGTTTACGGTAGGCCAGGAGCATTTTCAGCTTACCGTGCTCCCCTTCGGCCTTACAAGCGCCCCTCGGTTGTTCACGAAGGTCATGGTGGTGGTTGCAGCTCATCTGTCCAGGTCAGGGGTGTTCCCCTACCTCGACGACTGGTTGTAGACGGCGGGCTCGCCCCAGGCAGTCGTCACCCACCTTCAGACTACGGCGACCTCCGGCAGTTGCTGGGGTTCTCCATCAGCGTGCCAAAGTCGCACCTGAGTCCTTCTCAGAAGCTCCCCTTCATCGGAGCGGTTCTGGATTCCACGCAGTTTCGGGTTTATCCTCCTGAGCAGCGAGCCCGGGATATTCAGGCTATGATTCCGATCTTTCAGCCTCTATCCCGGGTTTCAGTCAGGATGACCCTCCGGCTCCTGGGCCTGATGGCCTCCTGCATTCTGCTACTGCAACATGCAAGGTGGCATATGCGGGCTCTGCAGTGGGATCTGAAGTTCCAGTGGGCACAGCATCAGGGCAACCTGTCCCATCTTGTCCAGATCTCGGAGGGCACTGCACGACAATTGCAGTGGTGGCTCAAGAATCTCGATGGGGTCAATGGCAGATCCCTCTCCCTTCCCCAACCGGAGCACACAGTGGTGACGGATGCGTCCCTCCTGGGATGGGGCGGCCACTTGGGAGAGGCGGAGATCAGAGGCATCTGGTCTCCGACGGAGTCCCGGCTCCATATCAATCTTTTGGAGCTTCGGGCGATCCTTCCCTTTGTCCGGGGAGGTGTAGTGCAGGTGTTCACAGACAACTCCACCGCCATGTGGTATTGCAACAAACAGGGCGGGGTGGGGTCGTGGACCCTATGTCAGGAGGCTCTGCGCCTCTGGACATGGCTGGAACATCAACGCATTACCTTGGTGGTTCAACACCTGGCAGGTTCTCTGAACGCCAGGGCCGATGAACTCAGCCGCCAGTGCTTGATGGATCACGAATGGCGTCTCAACTTGGACGTGGCGCAAGGTCTCTTTCTGCAGTGGGGAGAGCCTTGGTTAGATCTATTCGCCACCGAAGAGAACGCGCAATGTCATCAGTTCTGCGCGTTGGAATTTCCAAGACGGCACTCGCTCAGCGACGCTTTTCGTCGCGAGTGGAGCTGCGGTCTGTTGTACGCCTTTCCACCTATACCACTTCTTCCCAGAGTGCTGAAGAAGATTCGGCGCGACAGGGCCCAAGTCATCCTTGTGGCTCCGGATTGGGCACGAAGATACTGGTATCCCGAGCTATTCAACATGGCGATCGATCCCCCGATCCAACTGCCTCTTCTGGAGGATCTTCTGTCGCAGCAACAGGGGACGGTCCTCCACCCGAACCTGTCCAGCCTCCACCTCCATGCGTGGAGATTGAGCGGCGACAGTTGACAGCTTTCGATCTTCCTCCTGAAGTCTGTGATGTCATTTTGACAGCCAGGCGTCCCTCCACTAAGACGGTGTACGCCTGCAGGTGGAACAAGTTTGTGACATGGTGCACAGCGAAGTCTGTGGATCCCCTTTCTGCCCCTCTTTCTGAAGTCTTTCTGTTCCTACTATCCTTGGCCCAGCAGGGCTCTGCTCTGGGTACTGTCAAAGGTTATCTTTCGGCCATCTCCGCCTTTCTCCGGCTTCCAGATCAGCCTTCTCTCTTTAAGTCCCCAGTTGTTAACCGTTTCCTCAAAGGCATTACACACACGTTTCCTCCCGTGCCTTTCATAATGCCTCAATGGGACTTAAATCTTGTCTTGACCTATCGCATGTGCGCTCCCTTCGAGCCCCTTCATAACTGTCCTTTACGTCTTCTTACTCTAAAGACGGCTTTCCTGGTAGCTATCACATCTGCCAGAAGAGTGAGTGAGCTCCAGGCTCATTCTCCTAAACCTCCTTTCCTTTCTGTTCATCAGGACAAGGTGGTTTTAAGGACCTGTCCTTCTTTCTTTCCAAAGGTTGTCACGCCCTTCCACATCGGGCAGACCATCACTTTGCCCACTTTCTTTCCGCCTCCGCATCCTTCAAAAAAGGAAGAGAGGCTCCATCATCTGGACCCAAAACGTGCGCTCTGGTTCTATCTAAAGTGCACACAACAGTTCCGGGTGGATGACCAGCTCTTTGTTGGCTACGTGGGCGCCAAAAAAGGTCGGGTCGTGCACAAACGCACCATCTCTCGGTGGGTCGTTTTGTGCATCAAAGCATGTTACTCCTTGGCTAAGAAGGAGCCTCCTGTGGGGCTGCGTGCCCATTCTACCAGGGCGACAGCAGCCACTACTGCCTTGGGACGCGGCGTTCCCTTGCAGGATATTTGTCAGGCAGCCACGTGGGCCTCGCTGCACACATTTACCAAGCATTACTGCCTTGACAGTCAAGTCCGGAGAGACGGCTTCTTTCGCCGTTCTGTTCTCCGTGACTTTCTGGTGTCATCTATTCGCAGACCCACCACCGGGGTTGGTATTGCTGGGGTATCTATTCTAAGGTAAGGAATCTATCACTAACGTGTCTCTTTCAGATGCACAAGTTACTACTTGTGTAACGATATATCTGTAAGAGACATTAGTTAGTGATAGATTCCTTACCGCCCCACCCATCCTCCCCGTTCTGCGAACTGATTCTAGGGTTAAGGTCATCCCTTTCAGGGCCCTAGTTTCATGGCACCAGTAGTCAGTTTCTTGCATGGCTCTGCGTTCCTGGCGCGGAAAGTCGTGTACAGAACTGACGTCAGCGCACATGGGTGGCGCCTAAGTAGTCTCCGTGATGTCATCTCGGCGCCTACGACGCCAGGGACGAACGCGGAGTCGCACGACGCCACCTACCGACGCGCAGGGGTACTGCTGATGAAAAACTTTCCGGATCCAGTCTGACGCCTGGGGATATTCTAAGGTAAGGAATCTATCACTAACTAATGTCTGTGTTGCCACAATCCTGATACTTGAGCTTCCAGAAATCAAAGCTCTGTCCTGCTGGCCATTGCACAGCAAAACAAAGCAAGCAAAAGTAGTATGTAGTGAGCCATTCTCCCTAACAGAGGTGGATGTCGGCCCTGAGGGTCAAGGAACCCTGGAGATGGTCACAAAAGCACATTAAGTAGCTTACCATGGCCTGAGTGGCTCACAGCGATAGCATCCATCACAGAGGAAGTGCTATAGGTAGTGGCTGCAAAAGTGCTGCGTTGAGACAAGAGAGCACCAAACCAGTGAAAGTGCAGCAAACTCCTGTGTTTTCCGGTTTCTACTAAAAAGCAATCATTCCCTTTGTTGGTGTTTTATTGATTATAAACAGTTTTAACTGAAAACCAGAACCTCTAACTACAGAGTACTACATAAAGGAATGAGGCGGAACAAAGTACAGTGCTCTTTCTCTAGAGGTGCACTCTATTTGGCTGTAGGAGCTGAAGCACAAAGTGGACTTCACTACAGAACACGTACTGGGAATAGACAATATATATGCCGATATGATCAGCAGGCTTTGAGCAGCAACTCATTGAAATTGCTGTTTCTGCAGTGGAGAAGGCTGGAGCAGGACCTATTTGTCACATATTCCAACAACAAATGCCCAGTATTTATGAGCAGTTGGCCATGCCCAGGATCCCAAGGAGATGTTTTCTCTGCAGATTGCAGTGGAGGGTTTATTTATGCCTTCCCACAGTAATTCTGAGGCAGCTATGCAAAATAAGGAAGGATCCTTGTCTAATGATGTTTATAGCCAAAGTGTGGCCCACTAGCACTGATAGCTGGAGCTGTGGAACAGGTTGGTGGGCAGGCTGATTCAGTTGAAGATGGAGCCAACATTGCTCCTCGTAGTCGATGACAAATTCTCCAGATACTGGCCAGCTGTTTTTGACAGCTTGGCTGCTGAGGATCTAGAGTTTGGGGGTTTGCAAATTCCTGATCAGTCAGAGACATCCTGAAGACAGTGAGGTCACATTCCACATTTAAAACATGCTTGCAAATGGGCTAGAATTTGTAATTGGGCTCAGACTCACAATCTAAACCCTTTAACAATGGCACCACCACAATTTCATCCTGATTCACTTCTGTTAGATGCATATTTTGTTATGTTATGTTAATTTAATTTATAATGCAGACGAATCAGCCATCATAGTTCATCTGTCTGCTAAATCTATATAAATTAGAAAGCTAGGAACTTCTTCTATATTCTCAACCAGCATCATTATGAAGTTCATGAAGGTTTATTTCCAAATTTTCCTACTACTGGTCTAAAGTCCAGCTCCAGAACTAAGCACTGTTTTGACAGCTATAATGAGGGCAAACACAAGGAGATGATGGACGGAGCGCTGAAACTTTTCAGACACTCACCCCCAGTCACAGATCTGGGTTGAATCCCTCATCATTCTTTACCTCACTTCGCCACCCCAGTTCAGACACAGCTATATGCAAATCAGTCTTGACCCTGTGCCTCATGGGAACAGTCCAGCCCGAACTGCCAAGCCATGTCTTCCCTGGACCGGAAACAAGCATCCTGGGACCGGTTTCGGGCTAACAGCCCTCATCAGCCAGCTATAATGAGAGACCCTTTTAAACCTATTCATAATCTCACAATTCAGCATTTATCCTGGAAAACTTAATTTCTGTAAGCGAAGGGTAAGGAAAGTTCAGGTGTTTTCCATACAATAACTGTATGTACTTTTTCTTAAGGATAAAGTCTTCATCAGACCAAACCCTAAGTTCATAATCAAAGTTCCATGATCTTTTCATTTGAGTGAGAAAGTAGTATGCCAACTTAGTTACCACAGCTGCCAACAGTAGCAGAGAGAAAACTACATTTATGCGATGTCAAGCGATTTATTAAGTTCTTCTTTGCTAGAACACAAACTTTCTGTGTATCTGACTGACTTTTTGTAGATTTTGGAAACTCTATCAAGGGTAAATCCTTGTCAAAACAAGGGATCTCCAGACGCATTGTATCTTGCATTTCTGATGCATATGTAATTCTAAGCAAGATTAGGGCTCACTCACCAGACAAGTGATAGCCGCAACAGCACCAGTCTCAGGAATATTTTTTAAATACATGTGCGGACAGTAACGTGGAGCTCCAACCATTCTTTCGCCAAGTACTGCTGCCTGGAAATACACTTGAAGGTGGAGACATCAGTCGGACAAGCAGTAATGGGAAACCATATTGCTTAAGTCTCAGACCCCCCATCCACTAAGTTTATTGGACTGCTTTTCAAATCTGTATTGAAGCTTGCAAATCTATAAAAGATCCGAAGCTAGAGAAGAAAAAAAGTTACTTACCTGTAAGTATAGTGAATCTAAGAAAGATACCAATTCTTAATAACTCCAGTTATAAGTAACTATTTTCTTCCTCTTTCTTTCTTCATCTCTGTATGCTTTCGCTCTTTGCTCGAACATGGGAGCTGAGTTCAGGCTATGTTTGGCTATTTGGGGGCTGCATGTGCAAATGGATGGTTTCTGACCAAATGCCGTTGCATTCTAATTTCACTCCTGCAGATCTCGGTCTGTCGCTGTCCTCGGTGGTCAAGCTGTTCACAAGTTCTTTTGCTTTTCCTTCTGTGGCTTTCTAGCGGCGTGCGGCTTGTTAGTTCTCTTTTACTTTGACCTCTTGTGCCTTCCTAGCAGCTAGTTGTCGGGCCCTTTCTTTTTCATTCATATCTCACCATCATTCGAGAGAATGTTACCTAGAGTGGTTTGTCAAACACTTGTACGTTCTGTGCCTTCCTAGCAGCAAGTAGTCCTATGTCTCATCGTTTAGCCTTGATTCCTATTAACCTCTCTATTTTGTTCAAAGTGTTGGTATAGACCCTTCTTCATGTAAAAGACTTTTAGCTAGGTTGCTTGTATGTTTTATTATGGGGGACATCTCCTGCAGTTTCTTCTAGGACGGTCTTTTTTTTTTTTGCATATAGCCCGTAATGGTACTTTATTCTGAATATTGTGAATATTTCCTCTTCCTCATTTTAGTGGAGGGGTTGCTAATATTGATAGATTACTAAGGGCCTGATTACAAGTTTGGCGGTCTCACAGCGGGCTGCCATGCCAGCACCCCGCTGCAAGACCACCAAACCCGTAGTCTGACTGCCCACTGGATTAAGAGTATAATCCAGGCAGGTGGCCCTGCAGAGGCATTCCCACAGCAGTGCCTTTCTAAGGCTCATAGGAGAACCTTAGAAAGGCACCGCTGTAAGAGCGCGGCAGCCCGTTCCTGCACGGACAGAAATGCACAATGTTGTGCATTATTTTCCGTGCAGGGACAGGGTGTTCAAAATACAGGGAGGCACACTATGTGCCCCCCTGCATGCACCCCCATGTACAGAGATCAGGGAGCCCTGTATGGCCCTCCTGAGTTGCCTCACCGCCATCCTCTCCATGGCAGGGCTCACTGCCGTGGAAAGGGTCGTAGTGAGGCAACTCGTAATATGCTCGGCAGTGCCACAGCGGCACCGCAGCATTTTGCTGCCTCAGACTGCTGCGCCACCACTGCGGGATCAAAGATCCCAGCGGTAGCAGCGTTCCGGTGGAGGTCCAACTGCCGTACCTGTAATACGGCGGGTGGAACGCCATCACGGGTTCGGCCATCCCATGGATCGCCAGACTCATAATTCGGGGCCGTAGGTGATTTATATGGTTTCCCTTGGTATTTTGAGGTCCTATCATCCTTAGGTCGAAGGTAATGTTTTGCTTATCTTTTTAAAGTGATTTAATTGGGTAAAGAAAGAATCTATTAGTAACAGTTATGTGCCAGATGGTAGCAACTGTTCAGATGGTACTATTCCTTTAAAATGATTCATAACCCTCCTCTCAGAATTTTGTCTCTGTACGCCTGTTGCATAGCCTGTGGCTATTGATATACTCTTGATGCTGTAAGTTCCCGTGAAATTAATGGCATGTGCACTAATTTGTATCTCTGTTACACACGGCATCCATTAAAAGAAAACACGATTTCAGGGCTCCCAGTATGGTGATTGAGGATGTTTCTTAAATGATGAATGTTCAAGAAGAAACATTATTGTTCTACTCAACAGGGCACATTTTCTTTATTTGAATTGTCATATTGAATTGATCATATATCTGACTGAAAATTCTTTAATTACTTTTTAGGAAATGTGCTATTATCTTTTAGCAAACTTAACAATAACCATGTTTATATATATTATATCTGCAGGAGATACTGGAAGAGTACAATGAGAGCAAGACCAAGATGAATTTGGTTCTGTTTGATGATGCACTTGAACACTTAACTAGAATACATCGCATCATAAGGATGGACCGAGGCCATGCACTGCTCGTCGGTGTCGGGGGCTCTGGAAAGCAGTCACTTGCAAGACTGGCTGCCTTCGCAGCAGGTTATGAGGTTTGTCCTGCCTTATCCTTTTACGTACTTATTGTGTAGTAATCACGTTAATGTGGGTGTTTTAAAGGGGCTTTCTTCATAATGAGCGAATGTTCTGAGTCCTAATATTGCTGTTTCTGCAGACAATGATGATAATGGTAATGGAATGACATCCGGAATGGCATGACATCATAGTGTACAATTGTGATGCTGTTTGTCATCTGAATGCCAGGTTCCACCTGGTATTAATTCATAATTACCTTTCATTAACCATCATTGTTCATTCATTCAGTCCAGCGTGGGTTTGAGCAAGTTTGGCCTTGAAACGTTTCAAGCAGATTGAAGAAGGGGACGAAGTTGTTGGAGGGCCCTAAATATGATTCATATTGATAGTCCATAGCAGTTTTTGATCAAAGGCACAGTAAAAATTGGTGAACATAATGACACTAAACTTGGTAGAAAAGTATAACTTGATCAAACCAGACTTCTATTTTTTTAGTTAGGTTAGGTTTAAATGTGGACAGTAGTTTTTGAAATAGATACAATATATTGGTATAATGAAATAGTGTGCAAACTAGTTCTTGAACCAAATTTGACGAAAATGTCCGTCTGAGAAGCTTTTCGTCTGTTGGGCCTTTTGTGGTTTGCAACTGGCTCTATCCATTCCCGAATCCCATTTTGAAAACAAATTTTCTGATTCCATACGGGGAAGCATCACCCTGAGTGCAAAAGAGCGTGGATGAGAATACACGCTGGAAGGTTGGAAAATGCATTTTTCCTCTATACAAATTCAAACTTTAGACCTGATGTTTCTGAATGTAGTCATAAATCTCGTACCGGGTTGCAATCTAGTATTTCGACTTCACAGCCCGATATATGCATTTTAGAAAACTATTTTATACTTGCCAAAAATCACTAATGGACGTCTTTGAGAAAGCAAAAGAAACTCAAACAGTACAGGAGACGGCAAGAGAGTTTGTCTCTCTACTTTTACATTTTAAATTGATTCGGTTAATGATTTCGCTTTTTTTTAAATCAGTAAATGCTAAGCAGATTGTATTTCTAGCTATTTTTGTGCGTATATATGTAAATATATTTTAAAAAATGTGTTGGTAGCATAAAAACAGAAATTATTACTTTGCAAACCTACGATGATTTTTTTGCTCACCTTAAACTGTTAAAAAGTTTAAAACAATGTTGCATTGTCTCTCACTGTACACCACACCATGCTCATTTTCCCTACATTTTTCACAGTATTACATTCTAGATATGAAGTATTCGATTCAAGATCTGTAATTAATGGTATGATCTCGTGCATACAAAGATGAAATAAATTGTACCTTCTAGGATCAATAACTACCATTATAAAAACAATTAAAAACTCACTTTAAAAAAAAATGAGTTGCACGGACATCGAGGTTGCAGTCCAAAATCTAAAAACTAGTGAAATACCACCGTTATGGTTTGCTTCACAACCATTGCCCCCTTCCATTGCTCTGCTCATATCCTCCCCCATTCATGACACCACAGATGTCTTCATCTATCACATTACGTGTGACATCGCGTATATTTTAATCAGTCGTATCATCTATGACATTACAGAAGCTGTAAACAATTTCTGATGGAAAATATGCCATTTACTGTGTATAATCTCAGTGGTGACATCTAGAAGTTAACAGTGGTACTTCATCCTTAAATTTGCATTTAATGTGTTAGTATATTTATTCCTGGGGAGTGATTGATGCGTTTCTCACTATACATTTAGCTGGGAAAAGTGACAGAAGCACAAACAATACATTTCCCTTTCATTCATACTTCCTTTTAGGCATATATCATGTACCCTGCCATACTGCTTCTTTTCTACTGACAATTCTCATCTGGAGTGTTTTACCCCAGAGAAATTTGAATGTTTCATGAATACCCATTGGTGTTCCTTTCTACAGGATTCGCATACTTCTTTAATTCCACCTCTGAAGGTTTACCATGCAGATCCTGTTCCATTTAAAAACCCCTACTGTATCCTATATTAGAAATAATAAATTAGCATAGCAATCTCAACCATCTGTGAATGCTGACCCCTGCCCTAATATTAGTTAAAAGTGCACTTGTTTTATCTCTCCTGCATCAGGTCTTTGAAATTGTTCTTAGTCGAGGATATGGGGAGAACAGCTTCAGAGAAGACTTGAAGACCTTGTACCTGAAGCTTGGCATTGACAACAAGAAGATGATCTTCTTATTTACAGATGCACATGTGGCAGAAGAGGGCTTCCTGGAGCTGATCAACAATATGTTAACTTCAGGTGGGTGTTTAGACAGAATATCGGAGACAGAAATATCCTGGGACAAAATATTGTATCAAGAATATCGAGGACAAAATGTTGTGAAAGTAAGTTTCTACAGGCAAGCAAAGTTTTACTATATATAACTCAACATATGATAAATATATATATCTTCAAGGTACGTAGATGTGGAGTTAAAAATAGTAAATCTACACTTACCTATTTGCACTTATCTTCTCTATATTTTGGTCCACAATATTTTTGACAGAATATTCTGTCCACATGATATTTCCGTTTCCGATATTCTATCAGTGATCCCCTTAGGTGAGCAACAAAAGCCCCTCCTTATTGCTGGTTAATTCTGTGTTAAAATATCATATCTTCTAATGGATATTTCTAAAGCAGATTAAGGTTTCATGCTCTCAAATGTGCTGGAGAGAACCAAATGTATCCCAGGGCATAAATGTGGTCTTATTCAGCAGTGATGATACCGTAGGCTAAGTATGGCATAGCCGTGCTAATTTATTCAGTTCCTTTTCCCTTGCGCTTCTAGCAGGACTTATGATCTGTTAATGGTTTAGAACGTTTTCTACAAAATAACCAAGTGACCTAAGCGGTTAGAAGATTGTAAACACGATGATGTCGAAGATAGTTCTGTGACCACTGGATGTGGTGTGTAAGAGATCATGATTGTGAAGCTTGCTTCAATATGTCTTTTAGAAGGCCAGGCGTTCTAATGAGAAAAAGGTATGGCTGGCATGTCCCGAGGTCTATTGTGAGGGGGGAATGGAAAGCTAAAAATAACCTTGAAAAATCTTTAATAATAGCTTTGTTTTGCACCAAGTGAGCAATTCTACTGATCAAGCTCAACCATCGCCATGTGAATTTGGTGTGAGGCACTTTCAACCCAAGAATATTAATGACGGGACTGACTGATTCACTGTATAGAGCAAACTTTTGAATATATTAGCAAAACGTTGTAATAAGTGGTTCTGAAGAGAAATGTTTAACGTTTTACAATATCTGGAATGTATCAATGGTTTATGACCACAATTGTGGTTGCAAATCATTGCTCATTTACCATCCCCGAGGTGTGGTGGTAACTGATTCGTAAAGGGGAAGCTGGCCCTCTGGGGCAGCTTTTCCATTGAGAATAATGTCAGAGGCATCATGGGCGAGTAGGCAGTGGTCTTGAGTACTAACTGCCTGCTCTTTCCAATGTCGTCCAAAGCAGAAAACATTTTTTAAAAGCAGCACCTGACTTTTAATGGTCACAGACTACTTTACATTCTTTTTAAATACTTAACCATTTGGAAAGGGAAATGCAGGGACGAAGGTCTTCTGTTCATTGCTGACTTCCATCCCTACATTGACAGCAAATTACAGACAGTAACCAATTGTCCCTTTCCTATTTAATATTTACGAGGCAGGCCGCTTTACAACACCCTGCGAATGGACAATTTGTGATCAACCAATCAGGGGATTATAAAGCGCGCTACTCACCCGTGAGGGTCTCAAGGCGCTGTGGGGAGGTTTGGGAGGAGGGGTGGTGGTAAGCAGCTACGTTCAGTCGAAGAGCCAGGTCTTGAGTTTCTTCCTGAAGATGTTCAGAGAAGGGGCTCGTCTGATGTTAATAGGGAGCTCGTTCCTGGTCTTGGCCGCGATGAGACCTATTAGTACATAGGTTAAATAGTAATCTGCATTGCCATTCACAAACCATTTGATGTGCTATTTGCAGTTTCCCTGGATTGCAAATGGGGATAGCACATCAGGCACTAAGAGTCTTTTATCTCTGCAGCCGCCAAACAAGGACGTGCTGCTCTCTCCGTGTCGCATTTGGGGCTGCATGGAGCAGGGTCGGACTGGCGTATAGGGCAATCGGGCAGTGCTAGGTCAGTGTGTGGGCCATTTCCTGGGCATTTGTGGTCCTGTTTTATGGTCTGCTGGGCCGTTTTTATGTTGATTTCCCTGATACTATAACAAGCATTGCCTGCAGCATGCTCAAATCCATGCAGTCTTGCATACCTTGCAAAACACTTATACAGCATGTCTTTCCATGTTCAAAACTGCCTCAATTTGCACACAAGGGTCACATTTTTAGCTTTCTAATTTACCAATGGATGCCACTTTTATTTTAGTGCCCGGGCCTATTTTTATGTCAAAGTTCGACGCTTACATGGAGTTAGAACCCCTTCCCCCTTGCGCCCCTAGTATTCCAGTACTCCCAGAGTTTTATCAGTATTTCTCATATGACCAGTCCAGACCTGCTTCTAGGTCCACTTACTGAGAAAGAGACCCCATTGAGTGATGATAGGGCTTGTTTCTCTCATGTTCCATCACAGTTCTTCAGTGGGACCAGTGCCATAAAAGCGTTAGCAGAGGTGTTCTGGATTTCCTACCAAAATATTTCAGTGGCCAACACTATATAAGCAAAAAAGAGAAATTTGGAATTTCCTTTGCCACCTTCAGAGATCGAAATGGTACAGCCATCTGTATTGTTTTCCAAGGAGGTCCATTCTTTTGAGAGAACTGATTCGGGGTAGGTGTCATCAGCAGTAAAAATAGCCTCCATCCAGCTTGTTTCATCATTTGTTTTTGGAACATTTAGGTGGGAAATTGTAGTAATAGAGCAAACAGCTCGAGCCTGCAACTCAACGGTATCCATGGGTGGATCCACTCTGGTAGCCACATCTTCACAGACAGCTCTTAGTATTGCTGCAGATCCACCCCCTTCAGCCCGTTTTGGCCTGACTGTGATTATGATTCATTTACGAGTTCCTCCTCTGGGATCTCAAGAAACGCTAGCTAGGGTGCCTGGTATGGCTCTTCAGGTGCATGGCCAGTTCACTACAGCACTGAAGATGTCCAAGGCAGTGCTTGAAAACCTAATAACCCCTCTGAGATAATATCACCACTATGCTGAGGGACGAAAAAGAGCTAGTTGAGCCGGCTCTGCCCTCTTTATTGCATATGGCTAGGTCTAAACTGGGGTGGCATGGTGAGCAAAAGAATGATGGATTTAACCCAGATCTCTTGACTGGGGGTGAATGTTTTGATTTGTTCTGCATTCCGTCCATCAATTGTGTGTCTTTTGCTTTCTCGCCCTAAGTGCGCCAGGTATGCCCAGACGTGGGTCCTGGGCTCACTGTGCCACTGGAATCAAGCTATCCTGGCTGAAGAGGGGTGAAACCCACGAAACCGGTCCTAGGATGCTTGTTTTCGGTCCAGGGAGGACCTGGCTTGGCAGTTCGGTCTGGACTGTTCCCATGAGGCACAGGGTCAAGACTGATTTGCATATGGCTAAGTCTAAACTGGGGTGGCATGGTGAGCAAAAGAATGATGGATTTAACCCAGATCTCTTGACTGGGGGTGAATGTTTTGATTTGTTCTGCATTCCGTCCATCAGTTGTGTGTCTTTTGCTCTTTATTCGAGGAGCAGCAATCCCTTCCCATAGGTAACCAGGATATTATTTACATTGACAGTGGATATCAAAAGATTAAGGTAGCTTTTTAAACTGATGGCAGTGTTATTACAGAGACTCCTGCACCTCAGAATTTACCTAAGATGAGTGGCTTGGATCTATAGTTTTAGACTTTGTCAAATGAGACTGTTTCTTATGCTGAGGAATATACAAGCCACCACATTATTCTTTGCGTGATTTCCTCACAGCATTCTTAGCACTATCCAGTTTGGTTCAGGCGCCCCTCTTTTCCTCATCGTTATGCGCAGCCACCTTGTTTTTCATCCCTTAAGAGCACCAGTCTTCCCTGCTGGATCATGCCACCTCCACACCAGTTCCTCGGATTGCATAATCTTCTGCATCCATTTAGGAGCAGTTGGAAAGCCATTTGAGTAAAATTCGTATTGAAGGCCCCACTGAAATACGAATTGCCTCTCAGTAAAAGGCATCTAAAATTGAGAGCTCCAGAGAGCCAGAATATTCTCTCTGTCAAATGTACCAGCATAAGATGCTGGGGCCAGTCCGCCCAGATTTGCTCTTGCACGCTTTGGGGCAGTGATGCTGACGAAGCAGGCAGTGGTCTGAGCCTGCCATTTAATCCATCTGGGGTATGAAACCGGTAGTGAGTTCCCCTATCACTACATCATGGCTCTCTGCTAAACAGAACAACTTTCATTTTGGATTCTAATGTACCCAACAATGAGAAAGTGATGTTTCATAATGAAGTCACAAAACGTTTGCCTGGAGATATTCTTTTCATTTCCAGAAGGTTTAAAGACCTCATAGCTCATTTGTTTGTGAAGGCGACTTCTGTTAAACTGGACTCACAAAGATGTCATTCCTCCCAAAGGGCCAATCGTATTTATTTAGATTTATGAATTACACAGTGCTAGGTTACACCTATGCATGGGCATTTACCCGACATTACTTTGAGACTCAAACATAAAGTATGCGAGTTGTCATATGTGTACATATGTATGATATACATATACCCTGATGAATGGCATCTATTTTACAAGCTCCGCTTCTTTACTGTGTACTGTTAAAATATTTTCCCAGAAACAGCTCTACTTCGTCCTTACATCTTTTCTTTACCAACTGCATACATTCTGTGGATGTAATGTGGTTATATATTCTGCATACAGTAAGACCTTGTGGACTATATAAATGTGCACTACATGTAAATCGTGCTTGAGTAATTTGCACCTTTTTCACACCTCTGCCTGAAGAAAATCTTGTCAGATGGCTCGTCATTGTGTATACAATCTCCCACATTAGCCCTTGAGTATGTTTCAATTGACGAAGCTCCACTGGAAGACAAAGGTGAAGGATGAACAACTCCAGGTAAGTAATTTAGCTTTTCGTTCTTAAAATGTGTAGATGTGTTTGTAAGTCTCGAGCATAATTCAATAGCTCTGTCATCCTGAAATGTGTGAAAGAAGGTAGTAGAGTGAGAGCTTCGCTTGTGCACAACTTTACAATCCTCTCCACCATTTTGTTTCCAGGAATGGTGCCAGCACTATTTCCAGATGAAGATAAGGAGAATATTTTGGGTCAAGTACGAGACGAAGCCGTCAAGCATGGAGTCGGACCCGCCAAAGAGAGTGTTTGGCAGTTTTTTGTTAATAAGAGTGCCAACAATCTTCATATTGTGCTGGGCATGTCACCAGTGGGCGACACTCTCAGAACACGGTGTAGGAATTTCCCAGGTAAGTCTCACCTCTCTTTATACGTATCTGAAAGTATGTTACTACATTAACAGTTTCCTTCAGTCATATGGTTTTCACGTATGTATTAAGTTAGGTTCCTATAGTGACATCAGAAATATGCAACTATCAACTTCCCAGGTGCTGTGATACCGCATCAACTCACAGATATTTAATTATCACCAGGAAAAAGGTGTTGGCGAAACCATACAAATAAATACCTGAAAATATGTCACAATCTTATTGTTGCTACCTGTTTCCTATTTTTTGCGCTGGAACTTTAAATCCAGAATTGATACAAGGCTAGGACATTATTACCGCATCAAGGGCATTAACACCTTGATTTTGCAGTGGTTGCTAAATGGGTCAGATAAAGTATATACCCTTCTACTGTGATGTTATTGCATTTCAAGCAATAAGGGTGTGTCATCCAAATATATGGCACTGCATGGGATTGTGAAAAAAATCTAAAAAGTGGAGGAAATAGGGTGCTAGTTAAGTGAAAAAGCCTTTTTACCAAATATGAACTACAAGCGCTCCTGCAAGAACTCCTGCAAGAATGATACTATGAAAATGGTAGCACATGTTTCCATTGGATTTAAACTCCCACAGACTCCTTACTTGAACCCCTTTCCAGGCACAATACTGGGTCTGCAATTTTTTGCTTAGGCAATTTCCCATCACAGGCGTCATGTGACACTGATCAGAGACTACACCATTGAGTGGTCAGAACATTTCCATCCAATTTTTTTTACATCTTTTTTTTCATAGTTTGGCTCTATTTTACACTCAAAGTCATCATATATGTGTTACTGACTTTCACGCATCCTAAATTTGATGTCCTGGCAAAGAACATGATCCTGAGTCATGTGACTTATGCCAAATGATGCTTACAGCTGAGGAAGACAAAAAAGTGATGAGTGGACTTTTTAAATTGATCTCAGCCACTAGTAAATACCCAGTCGTAATCCAGCACGTTGTTATTTTGCCCATTTGCTACCTCAGACAGGAAGAAGTCACTTGCAAATCATCCTCAGTCCTTCTTAGTCGATGCTCTGATGGATCAAGAAAAGAAGCCTTGGTCACAACTACAATATGCTCCATCAGAGTCAAGACTTGCCTCAAAGAAAAACCATTCTGCTTAATTTGATCTATCACACCTGTCTCAAGAGAGTCAAATTGTACAGGATACGGCCAGGAAACGTAGACAAAACACAAGTTCTTCTAGTCTAACAGTCTAAGTTGGCCGCATTGGCAAAGAAAATGTTTGCTTCATAGAGTTTGGTCTCAGGAATTCCAATGCCACCTGTTTGTTGGCCAGATTGGGCACATCCTACCCTCCTGTAAATTTCATAACACTGCAAAACATTCAGGGACTATGGTCAATAGATTGGAAGACAACAGCTTCAGCAACAGCCTTAGACTCATCACGGATGAGGCAGAGGTCAAACAGAGTCTACATTCCTATCCCCCACTCCCCTTTAGCCACAAAACCACTGTGGTTCCTCAGAGGATTTTGTTCATGTAACATGTGCTGGGAGTAATATACCTGCATTTCATCATAAACGGTACATTACTTCAGACTGGTGGGTCTCATTTGTGGTTAAAGTCAGCCATTTCTGAAGAAACCTCCACCTGTTCCTCCTCACTCGTCCCGCCCAAAAAACACTTTGATGCTGGAGATGTCTGCTATGTTGGACAGAGGAACCATAGAGGCCATTCTGATGGAAAGTCTTTATTTGAGGTACATCCTCATTCCGAAGAAAGGCAAGGGGGATGTTTATGCCCTTTTCAGAACTTTGTCTAAAGTTCATGAGAAAGGAGACATTGAAAATATTGTCCTTATAACGGGTTCTCTTGGCTTTGGAGGAGTCGATATGATGGTGTTCCGTGACCTTTAGGATATCAATTTCGGCATTCCGAAGTTCATCCTAAGTCCTTTCATTTCTAATTCAAGGTGGTACATTTCAGACTTTCCCCAACCCAAAAGATATTTACGATGGTCATGGCAGTTATGATAGCTCATTTGAGCAACATGGTTGCTATTTACCCGTATCTGATAGAGACATCCAGCAGCAGATCCCTCACCTTTGAATCACCCAGGTGTCAAACTGAATCCTGAATTTTTTTGCGTGAGCTGTTCCCCCTGAACGCCGGTAGGTGCCATCAATTGTCTCCATGCGTCTACGTCATCCACGCTGGAAGTGACGTCCATGACACCTATATAGGCTCCACCTTGGCGCGCTGACGTCACTTCTTTTCTTTCCACGCCAGTTTGCGCTGATTGGTAGAAAGAGCTACCCCTCTGTCGCTTTTTGAGGAATTACTTTCTCCTGGTGTGTCGAGGGATGTCTTTGAGGACGACAGAGTTTAAACCGTGTGGCGCCTGTCATCACACCATGTCGGTTACGGACCAACACTTGTGTGTCTGTGGTGTCTTGAGTGCAACCACAACTCCACGTCGTGCTCGAACTGCGGGGCCATGGCACTGAAGGCTTTGAGGAAGTGGTCCCTGAAGTTTCTAGCGGCCCGACAGGCAACCCTGCATTGCGCAACTCCTCAGAGATCTCGTCTCGATTGAGAAGGAGGTTGTGGAACCTCTCCAGGAGCCCCAAATCCTCTTCCTCTCTCTCCAAGTCATCGGGACATTTGGGGAAGAGGCACAAGAAGCATAAGAAGTCGAAGCGTGCGTTCAAGGCACAGTTCTTTGGAATTGTTGCCAGGGCCAGCTCCTAGCCTTCGAGCTTTACCCAGAACCGGAGAGACCCCAAGTCAGGTAAAGGAATTTTACGAGGCTATGCGTGGCATATTTGATTGGACCAACCCCACTGGCATGCCTTCAGTCCCCGCAGGGTCAGAGGGGGCCCCTTTGGGTTCCACGCCAGCGCACCGGACTCGGATCTGATGGGCCCTCATGGACCCGATCCCAGATCCAGACCGGCATCTGTCGTGCCACAGCGACTTCCCCCAATGTAGGCCCCAACGCCAATGCTCCCGGTGCCGCTAGTCCCCACTGGCAGTGTTATTCCTATTAACATCACGAATCTGACACTGAGCCGGAACGGCGTCCATCAATGCTGATTCCAGCGCCGACAGGACCCACGTGTCCTAGGTCGGTGCCTGAACCCAATTCTGAAGGGTTAGGCTTCGGGGGAAAATGGGAGGGGTCACGGGACCCTTTAGAATACCAGTTAGAAGGCCAGGAAGGTATGGACTGGTGTGAGGAACTTGGTGATGCCAGTGGTCTGGACAGATACTTTTATGCTTTCTTCCCCTGCAGTGGCTACAGAGAAGGTAGCATCATATTCTGTGGTGATGAAGAGGGTAGCTAAGGTCCTGGATCTTGAGTTGCTTTTTGTGGCAGTCAAGACTAACATCTTGATGGAAGTTCTGCAACCGGGAGCTTCCTCTTGCGAGCCCTTTCTTTATTGAATTTTGAGTTTAGTTGTACAAAGAAGATGACAAAATCTTGCACAATTGGTGCACACAAAGGGCACAGAGCAGCTCTAAAATTAACAAAACCATCATTCCCCCCAACACCCCCCTAGAAACTAAACCCCTCTCCCCTGCCCCCCAACGCGCCCTCCCCCACTCCCGCCCCCTCCTCAAATGATATTTGTCGATATACTCTATTGGGGTTCCGCCGGTGTCAGCTTTGTGAGCCGTGAAATTTGTAAATACTTGGGGCATGTGAGTTCTTTAAATTCGGGTGAAAGCATTGTTATAAATGGTTTCCAGAGATCAGGGAATGATGCCCCTGGTTAGCAAGTGAGAGAGAGCTGCGCTCCATGCCTAAGACATACCATATGCGGTGCAGCCAGCCAATGTAGGTGGGAAGACGGTCTGTACCCCGGCCCATAGCGCCAAGATATTTTGAAGGGCTGCCCCGAGGGCTAGGCCAATCTGCCGGCCTCTGCGGGATTTGAAAGGGAACATGAGAGCATTAGGCAGGCCAAAGAGGATATAGGCCGGAAAACGGGGAAGTTGTATATGTTAATGTTAATGTTAATGTTAATTGGAGCTTCTAGAGCGCATATCACCAACTGGTCTCTAAGCGATGTGATAGAAGGCACCATAGCAGCTCTACTGAGTAGTGCTCCCTAACTTAGGCCAAGATTGTGCCCCAGGCTTCTATGAAGAGGATGGTTTTTAATTTTTTCCTAAAAGGGAGAAGTGCTGGTTCTTTGCGGAGGCCTTCCGGCAACTTATTCCAGAGCTGGGGAATCAATGTAGAGAAAGCTCTGCCCCCCTTGGAGGAGCTCAGGAAGCGAGCACAGGATAATAACCCAGCATCTGAAGACCGAAGGGAGCGCCCTGGTACATAAGTTACCAAGCGTTCTTTAATAAATGCTGGGGCCTGTCCATGGATTGCTTTATGGGCTATACATAGCCCCTTGAATCTGGTTCTCTGCTTCACTGGAAGCCAGTGTAGCTGCTGTAGTAGCGCGGTAGCGTGGGCCCTCCTAGGAAGCCTGAAAATCAGTCTGGCAGCGTCGTTCAAAGCAAGAATCGACCTCATTGTGGACTTGTTTCCAATAACCAGTTAGGTTCGGGCAGTCCCATAGTATGTGCGTTAGAGTTCCCTGAGCCCCGTACCCCCTCCAGCTGAAGGGGTCTTTTGTAGGATTCCCTCTGTGAAGCCTAGAAGGCGTAAGATACCAATAAGTGGCTATTTTGGTGGCTGTCTCTATGCCTGCTACTTTTTTAGCTGTGTGCCTGGCCCTATAATAGATGTCTTCCCAGTCGCGCATTGAGAGTTCCCGTCCCAACTCAGTTCCCATCTCCGCTGGCTGGGGGATTTGGTGGGTGCTGGGGGGGGTCTCAATTGATTATATAGTTCCGAAATAAGGCGGGTGTCTGATAATTTGACTAGCAGCCATTTCTCAAATGGTGTCAGGTGGCGCTGTGCCTGGGGGCGGATATTTGGGTGCATCACCCATTGTCTGATTTGCTGATATCGATATCGCTCATTTTCGGGAAGGCCCTGATGTTGGCAAAAGTTCTCGAATGTCAAGGGCCAGACTCGTCAAAAAAGTGTCCGATAGATCTACAGCCCTCCCGAGTCCACCAATGGAAAGTCTTCATTTCCATACCAGGGGAGAAATCTGGGTTTGCTACTATAGGTGTCAGAGGAGATGGAAACATTTTTAAAGCCATTCTTTCAGCTACTTTATCCCAGGCCACGAGGGGAGCCCGTGTGACTAGCGAGAGATAGAGATTCTTGGGGTGAGCCTGTTTAGGGAGAAAAGGAATCCTCCACAGGGGCACCCCGGCCAAAGCCCTGTCCATAAATAGCCAGTGCTTTTCAGATTCAGGACGGGACCACTCCACGAATGACCTAATTTGAGCTGCACAGTAATAGTTCTGGAGATTCGGAATCCCCAGTCCTCCCTCCCCAGGAGGCCTGTAGCTTAGGTCTCGGCGTAGTCGGGGTTTCTTATCGGCCCAGATAAAACGCTCTACCTCACAATGAAGGGAGTGTATAGTGCCTGGAGGGGGTTCCAGCGGTAGTGTCTGGAAGAGGAACAGGATTTTGGGTAATATTGTCATTTTTACAGCCGCTATTCGGCCTAACCAGGACAATGTGTATGATTTCCATCGGCTGAGGTGTGTCCGTAGTTGCCGGAGCAGGACAGTGTAGTTCAGTGATACAGTGTGCTGTAGAGAAGCGGCAAGTTGTATATCCAAGTACGGGATTGCAACCGGTGCCCACTGAATGGGGTATGCCTCACATAAGTCCGCTAGCGTGGAAGCTTTAAGTGAGAGGCTAAGAGACTGAGATTTCTGGATGTTGATTTTAAAGCCTGCAGCTTGGGAGAACTTCTCTAACTCAGTCAGGAAAGCCGGGAGAGAGACTTGGGGGGCCTCCAGTGATGCTATCACATTGTCCGCATACAAACTTAGTGTGTTTGTCTCCTCAGGGAGAGGACTTATAGCCATTCACTCTAACCGAGGCAACCGGGTGGGTATATTCACTGAAAACCCAACTTATAAATCTGTCAAGGAGCCCAAAGTGACCCAGGGTTTCTTTTAAATAGGGCCAGTGCACTCTGTTGAATGCTTTTTCGGCGTCGACAGATAGGAGCATACGTTCGGTTTCGAACCTCTGTGCCTTATCTATAATGTGGAGTAGTCTCTTAGTGTTATCTGCACATTGGCAGCCTGGGATGAATCCTGCCTGATCGGGGTCAATCAGGCCATGGAGAAG
The DNA here is from genome assembly GCA_963921515.1 of Calotriton arnoldi. Taxonomy (NCBI): domain Eukaryota; kingdom Metazoa; phylum Chordata; class Amphibia; order Caudata; family Salamandridae; genus Calotriton; species Calotriton arnoldi. The sequence goes on along the minus strand of CAWUFW010001335.1, from coordinate 1,865,888 downwards.
GGGGGACAGCCGTGTTGCCAGGATTCCCGTGAATAATTTAAGATCCACATTAAGTAGAGAGATCGGCCTGTAAGAGGCGCAGTGTTTCTTGTCCTTACCGGGCTTGGGAATTACAACCACCGAAGCCGCTAGCATAGATTGGGGGATCTGTGAGGAAGTCCCAATAGCGTTATACACTCTGTTGAGAACTGGAGCAAGAATGTTACAGAAAGTCCTATAGAAAAGGGCTGTGAGCCCATCCGGTCCTGGGGATTTTAATAGTTTCTGTTTAGAAATGGCTGCGATGACTTCTGCTGTCTGAATGGGAGATTCAAGAGTCTCCGCCTGGTCTAGCGTCAGCCTAGCCGTAGCCGCCCCCTGCAAGTACTGGGATGGTGTGTCCACGGGAAGACCCTGCGCCTCAAAAAGCCCTGCATTGTATTGGCCGAATGTCTCAACAATCTGGTGATCTGACTCGCGCAGCTCCCCCGTCAGTGAGTACACTGAAGTGATCCCAACTGTCTGTCTCTGTATTCTCAATCTATTAGCCAGCTATCTCCCACTCCTATCGCCTCCCGCATAGAAAGTGTGGCGCAGCCTAAGCGCAGCGTATTCTGCTCTATCTATGTCTAGTGCTGCTAATTGGGTGCGTGCCACCTCCAATTGATGCCAGTCCCTCGGGGCTACCGCTCGCTGATGGATGCGCTCTAGTTCTTGTACTTGCGCTGTCAGGAGGTTTCTTTTCTCCCTCCGCGTTTTATTGTCGAGGGCTGCGATTGCTATAAATTCCCCCCTAACTACTGCCTTCAGGGCGTCCCAGAGGGTTGCTATTGGAGTCTCGGGAGTATCGTTAATATTCAGATAATCCTGTATGGTTTTGGAGATTCGTTCTACCACCTCAGGACGATGCAGTAGCGTATCCCGCAGGCACCAGGTGCGGGGCTGGTGGCTGGCAAAGAAAGGTCAACTGTCACCGCCGAGTGGTCGGACAGGGTGCGGGGGTGTATATCCACTTGTGTGACGTGCGATCTAAAGGTTTGAGTACCCAGCAGATAATCTATTCTGGCATGAGTTTTATGAGAGTGGGCTGTGGGATCTATATCTCTCTAGATATCTATTAGGCTTGCATTTTGTAGTCTCTGTTGCCCTTCCTTGGAGAGCGATCCGGATTGCCCCTGTCTCTGAGTCGACCTTTCTGATGGATACTTCTGCCTGTGGATTCCTCACCTTATGAATACCCCTTGCGCCAGCAATCTTGCGGAAATTCTTTTCCTAGCTCTCCCATGTCGACGAGGACGTCACAATAGCACGGCTCCGTATGACGTCATCGGAGCCATAAGAAGACCTCGTCGGCGTGCTGACGTCAGTTCCCTTTTTTCCGCGCCGTCGACGCGTAACGGTTTTCCAAGGACTCTCCATCTTCAACTTTGTTTCCTTGCTGCGAAGATATGGCTACTTCTAGGAAATCCGGGTTTAAGCCTTGCAGAGAGTGCGGAGGCCATATGTCGTTCACGGATCCTCACGAAGACTGTCTGTGGTGCCTTTCATCTGACCACGACGTCGAGGAGTGCCGTTCATGCAGGAAAATGAACCCGAAGGCGCTTAAAGAGCGTGAAGCAAAGCTCTTTATGGCCAAAGCCAAGAAAGAAAAAAGAGGGAGAAAGCGGTCTTCTTCGTCACACACGTCGAAGAAGCATAAGAAATCTAAGAAGTCCCGTCGTCATTCATCGAAGTCGAGGGCTTCGAGGTCGACTCCTCCACCGGAACGACTCAGGAGAAAGGACTTTGTCTCTCCTTCACCTTCTCCGGGTGCGGAGTCGCAGCATTCTCCAGCTCGGATGTCACCGGCATCGAAGAGCTCTTCGGCGTCGAGAGGATCACCGGCGCCCTGTAAAAGTCCGACGCCGGAGGAGATGTCTCCTATACCTTTGGCTTCACCAGTGCGGGCGTCGTCTCCACCGGCTCCGCAGGATCCGAATCCACCGCAGGAGGTCCCCGGGCAAGGAGGTATGGGTTCTTATCCTCCCTTTCCATTGCCTGGTGCGGACCCATCGCAGTTCCTCAATGCGATGTACGGGATGTTCTCCAGGGCTAGTTTCCCATTGGGTGTGCCTTCAGGTCCCTTGGCCTACAATTTGGGTGTTCCACACCAGTATGCCCAGGCCCCCTTTATGCCATCCGCTCCAGCTTGGCACTTCCCGACGCCGAGGTCGTCCACTCCGGCACCTCGAGCCCCGTCGGATGGGGAGTCGGCGTCGTCTCGGATTCGAGCGGCGTCGAACGTTGTTCCAGAGGGCTTTCCTCTTGCTCCGTTACCTCCTTCTCCGGCGCCACGTTCGTCGCCGTCGACTCCGTTTTTGGCTCCGCCGACGCCGGTTCCAACGTCTGTGCCTAAGCAGCATTCCCGGAGGGAGATTCAAAGGCTGCTGGAAGAGGAGGAGTATAGGCATGAGCAAGATCAGGAGGAAGGTGAAATAGTGGAGTCACTTGATGACTTTGAGGGTCTGCGAGAGGCCAGTGGCTTGGACACTTCACCAGAATATGAACTTTCATCACCAAAGGCTGGTCTACCATTGGAAAATTTGCCCTACCATGTGGTTGTGAGGAAGGCAGCTGATCTGTTGGGTCTGCAGCTTCCAACATCTGAAGTAAAGGCTAACATCTTGACAGAGGTCCTTAATACGTCTTCAGTGGTCTCAGAGCCACTTTTACCATTCATAGACGCATTGACTGAGCCAATTTTGGAAGTGTGGCAGAAGCCCTTGTCTGCGCCTGCTGTCTCTAGGTCGATTGCTAGAAGATATAGGCCGGCCCCTGGAGATCCTGCCTTTCTGTCTTCCCATCCAACACCAGAGAGCTTGGTGGTACAAGCTTCATGTTCAAAGCAGTCTTCAGGTGCTTTCCCGACTACTCCTGGAGATAGGGACTCCAAAAAGTTGGAGCAAGCGGCAAAAAAAGTGTTTTCGTCAGCAAGCATGGCGTTAAAGTCAACAAATGCTACTTGCCTTTTGGGAAGGTACATCCATGCTTTGGTGGATTCTGTGAAGCAGCTAGCTCCTAAGCTCCCAGAAGATGATAGGGCTAACTTCATGGAGGTACTTGCTGATTCACAAGCGGCTGCTCGTCAGGTGATTCAGTCTGGCATGGACACGGCTGATTCTGTTGCACGGGTAATGGGCTCTTCCGTGGCAACCAGAAGGCAGGCCTGGTTAAGGTCTTCTGGGTTTTCCCCTGATGTCCAGGCGACTCTCTTGGACTTACCTTTTTATGGCACAAGGCTGTTTCGATCCAAGGCGGACTCTGCCTTAGAATGTTTTAAAGACAGCAGAGCCACGGCTAGATCTTTAGGTCTTCAATCTCAGCCCAGGGGTTACGGTTACAAACGCCTTCGTGGGTTTGGGAGAGGTTCTTCCTTTCGTGGCCGTCAGCAATTTCAACAGGGTCAGCAGCAACAACAGCAGAACCCTTTATATAAGTCCTACAGGGGTAAGAACAGAGGCCGTTCTTGGGGAGCCTCACGGCAGCAGTCCTCTTCCCCCTCCTCTCCTCACCGTTGGGAAGCAGCCCTAGATCCCCCATCTTAGAGCATGTTGGTCCTGTTGCGGGTCGGGTGTCCCATTTTCTACAAGATTGGAAACTGATTACAACAGATCGTTGGGTTTTAAATCTTGTAGAGAATGGGTACGCCCTCCCTTTTCTAGAGTATCCACCTCCTTACCCTCCTCGCCAAGGTGGTTGTTCAGAAGACCATTTGTTGCTTTTGCAGCAAGAGGTTCTTGTCTTGTTACAAAAAGGTGCGATAGAGGTGGTTCCAGAGCAGGAAAGGGGTCAGGGGTGCTACTCCCGGTATTTCCTGATTCCCAAAAAGGACGGGCGTTTGAGGCCGATCCTGGACCTCAGGGTTTTGAATTTTTACCTCAGGCAGGAGAAATTCAAAATGTTGACTCTAGTTCAGGTTCTTCTTGCGCTGCAACAGGAAGACTGGATGGTGTCCATCGACCTGCAGGATGCGTACTTTCATCTTCCCATCCTGAGGTCGCATCGGAAGTATCTACGTTTCACGGTAGGGTCGCAACATTACCAGTTTGCGGTTCTACCGTTTGGTCTGACTTCCGCGCCACGAGTCTTTACAAAGGTGATGGCGGTGGTAGCAGCACATCTCAGAAGATCAGGGGTTCCTGTCTTCCCCTATCTGGACGATTGGCTGTTGAAAGCCAAGTCTCAGGAGATGGTGTTGCGTCACTTGCAGATGACAACGCAGTTGTTGTTCAACTTGGGTTTTTCAATAAATGTACCCAAATCTCACCTGGTGCCTTCTCAGCGCAGCCTGTTCATAGGGGCAATACTGGACACTACTGTTTGTCGTGCATTCCCGCCTCCACAGAGGATTCTCGACATTCGGGAGATGATTCCTTTGTTTCACTACGGAGCGGTTGTTCCGGTCCTGAAGGTCCTTCGCCTGCTCGGTCTGTTCGCTTCCTGCATACTGTTGGTCAGTCATGCACGCTGGCACATGAGGGCACTCCAGTGGTGCCTCCGCAGGCAGTGGTATCAGCACAACGGGGATCTCGGGGAGAAGGTCAGAATCTCCAGAGACGCTGCAGCGGAGCTGACTTGGTGGGGTGTGCAGGGCAACCTGTCTCAGGGAAGCCCTTTCAACTTCCTCCACCGATGGCCACAGTAATCACGGACGCCTCCACTCTAGGGTGGGGTGCTCATCTGGGGGATCTGGAGATCAAAGGTCTTTGGTCTCCAGAGGAAAGGTTGCTTCACATCAACCTTCTGGAATTGCGGGCGATACGTTTGGCACTAAAGGCTTTCCTTCCTTCCCTTCGCGGTCGGTCAGTTCAGGTCCTGACGGACAACACGACTGCGATGTGGTATATCAGCAAACAGGGAGGTGTAGGGTCGTTTCGTCTCTGTCGAGAGGCTCTGCGACTCTGGTCCTGGGCTCAGGGCCAGCAGATTTGTGTGTTTGCAAATCATCTAGCCGGGGTGCTGAATGTTCGTGCGGACAGTCTCAGTCGGCATTACTCGGCCGATCCCGAGTGGCGGCTTCATCCAGAGGTGGTCCATCACGTCTTCCAGATGTGGGTGTCTCCTCGGTTGGACCTATTTGCCACTCACGAGAACGCGCACTGCCCGTTGTTCTGCAGTCTCCAGTTTCCGATGCAGCGAGCGTTGGGGGACGCTTTTCAGTTGAGTTGGAGCTCTCAACTCCTTTGTGCGTTTCCTCCCATACCCTTGATTCCTCGGGTCCTGAGGAAGATTCGCCAAGACCGGGCCCAAGTCATCTTGATCGCTCCGGATTGGCCGAGAAGGGTGTGGTACACAGATCTTCTTCACCTATCTTCGCACCCTCCGCTCCGTCTCCGGCTCAGGGCAGACCTCCTCTCGCAGTCGCAGGGGCAGGTTCTTCACCCCCACCTCCAGAGCTTGCACCTTCATGCCTGGAGATTGAACGGGGCAACCTGAGTTTGTTCTCTCTCCCACCAGATGTGGTGGATGTTATTTTATCGTCCAGGCGACACTCCACCAAGTCCATTTACTCTTCCCGTTGGTCTAAATTTGTTAAATGGTGTGGAGAGAGATCTGTTGACCCTTTGAAGGCTCGTTTATCTCATGTTTTAAGTTTTTCACTTTCCTTAGCGCAGCAGGGTTTTGCTGTAGCTACTGTAAAAGGTTACTTATCGGCTTTGTCGGCTTTTATCTGTTTGCCGGATCAGCCGTCCTTATTTAAATCTCCGGTGGTGATGAGATTCATTAAATGTCTTACAAACATGTTTCCTCCCACTCCTTTTATTATGCCTCAGTGGGATTTGAATCTTGTACTTACTTTTCTCATGGGTTCTCCATTTGAGCCTCTGCATAGTTGCCCTTTGAGGCTTCTTACTTTTAAAACGGTTTTCTTGATTGCCATTACCTCGGCTAGGAGGGTAAGCGAGTTGCAGGCTCTTAGCTCTAAGCCTCCTTTCCTGACCATTCATGCAGATAAGTTGGTTCTAAGGACCAGGGCTGCTTTCCTTCCCAAGGTGGTTACCCCTTTTCATTTGGGGCAGTCCATTACCCTTCCTACCTTTTATCCTCCCCCTCACCCTTCCAAGGAGGAGGAGAGACTTCACCGCTTGGACCCAAAGAGAGCGGTCAGCTTTTATCTGGACAGGACCAGAGAATTGAGACTTGATGACCAACTCTTCGTGGGTTATATTGGTCGGATGAAGGGTAAAGCTGTTCTCAAGTGGACTCTGTCGAGATGGATTATTCTCTGTATAAAGATCTGCTACGCCCTGGCCAACAAGGAGGCTCCTGAAGGTATCAGAGCTCATTCTACTAGAGCAAAGTCTACTACATCTGCTTTGGCTAGAGGTGTACCTGTACTTGATATTTGTAAGGCAGCAACTTGGGCCTCCCTCCATACCTTTGCAAAGCATTACTGCTTGGATTCCGAGGTTAGGAGGGATGGCCATTTTGCTCGTTCTGTTTTGCAAGATTTTTTGGTTTAGTCAGGTGGACACCCTCCTCCAGGAGAGGTACGGCTTTGGGAGTCTATTCATAAGGTGAGGAATCCACAGGCAGAAGTATCCATCAGAAAAACAAGTTACTTACCTTCGGTAACGCTTTTTCTGGTGGATACAATATCTGCCTGTGGATTCCTCACTGACCCACCCGCCTCCCCGTTGTCCACCTGTTTCTACCAAAAGATGCTTTGATTGATGTATCTTGATCATGTTTGCAATTTTGTTACTTAGAAATGCCTTTTCTACGGCTATTTCGCAATGTCATTCTTGAGGATGCAAATGTGAATTTATATATATGTATATGCTTGGTATGCGATGTTTGCATTTGAAAATGTGTCGGTCCGCCCGTTTGCCTCGGTGGCACGGAAAAAATGAGTGGAACTGACGTCAGCACGACGACGAGGTCTTCTTATGGCTCCGATGACGTCATACGGAGCCGTGCTATTGTGACGTCCTCGTCGACGTGGGAGAGCTAGGAAAAGAATTTCCGCGAGATTGCTGGCGCAAGGGGTATTCATAAGGTGAGGAATCCACAGGCAGATATTGTATCCACCAGAAAAAGCGTTACCGAAGGTAAGTAACTTGTTCATCTAGGGCGTTATCGAATGTCCGGTTCAAATCTCCCCCTAGCACTAACAGTTTGTCAGGGGATGTGCTAATTTCTGATACTGCTGTTTGGATGAATTTCTCCTGATTGTCATTTGGGACATAAATGGAGCCAATTGTGAGAGAATGAGAACCCACCTGGAAGGAGTATGCCAGTAATCTACCTTTGAGTTCGGCTTGCTTAGGGCCCAGTTTCCCAGAAAATGAAGCTGAAATGAGAATAGCTACTACCGCTGATTTAGTGGGCGAGAGGAGAAGAATTGCTGGGGAAATGCTCTAGTGCAAAGCCGGTGTGTGTCTCCTGGGAGAAGATGAGTCTCCTGGAGAAGGCAAATGTGTGCACCTGAGTTCTCTAAATAAGAAAGTATGGTATGGCGTTTCACAGGGTTATTAAGCCCTTTAACGTTCAGGGTGAGAATCCTAAGAGTCTGAGACATCACTACCCGTACAGTGTATGGCTATGGGGGTGCATTGTGAGTAAGGGGAGGAAGACGCTATGCTAGTGGAGTAGGAGGGTCTGTGTCGCGGAGTGGCGGGATAACTGCGCAGTGAAGCTAGTGGTCGGGTCCAGGGAGCACGGAAGAGGGAAGCGCCCAATAAAACAAAACATAAACAACAAACAACATTATAAATGAGTTCGTAAATGTCCTGGGTGGTCAAACCCACGGTAGAGGGGTGGAAGCGACTCGGAACATCCCGCCACCCTGTCCCACCCAGGCCCACGCTCTCCTCGGGTCAGCCAGTGCAGGGCCACGGAAGCCCCTATTTAGCATGGGTTCAGCCATCTGTCCATGATATGGACCTGTTCAGGCCGGGCCGGCCGAGTCCTCCTCCAAGGATGCTAAGACCGCCTGTCTCTCCTTTGCTATGGTCTCAGGGTCCGACTGGGGCCCACTGTTCTCCATCTGTTCCGTTCACGCCCCTCGGTCAATCTGTTAGGACGCGTTGGACTTGATGCAAGGTCCTCATTAATGTTCAGTAGTTGGCATGCCTCCTTGAGTGATCGGATTTGGTGAACTTTCCCATCATGGCGGAAAATGAGGCGGAAGGGATGACCCCAGGAGTACGGAATTTTATTAGCTCGGAGATGTGACGTGACTGGCCGAAATGTTCTTCGTTTTTGCAGCGTGGAGGCCGCCAGGTCTTGGAAGAGGGTGATTTGAAGCCCTTGGTATTGGATTGGGTGGGAGTCTCTGGCTTTTTGCAATATACGTTCCTTCAGTGGGAAATCATGGACGCAGGTGAGGATATCTGCAGGGGGAGCGGGCGAGGGTCTTCTTGGGCCAACTCGGTGCACACGATCTAGTTTGATCACCATGTCCGCAGGGGTCTCCAGTACTGATCTGAAAAGTCCCTCGATGAAGGAAGTTATGTTCTGGCCTTCTGATCCGTGTGAAACCTCCCAGACGTGGATGTTATTATGCCTCGAGCAGTTCTCCAAGTCTTCGGCGTGCGCCTGGAGATCGAGATGCTGGTCCCGGAGGCGGATGACTTCTTGTTGGAGCTGTTCGAGCTCTTCGTCTCTGCTTGTGCCTTGTGACTCGAGCGTATTGACCTTGTCACCCCGTTCGTCCACATCTTTTCTTACCTCTCCAAGTTCTTGGAATAGTTCTGTTTTCATTGATTTCAGGTCCTCTCGTAGTGTGGCGAAGAGGGTTTCTATGAAAGAACTTTTAAAGGGGCCTCTGCTTCACTCGATTCTGCCACGTTTTGCGCCTCTGTTGTTCCAGTGCTGGCCGTTTTGAGCAGGAGATCCTTAACGGAGCGATCTTTTTTCCCTTTGACTGCAGCCATATTGGGAAGGCGTGTGGGCCGGCAGGGCCTTTCGGGCACTTCGAGGGATTGGGCTCTCGCGCCGGCAACGTTGGCGCCTTGCTTGAGCACTAGTATTGTGCTGAGGGCCCGGGTGTATTGAGCTCGTATCTTCTTTAAGGCAGGCGACAGCTGGCGAGGCTATGTGACCCCCAGCCCCCACACAGGCCAGCGCCCAGAGCACGTCACTGAGCCGTGGGCCGCAGGCCTCGTAGAACGGATCAGGCGGTCACCTCACAGTCCTCACCGCTGCGGGGGTCTCTGTGCCACCAGAGAGTGCCGTAGGGATGATTGCGCTACTGCAGCGCTGCCTTTGCTCCAGGAATGAGTCTCGGCTGAATCTGTATCCCAAGCCACAGCTCGACTCTTCCTCTCGTAACTCCTTGGGCTGGGGTCTCACTAACAGCTGGCTCTCTGGTGTAGGTCAGGCTTTATTTCTCTCCCACTTGGCCGGCCGCAGGTGAGCTTGCGTTCTAGTCCGTGCTCTCCAGCTTTGCCTGTCCTAGGGCTACACAGGACCGGCTCGGACCGGCCGCCCCTCCTCAACTCGTTTCTATCAATGAATCAATCATGTGTTTGTTGAGCGCGACTACACACCCGTGAGGGTCTCAAGGCACTGGGGAGGAGGGGAGGTGCAGGTTCCAGTCCATCAAGGAGGAGGTCTGTCGAAGAGCCATGTTTTGAGGTTTTTCGTGAAGATGGGGAGTGATGTCGTCTGTCTGAGGTGGAGCGGTAGGGTGTTCCAGGCTCTGGCCGCGAGGAAGGAGAAGGAGCGGCCTCCTGATCTGGACTTCCTTGTGAGGGGGACCACGGCGTAGGAGAGCTGGGCTGATCGTAGGGTCCTTTAGGGTGCGTGGAATTCGAGTCGGCTGTTCAGGTATTCAGGTCCGGTGTTATGGAGGGCTTTGTGTGCGTGGGTGAGAATCTTGAAGGTGATTCTAGCCTCGATGGGGAGCCAGTGGAGTGTGCGCAGGTGCTGGGAGATGTGGTAGTGTCTTGGCAGGTTGAGGACCAGTCTTGCGGCGGCGTTCTGGATGTTTTGTAGCTTGCGGGTGAGGTTTTTGTTTATTCCGGTGTAGAGTGTGTTGCCGTAGTCAAGTCTGCTGGTGAGGGCGTGAGTGACGGTCTTTCTGTGTTCGAGTGGGATCCATTTGAAAGTCTTGCGTAGGAGGCGGAGGGTGTGGAAGCAGGAGGATGCGACAGAGTTGATCTGGCGGTCCATTTTGAGTTCGGAATCCAGGATGATTCTGAGGTTGCGTGCATGGTCCGTGGGGGATCGGGCGGGTTTCCGAGGGCGGGGGGCCACCAGGTGTCGTTCCAGGCGTCGGGGTGTGGGCCCATGATGAGTACTTCTGTTTTGTCAGTGTTGAGTTGTAGGCAGCTGCTTTTCATCCATTTGGCGACTGCTTCCATTCCTTCTTGAAAGTTGTGCTTGGCTGCGTTGGGTTCGTTGGATAGGGAGAGGATGAGTTGGGTGTCGTCTGCGTTTGAGACAATGTTGAGTCCGTGTGTTCTGACGATGGGGGCGAGTGGAGCCATGTAGACGTTGAACAGTGTGAGGCTGAGGGAGGATCCCTGGGGGACTCCGCAGGTGGTTGGTGTAGGGTCCGAGAGGAAAGGAGGGAGTCTGACCCGCTGCATTCTGCCAGAGAGGAAGGAGTGGATCCAGTCGAGGGCTTTGCTCCGGATCCCTGCGTCGTGAGGTCTGCGTGTTAGGGTGCGGTGAGAGACTGTGTCGAAGGCCGCTGAGAGGTCGAGGAGGATGAGGGCTACTGTCTCTCCTCTGTCCAGGAGGGAGCGGATGTCGTCTGTAGCGGCGAGGAGGGTGGTTTCTGTGCTGTGGTGTTTTCTGAAGCCGGATTGGGAGGGGTCGAGGATGTTGTGCTCTTCGACGAAGGTGGTGAGTTGGCTCGTGATGGCTTTATCGATGACTTTCACTGGGAACTGGAGCAGGGAGATGGGTCTGTATTTTTTGAGGTTGGTGGGGTCCACTGAGGGCTTCTTCAGGAGGGGGTTGATCTCTGCGTGCTTCCAGTCGTCGGGGAAGGAGGCGTTCGTGAGGGAGCGGTTGATGGTGTGGCGAAGCATAGGTGCGATGGTGTCGGCAGCTCTGTTGAAGATGTGGTGGGGGCAGGGGTCCGTGGGGGCCCCGGAGTGGATTGACTTCATCGTGTTCAGCGTGTCTTCGGTGGTGAGGGCTGTCCAGCTGTCAATTGTTGGCTTTAGGGTGTCGGGGGTGGTTGGTGAGGGTTCAGTGTGTTGGCTGTCTTCGTCGAAGTTGTCGTAAATGTTCTTGATTTTGTGGTGGAAAAAGGTGCTGAGTTTGGCGCAGAGGTCTTGAGAGGGAGGGATGTCTGTAGACTCGCTGGTGGGTTGGGCGAACTCCTTGATGATGCTGAAGAGCACTTTGCTGTTGTGTGCATGTGTGGAGATTCTGTCTTTGATCGCTGTTTTTCTCGTATTTCTGATGAGTTGGTGGTGGGCGTGGGTGGCGGCTCTGAAGTTGTTGTGGGCTTCTGTGGATTTGGAGTTCCTCCAGGTCTTTTCGAGGCGGCGGCATGTGCGTCTGGACTCTCGAAGTTCGGTGGTAAACCACCTGGCTGTCTTGGCGCGTGTGTTGTTGTTCTTCTTGATGGGGGCTATGGTGTTGGCGCTGTCGGCGATCAATTTGTGCAGAGTTCGGGCTGCGGTGTTGGGGTCGTCGTCTTCTGCGATGGTTGGGGTGGAGTTGCCGAGTGAGGCGGTGAGCTGGTCGTCGGTGATTTTGGTCCAGTTTCTTCGTGGGAGCAGGTGCTGGGGTCGGTGGATGTTCTGAAGGAGAAGTGGACGCATTAATGGTCTATCCACGGGAGTTCGGTGGTGTGGCTGAAAGTGATGGAGTTTCCTGTTGTGAAGAGGGGGTCGAGGGTGTGTCCTGCTGAGTGCGTTGGTTCAGTCACGATCTGGCGGAGTCCAATGTTGTGGAGGTTGTTCAGGAGGGATGTGGTGTTGGGGTCTAGTCGGTTGTCGAGGTGGAAGTTGAGGTCTCCCAACAAGGTGTAGTTGGTGGATGCGGTGGCTTGCGGCGAGATGATGTCCGTGATGGAGTTGGTGAATAGTCCGCGGGATCCGGGGGGTCGGTAGATGAGGGTTCCTCGGAGGGTGGTGGTGGGGCTGGCCTGTATCTTGAAGTGTAGGTGTTCCATCAGGTCTGTGGGCTCGTTGGGGAGTGTGCTCAGCCGGAGGGTGGACTTGTAGACGATGGCGATTCCTCCTCTAGGGCGGTCCTTCCGGGAGATCTTGTACCCTTGGAGAATGGCGATGGCGATGTCCGGTCCCGAGGTGGTGTTGGTCCAGGTTTCGGTGAAGAATGCGATGTCCGGGGTGGTGCTGTCGAGGAGGTCCCAGATTTCGGTGGCGTGTTTGTGGAGGGATCGTACATTGAGGAGGATGCATTGCAGGGTCTTCGGTGCGGTTGTGTTCTTGTGGGCGGGTTGTGCTGGGTCCGTGGTCCTGGCGGTGCTGCAGGTGTGCCGGCAGCGGTGACAGCTGAAGGGTCCGTGGGTGTCGGCTGGTGAGACTAGCTTGCAGTTGTTGTTGCGCGACCTGGGTTGAGTGCATGGAGTGCAGCTGGGTTGTAGCGTTGGCGGTGCGGAGGTCCAGGGTTTCTGGCGCTGGTCGCGTTCGGGTCGCGGACGGTGCGCAGACGGGCTTGCCTTCGGCGCGCCAGCGGCGCGGCCGCCATTAAGTAGGGGTCGGGGAGGGCTGGACAGCTGGGAGGCGGGAGCGGGGAGGGGAACTGGCTTGGGCTGGTCGTGCTGGGGGGGAGGGGCCGCGGGGGCAGCAGCGGCAGGAAAAACGGGCACAAAAGTGGGAAAAAGGAAAAAGGACAAATTGAAAGAAAGGAGAGTAAAAGGGTGAAAATAAAAGTAAAGGGTGAAGAAGGGGAAAAGGGAGCAGAACGGAGAGGATAAAGTGGAGCGAGAGAAGGAGTCAGAGGTCCACTGGACCACCAGGGATGAGGCGCAAGTATAACCTGCGGGTGGAGGAGGGCCTCGAACACCAACACTACGGGAGTGCAGGGGCTCGGGAGAGGCCTCACTTAATGGTGGAGCTGCGAGGGTGGGAGAGCAATTTCACTGACAATGAGTCAGTGGTCTTGCTCGCCTGTCCCCGCAGCAGCCACCATTAAGTAGGGGTCGGGGAGGGCTGGACAGCTGGGAGGCGGGAGCGGGGAGGGGAACTGGCTTGGGCTGGTCGCGCTGGTGGGGAGGGGCCACGGGGGCAGCAGCGGCGGGAAAAACGGGCGCAAAAGAGTGGGAAAAAGGACAAAGTGAAGAAAAGTGAAAGAAAGGAGAGTAAAAGCCCCCACTGAGACCCTCGTCGGGGGGAGACACTCCGGCCAGCCCCCGGCGGCTTCCGGCAACCCTGCCTTCACCGGGCGCCCAAGCTAGCCTGGGCTCTGTGTCTCGCACAATCGTGGTCCGGCTCAGTTGTGTGGGAAGCATGCGGCCCCCAGTTCCCCTGGTCTGCACTTGTGTGTATGGATTTCAGCTGCAGTCTTCACCCCTTATGACGCGGCCCGTTGTAATCGCCGCTTTTCTGGGCCCCCCGGGAACTTCTGCCCTCTCACCTCAGGCTGGCCTCCTCTTTGTATCGTTCGTGTGCTGAAGGCCGTCCGCTAGGCCCAGCCGCGCAGGAAGCTCCATCACGGGCGAGGCTCGTCTTTTGCCTGGCACCAGGCACCGTCTCGTAGACGTTTTGGAGCAGTGCGGCGAGAAGGTGCGGTCTCACCCTGTAATGCCACCCCCAGGCTCTGCGATCTTGGATGGCGCGATTTCCCGGCCTGTTTGCTGCGCTCCGAAAGGCTGCCCATCTCTGCCTCTCTCAGTGATTCTCCCAGCCGGACTGCACGACACAAGGCCACCTCCTCCGTGCCGCTGCCAGGTGTAGATCCGCACCTCTCTCCTCGCGATTCAGGCTTTTGGGTGGCACACGTCTCGGCCCGGCCAACAAAAGCTAATATTGGACCCCGCGGCCCGCATCACTATGCTTTGACTGTGGGCCCAGTGGGCGAGACAGAGCGACGAGCAGGCACGTCCTACTCGTTCGCCATCTTGGCCACGCCCCCCTTGCTCCCTTTTAATGAAGCACTGATAGATGTCCTACTGGAAACCTGATCAAAGCCCAGTACAGGGGCTATTGTGGACAGGACAATTGCCTGCCGCCATCGCCCCGCAACCGGGGACCTGAACTTTCTCACCCCACCCCTGAGAGCTTGGTGGTCCCTTGCACGTTCCCTGCTGCACCCTCGGACAGGGAAACCAAGAGGCTGGATAACTTGGGGAAGATGTTTTATTCTTCCAGCCTTGCATTGTAGTCGGTGAACATTGCATGCTTATTGGGCCCCTACTCCCACACTCTGTGGGACATAGTTGCACAAGTGCTGCCACAGGTCCCGGAGGAGGCCCAGGCCGTCCTCTCACAGGCGGTGAAGGACTGGAGAGATGCAGCGAAGTTCACCATTAGGTGTGGTTTGGACATGACCTACTCGCTGGTCAGAGCGGTTTCGCCGACAGTGGCACTTAGACACCATGCCTAGCTGAGAGCATCTGGTATTTCAGGGGATGTCAAGGCTTCCATCATGGACATGCTCTTTGATGGCAACCGTCTCTTTGGAGACAAAGCAGACTCTGCGCTGGAGCTCTTTAAGGACTCGCGGGCTACAGCCCAGTCCTTGGGTCTCGCAGTTGCCCAGCGTCATCCCTCGTCTGCCTATTGCCCTTTTTGTGGCTATGGAAGGGGCTTTCAGCTGTGCCAACCCTATTCCAGCCACTGTCCCACGCAAGCTTCCCAGACTGTGCGGGGCGAGGACGCAGTTCATACCGACCCCGTGGGTCAGGTAGCCAGAGGTCTGCCACAACCACCAATCCCCCTGCAGCTGTAGCCTTTAAGCCCTCCTAATCTTGCCCTACAAGATCATGGGCGTCCAGTTAGTGGCAGAATCAGCCATCATCTCCACCACTGGCAGTCCATAACATTGGAGAGGTGGGTTTTACAGATTATTCGGAGGGGCTACTCCCTTCCCTTCGAATCCTCCCCTCCTCCTTTGCCTCCATCTCACAACTGGCTAATAGAGAATCATTTGTCCTTGCTCTGCGAGGAAGTCATGGCTCTCTTGGCCAAGGGTGCCCCAGAAAGGGTTCCAGTGTCAGAAGTAGGCATTGGTTGCTATTCCTGCTACTTTCTGATTCCCTGTGCCCTATCTTAGATCTGAGAACCCTCAACCTCTTCCTCATGAAGGAGAAGTTCAAGATGTTCATATTGGCTCAGGTTTTGTCTGCCCTGGATGCAGGAGACTGGATGGTAGCATTGGACTTGCAGGACGCCTATTTCCATATCCCCATCCTGCCTCACATCTGTTTTTCCTGCGGTTTATGGCAGGCTATGAGTACTTTCAACTCATCATGCTCCCTTTTGGCCTTACCAACGCCCCTCGGCTGATGGTGGTGGTCGCAGCTCATCTGCGCAGATCAAGGGTACCAGTCTTTTCCTATCTCGGCGACTGGCTGCTGAAGGCAGGCTCGCCCAGGTTGTCATCCCCCATCTCAAGATTGCAGCGGAACTTCTGCATTCACTGGGGTTCACTATGAACATGCCAACGTCACACCTGACTCTCTCTCAGATGCTCCCTTTCATCGGAGCTGTGCTGGGTAAGGTGCAGTTTCGGGCTTATCTTCCCGAACAGCGAGTCCGGTATATTCAGGCTATGATACCGATATTTCAGCCTCTATCTTGGAGTTTGGTGAGAGTGACACTGACGCTGCTGGGCCTCATGGCCTCCTGCATCCTGATAGTAACACATGCCAGATGGCATATGCTGGCTCTGCAATGGACCTGAAGTTCCAGTGGGCGCAGCACCAGGGTAATCTCTCTGACTTGGTCCAGATCTCGGAGGGAACTGCAAAAGACCTACATTGGTGGCTAAAGAACCACGATTGGGTCAGAGGCAGAACTCTCTCCGTTCCAGAACCAGATCTCACAGTAGGGATGGATGCATCACTCCTGGAATGGGGTGGCCATCTGAGAGAGGTGGAGTTCAGAGGACTCTGGTCTCTGGTGGAATCCGGACTCCACATAAACCTGCTGGAACTCCAAGTGATCAGACTGGCATTGAAAGCCTTTCTACCCTCCTTCAAGGGAAGGCTGGTACAAGTGTTCACAGACACAACCGCCATGTGGTACTGCAACAAACAGAATGTGGTGGGGTCGTGGATTCTTTGTCAAGAGGCCCTGCATCTCTGTAAATGGCTGGAACAGCATGGCATATCCTTGGTGGTTCAACATCTGGCAGGTTTCCTGAGCACCAGAGCGGAAAAACTCAGCCGACAATGCCTAGCGAATCAGGAGGTGGCGCACGATCTCTTTCAGCAGCAGGGAGAGCCTAGGTTAGATCTGTTTGCCTCCATCAAGAACGCACAATGTCAGCAGTTTTCCGTGCTGCAGTTTCCAAGGTGGCTCTCACTTGGAGATGCTTTTTGTCTCGTGTGGAGCTCAGGCCTCCTGTATGCCTTTCCGTCCACTTCTGCCAAGAGTTCTCAAGAAGATCAGGAAGGACCAGGCCCATGTCATCCGTGTGGCTCCAGATTGTGCACAGAGAGTCTGGTATCCCAAGCTTCTCAGCATGAGGCTGCCCATTTGGGAAGATCTTCTGTCGCAGCAGCAGGTAAGGGTCTCCCAACCGAACCTGTCAACTCTCCACCTTCTTGCGTGTAGATTGAGCGGCGGCAGTTGACAGCTTTTGACCTTTCTCCCAAAGTCTGCCTGTTATTCTGGCAGCCATGCGTCCTTTCACCAAAATGGTGTATGCATGCCAGTGGAAGAAAATTGCATTATATTGTACAGAAAAGTGTATTGGCCCTCTTCTGATTCCCTTTCTGATATTCTTTTTATCCTTGCCCAGCAGGGCTCCGCTCTGGGCACTCTAAAGGTTTACCTTTCTGCTCTGTCTGCATTTTTGCAGCTGCCTGACCAACCCTCTTTATTTAAATCCCCTATTGTACATAGGTTTCTGAAAGGTCATGGAAATATGTTTCCCCCTTCTCCTTTCATTATGCCTCAGTGGAACCTCAGTTTAGTTCTTTCTTAATGTGCAGTCCTTCCAAGCCTATTCATAATTGCCCCCTCCGGCTGCTAACCATCAAGACAGCCTTTCTCATGGCAATAACATCTGCCCGGAGGGTGAGTAAGCTGTAGTCTTTATAATCCCAGCCTCCATTTCCATCTGTTTTTCCAGACAAATTGGTGCTTTGCACTATGGCATTTTTCCTGCTGAACGTGGTAACACCATTCCATGTGGGCCAATCCGTCACCTTGCCCACTTTCTACGCTCCTCCACATTCCTCAAAAGATAAAGAGCCAAAAAGAGCATTGCCATTCTACTTTGACAGCACACAAGAGCTCTGGATGGATGACCAACTCTTCGTGGGGTATGTTGGAGCGAAGAAGGGTCGGGCAGTACAGAAACTAACCAGTTCATGCTGGGTCATTCTATGTATTAAAATCAGCTGTGCACTGGCCAAGAAGCAGCCCCCTGTGGGTCTAACGGCTCATTCCACCAAGGCTAAAGCTGAGACTACTGCATTAGCATGGAGTCCCAGTCCTGGACATCTGCCAGGCAGCAATTAGGGCATCCCTGCACACGTATACCTTGCATTACTGCATGGACGGTCAGGTCCGCAGGGATGGGCATTTAGCTCTTCGGTCCTACAGGACTTTCTAGTTTAGAATTTGTCTGCAGCCCACCACCCGGGAAGGTAGTGCTTGGGTATCTAATTCACAGGTGAATAATATGCTGCTGGATGTCTCTATCAGATGAACAAGTTACTTACTACCTTCGGTAACGCATTATCTACTAGAGACAATTTCTAGCTGCAGATTCCTTACCGACCCACCCAACCTCCTCACCCTGCGGAAAGATTTCTAGGGTTAAGGTTAATCCTTTTCAGGGCCCTAGTTTGGACAAAGCAGTGTCAGTGCACTTTATTGCTTCGTGCTTCTGGCATGGAAAGTCGTGAAAAATAACTTATGAATCGCACCGAGGTGGTGCCTATACAGGTGACGAGGGCATCACTTCGGGCAGGGACGACGCCACACGGAGCCGATCGAGGCCACCTACCAGCGCACAGGGGTAATTCTCACGCAAAAATCTTCAGAATCCAGTCTGATGCCTGGGAAATTCAAAGGTGAGGAATCTGCGGCTAGATATTGTCTCTACTGTCACGTGGTCGATAAGGACATTGTCGACATTGCTAAGTTAGCATGAGCCCAGCAACCATGAGGCTGCTTTTGCGCACGTTACTACATGGCTTTGTTTTTTGCAAGACTGTTTATGCCTCTAACATGAGAACCGTCTGCTTTGGTCGTTCTCTGCCTATTCCTGGAGTTTAGTCTGAACACTGTGAGCAAGGTCGATAAACAATGCCCCTTGTTATTCTGTTCTGGTCAGTCCCTAGCACCTAGACAAAACATGCTAACCAGCTGCTGCTGGAAACTCGTACTTTGATATTATGGGGATGCATGTTTAGGAAACACACACTTGGAGAGGGAGCTTTCCAGGGAGAAGAGCAATGCGGTTCCTATGATGTAGATATACCATCTAGGCACCAAGGTATGGGGTCTGCTGACAAAGCCCAGAGATCTTCTATTATATAATAATACTCCCTCTTACTAAGGGGAGGGTGGTTAGGCCTTATAGTCCTTTCTCCACTGTCTTTATATGATTACATCTCACTTTATGATATATGGCCTTGCTGCAATGCTAACTGTATTGATTTTATGCATTTTGCTGCTGGTTGTGGCTCGTATACTGACTTTTAGAGCACAATAGTTGAAATAAACATTTTAAACTATATTCATGTTTCAGTCAGTTCTTATTGTGAACAGGTACGAGAGTGTGAGCGAAAAGGTGTTTCTTGTTACCGTGATTCCTGAGAGATCCGGAGGTGTTGTGTTCTGGGGTGTATAATCATTTGCTTCTTCATGAGTGTGTAGGAGAGAGAGAGTGCACTATAGCTAGTCGGTCTTGGATTCGTTGGCACTAAGGTGGTGGGAAGGCTTAGCCCCTATACACCAAGGTCCCATTTTCCTGCGCATAGTTCTGTGCATGTGCAAAATCCCTGCAACATGGCGCCCAACATGGGGTCTGGTACTTATTCACAGAGTAGCGCCTGAGTAGCGCTTGTGCTTGTCCACAATACCCTCTCACCAGTTCCGGAGATGTCCGTGGTGTGAGGGCTTAGCCTCCTGTATTTGAGATACAGGTTTTTCAAGCTTGAATTTTAAAAGGTTCTTTTTTCCATTTTGACCCGCTTGTGCGCTACCGTTCTTTGAATATCTTCTTATGGCGGTCGCTATTGTGGCACCCAACCGTACTGCGGTTACAGCTTACTTGGCTCAACATGCAGTCCCTAATGGAGGGGCCAATTTTATTTTTGTGGTTGAAGCGGATGCAGCATACCGCTTTGAGGTTTTCTATTCTTGGGTTACCTTTCCGGCAGTGGATGGAAATGATAATTTGTTTCACGGATATACTGTCTCCGTGGTCCCGTGGGATTATTGCCCTTATCGATTACTTGAAGTTCCTTTGACAGCTTAGCAACATACGATCTGGTTTAATGGCGCCCTTCCTCACCCTGTTTCTGTGGTCCGTTTAGGCCCCTTATTAGTCGATGGGGCCACATGGCCCGTTTTGGCTGGGTTTACACCTCATCCAAATTACCTTAATATTCCTATTGCAGAGATGAGACAATTACATACATCGTTGATACATATACATAGAGCTGTAATACAGTTTATGTCACGTAATATTCAGGTGGCTCCAGCTGGAGCCGCTGCTCAATCACCTTGACATGGTGGTGGTCTTGTTATTAGTCCCATCGTGATTAATTCAGTGATGTGTAAACGTCCCCAGAATAGGGATGATTTCCCTTACTGGCTTGCAGAAAGATTTTAGCAACTCGAAGCTATCTTTCCACATACTTCGCCTTTGGAGAAACACAGGATCCTTACCATGAGTTTACCTAAAGGACTTATTCCCAATCTGGCTGATTGCACAACCTGGGGCAAAGTGTTAGCAGCGGTATATTTGCTGTGTTTTGGCACCCCCTCCATGACCGTTCTTCCATCCGTACTTAAAAAGGTTCAAGATGAACACGGGGCAGAGGCTGCCCTGGAGTTGGGGATGAGATTGGAGGGGGTGTTCCCTATCGTATCCGATATGATCCTTGCTCATGTAAAGGGGGATGCAGTTAGCTTACAGGTGAGTCAGCGCCTAGAGGCGGTTGCTGATGTCGATAAGCAACGTGAATTGCCAAAGATTATTGCTAAAGTATAAATCCTTAGGGCACAATAATCTGGGAATTAAGCCTTTTACACAAACACAACAAAAGACCCAACCTGAGAAGGACGGGCGTCCTGTCTTTCCTAAAAAGACATGGAATAGGAATCAGCGGCAGCAACAACCGAAGCAAGGTTTGCGTGCTGGTTCGCCGACACCTGAAGCTTCTGAGCGTAGATGTGATTTGCGTGACCGCTCTAAAATTAAAACACCGGAGAGGTTTCAAGTTGCTGATCCGCGCCCTCCTCGTTCTTTACAGGACTCATCGGATTCACAGTTCGGTGGTGGGGAGCGCCAGGATCACAGACAAGGCAAGACCACTCAGCAACGACGTGATCCGCCACGCCAGTTTTACGTAAAAGCCAAACCGGAGGAACTACCTCCTTTTCGAGCCCCGTTTCAAAAAAAGAAAGTTGCTGCTTTAACAGCGAAGTATGCCTCAGACGGTGAGAACCCTGCTCCTCGATTGGAGATGGGCGGTGACACTCCTCGACAGCGTGGCGGAAGTTATCATAGTGCAGGAGGCACTCCATCCTTGTCTGGAGGCGAGAGCAACTGATACATTCATCACAGTAGAAACAGCGGATACACGAGTTGCGCCCCTGATAGGCTTTATGAGATAGTTCTCCAAATTGAAGGTGATATTAAAAGAACCATTAAGAGAGTCTTTTGGGACATCTTTACCTCCTCATATGACATTTTGTTGGCGGAGACAGATTGGCCTCCTCCATTTGTTTTGTCGTCTTCCTGAGGGGAGGACGTGATACTCCTGAGTTTTTCCCGGTACGTCTCAGAAGAGGCTAAACAAGCTTACGCTTTGGAATGGGCTTTGGCCCTAGAGCCGGCTGTGTATCGTAATCAGGTATGCTGGGATAGGGATTCACCAGCACATGAAATTCCTAAACAATCTATGCCACAGGCACAGTATCCGATCAGGCGTGAAGCAAAAGCATCCGTAAGTAAAATGTTGACCCAGTTGGAATATCAGGGGGTCATAGAACTCTGTGTTTCATCCTCTTTTTCCGATATCAAAACCGGACGGTTCGTATCGTATAGTTTTGGATTACAGACATTTAAACAGTCATGTTCATACATTTGCTGTACAAAACACACACAGCTCTGCGTTAGTGAATAATATTGTTCGTAAAACATACAAAACACTGGATATTTCCAAAAGTTTTTACAGTCATAATTTGGCTCCAGGTAGCCGTGACTTAACCGCATTTACCGCGGTCGGCAATCAGAAGCGCTTTACGCGTTTTCCTATAGGCTATAAGAACAGTCCCGGGGCTTTTGCTGCGCGTGTTGTGTCTCTGTTACACGAGATAGACCCTGATGCATTCTCATACGTCGATGACATTTATTTGACAGATGAAGAATTGATCCCTCATCTGGTGCAAGTGGATCGCATCATTCTCTCTTTTGCAGACTTGGGTTACAAATTTAATTTTACCAAGTCACATCGCAAGTTTGGCGGTACTCTTCTTGGGTTACGAGCTCAACAATGAAGGTAAGGGGTCAGCCCCCCACTTTCTGGAGAAGTGTGCACAATTGCAGCCTCCGTCTACATTGAAAAAATTACAATCTTTGCTGGGATTTTTGAATTTCGGGAGGACTTACATTCCTGATTATGCCCAGCGTATCAAACCGCTTTATGCGTTGATACAACCCTCTTTTTCATCTGCCAGCTGGCTTCAGGAACATACTATGATTCTTCGGTCTTTGCAGTCTGATCTGATTGCGACCAACTTCTTGTTAACAAGTGATAATTCTACGAACGTGGTCATAAGAATTGTGCCAGGAGCACTAGGTTTCACTTATTTGACATACAATGTAGGCGACACAGTACCAATAGCATATAAATCGCATTTGTACACATCGGCGGAAATGCGGTGTTCCACGGTTGAGAAAATTTTGACTGCGGTCCAGATGGCGATTCTGAAGGAACTCTCTCTGGCGCAGGGAAAACGCATTCTTATGGTTTTACCTATACCTACTCTAGAAGCAGTGACGAAGGCAAGTGTACCGAATTCTAAAGCTTTGCATCCACGTTGGATACAATGTGCGAGTTCATTGACGTCGGCTGATGTCACGTTCATTTCTGATCCCTCATTGCAGACACAGGAGTTTTTGCAATTCGAACATGTTCATCCTCCTCCGTTGTCATTGCTTCCTTTGGATCAGTACAAATGTATTATCTATACCGACGGGTCTGCTCAACCAGCCGTCGGGTCAAAACATGCTTATTCGGCGGCTTGCGCCATTGTGGCGGGCTCAATAGTAAATGGTGAATTTAAGTCTTCTATAGTACATACACAGGTACTTAGGGACTGTACGGCTCAATTGGCGGAGCTGCCTGCTTTGATTTTAGCTCTAGAATTCGCAGATGCTGATGTGAACACTCTTGTGTGTGATTCTTACTACTGTGTGCAAGCTTTCAATGATAATTTGTTCTTTTGGTCTCAGAATGACTATTGAGACTCTAAAGGTAGCGCAATAAAACATAAAATGCTTCGGGTCCGAGTGGCGGAACTTAAAGAACGTTTGCCACTCACACAGGTTATTCATACTCTTGGCCATCAGCGTGTGGGAGCACATGCTGTTGGTAATTCTTTGGCTGATGAGGCAGCCAAATCTGCAGTAGCCACTTGTTCAGCAGCAGCAGTTACTAGGTCCATGACTAAGATTGATAATGATATTCTTGCGGCAATTGCTGCTACGAAGGGTGGGACAGAATTCCCGCAAGGTTTCCCTTCTAAGTATTCTTATCATTTGTCACTGGAGCAAGTCCCATTTGCTACGATACCGTCAGTTGGGGATCGGCTGATTCCCAACGAGGACCGCATACTTCCTTTGATCATAGCCGCGCATGAAGGCATGGCTTCTGCACATGCCGGAGTTTCTGCGACTGTTTTTATTTTACAGCAACGTTATTGGTCGCGTGGTTCATACAAACAAACCCGTAATTATGTACTGTCTTGTGACATTTGTCAACATATTAAACCATCTACGGTTGCACGTCCACCACATACACAGCTGTACATTTCTAATCAACCGTTTGGTTGTATTTATCTTGATCACTGCGGTCCTTTGACTTCCGACACTGCATATAAACATATTTTAGTTGCAGTTGATTCATGCACTAGATTCCTTTGGGTTTAGCCACAACTCAGTGCTGACGCTCGAAATGTCATTAGAGATTTGCATGTCTTTGTCGGGACTTTTGCCTGTGGCACCTTCCATTCTGACCAAGGTCCTGCGTTTGGCTCTAAGGCGTACAAGGTCTTTGGGGGTGCTGGTGCAGTTTTCGTCTACATACAGGCCTGAGGGCAATTCTATAGTGGAGCGAATGAACCGTGACTTAAAGCAATCTTTGACAGCTAGAGTCTTAGGTACTGGCAGGGGTTGGCTGACTCAGTTGTATGGTGTTCAACGTGCACTAACTAAGCTCCCAAGAAGATCTCTGGGTGGGTGGACCCCATACGAAATGCTCTTTGGCAATAAAATGTTTGTGCCAGACCTTGATGGTCTAGACGTTGTGGCGGCTACCGCAACATTTGATGTAGATAACCATTCTACTATGTTGCAGGAACTACAAAAGACCCGTGACAGACTGGCTAATGATCATTTACCCTCGTCCACTGAAGCGGCGGTGCTGATTCCTGTTACTGGCTGGCTTCCTAAAGTTGGTGGTCTGGTACGAGAAAAGCTGGAGATCAAAAAAGAATTTGGTCCCTCTTATCGTGCAACTGTCCCAGTTCTTGGATTGAAGGGTTCTCGTAGAGTAATTTTACCTCCGTTACCTGGCCGCAAAGATAACAGATTTATTTCAATTGACAATGTCAAGCTACACCATATGGCCGATACTGAATAGTGTGACTCCCAGTATTCCAAGCCAAGCTTTTTCACTGAATGGCTTCAGCTTCTTCGACAACGACCCGCGTTATGGAGGGGGAGTTGGAAACTTCTCTTGATTTCTTGCATGTTGTACCATCATCTTCCCCTAATGCAGACGTCGAGTATGATTCTCCTCCTGTTGAGGTCCTCATTGACGTTGCTGACAGTACTACACATCATCCATCTGATGCTGCAGATCCTCCACTGTTGCGCTTGGGAGCAAGCGGTTATTACATGGACCGTACAAGTTTCTCTTACGATTCTTCTTCTTCGTCCTCATCTGTGTCAACTCCACTGACGCGTACCAGTCTTTTTATATCCTGGTTCAAAAAGACTTACGTAGTCCCACCCTGGACATATATCTGGATGGTACTCACATTTATCTTCCTTTTCATGTGGATTGGGTTTGTGACAGTCTTCTTCTTGCTGATCATTGGTCATTATTTGTCTGAACGCTCTGCAGTGAAGTTGGTTGATGGAGTTCTGGCTCCCCATACATCGTCACATATAATGAAATGTGATCAAGCCCTCATGAACATTTCGGCCTTCCCTGTTGCAGATGGCATTGTTTGGGATAAAGTCGCATTTGATAGCCATGGTCCGACGGAGGTCTTGAACGTTCCATACGTGTTCTGCGTTTCACTAGGAGATGTGGTATCACAGGACATGCACTCAGACAACTGGGATGTTCAGGCAGTCCATTCGTTGTTTTCTGATTTAAAATATTATGCTGCTTTTGATGCTGAAGATTTGTATTTGAATTCGGCTAATTATGCGGATTTATTCTGTTACCAACATTATGGCCACCATTTCTTGCATAAAACAAACACATTTAGACCGATTTTAAATTTTACCCAGTGGGAACATTGTCCGACTCCTTTACAGGGGAGTTCTAATACTCTGTGGAGTAAGTACACATACTTTTCAGATTTCAATGCGTCCAATCCAGAGTCCTATTTTTATAAGTTAAAATTGCTATCTCAGTCTAAATTCATGTTGACTCACACAAAACTGATTTATTCGAATTCCTTTAGGACTGATTTGGCTTTACATGGTTACGAACACTGAAAATATACCATTGATTTTAAATCCATTTGGGGCACTAAAGATTGGAGTTTCAGCGAGTATCACGCAAGTTGCCCGGATATGCTCCTGGAGGCCTCTGATTATGAGGAGCACATGTGTTCTTTTGAACTGCTCAACTGGATGGCGCCCCTCTTTGCTATGAATGACAAGGATGACCTTTTGGAATGGCTTACATTCCTCGGGTCACGTAATCTGATACATTTTCTGGACGCGCCTTAAAAACATTTTTACTTTGGAATTTGGCATTTTTCGATTTGGTCCTTTTTCCAAGCTACTTGACTCTGCTTACAGTTGCATTCTGTTTTTTCTATGAGCTACAAACTTACCAAGGGGAGGGTGTCACGTGGCCGATAGGGACATTGTCGACATCGCTAAGCTAACATGAGCCCAGCAACCATGATGCTGCTTTTGCGCACGTTACTACATGGCTTTGTTTTTTGCAAGACTCTGTTTATGCCTTTCACATGAGAACCGTCTGCTTTGGTCGTTCTCTGCCTGTTCCTGGAGTTTAGTCTGAACACTGTGAGCAAGGTTGATAAACAATGCCCCTTGTTATTCTGTTCTGGTCAGTCCCTAGCACCTAGACAAAACATGCTAACACAGCTGCTGCTGGAAACTCGTACTTTGATATTATGGGGATGCATGTTTAGGAAACACACACTTGGAGAGGGAGCTTTCCAGGGAGAAGAGCAATGCGGTTCCTATGATGTAGATATACCATCTAGGCACTAAGGTATGGGGTTTGCTGACAAAGCCCAGAGATCTTCCATTATATAATAATACTTCTTCTTACCAAGGGGAGGGTGGTTAGGCCTTATAGTCCTTTCTCCACTGTCTTTATATGATGACATCTCACTTTATGATATATGGCCTTGGTGCAATGCTAGCTGCATTGATATTATGCATTTTGCTGCTGGTTGTGGCTCGTATACTGCTTTTTAGAGCACGATAGTTGAAATAAACATTTTAAACTATATTCGTGTTTCAGTCAGTTCTTATTGTGGACAGGTACGAGAGTGTGAGCGAAAAGGTGTGCCTTGTTACCGCGATTCCTGAGAGATCTGGGAGTGTTGTGTTCTGGGGTATCTAATCATTTGCTTCTTCATGAGTGTGTAGGAGAGCGAGTGAGACACTATAGCTAGTCGGTCCTGGGTTCATGGGCACTAAGGTAGTGGGAAGGCTTAGCCCCTATAAACCGAGGTCCCATTTTCTTGCGCATAGTTCTGTGTATGTGCAGAATCCCTGCAACACTACCAGATAATGCGTTACCAAAGGTAAGTAACTTCTTCGTTTGGATGACTGGCGGATTAGGTTGAGTTGTCAAATTTCGATCAGAATTCTATTTATTACAAACACTCTTTTATGAAACTATGTCTCTCTACAAATTGGGGAACAATCAATATTGACCTTGACACATTCGATTTGCTACTCGATTCTGGACACTTGTTTCATGCAGGCATTTCTGTCACACAAATGTGTTTCCAGCACTCAGGACATTGTCCTCTTTTTCGAAAAGAACCATGTTCAACATGGGAGAACACTTTTATGCCTCTGAGGCCTAATGGCTTCATGTATTTTTCTTGTTCCTCAGCTGCTTTTGTAAATGGAGTGCCTGCAGTGGGCTATGTGCCTTCAATGGAAACAATTCATCTGAAAGAAACAGTTACTTATAGATTCCTTACCTTAGAATTACCCCCAGGCGTCAGACTGGATCCGGAAAGTTTTTTGCCAGTAGTACCCCTGAGCGTCGGAAGGTGGCATCAGTCGACTCCGCATTCGTCGTTGGCGTCGTGGTTGCCGGGATGACGTCGCGGTAGCTACAGAGACGCCGCCCTCGCGCGCTGACGTCGGTTCTTTCTTTTTCCGCGTCAGCAAGCACAGATCCAGCGAGAGCGGTACCTCCAGTCACTTTTTGACTGACATTTTCTCGACTTTTGTCGACATCGTTTTTGAGTCCATCGACTCCTGGTGCACGAGGGATGCCCGGCTTCAAGGCTTGCGGTTCCTGTAGCCGTCTGATGTCGGTGACGGATCCGCACCGCATGTGCCTCTTCTGCCTGGAGCGCGACCATGACCCCAAGTCGTGCTCCGACTGCCGGACCATGAATCCGAAGTCTTTGCGGGAGCGGTCCCGAAAGCTTCTTGACGCCCTGCAGTCGGCTCCGCGCCGCTCGAGGTCCCGGTCGCGTAGGAGGTCGAGGGACCGGTCGCGGAGCCATCATCATTCTTCTTCCAAGTCCTCGCACTCGGGGTCAGGTAAGTCGAAGCACAAGAAGAAGTCGAAGAAGCATTGTCGCTCTTTGACTTCTCCTCGTCCGTCGGCCGATGCGACAAGGGATACGGTTGGTGCCCCTCCCGCGGCTTCGCGTGCTGAGCCCGAAGGGTCGATTCTGGGTTTCCTCCCCTTTCCGGGACCTGGAGCGACCCCTGCCCAGCTTCGTCAATTTTACGAAGCGATGCATACCATCTTTGGGCAGCCCGACTCCGCCGACGCGCCTTCAGGCCCGTGGACTCGGCTGGGGGTCCTGGGCCTTCGACGCCGGCAGCTTCAGCCTCGGCACCGCAGGATCCCCTTGGATCCAGGCCTGGATCCCGATCGGCACCGGTCGACCTTGTTACACCTCCCCTGGCGCCGATTCCACCGGCACCACGTCCGCAGCCGGCGTCGGCTGTATCCCCAGCCGACGTCGACCCCGGCCTCCACCTCGAGGTAGACACGGAGCCGGACCGGCGTCAACGGGTACTTTTGTGCCCCTGTTCTACCCTGGCTCTTTGAGACCGGATTGTCAGCCAGAGGAGGGTGAGGAGGACTGGGAGGGGTCTGGAGACCCTTTAACTGACCAGTTAGGCTGTGAACAGGACTGGCGAGAGGAACTGGGGGAAGCCAGTGGTCTGGATACCTCACCAGACCTTGGAATGTTGTCTCCTCCTACCGTGGCTACGGAGGAGGGAGCGTCTTACGCAGTGGTGTTGCGTAGGACGGCCGAGGCTCTCAACCTCGAGCTACCTACAGTGGCAGTCAGGACTAGCCTCCTGACAGAGGTGCTTCAACCGGCAGCGAGCTCTTCGGAGTCCCTGCTGCCATTCAATGAAGCCCTCACAGACATCCTTTTGGGCACCTGGTCCAGGCCCAACACAGGGGCTCCTGTGGATAGGATGATTTCCCGACGCCACCGCCCGGCCCCGGGCGACCCCACTTTCCTCTCCCAACACCCCACCCCTGAGAGCTTGGTGGTCCAAGCCTCTACATCCAAAGGCGCATTCCCTAACGCACCACCTGATAGGGAATCCAAAAAGCTGGACCATCTTGGGAAGAAGATGTTTTCTTCCTCCAGCTTGGGACTGCGGTCGGGAAACACAGCATGTCTGTTGGGCCGTTACACCCACTCCATGTGGGATACGGCTGCGCAAGTGCTGCCTCAGTGCCCGGAAGAGGCCCGGGCCGTACTCTCTCGGGCAGTGGCCGAAGGGAGAGACGCAGCAAAGTTTACCATCCGCTGTGGGCTGGATACCTCCGACTCACTAGGCAGGATGATCTCCACGTCGGTAGCCCTTCAACGCTACACCTGGTTGAAGTCGACTGGTTTTCCAGGGGATGTCCAATCCACCTTTATGGACATGCCCTTTGATGGCCGTCGCCTATTTGGCGACAAGGCAGACAACGCGCTGTAGCGCTTTAAGGACTCTCGGGCTACGGCCTGGTCCTTGGTAACCCTGGGCAAAGCACTACGCTACGCTCGCGTAGTGTGCGAAGTTTGCGCTACTTCGCACAACGCGAATTGCACGTAGCACAGTGCAAACACGCGTAGCGTAGTGCAGCAGTCATTTTTTGCTTGCTCGCGGTCCTCAACGTCAAGTTGGCGACCGCGAGCAAGCAAAATGACATCCCGGCGAGACTTTTTCCTCGTTCGCGATCAGTAACATCAAGATGCCGATCGCGAGCGTGGAAAATAAACCTCCGGCGAGATTCTCAACGCGGGAGGTCAGGTTTCTCATTGCGAGTGGTCGCGTATGCTCGCGACCGCTCGCGATGAGAAACTACCAGTCCGCGTTGAAAGCTGCCGCTCGAGTAAAAATCTACTCGAGCGGCAGTAAAGACAGCTCGCACTGTGCAAGATGCCGTTTTTAATGATTGCACAGTGCGGACAAGCATCCGGCACTGTGCAATCATTGCGAACAGTGCACTACGCAGTTCGCGTAGTGCTACGCGTAGCTCGCGTAGTGCGAACTGCACTTTGCGTTGCTTCACGTAGCGCTACTTCGCGAACTACGCCCAGGCTTAATCCTTGGGCCTCTCCACCACCCGCCCTGGGCAATCTGCCTTCCGCCCCTTTCGTGGCTACGGAAGGGGTGCCCTGCAACGTCCCGCCCAGAGCCACAGGCCAGCTCAAGCTGTTTAGCCCCAGCGCGGCCAGGGACGTGGGAACCACCGCCGTGGTTCTGGGGGCCAGCGGGCGGTCCAGTCCACCACAGCCCTCTCTGCAGCAGCCTCCAAACCCTCCTAGTCCGACCTTTCAGGGCCACCAATCGGCAGTGGGTGGCAGGATTCGCCATCACCTCCCCCACTGGCGCACCATCACGTCAGACAGGTGGGTTTTCCAAATAGTCCGAAGGGGCTACTCCCTCCCCTTCGAGACTACCCCTCCAGCCATGCCACCTCAGTACCATCGCATGTCGGAGGATCATCTGGCCCTTCTCCAACACGGAGTTTCGGCACTCTTGGCCAAAGGAGCCATCGAGCGCGTTTCTGTCCCAGAAGTTGGTTGTAGTTGCTATTCCCACTACTTTCTGGTGCCCTAGAAGGACAAAGGCCTGCGCCCTATCTTGGATCTCAGGAACGTCAACCGCTTCCTCCGGAAGGAGAAGTTCAAAATGTTGACGCTAGCTCAGGTCCTGTCTGCCCTCGATCCTGGAGACTGGATGGTAGAAAAACTAGGAAATTGAGAAGAGATGAGTACGATTATATGAATGGCAGAATTTTCACGTTTGCCAAAAAATATGATCACTTAATACCTAGAGATAGCCAGACAAGACCGAGGGACAATCCATCAGCTCAAGCTCTACTTCCTTGGATACTCCTTTGACCAGTGGCAGCGAGTCAGATAGGGGAGAGGGTCCTAGTAATGCTCTAACCAGTGAGGATCGTTTTTTACAGGAAGTACAAAGAATAAAAAGGTCAACAGAGAGCAGAACAGATGCCCCGTAACTGGGGCATGACAAGGAGGGAAAAGAGAAGGGGTGCAGGTAGAGGAACGACCAGGAGTGAGAACCAGGTCTTGGAATCAGAAGAAATAGGGGATGTTAATGTTGTGAATTTGACTGAAAAATGTTTCTCTAATGATGCTTTGTCTGTTTTGATTAAGGGTATGAGTTTCTGTCCAAGCACTGTTGGTGATGTATGTGATTTAAAAGTAGATTTGTATAAATTCGTAAGACGAATGAAGATTAAAAAGCATTTTCAACTGACAAGTTCGGATAATAAAAACATTCAACAATGCCATGGGATATTTTCCTCTAGTGAACTTTCCATTCAGGATGTGATTCACACAAAGTTACTACTTTCATTAACAGACTGTGAGGATGAGTTGGTTACTTCTGATATGGTCTTGAGAGATCTTAGTGTAGTCAGTGACTATTCGATCACTAGTGGCTTAAAGGAAAGGTCGAAATGGACACCTACACTGCATACAGGAAACAACATAGACATTTTCCATAAACTGGTACTTTCTGACTAGGACAAACATATGGACAAGAAGAGACAGACTACGAGCGGGAGATATCATTTGACATATAAGGAACGAGGAGCTCTAAGGAATTTGATGAGGGATGACAGTATCACAATTCGTGAAGCAGACAAAGGTGGAAACATAGTAATAATGCAGAGTACAGACTAAGAACGAGACATCTTTTCCCAACTCAATGATCAGGAGTGTTATGAGCTGCTTCCTACCAACCCGATTTGGACACTTACGGATCACATAAATAGACATTTAAAACAGTGGCATGGGTTGGGTCTACTAGATGAGGATGAGTTCACTTACTTACGGGTTGACCGTCTCAGGTACCCGTGCATATACACGCTGCCAAAGATCCACAAGAATCTCCCCTTTCCGCCCTGAAGACCCATCATATCTAGGAATGATGGGCCTACTGAGAGAATATCGGAATACGTGGATATTTTCTTGAAACCAATGGTAAGCAATCTACCATCATATATCCGTGACACAAAGCACATCTTGGGGATATTAATGGACTTGAATTGGGAGGAAAACATGACCTTAGTTACCTTAGATGTCACAGCACTTTACATCAGCATCAAGAGAGAAATCGGGTTGCATGCTATTAGAAACATTCTGAACACCATATCAGCTAGCGCATGGAATCACACTGAAATGCTGATTAACATGATCGAGCTTATCTTGGACAACAATGTTTTTTTGTTTAAAGAGAAGTGATACAGACAAAAACAAGGGGTTGCCATGGGCTCCAGATTCTCTCCCTCGTATGCCAACCTTGTCATGGGTTGATTCGAGGAGATGAGGATCTGGGGCCCTATGGGCACCGAATGGAATGACTCCATCCTTTATTGGGGGAGGTATATCGATGATTGCCTGATGATCTGGAGGGGCACCACGAATAAACTATTGGGGTTTTTTGAATTCCTAAACAGCAATGAATACAACATCAAATTTACTTTTGAATTCAGTACGAGTAAAATCACTTTCCTGGATGTGGAACTATATATCAGAGAGAATAAGATTCACAGTAGACTGTTTCATAAAAAAACTGCTTGTAACGCATTGCTACATGCATCTAGCGCACATCCTGCACACCAGATTAGAGCCATCCCCTTTGAAGAACTAATTTGAGCAAGACGCTATTGTAGTCATGATCCCGAATTCGAGGAATGCACAAAAGGAATGATGGCCCGCTTCCAGAGAAGGGGTTATGATAAAAACACACTCACTAGAGCTGAACAGAGAATACACAAAATAAAGAGACAAGACACATTGAGAGAGCATACTAAGGCTGCCAAAAGAGATGAGAAAATACGTATGGTGACGAATTACAACACTTGGTCGGGGGTACTAGTGCGTAGTTTGAACAGGCATTGGCATATATTGAAGGCGGATAAATCCCTTTGTGGTTCCATTACAGACAGACCTGACATCACCTATCGAAGAGGGGTATCCCTTAGAAATTTACTGAGCCCGAGTTACCCTAGGATGAGAAAGACTGAGAGTTAGTTGACTCAGCGCACGATAGGATTTTATGGATGTGGACATTGTAATGTATGCAAGTGGGCATGCAATAAGAAGACCCTTTTCAATGGCCCTGGTGACCAAACATATAGGATTATGTCCAATATCAATTGTTACACGAAATTTGTTGTATACATCATTGAGTGTAAATGCAGTAAGAGGTATGTGGGCAGCACCATAACAGGCTTGCGTGAAAGAATCGGGGAACATATGAGAGCTGCCAAACAGGGGGATATCAGATATCCTATTGCAGCACATATAGCGCAATGCCCTTCACAGACCAAAAATAGAGATTTTGTATTCTATGGAATTGACCAAATCCTGAGGCACCCAGAGGGGGCAACAGGGAACTGACTCTACGCAGACGCGAAGCCTTTTGGATTCTCAGACTACGCAGCACTGAAACATGGCTCAATCTGGATCAGGAGCTTCATTACTTTCTGGGAAGATAAAATGTCTGTTTGGATGGTATGCAATTTTAAAGTTTAGAACTTTCATACACCAGGGATGCTGTGTTGATTACTATAACTGTCCTACTTACTGATGAATATTAGTACTAGTATTGCGTCAAAGATACAAATTTGGGTTTGCCTTTGTCTCGTTAAGAAGTTCGAGGAGATCTTACAATATGGATGTTAGTTTCATCATATTTTTCTATATAATGCTTTCTTATCTTTACAGATTTGATTCCTATTTAATCTGAGTATAAGCATTTGAGGGGATGGAGAAGTCCTGTATATGTGAACTACAATCAGCAATGGGTCTGATGATGGATAGATTCTAACAACATTAGGGATGTACCTATGTCAAGAAAAATTATTATAATGATTAGATTGGTACTATAGCCACATGTTTCTTCTGAGCACTTTGTGTTAGTATAGGGTCACAATAGGACTGTCTGTTTTCTGCTGGATTTATACATATCATGTAACAAACACTGAGGATTGTGAGATATATTTTGCTCCCACTCCGTCCTAGATAGCGGGAGACTATCACTTTCCTTGACATATTCCAAGATGGCGCCCGCGGAGAGGTTTTTCTATCGTTTCAATAGAGATGCGTGACATTGAGGTTTAAATAGTCCTGTCATGCGCAAATAGAATCTGTCATGTGTACTTAATAGCCAGTGCATGAGAATGTACATTAGGAAATCTGATAGATGTTATTTAAAATTATTGGTGCATACTTAAAGATGGCACTCGAGGTGAAAGGACAGAGTGCATTGTCCTCTTTCCATGACTATAGCTCCCAGGACGTGGGAGGTATTTAATTGCGGAAACGCTTATGTCCGTGTCTCGTACTCGAGGACACGGCTGGCTGTTTGAAAGACGGATCACTTCGCTTAGCGGTAAGACATTGAAGATTGCGGATGCGTGTTGCCTTACGCATTAGGGAAACCTATTTGGTCTAAATGCGGCGTTTTGGATGATATGGGCAGGCATTACATGCCCATTAGAGTGAGCATGTCTAATCAAGGTAGAGTGTATTTGTACACGCCAGAAATATGTTTTGTAACTTACTTTACATACTAGAATGCTTAAATTGGCAAGATTCAGTAGGAGTTTGACTATTATGGTGATATGTGGCTATATACTAACCGTGACCTATATTAAAAAGTCGGATACATTGAGGCATCTCTTTTGAATTACAGAGTTTGCCTATTTGGATCATAATAAGATCCCATACAAGCCTGGAGCTGAAATATTTGATTCTCCCAGCAGATATCGTCTATTGTTTACTGTGGGATGGAATTATCACCACATGAAGAGTAGGTGATAATGTGATTAGAACTGATGTATAGGCTGTAACTGAGAAGAGTAGACCCGTGTATGACGTGGTCGTTCTGATTATACCTCTGTGTCTCTCGTTGCACAGATTTCTACCGGAAATATTGGAGGTATTTGAGCAATTCCTATATATGCATGAGGTTTGATTTACTATTGGTTGGTGTTCATTTCACTTTCTCGTCCTCTTTTCGCCACTGTTGACACTTATTAGAGACATGCGGGCTTTCCCACATCGGTAAATAAGTTTGGTTTGGATTGGTTGTTTTTCTGCACCTTCCGGTTTTCAGTTTCCGCTTTGACACATATCGGAGAGATATATGAGTCTTTGCAACAATGGGATTTTATTCACGCATATGTATTTTCTCCATCACCTAGATGCTGGGACTATAGGGTCCCCTTCTCACATCCTGATTATGAGAATTTCTCTTACTGAATAATTGGTGAACTCTTAGAAATAATGGCTTTAGGGATCCACTCTGTGCATGCTTGTATATATGTCTCCAATCTATAAGTGGAGCAACATCAAGTCACTGGGAGACCTTTAAAGATTTCTGTACACCAGTTTTCTGTATGGTGTCACAATGGCCAATTTTCATTTTTGTTTTACTCAGCCTTGAGAAAAGCGCGGGACAAATTCCCAATGTTTGCGACGAAACACGTGTTGGCTGACAAAGAACTTGTTAAATAACAGAAAAAGAATAAAAAGAAGATAAAAAGATTATTGAATACTGTGTTTCTAATTTGTGCAAACTATTATACATTACTATTGTGTTTACCTTGCAGACGTGTGCTGAGGATTGCATTTAATTGACTGGATGGTAGCGTTGGACTTGCAGGACATTTATTTTCACATCCCCGTCCTGCCGGCCCACCGGCGTTACCTGCGGTTCACGGTAGGCCACGAGCACCTTCAGTTTACCATGCTCCCCTTTGGCCTTACCAGCGCCCCTCGGGTGTTCACGAAAGTGATGGCGGTGGTCGCAGCTCATCTGCGCAGATCAGGGGTTCCAATCTTCCCCTATCTCGACGACTGGCTGTTGAAGGCGGGCTCTCCCCAGGCTGTCGCCTCCCACCTCCAGACTACGGCTGACCTCCTGCATTCACTGGGGTTCTCCATCAACGTGCCGAAGTCACACCTGATTCCCTCTCAGAAGCTCCTCTTCATCGGAGCGGTTCTGGACACGACGCAGTTTCGGGTCTATCCTCCCGAACAGCGAGTCTGGGATATTCGGGCTATGATTCCGATCTTTCAGCCTCTATCCCGGGTTTCGGTCAGAATGACCCTCAGGCTACTGGGCCTGATGGCCTCCTGCATCCTGCTGGTGGATCATGCCAGATGGCATATGCGGGCTCTGCAGTGGGACCTGAAGTTCCAGTGGGCACAACATCAGGGGAACCTGTCCGATTGTGTCCAGATCTCGGAGGGCACTGCACGCCAATTGCAGTGGTGGCTAACGAACCAGGATTCGGTCAACGGCAGATCCCTCTCCCTTCCCCAACCAGAGTTCACAGTGGTGACCGATGCATCACTTCTGGGATGGGGCGGCCACATGGGGGAGGCGGAGATCAGAGGCCTCTGGTCTCCGGCGGAGTTCGGGCTCCACATCTACCTTCTGGAGCTTCGGGCGATTAGTCTTGCACTCAAAGCATTCCTTCCCTCTGTCAGGGGAAGAGTAGTGCAGGTGTTCACGGACAACACCACCGCCATGTGGTACTGCAACAATAAAGGCGGGGTGGGGTCGTGGACCCTATGTCAGGAGGCCCTCCGCCTCTGGACATGGCTGGAACATCAGGGCATATCCCTGGTGGTTCAACACCTGGCAGGTTCCCTGAACGCCAGGGTGGACGAACTCAGCCGCAGGTGTATGATGGATCACGAATGGCGTCTTCACTCGGAGGTGGTGCAAGGTCTCTTTCGACAGTGGGGAGAGCCTTGGTTAGATCTATTCGCCACCGAAGAGAACGCGCAATGTCAGCAATTCTGCGCTTTGGAATTTCCAAGGCGGCACTCGCTAGGCGACGCTTTTCGTCGCAAGTGGAGTTGCGGTCTTCTATACGCCGTTCCGCCTATACCACTTCTGCCCAGAGTGCTATAGAAGATCGGGCGTGACCGGGCCCAAGTCATTCTTGTGGCTCCGGATTGGGCACAAAGAGTCTGGTATCCCGAGCTACTATACATGGCCATCGATCCTCCAATCAGACTGCC
Source organism: Calotriton arnoldi (assembly GCA_963921515.1). Classification (NCBI taxonomy): domain Eukaryota; kingdom Metazoa; phylum Chordata; class Amphibia; order Caudata; family Salamandridae; genus Calotriton; species Calotriton arnoldi. Next base: position 1,829,358 of record CAWUFW010001335.1, on the reverse strand, counting down.
TCTTCGGGAGGATCTTCTGTCGCAGCAGCAGGGGACGGTCCTCCACCCAAACCTGTCCAGCCTCCACCTCCTTGCGTGGAGATTGAGCGGCGGCAGTTGACGTCGTTTGACCTGCCTCCCGAAGTTTGTGATGTTATCTTGGCAGCCAGGCGTCCCTCTACTAAGACGGTATACGCCTGCAGATGGAACAAATTTGTGGCATGGTGCACAGCAAAGGCTGTGGATCCCCTATCTGAAAGAGACACGTTAGTGACAGATTCCTTACCTTAGAATATCCCCAGGCGTCAGGCTGGATCCGGAAAGTTTTTGCGTAGCAGTACCCTTGCGCGTCGGTAGGCGGCGTCGTGCGGCTCCGCGTCCGTCGTCGGCGTCGTGATCGCCGGGATGACGTCGCGGGCAGTACTTAGGGCGCCGCCCCTGCGTGCTGACGTCAGTTCTTCTTTTTCCGCGCCAGCAAGCGCAGATCCGGGAAGAGCAGTGCCCTAGTCATTTTTTGACTAACTTTTTGGGTGAATTTTTTCACTGTTTTCTTCGAATCGACTTCAAGGTGTCGTAGGGATGCCCGGTTTTAAACGTTGCGGCGCCTGTGCTCGGATGATGTCCATCACAGACCCGCATCGGGAGTGTCTCTTCTGCCTCGGCCGAGGCCACGACACGGAGTCGTGTTCCGACTGCCGGGCCCTCAACCCGAAAGCTTTGCGAGAGCGGTCTCGAAAGCTCCTCGAGGCCCGGCATTCGGCTCCGCGCAAGCCCCTGTCGCGTGAGAGGTTCAGGGGTCGATCGCGGAGTCCTCACCGGTCGTCGGCATCGAAGTCTTCTTCGTCCGGTAAGTCCAAGCACAAAAAGTCCAAAAAGCATCGTCGCTCTAGGACTTCGCCTCGCCGGTCTCGCGACTCGGCTGAGGCCCCTCCCGGCACCGTCCCCGCGGCCCCGGACATGCCTGTGAAGTCGCCCCGCAATACCCGTCCTTCCCGGGTTCGGCGGCGGATCCGGCCCAGATACAGGAATTCCTGTCGGCCATGGCCCGCCTCTTCGGGCCTCAAGGTCCCTCCGGTGCGCCTTCGGGCCCCGCGGGCCCTGATGGGGTTGCTCCGGCGTCGCCGACGGCTCCGGCCCCGGCGTCGCCCGTGCCTCCAGCCTCGATCCCGGCTCCGGCCCCGGCCTCGATCCCGGCTCCGCAACCCCCATCGACGCCGGTCGACCTAACGACACCTCCGCCGACGCCGATGTCTCCGGTGCCGTTCTCGACGCCGCCTGGGGCTCCGGGCGGCGTCGTCCCCAGTTCCTTCCGGCTCCGGACATGGACCCGGACCGAGGTCGCTCGACGCCGGTTCCGGCGCCGATGGGACCTTGGGTCCCAAATGTCCCTCCTCCTCCTTATTTTGAACCAGAGGAGGACCAGGAGGACTGGGAGGGGTCTGATGACCCTCTGACACAACAGTGTCAGTACGATGAGGACTGGACAGAGGGTCTAGGGGATGCCAGTGGTCTGGATACTTCCCTGACACTGGCATGCTGTCTCCTCCCGTGGCTACGGAGGAGGGAGCCAATTTTGCAACGGTGTTGCGTAGGGCGGCTGGGGCCTTACGTCTCCAACTCCCTACTGTGGCGGTCAAGACTAATATCTTGACAGAGGTGCTTCAGCCGGCAGCCTCCTCTTCGGAGACTGTGCTGCCGTTTAACGACACCCTCACTGACGTTCTTTTGGGCGCCTGGTCCAAGACCAACACAGGGGCTCCTGTGGATAGGAACGTGTCCCGACGCCATCGCCCGACTCCAGGCGACCCCCTGTTTCTCTCTGTCCACCCCACTCCTGAGAGCTTGGTTGTCCAAGCCTCCGCTTCCCAAACCGCCTTCCCTACCGCCCCTCCGGATAGGGAATCCAAACGCCTGGATCAATTTGGGAAGAAGGGTTTTTATTCCTCCAGTGCTGGCTTGCGGTCCATCAACACCGCTTGTCTTTTGGGCCGATATACCCACTCCTTGTGGGATTCGGTGGCGACTGTTTTGCCCCAGTGTTCTGAGGAGGTCCAGACACTGCTTTCCCGCGCCATTGCGGAAGGAAGGGATGCGGCCAAATACACGATACGATGTGGCCTTGATACCGTCGACTCGCTGGGCAGGTCTATTGCAACGACGGTGGCGCTGCGACGCCACGCCTGGCTGAGAACCACTGGTTTTTCAGGGGATGTCCAGAATACTCTCATGGACATGCCCTTTGATGGAGTCGGTCTTTTTGGGTCCAAAGCAGACCATGCATTGGAGCGCTTTAAGGACTCACGGGCTACTGCCAAGTCCCTGGGCCTTTCTGCTACACGCCCTCCGCTGACTTCTGCTTTTCGCCCCTATCGTGGCCACGGAAGGGGCGCCCCGTCACGTCAGCAGCCCAGCCACCGGCCCGCGCAGCAGGCGTCTTCGCGTGGCCGAGGACGTGGATTCCGCCGTGGTGGATCGGGCAACCAGCGTGCGGGTCAGGCCACCACCTCCAACCCGTCCGCGGCCTCCAAGCCCTCCGAGTCCCTCCTTTCAGGTGCACAGCACGCCAGTAGGGGGCAGGGTCCGCCATCACCTTCCCCACTGGCGTACCATCACCTCGGACAGGTGGGTCTTGGACATTGTCCGAAGGGGCTACTCCCTCCCCTTCGAGACCACCCCCCAGCCATGCCACCTCAATTCCACCGCATGTCAGGGGATCACTTGGTACTTCTGCAGAAGGAAGTCACGGCCCTTTTGACCAAGAGGGCCATCGAGCGTGTTCCGACCCCAGAAGTAGGGCGTGGTTGCTACTCCCACTACTTTCTGGTGCCCAAAAGGACAAGGAGGACATGCGTCCTATCTTGGACCTCCGGAACGTCAATCGCTTCCTCCGGAAGGAGAAGTTCAAGATGCTCACCCTAGCTCAGGTCTTGACTGCCCTCGACCCTGGAGACTGGTTGGTAGCGTTGGACTTGCAGGACGCATATTTCCACATCCCCGTCCTGCCGGCCCACCGGTGTTACCTTCGGTTCACGGTAGGACCCGAGCATTTTCAGTTCACCGTGCTCCCCTTTGGCCTTACCAGTGCCCCTCGGGTGTTCACGAAAGTGATGGCGGTGGTCGCAGCTCATCTGCGCCGGGCAGGGGTTTCAGTCTTCCCCTACCTCGACGACTGGCTGCTGAAGGCGGGCTCGTCCCAGGCAGTCGTCTCCCACCTCCAGACTACGGCCGAACTCCTGCACTCACTGGGGTTCTCCATCAATGTGCCGAAGTCGCATCTGATTCCTTCTCCACAGCTCCTTTTCATCGGAGCAGTTCTGGACACGACGCAGTTTCGGGCCTATCCTCCCGAACGGCGAGTCCGGGATATTCAGGCTATGATTCCGATCTTTCAGCCTTTATCCTGGGTTTCGGATGACCCTGAGGCTGCTGGGCCTCATGGCCTCCTGCATCCTGCTGGTCAATCATGCCAGATGGCATATGCGGGCTCTGCAGTGGGACCTGAAGTTCCAGTGGGCGCAGCACCAGGGCAACCTGTCCGATCACGTCCAGATCTCGGAGGGGACTGCAAAACAGTTGCAGTGGTGGCTCTCGAACCGGCAATGGGTCATGGGCAGATCCCTCTCCCTTCCCCAGCCAGAGCACACAGTTGTGACGGATGCGTCCCTTCTGGGATGGGGCGGTCACATGGGAGAGGCGGAGATCAGAGGCCTCTGGTCTCCGGCGGAGTCCCGGCTCCATATCAACCTTCTGGAGCTCCGGGCGATCCGACTTGCACTCAAGGCATTCCTTCCCTCTGTCAAAGGGAAGGTAGTGCAGGTGTTCACAGACAACACCACCGCTATGTGGTACTGCAACAAACAAGGCGGGGTGGGGTCGTGGACCCTTTGTCAGGAGGCTCTGCGCCTCTGGACATGGCTGGAACATCAGGGCATGTTCCTGATGGTTCAACACCTGGCAGGTTCCCTGAACGCCAGGGCGGACGAACTCAGCCGCAGGTGCATGATGGATCACGAATGGCGTCTTCACTCGGAAGTGGCGCAAGGACTCTTTCTACAGTGGGGAGAGCCTTGGTTAGATCTATTCGCCACCGAAGAGAACACGCAATGTCATCAGTTCTGCGCGTTGGAATTTCCAAGGCGGCACTCGCTCGGCGACGCTTTTCGTCACGAGTGGAGTTGCGGTCTATTGTACGCCTTTCCGCCTATACCACTTCTACCCAGAGTGTTGAAGAACATTCGGCACGACCGGGCCCAAGTCATTCTTGTGGCTCCGGACTGGGCTCGAAGAGTTTGGTATCCCGAGCTACTCAATATGAGCGTAGATCCCCCGATCCGTCTGCCTCTTCGGGAGGATCTTCTGTCGCAGCAGCAGGGGACGGTCCTCCACCCGAACCTGTCCAGTCTACACCTGCTTGCGTGGAGATTGAGCGGCGGCAGTTGATTCCTTTCGACTTGCCTCCCGAAGTTTGTGATGTGATTCTGGCAGCCAGGCGTCCCTCCACTAAGGTGGTATACGCCTGCAGGTGGAACAAATTTGTGGCATGGTGCACAGCAAAGGCTGTGAATCCCCTTTCTGCCCCTCTTTCTGAGGTCCTTCTGTTCCTTTTTTCTCTGGCCCAACAGGGTTCTGCCCTGGGTACCATCAAGGGTTATCTTTGTGCTATCTCGGCCTTCCTCAGGCTCCCTGATCAGCCCTCCCTTTTCAAGTCCCCTGTTGTTAACAGGTTCTTAAAAGGCATTACTCACCTCTTCCCTCCTGTTCCGTTTGTGATGCCTCAGTGGGACTTGAACTTGGTTCTTACCTTTTTAATGTGCGCTCCCTTTGAGCCTCTCCATAACTGTCCTCTTCATCTTCTGACTCTGAAGACAGCCTTTCTGGTGGCCATCACCTCCGCTCGGCGGGTGAGTGAGCTCCAGGTTCTATCTTGCAAACCTCCCTTTCTGTCTGTTCATCCAGACAAGGTTGTTCTTCGGACGCGTCCGTCCTTCTTGCCAAAGGTGGTTACTGCTTTCCACATTGGGCAGACCATCACTTTGCCCACCTTCTTTCCGCCTCCGCATCCTTCCAGAGAGGAAGAGAGGCTACACCGTCTGGACCCAAAACGTGCGCTCTCCTTCTATATCGACCGCACAAAACACTTCCGGGTGGATGACCAGCTCTTTGTTGGCTACGTGGGCGCCAAAAAAGGTCGGGCGGTGCACAAGAGGACCATCTCCCGCTGGGTTACCTTGTGCATCAAGACCTGCTATTCTTTGGCTAAGAAGGAGCCTCCTGTTGGGCTGTGTGCCCATTCCACCAGGGCAACGGCTGCTACCACGGCCTTGGGCCGCGGTGTTCCGCTGCCGGTTATCTGTCAGGCAGCTACGTGGGCCTCGCTGCACACATTTACAAAGCATTACTGCCTTCACAGTCAGGTCCGGAGGGACGGCTTCTTTGGCCGTTCTGTCCTCCAGGACTTCCTTGTCTGATCTTTGTTCGCAGACCCACCACCGGGGTTGGTATTGCTGGGGTATCTATTCTAAGGTAAGGAATCTGTCACTAACGTGTCTCTTTCAGATGCACAAGTTACTAACTTGTGTAACGATATATCTGTAAGAGACAGTAGTTAGTGACAGATTCCTACCGCCCCACCCATCCTCCCCGTTCTGCGAACTGATTTCTAGGGTTAAGGACATCCCTTTCAGGGCCCTAGTATTTTTGAGACACCTATGTCAGCTTCTTGCATGGCTCTGCGTTCCTGGCGCGGAAAGTCGTGTACAGAACTGACGTCAGCGCGCAGGGCGGCGCCTAAGTACTGCCCGCGACGTCATCCCGGCGATCACGATGCCGACGACGGACGCGGAGCCGCACGACGCCGCCTACCGACGCGCAAGGGTACTGCTACGCAAAAACTTTCCGGATCCAGCCTGACGCCTGGGGATATTCTAAGGTAAGGAATCTGTCACTAACTACTGTCTCTTACAGATATATCGTTACACAAGTTAGTAACTTGTGCTTCTGCCCCTCTTTCTGAGGTTCTCTTGTTCCTCCTTTCTTTGGCCCAGCAGGGCTCTGCTCTGGGCACTCTTAAGGGCTACCTCTCGGCCATTTCAACCTTCCTTAGGCTTCCTGATCAGCCTTCTCTTTTCAAGTCCCCTGTTGTAAATCGTTTCCTTAAGGGCATTACTCATCTTTTTCCTCCTGTTCCCTTCATAATGCCCCAGTGGGACTTGAACTTGGTTCTTACATATCTTATGTGGGCTCCCTATGAGCCGCTACATAACTGTCCTTTCAGGCTTCTAACTTTGAAAACTGCCTTTCTGGTAGCCATCACCTCTGCGCGCAGGGTGAGTGAGCCACAAGCTCTTTCTTCCAAGCCTCCCTTTCTGGCTGTTCATCCGGACAAGGTCGTCCTCAGAACTAGACCTTCCTTTCTTCCCAAGGTGGTTACTTCTTTCCACATTAGCCAGACCATCACTGTGCCCGCCTTCTTTCCACCTCTGCACCCTTCAAAAGAGGAAGAGAGGCTCCACTGTCTGGATCCAAAACGTGCGCTTTCCTTCTACATGGATCCTTAATGACATCTGTCAGGCAGCTACGTGGGCATCGTTGCACACGTTCACCAAACACTACTGCCTGGACAGCCAAGTCCGGAGAGACGGCTTCTTTGTCCGTTCTGTTCTCCAGGACTTTCTGGTGTGAATTTAGTTCGCAGACCCACCTCCGGGGTTGGTATTGCTGGGGTATCTATTCTAAGGTAAGGAATCTATAACTAACTGTTTCTTTCAGATGAACAAGTTACTTACCTTCGGTAACGATATATCTGTAAGAAACATAGGTTAGTTATAGATTCCTTACCGCCCCACCCATCCTCCCCGTTCTGCGAACTGACTTCTAGGGTTAAGGACTTCCTTTCAGGGCCCTAGTTTTGTGCACCAGTGGTCAGTGTCTTGCATGGCTCTGCGCTTCTGGAGTGGAAAGTTGTGTACAGAACTGACGTCAGCGCACGAGGGCGGCGTCTATGTAGCTACTGTGACGTCATTCTGGCGACCACGACGCCAACGACGAACGCGGAGTCGACCGACGCCACCTTCCGACACGCAGGGGTACTGCTGACGAAAAACTTTTCGGATCCAGTCTGACGCCTGGGGGTAATTCTAAGGTAAGGAATCTATAACTAACCTATGTTTCTTACAGATATATCTTTACCGAAGTTAAGTAACTTGTTCTATGGGCTCTTGGACAAGCTCCGGCTAAGCTCTCTGGTGGTATCAGACTTACAGTTATGGAAGTGTGCAAATTACCTACTGGAAGAAGAGTGGTACTCTCAGACAGAGGTCGCAGCAGTGACCAATATTTCTCTTCAGGGGTGGGGAACTCACAGGACATGACTTTCAATGTGATGTGGTATGTGTAATAGAGAAATAGTTACAACAGTATGTTAAAGTTGAATGAGCTGAGGATGGATTTAAAGGTTTTCCTTTCACAGCTGCAGAGGACTCAGGTGAATGTGTTGACCAACATCACAACTACGTTCACCCCGATTCACAAAGGTGAACTGAGACAAAAATCTAACTTTACGACTTTCGGTATTCACAAAGGGCATTTACGAGTCGTAAAGTTAGACTTTTGTCTCAGTTAAACTTATGTTTTGGTCTTAAGTTTTACTTTTTGGTCTCAGTTAAACTTAAGACCAAAACCTAAGTATAACTGAGACAAAAGTCTAACTTTACTACTCGTAAATGCCTTTTGTGAGTACCAAAAGTCGTAAAGTTAGACTTTCGTCTCAGTTTACCTTTGTGAATCGGGCCCTATGTTTCTGAACAAGGAGAAGTGGGCTTTTGTTCTGTGTGAACACAAGGTCTGACATTCTGGCGTGGGCTGAAGGCAGCGGAATCGGTCTGTTAGCAGATCATGTACTTGGGATGCAGAATAAAACTTCAGACGTCCTTCACAATGAGCTACGACTTGCATCTTCATGCTGAAGTGACTTGCGTCCTATTCTAGGAGTGAGGCTATCCATACAGCTCTTTTTGTCACCAAGGACAACAGGCTTTGTCATCAGTGCTGCTCAAGGAAGTATTCATTTGGGGAGTTTGTGCTCTCTTATTCACTTTCTCCACTACCTCTGGTGCCGAAAGTGTCTTGCAAGATTTGCTATCACAATGCCCACATGATTATCATTGCTCCAGATTAACTCACTGCCTATGCCCCTTCATCTCTGAAGTTTAACTCACTCATGACCTCTTCCTCTGAGAAAGGCCTTCTGTCTTGGGTAGCTTGTTCCAAGGAAATTCCAAAGTTCTGAACCATCTGGAACTGGAAAAGTTAGCTTTTTCCTCTTTTTGTCTGCCACAAATAGTATTGGACATGCCTTAGGCTGCTTGCAGCCTGTCGTATAGAATAGTATATTCTAGCAGTGGTCTGTCTTTGCAGCTTGATGTTCAAGTGCTCGGACTTCAGGCTTGGTCTGCTTCTCATACTTTCAAGGTGTTTTATAAAAATAAGGAGATTCCTCAGGTGAAAACATCTATCTTACCAAAAGAGTTTCATGTTTTCCAAACCATTTCTATTCCAGCTTACTCCGCACCCACCATCAAAAGAGGAGGAGAGGCTTCATATATTGCACCCTTAGGAGGGCTTTGACTTACTACGTACATAGATCCAATGACTTTTAGAAGAATGATAACCTATTTGTATGCTCTCAGAGCCCAAAGTTGGGTTGTGCTGTTTGGAATGAGTTCCCTTCATAGGTGAATGGATGACAGTGAACCATTGTTATGTGTTGATGGGAAAGCTTCCACCTGAGGCATTCAGGTCTCATTCCTCAGTGTGACTGTGACATTGACTCTTTTGAGGGTGTTCTTACGCAGCCAATTTGTAATGCTGTTACTTGACCCTCTCTTTGGTCTTTAATGAGGCGTTATAACCTGGAGATGGAAAGGTTGGCTCTGTCTCGGTGTTGTAGGCCAATATTGCGAGCTTTTCTAATTTAAAATGGCATAGTATCTTCAGCCCACATAATTTGGGGGTTTCTTTAGCAGTGCTCAAGTAACAGATTTACTGGTGTTTATATCCATTATAAGAATACGTCACTTATCTTTGGTAACTTGATTTCTGATGGGTATGATGCCTCCCACATTAGAGGATAATTATTTAATTGTGCAATGAGATTTGCTCCATCTTTTTTATACCCTTAAGTTTATGGGGAATTGGAAGATGGACAGAAATATCGTCACCAGCACATGCAGCAACTTTAAAGCTGGTCGACACATCATTTTGGGTGGGGCCACAAGACTTTGCTGTCGACTCTGAACAGCACATTAAGCTGGTTAAAGAGTGGCTGAGAAACTATTTCAGACAAAATCAAGTCGGGTGCCTTGGAAGGGATACAAATGAGGAATCTGCCAGAATCATCATATCTGTCAGAATGAACGCTACCCAAAGTAAGTAATATGTTCCTTTGATTGCTAGCTTTTAGGAATATATATGTCTCTTCTTCAGGTAGAAATGGTGCCTGAAGAGATGGAATAACTGGTGGTTTCGTAGACTTCAGCTAGTCGCTGCCAAGGGTCACAGATGCAACTCTTTGTGTTCTATTTAGTACCCTTGGCACTGCCCTTGCTATTCCTGGTCTGATGTTCCCACTCCTTGCACCTACCTTAAGCCCTTAGCAGTAAACGGGAGGATACAGAGGGGCTAAGAAAAGTTCAAAGGAGTCAATGGGTGCATGATAACAATTCCACTACATCTGAATTTTAATCAATCATCATTCATTCTGGTCTTAATGGCTGAGAACCAAATACATGGACTAGATTAGTCGATAAATCATCTTTACACTGTAGATTGCCTTTTTCTTTCAGTTATAAACTGTATTAAAGTTGCTTAAACATTGTGTAACCAAAGTGGCCCAGTAAGGTTTCCCCGCAGGGCACAAAAAGACAGACCTTTGAAATTCTAAAATCAAAATCTATATTCACTGAATCCGAAATAGTACAATTTTAGAATAAAATACACTTATGATCATGTAAAGTCAACACAATATTTAATAGACGTTTAGGTTTCAGCTGGTAAAGAAGTAGCAACATAAGATAGCCATGAAAAATCCACCTGCATACCCATACTTGTGTTAATGTTTACGAACACTTCACACTGCATTGTAAAGATGTTTCAAAGGTGGGAATAAGAAGGCAGCACCCCAAAATTACATGGGGTGGCCAAAAGGGTGGTTCCTAAAAAGTAATTTCCTGTGGAGAAAAACAAAAAGCCTTAAATAGGCAAATGGACATTCCTGCCATATTTATTGAGGCAGATTGTCCTCCAAGTAGCCAGTGTGCCTGACTGATTAGGAGGATCATTGGAAATCTTCAACTTCTGCAGATTTCCATGAGAACTCCTTGGTATCTATTAAAAGCGTTGAAGTAAAATGAAGGGAATGACTTTGGGAATGCCCCTGATGCCTGTTAATCTATTCATGCTGAACATGTGGCTAACCTTGGTAAACAATGTAGGTGTGTTTTGTATTAAAGTGATTGCACAATGTTTGCTTCTTTTTAAGGTCTTGTGAATAATACAGGCATTGATTGGTTTTTGCCATGGCCACCTCAAGCTTTGTATGCAGTTGCCAAGTCATTCTTGGGTAAGTTAAACATAATTTCAGTTGTGTTAATTATTAATGTAGCTGTTTGCTGTGGTTTGTGATCTATAAGACTTAGCAGGATCTCGTTAGTGTTATGATCGGGAACGCATACCATTGGTATTTTGAAGTTCAAGTTAACACAAGGAACAATTTTCTCTTTACTTGTAAATGTGGTGATTGCCCAGGAACACATATTTAACTGTTGTATTGTATGATTGTTCTGAAAATCATTCTGCTTGGGTGAGGTACAAATCTGTCCCCATATATATACTTGTTGCACAAGTCTAAAGACGCATATGCCAACTGTATATTTCTGATGGATTCATCTTCCTGTGGATTCCTCACCTTGTGAATATCCCACTGTGCCAGCATTCCACTGAAACTTTTCTGTTCGAGGCATATGAGCTGTAGATCATATGCTTTAGCATTGATCGCCATCTAGTGTTGGGTCCCGATGTTTGTACTTTGTTTTTCTTCGAAAAAGTCTTTCTAGTCACGAGGTAGGTGACTCCTCCTTTCGGTGATAGTGCGCATGGGCATCGACTCCATCCGTAGATTGTTTTTTTCCGCCATCGGGTTCGGATGTATATTGCTGCGCTCCAGTTCGGTATCGTTTTCGAACTCCTTTAACGCACAATCCACTACCCTCGAGGGTATTGTCATTGATCGCGGTTCCCCTTTCGACGCGCATCGTTTCAACTGAGAAACCCTTCGATCGAGAAACTCGAGGCTGGCCGTTGGATCTACCCGTGCCGACCGTGTTAGCAGTCGATGGAACGGACTCCATTTAAACTATGTCCCGGATGTCGTGCTAAGTTTCCACGCACCGACTTGCACGAGGTGTGTAACCTCTGCTTTTCCCCGGAACACAACGAAAGATTGTGACGCGTGTCGATCGTTCCCATCGAAAAAGACAATTCGTGATCGTCGGGCTCGACGCCACGAGATGCAACATCATACCGGCTCTGTACCGGACATCTTCGGCAAAGATTCCGATATCCAACATCCAGCTGAAGAAGCTGAGGAAGAAGAACAGGTCTACGTGTCCGAAGCAGATTCCGACATGGAAGAAGAACAGCACATCACTCCCGGTCAGCGTACCGTGAGTACAGATCCCCCTGTGCCCAGTCAACATAAAACAAAGGTTCCGGTACCCCCTTTGCCTTCGGGCTCAGGTCGGCACCGACAAAAAGTTTCAGATGCTCCGCCCTCCAGCCCGGCTAGGAAACAAAGAGAAGCCTTCCGGCTCGGGCTCGAGCCGGCCCCATTCTGGTGCCGAATCAACACCTTCGGCACCTAAACATAAGTCGAAGCATCTGTCGGTCACCACACTACCGGGACCGAAGACTGCACCTTCGACACCAAAGGCATCGGAGCCGAAGGTCTCCACACCTAAAGGTTCGGAGCCGAAATCCTCCACACCTAAAGGATCGGAGCCGAAAGCTCCCGCGCCGAAAAGATCGGAGCTGAAATCCTCCACACCGAAAGGCTCGGAGCGAAACCTACCAAACACAAAGACTCGGAGCCTAAATCTTCGACGCCCAAAGGTTTGGAACCGAAACCTTAGATGCCGAAATCGACACATAAAGAAAAGGACACTCTGTCCAAAGAGCCTCAGTCTGATAAACCACCTTTGGATCCAAAACAGAAAAAACTTGTCATTAACCCCGTGAAACAGGCCATATTCATGCCACTCTTCACAAAAAACGGAAGATTGATCTCCCAGAGGATTCTCCTATACCTCTTAAGAAAAAGGACATGGGTACTAACCCTTCTCCCTCTTACATTCCACCTCCCTCTCCTCCTCCTAATCCTAATTTGATTATTACACCATCAAATTCACCACTACCTCCACTTTCACCTGACCCACAGGATGAAGAGTACAGGGTTGAGGATGGGGACCAAGAGCAGGATATACCACAGGATCAGGATATACCACAAGACACTGACCCGTGGGAAAATTATCATAGGGAACCAGATACAGACAACGACCCTGATCTCTATCCCTCTAGACCCTCCCCACCTCATGACAATATTGGATACGTTCAGCTCATTAACAGGGCTGCCCAATACCACGGGTGGAGCTCCATAAAGAGCCTTTAGAAGAGGATTTCTTCTTAGAGACACTCACTTATTCCCAAAGATCTACTCACACTTTACCAATGCTAAAGGGCATGTTAAAGCACACAGAAGAGATATTTAAAGACCCAGTTAGAGCACAAATACTCACACACAGAGTAGACAAAAAATATAAAACCGCTCCTACCGATCCTGCTTACATAAAAGGTCACTTGCCCTTAGATTCTCTTGTAGTCTCTAACGCTCGCAAGAGAGCTAACTCTCAAACCACAGGTGAGGCCCCCCCTCCCGACAAGGAGTCTAAGCTCATTGATGCCTCAGGTAAGAGTGTGGCTTCGCACGCTGCAAATAATTGGCGTATTGCAAATGCTCAGGCTCTGCTAGCACGCTATGATAGGGCTCATTACGATGAGTTAGAAAAACTCATGCAACATTTACCCGATGAGTACAAAGCAAAAGCTAATGACCTTATCCAGGAAGACAAACTCATCACTAATACTTCCATTAAATGTGCACTGGATGCAGCAGACACAGCAGCTCGTGCAATAAATACTAGCATACCATTGTGCAGACACGCTTGGCTTAGGATTTCCGGATTTAAACAGGAGGTACAAGCCTCCATACTTAACCAGCCTTTTGATAAAGAACATCTTTTCGGACCAGCTGTCGATACCTCGCTGGAGAAAATGAAAAAGGACACTGAGGTCGCAAAGTCTATGGGGGCTTTACAATTACCTACTAGTAGGGGTTCCTTTCGCCGCTCCTTTTACAGGGGTGGTTCAAAAACAGTGTCCACCGAAAATCCCTCCTCCTCTTACAAAGGTAACAACCAATCCCCATCTTCCAGAGGGTATTTACGAGGAGGTTATAGAGGAAACAATAATAGGGGAAGAGGCAGAGGTAACTCCACACGCACTTCCCCTGCCAACAAACAGTGACTTCCTTCCACTACCCCCCGATCATCCCACTCCTGTCGGGGGACGTCTCTTGCAATTCCTACCTGTCTGGAATTCAATCACCTCAGACAAGTGGGTACTACAAATTATCCAGTATGGTTACTGCCTTGAGCTTACCAGCACTCCCCCAACTATTCTTCCAAGAACACATACAATGTCACCAGAACATCTCACTCTCTTAAAACAACTCTCTTGGAAAAACATGCGATAGAACCAGTCGCATCACATCATCAAGGAACGAAGTATACTCCCTGTATTTCTTAATTCCCAAAAAGGACGGCTCTCTCAGGCCTATATTAGACCTCAGACAGCTAAACCTCTACATTCAGTCAGACCACTTCCACATGGTCACACTTCAACAGGTGCTCCCACTGCTTCAGCAAGGCGACTTTCTATCTACTCTGGACTTAAAGGACGCCTATTTCCATATCCCCATTCACCCGGCTCACAGAAAATATCTCAGGTTCGTGGTGGACGGACAACATTATCAATTTAAAGTTCTCCCATTTGGGGTAACTACAGCACCCAGAGTCTTCACCAAGTGTCTGGCAGTAGTCGCAGCTCACTTAAGAAGACAACACATTCACGTCTTCCCTTATCTAGACGACTGGCTAATAAAAGACAGATCGCGACACAGCTGTCTACACCACACTCAGAAAACAATTCAACTGCTTCACGACTTGGGGTTCACTGTAAACCTCACCAAGTCTCACCTCCAGCCATCCAACACGCAAACGTATCTAGGAGCCACAATAGATACTTGCAAAGCTCTAGCATACCCCAACCCAGTCAGGATATGCAGCATGCAAAATCTAATATCACAATTTCAGCCTCAACACTCGTTACCAGCCCGAGTGTTTATGCAATTAATCGGAATGATGGCTTCCTGCATTCTAATCGTTCCCTATGCAAGACTCCAAATGCGTCCCCTACAGGAATGCTTGGCACGTCAGTGGAACCAGGCTCAAGGTCAGCTCACAGATCTAGTGTTGGTGGACGGCCGCACCCATTGTTCTCTGCAGTGGTGGAACATACAAAACCTTTCCAAGGGGCAGCCATTCGTCGACCCGGTTCCACAAACAGTGCTAACAGCAGACGCATCCCTCACTGGTTGGGGAGCTCATCTTCAAAGACATACAATTCAGGGCATGTGGACTGCACAACAAAAACAGCTCCACATAAACCATCTAGAACTACTAGCACTTTTTCTAGCATTGAAAGCCTTTCAACTGCATCTGGTAGGCAAAGCTGTCTTAGTTCGCACAGACAACATGACAGCAATGTACTACATACAAAAACAAGGAGTGACACACTCTTTACAGCTTTCTCAACTAGCTCAAAGCATTTGGAGATGGGCCATACCTCAAAAAATATATCTCCTTGCAGAACACCTCCCAGGAGTAAAGAATCAGATTGCAGATCTGCTCAGTCATCACATACAGCAGATCCACGAATGGGAACCACATCCTCAAGTCCTCCTCCCGTTCTTCCAAATGTGGGGCTACCCAGAAATAGAGCTGTTTGCCACACACCTCAACGCAAAATGCCCAAACTTCGTGTCCAGGTATCCACACCCATTGTCCAAAGGCAATGCGCTATGGATGAATTGGTCAGGAAGATTTGCTTACGCTTTTCCACCTCTCCCACTAATTCCGTTAGTGGTTCGGAAACTCAAACAGCATTCCCTGACACTGATCCTAGTTGCTCCCACATGGGCCCGACAACCCTGGTTCACAACCCTGTTGGAACTATCCGTAGTTCCTCACCAAAAACTACACCTTTCCCCCAGGTTTCTCACTCAGAACCATGGAGAGATAAGACATCCAGATCCCAGTCATCTCAACCTTGCGATCTGGCACCTGAAATCATAGAGTTTGGCTACCTTAATCTTCCGCCAGACTGTATGAATGTCATCAAAGAAGCTAGACGCCCTACCACAAGAGCATGCTATGCAGCAAAGTGGAAGCGGTTTGTAGTTTACTGTAACAACAATCAGATCAATCCACTAGATGCTTCAGTACAAAACATCATTTGTTATCTGTTACACCTACAGCGTTCTAATTTAGCGTATACATCTATACGCTTACATCTTGCTGCAATAGCTGCATACCTGCAAAACAGACAGCACTTGTCTCTGTTTAGAGTGCCCGTTATTAAAGCTTTTATGGAAGGACTTAAAAGAATCATTCCTCCTTCTCCTGTGTGAAACCTCAACATAGTTCTTACAAGACTCATGGGTCCACCCTTTGAGCCACTGCATAAATGTGAACTACAATTTCTTACCTGGAAAGTAGCCTTCCTTATAGCCATCACATTTCTAAGAAGAGTGGGTGAACTTCAGGCACTAACTATACAAGAACCATTTTTACAAAAACACCAAAACTAAGTGGTTCTTAGGACTAATCCCAAATTTTTACCCAAAGTTGTCTCTGCCTTTCACATCAATCAGTCTGTTGAGTTGCCTGTATTCTTCCCTCAACCAGATTCATTGGCAGAGCATGCTCTTCACACATTAGATGTTAAAAGAGCGTTACTATACTATATAGAAAGAACAAAACCTTTTAGGAAAACCAAACAACTTTTTGTTGCTTTTGCGCCACCACATAAAGGCAATCCCATATCAAAAGCGGGTATTGCAAGGTGGATAGTTAAGTGTATTCAAATATGCTACATTAAAGCTAAGCGCACATTAACAATTCCCCCTAGAGCGCATTCTACACGCAAACTAGGGGCTTCTATGGCATTCTTAGGAAATATACCCCTAGATGACATCTGCAGGGCTGCAACATGGTCTACACCACACACATTCACAAAAAACTATTGTGTAGATGTGTTAGCAAGACAGCAAGCTAGTGTGGGCCAGGCAGTTTTACGAACACTATTTCAAACCACTGCAACAGCTACAGGTTAGCCACCGCTTGGGAGATAACTGCTGTATAGTCTATGCTAAAGCATATGATCTACAGCTCATATGCCTCGAACGGAAAATGCTACTTACCAAGTATGCATCTGTTCTTGGCATATAGAGCTGTAGAATGATATGCGCCCACCCGCCTCCCCGGGTACCTTTATCTGTTGCAGTATTATCTTACTTAGACATGGTCATCTCTTTACTATTCTTACTAACTCCATCATCACCCTTTACGGCAAAACAATCTAAGGATGGAGTCGATGCCCATGTGCACTATCACCGAAAGGAGGAGTCACCTACCTCGTGACTAGAAAGACTTCTTCGAAGAAAAACAAAGTGCAAACATCCGGACCCAACACTAGATGGCGATCTATGCTAAAGCATATGATTCTACAGCTCTATATGCCAAGAACAGATGCATACTGGGTAAGTAGCATTTTTTTCCTTTTAGCTCTTCCACATTGAAGTGGACTTCATAATGCCACGGCTCCACACGTGACGTCATTGGAGCCATAAGAAGCCCTCGTCGGCGTGCTGACGTTGGTTCCCTTTTTCCCGCACCTTCGATGCATAATGTTTTTTCCTAGGCTCTCTACAGTGTAGGAGTCTTGCTACATTTTTTCCAGGAAATCGCAACGTCATTGCAGGAACAAAATGCCTCCTCCAAGGAAGTCTGTGTTCAAGCCCTGCAGGGAATGTGAGGGTCAGATGTCGATTACTGATCCTCATGAAGATTGTCTTTGGTGTCATAGTTCGGACCAAGACATCGATGCCTGTTCATCATGTCTGAAGATGAATCCGAAGGTCCTGAAGGAGAGGGAAGCTAAACTCTTCATGGCCAGGGCAAGGAAAGAGAAGAGAGGATGTCGTAAGTCTTGTCCTAGGTTGGAGTCGCCGTCTCCTCATTCCTTGAAGTCATCAAAGAGGAAACATGAGAAGAAGCGGTGTCATGGTTCCCGGCGTCGATCTTCAAGAGATGACTGTCCGAGGTGGGTATCCCCGCATCCGAAGACTCGGGAAGATAGAGGTGAGGTGTCTCCGGTCCCATCTCCAGTAGCTGGTTCGGCGTCCCCCTCAAGTCCAAGACCTCCGACTCCACCTCGGCACCCTGAACCGACCGGAGCCAGCGGTGGATCCAGTACCCCTCCAGTATCACCACTGCCTATGCCTCCTTGACAGGAGCAGGAGTGTCCATCTTTCCCGACTCCAGGGGCCGACCCTTCAAATTTTCTAAATGCTATTTACAGCATTTTTAGCAGGGCGATGACTCCATCTGGCACCGAGAAAGGTGACTCTATCGCCAGTAGAAGAAGTCCAACAGGAGTCTTCGGCGCCGGTCGCGTCCTCTCCGACATCGAATGGGTCCGCATCAGTGTCGCAACACTCAATTCCAGTACTGCTGGCTTCCACTAAGCTGGTACCGAAGTCATAGGCGCCATTGTTGACGTCACTAATGCCGGAACTGGCTTCACAGATTCCTAGGTTGAAGAAGAGACCTTGAGGAGAAGCGCAGAGGCTTCAAGAAAAGGAGCAGTACTTGCTAGGGGAAAGAGATCCAGATTTCAAAGAAGGGGAAATAGTGTCACATGATCCTGAGTTTGAGGGTCTGTAGGTGGCAAGTGGCCTAGACACTTTTTCAGAATGGGAGTTATTGTCCCAAAAAGGCATTGCTTTACCTGAGATCACGTCGTACCATTCAGTGATAAGGAAGCCGGCTGAGATGTTGGAATTGCCTCTTCCTTCTACTGAACTCAAGTCTAATTTGTTGACAGAGGTACTACATTCTTCTTCTTTGTCATCAGAGCCTTTGTTGCCATTAAAAGGAGGCACTCTCTGACTGAGCCTATACTGGAGATTTGACAGAAACCTGTGACATCTTCAGCAGTATCTAGACCTATTGCCAGAAGCTACAATTCTGCTCCAGGTGATCCATTGTTCTTAACCACCCACCATTCACCTGAAAGTTTGGTGGTACAAGCTTCCTGTTCCTCAAAGTTGACTTCTGGGTCTTTTCCAACAACTCCGACGGATAGGGAATCAAAGAGGATGGAACAGTCTGCAAAGAAGGTATTCTCCTCTGGTAGTATGACTTTGAAGTCGACCAATGCAACCTGTTCATTAGGAAGGTACATTCATGCATTGATGGAATCAGCCAAAACAGTGGTTCTGAAATTGCCTGAGGAGGTTCAGGGACACTTTACGGAGATGTTAAATGACAGCCAGGCCCCTACTTGTCAGGTCATTCAGTCCGGCCTGGACACAGCTGATTCTATTGCAAGGGCGATGGGGCCCTCAGTCACCATGAGGAGGCACATGTGGTTGAGAGAGTCTGGTTTCTCATCTGACGTTCAATCTACCCTAATGGATTTGCCATTTGATTGGGTCGAGACTGTTTGATGACAAAGCCAATTCTGTCTTGGAAAGGTTCAAGGATAGTAAAGCGATGGCACGATCTTTGGGCCTTCAATCACAGCCTAAGGATTACAGGCAGTCTTGGAGGTTCCGGGGGCTTGGCCAGAACGTCTCTTTTCGTGGAAGGCAGCATACCAGCAGCAACAGCAGCTGTCCAATCCCCTCTATAGAAGTTAAAGACGGCGGGGCAGAGGTAGACAACGAGGTGTTGCCCATGAGCCATCTTCCTCCCCTGCCAACGTCACAGGAAAGCAGCCCAAGTTTGCCCAGTGGGAGGACGGTTGTCCCATTTTCTTACTCAGTGGAGATCCATAACAATGGATCTTTGGGTTTTGGTTATTGTAGAAAATGGGCCTTCCAGGAGTTTCCTCCACCCTTTCCTCCTCAACAAGGTTTTTGTGCAGACAAACATCTTCTGCTCCTCCAACAGGAGGTGCAAATTGCTACTTCAAAAGGGCGCAATGGAGTTGGTTCCAGAGCAGGAACGGGGTCAGGGATGATATTCTCAGTACTTCCTGATTCCCAAAAAGGATGGTCATTTACGTCCGATCCTAGGCCTAAGGATTTTGAACTGGTTCCTTAAGCAGGAGAAATTCACAATGCTGACCCTAACGCAGGTGCTTCTTGCACTGGAAAAGGAAGACTGGAGGGTTTCGATCGTTTTGCAGAATGCGCATTTTCACATTCCCATTCTGCAATCACACAGGAAGTTTCTCTGCTTCACGGTGGGGTCACAACATTACCAGCTTGTGATCCTTCCATTTGGTCTAACTTCCACACCTCGAGTTTTTACAAAGGTGATGGTGGTGATGGTGGTGGCTGCAGCTCATCTCAGAAGGTGGGGAATACCTGTATTCCCTTACCTGGACGATTGGCTGATCAAAGCTAAGTCTCCAGAGTTGGTGTTGCATCACTTGCAGTTGACAACTCAGTTGTTGTTCAACCTGGGCTTTTCTATCAACAGGCCCATGTCCCACCGAGAGCCCTCGCAGCACACTCTGTTCATAGGGGCAGTACTGGACACTAAGGTGAATCGTGCCTACCCTCCTCCTCAGAGGATTCTGGACATTCAGACTATGATTCAGATGTTTCATAATGAAACTATGGTTCCATTCCTGAAGGTCTTGCGCCTGCTAGGTCTGACAGCCTTCAGCATTCTGTTCGTCACCCAAGCACTCTGGCACATGAGGGCCCTCTAGTGGTGTCTTCGCAGGCAGTGGTTTCAACACAACGTAGATCTCAAACAGTCGGTCAGGATCTCAAGAGACACTGCAGCAGATCTTCGATAATGGGGTTTGTCCGGCAATCTGTCTCAAGGGAAGCCGTTTCACCCTCCCCCTCTGTTGGCCCCATTAATAACAAATGCCTCCACTTTAGGGTGGGGAGCTCATCTGGGGGATCTAGAGATCAAAGGTCTTTGGTCTCCAGAGAAAGGATTGTTGCATATCAATCTGTTGGAATATTGGGCGATACGTTTCACTCTCAAGGCCTTCCTTCCTTCCATTTGAGGTCAGTCCATTCAAGTCTTAACAGACAATACTACCGCAATGTGGTACATAAACAAGCATGGAGGAGTAGGGTTGTACCCTCTCTGCAGAGAAGCTCTACGACTCAGGTCCTGGGCTCAGGACTACCAGATTTGCATCGTGGCAAATCACTTGGCTGGGGTTCTAAACGTGCATGCGGACAGTGTCAGTCAGCATTTTGCAGCCGATCATGAGTTGCATCTCCATCTGGAAGTGGTGCAACACATTTTCTGGCTATGGGGAACCCTTCAGACAGACCTTTTTGCCACTCTTGAGAACATGTACTGCCTGTTATTCTGCAGCCTCCAGTATCCGTTGCAGGGAGTTCTGGGGGACGCCTTTCAGTTGGACTGGTGCTCCCAGCTGTTTTAAGCGTTTCCCCCATACCCTTGATTGCTTGGGTTCTGAGGAAGATTCACCAAGACCGGGCCCAAGTCATATTAATAGCCCTGTATTGGCCGAGAAGGGCATGGTACACAGACCTTCTTTACTTCTCACTTTGCCCTCCGCTCTGTCTCCCTCACAGGGCAGTCCTCCTCCCGCAGTCGCTGGGGCAGGTTCTACACCCTCACCTCTAGAGCCTGCACCTACATGCCTGGAAATTGAATGGGCAACCTGAGTTGTTTTTCTTTTCCCCCGATGTATTGGATGTTATTTTACAGCCAGAAGACACTCCACCAAGTCGGTTTATGCTGGCAGATGGGCTAAGTTTGTAAAGTGGTGTCAAGAAAATTCGATTGACCCTTTAAAAGCCCCTTTGTCAGATATTTTACGTTTTGCACTTTCCCCAGCACAACAAGGTTGTGTAGGGATATTTTTCAGCTTTTCGGCATTTCTTTGTTTACCTGATCAACCTTCTCGGTTTAAGTCCCCTATAGTGTTAAGATTTAAAAAGGGACATAATAACAAATATCCTCCCACTCATTTTATTATGACTCCGTGGGATCTTAATTTTGTACTAACTTACCCTACGGGTACTCCGTTTGAAGCCTTACACAGTTGTCCTTTGACACAACTTACTTTCAATATGATTTTCTGGTAACCATAAGGTCTGCTAGACATGTTAGTGATTTGCAGGCATTAAGTGTGAAACCCCCTTCACGGCTGTCTATGCAGATAAGTTAGTATTGAGAACCATGGCTGCTTTCCTGCCAAAGGTGGTTGCGCCCTTCCACTTGGGCCAGTATATTTTCCTTCCTACTTTCTATCCTCTTACACATCCATCTAAAGAGGAGGAAAGGCTTTATCGGTTGGACCCGAAAAGGCCTGTGAGCTTTTATGTGGACAGAACTCATGATCTCCGGCTGGATGATCAGCTGTTTGCTGGTTATGTGGGCAAGATGAAAGGAAAAGTAGTGCATAGGAGGACATTGTTCAGATAGATCATCCTGTGCATAAAGATCTGCAACACCATTGGTAACAAAGAACCACATGAAGGTATTAGAGCTCCTTCTACTAGAGCTAAGTCTTTTATTTTTTCTTTAGCTGGAGGTGTCCCTGTAGTTGACATTTGTAAAGCGGCAACTTTGGCCTCCTTCCACACTTTTGCGATGCACTATTGCTTAGACTCCGAAGTGAGGAGGGATGGTCACTTTGCCCGTGCAGTTTTGCAAGATTTTTTGTTATAGGCAGACAGGCACCCACCTCTGAGTGCGGGACTGCTTGGGGATGCTGTTCAAAAGGTGAGAAATCCACAGGTAGATTTCTCCGTAGATGTATCCATCAGAAGAACAAGTTACTTACCTTCGATAACGCTTTTTCTGGTGGATACAGTATCTACCTGTGGATTCCTCACAGACCCTTCTGACTCCCCCTTGCTTGTCTGCTTATGCAAAAAACAAGGCTATTTGTATATTGTGTATTTTGTTTTCGTTTTAGAGTGTGTGTATATATATATATTTATAAATATATATATATATATCTACATATATATATATATGTATTATGTATGTATGAATATATATATATGTATTATATATGTATGAATATATATATATTCACTGAAAAAACCATAGGTTTTAGGGACAGTTATAGTTAGTTGGACATTGCACTCGTACAAAACCCGTGAAATTCCCCCGTTATAGTTAGTCCAGCTAACTATAACTCGCGCCCGCAATGCACTGCTGATGACGTCACATATTACATCACTCATGACATGGTCAGTGACATCACTGATGACATCACTGATGACATCTCAAATGACATCACTGATGACATCACTGATGACATCATCCAGTGACTGTGTGTTTCTGTAAAGTTTATATATTTTTAATATATATAGGAAAAAGACGTATTGAAGAATGAGTGGGTGTGTAAGTGTCTGTATGGATGATTTAGTAGGTGCGTGACTGACTCTATAAGTGAGTGATTTAACGTATCTTACTGAATGCATGGGTTAGTGACTAAACTGGGTGAATGTCTGTATCCGTCTGTCTGTTGCTGTGTAAGTGGCTGCATGTGTTTGTGAATAGCTACATGAGTGTCTATATGAGTTATTGAATGCTTGTCTGAGTATCTGTATGGGTGCCTGAGTGTTTGTGTGGGAGGGGTGTGTGCAACTCTGTGCATAGATGTGTGAGTGGGTGATTCACTGGGTGGATGGTTTCAAGAGTGCAACTGTGATAGACTGTATTGGTGGGTAAGTGTGTGTAAGAGTGTGTTAGTGAGTGAATGTATGTCCCAGTGGTACATGTGTGAGTAACTACATATGTGAAAGGCAGTATATATGTGTGTTGGAGTATATAAATAGCTATAAGCGAGAGTGAGTGATTGTGATAGTGGCTGTATGGATGAGTGTGTGCTTGTATCAGTGATTGTATAAGAGCGTAAGAATGTGCTACTATTTGTATGAGTAAGTGAGCTGGTGTGTGTATAACTGTATAGGTGAGTAAATGGTAGTGTGTTTAATTATTTGCATGACTGACTAGGTGTGTGAGTACCTCTATGGATGACTGGCGGTGTTTGAGTGTCTATATAGGAGTATGAGTGCATATGATAGTCCTGTACTGAGTGACCGTAAGTATGAGTGACTGTACGGGTGAGTGAGTGGATGTGTGCGTAGACCTAAGAATCAGTGAGTGGGTATGTAGTTATTGGTGTTGGAGTGTCTATGGTTTTGCGAATGGCAGTCTGTAATTTAGAGTGGGTGTATCAAAGGTTATATTAGGGTGTGAGGAGGTGCATCAGATTATCACGTGGATGATGTCATCAGTGATGTCATTTGAGATGTCATCAGTGATGTCATCAGTGATGTCACTGACCATGTCATGAGTGATGTAATATGTGACGTCATCAGCAGTGCATTGCGGGGCGCGAGTTATAGTTAGCTGGACTAACTATAACGGGGGAATTTCACGGGTTTTGTACGAGTGCAATGTCCAACTAACTATAACTGTCCCTAAAACCTATGGTTTTTTCAGTGAATTTCAAAGGTTTTTAAATGCTAATTTGTAACTATAACGTCCCTGAAACCTATGGTTTTTTCAGTGAATTTCAAAGGTTTTTTAAATGCTAATTTGTAACTATAACATGTCTGAAACCTACAGTTTTTTCAGTGAATTTCAAAGGTTTTGTAAATGACAATTTTTAAATGTATTAATTGTTATATAAATTTTTTTCATACTGATTTCCAAATTTTTTAGAAACAATTTTTTTTACATATTTTATTTTTTAAATTACATTGTAATTACATTATACATTACATTACAAAAATACTTTCTCAGAATGAATTACTTTAGTTTAATTACTTTGCACATAGGCAATAGACTTTTAAGTACAGTAGTTACAGTTGTTGCAATGGGCAACACATTTTCAAACACAATGCAACATTCAGCTCAATGTGAATTTCTAGTTAAATGCAATTAGTTACTTTATGGATTACTTTTCTAACCACATTACTGGATCCTAGATTCAGTCCTGGGACATCTCCTGTAAACAGTTGAGTAAAAGCGTTTTGGTTACAGTCGTGATTTTTAAGGAATATTATTGTACTTTAAAAGTTCACACTTTGAAACTTTTTCTCATAGAATCACCAATGTTATCCTATGGAAGGAAATTCACTTAGAAGTTAAAAACTGTTATCGTTACTTTTTCTTACTCAGTGTTGGATCCTGGATCCAGCACTGGTGCATCTCCTGTAAACAGTTGAAAGAATGCGTTTAAGTCATACAGGCGATTTTTAGGAATATTTGTAGTTTGTGAAAATCGACACTTTGAAACTTTTCTGCTGAAAACCAGACAATGGATTCCTATGGCAGGAAATTCAAGTTACTGGTAAGTACGGTTAAAATTACTTTTCAGGATCAGTACTGGGCTGAAAGATGCAGCACTGAGGTCTCACCTGATAACAGGTGAGTAAATCGGAATTCGTATTTCGGCTGATTTTAGAGGAATATTTTAAAGTTCCAAAACTCCACACTTAGAAGAATTTCCAAGTGAAACCAGTCAATGTTAGCCTATGGAAGGAAATTCAAGTTACTGGTAAGTACGGTTAAAATTACTTTTCAGGACCAGTACTGGGCTGAAAGATGCATCACTGAGGTCTCTCCTGATAACAGGTGAGTAAATCAGAATTCGGATTTCGGCTGATTTTAGAGGAATATTTGTATGTTTCAAAAATCAACACTTAGAAACTTTTTCAGCAAAAAGCAGGCAATGATATCCTATGGAAGGAAATTCAAGTTACCGGTAAGTACGGTTAAAATTACTTTTCAGGATCAGTACTGGGCTGAAAGATGCAGCACTGAGGTCTCTCCTGATAACAGGTGAGTAAATCGGAATTCGTATTTCGGCTGATTTTAGAGGAATATTTTAAAGTTCCAAAACTCCACACTTTGACTGGTTTCACTTGGAAATTCTTCTATGTTAGCCTATGAAGGAAATTCAAGTTACCGGTAAGTACGGTTAAAATTACTTTTGAGGATCAGTACTGGGCTGAAAGATGCAGCACTGAGGTCTCTCCTGATAACAGGTGAGTAAATCGGAATTCGTATTTCGGCTGATTTTAGAGGAATATTTTAAAGTTCCAAAACTCCACACTTAGAAGAATTTCCAAGTGAAACCAGTCAATGTTAGCCTATGAAGGAAATTCAAGTTACCGGTAAGTACGGTTAAAATTACTTTTGAGGATCAGTACTGGGCTGAAAGATGCAGCACTGAGGTCTCTCCTGATAACAGGTGAGTAAATCGGAATTCGTATTTCGGCTGATTTTAGAGGAATATTTTAAAGTTCCAAAACTCCACACTTAGAAGAATTTCCAAGTGAAACCAGTCAATGTTAGCCTATGAAGGAAATTCAAGTTACCGGTAAGTACGGTTAAAATTACTTTTCAGGACCAGTACTGGGCTGAAAGATGCAGCACTGAGGTCTCTCCTGATAGCAGGTGAGTAAATCGGAATTCGTATTTCGGCTGATTTTAGAGGAATATTTTAAAGTTCCAAAACTCCACACTTAGAAGAATTTCCAAGTGAAACCAATCAATGTTAGCCTATGAAGGAAATTCAAGTTACTGGTAAGTACGGTTAAAATTACTTTTCAGGACCAGTACTGGGCTGAAAGATGCAGCACTGAGGTCTCTCCTGATAACAGGTGAGTAAATCAGAATTCGTATTTCGGCTGATTTTAGAGGAATATTTGCACAATGGTGAAGGGAGGGCGGGCCTGAGGTGACATCTGTGCAAACGCGCCCCGTGGCGCGTTTTAAGTTGGGGGATTAAGTCCCCTTGAATCATGAGGGTCCCTACGGGCCAATTAGCTCACCAGGAACCTCCAGTATGCGCCAGGGGGCTGCGTTGCAGAGACATTTACAGAGGCCACACCCCTTTTTACACCTCTCTGCAACGCAGCTCTGTGGCGCTTTCTGGACGTACCTGTTGGGCTAGTTGGCCCCCAGGGACCCTCAGGATTGAAGAGGATTTAATTCCCCATCTTAAAACGCGCCACGGGGCCTGTTTGCACACATGTCACCTGAAGCCCCGCCCCTCCCTTCACCACTGTGCAAACGCGCCCCGTGGCGCGTTTTAAGTCGGGGGATTAACTCCCTTGAATCCTGAGGGTCCCTGGGGTGCAACTAGCCCACCATATACCTCCAAAAAGCGCCATAGAGCTGCGTTGCAGACAGGTGTAAAAAGGGGCGTGGCCTCTGTACACCTCTCTGCAAGGCAGCCCCCTGGCGCATACTGGAGGTTCCTGGTGGGCTAGTTGGCCCCAGGGACCCCAGTATTCAAGGGGAATTCGTTCCCCTCTGCAAACGCGCCAGGGCGCGTTTGCAGAGTGGTGAAGGAAGGGGCGGGGCCTACGGGCCCGATCGTTTTTTTTTTCCCTGAAGGGGGCTGTGTGGCCCCCTTCCTTTTCCTATTTTTAGGCCCTGGGGACCCCATCCCCCAGGGCCTTTCCCCTTTTTTAATTAAAATAAAAAAAAAAAAACGGGAAGGGGCCGCGTGGCCCCCTTCCCTGGGCCTGTATTGGCCCCGGGGACCCCATCCCCGGGGCATGGCCTCTTTTTTTATTTGCAGGGGGCTGCGTGGCCCCCTCCTCAGGCCATTTAAGGCCCCGGGGACCCCATCCCCGGGGCCGGCCTTGCACTTTTTTTTTAATTTTTGTTACTTTGGGGAGGGGGCTGCGTGGCCCCCTCCGTGGCCTCTTATGGCCCCGGGACCCCATCCCCGGGGCCTGGCCTCTCGTTGGGGACTGTGGGGGTCCCCAAACCCCCACAGTCCCGCCGGCTCCCCGTGTCCTACGGGAGCCGGCATTGCTTTACACATGGGGAGCAGCTAACATGCTGCTCCCCATGTGGAAAGCTGTCGGCTTGGATATTGGAAGAGAGAGCAGGTTTCCTGCTCTCTCTTCCAATATCCAAAGCAAGTTTGCAATGACAGGACGGGAGCCGCGAGGCTCCGTCCTGTCATTGCAAACAGCAGTGTCCCGGGGGTAGGCACCCCGGGACACTGCAGGAGCCGGCCCTGGGGGTGGTGGTCCCCAGGGCCATCAAGGGCTCCAGGAGGGGGGCCGCGCGGCCCCCTCCCTACATTTTGAAAGCCCCGGGGAGGTGGTGGTCCCCGGGGCTCTGGAGGTCCAAAACGGACCCCCATTTTAATTTTTCTTAGTGCCCCGGGGAGGTGGTGGTCCCGGGGCGTGTGGGGGCTGGAGCCCCCCACACAGGTTTTTTTAAATAAAAAAGAAGCCCCGGGGAGGTGGCGGTCCCCGGGGCTGCGGGAGGGCTCAGAGCCCTCCCGCACCATTATACATAAAGCCCCGGGGGTGGTGGTCCCCGGGGCTTGGGGACCCTTAGAGGCCCCCACACATAAAATTAACCCCCTCCAGCATGCCCCCGGGACTTGGCCCACCCGAGGGCCAGTGCTATCGAAGCGCGGGAGACCGCGCTTCGATTTTTTTCGGCAGGGTTCGCGCTCCCTGAGCGCATCCTGCCGATTTAAAAAAAAAAAAAAAAAAAAAATTTTTTTGCCCAGGGGTTCCTTGTGGGACCCCCTTTGCAGACCTAGGGGGTCAGGGTGTTTCTACCCTGCCCCCTTTGTGCGCTTTGCGCACTTGTTTCTGTCCCTCGGTTCTACCGAGGACAAAATGGCTGCCAACACTTCCTGGTTTGGAGTGTTGACAGCCAATTAACATAAAGCTCGTGCTCGGGAGGATCCGCGGCCCTAGATATCACTATCTTTTTACTTTTGATTTTCTCAGCAACTACTGAACGGATTTACACCATTTAACAAAAGGGTTCTTTCTGAACCAAGAACTACCTCTTTGCCAAATTTGGTGTAATTCCGTTCAGCAGTTCGGGCTGTAGACGTGTCTAAAGTTTCCTATGGAAAATTGCATGGGGAAAACGCGTTTTGGGACCCCCCTTTTTCTCGGCCCCCGCTTGACGAATCCCCCGAGACTTTCAGGGTAGGAGCGGACCGGAGCGGGCCACAAAGTTTGAAAATTTTGCGAAGATACGTCAACCGGCAAGAGAGTTATTTCAAATAGAATGTCAATGAAGCGCTGAAGGATGTCCTTCTAGGCACTTGGTCCAAACCTAGCACAGCGGCTCCTGTGAACAGAACATTAGCACACCACCATCGCCATTCCCCCGGTGATCCTAGTTTATTCAGCCAACACACTACCCCTGATAGCTTGGTAGTCCAAGCCTCAACATTCCATGGCACGTTCCCTGACGCTCCCCCGGACAGGGAATCCAAGAGGCTGGGCACACTTGGGAAGAAGATGTTTTCTTCCACCAGCCTAGCATTGCAGTCGGTGGACACCGACATACCTGTTGGGCCATTTCTACCAAACCCTATGGGGAACGGTTGCACAAGTGCTGCCACAGGTCTGGGAGAAGCTCTGGGCTATCCTCTCCCAAGCAGTAACAGGCCGGAAAGATGCAGCAAAGTTCACCATTAGGTGTGCTCTGGATACAACTGACTCACTGGACAGAGCGGTTTGGTTGACGGTGGCCTTGCTGAGAACATATGGCTTTTCGGGGGATGTCCAATCCATCCTCATGGACATGCCCTTCGATGTGACTTGTCTCTTCAGACTCGGTGCTGGAGCACTTCAAGGACTCGTAGATTATGGTTAAGTCCTTGGGCCTGTCTTTGGCACCTCACACTCAGTCAGCATTTTGCCCCTTTTGTGGCTATGGAAGTGGCTTTCAACCACGCAGGTCAACCCCAGCCACCATCCTGCGCAGGCTTCACAAGTTGTGCAAGGACGTGGACGCGGTGCATTCCGATCACATGGAAATGGTAGTCAGAAGTCATTTGCCAACAACTCCTCGGCAGCTGCTGCCTCAAAGCCTTCCTAGTTTGGTTCTGTAAGACAAAGGTCTGTTGGAGGGAGAATCTAACATCATCTCCTCCACTGGCAGCCAATAATATCGGACAAATGGGTCTTGCAGATCATTTGAAGGGGTTACTGCCTCCTTTTCCAATCTATCCCTTCCCCTTTACCGGCATCTCACGAACGGCTGGCAGAGCATCATCTTATCTTGCTCCAAGAGGAAGTTACAGCTGTCCTGGCCAAGGGGGCTATAGAAAGTGTTCCGATTTCAGAAGTAGGCAGTGGTTGTCATTCCCGCTACTTTCTGATATCCAAAAAGAACAAAGGTCTTCGTCCTATTCTAGACCTCCAAACCATCAATCTCTTCCTCAAAAAGGAGAAATTCAAGATGCTCACTTTGGCTCAAGTCTTGTCTGCCCTAGACTAAGAAGACTGGCTCGTAGCATTAGACTTGCAGGATGCGTATTTTCACATCCCCATCCTGCCAGCCCACAGGCATTACCTGCATTTCAAGGTAGGCCGCAAGCACTTTCAGTTCTCCCTGCTCTCCTTTGGCCTTACCAGCGACCCTCTGGTGCTTACCAAGGTGATGGCAGTGGTTGCAGCTCATCTGCGCAGGTTGGGGGTTTCAGTCTTCCCCTACCTTGACTACTGGCTGTTGAAGGCGGCCTTGCCCCAGACTGTCGTTTCCCACCTCCAGACTACGGCGGACCTTCTGCATTCCGAAGTCACACCTGACTCCTTCTCAGATGCTCCTTTTCATCGGAGCTGTTCTGGACACAGTGCAGTTTGGGGCTTATCCTCCTGAGCAGTGAGTCCAGGATATTCAGGTTTTGATATCGATGGTTCAGCCTGTATCCTGGATTTTGGTGAGAATGACTCTGAGGCTGCTGAGCCTCATGGCCTCCATCATCCTGTTGGTAAATCATGTCAGATGGCATATGCGGGCTCTGCAGTGGGAACTGAAGTTCCAGTGGATGCAGAATCCGGGGAATCTCTCCGATGTGGTCCAGATCTCGGAGCGAACAGCAAAGGTTCCGCAGTGTTGGCTAACAAACCACGATTCGGTCAGAGGCAGACCCCTCTCCGTTCCCCAACTAGATCTCACAGTAGTGACTATGCGTAATTTCTCAGAGGGGCCGGCCATCTGGGAGAGGTGGAGATCAGAGGACTCCACATCAACCTGTTGGAGCTCCGGGCGATCCAACTAGCATTGAAAGCATTTCTTCCCCCAGTCAAGGGGAAGTTAGTGCAGGTGTTCACGGACATCACCACTGCCATGTGGTACTGCAACAAGCAGGACGGGGTGGGGTCCTGGACCCTTTGTCAAGACAAGAGACCCTGCATCTCTAATCATGGCTGGAACAGCAGGGCATAACCCTGATGGTTCAATACCTGGCAGGTTCTCTGAATGCCAAGGCAGACAAACTCAGCCATCGATGCCTAGCAGATCACGAATGGCGTATCCACTACGAGGTGGCACAAGGTCACTTTCAGGAGTGGGGAGAGCCTTGGTTACATCTGTTCGCCCTTTCGAAGAGAACACGCAATGTCAGCAGTTCTGTGCTTTGGCGTTTCAAAGGCGGTTATTGCTCGGCGACACTTTTCATCATGATTTGGGCTCAGGCCTCCTTTACACCCATACCACTCCTGCCCAGAGTTCTCAAGAAGATCAGTAACAACCGGGCTCAAGTCATTCATGTGGCTCTGGACCGGGCACGGAGAGTTTGGTATCCCAAGCTTCTGAAAATGAACATCGATCCTCCGATCACTCTGCCCTTTTGGGAGGATCGTCTTTCGAAGCAGCAGGGGAGGGACCTCCACCCTTACCTGTAAACTCTTCACCTCCTTGTGTGGAGATTGTGCGGCGACAATTGATAGCTTTTGACCTTCCTCCTGAAGTTTGTAAAGTTATTCTGGCTGCCAGGATTCCCTCCACCAAAACGGTATACGCCTGCCATTGGCAATAATTTGTAAAGTATTGTACAGAAAAGTCTATTGACCATTTTTCTGCTTCTCTTTCTGATATTTTACTCTTTATTCTTACCCTTGCCCAGCGGGGCTCTGCTCTGAATATTCTCAAGGGTTATATTTCTGTGTGTCCGCTCTCCTGCAGCTTGCCTGACCAACCCTCTTTATTTAAGTCCTCTATTGTAAATAGGTTTCTGAAAGGGCATGTACATATGTTTCCCCCTTCACCCTTCATCATGTCTCAGTGGGATCTGAACCTGGTTCTCACTTACCTCATGTGTTCTTCCTTTGAGCCGTTTCACAATTGTTGCCTCCGGCTGCTTACCATCAACAAAGCCTTTCTAGTGGCGATAACATCTGCCCGGAGGGTGAGTGAGCTGCAGGCTTTATCATCCAAGCTTCCCTATTTTATGGTATTCCCGGACAAGGTGGTGCTTTGCATCTGGACCTCTTTCCTTCTTAAGATGGTGACCCCATTCCATTTGAGACAATCTGTCACCCTGCCCACCTTTTGTGCTCCTCCACATCCCTCCGCCTGGACCCAAAAAAGAGCATTGTCGTTCTACCTTGACCACACAAAAGAGTTCCGGGTGGATGACCACCTCTTCGTGGGCTATGTAGGGGCTAAAAAAGGTCGGGCAATTCAGAAATGAACCATTTCCTGCTGGGTTGTTAAAATCTGCTATGCCCTGGCTAAAAACAAGCCTCCTGAGGGCTTACGGACACATTCCACCGGGGGAAACAATGCGACCATGGCATTGGCTCATGTGTTCCAGTCCTGGATATCTGGATATCCAGGCAGCAACATGGGTGTCCCTGCACATGTTTGCCAAGCACTACTGCCTGGACAGTCTGGTCCGCAGGAACAGGTATTTTGCCTGTTTGGTCCTGCATGACTTCTTAGTGTAGTCAATTTGTCCACAGCCCACCGCCTGGCTTGGGTATCTATTCAAAGATAAGGAATTTGCAGCTAGAAGTCTCTATCAGATGAACAAGTTACTTACCTTCGGTAACGCATTATCTGGTAGAGACAATGACTAGCTGCAGATTCCTTACAGACCCACCTATGCCTCCCCTCTCTGCAGACACATTTATAGGGCTAGGGTTGCTCCATTTTAGGGGCCCTATTTGGACACACACTAGTCAGTTCACTTCATGGCTCTGCCCTTCTGGCCTGGAAAGCGTGAAATGTAACTGACTTCTGCGCACCTGGGTGGAGCTTATAGGTGATCGCGGCGCCGACGACACCACACAGAACCGAAAGAAGACATCCAACAGCGCAGGGGTACTGCTCACAGAAAAGTTTCCGGATCCAGTCTGACGCCTGGGAAATTCAAAAGTAAGGAATCTGCAGCTAGATATTGTCTCTACCAGATAATGCATTACCGAAGGTAAGTAACTTGTTCTTTAGTGTTAATTCATGGCTATCCTTTGAGCACTTTTTCCTACCAAACCCTTTTAAATTAAATGCATCAGGTTCTAGTCAGTACCTCATGCAAGGCTTCTGCCTTTCTTTAGATGCACCATCCAATCACCTTCAAGTCTTAAAAGTCCCCTATATTTTATTTTCTGATTGGTGTCTTTCATAAAACCCAATCAGACCCGGTGATTACAAAGCACCCATAGTCATTATAATCTTTGTTCGACCAATCCAAAAGAGCCATAAAAATACAAGATAAAACAGTTAAAATACAATTAAAAACAGATACAGTCTACACCCTACTAAAATAATTATCATCGCTGTACTGCCTTCAAAAAAGTTAAAAAGCATATTTTTTTCCTTAACTTAATAGCAGCAGCAATATAGCTCAAAACAGCAGTGCAATTTTCAAATGAAGACAGACATTGTAAATATACGAATCCCTGTTTGTACGAAGCAAAGTGCTTGTGCATTAATATAGGCTGTAGGAAGCTCCTTCTAAAAGTATTATAAAGGGAACAGAAGAATAAAAAGTGTACAGTCGATTGGGCAGATGTACCATCTCAAGGGCAACATGGAAGAGAATTAAACCATGTGCCAACTAAAGAGAAAGCTACAAAAAAATGTATCATATTCAGCCTTAACCTAGTTAGGTATAATCTGGGCTAACAATCCAGGATATAGGAGGTTCCAAAGCTATAGTTGTAACAATTTCAAAAAACCTAATAACTGAATTCATGCCAAGTGTTCTTCCCAGTCTCGTGTCCTCTCTATGTGATTCAAAACTCCATTTAACTAATTCCTTAGACTTGGGAGTAATGCTTTCCGGTGTATCAAATAGATGACTAAGTCCCAAAGTATAAAAGGTGTCTTTAACATAAATTAACCATGGGATGAAAAACATGTTATCTAGACTGAGGCAGTCCATTAGCACCTGTCTGGAAAATTCTGCCCTGGGATTGTGCCATAGCTTTAATTACAATAATAGTAGAGCAATTTTAATTTTGTCCTCCACAAAGCCTGCACCCAGTTCTAAATGGGAAATAAGACTTGAAGTAGATTTTGGGATAGCTAAGAGCCTACATAAATAACTATTTCCGCTACCTGTACTTTCCAGGAGCAACGTAGCCCCAGACTCTAGCTCCATATACACCCACTGATAGACATTTGTTTTTATACAGTTTGGTCATCTCCTTGACGGGCTTGTGGCGCAATCGTTTCGCAAATCTAAAGACTGAGTCACATGTCGCCCTGATTTTTTGCACTCTCTAAGTTATTAATCTATCCCATGTACCATTTGCCTCTAACAAAATCTCAAGATAATTAAAAACGGGTACATTTTTGATTGGGGACCCCCTATAGAAAAACGTTTAGATTTAGAAGTTTTCGGCCCACATATCATAAATAAATGAAATCCGTTAGTAGGTTTTGAAGACCATTTGCGGTTAAAGCTAAAAGAACCACGTGATTGGCATAAAGCAATGCTGGAACCGGTTGTGAGCCAATTCTGGGGATATCCTTACTGTACGCACTTAAAGCTTCACCCACAGAATTGATATAAAATAGAAATAAAAAGGGGCTAAGATCACCCAAAGTATTAATATAAAATAGAAATAAGAACGGGGCTAAGATGCAACCTTGCCTGACCCCTCTTGCAATTTTAATAGGTGCTGTACAATCCCAATTCTTCGTAAAACTAACTTTTTTGTAGAGTCCCAGTGTAAGCGTTTTACGTGATCTACAAGGGGTGTCTCTATACGCGCTTTTGCCATACATTCCCACAGCAAATCCCTATCAACCAGGTCAAAAGCACAGAAGAGGTCCATGAAAGCCATGTGTAAGGCGCCTTTCCTTGCTTTGACATATTTACCTGAGATAAGAGTAAGATTTAAAGTTTGTTCCACAGTTTCTAGGCCGGGTCGAAAACCGCATCGGATGGTAACATGATGGTAAATTTCGATCTCCCTTTTTAAAGATGGACTCTATGATGGCTTCTCTCCAGGTATCAATCACCTCTCCTTTCACTGCTGCCCTCAATACATTAGTAACAAGCTTTGCCTAGAACTCCACATTGTGTTTGAATAGATCAGTGGGTACCCTGTCCGGACCTGGGGTTTTTCTATAGGCGGCACTCTCATATGCTTTGGCGTCAGACTTAAGGTCTATAAAATGTATTACCCAGTTCTCTTGAGGAGCAGGGAAGTCAGCCCTATTAGCCATTTGCCCCCCTCCCTCCACATTATGTCAATTAAAAATAAGGGGAAAATATCAAATCCATTCTTGTTCGGTGATATAGCACTCAATGCTGCCATGTGAACTTTCCGAAACGAAGGGGCAATTTACTATGTCCCAAAAACATCTTGTATCTTTCTGTAAGGCAACTTCATTTATATCCTCTCATGCCCTTCTTCGAATCTCCTATTCTGAATGGCACGCTTGTAGGTGTTTCTTGCTTCCCTGACATCGGCTATATCACGGGGCGTTTTATTAGTGGCCAACTTCAGGGCTTTTAGGGCTCTGGTGCATTCAGGACTAAACCATGCCTGATGGGCTTTCTCTTTTGGTGGTTTCTTTAGTAACAGGCTCCTAAAAAAGACTCCACAAATCCTCACAAAACTATCAAGGATTTCAAAGTGCTTTGAGTTTAAGGTGAGGCAGCAAAAAATATTGCAGGAGGCCTTCTTGACCAATTCAGTGTAAAGGTTTGAAGAGTCGATAGTGGCCCAATTTAAATGTACCCCCTTATTTACTGAATAGCTAACCTTAGACACAGTCCGGCAAGAAGCTCCTTGAGAAATGGGAATAGAAAAACTCAATGTGATGGGGTTGTGATCACTGTGAAGAAGTGGGCACACCTCATAACTCATCAGGTTCTGTACAACATCCCTTGATAAGAGAATAAAATCTATTATACTACACTTGCCTCTTCCTATTAAAGTGGGTACATTTATTTTACTATTTCTCTGCAAATCTGAGACAATGTGTTAATACCTGATGGTTTAAAGCTTCATCATAAAGTGAGTGTATAAAATGAGTCGTATTGTCCCCTTGATTATTGGAGAATACGCATATGCTGTTCCCACTATGCGGACATTTAGTAATATAAAAAACATCTGCCCATACTATCGAAATAGAATTCCTCAGGGAAAATACAACGTCTGAAACTAATTTCCCCATCTCATGGATTATGCCAATTGGAGGTGCTGAAAAAAAATTAAAATACAAATTTATTAAAAGAAAATTAAGCCCCTTAGGCAATTTAAAATGTATAACTTGATAACATGGCCTTGATGCCAGTATTTTCACACCCAAATTCTTAATGGAACATGCCGCAAACATGGCTAGACCCCCCCTTTCTTCTTCCTGCTGCTGACGGCGTTGCATCGCAGCAATAAGATTTGATATTATTTAAAGCAATGGAATTCAAAGCCCATGTCTCCTGGCAACACACAATGTCAAAATTAGCTTAAAAACAAAAGTCTACCAGACCTCGTTGTTACGTTTCTTGTGGATTCCCGCAATATTCCATGGCATAAACTGCATACCTCGACAGTCAAACATAATGTTTGGATTTTTTAGATTTGGCTCATGGGCTGAATTAACTACGGCACCTGCATTTTCCCCTCGACACACTCAATCATTATCCTCTAGTCCAGAGAGGGCCCCAATACCGGTTGTAAGGCTAAATGGAAATTCGTCTGGAATCTATTTCGCGTTTGGGTGGAACCATGGTCATGACAAAGCTGACACTTGTGGCTCAACTGCCTACCTCTCCTATGATGCCAAGAGCTCTCTTGGGGTATTTTGTTCATGTGGATACCTCCCAAATTGCCAGGTTCCTATGAAATACCAGCATTTGTAAAGCGCACAGCTACCTCCGGAGAGGTGTCCCGGCGCTGGGGGGCGTCGGGAAGATTAAGCGAGCTATTGCCCAGAGTCACATGGTGCTGGGCTAACCTGCCACCGGCGTCGGGGATCGAACCGTGAACCCCGTGGTCCGGAGTCAGGCACCCTGGCCGCTGCGCCACACCTCTTCCTAGGCAGCCAAACCCTCGTTACTTTAGGGTATGTTAATAGTTGTTATACTTCACTTCTGGCTTAGGGTCTTCATGGCCAATCCTGTTTCAAGACGTCCTGACTGAATATGGTATTCCTCAACCATAATTATGGGAATTGTGGGTCTATGTGATGAAGATTGAATTACAAATGTTGCCTTTGGAGATCGAATATGAGCACATCCTCAGGTCCCAGAGTTTGTGTTTGCACCACCAGAAAACCAACATATTCATGGATACAACTACTTGGGTCATAAGCGAATGAAATCACTTGTATAAACCCTCTGTGTTTCACATGTCCTTGTCTTTTAGAATCGATCCCAAAGATGGCCTTCCTTCCCAGTTTGGGACATGTGGTTTGGTGGACAATTTTACTGCCCCCATGAATCTTAAAAATTAACCCAGTGGATGTGTACTCCATTTGTTTGAGCACCAAACCATCCACGAAACACCTCCAGACCATTATGGTCCCTATGGAGTCCAAAACAAGGGTCCACATGTTTTGGACTCGACTTTAGCATCTCAGAGTCCATTTGCAGTTTAGTTATGATTGGTCAGTGCTGTCTCCTCCCACAAAGGAAGCTATTAAGGAACCTCTGCTGGCTCCTTAGGTTGTTAATGTTAAAGAATGCTTTCTTAAATATGTTTAATTATTCCTGAACTCACATGATAGTGATGAAGCATGTTTCTGCCTGTTTGCATTGGCTGCAGAATTCAATGCCAAATGATATATTCAATCACCTAATTTTTGATGTCTTCATAGCTAAAGAAGACGTTCCTGCCTATTTTCATTGCTTCCATATTAATCTCATTCACAGGATTATTTCAAAATCTTGAAAAAAAAATTAAATCATCATTTTTTTCAGGAAAACATCAAGTCTCACAAGATTTCCCTGTTGATATGATGTGCTTGGAAATGCAGGATGCATTTCAATAATGGGACTGTGGGAGGCCCCCTAGTCTGGTGTTTCTGAATGTGCGAACATTACAGCAAAAGTAGCTTTCATCTCTGTACTGCCTGTCCATTTTCCATTGGCAAGCCCAATGGCGACCAGGCTTTCTGGAGTATAGCTCTGCAAAAATACAAGTGTAGCAATCAGGTGCAAAGAGGGCTCCTGCATTAGGGTTATGCATGTCATATTGATTCAACCCCTACATTACAAGCAGCAGAATCAATTTCTGCAATTAACATTATAATGTCAGAGGAAACATTTATATTAAAGATTTTGTGGGATCTCACCAGGTGCCAAGCTGTAATGTTACCGAATCAACATCATGTTCCAGGTCTTCATTCATTAGGTCCACACTCATACCTTTTACCATGCCATCTACATATTTCACTTTTACCATGCCATCTACATATTTCACTTTTCCTGCTTTACCTGATAACAGTGAATGAGTGTCACCCTCCTGAGTGACACCAGCTACAGCAGTCATGAGATGTAAGCATGGGAAGGTATTGTTAACAGTAATGACATTTGAATTAAACTAGGATAGGAGGATAGAGTCTTGTGCATTACCCCAGTGATGTGAGCAGGCTGATGAGCAATCTGAGTTTTTACCATAGCTGTCTTTCCTACTATATTCTTCTTGAATAGAGTGTCTCTTCACATTTTTTCCGCCATGAGCATTATATAGACACTTGCTTCTCCAGTTTACTGTCCAAAATTAGATTTCCAAGTAAAAAGCTTAAACAATTAAGCAACTAAGGGCTGATTGAGATGTTGATGGAAAGGGTACTCGAATACCCTTTCTACCAACCTGAAGGTCCACCGTCTCATTTAAAGTTGGGCAGACCTTCAATGTGTAGACGGCAACGATTACTCTGTCTCCACCGCCTACATACACTTCTGATGGCCCGACGGAGTAACAGCCGTCGGAACCTTGGCCATGTGTCCACCTGCCCTATTCCGAGTGGGCGAACACGTATTCACTGCCTATCACCACCATGGAAAATGTGTCTGTAAGGGGCAGTGAAAACTTTTAAATGACCCCCACGCCATAGGAGAATGCTCCCATAGTAAAGGTGTCATTTTTTTTTTTTTTTTTAAATCCAGCTTTGGGGTACTCGTTTTGAAAATAAAAAAAAAAGTTGTCCGTTTGACTGACGGCTCCATCATGTTGAGCCGTCCGTTATACTTAAAATGCACTTCCAGAAACCGTAGTAACGGCAGTTCCTGGAAATACAAGAGATGTCCGAAGGAGCATCAGACATCTCTAAATACAGCTGGTGGAGTACCCTCACCATGGCTGGAGTAAAGTACCCCACGATGGTGACAGTAATTACTCCATCCACCTAGTTTAAATCAGCCCCTGAATACTTAATTCTACAGTAATTAAAATAACTTAGAAATGCTGCCTATGTCCCACTGTGCTGTCTCTGACACATTGTTGCTTAATAAGCTCAGCCATAGACAGTGGGTGGTCAGAGCTAATCTGAAGTCATGCACCCAATCATCATTATCATCATAATACTTTATTCGAGCTATTCAACCATAAAAGTACATAAAATACATACATACAATTAATTAAAAATCCAAAAGTACGTCATTGAATTCATTCAGGTTAGCACAAATACAGATTACTAAATTTAATATAAAAATGCTTATATCATGTTTCCTACTCCTAATAGTAATACTAGAACATAGTGTCTAAATAAATATTTATAAAAACATTAACACAAATGTAAATGGAAAACATCATAGTTCTAGCATATATATGAAACCAAGGGGGCTAAGGAGGTGATCCTAATAGGAAAGCTATCCTTGCTAATCATTCTAATGCCTTACTTCTGATGATCCAACTCCAATAAAGGTACTTCAGATTGCACAGAGAGGCAAGATCTACACCCCACTTACAAGTACCAATAGAGCCAGCATGTTTTCTTTACATGTCAAGTAAAATACAATCCAACCGTGTTTGAAAAAATGTAGTTGCTTTTTCAAAGACAATAAAATGAAATTGAATGTTTATTGATGGTCTATTTGTATATGATTCTAAGTCAGTTTGTGATGTGAATTGTAATTTATGTGTTGATAGACATAATGCATATTTCAGAGAAAATCCATTGCAACACTTTTACTTTATATAAAAATATATTTCAGGTGAGAATCCAATGATCCCAGTAGACTACTCAGAACCAGTCATCGGCCACATTGTTAAGGTGCATGACTCTGTTGGCCAATTCAGCAAGAAATTTCAGCAAAAACTGAGACGAAGTAATTACGTCACACCAAAAAATTTCCTGGATTTCATTAATACATATTCAAAACTACTGCTTGAAAAAAATCAATTTAACTTAGGTAAGACTTGTTTGGTGAAAAGTCATTTTTTAGAATTTTGAAATAACATTAGGCGTTACAACAAACCTATAGTACTGTAATTTGAGAGAACCCTAAAGCGAGATAGATAACTTGATCAGTCAAAGCTGTAGAAGTCTGCAACTAACAGTTTCAGAAATATAAAAGGTTTGGTTCTATGTCCCACACTAATATATTTTCTACATAGCAGAGGAATGGTTTGTGGGTGGGGAGCTTAGAAGCTAGGCAATTCCAGATGATGGAAGGTTTGGTAAGCTTCTAACATTTATGAAAAGGTTTTGCTGTGTTTGTTTTTGTGTTAGTGGGCTGCTGGTGCCCAGATGCTTCATAATGAGCAGAGGGCTTCTGGGTGTAACAAGGCTGAGAGACTGATATGTTTCTTAGCAAAATCTAGTTGGGGCTATTAATTTTGAAAAACCCATAGGGAACCTTTTTTTCAGTTCCTTGTCTGCTTTGATGCCCACTGCTAATATGATGCCCTACAGTTGATGGTATCCTAATCAGGAAGTTATTGGATGGAAAATGAACCCAGATGCACAATGATTGTGAACATGGGTTTTTCAGTGTTATAATGGTGGACAAACATTCTTAGTTTTAACAGTCTTAAGTATGAAACATCCTCAGACACACAAGAGTTAAATAAAGATTAACAGTGTGGGTCTTGGGCACAGAGCCATGCAGTTTGCCAAATTGCCACAGTGATTCACTCTTGAGATCCAGTGCTTGAACAAAGCTTTAAACTAACATTACAGAAAAAGTGAGGAAAGGAATAAAATGGGTAACAAATAAATTAGAAGATGGATTTAGTAGTTAGTGCAATATAAGCAGGAGAGTAGCACAACTACAGATGACCTGAGAACCAATATAAGACATGCAAAAACAAAGAATGAATATTCTCTCTGGATTGTAAAGTGCAGTCTCCATTGTTCATAACTTTCTAGATGTTTAAAAAATCCTCTTGTGAACATATGAGAGAGGTTAGCATCAAAATCCAGAAGTAGAATGGAAGTTTAGAAGTTATTCTTTTAAGAAGGTTAATATTTCCAACTGGAAGGTTCTACTTTACCCTAAATGAAGTACATGTTACAGCAAACCTACGATTGAGGTCACAATCATTTGGGATTGATATTGGGAATGTTTTGTGCCGAAGGCAAATTCAATGCACGCCAGTCAGTGCTACTAGCAGTACTCCTTCACGGGTACAAATCATGTATAGCTCTTTGACATTCTGAGCGTATGGAACACCGCTATGAATTTTCCAGTGTTGCCGCTGATGAAAAGCAAAATGTAATTGAATGAGTGGACTGGTTTTGGCATTGTTTGAGCTGAGGGTCCAGTGCATTTGGTCATGCCAGATTCAAATGGAAAAGAGATGATCTATCTCTGTCCTGTCATCTTAGTTGCAGGTTAACATTGTGCCACACTTAGGGGACCTCTGCTCTGTTGAGCCTCTGTTTCTTTCATATATCCAAGTATCACTGATGTATTCTTTTGTGGATGTGCATAGGAACTTAATGGAGCTCTCTGTTCAGTAGTGAGCCTGTGGAGGGCTCTGAGAGCTGAGGAAACGTTAATGATTCTTAGGGGTGAGCACAACCTAGCTGCTTGTTTCAGAATCTTCTAAAGTTCTTGGATTTTATCCCTAGGACGACCTTTATGTAGTATTAAGGACACAAGAAGTTCCTGGAACATAGTGAGCCATGGAGGGTGCAAAATTGCCTTGAGGCCAGAGATCCATATCCAACCCAATGATTGTGTAAACCACTTTGAATCCTTTTATTTTAGTCCAACCCTGCAGCTCTATCCCTCACGTGGTGAGAGCGTTGACTCTAACCCATTTAAACTGCTGAACCTTCCTACTTTCTGATGTAGGGAAATAATAGGAATACATTTTATAGACACATACACACAAGTATAAAATCACATACCCCAATACACACATTTCAGGTGAGTGATAGTTTTAAGCCTACGTCAGTAGTGAACCGGCCTAGAATAATACATGGAGGTGCTGAAAAAGAATAACTGGGGGTTCTGCAGAAATACATAGGTCACAGTGCACATTAGTTTTAGGAAACACACATAAAAGTTGCATGGTCAATTTAGCTGCTCTGAAACACATAAATAGATTATATTTCTTTTCAGACTCAAGCTATCTGTTATTTAACGAGAGGCCCACAGTAGAAACAGTTTTTGCAATGTCATGGAGCACTGAGAACAACTGTAAATTGTGGATTCTGCCTTAACGCAAGCCTGTTAAGAACATGTTAAAGCCAGATAAGCTAGGTTGGGGCCATTGATGTCAAAGAAGAGATAATCACTCGCTATGCAGAAAATAAAAAATTGTTTCTATGCTATTGATGCAGCGCGTACAATAAAAACTATTCTCCTCCTAGGTCACTTATAGGTCATCCAGGGGCAAACTATATTTTCTCACATCCACATGACGATGGGGCCCATAAACATCGCCTAACACACACGCACACACCTGGATTTCCTTTACACCTTTATGAAATTCTGTACTCCTAGGAGAAGCATGAGAACTAAATGGAAAAC
Source organism: Calotriton arnoldi (assembly GCA_963921515.1). Lineage (NCBI taxonomy): Eukaryota > Metazoa > Chordata > Amphibia > Caudata > Salamandridae > Calotriton > Calotriton arnoldi. Next base: position 1,786,782 of record CAWUFW010001335.1, on the reverse strand, counting down.
ACCATTTATGTACCGCTGGAAGGAGCCGGGATATCTTATTACCTTAACTTGTCGCTTTCTTTTAGTTATTTCTTAAGATATTCCTGCTCATTGTTTTGTCGATGAATCATTCATGTAAGAAATTAGTTCATAGTGATTAAGACCAGCTGAATCACAATAACCAATTACTGATGTCACAATCATTTAGGAAAATAACCACTGAGTCATTTGGTTTAAAGAATCTTAAATTTTATATAATTTTAAAGCATGAGAAAGAATTTTAAAACTTTTATTCAATTATTCATTCATTATTAATTCAAATATTTATTAAGCATAATCAATTTATTGCAGAAAGGACATTTTTTGTCATGAAGCCAAAACCCTAATTACCTGCCTACCTTTCTAATTTAGCCTAATGATTTCTAACCTAAGTTTAAGAATTAGAAATAACCTGATTCTCATACTCAACTGGAAAATTAAGACAGCAACAGCAACTTCAGCTCGTCAGCATCAGCTACCTGCAACCCGTCTCATCTAACAGTCTTTCAGCATCTCCCGCTCAGTAAGGGATCGATCAGGACCACCCAGCACTGGAAGCCACCAACACCAACACGACTCTCCAACTCCGCTCCTGACTGTGACTGCGACTGACCCCCTCCCACTAAGAGTAGGCCCTCTTATACCCTAATTCTAACTTTGCTAACTAATTGTTGCAACATTAATAACACGCTTTTCTTTCATTGGTCCATGCATGTCATCTTATTCATTCTTTTAATCAAGTTCTCTTGGATCCAATGGTCCTTGGATCATTTCCTTTCCCATACGCTCAAGACATGTTTCCATCCGCTTCGATCAGTACATTTGTAACTTCTTTCGATACATTCGAGAACTCCGCAGTCATTGTCCTTTCTCTTAAACTGGTTTCCCACGGGTCTTCTGCTGATCACCACGGCACACTATCAGTTCAATTAGGTCACATCAGCCTTGACCATTTCTCGCATCCTAGCCTCTCAGCAACATCACGAGGTTAGTTTTTTCTCCGACTTCATCCCGTGTCACATGTCCCCTTGCGCCTGCGCACATCTTCCCACTGGCGGCCATTTTATATCGCCACTCGGTTATACTTTAGAAGCACTAATTTGAAGTAAACAAAACATAATTAAAATAGAGAAAAATAGCCTTTTCGTTTCCCTCCCGTCGTCTACGTACCCCAATTAGTTATTACCAAGCGGAAAGCAACATTTAAGCTGTTCCTTACTTACCATCACTATTGTTTTTGCAACAACACTGTGAGAAGTTGGCCTGGCATATGCTGTCCACTAATTATAGTGGGCACCGTGCACCAGTCCAAATCGACTCTTATGGTAGGTAGGTTAAAGACAACCTTATTGAAAGCTATCCTAGTGGTAGCTATGGAGAGCAGCCTTCAGGCTAAGTCTTGAAGGAATGTAAAGCAGCTTGTTTTACCAGTCTATAATCTCTTGAGTGACCAAATGAAAGAGCACCACACCAGGTATATATTCAAAATATATGTATTTATTACTAAACACACCCCTCTAGTCTCTTTATGAGGCTAGAGTTCGAAGTACATAGGTTATAAGATCTTAAATCACAGTAATAGCACAAATACACGTTTGGGCCCTAGGGGCGTACCAAACCATATACCAATAAAGTGGTATGCGAACCACGACTGAACTAGACACTAGGCCTAGAGCCTCTAGAAGTGCTTGGACCACAAGGAACCACCAAAGGTAGTGACACAGGGGACCCACGGGAGACGCGTACAGTGTAAATACACAACCGCGATACGCCGTTAACTTCTATGGAGAAAGTCGGGATCGGGAAAATAGAGGAAAGGGACACTTAAAAGAGGACTAGGACAAAACCCTTTGAGATCTAGGACTTTGAAGAGTCTCTACCCACGGGAGCACCGGAGTACTTGTGTTACCTCACCCAGGGAAGCCGGGTGCATAGGTGCCTTTCGGGGTCGGGTTTCGTCGTCGTTTCGTATGGCGATCTGCTGCAAAGTGCTGCTGGCGACCAGGAGAAAAGTGTCCGGGTGGATCCAAGAGTGGATCGGAGTTCTGAAGAACCTGAAAGCAGAGGGGACAGAGTCTGGGTCACTAGCCAGTGACCAGGACGGCGATGGACAGATGCCCACCGATGTCGAGTGCTTCAGGTTCGATGACGGTCGTCTTGACTCTTCAGCCACGAGGTCCGGGAGGCGTTGTCGGCGACCAGGAGCAGGATTCGGGCTGTTGCTCGATGTCTGTCGAGTGCAGAGGTGTCGGCGACCAGATTGGACCCAACAAGCCTTGGCAACGGCAAGTCTCGAGTAAGATGTAGATCGTCGATGATGCAGACCAGCAAGGTCTGGGGAACTCACCCAGCGAGGGTAAGTGAGGGCAGGCCTGGAGCAACCAGACTGCCAAGTAAAGAAAAGATTGGCCTTCGTTAAGGGCTACTAGCCAACGGGCTAGCGACCGCGAAGGAGCCTCGTGACGCCGCACGTGGAGCTGGCTTACAGGACACTCGTGGAGTGGGGGCCAGTGATCTTCGGTGCAGGTGGTGCTGGAGGCTAGGGCTACTCGGAGCCCAAAGCATGACTTCTTGGGAGACCCAGAAGATGGTGCACTTGCAAATGTGCTCGGTGTCCAGGGGTCACGGTCTCAAGTCACCCACGATAGCCACGGGCCTCAGCTTTGCTGGGGACTCAGGGTAGCCTCGGGGAAGTCTGAGAATCCACCTCTGGTGATGCGATGACTTCGGCGTCCGACGGGAGCTTCAGTGATGCGAACCGGACAGATGCTTCTTTGGTGCCTGCCAAGCAGGGGAGTCACTCCTTGACCCCAAGGGATATTCTTCAGTCCTCTAATCGTGAGTAGAGCGTCGAAGGTCCAGGATTCTGTTTCAGAGTTTCGTCCAGGTATAATCTAATCTTGCTGTGGCAAGGGTTCCCCATTTTAACCAGTAAAACAGGGAGGGACTAACTCTATGACCCCACCTATGGGAGGGTCAAGGGAGGGGTGGCTACACCCACTTCCCTTTGTCCAGTTTCGCGCCAGAGCAGGGGCAGGTAGCCCATGAGCTGGTTTGAACTGGCATATGCACAGAGGAGCCTTTTGCTCCCCCAGTGCAGGACTTCAAAGCACTCTAAGAGTGCACCCACCCAGCCCCAATACACATTATCCTGTCTGGGGAGGTGGTCACACCTCCCTGCAACAGGAAACCTATTGTCCAGGCCTCCCCTGCCGGAGTTTCGTCCAGCAGCAGGAGGCCAGACTTGTGTCTGTGGCAGCAGCATCCATTTTGTGATGCCAGGGCTTCAGAAAGAAGTTACCGGGTAAGCCAGAGTTAACATGTCTTTCCCTCTAGAAGGGTGGAATGCTACCCCCGCCGCCAGGATTGGCGGGGGGTAGTATTCCAAGATGTTTGACACCAAACACGACATGTTTAGGTGCAGCCATTCCAAAGTTAGCATTTTACCGCGAGGATATAATGCGCTTAAGAGTATATGGTCAGGCTGCACTACAAACAGCATCAGAGATGGTCTCCGAATGCTGCAGAGGGGCCCTGCTCATGCAGGGGCACCCTCTCACATAGGAACCATGCACTCTGCCTTTAGGATTGATAAGGCCTGCCTTAGGAGTGACTTATAGGTTTATATGTGTGTATGTATTTAGTGATATAGGTAACCTATATCACAGTAAGGAGTGCATGCACCACCCTACCCAGGCTGCAGTAGCAGACCTGTGGTGTCAGTTTGGATGGCCTTCCAGGGGTGGCATAATACATGCTGCAGCCCCTGGTAGGCCTCTGAGGTACCTATGCCCTTGGTACATAGTATACCATATACTAGGGACTTATAAGGGCACTCCAGATTCCAATCAGAGATGTGCCTAAGGCACATGGAAACCTTTTTACAGAGAAAGCAGATAGACTGGGGCCCTGAATAGCAGGATCCCAGTCCAACTAAGTCATAAACCAGCAAAACACCATAAAAAAAAGTGGGGGCAACCATATAGTCAGATTCCACCTTCCTACAAACACGTTTTATTTCTATGAAGCACAAAAACATGCATTTATTTTAAATTAGTACGCATTTATTTTTACATTATAATTAGACACACGGACATCCATTAATAGATTATTTAGCACACACATTGGCATGTTACCTTTCCCACACATACAGTGTTGATTAATACATTTAAACGAACATTTTATTAATTATTTATAAAATTTGTTAGGGGTTAAAAAAAATTTATTTTCCCTGCTCCATCAACTCCCCCCTTTGGTGATTTTTAAATCACCACATAAAACCCAAGTTATACTTCTTTTCAGGCAGCATGTCTTTTATCCTTTGCTTTCTGTTATTTACACATCTGTTTCTTCTTCATCTTGTCTTTTTGTCTCCTTATACATGTTTTCTTTCATTTTCTCCAACTCAATTTCACCCATTTCTCTCTCTCTTTCTTTCATTATTCTGTTATTTCTTTTTATCTTATTTTGTCTTACTTTTATTTTTATACACGTTATTACTATTTTCAACACCATGGCTAATAATATTACTACAGTTGCTATTATTATAACTTTCCCTATCATTAGTCTACTCATTCTGGTCAACCAATTTGCTACCGAAGAAAACCCTCTACCAAGTTTTCCCAAGACATTTTCAACCTCCAGTGGAACTAGTTCTTTGTGCAAATTTGTAATATTTGTAATATACTTCTGTATATTTTCACTTTTATCAGGAATGTAAGTACAACAATATTGGACTTTCAACATTCCACAGACTCCACCCTCTTTTGCCAAAAGAATATCAAGGGCAAGCCGATTTTGCATCACCATAGCTCTCATGGCAACCATTTCGGTATTTACCATTAAGAACCCTCCCGCAGTATCTGTAGACAAACGATCTACTACTGTGGATAACTTCCGAATTTTAAATGCATTCAAAGATATTCCCACTGCTGGTATTAAGGCTCCAAAAATATCACCTACAATTTCTGAAAAACTTTCCCTCTTTCTACGTGTAAAGCTATTAATCATCTTGTATGTTCCCTTTTCTTCTCTGTCCATGTGAAAGATTTTTGGAAAGACCAGGCCTACATAGCAAGTTCCATACCAATGGTCCGGTAACCTGTAATAAGCTCTATTCCCACAAATATAATAGATACCTGGAAATATTGGATCTTTTCCACCTTTGAATCCCCAACCTCCCAGAATTTGATAATTGTCATGGCAGATACTGGAACCTACAAAGTAATTGTCATAGACTGTCTTATTTCTCCTAATACACAACTTTCCTGTTTGCGGCCAATCTAATGTCATTGCTGCATTTATCTTTTCCCTTCATGATTTCCTTCCTCAAACGTCCATAGATGTGTTCCTTCCTCTTTTATTGCTTCTTTTTGAAATTTCATTCTTCTTTCTTCAACCATTTCTAAAAATACTTTTTCTTCTTTCTTTAACTCACAGGTAAGGTTGTTACTAACTATTTCTTCTAACGTTAATTTTCTATGTTCTAAAAAGAATTCTCCTAAAACTTTTGCTGGTTTTACTTTGTTAAGTTCTGGTACTACTGGAATGTTTGCAAAAATCTTATCTATGTCAGTATAATAAGATTCTAATCTACCTGTTTTATAAAATAAACTTGCTATTACACTACATGTTATTCCATAAGTTAGAGGTAGGTGATGATAAGTCACACCTTCTGACACTGATGCAGGCAACTGCATACAAACATAACAATCTCTCACATCCATTGTCTCTACATATTCGTACAACAATTTTGTAAAAACATTTTTAGAAAAGTCTTTTACTGACTTATCCTTATGTAACTCTGCACTACTTAAAATAACTGGTTCTTTAATATTAGTCTCTTTTTCTGGTTTAGTATCATTCTTTGCTTCTATCACAGCTAAACTAATAGGAATTGTGATTGCTAAAACTATCCATATGGTCATTAATAACCCTGTACAAAAGCAGCACATTTTGCACCATCTTTTTATAAACTCACATTTATCTCTTCTATCCCTAGTATTTTCCATTTTTCTTTTTCTATTTGTTAAGTTTCAGAAAATTGTGTCACTACACCTCAGAAATGACTTGGATGCCACTCTGCTTTCAAAAAGTCTTTGCTTGGTACTTTCTTTTAATTCTCTCCAGAATTCTTTCGTTGTCACATCCGGTGATTTGTCACATCCAGTAAAATTGTCATGTCCGGTAGAAGCACTATAAGTCTTCACTTCAGGTTTGTTGCATCTCACCTTTTCCCATTCGACTTCTTAGTCTCTGGTTCTCGTGAGTGTTTTCTTCTTCTTTGTAATCTGTCAGTGCAATATACAGCCACTCAGGTGACTTATACTTTCCATTCACTTTCTTTGTTATTTTGGACTTTTGTAATCTTTTTCCACTGGGTTTTTCTTGTCCCTTTTGACTTGTTATTTCATTCACTTGTTCAGCACTTTCGTCTCCTGCTCTTATTATTCTATATCTCAATTTTCTTATATAGCTGTTGGGCCAATTATCTCCTTTTCTTGGCCTTTTGGCTTCACCTTCTTTTTCTTCTCTTTCTGATTTCCAATTTCTTTTTCTTGATTCAGTTTTTGCCTTTTCCTCTTCTCCACTTTCTTCAGTTTCTGTTTCAACTGTTTCACTATTGTCTCTTATTTTGAAACTTATGATCTCGTCATCTCCTACTGGTGGATCTGTCTTCTCCTTCTTGTTTTCCCTTATTACTGTCCCTCCTCGGTGTTCTTCCGATTTGATGTTTTTCTCCCTTTCTGCTTCTAAATTTCCCTGTTCTTCTGTTTCTCTATCTGTCCCTATTGCTCCTCGGGGTTCTTCTCGATTTTCTAACTTTTTGTGTACTTCTTTCCCTACTTCATCTATTAATATTATTTCTGAAGGATTTCCACCATAACTTGTACTTGGTTGTTCATCTAGCTCAATTTCTTGCTCAGTTTCTTCTCTAATTGGTTTATAACCCCAAGTTCTCCTTCGGAATTCTTCACAGTTTGCAACTGAATCATCAGATTCTGAATTTGTGTCAGATATTTCCAGATGTCGACTTACAGGTCGATCTTCAGGTTCTGGAACTTCTGAATTTCTTTCTTCTTCTTCTTCTTCCTCTTCTTCTCTAGAGGTGTTTGCAGTTGGGGTTTCCAGATGTCGACTTTCAGGTCGATCTTCAAGTTCTGGCACCCTTTCTCTTATCCTTGTTGTCCCAGCTGTTAAACTTTTATCCCACACTACCAGACATCGACTCACATGTCGATCAGTAGGTTCTTGAACTCTGATTGTATGGCTGGCATGGACCCAGTTCTTCACTCCTGCACACTTGACTGCAGTCGTTGTTACTAGGATTACCTGTCGTGGTTCGTTCCAGCGAGGAACTAGACAGTTTCTTCTCCTGTGGATTTTTATACGGACCCAGTCTCCTGGATTCAAGTCGTGGGCTGGTTTTCTTTCAAGAGTGGTCGCATCCGGTCCAACCTGATGAAACACAGAACGCACCACATCAGCCAGTCCCTTGCAATAATCCAGTACTAGATCATCAGTTATAGTTAATAACTTGTTGACAGGTACGTGTGCTTGTCTCATTGCTCGTCCCATGATCATCTCATGAGGACTGAGTCCAGTTTTCTTTTCAGGGATGCTTCTGATGGTCATCAGAACAAGAGGCAGTGCATCTGGCCATTTGAGTCCTGTAGCTTGACACATTTTTTCTAATCTGTTTTTAATTGTTCCATTAATCTGCTCCACTACCCCAGAAGCCTCTGGTCTGTAAGCACAATGTAGTTTTTGTTTAATACTCAATGCTTCACAAATCAATTGGATCAACTCATTTTGAAAATGTGTTCCTCTATCTGTCTCAACCGTGACTGGAAAACCATACCTTGGAATGAACTCTCGCAGCATAAGTTTTGCCACTGTTGTTCCATCATTCCTTCTTGTAGGGTATGCCTCCACCCAACGAGAGAACAAACAGACGACCACTAGAACATATCTTAGTCTGTTACTAGGGGCATCTCTATAAAGTCCAACTGCATCCTAGTGAATGGACCTCCTTCTCATCCTATTGTTCCTAGACTCACTACTGTTTTTCTTCCTGGGTTAAACTGCTGACAAATAAGACATCTTTGACAAAGACTTTCAGCAATGGCTCTGAATTTTGGGTTATACCGGGTTTGTCTAAAAAGTCTGATCATTGCATCTCTCCCAATATGAGCTTGTCCATGGTACATCCGTGCCATGTCTGCAATCATGCTATCAGGCATAACTGGTCTTTCATCTCTGTATACCCACACACCATTATTTTCCTGTCTTCTACATCCTGCTTTTATCCAGTAATCTTTTTCCTCATCACTCGTAGTTTCTTGTAACTGCCTTACTTCATCCCATTTCTCGACAGTATTAGTAAAAAGCAAAGGACAAGAGACATGCTCCCTTTCTCTATTTTTGTTCATGGACACCATGTTCTCTGCACAATATTTAGCGATCTCATCAGCATAATTATTGCCAACGGCTATGTAATCTTCGTTTTTCTTATGCGCTTTGCACTTCACTACAGCTATTTGTTTAGGCAACTGTATCGCCTCAAGCAGCTTTTTAACAAAATCTCCATTTCTGATAGGTGTTCCTGCAGATGTCAAAAATCCTCTTTGTGACCAAATCTGACCGAAGTCATGTACGATGCCGAAACCATGTTGGCTATCGGTCACAATCGTGACTCGTACATTTCTTCCTAATTTACATGCTTGAATCAAAGCAATCAGTTCCGCAACTTGTGCAGACCTTATTCCTTTCAGACAAGACGCTTCCATCACAGTTGCCACTGTGCACACTGCGTAAGCTGCGCTTAAAACTCCTTCTTTTGTTCTCAAGCATGAGCCATCCACAAACATGACATAATCAGATTCCTTTAACGGTTCATCTTTTATGTCAGCTCTTGGTTTCGTGCAATATTCCAGCACGTTCAGACAATCATGATCTACTTCGTCCTGTTCAATTATATTCTCCTCATCTGGCAATGATGTTGAAGGATTCACATTCATGCATCTATCTATGGTCACATTTTCAGCACTTAAGATGAATTTTTCGTACTTAGTCAGCCGACTATGTGTCATGTACTGTGTTTTTGTTCTTGTCAAAAGAATTTCTACTGAGTGGGGAACATATACTCTCAGTGGATACCCCATCACTATACCTTCACTTTGTTCCAGGCTTACACAAGTAGCAGCAACTGCTTTCAGACATCCAGGCAATGCTTTTGCTATTGGATCTAAAACAGCTGAAAAATAAGCAATTGGTCTTTTTGTTGTTCCATGTTTTTGTACCAGTACTGAAAACGCACATCCATCTCTTTCACTGCAGTACAACTCAAAATCCTTCTCATAATCAGGCATGCCTAATGCAGGTGCCTCACACAGTTTCTTTTTCAATTCTTTGAAAGATTTCATTTCTTCTTTGTTTAACTCAAAAGGGTCTTTTACATCTTTCTTGGTCAATTTTTGTAATGGTTTTGCAATTAAAGAGAAACCACTTATCCATTGTCTGCAATATCCAACCATTCCCAAAAACATTCTTACCTCTCTTTGAGTCATTGGTGCTCTCATTCCTTGAATCATTCTTACTCTTTCTGTCGCTATCTTTCGCACTCCTTTCTCAATTTTATGCCCTAAATACTGGACTTCTTTCTGACAAAACTGTAATTTTGAAGGAGACACTTTGTCCTCTTTTCTCTAGATGGTTCAGTAAAGCAATTGTATCACTTACACATGCTTCTTTTGTTTTCGACGCCACCAACAGGTCATCGATATACTGCACCATCACTGACTTTTCTGGCATTTTCAAATCTTCCAGAGATTTCTTTAGATTCTGATTAAAGATTGAGGGGCTTTCTGTATACCCCTGAGGAATTCGGCACCATGCCAAAATACGCTCTCCGAACCGGAACGCAAATAATGGCTGGCTATCTGGATGCAAAGGAATAGAGAAAAATGCGTGACACAAATCTATCACAGTGTACCACTCAGCTTCATGTGGAATTTGATATAGAATTACTGCAGGGTTTGGCACTATTGGACAACAGGGCACAACTATTTTGTTGATCTTTCTCAAATCCTGTACTATTCTGTATGTTCCATTTGGCTTTTTCAGTCCCATAATAGGTGAATTACATGGACTGCTCATTATTTCTTTTAGAATTCCCTGTTCAATCATTTTATTTATCACAGGAGTTATTCCTTCAATTATTTCTGGAGTTAATTTGTACTGTGGCGTATTCGGGTAAGTTGTCCCTTCTTTTACTGTTACTTTTACGGGATCAACTTCTTTCATTAATCCAATGTCTTCTCCTGTAAAATCCCACACACTTTCTTTTACTGCACTTTTTAGTTCTTCTGGAAGTTTTTCTGCGTCAAATGCAGGAAACAAACCATTCGTTTCAGGTTCCTGATTCATCAAAGTTACTTTATACAAAACATCTTCATCTGAAGTCTGAAATCCAATTCCATCTGGCGTACAATAAATTGTGCAATTCATCTTGCACAAGAGGTCACGACCCAAAAGATTTACAGGACTACAATCGCACACTACAAATTTATGCATTTTGCTAAAAGAACCAATTTTTACTTCCACCAATTCAGTAAGTGGGATTTTAATCTGCTGATTGGCTACTCCTACTACTTGGATGTATTCACCTGAGAGAGGAAGGTTTGGAATTTCCACTGATCTAACAGTAGAACGGGTAGCTCCAGTATCGATAAGGAATGTTACATTTGCACCATTCACTTCTCCATCCACAAAGGGACCAGACTGATCTACCTCTAGAGTTGCGCCAAGCACGCACTCTTTCCCCTCTCCTGGGCACCGTCAGAATCTTTCATCCGGGTCATCCTCACTCTGACGCAACCAATACTGAGAAATGTTAGCTGCTCGTGGCAACTGTGTTACCTGCTCTCCTCCGTAGAATCCTGTTTCTGTACTGTATCTTTGCTGGTTAACAGTGTTGGGAAGTGGTGGTTGCGGCACCTGACTTTGTTGAACAACTACCTCATTCTGCACCTGTGGAGTTAATGATTGATTTTCCGGATTAGGTTTAGGTGGGAACTTACACTCGTTTCTCCAATGCCCTAATTTTCCGCAATTATGACATGGCCATTTCTTCTTTGCCTCTTCTAGACTCACTTGACCCTTTCCTTTACCTATGTTCGGTCGCATTTTATTCTGTCCTGTTTCATTTCCATTATTATTGTCCAATTGAGCTTCTTGTTTTTCTGCCACCTTCACCTGTGCCCACATTGCCTTCTCTTTCAACTTACGCTGTTTACTCTCTATTTCATCACTACAATACTTAGCATACCTCAGCACCTCATCTACACTTCCATTCTGCCAGTTTATCATGTGTTGCTTAATCATATCACTTATTTCTTGTTTCAGGCCAAACACAAATCGGTATACAAAATGACTCATGTCTTTTTCACTCAATTCCTCATAACCACTATACTGCTTGAAAACCAATAACAATCGCTCATAATATGCATGTACAGACTCCTTACTTTCTTGTGTAGTTCTATCGATTTTTACCCAATCTGTCTCTTTAGGATGAATCTTATTCTTCTAAAAGGTAATCACCTTATCGTACTTCTTCATCACATCAGGACCTGGAGCTCCTGTCTTAGGATCTCTTGGATATTCTGTAGTTGGCCAGTCAACTGTAATCTTACATTCTGACCACAAATCTGTTGGTACCACTATGTCAAACAATCCATCTAAATCTATCCACAACACTTTTGAGACTTTTACAAACCTCTCTACTTGTCGGTACCACTCAACTGGCTTCTCTCTTAACTTTGGAAAGTCATTGGTAAATGACAGTATGTCCTGCCTAGTCCAGGGAACATGCACGTAACTACCACCTGGAGTTTCTCTCATGGGGTATTCTTTAGCAACAGATTCTTTTTCAGTTATCATAAAAGCCAATGAACCTTTGTCTGTAGTTTTCTCATTCTTCTTTGTCCATCTAACCTTCCATCTGTCCACATCACCCCATTTTCTCAACAACACAATTAACTCCTTTATCTGTGTCAGTCTTCCTGCCGTGTTCAAATTTTCAATATCCTTTTCACAAAAGTCTACTCTGTATGGTTTCTGCAACGTTTTCACTTTCGCAAAGTCTATTCCAATCTCACTGGCTACTTCTTCTAGTTTGTCATGTAAATTCTTTGCCCTCCATGTAATACTTTTGCACAGAAACATTATTTCATCATCCTGGTAATTTTTTATCTTTTCGGTACCAATTGTTCCTAGAATTAATTCTTCCATGTCGATTTTTAATCTAATTACATCTAATGGTTTTTCTTCTGGTTCTTTTATTTTAAATGCCTTCATCCACTCATTTAACTCATCAGGAGTCGGACCTATGGGTGTATTATTTAGTTCTATCCAATTACCACTCTTTTCAGGGGTTTCTGTTGCAGATTCTGTTACCATATGCATTTTTCTACCATTGCACTCATTTACCATCAAATTTTTAGGTGGACTTGGTCTGTAAGTATTAGCCAAATTACTGGTACTTGCACTTTGTTCCATCCTTTCTTTTTCTCTCTGAAATTGTGAACTCATGGGAATTACCAAAGATCGTTCATCAATTTTCTGATTCTCAAAAACGGGTATTACTGGACCTATTGTTACAGGCACAGTAACTGCTTCCATATTTTTCGTTAATTCTCTAATCTTCTCAGTTAGTTCTTTTGTTGTCCTTGCTAATTCGCTTGCATTGTCGCTTTCTATTCCTTCATTTTGAGAAGTTCTCATTTGTTCTTGTGACCTATTTACTTCAATTCTCTTTTCCGGGCTTTTATTTCGCATAGTCTCTATTAGCGGCGCATTTGGTGTCACCACTGTAGAACTCTGCTGATACGGAGGTGGATTTCTATTTAAAATATCTTCCAGCAACTCGTCATCCGTTTCGCTCTCATGCATATATTTTTCTCTCTCTATATGTTTCTTTTTCTCAGTCCGCTTTTTCTTAGTCCCTTCCTCAACTGTAAAAGCTGGAAACAAACCTCCTGTCATGTTAGCACATCTCCATCGTTTTATTCTGTCCTCATGATTTACTCCCCACAATCTTCCAGGCATAAACTCATGATCTCTCATTCCTCTGAATCTCTCTCGTTCATACATCTCATCTTCCCATTCCGTCAAAGCCTCAAACTGTGTTGGTCTAGGTCTAGGTTCCAATTTACACATTTTTTCTCGCAAATTTCGCAAAACCGCTACACTAAATGAACCATTCTCAGGGAAAGCTAAAGCACCATCATTCTTCGTATATTTTGCCCAGTTTTCCAACCATATGCACGTATGATATCCATATTTCAGCATCATATGTGAAGCTGCTGATTTCGGCGGAGGAATTACTTGTCCCTCTCTAGTCACAACCTTTTTGTCTTTCTTAAAGAAATTCTTCAATTTCGTCGTCCATGACGTTCTCTCCCTTTCATACTCGTAATACGGCATGTTTTCTATTTGTTTTCTCTTTACGCTAACGCTGTTCTGTGTACGGAACTTCGACCAATTACAGCGCGACTCACACTAACGTACCAATCAGAACAATTCCCTCCGTCCGCGAACCAACCAATCCTAGCGCGGCACTTTTCTACGTCACTCCTGCTCTGTGTTCACGTGTCTAGCGCATTATCCAATCCTAGCGCGGCACTGTTCCACGTCACTTCTGCTCTTTTACCCCTCCTTTACAAAATTTATCGGCAATTTTTTCTTTTCGCTGTTTTCTTCGTTAGTTACAACAATTAAAACAATTCCATAGTCTGATTCGCTAAACAAAAGTGACAGCTTTGTCCTTTTACACAAGAATCCTGTATTTCCAGTAGGCAGCGCTTACCTCTACCCTACCACAGAATTATTTACTCTCGCCGATAAAGTAGCACTTCCCTCTACCTTACCCTTCTTTCAAACAAACAATTTACTCGTTTCTCTGGGGATAAGACACATGTGGAGACTAGGCTCCTGAGAATTAAGGCCAAAGTTTCACAAGTAAACGTGATTTGCTATTTCAATTACACACTTTTCGTACAGAAAATCCCTAACATAACACAACCTGCGTTATTACCAAAATGAATTCAGACCATGTACCAAATTCCATGTGACTTCTCTTGCCACACGTGTTCCACTTCCTACATCCCAGAAGCGTGAAAACTCACATATAACATAACGCGACTCAACATATAGTGTTAGTCATCAAAAATAATCAATAATCAATAAACAATAATCACTAAACTAATCTATAGAAAACCATAACTCTGCTACCAAGAAATCTGATGCAGCGCGTACAATAAAAACTATTCTCCTCCTAGGTCACTTATAGGTCATCCAGGGGCAAACTATATTTTCTCACATCCACATGACGATGGGGCCCATAAACATCGCCTAACACACACGCACACACCTGGATTTCCTTTACACCTTTATGAAATTCTGTACTCCTAGGAGAAGCATGAGAACTAAATGGAAAACACCATTTATGTACCGCTGGAAGGAGCCGGGATATCTTATTACCTTAACTTGTCGCTTTCTTTTAGTTATTTCTTAAGATATTCCTGCTCATTGTTTTGTCGATGAATCATTCATGTAAGAAATTAGTTCATAGTGATTAAGACCAGCTGAATCACAATAACCAATTACTGATGTCACAATCATTTAGGAAAATAACCACTGAGTCATTTGGTTTAAAGAATCTTAAATTTTATATAATTTTAAAAGCATGAGAAAGAATTTTAAAACTTGTATTCAATTATTCATTCATTATTAATTCAAATATTTATTAAGCATAATCAATTTATTGCAGAAAGGAAATTTTTTGTCATGAAGCCAAAACCCTAATTACCTGCCTACCTTTCTAATTTAGCCTAATGATTTCTAACCTAAGTTTAAGAATTAGAAATAACCTGATTCTCATACTCAACTGGAAAATTAAGACAGCAACAGCAACTTCAGCTCGTCAGCATCAGCTACCTGCAACCCGTCTCATCTAACAGTCTTTCAGCATCTCCCGCTCAGTAAGGGATCGATCAGGACCACCCAGCACTGGAAGCCACCAACACCAACACGACTCTCCAACTCCGCTCCTGACTGTGACTGCGACTGACTCCCTCCCACTAAGAGTAGGCCCTCTTATACCCTAATTCTAACTTTGCTAACTAATTGTTGCAACATTAATAACACGCTTTTCTTTCATTGGTCCATGCATGTCATCTTATTCATTCTTTTAATCAAGTTCTCTTGGATCCAATGGTCCTTGGATCATTTCCTTTCCCATACGCTCAAGACATGTTTCCATCCGCTTCGATCAGTACATTTGTAACTTCTTTCGATACATTCGAGAACTCCGCAGTCATTGTCCTTTCTCTTAAACTGGTTTCCCACGGGTCTTCTGCTGATCACCACGGCACACTATCAGTTCAATTAGGTCACATCAGCCTTGACCATTTCTCGCATCCTAGCCTCTCAGCAACATCACGAGGTTAGTTTTTCTCCGACTTCATCCCGTGTCACATGTCCCCTTGCGCCTGCGCACATCTTCCCACTGGCGGCCATTTTATATCGCCACTCGGTTATACTTTAGAAGCACTAATTTGAAGTAAACAAAACATAATTAAAATAGAGAAAAATAGCCTTTTCGTTTCCCTCCCGTCGTCTACGTACCCCAATTAGTTATTACCTAGCGGAAAGCAACATTTAAGCTGTTCCTTACTTACCATCACTATTGTTTTTGCAACAACACGTTTTATTTCTATGAAGCACAAAAACATGCATTTATTTTAAATTAGTACGCATTTATTTTTACATTATAATTAGACACACGGACATCCATTAATAGATTATTTAGCACACACATTGGCATGTTACCTTTCCCACACATACAGTGTTGATTAATACATTTAAACGAACATTTTATTAATTATTTATAAAATTTGTTAGGGGTTAAAAAAAATTTATTTTCCCTGCTCCATCAACTATCTCACCCTTATTCTGAGAACTAACCCACAAGAAGGGGCTTCTGCTAAACACAGGCATGTTTTGGCAGAATTTTGTCTGCCCAGTCTGCTATTTGCGTCATGTAGGAATTTGTAACCCATGTTTTTTGTGGCTTTTGCAGCATATATACTGCTGCGTGTAATCCAGAACTTTGAACTTCAGACTTTAGTTTCTTCTTGAGACTGGCTGATTTTCCCAATTGATTGATTGATTAAAACCATATTATTGTGTAAAATGTTTTGTCTTACTTTATTAAAGATTTTCCCTCCAACACTTCTGTTTGCAAGGCACCGATAAGGCAGTCTTGTCACAGAAGCAGGAAAAAGCCCCAGGCCTGGGTAGGGTCCCGGTGGACTTGTTCCGTGCAGAGCTCAAAATTTGGGTACCCTACATAAATCTCATTTCCAATGTCATAAACGCTGGTGCCCCAATCCCACTTCATAGTAGGGGGTGCCAGAGAATTATCACCTTATTAGTCTCCTGGATAATATCCAAACGATCTTTGCTAAGCAAGTATTAAATAAGCTCATTCATTGGATTAAAGAAAAATTACATTTTAAGTCATTACCGGGCAGGTTTTAGGGAGAAAACAGTTATTGTTGACCAGGTGTTTCAATTTTTAAGGATCAAATGGAAGACGGTTGGCAATGGAGCATCTACTGTTCTTCTGTACCGCATATTCTATACCCAGGTCTAAGTCAGTTGACCTGCTATGCCTGATTATGGGTTTATCAGAGAGGAAAAACACTTTAGGAATATGCAAAACAGACTTGTGAATGCTCACTGTTTGCTCTGTTTCCAAATTCCTTTATGCAGTGTGGCTAATAATAACAAAAATATTAGAGAGCTTGTATTTGCTGCCTAAATGTACTCTTTTTTATTATTTATTGTTTTATTCTAACTGATTTTATCCTTTTAATAAAAGTTTAAACTTTTCTTAATGTATTTCCACAAGTTGATGATGATGTCAAACTGTTTTTTGTGTTTTGTTGATGGATTTTATTATCCAATCTAAGAATAATGAAGGGTGCCTGGTGTTGGAAATTGCCCTTTTTGCAGGGTTACCCAAACTTTTTGCCTTCCTTCTCCTCTTTTTCTGACCTTGTTTTTTTTGGCCTTAGGACTGTGAGCACTTTACCACTGCTAATAAGTGCTAAAGTGCATATGGTCCTTCTCTAAAAATGTGTGTGTAATTGGTGTATACCTGATTGACATATTTATTTTACTTGTAAGTTCCTTCTAAAGTTGTATACCATATTTCCAGGGCCTGTAAATTAAATGCTACTAGTGGACTGCAGCACTGACTGTGCCGCCACAGAAGTAGCCTTTCAAACCTGTCTCAGACTGCCACTGCAGTGCCTGTGTGTGCACTTTACTGCCACTTCGACTTGGCATTTAAAACTACTTGCCAAGCCTTAAACTCCACTTTTATTACCTATAAGTGACTGTTGTGCTGCAAGTGTTCTCCAAGGGCTTGTTGGCTTGTACCCTGTTCCTAAAAGTTTGAAGGTCATCAAAGACTTTTTGCCGTACTGGTGCTGCCGTGGGACTCTGAGTTCGGCATCTGAAACCTCCTCAGACTCTGCACTTTACTTCTCTAAAGACAAGCACTCCACATTGGGAGGCAGACGTTCTGTGCCCCGCACATCCGCGCCCTGTAAGCGGAGACTCCAGACGAGAGCAGCACCTCAGACTGGGTGCTGAGCAGATCAGCTGTATTGCCTTCCAGCGCATTGCCTGGGCAATATGGAGTGCAGCTACTACACCATTCCTGCTGCAGCCGCCTTGGCTGTCCGACGCTGGAGACCCTCTTCCCTTGTTCCTAGCGCCCAGAGCAGGGACTGATTCACAGCAGCCCTCGGAGGTCCCTGCAGCTTCCGTGCTCCCCCTATCTGAAAGAGACACGTTAGTGACAGATTCCTTACCTTAGAATATCTCCAGGCATCAGGCTGGATCCGGAAAGTTTTTGCGTAGCAGTACCCTTGCGCGTCGGTAGGCGGCGTTGTGCGGCTCTGCGTCCGTCGTCGGCGTCGGGATCGCCTGGATGACGTCGCGGGCAGTACTTAGACGCCGCCCCTGTGCGCTGACGTCAGTTCTTCTTTTTCCGCGCCAGTAAGCGCAGATCCGGGAAGAGCAGTGCCCTAGTCATTTTTTGACTACGTTTTTTGGTGATTTTTCACTGTTTTCTCGAGTCGCTCGACTCCCAAGGTGTCGGTAGGGATGCCCGGCTTCAAGCCATGCGACGCCTGTGGTCGAATGATGTCGATCACGGACCCGCATCAGGATTGTCTCTACTGCCTCGGGCGCGACCACGACCCCAAGTCGTGCCCCGACTGTCGGGCCTTGCATCCGAAGGCTTTGCGAGAGCAGTCTCGAAAGCTCCTCGAGGTCCGGCAGTCGGCTCCGCGCCGCACCAAGCCCCGGTCACGTGAGAGGTCGAGGGGCCGGTCGCGGAGTCCTCATCGGTCGTCGGGGTCCAAGTCTTCGCACTCCTCCGGTAAGTCGAAGCATAAGAAGTCTAAGAAGCGTCATCGCTCGACGACTTCTCCTCGCCGACTTCTCCTCGCCGGTCTCGCGACTCGGCTGAGGGTCCTGTCGGCACCGTCCCCGCGGCTCCGGGAGTGCCTGTGGAGCCGCCGCCGCATTACCCCCCTTATCCGGGTTTGGCGGCGACTCCGGCCGAGATACAGGAGTTCCTGTCGGCCATGGCCCGCCTCTTCGGGCCTCTTCGGTCCCCCCGGTGCGCCTTCGGGCCCTGATGGGGTTTCTCCGGCGCCGCCGGCGACTCCGGTCCCGGCGCCACCTGTCACACCAGCCTCGGTCCCGGCCCCGGCTCCGGCCCCGGCCTCGACCCCGGTGCTGCCGCAACCCCCATCGACGCCGGTTGACCTAACAACACCTCCACCGGCGCCGATGTCTCCGGTGCCGTTCCCGACGCCGCCCGGGGCTCCAGGCGGCGTCGTTCCCCGGTTCTCTCTGGATCCGGACACGGCGCCGGACCGACGTCGCTCGACGCCGGCTCCGACGAGACCTTGGGTCCCGCATGTCCCTCCTCCTCCTTATTTTGAACCAGAGGAGGACGAAGAGAACTGGGAGGGGTCGGATGACCCTCTCACACAGCAATGTGAGTTCGACCAGGACTGGGTTGAGGAACTTGGGGATGCCAGTGGTCTAGACAACTCCCCTGACACTGGCATGCTGTCTCCTCCTTCCGTGGCAACGGAGGAGGGAGCAAACTTTGCAACGGTGTTGCGTAGAGCAGCTGGGGCCTTACACCTCCAATTGCCTACAGTGGCTGTCAGGATTAACCTCCTGACGGAAGTGCTTCAGCCAGCGGCTACCTCCTCGGAGCCACTGCTGCCGTTTAATGACGCGCTTTCCGACGTTCTTTTGGGCACCTGGTCCAAGCCCGCCACAGGGGCTCCTGTGGATAGGAACGTGGCCCGACGCCATCGCCCCGCTCCGGGCGACCCCCTGTTCCTCTCCCAACACCCCACTGATGAGAGCTTGGTTGTCCAAGCCTCTGCGTCCCAAACCTCCTTCCCTACCGCTCCTCCAGATAGGGAATCCAAACGCCTGGATCAATTTGGGAAGAAGGTCTTTTCTTCCTCCAGTGTTGGCTTGTGGTCCGTCAACACCGCTTGCCTTTTGGGCCGATACTCCCACTCTCTGTGGGACTCGGTGGCGCAAGTTCTGCCCCAGTGTTCTGAGGAGGTCCAGACACTGCTTTCCCGCGCCATTGCGGAAGGAAGAGATGCTGCTAAATACACCATCAGATGTGGCCTTGATATCGCCGACTCCCTTGGCAGATCGCTTGCGACGACAGTGGCGCTGCGCCGTCACGCCTGGCTGAGAACCACTGGTTTCTCGGGTGATGTCCAAAACACCCTTATGGTCATGCCCTTTGATGGGGTCGGTCTTTTTGGAAACAAAGCAGACCATGCGCTGGAGCGCTTTAAGGACTCGCGGGCTACAGCCAAGTCCCTGGGCCTTTCTGCTGTACGCCCTCCGCTACCGTCTGCTTTTCGCCCCTTTCGTGGCCACGGAAGGGGCGCCCAGTCACGTCCGCTGCCCAGCCACCGGCCCGCGCAGCAAGCGTCTTCGCGTGGCCGAGGACGTGGCTCCCACCGTGGCGGGTCAGGCAACCAGCGTGCGGGTCAGGCCACCAACCCCGCCCCGTCCGCGGCCTCCAAGCCCTCCTAGTCCTTCCTTTCAGGTGCACAGCACGCCAGTAGGGGGCAGGGTCCGCCATCACCTTCACCACTGGCGTGCCATCACCTCGGACAGGTGGGTCTTGGACATTGTCCGAAGGGGCTACTCCCTCCCCTTCGAGGCCATCCCCCCAGCCATGCCATCTCTATTCCACCGCATGTCAGGGGATCACTTGGTGCTTCTTCAGAAGGAAGTTGCGCCCCTCTTGGCCAAGAGGGCCATCGAGCGCGTTCCGACCCCAGAAGTAGGACGTGGTTGCTACTCCCACTACTTTCTGGTGCCCAAAAAGGACAAGGAGGACATGCGTCCTATCTTGGACCTCCGGAATGTCAATCGCTTCCTCCGGAAGGAGAAGTTCAAGATGCTCACCTTAGCTCAGGTCTTGACTGCTCTCGACCCTGGATGGTAGCGTTGGACTTGCAGGACGCATATTTCCACATCCCCATCCTGCCGGCCCACCGGCGTTACCTGCGGTTCATGGTGGGCCTCGAGCATTTTCAATTCACCGTGCTCCCCTTTGGCCTCACAAGTGCCCCTCGGGTGTTCACGAAAGTGATGGCGGTGGTCGCAGCTCATCTGCGCCGGGCAGGGGTTCCAGTCTTCCCCTACCTCGACGACTGGCTGCTGAAGGCGGGCTCGTCCCAGGCAGTTGTCTCCCACCTCCAGACTACGGCCGAACTCCTGCACTCGCTGGGGTTCTCCATCAATGTGCCGAAGTCGCACCTGATTCCTTCTCCACAGCTCCTTTTCATCGGAGCAGTTCTGGACACGACGCAGTTTCGGGCCTATCCTCCCGAACGGCGAGTCCGGGATATTCAGGCTATGATTCCGATCTTTCAGCCTTTATCCTGGGTTTCGGTACGGATGACCCTGAGGCTGCTGGGCCTCATGGCCTCCTGCATCCTGCTGGTCGATCATGCCAGATGGCATATGCGGGCTCTGCAGTGGGTCCTGAAGTTCCAGTGGGCGCAGCACCAGGGCAACCTGTCCGATCACGTCCAGATCTCGGAGGGGACTGCAAAACAGTTGCAGTGGTGGCTCTCGAACCAGCAATGAGTCATGGGCAGATCCCTCTCCCTTCCCCAGCCAGAGCACACAGTTGTGACGGACGCGTCCCTTCTGGGATGGGGCGGTCACATGGGAGAGGCGGAGATCAGAGGCCTCTGGTCTCCGGCGGAGTCCCGGCTCCATATCAACCTTCTGGAGCTCCGGGCGATCCGACTTGCACTCAAGGCATTCCTTCCCTCTGTCAAAGGGAAGGTAGTGCAGGTGTTCACAGACAACACCACCGCCATGTGGTACTGCAACAAACAGGGCGGGGTGGGGTCGTGGACCCTCTGTCAGGAGGCTCTGCGCCTCTGGACATGGCTGGAACATCAGGGCATATTCCTGATGGTTCAACACCTGGCAGGTTCCCTGAACGCCAGGGCGGACGAACTCAGCCGCAGGTGCATGATGGATCACGAATGGCGTCTTCACTCGGAGGTGGCGCAAGGTCTCTTTCAGCAGTGGGGAGAGCCTTGGTTAGATCTGTTCGCCACCGAAGAGAACGCGCAATGTCAGCAGTTCTGCGCGTTGGAATTTCCAAGGCGGCACTCGCTCGGCGACGCTTTTCGTCGCAAGTGGAGTTGCGGTCTGTTGTACGCCTTTCCGCCTATACCACTTCTACCCAGAGTGTTGAAGAAGATTCGGCGCGACCGGGCCCAAGTCATCCTTGTGGCTCCGGACTGGGCTCGAAGAGTTTGGTATCCCGAGTTACTCAGTATGAGCGTCGATCCCCCGACCCGTCTGCCTCTTCGGGAGGATCTTCTGTCGCAGCAGCAGGGGACGGTCCTCCACCCGAACCTGTCCAGTCTACACCTGCTTGCGTGGAGATTGAGCGGCGGCAGTTGATTCCTTTCGACTTGCCTCCCGAAATTTGAAATGTGATTCTGGCAGCCAGGCGTCCCTCCACTAAGGTGGTATACGCCTGCAGGTGGAACAAGTTTGTGGCATGGTGCACAGCAAAGGCTGTGAACCCCCTTTCTGCCCCTCTTTCTGAGGTTCTTCTGTTCCTTCTTTCTCTGGCCCAACAGGGTTCTGCCCTGGGTACCATCAAGGGCTATCTTTGTGCAATCTCGGCCTTCCTCAGGCTTCCTGATCATCCCTCTCTTTTTAAGTCCCCTTTTGTTAACAGGTTTCTTAAAGGCATTACACACCTCTTTCCTCCTGTTCCGTTTATAATGCCTCAGTGGGACTTAAATTTGGTTCTTACTTTCTTAATGTGCGCTCCCTTTGAGCCTCTGCATAACTGTCCTCTTCGTCTTCTTACTCTGAAGACAGCCTTTCTGGTGGCCATCACCTCCGCTCGGCGGGTGAGTGAGCTCCAGGCTCTTTCATGCAAACCCCCTTTCTGTCTGTTCATCCAGACAAGGTTGTTCTTAGGACGCGTCCGTCCTTCTTGCCAAAGGTGGTTACTGCCTTCCACATTGGGCAGACCATCACTTTGCCCACCTTCTTTCCGCCTCCGCATCCTTCCAGAGAGGAAGAGAGGCTACACCTTCTGGACCCAAAACGTGCGCTTTCCTTTTACATCAACCGCACACAACAGTTCCGGGTGGATGACCAGCTCTTTGTTGGCTACGTGGGCGCCAAAAAAGGTCGGGCGGTACACAAAAGGACCATCTCCCGCTGGGTCATCTTGTGTATCAAGGCCTGTTATTCTTTGGCTAAGAAGGAGCCTCCTGTTGGGCTGCGTGCCCATTCCACCAGGGCAACGGCTGCTACCACGGCTTTAGGCCGCGGTGTTCCGTTACAGGATATATGTCAGGCAGCTACGTGGGCCTCGCTGCACACGTTTACCAAACATTACTGCCTTGACAGCCAGGTCCGGAGGGACGGCTTCTTTGGCCGTTCTGTCCTCCGGGACTTCCTTGTCTGAATCTGTTCGCAGACCCACCACCGGGGTTGGTATTGCTGGGGTATCTATTCTAAGGTAAGGAATCTGTCACTAACGTGTCTCTTTCAGATGCACAAGTTACTAACTTGTGTAACGATATATCTGTAAGAGACAGTAGTTAGTGACAGATTCCTTACCGCCCCACCCATCCTCCCCGTTCTGCGAACTGATTTCTAGGGTAAGGACATCCCTTTCAGGGCCCTAGTATTTTTCAGACACCTATGTCAGCTTCTTGCATGGCTCTGCGTTCCTGGCGCGGAAAGTCGTATACAGAACTGACGTCTGCGCGCAGGGGCGGTGTCTAAGTACTGCCCGCGACGTCATCCCGGCGATCCCGACGCCGACGACGGACGCGGAGCCGCACCACGCCGCCTACCGACGCGCAAGGGTACTGCTACGCAAAAACTTTCCGGATCCAGCCTGACGCCTGGGGATATTCTAAGGTAAGGAATCTGTCACTAACTACTGTCTCTTACAGATATATCGTTACACAAGTTAGTAACTTGTGCGACTGGCAGTGGAGTCGGCCTCAGTAGCGGCCCGTGTTGTTCCAACTCCTCTGTTGTTCAGCAATACCATGACTGCCCGATACAACACAAGTGTTCTTTTGGCACTCCAGAGTTTGCTAATCTTGACTTTTTGCCTACTTTAATCAAAACGCTTTGACCGCGAGTGTCCCTTCGACATTCAAGAACTATTGCACACCGTGATGCTTGGTATACTTTAAATGTGTATCTCTTGAGAAATATATGTGATAATTTTACAGTTTTGGTCTCGTTTTGCTAATAATACAGCCAACTATTTTTATTTTTATTTTATTTTAATTCTAGTCCTTCTCCTACTCTTACTGGAATACTATCTTCTTTATAGCACCTATGTTCGGCAGTCCACACGTATCCCAGCGCCAGGATGCCCGTAGGGTAATAGTGCGCTTTACAAGTCTCGATAACATTAACGTTATAAACCTGTGTGGAGTCTTTTTGTGGTGTATTCATTGTATTACTGTGTGTGTGTGTGCGTGTTGCACAAATACTTTACCCATTGCCTCTTTATATAAGCCTTACTTCTCTGTCCTAAGCTACCAGAGGGTGAGCACAGGTTATATTTTAGTGTGTAGTTAGCTTACCCTGACTAGAGTGGTGGTTTCTGCCTGGCTTGGTGCATAAAAAAAAATGTAAGTCCGTTTTTATATAGCGCAGCTACTCACCCTTACGGGTCTCAAGGCGCTGGGGGCCGGAGTGGAAATTAAGTGAGCTATTGCCCAGAGTCACATGGTGCTGAGCTGAGCTGCCGCCGGAGCCGGGGATCGAACCGTGAACCCTGTGCTCCGAAGTCAGCTGCCCTGGCCGCTGCACCACACCTCAGCCAACGAGGAATTTCATTTCTAACACCTAGGTTTTTGGCTTTTGACAGTAGGTGAGTCATCTCTTAGTGGTCACACAAAAGGCAAGGTGTTGATGAATGTGACAGCATTTACCACCACTGCAGTCTTTGATCCATTTCTGCAGAGTAGACTTGCCTCAGAACCATTTGTTTTCTCAAGATGGTACTATGCTTGGCCCCCGAGACTGTTGAGCATTTGGGCATAGATACCGAACTGAAGGCGATGGAATTTTATTATAGGGTCAAGTGGTTTCATGTATGCAATGCTATGAGTACATTAGGGCATCTATGCCATCCATTCATTTGTGGATTACGCCTAACTCCAGGTCCTAGTCCTAGTGTACAGTGGGCAGCAGTCCCTATTTCAAGTACTGCACAGCTTTTGTGAAAACATATTAGCCATAAAAATATGAATATGAATTTTGAGGTCTCGTATAGTGTTGACCAGTGTGTCTACTAAAGTGAGACAAAAAAAATTAAGTGGCATAAGTAAATCAAGCTGAAGTGGCATTCAGTCCCAGACTCAAATATAGTAGCGCACGCAGCATACATTGTCACTTCTCAAGGGAGACGACGGCTACAAAGTGGTATCATGGTTACAGGTACAGTGTTTTTTAGAGCAGTACATAATGGTAGTTTAATAAGGTAAATTTTATGTAAGACACCAATAAATTTATGGAATGATATAAATGCTAGACCTAGGCTCAGAGGGGCTACTATCTAACCATAAATGGCTATGGCTAGGGCCTTCTTGAGTGAAACCCGCAAGCACAGCAAACGTTGCCTCTACATTAGGAAGATAAAGTGTATACACAGTATCCTGCGAGAAAGCGACAGTAGGAGGCAGGAGGTAATAATGCTGCTTGTTATGGGGCAGTAGAATTGACGTAATTCTCAAATGGCCGCGTCTTAGCAGCGGTAGACAGTTACCTAAAACAGAGATTTAGTCCTTGCAGGTACACAACCAGGGGCGTAGCTTAGTCAGTAAGATTGGGTGAGGGTGGGCTTCAGATTTTCCAACAATGGCGCTGGCATAGAATGTTAAAATACATTACACAACAAGCAGGCCGCATGAGAGGGGCTAAAGGGGCAGTGGAAAGGGAGGCCAATGAGGATTGGTAGGGGTATTAAGTGAAAGAAAACACATTATTTTGTTAAATAACCAACATTGTTGAAAACTTTCAAAACAGAGAGGGAAAGGTGTGTGTGCGTTTCTGTCTGTGAGTCAATAAAGATTCCTGTTGCAATCCAACAGACACCTCATGATATCCGACTGAAAGCACCTGTACCCAACTATTTAGCAGAAAGTACATTTATTAGGGTGGGGAGTAACCCTCCCCCGAAGCTACGCCGCTGTGCAGAAAACAACATCGTCAGTACGAGAGAGACAACAATATTTGGTACGAGATTGAAACGTGCAGCTGCAGTTTACTAGCACGACAACATGGGTTTGTGAGTCATCAGATTACGACCACTATGATTGGCAAACGTGGGAGGCTCATAAGGCTGTCAACAAGAGCTACATTCTTTCAGTCGGTGTGAGCTTCAGGTTTCTTACAATAAGTGGCTTCAGGGTCATGATGAGAAGGAACAGGCAGAGTAAAGAGATGTAGATGGGACCGGATAAAGCATAGATTTCTGATAGCAAGAGCAGTAAGCACTCAATTGTGGCTGAGTGTCTGATGCAATAAGTGGCAGAAGGCCACGGATCAGAAACAAGGAGCCTGGGTTGCCCAGTGTGGGCATTTATTGGGCAGGCATGACTTTCAGATTTGCTGTATGGATCAGCAATGTCAGTGGTCATGGGGAAAACTTGAATGGAAGTCTGAGGGCTCAGTATGGATTAATGGAGTCGATGAGTCCCACAGAGTGTCATAGTGAGATGGAGGCGTGGCTCCCAAAGACCTGACGCTGAACTGTCTGAAGTGGTTGGTGCAGGGAGGAAGCTGCACTGACGTCGGATAAAATAAGTACTGGTGAATGTTGCACGGAGGCAGCTGGGTGCCACTGGGAGGAGCAACTCACCAGGCGCCTGCCTACATGCTCAGAGATAGGGAGCTGAGGCAGACTTTTAGTGAGGGGAACAGGATGTTATCTACTGTAGTGTCTGGAACTGTTTATTAGTAACCAACATTTATATGTTTATCCCTTACGTCCTATTGTGATAATTATCTGAGGCTATTGCTCTGATAAAAGGAATGGCTGCTGCATCCATGTACACGCTTCTCTCTCCCCCTATAGCTTTTAAGTGTGCTAATTTACCTCTTAACACCTTCTGACAATCTTTCACAAAGCAGCTACCTGGCAGTATGTCTAGGTGGAGACAAGTACGGATTCCTGACCGGGGCCTGTGCCGACTCCCGAGAAGGAGAAGTTCTGACTCCTGGCAGGGACCAGTGTTGATTCCTGTCAAAGACCAGTGCCAACTCTTGTCAGAGACCAGTGCTGACTCTTGTCAGAGACCAGTGTCTACTCCTAGCAGGCACAAGTGCTGATTCCTGTCAAGGACCAGTGCCAGCTCTTGTCAGAGACCACTGTGGACTCCTTCCAAAGACCAGTGTCGACTCCTAGCAGGGACCAGTGCTGATTCCTGTCAAGGACCAGTGCCAGCTCTTGTCAGAGACCACCGTGGACTCCTGACAAAGACCAGTGTCGACTCCTAGCGGGGACCAGTGCTGATTCCTGTCAAGGACCAATGCCAGCTCTTGTCAGAGACCACCTTGGACTCCTGCCAAAGACCAGTGTCGACTCCTAGCAGGGACCAGTGCTGATTCCTGTCAAGGACCAGTACCAGCTCTTGTCAGAGACCACCGTGGACTCCTGCCAAAGACCAGTGTCGACTCCTAGCAGGGACCAGTGCTGATTCCTGTCAAGGGCCAGTGCCAGCTCTTGTCAGAGACCACCGTAGACTCCTGCCAAAGACCAGTGTCGACTCCTAGCAGGGACCAGTGCCAGCTCTTGTCAGAGACCACCGTGGACTCCTGCCAAAGACCAGTGTCGACTCCTAGCAGGGACCAGTGCTGATTCCTGTCAAGGACCAGTGCCAGCTCTTGTCAGAGACCACTGTGGACTCCTGCCAAAGACCAGTGTCGACTCCTAGCAGGGACCAGTGCTTATTCCTGTCAAGGGCTAGTGCCAGCTCTTGTCAGAGACCACCGTGGACTCCTGCCAAAGACCAGTGTCGACTCCTAGCAGGGACCAGTGCTTATTCCAGTCAAGGACCAGTGCCAGCTCTTGTCCGAGACCACCGTGGACTCCTGCCAAAGACCAGTGTCGACTCCTAGCAGGGACCAGTGCTGATTCCTGTCAAGGACCAGTGCCAGCTCTTGTCAGAGACCACCGTGGACTCCTTCCAAAGACCAGTGTCGACTCCTAGCAGGGACCAGTGCTTATTCCTGTCAAGGACCAGTGCCAGCTCTTGTCAGAGACCACCGTGGACTCCTTCCAAAGACCAGTGTCGACTCCTAGCAGGGACCAGTGCTGATTCCTGTCAAAGACCAGTGCCAACTCTTGTCAGAAACCAGTGCTGACTCCTGGCAGAGACCAGTGTCGACTCCTAGCAGGGACCAGTGCTGATTCCTGTCAAGGACCAGTGCAAGCTCTTGTCAGAGACCACCGTTGACTCCTGGCAGAGACCAGTGTCAACTCCTAGCAGGGACCAGTGCTGATTCCTGTCAAGGACCAGTGCCAACTCTTGTCAGAGACCAGTGCTGACTTCTGGCATAGACCAGTGTCGACTCCTAGCAGGGACCAGTGCTGATTTCTGTCAAGGACCAGTGCCAGCTCTTGTCAGAGACCACCGTGAACTCCTGGCAAAGACCAGTGCTGATTCCTGTCAAGGCCCAGTGCCAGCTCTTGTCAGAGACCACCGTGGACTCCTGGCAAAGACCAGTGTCGACTCCTGAGAAGGATCAGAACTGACTCCTGGCAGAGACCAGTGTTGACTCCTGGCAGTGACCTGTGCTGACTCCTGAGACGGATCAGAACTGACTCCTAGCAGGGACCAGTGCTGATTGATGTCAAGGACCAGTTCCAGCTCTTGTCAGAGACCACTGTGGACTCCTGCCAAAGACCCATGTCGACTCCTAGCAGGGACCAGTGCTTATTCCTGTCAAGGACCAGTGCCAGCTCTTGTCAGAGACCACCGTGGACTCCTGCCAAAGACCAGTGTCGACTCCTAGCAGGGACCAGTGCTGATTCCTGTCAAGGACCAGTGCCAGCTCTTGTCAGAGACCACCGTGGACTCCTGCCAAAGACCAGTGTCGACTCCTAGCAGGGACCAGTGCTGATTCCTGTCAAGGACCAGTGCCAGCTCTTGTCAGAGACCACCGTGGACTACTGCCAAAGACCAGTGTCGACTCCTAGCAGGGACCAGTGCTGATTCCTGTCAAGGACCAGTGCCAGCTCTTGTCAGAGACCACCGTGGACTCCTGCCAAAGACCAGTGTCGACTCCTAGCAGGGACCAGTGCTGATTCCTGTCAAGGACCAGTGCCAGCTCTTGTCAGATACCACCGTGGACTCCTGCCAAAGATCAGTGTCGACTCCTAGCAGGGACCAGTGCTGATTCCTGTCAAGGACCAGTGCCAGCTCTTGTCAGAGACCACCGTGGACTCCTGCCAAAGACCAGTGTCGACTCCTAGCAGGGACCAGTGCTGATTCCTGTCAAGGGCCAGTGCCAGCTCTTGTCGGAGACCACCGTAGACTCCTGCCAAAGACCAGTGTCGACTCCTAGCAGGGACCAGTGCTGATTCCTGTCAAGGACCAGTGCCAGCTCTTGTCCGAGACCTCCGTGGACTCCTGCCAAAGATCAGTGTCGACTCCTAGCAGGGACCAATGCTGATTCCTGTCAAGGCCCAGTGCCAGCTCTTGTCCGAGACCACCGTGGACTCCTGGCAAAGACAAGTGTCGACTCCTGAGAAGGATCAGAACTGACTCCTGGCAGAGACCAGTGTCGACTCCTGGCAGTGACCTGTGCTGACTCCTGAGACGGATCAGAACTGACTCCTAGCAGGGACCAGTGCTGATTGCTGTCAAGGATCAGTTCCAGCTCTTGTCAGAGACCACAGTGGACTCCTGCCAAAGACCAGTGTCGACTCCTAGCAGGGACCAGTGCTGATTCCTGTAAAGGACCAGTGCCAGCTCTTGTCAGAGACCACCGTGGACTCCTGCCAAAGACCAGTGTCGACTCCTAGCAGGGACCAGTGCTGATTCCTGTCAAGGACCAGTGCCAGCTCTTGTCAGAGACCACCTTGGACTCCTGCCAAAGAACAGTGTCGACTCCTAGCAGGGACCAGTGCTGATTCCTGTCAAGGACCAGTGCCAGCTCTTGTCAGAGACCACCGTTGACTCCTGGCAGAGACCAGTGTCGACTCCTAGCAGGGACCAGTGCTGATTCCTGTCAAGGACCAGTGCCAGCTCTTGTCAGAGACCACTGTGGACTCCTGGCAAAGACCAGTGTCGACTCCTAGCAGGGACCAGTGCTGATTCGTGTCAAGGACCAGTGCCAGCTCTTGTCAGAGACCACCGTGGACTCCTGCCAAAGATCAGTGTCGACACCTAGCAGGGACCAATGCTGATTCCTGTCAAGGCCCAGTGCCAGCTCTTGTCCGAGACCACCGTGGACTCCTGGCAAAGACCAGTGTCGACTCGTGAGAAGGATCAGAACTGACTCCTGGCAGAGACCAGTGTCGACTCCTGGCAGTGACCTGTGCTGACTCCTGAGACGGATCAGAACTGACTCCTAGCAGGGACCAGTGCTGATTGCTGTCAAGGACCAGTGCCAGCTCTTGTCAGAGACCACCGTGGACTCCTGCCAAAGACCAGTGTCGACTCCTAGCAGGGACCAGTGCTGATTCATGTCAAGGACCAGTGCCAGTTCTTGTCAGAGACCACCGTGGACTCCTTCCAAAGACCTGTGTTGCCTCCTAGCAGGGACCAGTGCTTATTCCTGTCAAGGACCAGTGCCAGCTCTTGTCAGAGACCACCGTGGACTCCTGCCAAAGACCCGTGTCGACTCCTAGCAGGGACCAGTGCTTATTCCTGTCAAGGACCAGTGACAGCTCTTGTCAGAGACCTCTGTGGACTCCTGCCAAAGACCAGTGTCGACTCCTAGCAGGGACCAGTGCTGATTCCTGTCAAGGACCAGTGCCAGCTCTTGTCAGAGACCACCGTGGACTCCTGCCAAAGACCAGTGTCGACTCCTAGCAGGGACTAGTGCTGATTCCTGTCAAGGACCAGTGCCAGCTCTTGTCAGAGACCACTGTGGACTCCTGCCAAAGACCAGTGTCGACTCCTAGCAGGGACCAGTGCTGATTCCTGTCAAGGACCAGTGCCAGCTCTTGTCCGAGACCACCGTTGACTCCTGCCAAAGATCAGTGTCGACTCCTAGCAGGGACCAGTGCTGATTCATGTCAAGGACCAGTGCCAGCTCATGTCAGAGACTACCGTGGACTCCCGGCAAAGACCAGTGTCGACTCCTGAAAAGGATCAGAACTGACGCCTGGCAGAGACCAGTGTTGACTCCTGGCAGTGACCTGTGCTGATTCCTGTCAAGGACCAGTGCCAGGTCTTGTCAGAGACCACCGTGGACTCCTGCCAAAGACCAGTGTCGACTCCTAGCAGGGACCAGTGCTGATTCCTGTCAAGGACCAGTGCCAGCTCTTGTCAGAGACCACCGTGGACTCCTTCCAAAGACCAGTGTCGACTCCTAGCAGGGACCAGTGCTTATTCCTGTCAAGGACCAGTGCCAGCTTTTGTCAGAGACCACCGTGGACTCCTGCCAAAGACCAGTGTCGACTCCTAGCAGGGACCAGTGCTGATTCCTGTCAAAGACCAGTGCCAACTCTTGTCAGAAACCAGTGCTGACTCCTGGCAGAGACCAGTGTCGACTCCTAGCAGGGACCAGTGCTGATTCCTGTCAAGGACCAGTGCAAGCTCTTGTCAGAGACCACCGTTGACTCCTGGCAGAGACCAGTGTCAACTCCTAGCAGGGACCAGTGCTGATTCCTGTCAAGGACCAGTGCCAACTCTTGTCAGAGACCAGTGCTGACTTCTGGCAGAGACCAGTGTCGACTCCTAGCAGGGACCAGTGCTGATTTCTGTCAAGGACCAGTGCCAGCTCTTGTCAGAGACCACCGTGAACTCCTGGCAAAGACCAGTGCTGATTCCTGTCAAGGCCCAGTGCCAGCTCTTGTCAGAGACCACCGTGGACTCCTGGCAAAGACCAGTGTCGACTCCTGAGAAGGATCAGAACTGACTCCTGGCAGAGACCAGTGTTGACTCCTGGCAGTGACCTGTGCTGACTCCTGAGACGGATCAGAACTGACTCCTAGCAGGGACCAGTGCTGATTGATGTCAAGGACCAGTTCCAGCTCTTGTCAGAGACCACCGTGGACTCCTGCCAAAGACCCGTGTCGACTCCTAGCAGGGACCAGTGCTTATTCCTGTCAAGGACCAGTGCCAGCTCTTGTCAGAGACCACCGTGGACTCCTGCCAAAGACCAGTGTCGACTCCTAGCAGGGACCAGTGCTGATTCCTGTCAAGGACCAGTGCCAGCTCTTGTCAGAGACCACCGTGGACTCCTGCCAAAGACCAGTGTCGACTCCTAGCAGGGACCAGTGCTGATTCCTGTCAAGGACCAGTGCCAGCTCTTGTCAGAGACCACCGTGGACTCCTGCCAAAGACCAGTGTCGACTCCTAGCAGGGACCAGTGCTGATTCCTGTCAAGGACCAGTGCCAGCTCTTGTCAGAGACCACCGTGGACTCCTGCCAAAGACCAGTGTCGACTCCTAGCAGGTACCAGTGCTGATTCCTGTCAAGGACCAGTGCCAGCTCTTGTCAGAGACCACCGTGGACTCCTGCCAAAGACCAGTGTCGACTCCTAGCAGGGACCAGTGCTGATTCCTGTCAAGGGCCAGTGCCAGCTCTTGTCGGAGACCACCGTAGACTCCTGCCAAAGACCAGTGTCGACTCCTAGCAGGGACCAGTGCTGATTCCTGTCAAGGACCAGTGCCAGCTCTTGTCCGAGACCTCCGTGGACTCCTGCCAAAGATCAGTGTCGACTCCTAGCAGGGACCAATGCTGATTCCTGTCAAGGCCCAGTGCCAGCTCTTGTCCGAGACCACCGTGGACTCCTGGCAAAGACAAGTGTCGACTCCTGAGAAGGATCAGAACTGACTCCTGGCAGAGACCAGTGTCGACTCCTGGCAGTGACCTGTGCTGACTCCTGAGACGGATCAGAACTGACTCCTAGCAGGGACCAGTGCTGATTGCTGTCAAGGACCAGTTCCAGCTCTTGTCAGAGACCACAGTGGACTCCTGCCAAAGACCAGTGTCGACTCCTAGCAGGGACCAGTGCTGATTCCTGTAAAGGACCAGTGCCAGCTCTTGTCAGAGACCACCGTGGACTCCTGCCAAAGACCAGTGTCGACTCCTAGCAGGGACCAGTGCTGATTCCTGTAAAGGAACAGTGCCAGCTCTTGTCAGAGACCACCGTTGACTCCTGGCAGAGACCAGTGTCGACTCCTAGCAGGGACCAGTGCTGATTCCTGTCAAGGCCCAGTGCCAGCTCTTGTCCGAGACCACCGTGGACTCCTGGCAAAGACCAGTGTTGACTCGTGAGAAGGATCAGAACTGACTCCTGGCAGAGACCAGTGTCGACTCCTGGCAGTGACCTGTGCTGACTCCTGAGACGGATCAGAACTGACTCCTAGCAGGGACCAGTGCTGATTGCTGTCAAGGACCAGTGCCAGCTCTTGTCAGAGACCACCGTGGACTCCTGCCAAAGACCAGTGTCGACTCCTAGCAGGGACCAGTGCTGATTCATGTCAAGGACCAGTGCCAGTTCTTGTCAGAGACCACCGTGGACTCCTTCCAAAGACCTGTGTTGCCTCCTAGCAGGGACCAGTGCTTATTCCTGTCAAGGACCAGTGCCAGCTCTTGTCAGAGACCACCGTGGACTCCTGCCAAAGACCCGTGTCGACTCCTAGCAGGGACCAGTGCTTATTCCTGTCAAGGACCAGTGCCAGCTCTTGTCAGAGACCACTGTGGACTCCTGCCAAAGACCAGTGTCGACTCCTAGCAGGGACCAGTGCTGATTCCTGTCAAGGACCAGGGCCAGCTCTTGTCAGAGACCACCGTGGACTCCTGCCAAAGACCAGTGTCGACTCCTAGCAGGGACTAGTGCTGATTCCGGTCAAGGACCAGTGCCAGCTCTTGTCAGAGACCACTGTGGACTCCTGCCAAAGACCAGTGTCGACTCCTAGCAGGGACCAGTGCTGATTCCTGTCAAGGACCAGTGCCAGCTCTTGTCCGAGACCACCGTTGACTCCTGCCAAAGATCAGTGTCGACTCCTAGCAGGGACCAGTGCTGATTCATGTCAAGGACCAGTGCCAGCTCTTGTCAGAGACCACCGTTGACTCCTGGCAGAGACCAGTGTCGACTCCTAGCAGGGACCAGTGCTGATTCCTGTCAAGGACCAGTGCCAGCTCTTGTCAGAGACCACCGTGGACTCCTGGCAAAGACCAGTGTCGACTCCTAGCAGGGACCAGTGCTGATTCGTGTCAAGGACCAGTGCCAGCTCTTGTCAGAGACCACCGTGGACTCCTGCCAAAGATCAGTGTCGACACCTAGCAGGGACCAATGCTGATTCCTGTCAAGGCCCAGTGCCAGCTCTTGTCCGAGACCACCGTGGACTCCTGGCAAAGACCAGTGTTGACTCGTGAGAAGGATCAGAACTGACTCCTGGCAGAGACCAGTGTCGACTCCTGGCAGTGACCTGTGCTGACTCCTGAGACGGATCAGAACTGACTCCTAGCAGGGACCAGTGCTGATTGCTGTCAAGGACCAGTGCCAGCTCTTGTCAGAGACCACCGTGGACTCCTGCCAAAGACCCGTGTCGACTCCTAGCAGGGACCAGTGCTTATTCCTGTCAAGGACCAGTGCCAGCTCTTGTCAGAGACCACTGTGGACTCCTGCCAAAGACCAGTGTCGGCTCCTAGCAGGGACCAGTGCTGATTCCTGTCAAGGACCAGTGCCAGCTCTTGTCAGAGACCACCGTGGACTCCTGCCAAAGACCAGTGTCGACTCCTAGCAGGGACTAGTGCTGATTCCTGTCAAGGACCAGTGCCAGCTCTTGTCAGAGACCACTGTGGACTCCTGCCAAAGACCAGTGTCGACTCCTAGCAGGGACCAGTGCTGATTCCTGTCAAGGACCAGTGCCAGCTCTTGTCCGAGACCACCGTTGACTCCTGCCAAAGATCAGTGTCGACTCCTAGCAGGGACCAGTGCTGATTCATGTCAAGGACCAGTGCCAGCTCATGTCAGAGACTACCGTGGACTCCCGGCAAAGACCAGTGTCGACTCCTGAAAAGGATCAGAACTGACGCCTGGCAGAGACCAGTGTTGACTCCTGGCAGTGACCTGTGCTGATTCCTGTCAAGGACCAGTGCCAGGTCTTGTCAGAGACCACCGCGGACTGCTGGCAAAGACCAGTGTCGACTCCTAGCAGGGACCAGTGCTGATTCCTGTCAAGGACCAGTGCCAGCTCTTGTCAGAGACCACTGTGGACTCCTACGAAAGACCAGTGTCGACTCCTAGCAGGGACCAGTGCTTATTCCTGTCAAGGACCAGTCCCAACTCTTGTCAGAGACCACCGTGGACTTCTTGCAAAGACCAGTGTCGACTCCTAGCAGGGACCAGTGCTAATTCCTAACAAGGACCAGTGCCAGGTCTTGTCAGAGACCACCGTGGACTCCTGGTAAAGACCATTGTCGACTCCTAGCAGGGACCAGTGCTGATTCCTGTCAAGGACCAGTGCCAGCTCTTGTCAGAGACCACCGTGGACTCCTGGCAAAGACCAGTGTCGACTCCTAGCAGGGACCAGTGCTGATACCTGTCAAGGACCAGTGTCAGCTCTTGTCCGAGACCACCGTGGACTCCTGCCAAAGACCAGTGTCGACTCCTAGCAGGGACCAGTGCTGATTCCTGTCAAGGACCAGTGCCAGCTCTTGTCAGAGACCACCGTGGACTCCTTCCAAAGACCAGTGTCGACTCCTAGCAGGGACCAGTGCTTATTCCTGTCAAGGACCAGTGCCAGCTTTTGTCAGAGACCACCGTGGACTCCTGCCAAAGACCAGTGTCGACTCCTAGCAGGGACCAGTGCTGATTCCTGTCAAAGACCAGTGCCAACTCTTGTCAGAAACCAGTACTGACTCCTGGCAGAGACCAGTGTCGACTCCTAGCAGGGACCAGTGCTGATTCCTGTCAAGGACCAGTGCAAGCTCTTGTCAGAGACCACCGTTGACTCCTGGCAGAGACCAGTGTCAACTCCTAGCAGGGACCAGTGCTGATTCCTGTCAAGGACCAGTGCCAACTCTTGTCAGAGACCAGTGCTGACTTCTGGCAGAGACCAGTGTCGACTCCTAGCAGGGACCAGTGCTGATTCCTGTCAAGGACCAGTGCAAGCTCTTGTCAGAGACCACCGTTGACTCCTGGCAGAGACCAGTGTCAACTCCTAGCAGGGACCAGTGCTGATTCCTGTCAAGGCCCAGTGCCAGCTCTTGTCAGAGACCACCGTGGACTCCTGGCAAAGACCAGTGCTGACTCCTGAGAAGGATCAGAACTGACTCCTAGCAGGGACCAGTGCTGATTGATGTCAAGGACCAGTTCCAGCTCTTGTCAGAGACCACCGTGGACTCCTGCCAAAGACCCGTGTCGACTCCTAGCAGGGACCAGTGCTTATTCCTGTCAAGGACCAGTGCCAGCTCTTGTCAGAGACCACCGTGGACTCCTGCCAAAGACCAGTGTCGACTCCTAGCAGGGACCAGTGCTGATTCCTGTCAAGGACCAGTGCCAGCTCTTGTCAGAGACCACCGTGGACTCCTGCCAAAGACCAGTATCGACTCCTAGCAGGGACCAGTGCTGATTCCTGTCAAGGACCAGTGCCAGCTCTTGTCAGAGACCACCGTGGACTCCTGCCAAAGACCAGTGTCGACTCCTAGCAGGGACCAGTGCTGATTCCTGTCAAGGACCAGTGCCAGCTCTTGTCAGAGACCACCGTGGACTCCTGCCAAAGACCAGTGTCGACTCCTAGCAGGGACCAGTGCTGATTCCTGTCAAGGACCAGTGCCAGCTCTTGTCAGAGACCACCGTGGACTCCTGCCAAAGACCAGTGTCGACTCCTAGCAGGGAC
Organism: Calotriton arnoldi; assembly: GCA_963921515.1. NCBI lineage: Eukaryota > Metazoa > Chordata > Amphibia > Caudata > Salamandridae > Calotriton > Calotriton arnoldi. The sequence goes on along the minus strand of CAWUFW010001335.1, from coordinate 1,750,019 downwards.
CAGTGCTGATTCCTGTCAAGGGCCAGTGCCAGCTCTTGTCAGAGACCACCGTAGACTCCTGCCAAAGACCAGTGTCGACTCCTAGCAGGGACCAGTGCTGATTCCTGTCAAGGACCAGTGCCAGCTCTTGTCCGAGACCTCCGTGGACTCCTGCCAAAGATCAGTGTCGACTCCTAGCAGGGACCAATGCTGATTCCTGTCAAGGCCCAGTGCCAGCTCTTGTCCGAGACCACCGTGGACTCCTGGCAAAGACAAGTGTCGACTCCTGAGAAGGATCAGAACTGACTCCTGGCAGAGACCAGTGTCGACTCCTGGCAGGGACCAGTGCTGATTCCTGTCAAGGACCAGTGCCAGCTCTTGTCCGAGACCACCGTGGACTCCTGCTAAAGATCAGTGTCGACTCCTAGCAGGGACCAGTGCTGATTCCTGTCAAGGACCAGTGCCAGCTCATGTCAGAGACCACCGTGGACTCCCGGCAAAGACCAGTGTCGACTCCTAGCAGGGACTAGTGCTGATTCCTGTCAAGGACCAGTGCCAGCTCTTGTCAGAGACCACTGTGGACTCCTGCCAAAGACCAGTGTCGACTCCTAGCAGGAACCAGTGCTTATTCCTGTCAAGGGCTAGTGCCAGCTCTTGTCAGAGACCACCGTGGACTCCTGCCAAAGACGAGTGTCGACTCCTAGCAGGGACCAGTGCTGATTCCTGTCACAGACCAGTGCCAGCTCTTGTCAGAGACCACCGTTGACTCCTGGCAGAGACCAGTGTCAACTCCTAGCAGGGACCAGTGCTGATTTCAGTCAAGGACCAGTGCCAGCTCTTGTCAGAGACCACCGTGAACTCCTGGCAAAGACCAGTGTCGACTCCTAGTAGGGACCAGTGCTGATTCCTGTCAAGGCCCAGTGCCAGCTCTTGTCAGAGACCACCGTGGACTCCTGGCAAAGACCAGTGTCGACTCCTGAGAAGGATCAGAACTGACTCCTGGCAGAGACCAGTGTTGACTCCTGGCAGGGACCAGTGCTTATTCCTGTCAAGGGCTAGTGCCAGCTCTTGTCAGAGACCACCGTGGACTCCTGCCAAAGACGAGTGTCGACTCCTAGCAGGAACCAGTGCTGATTCCTGTCACAGACCAGTGCCAACTCTTGTCAGAAACCAGTGCTGACTCCTGGCAGAGACCAGTGTCGACTCCTAGCAGGGACCAGTGCTGATTACTGTCAAGGACCAGTGCAAGCTCTTGTCAGAGACCACCGTGGACTCCTGCCAAAGACCCGTGTTGACTCCTAGCAGGGACCAGTGCTGATTCCTGTCAAGGACCAGTGCCAGCTCTTGTCAGAGACCACCGTGGACTCCTTCCAAAGACCTGTGTCGCCTCCTAGCAGGGACCAGTGCTTATTCCTGTCAAGGACCAGTGCCAGCTCTTGTCAGAGACCTCCGTGGACTCCTGCCAAAGACCCGTGTTGACTCCTAGCAGGGACCAGTGCTTATTCCTGTCAAGGACCAGTGCCAGCTCTTGTCCGAGACCACCGTGGACTCCTGCCAAAGACCAGTGTCGACTCCTAGCAGGGACCAGTGCTGATTCCTGTCAAGGACCAGTGCCAGCTCTTGTCAGAGACCACCGTGGACTCCTTCCAAATATCAGTGTCGACTCCTAGCAGGGACCAGTGCTTATTCCTGTCAAGGACCAGTGCCAGCTTTTGTCAGAGACCACCGTGGACTCCTGCCAAAGACCAGTGTCGACTCCTAGCAGGGACCAGTGCTGATTCCTGTCAAAGACCAGTGCCAACTCTTGTCAGAAACCAGTGCTGACTCCTGGCAGAGACCAGTGTCGACTCCTAGCAGGGACCAGTGCTGATTCCTGTCAAGGACCAGTGCAAGCTCTTGTCAGAGACCACCGTTGACTCCTGGCAGAGACCAGTGTCAACTCCTAGCAGGGACCAGTGCTGATTCCTGTCAAGGACCAGTGCCAACTCTTGTCAGAGACCAGTGCTGACTTCTGGCAGAGACCAGTGTCGACTCCTAGCAGCGACCAGTGCTGATTTCTGTCAAGGACCAGTGCCAGCTCTTGTCAGAGACCACCGTGAACTCCTGGCAAAGACCAGTGTCGACTCCTAGTAGGGACCAGTGCTGATTCCTGTCAAGGCCCAGTGCCAGCTCTTGTCAGAGACCACCGTGGACTCCTGGCAAAGACCAGTGTCGACTCCTGAGAAGGATCAGAACTGACTCCTGGCAGAGACCAGTGTTGACTCCTGGCAGTGACCTGTGCTGACTCCTGAGACGGATCAGAACTGACTCCCTAGCAGGGACCAGTGCTGATTGATGTCAAGGACCAGTTCCAGCTCTTGTCAGAGACCACCGTGGACTCCTGCCAAAGACCCGTGTCGACTCCTAGCAGGGACCAGTGCTTATTCCTGTCAAGGACCAGTGCCAGCTCTTGTCAGAGACCACCGTGGACTCCTGCCAAAGACCAGTGTTGACTCCTAGCAGGGACCAGTGCTGATTCCTGTCAAGGACCAGTGCCAGCTCTTGTCAGAGACCACCGTGGACTCCTGCCAAAGACCAGTGTCGACTCCTAGCAGGGACCAGTGCTGATTCCTGTCAAGGACCAGTGCCAGCTCTTGTCAGAGACCACCGTGGACTCCTGCCAAAGACCAGTGTCGACTCCTAGCAGGGACCAGTGCTGATTCCTGTCAAGGACCAGTGCCAGCTCTTGTCAGAGACCACCGTGGACTCCTGCCAAAGACCAGTGTCGACTCCTAGCAGGAACCAGTGCTGATTCCTGTCAAGGACCAGTGCCAGCTCTTGTCAGAGACCACCGTGGACTCCTGCCAAAGACCAGTGTCGACTCCTAGCAGGGACCAGTGCTGATTCCTGTCAAGGGCCAGTGCCAGCTCTTGTCAGAGACCACCGTAGACTCCTGCCAAAGACCAGTGTCGACTCCTAGCAGGGACCAGTGCTGATTCCTGTGAGAAGTTGGCCTGGCATATGCTGTCCACTAATTATAGTGGGCACCTTGCACCAGTCCAAATCGACTCTTATGGTAGGTAGGTTAAAGACAACCTTATTGAAAGCTATCCTAGTGGTAGCTGTGGAGAGCAGCCTTCAGGCTAAGTCTTGAAGGAATGTAAAGCAGCTTGTTTTACCAGTCTATAATCTCTTGAGTGACCAAATGAAAGAGCACCACACCAGGTATATATTCAAAATATATGTATTTATTACTAAACACACCCCTCTAGTCTCTTTATGAGGCTAGAGTTCGAAGTACATAGGTTATAAGATCTTAAATCACAGTAATAGCACAAATACACGTTTGGGCCCTAGGGGCGTACCAAACCATATACCAATAAAGTGGTATGCGAACCACGACTGAACTAGACACTAGGCCTAGAGCCTCTAGAAGTGCTTGGACCACAAGGAACCACCCAAGGTAGTGACACAGGGGACCCACGGGAGACGCGTGCAGTGTAAATACACAACCGCGATACGCCGTTAACTTCTATGGAGAAAGTCGGGATCGGGAAAATAGAGGAAAGGGACACTTTAAAGAGGACTAGGACAAAACCCTTTGAGATCTAGGACTTTGAAGAGTCTCTACCCACGGGAGCACCGGAGTACTCGTGTTACCTCACCCAGGGAAGCCGGGTGCATAGGTGCCTTTCGGGGTCGGGTTTCGTCGTCGTTTCTTATGGCGATCTGCTGCAAAGTGCTGCTGGCGACCAGGAGAAAAGTGTCCGGGTGGATCCAAGAGTGGATCGGAGTTCTGAAGAACCTGAAAGCAGAGGGGACAGAGTCTGGGTCACTAGCCAGTGACCAGGAAGGCGATGGACAGATGCCCACCGATGTCGAGTGCTTCAGGTGCGTTGACGGTCGTCTCGTTTCTGCAGCCACGAGGTCCAGGAGGCGTTGTTGGCGACCAGGAGCAGGATTCGGGCTGGTACACGATGTCTGTCGAGTGCTGCGGTGTCGGCGACCGGATTGGACCCAACAAGCCTTGGCAACGGCAAGTCTCGATGTAGCTGAAGATCGTCGATGGTGCAGACCAGCAAGGTCTGGGGAACTCACCCAGCGAGGGTAAGTCAGGGCAGGCCTGGAGCAACCAGGGGAGCCCTTTGGTTTCTTTAGAAAGTCTTCTGGGGACCCACGAGCCGGCTGGCAAGGGATCGCGAAGACACCTCGGGCGGAATCACTCAACAGGGGCCCACGGTCACTCAGGACGGTGTAGGCCTCTGATCTTCGGAGGGATTCCTGCTGGAGGTTGGGACCACACGTGGTCCAAAGCACAGGTTCGTAGAACGTTGTGAAGGGGTTGCACTCGATAATAGTGCACGGTACCCAGGGGTCGCGGTTCCTCGTCACTCGTGGGGTCCACTTGCCTCAGCTTCGCTGGGGACTCACGATGGCCTTGGGGAAGTCAGGAAATCCACTTCTTGGGCTGCAGGGACTTCGGACTCCGGCGGGAGCGGCGTAGTTTGCGACCGTCGTTATCGTTTTGGTGCCTGCCAAGCAGGGGAGTCACTCCTTGACCCCAAGGGAGATTCTTCAGTCCTCTAATCGTGATGTAGAGCGTCGAAGGTCCAGGATTCAGTTTCAAAGTTTAGTCCAGGGATATCTAATCTTGCTGTGGCAAGGGTTCCCCATTTTAACTAGTAAAACAGGGAGGGACTAACTCTATGACCCCACCTATGGGAGGGTCAAGGGAGGGGGTGGCTACACCCACTTCCCTTTGTCCAGTTTCGTGCCAGAGCAGGGGCAGGTAGCCCCTGAGCTGGTTTGAACTGGCATATGCACAGAGGAGCCTTTTGCTCCCCCAGTGCAGGACTTCAAAGCACTCTAAGAGTGCACCCACCCAGCCCCAATACACATTATCCTGTCTGGGGAGGTGGTCACACCTCCCTGCAACAGGAAACCTATTGTCCAGGCCTCCCCTGCCGGAGTTTCGTCCAGCAGCAGGAGGCCAGACTTGTGTCTGTGGCAGCAGCATCCATTTTGTGATGCCAGGGCTTCAGAAAGAAGTTACCGGGTAAGCCAGAGTTAACATGTCTTTCCCTCTAGAAGGGTGGAATGCTACCCCCGCCGCCAGGATTGGCGGGGGGTAGTATTCCAAGATGTTTGACACCAAACACGACATGTTTAGGTGCAGCCATTCCAAAGTTAGCATTTTACCGCGAGGATATAATGCGCTTAAGAGTATATGGTCAGGCTGCACTACAAACAGCATCAGAGATGGTCTCCGAACGCTGCAGAGGGGCCCTGCTCATGCAGGGGCACCCTCTCACATAGGAACCATGCACTCTGCCTTTAGGATTGATAAGGCCTGCCTTAGGAGTGACTTATAGGTTTCTAGGTGTGTATGTATTTCGTGATATAGGTAACCTATATCACAGTAAGGGGTGCATGCACCACCTTACCCAGGCTGCAGTAGCAGACCTGTGGTGTCAGTTTGGATGGCCTTCCAGGGGTGGCATAATACATGCTGCAGCCCCTGGCAGGCCTCTGAGGTACCTATGCCCTTGGTACATAGTATACCATATACTAGGGACTTATAAGGGCACTCCAGATCCCAATCAGAGATGTGCCTAAGGCACATGGAATCCATTTTACAGAGAAAGCAGATAGACTGGGGCCCTGAATAGCAGGATCCCAGTCCAACTAAGTCATAAACCAGCAAAACACCATAAAAAAAGTGGGGGCAACCATATAGTCAGATTCCACCTTCCTACATAACCCCCCCCAAACGAAAGGAGATAAGGCTAACCTTGGCCAGTTGAGCCTATATTGACTAAGTGGCCATATAAGGAAGCACCTGCACTAGCATGGTTGCTCCCTATGTTATGGTCCACTAAGCAATCCCTCACCCTAAGGGTATGAGAGGGTCTCCACCATGGGGAATCACTACCTCTGGTGTGCTTAGGTAAAGTACAAGGCTGGTGAGGTGTCTGAGTAGGGAAGTGAGGCCCTAGGAATGTTGGCCTCAGTTTCCTCAGATCACTGGTCACCATGTATGCCTGTCTTTCCGTGACTGAGTTGCACTTTGCTCTAAGGGTCAACCTTTGGCTGCCTACAGCTGGGGGTTGGGTCCCTTTGGATGGAACACTGGAGGGACATGGCAGGTTTGGAACCTTCTGGTCCCAGGTTTGCCCTTGCCTACCAGAGTCCTTCTGGGGGAGGTCCCTACATAAAGGTATGGGGGATCCCTCAGTGTGTAGAGGAATTTTCACCTGGCTAGGGCTACTAGACTGGCTGCCCCTAATCTGCTGATGGGGGGCTTCCTCTGGACAGGGGGCCCGGGGGGGTCCACTGACCTCCCTGACCTCTGCAGCCCTGGGCTGACTGAGGCAGGGTAGAGAGGGGCAGGTTACCTGCTCCAGACTGGGTACCACCGTGGAAGGGTCCTCTGCCATCAGGGGTGTGGCCAGGCCAGGCCTGACTACCTCTGTGGTAGTTCCTTCACTAGGGGTAGGGTCAGTTCCCTGAGGAGGCTGACCCTTACCTACTGTCTGGGGGGAAGAAGACTTTTCTTCAACCCTTTTGCTCTCTTTTGGGGGAGAGTGGGCCATTCTTTCAGGCTCCATCTCTCCAAAGTCTTGGGCTGGGGCTGTGGCCATCACAGCCCCACTAACCTTTGCAGGGACGCCCAACATCCTAAGATGGGTTTGGTGTTCAACTTCAGCCCAGGCTGAAATTTCCAAATCATTGCCCATCAGGCAATCTACAGGTAGGGTTGGGGACACTGCCACTCTTTTTGGGCCTGTGACCCCCTCCCAGCTGAGATTGACTATGGCCATGGGGTGATCTGTTCTGACACCATCAATGTTGGTCACCTGGTATTTAAACTCAGGTAAAAGCTGGTGAGGGGGGACTAGTTTCCCTGCCACCATGGTGACACTAGCCCCTGTGTCCCTAAATGCCACAGCTTTCTGACCATTAATCATTGGCTCCAGTCTGTACCTGCCCAATGCTATGGGACCCATGGTAAAGGTGGCAAATCCTATACCACCATCAGAGTCAGAGGAGTCTGTTGAGGGGTCCCTGTCTAAACTAGGGCCCACCTCTGTTCCTCTTGCAAAAGCACCCAACTTTTTGGGTGCACTACTCCCAACTGGAGGATTACTACTGGTAGTACCAGGAGGGGTGGTAGTAGTTGTGGGAGGAACATTTTCTTTATTGCCAATCCTGGGGCAACTGGGATCAGTTTTCCAGTGCCCAGGCTTTTTACAGACATGGCAATATGGTTTCTTTTCAGGAGAGGAAGGAGTTTGGGACCCACCCCCAGAAGAGGAATTTTGGGGCCCTGTAGGGGACTTATCCTTAGATTTATCCCCACCTTTCTCTTGGGACTTAGTAGAATCTTTCTTCTGGTCACCACCCTGATTTCTAGTTTTTACTCTGGTTCTGACCCATTTGTCTGCCTTCTTTCCCAATTCTTGGGGAGAGGTCAGATCAGAGTCCACCAGATACTGGTGCAAAAGCTGGTTTTGACAATTATTAAGGATCTGCTCCCTCATAATCAAATTGTACAATCCTAAAAAGTCATGCACTTTGTTGCCATGTATCCAACCTTCCAGAGCCTTTGTAGCACAATCTACAAAATCAACCCAGTCTTGAGTCTGAGCTTTTTGGGTGTCTCTGAACTTCAACCTATACTGTTCAGTGGTTAGGCCAAACCCATCTATCAGAGCACTCTTCAAGACTGTGTAATTGTCAGCATCCTCTTCTCTTACAGTGAGGAGCTTGTCTCTACCTTTGTCTGCAAAGGAGAGCCACAAGATTGCTGCCCACTGCCTCTGGGGGACCTTCTGAACTTTACAGGCCCTCTCCAGTGCAGTTATCCATTTGTGGATGTCATCCCCACTCTGGTAGGGAGGGACAATCTTGCTCAGGTTCCTATGGTCATAGGACCTTTCCCTATCTCTAGGGATATGGCTGCCACCATGGGACTCTAGTCCCAACTTTCTTCTCTCTTTAAGGAGATCTAGGGATTCTCTATCTAAAGCCAATTGCTTCTTCCTGATCTCCAGTTGAGTTTCCTCATACTGGACCAGTCTCTTTCTTCTCTCATGAGAGGATTCCCTCCTGTGAGAAGAAACAGAGCTCCCTATTGAGGTGCCAGAGTGGTTAGACTCCTGAGAAGGAGACCTAGACTTTCTGAGCACACTCATAATCCTTCCTGGGGGGACAAAGGTGTGGTTCTCCAGATCCTCATCTTCATCTTCCCCAGAAGGGATTGGGTTTTCCAGGTCAGGGTCATTGTCACCCTCCTGGTCAGTTTCAGAGGGGGGCTGGGGGTAGTAGTACCCCTGGTCCCTTCCTCATCTGCTGGCCCACCCTCTGCTCCTACCCCTTCAGTCTCTGAGGACTTACTAAGATCATAAGCCACCAACAACTCCTGGAGGTGTTGGGTGGTGGGACTTTGGCCTGTCCTTAATTTCCTCACGTTACACAAAGCTCTCAGTTCCAAGAATGGGAGTGTGTCATACTTGGAGGGGAAGCTCAATGGCTTCCTGCAGGGCATCTTTGGATCCTGCTTTTAAAGACATTACTAGTGTGGTGTGGTGTATGCACTACCTACTCTAGTGTGGCCTACTAAACTCTCTTGAGTTGTAGAAAGGGTTGTGCTATCCCTTAACACACAACTCTAAGTTCAGTAGAACTTACTGATATTCTAAGCTTAAATTATATGTACCTTAGGTACCTTTAGTGGTTTTCAGTTGATCAATTCAATTGAGATTATCTGGTAAAACAATAGCAAGCTGGAATCCCACACGCTGCACACCAATGTGAGAAGTTGGCCTGGCATATGCTGTCCACTAATTATAGTGGGCACCTTGCACCAGTCCAAATCGACTCTTATGGTAGGTAGGTTAAAGACAACCTTATTGAAAGCTATCCTAGTGGTAGCTGTGGAGAGCAGCCTTCAGGCTAAGTCTTGAAGGAATGTAAAGCAGCTTGTTTTACCAGTCTATAATCTCTTGAGTGACCAAATGAAAGAGCACCACACCAGGTATATATTCAAAATATATGTATTTATTACTAAACACACCCCTCTAGTCTCTTTATGAGGCTAGAGTTCGAAGTACATAGGTTATAAGATCTTAAATCACAGTAATAGCACAAATACACGTTTGGGCCCTAGGGGCGTACCAAACCATATACCAATAAAGTGGTATGCGAACCACGACTGAACTAGACACTAGGCCTAGAGCCTCTAGAAGTGCTTGGACCACAAGGAACCACCCAAGGTAGTGACACAGGGGACCCACGGGAGACGCGTGCAGTGTAAATACACAACCGCGATACGCCGTTAACTTCTATGGAGAAAGTCGGGATCGGGAAAATAGAGGAAAGGGACACTTTAAAGAGGACTAGGACAAAACCCTTTGAGATCTAGGACTTTGAAGAGTCTCTACCCACGGGAGCACCGGAGTACTCGTGTTACCTCACCCAGGGAAGCCGGGTGCATAGGTGCCTTTCGGGGTCGGGTTTCGTCGTCGTTTCTTATGGCGATCTGCTGCAAAGTGCTGCTGGCGACCAGGAGAAAAGTGTCCGGGTGGATCCAAGAGTGGATCGGAGTTCTGAAGAACCTGAAAGCAGAGGGGACAGAGTCTGGGTCACTAGCCAGTGACCAGGAAGGCGATGGACAGATGCCCACCGATGTCGAGTGCTTCAGGTGCGTTGACGGTCGTCTCGTTTCTGCAGCCACGAGGTCCAGGAGGCGTTGTTGGCGACCAGGAGCAGGATTCGGGCTGGTACACGATGTCTGTCGAGTGCTGCGGTGTCGGCGACCGGATTGGACCCAACAAGCCTTGGCAACGGCAAGTCTCGATGTAGCTGAAGATCGTCGATGGTGCAGACCAGCAAGGTCTGGGGAACTCACCCAGCGAGGGTAAGTCAGGGCAGGCCTGGAGCAACCAGGGGAGCCCTTTGGTTTCTTTAGAAAGTCTTCTGGGGACCCACGAGCCGGCTGGCAAGGGATCGCGAAGACACCTCGGGCGGAATCACTCAACAGGGGCCCACGGTCACTCAGGACGGTGTAGGCCTCTGATCTTCGGAGGGATTCCTGCTGGAGGTTGGGACCACACGTGGTCCAAAGCACAGGTTCGTAGAACGTTGTGAAGGGGTTGCACTCGATAATAGTGCACGGTACCCAGGGGTCGCGGTTCCTCGTCACTCGTGGGGTCCACTTGCCTCAGCTTCGCTGGGGACTCACGATGGCCTTGGAGAAGTCAGGAAATCCACTTCTTGGGCTGCAGGGACTTCGGACTCCGGCGGGAGCGGCGTAGTTTGCGACCGTCGTTATCGTTTTGGTGCCTGCCAAGCAGGGGAGTCACTCCTTGACCCCAAGGGAGATTCTTCAGTCCTCTAATCGTGATGTAGAGCGTCGAAGGTCCAGGATTCAGTTTCAAAGTTTAGTCCAGGGATATCTAATCTTGCTGTGGCAAGGGTTCCCCATTTTAACTAGTAAAACAGGGAGGGACTAACTCTATGACCCCACCTATGGGAGGGTCAAGGGAGGGGGTGGCTACACCCACTTCCCTTTGTCCAGTTTCGTGCCAGAGCAGGGGCAGGTAGCCCCTGAGCTGGTTTGAACTGGCATATGCACAGAGGAGCCTTTTGCTCCCCCAGTGCAGGACTTCAAAGCACTCTAAGAGTGCACCCACCCAGCCCCAATACACATTATCCTGTCTGGGGAGGTGGTCACACCTCCCTGCAACAGGAAACCTATTGTCCAGGCCTCCCCTGCCGGAGTTTCGTCCAGCAGCAGGAGGCCAGACTTGTGTCTGTGGCAGCAGCATCCATTTTGTGATGCCAGGGCTTCAGAAAGAAGTTACCGGGTAAGCCAGAGTTAACATGTCTTTCCCTCTAGAAGGGTGGAATGCTACCCCCGCCGCCAGGATTGGCGGGGGGTAGTATTCCAAGATGTTTGACACCAAACACGACATGTTTAGGTGCAGCCATTCCAAAGTTAGCATTTTACCGCGAGGATATAATGCGCTTAAGAGTATATGGTCAGGCTGCACTACAAACAGCATCAGAGATGGTCTCCGAACGCTGCAGAGGGGCCCTGCTCATGCAGGGGCACCCTCTCACATAGGAACCATGCACTCTGCCTTTAGGATTGATAAGGCCTGCCTTAGGAGTGACTTATAGGTTTCTAGGTGTGTATGTATTTCGTGATATAGGTAACCTATATCACAGTAAGGGGTGCATGCACCACCTTACCCAGGCTGCAGTAGCAGACCTGTGGTGTCAGTTTGGATGGCCTTCCAGGGGTGGCATAATACATGCTGCAGCCCCTGGCAGGCCTCTGAGGTACCTATGCCCTTGGTACATAGTATACCATATACTAGGGACTTATAAGGGCACTCCAGATCCCAATCAGAGATGTGCCTAAGGCACATGGAATCCATTTTACAGAGAAAGCAGATAGACTGGGGCCCTGAATAGCAGGATCCCAGTCCAACTAAGTCATAAACCAGCAAAACACCATAAAAAAAGTGGGGGCAACCATATAGTCAGATTCCACCTTCCTACAATTCCTGTCAAGGACCAGTGCCAGCTCTTGTCCGAGACCTCCGTGGACTCCTGCCAAAGATCAGTGTCGACTCCTAGCAGGGACCAATGCTGATTCCTGTCAAGTCCCAGTGCCAGCTCTTGTCCGAGACCACCGTGGACTCCTGGCAAAGACAAGTGACGACTACTGAGAAGGATCAGAACTGACTCCTGGCAGAGACCAGTGTCGACTCCTGGCAGTGACCTGTGCTGACTCCTGAGACGGATCAGAACTGACTCCTAGCAGGGACCAGTGCTGATTGCTGTCAAGGACCAGTTCCAGCTCTTGTCAGAGACCACAGTGGACTCCTGCCAAAGACCAGTGTCGACTCCTAGCAGGGACCAGTGCTGATTCCTGTCAAGGACCAGTGCCAGCTCTTGTCAGAGACCACCTTGGACTCCTGCCAAAGACCCGTATCGACTCCTAGCAGGGACCAGTGCTTATTCCTTTCAATGACCAGTGCCAGCTCTTGTCAGAGACCACCTTGGACTCCTGCCAAAGAACAGTGTCGACTCCTAGCAGGGACCAGTGCTTATTCCTTTCAATGACCAGTGCCAGCTCTTGTCAGAGACCACCGTGGACTCCTGCCAAAGAACAGTGTCGACTCCTAGCAGGGACCAATGCTGATTCCTATCAGGGCCCAGTGCCAGCTCTTGTCAGAGACCACCGTGGACTCCTGGCAAAGACCAGTGTCGACGCCTGAGAAGGATCAGAATTGACTCCTGGCAGAGACCAGTGTTGACTCCTGGCAGTGACCTGTGCTGACTCCTGAGACGGATCAGAACTGACTCCTAGCAGGGACCAGTGCTGATTGATGTCAAGGATCAGTCCCAGCTCTTGTCAGAGACCACCGTGGACTCCTTCCAAAGACCAGTGTCGACTCCTAGCAGGGACCAGTGCTGATTCCTGTCAAGGACCAGTTCCAGCTCTTGTCAGAGACCACAGTGGACTCCTGCCAAAGACCAGTGTCGACTCCTAGCAGGGACCAGTGCTGATTCCTGTCAAGGACCAGTGCCAGCTCTTGTCAGAGACCACCGTGGACTCCTTCCAAAGACCTGTGACGCCTCCTAGCAGGGACCAGTGCTTATTCCTGTCAAGGACCAGTGCCAGCTCTTGTCAGAGACCACCGTGGACTCCTGCCAAAGACCCGTGTCGACTCCTAGCAGGGACCAGTGCTTATTCCTGTCAAGGACCAGTGCCAGCTCTTGTCAGAGACCACCGTGGACTCCTGGCAAAGACCAGTGTCGACTCCTAGCAGGGACCAGTGCTGATTCCTGTCAAGGACCAGTGCCAGCTCTTGTCAGAGACCACCGTGGACTCCTGCCAAAGACCAGTGTCGACTCCTAGCAGGGACCAGTGCTGATTCCTGTCAAGGACCAGTGCCAGCTCTTGTCAGAGACCACCTTGGACTCCTGCCAAAGACCCGTGTCGACTCCTAGCAGGGACCAGTGCTTATTCCTTTCAATGACCAGTGCCAGCTCTTGTCAGAGACCACCGTGGACTCCTGCCAAAGAACAGTGTCGACTCCTAGCAGGGACCAGTGCTGATTCCTGTCAAGGACCAGTGCCAGCTCTTGTCAGAGACCACTGTGGACTCCTGCCAAAGACCAGTGTCGACTCCTAGCAGGGACCAGTGCTTATTCCTGTCAAGGGCTAGTGCCAGCTCTTGTCAGAGACCACCGTGGACTCCTGCCAAAGACGAGTGTCGACTCCTAGCAGGGACCAGTGCTGATTCCTGTCACAGACCAGTGCCAACTCTTGTCAGAAACCAGTGCTGACTCCTGGCAGAGACCAGTGTCGACTCCTAGCAGGGACCAGTGCTGATTACTGTCAAGGACCAGTGCAAGCTCTTGTCAGAGACCACCGTGGACTCCTGCCAAAGACCAGTGTTGACTCCTAGCAGGGACCAGTGCTGATTCCTGTTAAGGACCAGTGCCAGCTCTTGTCAGAGACCACCGTTGACTCCTGGCAGAGACCAGTGTCAACTCCTAGCAGGGACCAGTGCTGATTCCTGTCAAGGACCAGTGCCAGCTCTTGTCAGAGACCACCGTTGACTCCTGGCAGAGACCAGTGTCAACTCCTAGCAGGGACCAGTGCTGATTCCTGTCAAGGACCAGTGCCAACTCTTGTCAGAGACCAGTGCTGACTTCTGGCAGAGACCAGTGTCGACTCCTAGCAGGGACCAGTGCTGATTTCTGTCAAGGACCAGTGCCAGCTCTTGTCAGAGACCACTGTGAACTCCTGGCAAAGACCAGTGTCGACTCCTAGTAGGGACCAGTGCTGATTCCTGTCAAGGCCCAGTGCCAGCTCTTGTCAGAGACCACCTTGGACTCCTGCCAAAGACCCGTATCGACTCCTAGCAGGGACCAGTGCTTATTCCTTTCAATGACCAGTGCCAGCTCTTGTCAGAGACCACCGTTGACTCCTGGCAGAGACCAGTGTCAACTCCTAGCAGGGACCAGTGCTGATTCCTGTCAAGGACCAGTGCCAACTCTTGTCAGAGACCAGTGCTGACTTCTGGCAGAGACAAGTGTCGACTCCTAGCAGGGACCAGTGCTGATTTCTGTCAAGGACCAGTGCCAGCTCTTGTCAGAGACCACCGTGAACTCCTGGCAAAGACCAGTGTCGACTCCTAGTAGGGACCAGTGCTGATTCCTGTCAAGGCCCAGTGCCAGCTCTTGTCAGAGACCACCGTGGACTCCTGGCAAAGACCAGTGTCGACTCCTGAGAAGGATCAGAACTGACTCCTGGCAGAGACCAGTGTTGACTCCTGGCAGTGACCTGTGCTGACTCCTGAGACGGATCAGAACTGACTCCTAGCAGGGACCAGTGCTGATTGATGTCAAGGACCAGTTCCAGCTCTTGTCAGAGACCACCGTGGACTCCTGCCAAAGACCCGTGTCGACTCCTAGCAGGGACCAGTGCTTATTCCTGTCAAGGACCAGTGCCAGCTCTTGTCAGAGACCACCGTGGACTCCTGCCAAAGACCAGTGTCGACTCCTAGCAGGGACCAGTGCTGATTCCTGTCAAGGACCAGTGCCAGCTCTTGTCAGAGACCACCGTGGACTCCTGCCAAAGACCAGTGTCGACTCCTAGCAGGGACCAGTGCTGATTCCTGTCAAGGACCAGTGCCAGCTCTTGTCAGAGACCACCGTGGACTCCTGCCAAAGACCAGTGTCGACTCCTAGCAGGGACCAGTGCTGATTCCTGTCAAGGACCAGTGCCAGCTCTTGTCAGAGACCACTGTGGAATCCTGCCAAAGACCAGTGTCGACTCCTAGCAGGGACCAGTGCTGATTCCTGTCAAGGCCCAGTGCCAGCTCTTGTCCGAGACCACCGTGGACTCCTGGCAAAGACCAGTGTCGACTCCTGAGAAGGATCAGAACTGACTCCTGGCAGAGACCAGTGTCGACTCCTAGCAGGAACCAGTGCTGATTCCTGTCAAGGACCAGTGCCAGCTCTTGTCAGAGACCACCGTGGACTCCTGCCAAAGACCAGTGTCGACTCCTAGCAGGGACCAGTGCTGATTCCTGTCAAGGGCCAGTGCCAGCTCTTGTCAGAGACCACCGTAGACTCCTGCCAAAGACCAGTGTCGACTCCTAGCAGGGACCAGTGCTGATTCCTGTCAAGGACCAGTGCCAGCTCTTGTCCGAGACCTCCGTGGACTCCTGCCAAAGATCAGTGTCGACTCCTAGCAGGGACCAATGCTGATTCCTGTCAAGTCCCAGTGCCAGCTCTTGTCCGAGACCACCGTGGACTCCTGGCAAAGACAAGTGTCGACTCCTGAGAAGGATCAGAACTGACTCCTGGCAGAGACCAGTGTCGACTCCTGGCAGTGACCTGTGCTGACTCCTGAGACGGATCAGAACTGACTCCTAGCAGGGACCAGTGCTGATTGCTGTCAAGGACCAGTTCCAGCTCTTGTCAGAGACCACAGTGGACTCCTGCCAAAGACCAGTGTCGACTCCTAGCAGGGACCAGTGCTGATTCCTGTCAAGGACCAGTGCCAGCTCTTGTCAGAGACCACCTTGGACTCCTGCCAAAGACCCGTATCGACTCCTAGCAGGGACCAGTGCTTATTCCTTTCAATGACCAGTGCCAGCTCTTGTCAGAGACCACCTTGGACTCCTGCCAAAGAACAGTGTCGACTCCTAGCAGGGACCAGTGCTTATTCCTTTCAATGACCAGTGCCAGCTCTTGTCAGAGACCACCGTGGACTCCTGCCAAAGAACAGTGTCGACTCCTAGCAGGGACCAATGCTGATTCCTGTCAGGGCCCAGTGCCAGCTCTTGTCAGAGACCACCGTGGACTCCTGGCAAAGACCAGTGTCGACGCCTGAGAAGGATCAGAATTGACTCCTGGCAGAGACCAGTGTTGACTCCTGGCAGTGACCTGTGCTGACTCCTGAGACGGATCAGAACTGACTCCTAGCAGGGACCAGTGCTGATTGATGTCAAGGATCAGTCCCAGCTCTTGTCAGAGACCACCGTGGACTCCTTCCAAAGACCAGTGTCGACTCCTAGCAGGGACCAGTGCTGATTCCTGTCAAGGACCAGTTCCAGCTCTTGTCAGAGACCACAGTGGACTCCTGCCAAAGACCAGTGTCGACTCCTAGCAGGGACCAGTGCTGATTCCTGTCAAGGACCATTGCCAGCTCTTGTCAGAGACCACCGTGGACTCCTTCCAAAGACCTGTGACGCCTCCTAGCAGGGACCAGTGCTTATTCCTGTCAAGGACCAGTGCCAGCTCTTGTCAGAGACCACCGTGGACTCCTGCCAAAGACCCGTGTCGACTCCTAGCAGGGACCAGTGCTTATTCCTGTCAAGGACCAGTGCCAGCTCTTGTCAGAGACCA
The DNA here is from genome assembly GCA_963921515.1 of Calotriton arnoldi. Taxonomy (NCBI): domain Eukaryota; kingdom Metazoa; phylum Chordata; class Amphibia; order Caudata; family Salamandridae; genus Calotriton; species Calotriton arnoldi. The sequence goes on along the minus strand of CAWUFW010001335.1, from coordinate 1,733,622 downwards.
CCGTGGACTCCTGGCAAAGACCAGTGTCGACTCCTAGCAGGGACCAGTGCTGATTCCTGTCAAGGACCAGTGCCAGCTCTTGTCAGAGACCACCGTGGACTCCTGCCAAAGACCAGTGTCGACTCCTAGCAGGGACCAGTGCTGATTCCTGTCAAGGACCAGTGCCAGCTCTTGTCAGAGACCACCTTGGACTCCTGCCAAAGACCCGTATCGACTCCTAGCAGGGACCAGTGCTTATTCCTTTCAATGACCAGTGCCAGCTCTTGTCCGAGACCACCGTGGACTCCTGGCAAAGACAAGTGTCGACTCCTGAGAAGGATCAGAACTGACTCCTGGCAGAGACCAGTGTCGACTCCTGGCAGTGACCTGTGCTGACTCCTGAGACGGATCAGAACTGACTCCTAGCAGGGACCAGTGCTGATTCCTGTCAAGGACCAGTGCCAGCTCTTGTCAGAGACCACTGTGGACTCCTGCCAAAGACCAGTGTCGACTCCTAGCAGGGACCAGTGCTGATTCCTGTCAAGGACCAGTGCCAGCTCTTGTCCGAGACCACCGTGGACTCCTGCCAAAGATCAGTGTCGACTCCTAGCAGGGACCAGTGCTGATTCCTGTCAAGGACCAGTGCCAGCTCATGTCAGAGACCACCGTGGACTCCCGGCAAAGACCAGTGTCGACTCCTAGCAGGGACTAGTGCTGATTCCTGTCAAGGACCAGTGCCAGCTCTTGTCAGAGACCACTGTGGACTCCTGCCAAAGACCAGTGTCGACTCCTAGCAGGGACCAGTGCTTATTCCTGTCAAGGGCTAGTGCCAACTCTTGTCAGAAACCAGTGCTGACTCCTGGCAGAGACCAGTGTCGACTCCTAGCAGGGACCAGTGCTGATTACTGTCAAGGACCAGTGCAAGCTCTTGTCAGAGACCACCGTGGACTCCTGCCAAAGACCAGTGTTGACTCCTAGCAGGGACCAGTGCTGATTCCTGTTAAGGACCAGTGCCAGCTCTTGTCAGAGACCACCGTTGACTCCTGGCAGAGACCAGTGTCAACTCCTAGCAGGGACCAGTGCTGATTCCTGTCAAGGACCAGTGCCAGCTCTTGTCAGAGACCACCGTTGACTCCTGGCAGAGACCAGTGTCAACTCCTAGCAGGGACCAGTGCTGATTCCTGTCAAGGACCAGTGCCAACTCTTGTCAGAGACCAGTGCTGACTTCTGGCAGAGACCAGTGTCGACTCCTAGCAGGGACCAGTGCTGATTTCTGTCAAGGACCAGTGCCAGCTCTTGTCAGAGACCACTGTGAACTCCTGGCAAAGACCAGTGTCGACTCCTAGTAGGGACCAGTGCTGATTCCTGTCAAGGCCCAGTGCCAGCTCTTGTCAGAGACCACCTTGGACTCCTGCCAAAGACCCGTATCGACTCCTAGCAGGGACCAGTGCTTATTCCTTTCAATGACCAGTGCCAGCTCTTGTCAGAGACCACCGTTGACTCCTGGCAGAGACCAGTGTCAACTCCTAGCAGGGACCAGTGCTGATTCCTGTCAAGGACCAGTGCCAACTCTTGTCAGAGACCAGTGCTGACTTCTGGCAGAGACAAGTGTCGACTCCTAGCAGGGACCAGTGCTGATTTCTGTCAAGGACCAGTGCCAGCTCTTGTCAGAGACCACCGTGAACTCCTGGCAAAGACCAGTGTCGACTCCTAGTAGGGACCAGTGCTGATTCCTGTCAAGGCCCAGTGCCAGCTCTTGTCAGAGACCACCGTGGACTCCTGGCAAAGACCAGTGTCGACTCCTGAGAAGGATCAGAACTGACTCCTGGCAGAGACCAGTGTTGACTCCTGGCAGTGACCTGTGCTGACTCCTGAGACGGATCAGAACTGACTCCTAGCAGGGACCAGTGCTGATTGATGTCAAGGACCAGTTCCAGCTCTTGTCAGAGACCACCGTGGACTCCTGCCAAAGACCCGTGTCGACTCCTAGCAGGGACCAGTGCTTATTCCTGTCAAGGACCAGTGCCAGCTCTTGTCAGAGACCACCGTGGACTCCTGCCAAAGACCAGTGTCGACTCCTAGCAGGGACCAGTGCTGATTCCTGTCAAGGACCAGTGCCAGCTCTTGTCAGAGACCACCGTGGACTCCTGCCAAAGACCAGTGTCGACTCCTAGCAGGGACCAGTGCTGATTCCTGTCAAGGACCAGTGCCAGCTCTTGTCAGAGACCACCGTGGACTCCTGCCAAAGACCAGTGTCGACTCCTAGCAGGGACCAGTGCTGATTCCTGTCAAGGACCAGTGCCAGCTCTTGTCAGAGACCACTGTGGAATCCTGCCAAAGACCAGTGTCGACTCCTAGCAGGGACCAGTGCTGATTCCTGTCAAGGCCCAGTGCCAGCTCTTGTCCGAGACCACCGTGGACTCCTGGCAAAGACCAGTGTCGACTCCTGAGAAGGATCAGAACTGACTCCTGGCAGAGACCAGTGTCGACTCCTGGCAGTGACCTGTGCTGACTCCTGAGACAGATCAGAACTGACTCTAGCAGGGACCAGTGCTGATTGCTGTCAAGGACCAGTGCCAGCTCTTGTCAGAGACCACCGTGGACTCCTTCCAAAGACCAGTGTCGACTCCTAGCAGGGACCAGTGCTGATTCCTGTCAAGGACCAGTTCCAACTCTGGTCAGAGACCACAGTGGACTCCTGCCAAAGACCAGTGTCGACTCCTAGCAGGGACCAGTGCTGATTCCTGTCAAGGACCAGTGCCAGCTCTTGTCAGAGACCACCGTGGACTCCTTCCAAAGACCTGTGTCGCCTCCTAGCAGGGACCAGTGCTTATTCCTGTCACGGACCAGTGCCAGCTCTTGTCAGAGACCACCGTGGACCACTGCCAAAGACCCGTGTCGACTCCTAGCAGGGACCAGTGCTTATTGCTTTCAAGGACCAGTGCCAGCTCGTGTCAGAGACCACCGTGGACTCCTACCAAAGACCAGTGTCGACTCCTAGCAGGGACTAGTGCTGATTCCTGTCAAGGACCAGTGCCAGCTCTTGTCAGAGACCACTGTGGACTCCTGCCAAAGACCAGTGTCGACTCCTAGCAGGGACCAGTGCTGATTCCTGTCAAGGACCAGTGCCAGCTCTTGTCCGAGACCACCGTGGACTCCTGCCAAAGATCAGTGTCGACTCCTAGCAGGGACCAGTGCTGATTCCTGTCAAGGACCAGTGCCAGCTCATGTCAGAGACCACCGTGGACTCCCGGCAAAGACCAGTGTCGACTCCTAGCAGGGACTAGTGCTGATTCCTGTCAAGGACCAGTGCCAGCTCTTGTCAGCGACCACTGTGGACTCCTGCCAAAGACCAGTGTCGACTCCTAGCAGGGACCAGTGCTTATTCCTGTCAAGGACTAGTGCCAGCTCTTGTCAGAGACCACCGTGGACTCCTGCCAAAGACCAGTGTCGACTCCTAGCAGGGACCAGTGCTGATTCCTGTCAAAGACCAGTGCCAACTCTTGTCAGAAACCTGTGCTGACTCCTGGCAGAGACCAGTGTCGACTCCTAGCAGGGACCAGTGCTGATTCCTGTCAAGGACCAGTGCAAGCTCTTGTCCGAGACCACCGTGGACTCCTACCAAAGACCAGTGTCGTCTCCTAGCAGGGACCAGTGCTGATTCCTGTCAAGGACCAGTGCCAGCTCTTGTCAGAGACCACCGTTGACTCCTGACAGAGACCAGTGTCGACTCCTAGCAGGGACCAGTGCTGATTTCTGTCAAGGACCAGTGCCAACTCTTGTCAGAGACCAGTGCTGACTTCTGGCAGAGACCAGTGTCGACTCCTAGCAGGGACCAGTGCCAGCTCTTGTCAGAGAACACAGTGGACTCCTGGCAAAGACCAGTGTCGACTCCTAGCAGGGACCAGTGCTGATTCCTGTCAAGGACCAGTGCCAGCTCTTGTCAGAGACCACCGTGGACTCCTGCCAAAGATCAGTGTCGACTCCTAGCAGGGACCAATGCTGATTCCTGTCAGGGCCCAGTGCCAGCTCTTGTCAAAGACCACTGTGGACTCCTGCCAAAGACCAGTGTCGACTCCTAGCAGGGACCAGTGCTGATTCCTGTCAAGGCCCAGTGCCAGCTCTTGTCCGAGACCACCGTGGACTCCTGGCAAAGACCAGTGTCGACTCCTGAGAAGGATCAGAACTGACTCCTGGCAGAGACCAGTGTTGACTCCTGGCAGTGACCTGTGCTGACTCCTGGCAGAGACCAGTGTCGACTCCTAGCAGGGACCAGTGCTGATTTCTGTCAAGGACCAGTGCCAGCTCTTGTCAGAGACCACCGTGAACTCCTGGCAAAGACCAGTGTCGACTCCTAGTAGGGACCAGTGCTGATTCCTGTCAAGGCCCAGTGCCAGCTCTTGTCAGAGACCACCGTGGACTCCTGGCAAAGACCAGTGTCGACTCCTGAGAAGGATCAGAACTGACTCCTGGCAGAGACCAGTGTTGACTCCTGGCAGTGACCTGTGCTGACTCCTGAGACGGATCAGAACTGACTCCTAGCAGGGACCAGTGCTGATTGATGTCAAGGACCAGTTCCAGCTCTTGTCAGAGACCACCGTGGACTCCTGCCAAAGACCCGTGTCGACTCCTAGCAGGGACCAGTGCTTATTCCTGTCAAGGACCAGTGCCAGCTCTTGTCAGAGACCACCGTGGACTCCTGCCAAAGACCAGTGTCGACTCCTAGCAGGGACCAGTGCTGATTCCTGTCAAGGACCAGTGCCAGCTCTTGTCAGAGACCACCGTGGACTCCTGCCAAAGACCAGTGTCGACTCCTAGCAGGGACCAGTGCTGATTCCTGTCAAGGACCAGTGCCAGCTCTTGTCAGAGACCACCGTGGACTCCTGCCAAAGACCAGTGTCGACTCCTAGCAGGGACCAGTGCTGATTCCTGTCAAGGACCAGTGCCAGCTCTTGTCAGAGACCACTGTGGACTCCTGCCAAAGACCAGTGTCGACTCCTAGCAGGGACCAGTGCTGATTCCTGTCAAGGCCCAGTGCCAGCTCTTGTCCGAGACCACCGTGGACTCCTGGCAAAGACCAGTGTCGACTCCTGAGAAGGATCAGAACTGACTCCTGGCAGAGACCAGTGTCGACTCCTGGCAGTGACCTGTGCTGACTCCTGAGACAGATCAGAACTGACTCCTAGCAGGGACCAGTGCTGATTGCTGTCAAGGACCAGTGCCAGCTCTTGTCAGAGACCACCGTTGACTCCTGGCAGAGACCAGTGTCAACTCCTAGCAGGGACCAGTGCTGATACCTGTCAAGGACCAGTTCCAACTCTGGTCAGAGACCACAGTGGACTCCTGCCAAAGACCAGTGTCGACTCCTAGCAGGGACCAGTGCTGATTCCTGTCAAGGACCAGTTCCAACTCTGGTCAGAGACCACAGTGGACTCCTGCCAAAGACCAGTGTCGACTCCTAGCAGGGACCAGTGCTGATTCCTGTCAAGGACCAGTGCCAGCTCTTGTCAGAGACCACCGTGGACTCCTTCCAAAGACCTGTGTCGCCTCCTAGCAGGGACCAGTGCTTATTCCTGTCACGGACCAGTGCCAGCTCTTGTCAGAGACCACCGTGGACCACTGCCAAAGACCCGTGTCGACTCCTAGCAGGGACCAGTGCTTATTGCTTTCAAGGACCAGTGCCAGCTCGTGTCAGAGACCACCGTGGACTCCTACCAAAGACCAGTGTCGACTCCTAGCAGGGACTAGTGCTGATTCCTGTCAAGGACCAGTGCCAGCTCTTGTCAGAGACCACTGTGGACTCCTGCCAAAGACCAGTGTCGACTCCTAGCAGGGACCAGTGCTGATTCCTGTCAAGGACCAGTGCCAGCTCTTGTCCGAGACCACCGTGGACTCCTGCCAAAGATCAGTGTCGACTCCTAGCAGGGACCAGTGCTGATTCCTGTCAAGGACCAGTGCCAGCTCATGTCAGAGACCACCGTGGACTCCCGGCAAAGACCAGTGTCGACTCCTAGCAGGGACTAGTGCTGATTCCTGTCAAGGACCAGTGCCAGCTCTTGTCAGCGACCACTGTGGACTCCTGCCAAAGACCAGTGTCGACTCCTAGCAGGGACCAGTGCTTATTCCTGTCAAGGACTAGTGCCAGTTCTTGTCAGAGACCACCGTGGACTCCTGCCAAAGACCAGTGTCGACTCCTAGCAGGGACCAGTGCTGATTCCTGTCAAAGACCAGTGCCAACTCTTGTCAGAAACCTGTGCTGACTCCTGGCAGAGACCAGTGTTGACTCCTAGCAGGGACCAGTGCTGATTCCTGTCAAGGACCAGTGCAAGCTCTTGTCCGAGACCACCGTGGACTCCTACCAAAGACCAGTGTCGTCTCCTAGCAGGGACCAGTGCTGATTCCTGTCAAGGACCAGTGCCAGCTCTTGTCAGAGACCACCGTTGACTCCTGACAGAGACCAGTGTCGACTCCTAGCAGGGACCAGTGCTGATTTCTGTCAAGGACCAGTGCCAACTCTTGTCAGAGACCAGTGCTGACTTCTGGCAGAGACCAGTGTCGACTCCTAGCAGGGACCAGTGCCAGCTCTTGTCAGAGAACACAGTGGACTCCTGGCAAAGACCAGTGTCGACTCCTAGCAGGGACCAGTGCTGATTCCTGTCAAGGACCAGTGCCAGCTCTTGTCAGAGACCACCGTGGACTCCTGCCAAAGATCAGTGTCGACTCCTAGCAGGGACCAGTGCTGATTCCTGTCAAGGACCAGTGCCAGCTCTTGTCAGAGACCACCGTGGACTCCTGCCAAAGATCAGTGTCGACTCCTAGCAGGGACCAGTGCTGATTCCTGTCAAGGACCAGTGCCAGCTCTTGTCAGAGACCACCGTGGACTCCTGCCAAAGATCAGTGTCGACTCCTAGCAGGGACCAATGCTGATTCCTGTCAGGGCCCAGTGCCAGCTCTTGTCAGAGACCACCGTGGACTCCTGGCAAAGACCAGTGTCGACGCCTGAGAAGGATCAGAACTGACTCCTGGCAGAGACCAGTGTTGACTCCTGGCAGTGACCTGTGCTGACTCCTGAGACGGATCAGAACTGACTCCTAGCAGGGACCAGTGCTGATTGATGTCAAGGATCAGTCCCAGCTCTTGTCAGAGACCACCGTGGACTCCTTCCAAAGACCAGTGTCGACTCCTAGCAGGGACCAGTGCTGATTCCTGTTAAGGACCAGTTCCAGCTCTTGTCAGAGACCACAGTGGACTCCTGCCAAAGACCAGTGTCGACTCCTAGCAGGGACCAGTGCTGATTCCTGTCAAGGACCAGTGCCAGCTCTTGTCAGAGACCACCGTGGACTCCTTCCAAAGACCTGTGACGCCTCCTAGCAGGGACCAGTGCTTATTCCTGTCAAGGACCAGTGCCAGCTCTTGTCAGAGACCACCGTGGACTCCTGCCAAAGACCCGTGTCGACTCCTTGCAGGGACCAGTGCTTATTCCTGTCAAGGACCAGTGCCAGCTCTTGTCAGAGACCACCGTGGACTCCTGCCAAAGATCAGTGTCGACTCCTAGCAGGGACTAGTGCTGATTCCTGTCAAGGACCAGTGCCAGCTCTTGTCAGAGACCACCGTGGACTCCTGCCAAAGACCAGTGTCGACGCCTGAGAAGGATCAGAACTGACTCCTGGCAGAGACCAGTGTTGACTCCTGGCAGTGACCTGTGCTGACTCCTGAGACGGATCAGAACTGACTCCTAGCAGGGACCAGTGCTGATTGATGTCAAGGACCAGTCCCAGCTCTTGTCAGAGACCACCGTGGACTCCTTCCAAAGACCAGTGTCGACTCCTAGCAGGGACCAGTGCTTATTCCTGTCAAGGACTAGTGCCAGCTCTTGTCAGAGACCACCGTGGACTCCTGCCAAAGACCAGTGTCGACTCCTAGCAGGGACCAGTGCTGATTCCTGTCAAAGACCAGTGCCAACTCTTGTCAGAAACCAGTGCTGACTCCTGGCAGAGACCAGTGTCGGCTCCTAGCAGGGACCAGTGCTGATTCCTGTCAAGGACCAGTGCAAGCTCTTGTCCGAGACCACCGTGGACTCCTACCAAAGACCAGTGTCGACTCCTAGCAGGGACCAGTGCTGATTCCTGTCAAGGACCAGTGCCAGCTCTTGTCAGAGACCACCGTTGACTCCTGACAGAGACCAGTGTCGACTCCTAGCAGGGACCAGTGCTGATTTCTGTCAAGGACCAGTGCCAACTCTTGTCAGAGACCAGTGCTGACTTCTGGCAAAGACCAGTGTCGACTCCTAGTAGGGACCAGTGCTGATTCCTGTCAAGGCCCAGTGCCAGCTCTTGTCAGAGACCACCTTGGACTCCTGCCAAAGACCCGTATCGACTCCTAGCAGGGACCAGTGCTTATTCCTTTCAATGACCAGTGCCAGCTCTTGTCAGAGACCACCGTTGACTCCTGGCAGAGACCAGTGTCAACTCCTAGCAGGGACCAGTGCTGATTCCTGTCAAGGACCAGTGCCAACTCTTGTCAGAGACCAGTGCTGACTTCTGGCAGAGACCAGTGTCGACTCCTAGCAGGGACCAGTGCTGATTTCTGTCAAGGACCAGTGCCAGCTCTTGTCAGAGACCACCGTGAACTCCTGGCAAAGACCAGTGTCGACTCCTAGTAGGGACCAGTGCTGATTCCTGTCAAGGCCCAGTGCCAGCTCTTGTCAGAGACCACCGTGGACTCCTGGCAAAGACCAGTGTCGACTCCTGAGAAGGATCAGAACTGACTCCTGGCAGAGACCAGTGTTGACTCCTGGCAGTGACCTGTGCTGACTCCTGAGACGGATCAGAACTGACTCCTAGCAGGGACCAGTGCTGATTGATGTCAAGGACCAGTTCCAGCTCTTGTCAGAGACCACCGTGGACTCCTGCCAAAGACCCGTGTCGACTCCTAGCAGGGACCAGTGCTTATTCCTGTCAAGGACCAGTGCCAGCTCTTGTCAGAGACCACCGTGGACTCCTGCCAAAGACCAGTGTCGACTCCTAGCAGGGACCAGTGCTGATTCCTGTCAAGGACCAGTGCCAGCTCTTGTCAGAGACCACCGTGGACTCCTGCCAAAGACCAGTGTCGACTCCTAGCAGGGACCAGTGCTGATTCCTGTCAAGGACCAGTGCCAGCTCTTGTCAGAGACCACCGTGGACTCCTGCCAAAGACCAGTGTCGACTCCTAGCAGGGACCAGTGCTGATTCCTGTCAAGGACCAGTGCCAGCTCTTGTCAGAGACCACTGTGGACTCCTGCCAAAGACCAGTGTCGACTCCTAGCAGGGACCAGTGCTGATTCCTGTCAAGGCCCAGTGCCAGCTCTTGTCCGAGACCACTGTGGACTCCTGGCAAAGACCAGTGTCGACTCCTGAGAAGGATCAGAACTGACTCCTGGCAGAGACCAGTGTCGACTCCTGGCAGTGACCTGTGCTGACTCCTGAGACAGATCAGAACTGACTCCTAGCAGGGACCAGTGCTGATTGCTGTCAAGGACCAGTGCCAGCTCTTGTCAGAGACCACCGTGGACTCCTTCCAAAGACCAGTGTCGACTCCTAGCAGGGACCAGTGCTGATTCCTGTCAAGGACCAGTTCCAACTCTGGTCAGAGACCACAGTGGACTCCTGCCAAAGACCAGTGTCGACTCCTAGCAGGGACCAGTGCTGATTCCTGTCAAGGACCAGTGCCAGCTCTTGTCAGAGACCACCGTGGACTCCTTCCAAAGACCTGTGTCGCCTCCTAGCAGGGACCAGTGCTTATTCCTGTCACGGACCAGTGCCAGCTCTTGTCAGAGACCACCGTGGACCACTGCCAAAGACCCGTGTCGACTCCTAGCAGGGACCAGTGCTTATTGCTTTCAAGGACCAGTGCCAGCTCTTGTCAGAGACCACTGTGGACTCCTGCCAAAGACCAGTGTCGACTCCTAGCAGGGACCAGTGCTGATTCCTGTCAAGGACCAGTGCCAGCTCTTGTCCGAGACCACCGTGGACTCCTGCCAAAGATCAGTGTCGACTCCTAGCAGGGACCAGTGCTGATTCCTGTCAAGGACCAGTGCCAGCTCATGTCAGAGACCACCGTGGACTCCCGGCAAAGACCAGTGTCGACTTCTAGCAGGGACTAGTGCTGATTCCTGTCAAGGACCAGTGCCAGCTCTTGTCAGCGACCACTGTGGACTCCTGCCAAAGACCAGTGTCGACTCCTAGCAGGGACCAGTGCTGATTCCTGTCAAAGACCAGTGCCAACTCTTGTCAGAAACCTGTGCTGACTCCTGGCAGAGACCAGTGTCGACTCCTAGCAGGGACCAGTGCTGATTCCTGTCAAGGACCAGTGCAAGCTCTTGTCCGAGACCACCGTGGACTCCTACCAAAGACCAGTGTCGTCTCCTAGCAGGGACCAGTGCTGATTCCTGTCAAGGACCAGTGCCAGCTCTTGTCAGAGACCACCGTGGACTCCTGGCAAAGACCAGTGTCGACTCCTAGCAGGGACCAGTGCTGATTCCTGTCAAGGACCAGTGCCAGCTCTTGTCAGAGACCACCGTGGACTCCTGCCAAAGACCAGTGTCGACTCCTAGCAGGGACCAGTGCTGATTCCTGTCAAGGACCAGTGCCAGCTCTTGTCAGAGACCACCTTGGACTCCTGCCAAAGACCCGTATCGACTCCTAGCAGGGACCAGTGCTTATTCCTTTCAATGACCAGTGCCAGCTCTTGTCAGAGACCACCGTGGACTCCTGCCAAAGAACAGTGTCGACTCCTAGCAGGGACCAGTGCTGATTCCTGTCAAGGACCAGTGCCAGCTCTTGTCAGAGACCACCGTGGACTCCTGCCAAAGACCAGTGTCGACTCCTAGCAGGGACTAGTGCTGATTCCTGTCAAGGACCAGTGCCAGCTCTTGTCAGAGACCACTGTGGACTCCTGCCAAAGACCAGTGTCGACTCCTAGCAGGGACCAGTGCTGATTCCTGTCAAGGACCAGTGCCAGCTCTTGTCCGAGACCACCGTGGACTCCTGCCAAAGATCAGTGTCGACTCCTAGCAGGGACCAGTGCTGATTCCTGTCAAGGACCAGTGCCAGCTCATGTCAGAGACCACCGTGGACTCCCGGCAAAGACCAGTGTCGACTCCTAGCAGGGACTAGTGCTGATTCCTGTCAAGGACCAGTGCCAGCTCTTGTCAGAGACCACTGTGGACTCCTGCCAAAGACCAGTGTCGACTCCTAGCAGGGACCAGTGCTTATTCCTGTCAAGGGCTAGTGCCAGCTCTTGTCAGAGACCACCGTGGACTCCTGCCAAAGACGCAGTGTCGACTCCTAGCAGGGACCAGTGCTGATTCCTGTCACAGACCAGTGCCAACTCTTGTCAGAAACCAGTGCTGACTCCTGGCAGAGACCAGTGTCGACTCCTAGCAGGGACCAGTGCTGATTACTGTCAAGGACCAGTGCAAGCTCTTGTCAGAGACCACCGTGGACTCCTGCCAAAGACCAGTGTTGACTCCTAGCAGGGACCAGTGCTGATTCCTGTTAAGGACCAGTGCCAGCTCTTGTCAGAGACCACCGTTGACTCCTGGCAGAGACCAGTGTCAACTCCTAGCAGGGACCAGTGCTGATTCCTGTCAAGGACCAGTGCCAGCTCTTGTCAGAGACCACCGTTGACTCCTGGCAGAGACCAGTGTCAACTCCTAGCAGGGACCAGTGCTGATTCCTGTCAAGGACCAGTGCCAACTCTTGTCAGAGACCAGTGCTGACTTCTGGCAGAGACCAGTGTCGACTCCTAGCAGGGACCAGTGCTGATTTCTGTCAAGGACCAGTGCCAGCTCTTGTCAGAGACCACTGTGAACTCCTGGCAAAGACCAGTGTCGACTCCTAGTAGGGACCAGTGCTGATTCCTGTCAAGGCCCAGTGCCAGCTCTTGTCAGAGACCACCTTGGACTCCTGCCAAAGACCCGTATCGACTCCTAGCAGGGACCAGTGCTTATTCCTTTCAATGACCAGTGCCAGCTCTTGTCAGAGACCACCGTTGACTCCTGGCAGAGACCAGTGTCAACTCCTAGCAGGGACCAGTGCTGATTCCTGTCAAGGACCAGTGCCAACTCTTGTCAGAGACCAGTGCTGACTTCTGGCAGAGACAAGTGTCGACTCCTAGCAGGGACCAGTGCTGATTTCTGTCAAGGACCAGTGCCAGCTCTTGTCAGAGACCACCGTGAACTCCTGGCAAAGACCAGTGTCGACTCCTAGTAGGGACCAGTGCTGATTCCTGTCAAGGCCCAGTGCCAGCTCTTGTCAGAGACCACCGTGGACTCCTGGCAAAGACCAGTGTCGACTCCTGAGAAGGATCAGAACTGACTCCTGGCAGAGACCAGTGTTGACTCCTGGCAGTGACCTGTGCTGACTCCTGAGACGGATCAGAACTGACTCCTAGCAGGGACCAGTGCTGATTGATGTCAAGGACCAGTTCCAGCTCTTGTCAGAGACCACCGTGGACTCCTGCCAAAGACCCGTGTCGACTCCTAGCAGGGACCAGTGCTTATTCCTGTCAAGGACCAGTGCCAGCTCTTGTCAGAGACCACCGTGGACTCCTGCCAAAGACCAGTGTCGACTCCTAGCAGGGACCAGTGCTGATTCCTGTCAAGGACCAGTGCCAGCTCTTGTCAGAGACCACCGTGGACTCCTGCCAAAGACCAGTGTCGACTCCTAGCAGGGACCAGTGCTGATTCCTGTCAAGGACCAGTGCCAGCTCTTGTCAGAGACCACCGTGGACTCCTGCCAAAGACCAGTGTCGACTCCTAGCAGGGACCAGTGCTGATTCCTGTCAAGGACCAGTGCCAGCTCTTGTCAGAGACCACTGTGGAATCCTGCCAAAGACCAGTGTCGACTCCTAGCAGGGACCAGTGCTGATTCCTGTCAAGGCCCAGTGCCAGCTCTTGTCCGAGACCACCGTGGACTCCTGGCAAAGACCAGTGTCGACTCCTGAGAAGGATCAGAACTGACTCCTGGCAGAGACCAGTGTCGACTCCTAGCAGGAACCAGTGCTGATTCCTGTCAAGGACCAGTGCCAGCTCTTGTCAGAGACCACCGTGGACTCCTGCCAAAGACCAGTGTCGACTCCTAGCAGGGACCAGTGCTGATTCCTGTCAAGGGCCAGTGCCAGCTCTTGTCAGAGACCACCGTAGACTCCTGCCAAAGACCAGTGTCGACTCCTAGCAGGGACCAGTGCTGATTCCTGTCAAGGACCAGTGCCAGCTCTTGTCCGAGACCTCCGTGGACTCCTGCCAAAGATCAGTGTCGACTCCTAGCAGGGACCAATGCTGATTCCTGTCAAGTCCCAGTGCCAGCTCTTGTCCGAGACCACCGTGGACTCCTGGCAAAGACAAGTGTCGACTCCTGAGAAGGATCAGAACTGACTCCTGGCAGAGACCAGTGTCGACTCCTGGCAGTGACCTGTGCTGACTCCTGAGACGGATCAGAACTGACTCCTAGCAGGGACCAGTGCTGATTGCTGTCAAGGACCAGTTCCAGCTCTTGTCAGAGACCACAGTGGACTCCTGCCAAAGACCAGTGTCGACTCCTAGCAGGGACCAGTGCTGATTCCTGTCAAGGACCAGTGCCAGCTCTTGTCAGAGACCACCTTGGACTCCTGCCAAAGACCCGTATCGACTCCTAGCAGGGACCAGTGCTTATTCCTTTCAATGACCAGTGCCAGCTCTTGTCAGAGACCACCTTGGACTCCTGCCAAAGAACAGTGTCGACTCCTAGCAGGGACCAGTGCTTATTCCTTTCAATGACCAGTGCCAGCTCTTGTCAGAGACCACCGTGGACTCCTGCCAAAGAACAGTGTCGACTCCTAGCAGGGACCAATGCTGATTCCTGTCAGGGCCCAGTGCCAGCTCTTGTCAGAGACCACCGTGGACTCCTGGCAAAGACCAGTGTCGACGCCTGAGAAGGATCAGAATTGACTCCTGGCAGAGACCAGTGTTGACTCCTGGCAGTGACCTGTGCTGACTCCTGAGACGGATCAGAACTGACTCCTAGCAGGGACCAGTGCTGATTGATGTCAAGGATCAGTCCCAGCTCTTGTCAGAGACCACCGTGGACTCCTTCCAAAGACCAGTGTCGACTCCTAGCAGGGACCAGTGCTGATTCCTGTCAAGGACCAGTTCCAGCTCTTGTCAGAGACCACAGTGGACTCCTGCCAAAGACCAGTGTCGACTCCTAGCAGGGACCAGTGCTGATTCCTGTCAAGGACCATTGCCAGCTCTTGTCAGAGACCACCGTGGACTCCTTCCAAAGACCTGTGACGCCTCCTAGCAGGGACCAGTGCTTATTCCTGTCAAGGACCAGTGCCAGCTCTTGTCAGAGACCACCGTGGACTCCTGCCAAAGACCCGTGTCGACTCCTAGCAGGGACCAGTGCTTATTCCTGTCAAGGACCAGTGCCAGCTCTTGTCAGAGACCACCGTGGACTCCTGGCAAAGACCAGTGTCGACTCCTAGCAGGGACCAGTGCTGATTCCTGTCAAGGACCAGTGCCAGCTCTTGTCAGAGACCACCGTGGACTCCTGCCAAAGACCAGTGTCGACTCCTAGCAGGGACCAGTGCTGATTCCTGTCAAGGACCAGTGCCAGCTCTTGTCAGAGACCACCTTGGACTCCTGCCAAAGACCCGTATCGACTCCTAGCAGGGACCAGTGCTTATTCCTTTCAATGACCAGTGCCAGCTCTTGTCAGAGACCACCGTGGACTCCTGCCAAAGAACAGTGTCGACTCCTAGCAGGGACCAGTGCTGATTCCTGTCAAGGACCAGTGCCAGCTCTTGTCAGAGACCACCGTGGACTCCTGCCAAAGACCAGTGTCGACTCCTAGCAGGGACTAGTGCTGATTCCTGTCAAGGACCAGTGCCAGCTCTTGTCAGAGACCACTGTGGACTCCTGCCAAAGACCAGTGTCGACTCCTAGCAGGGACCAGTGCTGATTCCTGTCAAGGACCAGTGCCAGCTCTTGTCCGAGACCACCGTGGACTCCTGCCAAAGATCAGTGTCGACTCCTAGCAGGGACCAGTGCTGATTCCTGTCAAGGACCAGTGCCAGCTCATGTCAGAGACCACCGTGGACTCCCGGCAAAGACCAGTGTCGACTCCTAGCAGGGACTAGTGCTGATTCCTGTCAAGGACCAGTGCCAGCTCTTGTCAGAGACCACTGTGGACTCCTGCCAAAGACCAGTGTCGACTCCTAGCAGGGACCAGTGCTTATTCCTGTCAAGGGCTAGTGCCAGCTCTTGTCAGAGACCACCGTGGACTCCTGCCAAAGACGAGTGTCGACTCCTAGCAGGGACCAGTGCTGATTCCTGTCACAGACCAGTGCCAACTCTTGTCAGAAACCAGTGCTGACTCCTGGCAGAGACCAGTGTCGACTCCTAGCAGGGACCAGTGCTGATTACTGTCAAGGACCAGTGCAAGCTCTTGTCAGAGACCACCGTGGACTCCTGCCAAAGACCAGTGTTGACTCCTAGCAGGGACCAGTGCTGATTCCTGTTAAGGACCAGTGCCAGCTCTTGTCAGAGACCACCGTTGACTCCTGGCAGAGACCAGTGTCAACTCCTAGCAGGGACCAGTGCTGATTCCTGTCAAGGACCAGTGCCAGCTCTTGTCAGAGACCACCGTTGACTCCTGGCAGAGACCAGTGTCAACTCCTAGCAGGGACCAGTGCTGATTCCTGTCAAGGACCAGTGCCAACTCTTGTCAGAGACCAGTGCTGACTTCTGGCAGAGACCAGTGTCGACTCCTAGCAGGGACCAGTGCTGATTTCTGTCAAGGACCAGTGCCAGCTCTTGTCAGAGACCACTGTGAACTCCTGGCAAAGACCAGTGTCGACTCCTAGTAGGGACCAGTGCTGATTCCTGTCAAGGCCCAGTGCCAGCTCTTGTCAGAGACCACCTTGGACTCCTGCCAAAGACCCGTATCGACTCCTAGCAGGGACCAGTGCTTATTCCTTTCAATGACCAGTGCCAGCTCTTGTCAGAGACCACCGTTGACTCCTGGCAGAGACCAGTGTCAACTCCTAGCAGGGACCAGTGCTGATTCCTGTCAAGGACCAGTGCCAACTCTTGTCAGAGACCAGTGCTGACTTCTGGCAGAGACAAGTGTCGACTCCTAGCAGGGACCAGTGCTGATTTCTGTCAAGGACCAGTGCCAGCTCTTGTCAGAGACCACCGTGAACTCCTGGCAAAGACCAGTGTCGACTCCTAGTAGGGACCAGTGCTGATTCCTGTCAAGGCCCAGTGCCAGCTCTTGTCAGAGACCACCGTGGACTCCTGGCAAAGACCAGTGTCGACTCCTGAGAAGGATCAGAACTGACTCCTGGCAGAGACCAGTGTTGACTCCTGGCAGTGACCTGTGCTGACTCCTGAGACGGATCAGAACTGACTCCTAGCAGGGACCAGTGCTGATTGATGTCAAGGACCAGTTCCAGCTCTTGTCAGAGACCACCGTGGACTCCTGCCAAAGACCCGTGTCGACTCCTAGCAGGGACCAGTGCTTATTCCTGTCAAGGACCAGTGCCAGCTCTTGTCAGAGACCACCGTGGACTCCTGCCAAAGACCAGTGTCGACTCCTAGCAGGGACCAGTGCTGATTCCTGTCAAGGACCAGTGCCAGCTCTTGTCAGAGACCACCGTGGACTCCTGCCAAAGACCAGTGTCGACTCCTAGCAGGGACCAGTGCTGATTCCTGTCAAGGACCAGTGCCAGCTCTTGTCAGAGACCACCGTGGACTCCTGCCAAAGACCAGTGTCGACTCCTAGCAGGGACCAGTGCTGATTCCTGTCAAGGACCAGTGCCAGCTCTTGTCAGAGACCACTGTGGAATCCTGCCAAAGACCAGTGTCGACTCCTAGCAGGGACCAGTGCTGATTCCTGTCAAGGCCCAGTGCCAGCTCTTGTCCGAGACCACCGTGGACTCCTGGCAAAGACCAGTGTCGACTCCTGAGAAGGATCAGAACTGACTCCTGGCAGAGACCAGTGTCGACTCCTGGCAGTGACCTGTGCTGACTCCTGAGACAGATCAGAACTGACTCCTAGCAGGGACCAGTGCTGATTGCTGTCAAGGACCAGTGCCAGCTCTTGTCAGAGACCACCGTGGACTCCTTCCAAAGACCAGTGTCGACTCCTAGCAGGGACCAGTGCTGATTCCTGTCAAGGACCAGTTCCAACTCTGGTCAGAGACCACAGTGGACTCCTGCCAAAGACCAGTGTCGACTCCTAGCAGGGACCAGTGCTGATTCCTGTCAAGGACCAGTGCCAGCTCTTGTCAGAGACCACCGTGGACTCCTTCCAAAGACCTGTGTCGCCTCCTAGCAGGGACCAGTGCTTATTCCTGTCACGGACCAGTGCCAGCTCTTGTCAGAGACCACCGTGGACCACTGCCAAAGACCCGTGTCGACTCCTAGCAGGGACCAGTGCTTATTGCTTTCAAGGACCAGTGCCAGCTCGTGTCAGAGACCACCGTGGACTCCTACCAAAGACCAGTGTCGACTCCTAGCAGGGACTAGTGCTGATTCCTGTCAAGGACCAGTGCCAGCTCTTGTCAGAGACCACTGTGGACTCCTGCCAAAGACCAGTGTCGACTCCTAGCAGGGACCAGTGCTGATTCCTGTCAAGGACCAGTGCCAGCTCTTGTCCGAGACCACCGTGGACTCCTGCCAAAGATCAGTGTCGACTCCTAGCAGGGACCAGTGCTGATTCCTGTCAAGGACCAGTGCCAGCTCATGTCAGAGACCACCGTGGACTCCCGGCAAAGACCAGTGTCGACTCCTAGCAGGGACTAGTGCTGATTCCTGTCAAGGACCAGTGCCAGCTCTTGTCAGCGACCACTGTGGACTCCTGCCAAAGACCAGTGTCGACTCCTAGCAGGGACCAGTGCTTATTCCTGTCAAGGACTAGTGCCAGCTCTTGTCAGAGACCACCGTGGACTCCTGCCAAAGACCAGTGTCGACTCCTAGCAGGGACCAGTCTGATTCCTGTCAAAGACCAGTGCCAACTCTTGTCAGAAACCTGTGCTGACTCCTGGCAGAGACCAGTGTCGACTCCTAGCAGGGACCAGTGCTGATTCCTGTCAAGGACCAGTGCAAGCTCTTGTCCGAGACCACCGTGGACTCCTACCAAAGACCAGTGTCGTCTCCTAGCAGGGACCAGTGCTGATTTCTGTCAAGGACCAGTGCCAACTCTTGTCAGAGACCAGTGCTGACTTCTGGCAGAGACCAGTGTCGACTCCTAGCAGGGACCAGTGCCAGCTCTTGTCAGAGAACACAGTGGACTCCTGGCAAAGACCAGTGTCGACTCCTAGCAGGGACCAGTGCTGATTCCTGTCAAGGACCAGTGCCAGCTCTTGTCAGAGACCACCGTGGACTCCTGCCAAAGATCAGTGTCGACTCCTAGCAGGGACCAATGCTGATTCCTGTCAGGGCCCAGTGCCAGCTCTTGTCAAAGACCACTGTGGACTCCTGCCAAAGACCAGTGTCGACTCCTAGCAGGGACCAGTGCTGATTCCTGTCAAGGCCCAGTGCCAGCTCTTGTCCGAGACCACCGTGGACTCCTGGCAAAGACCAGTGTCGACTCCTGAGAAGGATCAGAACTGACTCCTGGCAGAGACCAGTGTCGACTCCTGGCAGTGACCTGTGCTGACTCCTGGCAGAGACCAGTGTCGACTCCTAGCAGGGACCAGTGCTGATTTCTGTCAAGGACCAGTGCCAGCTCTTGTCAGAGACCACCGTGAACTCCTGGCAAAGACCAGTGTCGACTCCTAGTAGGGACCAGTGCTGATTCCTGTCAAGGCCCAGTGCCAGCTCTTGTCAGAGACCACCGTGGACTCCTGGCAAAGACCAGTGTCGACTCCTGAGAAGGATCAGAACTGACTCCTGGCAGAGACCAGTGTTGACTCCTGGCAGTGACCTGTGCTGACTCCTGAGACGGATCAGAACTGACTCCTAGCAGGGACCAGTGCTGATTGATGTCAAGGACCAGTTCCAGCTCTTGTCAGAGACCACCGTGGACTCCTGCCAAAGACCCGTGTCGACTCCTAGCAGGGACCAGTGCTTATTCCTGTCAAGGACCAGTGCCAGCTCTTGTCAGAGACCACCGTGGACTCCTGCCAAAGACCAGTGTCGACTCCTAGCAGGGACCAGTGCTGATTCCTGTCAAGGACCAGTGCCAGCTCTTGTCAGAGACCACCGTGGACTCCTGCCAAAGACCAGTGTCGACTCCTAGCAGGGACCAGTGCTGATTCCTGTCAAGGACCAGTGCCAGCTCTTGTCAGAGACCACCGTGGACTCCTGCCAAAGACCAGTGTCGACTCCTAGCAGGGACCAGTGCTGATTCCTGTCAAGGACCAGTGCCAGCTCTTGTCAGAGACCACTGTGGACTCCTGCCAAAGACCAGTGTCGACTCCTAGCAGGGACCAGTGCTGATTCCTGTCAAGGCCCAGTGCCAGCTCTTGTCCGAGACCACCGTGGACTCCTGGCAAAGACCAGTGTCGACTCCTGAGAAGGATCAGAACTGACTCCTGGCAGAGACCAGTGTCGACTCCTGGCAGTGACCTGTGCTGACTCCTGAGACAGATCAGAACTGACTCCTAGCAGGGACCAGTGCTGATTGCTGTCAAGGACCAGTGCCAGCTCTTGTCAGAGACCACCGTTGACTCCTGGCAGAGACCAGTGTCAACTCCTAGCAGGGACCAGTGCTGATACCTGTCAAGGACCAGTTCCAACTCTGGTCAGAGACCACAGTGGACTCCTGCCAAAGACCAGTGTCGACTCCTAGCAGGGACCAGTGCTGATTCCTGTCAAGGACAAGTTCCAACTCTGGTCAGAGACCACAGTGGACTCCTGTCAAAGACCAGTGTCGACTCCTAGCAGGGACCAGTGCTGATTCCTGTCAAGGACCAGTGCCAGCTCTTGTCAGAGACCACCGTGGACTCCTTCCAAAGACCTGTGTCGCCTCCTAGCAGGGACCAGTGCTTATTCCTGTCACGGACCAGTGCCAGCTCTTGTCAGAGACCACCGTGGACCACTGCCAAAGACCCGTGTCGACTCCTAGCAGGGACCAGTGCTTATTGCTTTCAAGGACCAGTGCCAGCTCGTGTCAGAGACCACCGTGGACTCCTACCAAAGACCAGTGTCGACTCCTAGCAGGGACTAGTGCTGATTCCTGTCAAGGACCAGTGCCAGCTCTTGTCAGAGACCACTGTGGACTCCTGCCAAAGACCAGTGTCGACTCCTAGCAGGGACCAGTGCTGATTCCTGTCAAGGACCAGTGCCAGCTCTTGTCCGAGACCACCGTGGACTCCTGCCAAAGATCAGTGTCGACTCCTAGCAGGGACCAGTGCTGATTCCTGTCAAGGACCAGTGCCAGCTCATGTCAGAGACCACCGTGGACTCCCGGCAAAGACCAGTGTCGACTCCTAGCAGGGACTAGTGCTGATTCCTGTCAAGGACCAGTGCCAGCTCTTGTCAGCGACCACTGTGGACTCCTGCCAAAGACCAGTGTCGACTCCTAGCAGGGACCAGTGCTTATTCCTGTCAAGGACTAGTGCCAGTTCTTGTCAGAGACCACCGTGGACTCCTGCCAAAGACCAGTGTCGACTCCTAGCAGGGACCAGTGCTGATTCCTGTCAAAGACCAGTGCCAACTCTTGTCAGAAACCTGTGCTGACTCCTGGCAGAGACCAGTGTTGACTCCTAGCAGGGACCAGTGCTGATTCCTGTCAAGGACCAGTGCAAGCTCTTGTCCGAGACCACCGTGGACTCCTACCAAAGACCAGTGTCGTCTCCTAGCAGGGACCAGTGCTGATTCCTGTCAAGGACCAGTGCCAGCTCTTGTCAGAGACCACCGTTGACTCCTGACAGAGACCAGTGTCGACTCCTAGCAGGGACCAGTGCTGATTTCTGTCAAGGACCAGTGCCAACTCTTGTCAGAGACCAGTGCTGACTTCTGGCAGAGACCAGTGTCGACTCCTAGCAGGGACCAGTGCCAGCTCTTGTCAGAGAACACAGTGGACTCCTGGCAAAGACCAGTGTCGACTCCTAGCAGGGACCAGTGCTGATTCCTGTCAAGGACCAGTGCCAGCTCTTGTCAGAGACCACCGTGGACTCCTGCCAAAGATCAGTGTCGACTCCTAGCAGGGACCAGTGCTGATTCCTGTCAAGGACCAGTGCCAGCTCTTGTCAGAGACCACCGTGGACTCCTGCCAAAGATCAGTGTCGACTCCTAGCAGGGACCAATGCTGATTCCTGTCAGGGCCCAGTGCCAGCTCTTGTCAGAGACCACCGTGGACTCCTGGCAAAGACCAGTGTCGACGCCTGAGAAGGATCAGAACTGACTCCTGGCAGAGACCAGTGTTGACTCCTGGCAGTGACCTGTGCTGACTCCTGAGACGGATCAGAACTGACTCCTAGCAGGGACCAGTGCTGATTGATGTCAAGGATCAGTCCCAGCTCTTGTCAGAGACCACCGTGGACTCCTTCCAAAGACCAGTGTCGACTCCTAGCAGGGACCAGTGCTGATTCCTGTTAAGGACCAGTTCCAGCTCTTGTCAGAGACCACAGTGGACTCCTGCCAAAGACCAGTGTCGACTCCTAGCAGGGACCAGTGCTGATTCCTGTCAAGGACCAGTGCCAGCTCTTGTCAGAGACCACCGTGGACTCCTTCCAAAGACCTGTGACGCCTCCTAGCAGGGACCAGTGCTTATTCCTGTCAAGGACCAGTGCCAGCTCTTGTCAGAGACCACCGTGGACTCCTGCCAAAGACCCGTGTCGACTCCTTGCAGGGACCAGTGCTTATTCCTGTCAAGGACCAGTGCCAGCTCTTGTCAGAGACCACCGTGGACTCCTGCCAAAGATCAGTGTCGACTCCTAGCAGGGACTAGTGCTGATTCCTGTCAAGGACCAGTGCCAGCTCTTGTCAGAGACCACCGTGGACTCCTGCCAAAGACCAGTGTCGACGCCTGAGAAGGATCAGAACTGACTCCTGGCAGAGACCAGTGTTGACTCCTGGCAGTGACCTGTGCTGACTCCTGAGACGGATCAGAACTGACTCCTAGCAGGGACCAGTGCTGATTGATGTCAAGGACCAGTCCCAGCTCTTGTCAGAGACCACCGTGGACTCCTTCCAAAGACCAGTGTCGACTCCTAGCAGGGACCAGTGCTTATTCCTGTCAAGGACTAGTGCCAGCTCTTGTCAGAGACCACCGTGGACTCCTGCCAAAGACCAGTGTCGACTCCTAGCAGGGACCAGTGCTGATTCCTGTCAAAGACCAGTGCCAACTCTTGTCAGAAACCAGTGCTGACTCCTGGCAGAGACCAGTGTCGGCTCCTAGCAGGGACCAGTGCTGATTCCTGTCAAGGACCAGTGCAAGCTCTTGTCCGAGACCACCGTGGACTCCTACCAAAGACCAGTGTCGACTCCTAGCAGGGACCAGTGCTGATTCCTGTCAAGGACCAGTGCCAGCTCTTGTCAGAGACCACCGTTGACTCCTGACAGAGACCAGTGTCGACTCCTAGCAGGGACCAGTGCTGATTTCTGTCAAGGACCAGTGCCAACTCTTGTCAGAGACCAGTGCTGACTTCTGGCAAAGACCAGTGTCGACTCCTAGTAGGGACCAGTGCTGATTCCTGTCAAGGCCCAGTGCCAGCTCTTGTCAGAGACCACCTTGGACTCCTGCCAAAGACCTGTATCGACTCCTAGCAGGGACCAGTGCTTATTCCTTTCAATGACCAGTGCCAGCTCTTGTCAGAGACCACCGTTGACTCCTGGCAGAGACCAGTGTCAACTCCTAGCAGGGACCAGTGCTGATTCCTGTCAAGGACCAGTGCCAACTCTTGTCAGAGACCAGTGCTGACTTCTGGCAGAGACCAGTGTCGACTCCTAGCAGGGACCAGTGCTGATTTCTGTCAAGGACCAGTGCCAGCTCTTGTCAGAGACCACCGTGAACTCCTGGCAAAGACCAGTGTCGACTCCTAGTAGGGACCAGTGCTGATTTCTGTCAAGGACCAGTGCCAACTCTTGTCAGAGACCAGTGCTGACTTCTGGCAGAGACCAGTGTCGACTCCTAGCAGGGACCAGTGCCAGCTCTTGTCAGAGAACACAGTGGACTCCTGGCAAAGACCAGTGTCGACTCCTAGCAGGGACCAGTGCTGATTCCTGTCAAGGACCAGTGCCAGCTCTTGTCAGAGACCACCGTGGACTCCTGCCAAAGATCAGTGTCGACTCCTAGCAGGGACCAATGCTGATTCCTGTCAGGGCCCAGTGCCAGCTCTTGTCAGAGACCACCGTGGACTCCTGGCAAAGACCAGTGTCGACGCCTGAGAAGGATCAGAACTGACTCCTGGCAGAGACCAGTGTTGACTCCTGGCAGTGACCTGTGCTGACTCCTGAGACGGATCAGAACTGACTCCTAGCAGGGACCAGTGCTGATTGATGTCAAGGATCAGTCCCAGCTCTTGTCAGAGACCACCGTGGACTCCTTCCAAAGACCAGTGTCGACTCCTAGCAGGGACCAGTGCTGATTCCTGTCAAGGACCAGTTCCAGCTCTTGTCAGAGACCACAGTGGACTCCTGCCAAAGACCAGTGTCGACTCCTAGCAGGGACCAGTGCTGATTCCTGTCAAGGACCAGTGCCAGCTCTTGTCAGAGACCACCGTGGACTCCTTCCAAAGACCTGTGACGCCTCCTAGCAGGGACCAGTGCTTATTCCTGTCAAGGACCAGTGCCAGCTCTTGTCAGAGACCACTGTGGACTCCTGGCAAAGACAAGTGTCGACTCCTGAGAAGGATCAGAACTGACTCCTGGCAGAGACCAGTGTCGACTCCTGGCAGTGACCTGTGCTGACTCCTGAGACGGATCAGAACTGACTCCTAGCAGGGACCAGTGCTGATTGCTGTCAAGGACCAGTTCCAGCTCTTGTCAGAGACCACAGTGGACTCCTGCCAAAGACCAGTGTCGACTCCTAGCAGGTACCAGTGCTGATTCCTGTCAAGGACCAGTGCCAGCTCTTGTCAGAGACCACCTTGGACTCCTGCCAAAGACCCGTATCGACTCCTAGCAGGGACCAGTGCTTATTCCTTTCAATGACCAGTGCCAGCTCTTGTCAGAGACCACCGTGGACTCCTGCCAAAGAACAGTGTCGACTCCTAGCAGGGACCAGTGCTGATTCCTGTCAAGGACCAGTGCCAGCTCTTGTCAGAGACCACCGTGGACTCCTGCCAAAGACCAGTGTCGACTCCTAGCAGGGACTAGTGCTGATTCCTGTCAAGGACCAGTGCCAGCTCTTGTCAGAGACCACTGTGGACTCCTGCCAAAGACCAGTGTCGACTCCTAGCAGGGACCAGTGCTGATTCCTGTCAAGGACCAGTGCCAGCTCTTGTCAGAGACCACCGTGGACTCCTGCCAAAGATCAGTGTCGACTCCTAGCAGGGACCAGTGCTGATTCCTGTCAAGGACCAGTGCCAGCTCATGTCAGAGACCACCGTGGACTCCCGGCAAAGACCAGTGTCGACTCCTAGCAGGGACTAGTGCTGATTCCTGTCAAGGACCAGTGCCAGCTCTTGTCAGAGACCACTGTGGACTCCTGCCAAAGACCAGTGTCGACTCCTAGCAGGGACCAGTGCTTATTCCTGTCAAGGGCTAGTGCCAGCTCTTGTCAGAGACCACCGTGGACTCCTGCCAAAGACGCAGTGTCGACTCCTAGCAGGGACCAGTGCTGATTCCTGTCACAGACCAGTGCCAACTCTTGTCAGAAACCAGTGCTGACTCCTGGCAGAGACCAGTGTCGACTCCTAGCAGGGACCAGTGCTGATTACTGTCAAGGACCAGTGCCAGCTCTTGTCAGAGACCACCGTGGACTCCTGCCAAAGACCCGTGTCGACTCCTTGCAGGGACCAGTGCTTATTCCTGTCAAGGACCAGTGCCAGCTCTTGTCAGAGACCACCGTGGACTCCTGCCAAAGATCAGTGTCGACTCCTAGCAGGGACTAGTGCTGATTCCTGTCAAGGACCAGTGCCAGCTCTTGTCAGAGACCACCGTGGACTCCTGCCAAAGACCAGTGTCGACGCCTGAGAAGGATCAGAACTGACTCCTGGCAGAGACCAGTGTTGACTCCTGGCAGTGACCTGTGCTGACTCCTGAGACGGATCAGAACTGACTCCTAGCAGGGACCAGTGCTGATTGATGTCAAGGACCAGTCCCAGCTCTTGTCAGAGACCACCGTGGACTCCTTCCAAAGACCAGTGTCGACTCCTAGCAGGGACCAGTGCTTATTCCTGTCAAGGACTAGTGCCAGCTCTTGTCAGAGACCACCGTGGACTCCTGCCAAAGACCAGTGTCGACTCCTAGCAGGGACCAGTGCTGATTCCTGTCAAAGACCAGTGCCAACTCTTGTCAGAAACCAGTGCTGACTCCTGGCAGAGACCAGTGTCGGCTCCTAGCAGGGACCAGTGCTGATTCCTGTCAAGGACCAGTGCAAGCTCTTGTCCGAGACCACTGTGGACTCCTACCAAAGACCAGTGTCGACTCCTAGCAGGGACCAGTGCTGATTCCTGTCAAGGACCAGTGCCAGCTCTTGTCAGAGACCACCGTTGACTCCTGACAGAGACCAGTGTCGACTCCTAGCAGGGACCAGTGCTGATTTCTGTCAAGGACCAGTGCCAACTCTTGTCAGAGACCAGTGCTGACTTCTGGCAAAGACCAGTGTCGACTCCTAGTAGGGACCAGTGCTGATTCCTGTCAAGGCCCAGTGCCAGCTCTTGTCAGAGACCACCTTGGACTCCTGCCAAAGACCTGTATCGACTCCTAGCAGGGACCAGTGCTTATTCCTTTCAATGACCAGTGCCAGCTCTTGTCAGAGACCACCGTTGACTCCTGGCAGAGACCAGTGTCAACTCCTAGCAGGGACCAGTGCTGATTCCTGTCAAGGACCAGTGCCAACTCTTGTCAGAGACCAGTGCTGACTTCTGGCAGAGACCAGTGTCGACTCCTAGCAGGGACCAGTGCTGATTTCTGTCAAGGACCAGTGCCAGCTCTTGTCAGAGACCACCGTGAACTCCTGGCAAAGACCAGTGTCGACTCCTAGTAGGGACCAGTGCTGATTTCTGTCAAGGACCAGTGCCAACTCTTGTCAGAGACCAGTGCTGACTTCTGGCAGAGACCAGTGTCGACTCCTAGCAGGGACCAGTGCCAGCTCTTGTCAGAGAACACAGTGGACTCCTGGCAAAGACCAGTGTCGACTCCTAGCAGGGACCAGTGCTGATTCCTGTCAAGGACCAGTGCCAGCTCTTGTCAGAGACCACCGTGGACTCCTGCCAAAGATCAGTGTCGACTCCTAGCAGGGACCAATGCTGATTCCTGTCAGGGCCCAGTGCCAGCTCTTGTCAGAGACCACCGTGGACTCCTGGCAAAGACCAGTGTCGACGCCTGAGAAGGATCAGAACTGACTCCTGGCAGAGACCAGTGTTGACTCCTGGCAGTGACCTGTGCTGACTCCTGAGACGGATCAGAACTGACTCCTAGCAGGGACCAGTGCTGATTGATGTCAAGGATCAGTCCCAGCTCTTGTCAGAGACCACCGTGGACTCCTTCCAAAGACCAGTGTCGACTCCTAGCAGGGACCAGTGCTGATTCCTGTCAAGGACCAGTTCCAGCTCTTGTCAGAGACCACAGTGGACTCCTGCCAAAGACCAGTGTCGACTCCTAGCAGGGACCAGTGCTGATTCCTGTCAAGGACCAGTGCCAGCTCTTGTCAGAGACCACCGTGGACTCCTTCCAAAGACCTGTGACGCCTCCTAGCAGGGACCAGTGCTTATTCCTGTCAAGGACCAGTGCCAGCTCTTGTCAGAGACCACTGTGGACTCCTGGCAAAGACAAGTGTCGACTCCTGAGAAGGATCAGAACTGACTCCTGGCAGAGACCAGTGTCGACTCCTGGCAGTGACCTGTGCTGACTCCTGAGACGGATCAGAACTGACTCCTAGCAGGGACCAGTGCTGATTGCTGTCAAGGACCAGTTCCAGCTCTTGTCAGAGACCACAGTGGACTCCTGCCAAAGACCAGTGTCGACTCCTAGCAGGTACCAGTGCTGATTCCTGTCAAGGACCAGTGCCAGCTCTTGTCAGAGACCACCTTGGACTCCTGCCAAAGACCCGTATCGACTCCTAGCAGGGACCAGTGCTTATTCCTTTCAATGACCAGTGCCAGCTCTTGTCAGAGACCACCGTGGACTCCTGCCAAAGAACAGTGTCGACTCCTAGCAGGGACCAGTGCTGATTCCTGTCAAGGACCAGTGCCAGCTCTTGTCAGAGACCACCGTGGACTCCTGCCAAAGACCAGTGTCGACTCCTAGCAGGGACTAGTGCTGATTCCTGTCAAGGACCAGTGCCAGCTCTTGTCAGAGACCACTGTGGACTCCTGCCAAAGACCAGTGTCGACTCCTAGCAGGGACCAGTGCTGATTCCTGTCAAGGACCAGTGCCAGCTCTTGTCAGAGACCACCGTGGACTCCTGCCAAAGATCAGTGTCGACTCCTAGCAGGGACCAGTGCTGATTCCTGTCAAGGACCAGTGCCAGCTCATGTCAGAGACCACCGTGGACTCCCGGCAAAGACCAGTGTCGACTCCTAGCAGGGACTAGTGCTGATTCCTGTCAAGGACCAGTGCCAGCTCTTGTCAGAGACCACTGTGGACTCCTGCCAAAGACCAGTGTCGACTCCTAGCAGGGACCAGTGCTTATTCCTGTCAAGGGCTAGTGCCAGCTCTTGTCAGAGACCACCGTGGACTCCTGCCAAAGACGAGTGTCGACTCCTAGCAGGGACCAGTGCTGATTCCTGTCACAGACCAGTGCCAACTCTTGTCAGAAACCAGTGCTGACTCCTGGCAGAGACCAGTGTCGACTCCTAGCAGGGACCAGTGCTGATTACTGTCAAGGACCAGTGCAAGCTCTTGTCAGAGACCACCGTGGACTCCTGCCAAAGACCAGTGTTGACTCCTAGCAGGGACCAGTGCTGATTCCTGTTAAGGACCAGTGCCAGCTCTTGTCAGAGACCACCGTTGACTCCTGGCAGAGACCAGTGTCAACTCCTAGCAGGGACCAGTGCTGATTCCTGTCAAGGACCAGTGCCAGCTCTTGTCAGAGACCACCGTTGACTCCTGGTAGAGACCAGTGTCAACTCCTAGCAGGGACCAGTGCTGATTCCTGTCTAGGACCAGTACCAACTCTTGTCAGAGACCAGTGCTGACTTCTGGCAGAGACCAGTGTCGACTCCTAGCAGGGACCAGTGCTGATTTCTGTCAAGGACCAGTGCCAGCTCTTGTCAGAGACCACCGTGAACTCCTGGCAAAGACCAGTGTCGACTCCTAGTAGGGACCAGTGCTGATTCCTGTCAAGGCCCAGTGCCAGCTCTTGTCAGAGACCACCGTGGACTCCTGGCAAAGACCAGTGTCGACTCCTGAGAAGGATCAGAACTGACTCCTGGCAGAGACCAGTGTTGACTCCTGGCAGTGACCTGTGCTGACTCCTGAGACGGATCAGAACTGACTCCTAGCAGGGACCAGTGCTGATTGATGTCAAGGACCAGTTCCAGCTCTTGTCAGAGACCACCGTGGACTCCTGCCAAAGACCCGTGTCGACTCCTAGCAGGGACCAGTGCTTATTCCTGTCAAGGACCAGTGCCAGCTCTTGTCAGAGACCACCGTGGACTCCTGCCAAAGACCAGTGTCGACTCCTAGCAGGGACCAGTGCTGATTCCTGTCAAGGACCAGTGCCAGCTCTTGTCAGAGACCACCGTGGACTCCTGCCAAAGACCAGTGTCGACTCCTAGCAGGGACCAGTGCTGATTCCTGTCAAGGACCAGTGCCAGCTCTTGTCAGAGACCACCGTGGACTCCTGCCAAAGACCAGTGTCGACTCCTAGCAGGGACCAGTGCTGATTCCTGTCAAGGACCAGTGCCAGCTCTTGTCAGAGACCACTGTGGACTCCTGCCAAAGACCAGTGTCGACTCCTAGCAGGGACCAGTGCTGATTCCTGTCAAGGCCCAGTGCCAGCTCTTGTCCGAGACCACCGTGGACTCCTGGCAAAGACCAGTGTCGACTCCTGAGAAGGATCAGAACTGACTCCTGGCAGAGACCAGTGTCGACTCCTGGCAGTGACCTGTGCTGACTCCTGAGACAGATCAGAACTGACTCCTAGCAGGGACCAGTGCTGATTGCTGTCAAGGACCAGTGCCAGCTCTTGTCAGAGACCACCGTTGACTCCTGGCAGAGACCAGTGTCAACTCCTAGCAGGGACCAGTGCTGATACCTGTCAAGGACCAGTTCCAACTCTGGTCAGAGACCACAGTGGACTCCTGCCAAAGACCAGTGTCGACTCCTAGCAGGGACCAGTGCTGATTCCTGTCAAGGACCAGTTCGAACTCTGGTCAGAGACCACAGTGGACTCCTGCCAAAGACCAGTGTCGACTCCTAGCAGGGACCAGTGCTGATTCCTGTCAAGGACCAGTGCCAGCTCTTGTCAGAGACCACCGTGGACTCCTTCCAAAGACCTGTGTCGCCTCCTAGCAGGGACCAGTGCTTATTCCTGTCACGGACCAGTGCCAGCTCTTGTCAGAGACCACCGTGGACCACTGCCAAAGACCCGTGTCGACTCCTAGCAGGGACCAGTGCTTATTGCTTTCAAGGACCAGTGCCAGCTCGTGTCAGAGACCACCGTGGACTCCTACCAAAGACCAGTGTCGACTCCTAGCAGGGACTAGTACTGATTCCTGTCAAGGACCAGTGCCAGCTCTTGTCAGAGACCACTGTGGACTCCTGCCAAAGACCAGTGTCGACTCCTAGCAGGGACCAGTGCTGATTCCTGTCAAGGACCAGTGCCAGCTCTTGTCCGAGACCACCGTGGACTCCTGCCAAAGATCAGTGTCGACTCCTAGCAGGGACCAGTGCTGATTCCTGTCAAGGACCAGTGCCAGCTCATGTCAGAGACCACCGTGGACTCCCGGCAAAGACCAGTGTCGACTCCTAGCAGGGACTAGTGCTGATTCCTGTCAAGGACCAGTGCCAGCTCTTGTCAGCGACCACTGTGGACTCCTGCCAAAGACCAGTGTCGACTCCTAGCAGGGACCAGTGCTTATTCCTGTCAAGGACTAGTGCCAGTTCTTGTCAGAGACCACCGTGGACTCCTGCCAAAGACCAGTGTCGACTCCTAGCAGGGACCAGTGCTGATTCCTGTCAAAGACCAGTGCCAACTCTTGTCAGAAACCTGTGCTGACTCCTGGCAGAGACCAGTGTCGACTCCTAGCAGGGACCAGTGCTGATTCCTGTCAAGGACCAGTGCAAGCTCTTGTCCGAGACCACCGTGGACTCCTACCAAAGACCAGTGTCGTCTCCTAGCAGGGACCAGTGCTGATTCCTGTCAAGGACCAGTGCCAGCTCTTGTCAGAGACCACCGTTGACTCCTGACAGAGACCAGTGTCGACTCCTAGCAGGGACCAGTGCTGATTTCTGTCAAGGACCAGTGCCAACTCTTGTCAGAGACCAGTGCTGACTTCTGGCAGAGACCAGTGTCGACTCCTAGCAGGGACCAGTGCCAGCTCTTGTCAGAGAACACAGTGGACTCCTGGCAAAGACCAGTGTCGACTCCTAGCAGGGACCAGTGCTGATTCCTGTCAAGGACCAGTGGCAGCTCTTGTCAGAGACCACCGTGGACTCCTGCCAAAGATCAGTGTCGACTCCTAGCAGGGACCAGTGCTGATTCCTGTCAAGGACCAGTGCCAGCTCTTGTCAGAGACCACCGTGGACTCCTGCCAAAGATCAGTGTCGACTCCTAGCAGGGACCAATGCTGATTCCTGTCAGGGCCCAGTGCCAGCTCTTGTCAGAGACCACCGTGGACTCCTGGCAAAGACCAGTGTCGACGCCTGAGAAGGATCAGAACTGACTCCTGG
Source organism: Calotriton arnoldi (assembly GCA_963921515.1). NCBI lineage: Eukaryota > Metazoa > Chordata > Amphibia > Caudata > Salamandridae > Calotriton > Calotriton arnoldi. Next base: position 1,702,673 of record CAWUFW010001335.1, on the reverse strand, counting down.
CAGAGACCAGTGTTGACTCCTGGCAGTGACCTGTGCTGACTCCTGAGACGGATCAGAACTGACTCCTAGCAGGGACCAGTGCTGATTGATGTCAAGGATCAGTCCCAGCTCTTGTCAGAGACCACCGTGGACTCCTTCCAAAGACCAGTGTCGACTCCTAGCAGGGACCAGTGCTGATTCCTGTTAAGGACCAGTTCCAGCTCTTGTCAGAGACCACAGTGGACTCCTGCCAAAGACCAGTGTCGACTCCTAGCAGGGACCAGTGCTGATTCCTGTCAAGGACCAGTGCCAGCTCTTGTCAGAGACCACCGTGGACTCCTTCCAAAGACCTGTGACGCCTCCTAGCAGGGACCAGTGCTTATTCCTGTCAAGGACCAGTGCCAGCTCTTGTCAGAGACCACCGTGGACTCCTGCCAAAGACCCGTGTCGACTCCTAGCAGGGACCAGTGCTTATTCCTGTCAAGGACCAGTGCCAGCTCTTGTCAGAGACCACCGTGGACTCCTGCCAAAGATCAGTGTCGACTCCTAGCAGGGACTAGTGCTGATTCCTGTCAAGGACCAGTGCCAGCTCTTGTCAGAGACCACCGTGGACTCCTGCCAAAGACCAGTGTCGACGCCTGAGAAGGATCAGAACTGACTCCTGGCAGAGACCAGTGTTGACTCCTGGCAGTGACCTGTGCTGACTCCTGAGACGGATCAGAACTGACTCCTAGCAGGGACCAGTGCTGATTGATGTCAAGGACCAGTCCCAGCTCTTGTCAGAGACCACCGTGGACTCCTTCCAAAGACCAGTGTCGACTCCTAGCAGGGACCAGTGCTTATTCCTGTCAAGGACTAGTGCCAGCTCTTGTCAGAGACCACCGTGGACTCCTGCCAAAGACCAGTGTCGACTCCTAGCAGGGACCAGTGCTGATTCCTGTCAAAGACCAGTGCCAACTCTTGTCAGAAACCAGTGCTGACTCCTGGCAGAGACCAGTGTCGGCTCCTAGCAGGGACCAGTGCTGATTCCTGTCAAGGACCAGTGCAAGCTCTTGTCCGAGACCACCGTGGACTCCTACCAAAGACCAGTGTCGACTCCTAGCAGGGACCAGTGCTGATTCCTGTCAAGGACCAGTGCCAGCTCTTGTCAGAGACCACCGTTGACTCCTGACAGAGACCAGTGTCGACTCCTAGCAGGGACCAGTGCTGATTTCTGTCAAGGACCAGTGCCAACTCTTGTCAGAGACCAGTGCTGACTTCTGGCAGAGACCAGTGTCGACTCCTAGCAGGGACCAGTGCCAGCTCTTGTCAGAGACCACCGTGGACTCCTGGCAAAGACCAGTGTCGACTCCTAGCAGGGACCAGTGCTGATTCCTGTCAAGGACCAGTGCCAGCTCTTGTCAGAGACCACCGTGGACTCCTGCCAAAGATCAGTGTCGACTCCTAGCAGGGACCAGTGCTGATTCCTGTCAAGGACCAGTGCCAGCTCTTGTCAGAGACCACTGTGGACTCCTGCCAAAGATCAGTGTCGACTCCTAGCAGGGACCAATGCTGATTCCTGTCAGGGCCCAGTGCCAGCTCTTGTCAGAGACCACCGTGGACTCCTGGCAAAGACCAGTGTCGACGCCTGAGAAGGATCAGAACTGACTCCTGGCAGAGACCAGAGTTGACTCCTGGCAGTGACCTGTGCTGACTCCTGAGACGGATCAGAACTGACTCCTAGCAGGGACCAGTGCTGATTGATGTCAAGGACCAGTCCCAGCTCTTGTCAGAGACCACCGTGGACTCCTTCCAAAGACCAGTATCGACTCCTAGCAGGGACCAGTGCTGATTCCTGTCAAGGACCAGTGCTGATTCCTGTCAAGGACCAGTTCCAGCTCTTGTCAGAGACCACAGTGGACTCCTGCCAAAGACCAGTGTGGACTCCTAGCAGGGACCAGTGCTGATTCCTGTCAAGGACCAGTGCCAGCTCTTGTCAGAGACCACCGTGGACTCCTTCCAAAGACCTGTGTCGCCTCCTAGCAGGGACCAGTGCTTATTCCTGTCAAGGACCAGTGCCAGCTCTTGTCAGAGACCACCGTGGACTCCTGCCAAAGACCCGTGTCGACTCCTAGCAGGGACCAGTGCTTATTCCTGTCAAGGACCAGTGCCAGCTCTTGTCAGAGACCACCGTGGACTCCTGGCAAAGACCAGTGTCGACTCCTAGCAGGGACCAGTGCTGATTCCTGTCAAGGACCAGTGCCAGCTCTTGTCAGAGACCACCGTGGACTCCTGCCAAAGATCAGTGTCGACTCCTAGCAGGGACTAGTGCTGATTCCTGTCAAGGACCAGTGCCAGCTCTTGTCAGAGACCACCGTGGACTCCTGCCAAAGACCAGTGTCAACGCCTGAGAAGGATCAGAACTGACTCCTGGCAGAGACCAGTGTTGACTCCTGGCAGTGACCTGTGCTGACTCCTGAGACGGATCAGAACTGACTCCTAGCAGGGACCAGTGCTGATTGATGTCAAGGACCAGTCCCAGCTCTTGTCAGAGACCACCGTGGACTCCTTCCAAAGACCAGTGTCGACTCCTAGCAGGGACCAGTGCTGATTCCTGTCAAGGACCAGTGCTGATTCCTGTCAAGGACCAGTTCCAGCTCTTGTCAGAGACCACAGTGGACTCCTGCCAAAGACCAGTGTCGACTCCTAGCAGGGACCAGTGCTGATTCCTGTCAAGGACCAGTGCCAGCTCTTGTCAGAGACCACCGTGGACTCCTTCCAAAGACCTGTGTCGCCTCCTAGCAGGGACCAGTGCTTATTCCTGTCAAGGACCAGTGCCAGCTCTTGTCAGAGACCACCGTGGACTCCTGCCAAAGACCAGTGTCGACTCCTAGCAGGGACTAGTGCTGATTCCTGTCAATGACCAGTGCCAGCTCGTGTAAGAGACCACTGTGGACTCCTGTCAAAGACCAGTGTCGACTCCTAGCAGGGACCAGTGCTGATTCCTGTCAAGGACCAGTGCCAGCTCTTGTCCGAGACCACCGTGGACTCCTGCCAAAGATCAGTGTCGACTCCTAGCAGGGACCAGTGCTGATTCCTGTCAAGGACCAGTGCCAGCTCATGTCAGAGACCACCGTGGACTCCCGGCAAAGACCAGTGTCGACTCCTGAAAAGGATCAGAACTGACTCCTGGCAGAGACCAGTGTTGACTCCTGGCAGTGACCTGTGCTGACTCCTGAGACAGATCAGAACTGACTCCTAGCAGGGACCAGTGCTGATTCCTGTCAAGGACCAGTGCCAGGTCTTGTCAGAGACCACCGTGGACTCCTGGCAAAGACCAGTGTCGACTCCAAGCAGGGACCAGTGCTGATTCCTGTAAAGGACCAGTGCCAGCTCTTGTCAGAGAACACCGTGGACTCCTGCCAAAGACCAGTGTCGACTCCTAGCAGGGACCAGTGCTTATTCCTGTCAAGGACCAGTGCCAACTCTTGTCAGAGACCACCGTGGACTTCTTGCAAAGACCAGTGTCGACTCCTAGCAGGGACCAGTGCTGATTCCTGTCAAGGATCAGTGCCAGCTCTTGTCCGAGACCACCGTGTAATTCCTGCCAAAGACCAGTGTCGACTCCTAGCAGGGACCAGTGCTGATTGCTGTCAGGGACCATTGCCAGCTCTTGTCAGAGACCACCGTGGACTCCTGCCAAAGACCAGTGTCGACTCCTAGCAGGGACCAGTGCTGATTCCTGTCAAGGACCAGTGCCAACTCTTGTCAGAGACCAGTGCTGACTTCTGGCAGAGACCAGTGTCGACTCCTAGCAGGGACCAGTGCTGATTTCTGTCAAGGACCAGTGCCAGCTCTTGTCAGAGACCACCGTGAACTCCTGGCAAAGACCAGTGTCGACTCCTAGTAGGGACCAGTGCTGATTCCTGTCAAGGCCCAGTGCCAGCTCTTGTCAGAGACCACCGTGGACTCCTGGCAAAGACCAGTGTCGACTCCTGAGAAGGATCAGAACTGACTCCTGGCAGAGACCAGTGTTGACTCCCTGGCAGTGACCTGTGCTGACTCCTGAGACGGATCAGAACTGACTCCTAGCAGGGACCAGTGCTGATTGATGTCAAGGACCAGTCCCAGCTCTTGTCAGAGACCACCGTGGACTCCTGCCAAAGACCAGTGTCGACTCCTAGCAGGGACCAGTGCTGATTCCTGTCAAGGACCAGTGCCAGCTCTTGTCAGAGACCACCGTGGACTCCTGCCAAAGACCAGTGTCGACTCCTAGCAGGGACCAGTGCTGATTCCTGTCAAGGACCAGTGCCAGCTCTTGTCAGAGACCACCGTGGACTCCTGCCAAAGATCAGTGTCGACTCCTGAGAAGGATCAGAACTGACTTCTGGCAGAGACCAGTGTCGACTCCTGGCAGTGACCTGTGCTGACTCCTGAGACAGATCAGAACTGACTCCTAGCAGGGACCAGTGCTGATTGCAGTCAAGGACCAGTGCCAGCTTTTGTCAGAGACCACCGTGGACTCCTTCCAAAGACCAGTGTCGACTCCTAGCAGGGACCAGTGCTGATTCCTGTCAAGGACCAGTTCCAACTCTTGTCAGAGACCACAGTGGACTCCTGCCAAAGACCAGTGTCGACTCCTAGCAGGGACCAGTGCTGATTCCTGTCAAGGACCAGTGCCAGCTCTTGTCAGAGACCACTGTGGACTCCTGCCAAAGACCAGTGTCGACTCCTAGCAGGGACCAGTGCTGATTCCTGTCAAGGACCAGTGCCAGCTCTTGTCAAAGACCACCGTGGACTCCTTCCAAAGACCTGTGTCGCCTCCTAGCAGGGACCAGTGCTTATTCCTGTCAAGGACCAGTGCCAGCTCTTGTCAGAGACCACCGTGGACTCCTGCCAAAGACCCGTGTCGACTCCTAGCAGGGACCAGTGCTTATTCCTTTCAAGGACCAGTGCCAGCTCTTGTCAGAGACCACCGTGGACTCCTGCCAAAGACCAGTGTCGACTCCTAGCAGGGACCAGTGCTGATTCCTGTCAAGGACCAGTGCCAGCTCTTGTCAGAGACCACCGTGGACTCCTGCCAAAGATCAGTGTCGACTCCTAGCAGGGACCAGTGCTTATTCCTTTCAAGGACCAGTGCCAGCTCTTGTCAGAGACCACCGTGGACTCCTGCCAAAGACCAGTGTCGACTCCTAGCAGGGACCAGTGCTGATTCCTGTCAAGGACCAGTGCCAGCTCTTGTCCGAGACCACCGTGGACTCCTGCCAAAGATCAGTGTCGACTCCTAGCAGGGACCAGTGCTGATTCCTGTCAAGGACCAGTGCCAGCTCATGTCAGAGACCACCGTGGACTCCCGGCAAAGAACAGTGTCGACTCCTAGCAGGGACTAGTGCTGATTCCTGTCAAGGACCAGTGCCAGCTCTTGTCAGCGACCACTGTGGACTCCTGCCAAAGACCAGTGTCGACTCCTAGCAGGGACCAGTGCTTATTCCTGTCAAGGACTAGTGCCAGCTCTTGTCAGAGACCACCGTGAACTCCTGCCAAAGACCAGTGTCGACTCCTAGCAGGGACCAGTGCTGATTCCTGTCAAAGACCAGTGCCAACTGTTGTCAGAAACCAGTGCTGACTCCTGGCAGAGACCAGTGTCGACTCCTAGCAGGGACCAGTGCTGATTCCTGTCAAGGACCAGTGCAAGCTCTTGTCCGAGACCACCGTGGACTCCTACCAAAGACCAGTGTCGACTCCTAGCAGGGACCAGTGCTGATTCCTGTCAAGGACCAGTGCCAGCTCTTGTCAGAGACCATCGTTGACTCCTGACAGAGACCAGTGTCGACTCCTAGCAGGGACCAGTGCTCATTTCTGTCAAGGACCAGTGCCAACTCTTGTCAGAGACCAGTGCTGACTTCTGGCAGAGACCAGTGTCGACTCCTAGCAGGGACCAGTGCCAGCTCTTGTCAGAGACCACCGTGGACTCCTGGCAAAGACCAGTGTCGACTCCTAGCAGGGACCAGTGCTGATTCCTGTCAAGGATCAGTGCCAGCTCTTGTCAGAGACCACCGTGGACTCCTGCCAAAGATCAGTGTCGACTCCTAGCAGGGACCAGTGCTGATTCCTGTCAAGGACCAGTGCCAGCTCTTGTCAGAGACCACCGTGGACTCCTGCCAAAGATCAGTGTCGACTCCTAGCAGGGACCAATGCTGATTCCTGTCAGGGCCCAGTGCCAGCTTGTAGGAAGGTGGAATCTGACTATATGGTTGCCCCCACTTTTTTTATGGTGTTTTGCTGGTTTATGACTTAGTTGGACTGGGATCCTGCTATTCAGGGCCCCAGTCTATCTGCTTTCTCTGTAAAATGGATTCCATGTGCCTTAGGCACATCTCTGATTGGGATCTGGAGTGCCCTTATAAGTCCCTAGTATATGGTATACTATGTACCAAGGGCATAGGTACCTCAGAGGCCTGCCAGGGGCTGCAGCATGTATTATGCCACCCCTGGAAGGCCATCCAAACTGACACCACAGGTCTGCTACTGCAGCCTGGGTAAGGTGGTGCATGCACCTCTTACTGTGATATAGGTTACCTATATCACGAAATACATACACACCTAGAAACCTATAAGTCACTCCTAAGGCAGGCCTTATCAATCCTAAAGGCAGAGTGCATGGTTCCTATGTGAGAGGGTGCCCCTGCATGAGCAGGGCCCCTCTGCAGCGTTCGGAGACCATCTCTGATGCTGTTTGTAGTGCAGCCTGACCATATACTCTTAAGCGCATTATATCCTCGCGGTAAAATGCTAACTTTGGAATGGCTGCACCTAAACATGTCGTGTTTGGTGTCAAACATCTTGGAATACTACCCCCGCCAATCCTGGCGGCGGGGGTAGCATTCCACCCTTCTAGAGGGAAAGACATGTTAACTCTGGCTTACCCGGTAACTTCTTTCTGAAGCCCTGGCATCACAAAATGGATGCTGCTGCTACAGACACAAGTCTGGCCTCCTGCTGCTGGACGAAACTCCGGCAGGGGAGGCCTGGACAATAGGTTTCCTGTTGCAGGGAGGTGTGACCACCTCCCCAGACAGGATAATGTGTATTGGGGCTGGGTGGGTGCACTCTTAGAGTGCTTTGAAGTCCTGCACTGGGGGAGCAAAAGGCTCCTCTGTGCATATGCCAGTTCAAACCAGCTCAGGGGCTACCTGCCCCTGCTCTGGCGCGAAACTGGACAAAGGGAAGGTGGTGTAGCCACCCCCTCCCTTGACCCTCCCATAGGTGGGGTCATAGAGTTAGTCCCTCCCTGTTTTACTAGTTAAAATGGGGAACCCTTGCCACAGCAAGATTAGATTATACCTGGACGAAACTCTGAAACAGAATCCTGGACCTTCGACGCTCTACTCACGATTAGAGGACTGAAGAATCTCCCTTGGGGTCAAGGAGTGACTCCCCTGCTTGGCAGGCACCAAAGAAGCATCTGTCCGGTTCGCATCACTGAAGCTCCCGTCGGACGCCGAAGTCATCGCATCACCAGAGGTGGATTCTCAGACTTCCCCGAGGCTACCCTGAGTCCCCAGCAAAGCTGAGGCCCGTGGCTATCGTGGGTGACGTGAGACCGTGACCCCTGGACACCGAGCACATTTGCAAGTGCACCATCTTCTGGGTCTCCCAAGAAGTCGTGCTTTGGGCTCCGAGTAGCCCTAGCCTCCAGCACCACCTGCACCGAAGATCACTGGCCCCCACTCCACGAGTGTCCTGTAAGCCAGCTCCACGTGCGGCGTCACGAGGCTCCTTCGCGGTCGCTAGCCCGTTGGCTAGTAGCCCTTAACGAAGGCCAATCTTTTCTTTACTTGGCAGTCTGGTTGCTCCAGGCCTGCCCTCACTTACCCTCGCTGGGTGAGTTCCCCAGACCTTGCTGGTCTGCATCATCGACGATCTACATCTTACTCGAGAGTTGCCGTTGCCAAGGCTTGTTGGGTCCTATCTGGGCGCCGACACCTCTGCACTCGACAGACATCGAGCAACAGCCCGAATCCTGCTCCTGGTCGCCGACAACGCCTCCCGGACCTCGTGGCTGAAGAGTCAAGACGACCGTCATCGAATCTGAAGCACTCGACATCGGTGGGCATCTGTCCATCGCCTCCCTGGTCACTGGCTAGTGACCCAGACTCTGTCCCCTCTGCTTTCAGGTTCTTCAGAACTCCGATCCACTCTTGGATCCACCCGGACACTTTTCTCCTGGTCGCCAGCAGCACTTTGCAGCAGATCGCCATAAGAACCGACGACGAAACCCGACCCCGAAAGGCACCTATGCACCCGGCTTCCCTGGGTGAGGTAACACGAGTACTCCGGTGCTCCCGTGGGTAGAGACTCTTCAAAGTCCTAGATCTCAAAGGGTTTTGTCCTAGTCCTCTTTAAGTGTCCCTTTCCTCTATTTTCCCGATCCCGACTTTCTCCATAGAAGTTAACGGCGTATCGCGGTTGTGTATTTACACTGCACGCGTCTCCCGTGGGTCCCCTGTGTCACTACCTTGGGTGGTTCCTTGTGGTCCAAGCACTTCTAGAGGCTCTAGGCCTAGTGTCTAGTTCAGTCGTGGTTCGCATACCACTTTATTGGTATATGGTTTGGTACGCCCCTAGGGCCCAAACGTGTATTTGTGCTATTACTGTGATTTAAGATCTTATAACCTATGTACTTCGAACTCTAGCCTCATAAAGAGACTAGAGGGGTGTGTTTAGTAATAAATACATATATTTTGAATATATACCTGGTGTGGTGCTCTTTCATTTGGTCACTCAAGAGATTATAGACTGGTAAAACAAGCTGCTTTACATTCCTTCAAGACTTAGCCTGAAGGCTGCTCTCCACAGCTACCACTAGGATAGCTTTCAATAAGGTTGTCTTTAACCTACCTACCATAAGAGTCGACTTGGACTGGTGCAAGGTGCCCACTATAATTAGTGGACAGCATATGCCAGGCCAACTTCTCACATTGGTGTGCAGCGTGTGGGATTCCAGCTTGCTATTGTTTTACCAGATAATCTCAATTGAATTGATCAACTGAAAACCACTAAAGGTACCTAAGGTACATATAATTTAAGCTTAGAATAACAGTAAGTTCTACTGAACTTAGAGTTGTGTGTTAAGGGATAGCACAACCCTTTCTACAACTCAAGAGAGTTTAGTAGGCCACACTAGAGTAGGTAGTGCATACACCACACCACACTAGTAATGTCTTTAAAAGCAGGATCCAGAGATGCCCTGCAGGAAGCCATTGAGCTTCCCTCCAAGTATGACACACTCCCATTCTTGGAACTGAGAGCTTTGTGTAACGTGAGGAAATTAAGGACAGGCCAAAGTCCCACCACCCAACACCTCCAGGAGTTGTTGGTGGCTTATGATCTTAGTAAGTCTTCAGAGACTGAAGGGGTAGGAGCAGAGGGTGGGCCAGCAGATGAGGAAGGGGCCAGGGGTACTACTACCCCCAGCCCCCCTCTGAAACTGACCAGGAGGGTGACAATGACCCTGACCTGGAAAACCCAATCCCTTCTGGGGAAGATGAAGATGAGGATCTAGAGAACCACACCTTTGTCCCCCCAGGAAGGATTATGAGTGTGCTCAGAAAGTCTAGGTCTCCTTCTCAGGAGTCTAACCACTCTGGCACCTCAATAGGGAGCTCTGTTTCTTCTCACAGGAGGGAATCCTCTCATGAGAGAAGAAAGAGACTGGTCCAGTATGAGGAAACTCAACTAGAGATCAGGAAGAAGCAATTGGCTTTAGATAGAGAATCCCTAGATCTCCTTAGAGAGAGAAGAAAGTTGGGACTAGAGTCCCATGGTGGCAGCAATATCCCTAGAGATAGGGACAGGTCTTATGACCATAGAAACCTAAACAAGATTGTCCCTCCCTACCAGAGTGGGGATGACATCCACAAATGGATAACTGCACTGGAGAGGGCCTGTAAAGTTCAGAAGGTCCCCCAGAGGCAGTGGGCAGCAATCTTGTGGCTCTCCTTTGCAGACAAAGGTAGAGACAAGCTCCTCACTGTAAGAGAAGAGGATGCTGACAATTACACAGTCTTGAAGAGTGCTCTGATAGATGGGTTTGGCCTAACCACTGAACAGTATAGGTTGAAGTTCAGAGACACCCAAAAAGCTCAGACTCAAGACTGGGTTGATTTTGTAGATTGTGCTACAAAGGCTCTGGAAGGTTGGATACATGGCAACAAAGTGCATGACTTTTTAGGATTGTACAATTTGATTATGAGGGAGCAGATCCTTAATAATTGTCAAAACCAGCTTTTGCACCAGTATCTGGTGGACTCTGATCTGACCTCTCCCCAAGAATTGGGAAAGAAGGCAGACAAATGGGTCAGAACCAGAGTAAAAACTAGAAATCAGGGTGGTGACCAGAAGAAAGATTCTACTAAGTCCCAAGAGAAAGGTGGGGATAAATCTAAGGATAAGTCCCCTACAGGGCCCCAAAATTCCTCTTCTGGGGGTGGGTCCCAAACTCCTTCCTCTCCTGAAAAGAAACCATATTGCCATGTCTGTAAAAAGCCTGGGCACTGGAAAACTGATCCCAGTTGCCCCAGGATTGGCAATAAAGAAAATGTTCCTCCCACAACTACTACCACCCCTCCTGGTACTACCAGTAGTAATCCTCCAGTTGGGAGTAGTGCACCCAAAAGTTGGGTGCTTTTGCAAGAGGAACAGAGGTGGGCCCTAGTTTAGACAGGGACCCCTCAACAGACTCCTCTGACTCTGATGGTGGTATAGGATTTGCCACTCTTACCATGGGTCCCATAGCATTGGGCAGGTACAGACTGGAGCCAATGATTAATGGTCAGAAAGCTGTGGCATTTAGGGACACAGGGGCTAGTGTCACCATGGTGGCAGGGAAACTAGTCCCCCCTCACCAGCTTTTACCTGAGTTTAAATACCAGGTGACCAACATTGATGGTGTCAGAACAGATCACCCCATGGCCATAGTCAATCTCAGCTGGGAGGGGGTCACAGGCCCAAAAAGAGTGGCAGTGTCCCCAACCCTACCGGCCCCCTGTCCAGAGGAAGCCCCCCATCAGCAGATTAGGGGCAGCCAGTCTAGTAGCCCTAGCCAGGTGAAAATTCCTCTACACACTGAGGGATCCCCCATACCTTTATGTAGGGACCTCCCCAGAAGGACTCTGGTAGGCAAGGGCAAACCTGGGACCAGAAGGTTCCAAACCTGCCATGTCCCTCCAGTGTTCCATCCAAAGGGACCCAACCCCCAGCTGTAGGCAGCCAAAGGTTGACCCTTAGAGCAAAGTGCAACTCAGTCATGGAAAGACAGGCATACATGGTGACCAGTGATCTGAGGAAACTGAGGCCAACATTCCTAGGGCCTCACTTCCCTACTCAGACACCTCACCAGCCTTGTACTTTACCTAAGCACACCAGAGGTAGTGATTCCCCATGGTGGAGACCCTCTCATACCCTTAGGGTGAGGGATTGCTTAGTGGACCATAACATAGGGGGCAACCATGCTAGTGCAGGTGCTTCCTTATATGGCCACTTAGTCAATATAGGCTCAACTGGCCAAGGTTAGCCTTATCTCCTTTCGTTTGGGGGGGTTATGTAGGAAGGTGGAATCTGACTATATGGTTGCCCCCACTTTTTTTATGGTGTTTTGCTGGTTTATGACTTAGTTGGACTGGGATCCTGCTATTCAGGGCCCCAGTCTATCTGCTTTCTCTGTAAAATGGATTCCATGTGCCTTAGGCACATCTCTGATTGGGATCTGAGTGCCCTTATAAGTCCCTAGTATATGGTATACTATGTACCAAGGGCATAGGTACCTCAGAGGCCTGCCAGGGGCTGCAGCATGTATTATGCCACCCCTGGAAGGCCATCCAAACTGACACCACAGGTCTGCTACTGCAGCCTGGGTAAGGTGGTGCATGCACTCCTTACTGTGATATAGGTTACCTATATCACGAAATACATACACACCTAGAAACCTATAAGTCACTCCTAAGGCAGGCCTTATCAATCCTAAAGGCAGAGTGCATGGTTCCTATGTGAGAGGGTGCCCCTGCATGAGCAGGGCCCCTCTGCAGCGTTCGGAGACCATCTCTGATGCTGTTTGTAGTGCAGCCTGACCATATACTCTTAAGCGCATTATATCCTCGTGGTAAAATGCTAACTTTGGAATGGCTGCACCTAAACATGTCGTGTTTGGTGTCAAACATCTTGAATACTACCCCCGCCAATCCTGGCGGCGGGGGTAGCATTCCACCCTTCTAGAGGGAAAGACATGTTAACTCTGGCTTACCCGGTAACTTCTTTCTGAAGCCCTGGCATCACAAAATGGATGCTGCTGCCACAGACACAAGTCTGGCCTCCTGCTGCTGGACGAAACTCCGGCAGGGGAGGCCTGGACAATAGGTTTCCTGTTGCAGGGAGGTGTGACCACCTCCCCAGACAGGATAATGTGTATTGGGGCTGGGTGGGTGCACTCTTAGAGTGCTTTGAAGTCCTGCACTGGGGGAGCAAAAGGCTCCTCTGTGCATATGCCAGTTCAAACCAGCTCAGGGGCTACCTGCCCCTGCTCTGGCGCGAACTGGACAAAGGGAAGTGGGTGTAGCCACCCCTCCCTTGACCCTCCCATAGGTGGGGTCATAGAGTTAGTCCCTCCCTGTTTTACTAGTTAAAATGGGGAACCCTTGCCACAGCAAGATTAGATTATACCTGGACGAAACTCTGAAACAGAATCCTGGACCTTCGACGCTCTACTCACGATTAGAGGACTGAAGAATCTCCCTTGGGGTCAAGGAGTGACTCCCTGCTTGGCAGGCACCAAAGAAGCATCTGTCCGGTTCGCATCACTGAAGCTCCCGTCGGACGCCGAAGTCATCGCATCACCAGAGGTGGATTCTCAGACTTCCCGAGGCTACCCTGAGTCCCCAGCAAAGCTGAGGCCCGTGGCTATCGTGGGTGACGTGAGACCGTGACCCCTGGACACCGAGCACATTTGCAAGTGCACCATCTTCTGGGTCTCCCAAGAAGTCGTGCTTTGGGCTCCGAGTAGCCCTAGCCTCCAGCACCACCTGCACCGAAGATCACTGGCCTCCACTCCACGAGTGTCCTGTAAGCCAGCTCCACGTGCGGCGTCACGAGGCTCCTTCGCGGTCGCTAGCCCGTTGGCTAGTAGCCCTTAACGAAGGCCAATCTTTTCTTTACTTGGCAGTCTGGTTGCTCCAGGCCTGCCCTCACTTACCCTCGCTGGGTGAGTTCCCCAGACCTTGCTGGTCTGCATCATCGACGATCTACATCTTACTCGAGACTTGCCGTTGCCAAGGCTTGTTGGGTCCTATCGGGGCGCCGACACCTCTGCACTCGACAGACATCGAGCAACAGCCCGAATCCTGCTCCTGGTCGCCGACAACGCCTCCCGGACCTCGTGGCTGAAGAGTCAAGACGACCGTCATCGAATCTGAAGCACTCGACATCGGTGGGCATCTGTCCATCGCCTCCCTGGTCACTGGCTAGTGACCCAGACTCTGTCCCCTCTGCTTTCAGGTTCTTCAGAACTCCGATCCACTCTTGGATCCACCCGGACACTTTTCTCCTGGTCGCCAGCAGCACTTTGCAGCAGATCGCCATAAGAACCGACGACGAAACCCGACCCCGAAAGGCACCTATGCACCCGGCTTTCCTAGGTGAGGTAACACGAGTACTCCGGTGCTCCCGTGGGTAGAGACTCTTCAAAGTCCTAGATCTCAAAGGGTTTTGTCCTAGTCCTCTTTAAGTGTCCCTTTCCTCTATTTTCCCGATCCCGACTTTCTCCATAGAAGTTAACGGCGTATCGCGGTTGTGTATTTACACTGCACGCGTCTCCCGTGGGTCCCCTGTGTCACTACCTTGGGTGGTTCCTTGTGGTCCAAGCACTTCTAGAGGCTCTAGGCCTAGTGTCTAGTTCAGTCGTGGTTCGCATACCACTTTATTGGTATATGGTTTGGTACGCCCCTAGGGCCCAAACGTGTATTTGTGCTATTACTGTGATTTAAGATCTTATAACCTATGTATTTTCGAACTCTAGCCTCATAAAGAGACTAGAGGGGTGTGTTTAGTAATAAATACATATATTTTGAATATATACCTGGTGTGGTGCTCTTTCATTTGGTCACTCAAGAGATTATAGACTGGTAAAACAAGCTGCTTTACATTCCTTCAAGACTTAGCCTGAAGGCTGCTCTCCACAGCTACCACTAGGATAGCTTTCAATAAGGTTGTCTTTAACCTACCTACCATAAGAGTCGACTTGGACTGGTGCAAGGTGCCCACTATAATTAGTGGACAGCATATGCCAGGCCAACTTCTCACACAGCTCTTGTCAGAGACCACCGTGGACTCCTGGCAAAGACCAGTGTCGACGCCTGAGAAGGATCAGAACTGACTCCTGGCAGAGACCAGTGTTGACTCCTGGCAGTGACCTGTGCTGACTCCTGAGACGGATCAGAACTGACTCCTAGCAGGGTCCAGTGCTGATTGATGTCAAGGACCAGTCCCAGCTCTTGTCAGAGACCACCGTGGACTCCTTCCAAAGACCAGTGTCGACTCCTAGCAGGGACCAGTGCTTATTCCTGTCAAGGACTAGTGCCAGCTCTTGTCAGAGACCACCGTGGACTCCTGCCAAAGACCAGTGTCGACTCCTAGCAGGGACCAGTGCTGATTCCTGTCAAAGACCAGTGCCAACTCTTGTCAGAAACCAGTGCTGACTCCTGGCAGAGACCAGTGTCGACTCCTAGCAGGGACCAGTGCTGATTCCTGTCAAGGACCAGTGAAAGCTCTTGTCCGAGACAACCGTGGACTCCTACCAAAGACCAGTGTCGACTCCTAGCAGGGACCAGTGCTGATTCCTGTCAAGGACCAGTGCCAGCTCTTGGCAGAGACCACCGTTGACTCCTGACAGAGACCAGTGTCGACTCCTAGCAGGGACCAGTGCTGATTTCTGTCAAGGACCAGTGCCAACTCTTGTCAGAGACCAGTGCTGACTTCTGGCAGAGACCAGTGTCGACTCCTAGCAGGGACCAGTGCCAGCTCTTGTTAGAGACCACCGTGGACTCCTACCAAAGACCAGTGTCGACTCCTAGCAGGGACCAGTGCTGATTCCTGTCAAGGACCAGTGCCAGCTCTTGTCAGAGACCACAGTTGACTCCTGACAGAGACCAGTGTCGACTCCTAGCAGGGACCAGTGCTGATTTCTGTCAAGGACCAGTGCCAACTCTTGTCAGAGACCAGTGCTGACTTCTGCCAAAGACCAGTGTCGACTCCTAGCAGGGACCAGTGCTGATTCCTGTCAAAGACAAGTGCCAACTCTTGTCAGAAACCAGTGCTGACTCCTGGCAGAGACCAGTGTCGACTCCTAGCAGTGACCAGTGCTGATTCCTGTCAAGGACCAGTTCCAGCTCTTGTCAGAGACCACAGTGGACTCCTGCCAAAGACCAGTGTCGACTCCTAGCAGGGACCAGTGCTGATTCCTGTCAAGGACCAGTGCCAGCTCTTGTCAGAGACCACCGTGGACTCCTTCCAAAGACCAGTGTCGACTCCTAGCAGGGACCAGTGCTTATTCCTGTCAAGGACTAGTGCCAGCTCTTGTCAGAGACCACCGTGGACTCCTGTCAAAGACCAGTGTCGACTCCTAGCAGGGACCAGTGCTGATTCCTGTCAAAGACCAGTGCCAACTCTTGTCAGAAACCAGTGCTGACTCCTGGCAGAGACCAGTGTCGACTCCTAGCAGGGACCAGTGCTGATTCCTGTCAAGGACCAGTGAAAGCTCTTGTCCGAGACAACCGTGGACTCCTACCAAAGACCAGTGTCGACTCCTAGCAGGGACCAGTGCTGATTCCTGTCAAGGACCAGTGCCAACTCTTGTCAGAGACCAGTGCTGACTTCTGGCAGAGACCAGTGTCGACTCCTAGCAGGGACCAGTGCCAGCTCTTGTTAGAGACCACCGTGGACTCCTACCAAAGACCAGTGTCGACTCCTAGCAGGGACCAGTGCTGATTCCTGTCAAGGACCAGTGCCAGCTCTTGTCAGAGACCACCGTTGACTCCTGACAGAGACCAGTGTCGACTCCTAGCAGGGACCAGTGCTGATTTCTGTCAAGGACCAGTGCCAACTCTTGTCAGAGACCAGTGCTGACTTCTGCCAAAGACCAGTGTCGACTCCTAGCAGTGACCAGTGCTAATTCCTGTCAAGGACCAGTGCCAGCTCTTGTCAGAGACCACCGTGGACTCCTGCCAAAGATCAGTGTCGACTCCTAGCAGGGACCAGTGCTGATTCCTGTCAAGGACCAGTGCCAGCTCTTGTCAGAGACCACCGTGGACTCCTGCCAAAGATCAGTGTCGACTCCTAGCAGGGACCAATGCTGATTCCTGTCAGGGCCCAGTGCCAGCTCTTGTCAGAGACCACCGTGGACTCCTGGCAAAGACCAGTGTCGACGCCTGAGAAGGATCAGAACTGACTCCTGGCAGAGACCAGTGTTGACTTCTGGCAGTGACCTGTGCTGACTCCTGAGACGGATCAGAACTGACTCCTAGCAGGGACCAGTGCTGATTGATGTCAAGGACCAGTCCCAGCTCTTGTCAGAGACCACCGTGGACTCCTTCCAAAGACCAGTGTCGACTCCTAGCAGGGACCAGTGCTGATTCCTGTCAAGGACCAGTGCTGATTCCTGTCAAGGACCAGTTCCAGCTCTTGTCAGAGACCACAGTGTACTCCTGCCAAAGACCAGTGTCGACTCCTAGCAGGGACCAGTGCTCATTCCTGTCAAGGACCAGTGCCAGCTCTTGTCAGAGACCACCGTGGACTCCTTCCAAAGACCTGTGTCGCCTCCTAGCAGGGACCAGTGCTTATTCCTGTCAAGGACCAGTGCCAGCTCTTGTCAGAGACCACCGTGGACTCCTGCCAAAGACCCGTGTCGACTCCTAGCAGGGACCAGTGCTTATTCCTGTCAAGGACCAGTGCCAGCTCTTGTCAGAGACCACCGTGGACTCCTGGCAAAGACCAGTGTCGACTCCTAGCAGGGACCAGTGCTGATTTCTGTCAAGGACCAGTGCCAGCTCTTGTCAGAGACCACCGTGGACTCCTGCCAAAGATCAGTGTCGACTCCTAGCAGGGACTAGGGCTGATTCCTGTCAAGGACCAGTGCCAGCTCTTGTCAGAGACCACCGTGGACTCCTGCCAAAGACCAGTGTCGACTCCTAGCAGGGACCAGTGCTGATTCCTGTCAAGGACCAGTGCTGATTCCTGTCAAGGACCAGTTCCAGCTCTTGTCAGAGACCACAGTGGACTCCTGCTAAAGACCAGTGTCGACTCCTAGCAGGGACCAGTGCTGATTCCTGTCAAGGACCAGTGCCAGCTCTTGTCAGAGACCACCGTGGACTCCTTCCAAAGACCAGTGTCGACTCCTAGCAGGGACCAGTGCTGATTCCTGTCAAGGACCAGTGCTGATTCCTGTCAAGGACCAGTTCCAGCTCTTGTCAGAGACCACAGTGGACTCCTGCCAAAGACCAGTGTCGACTCCTAGCAGGGACCAGTGCTGATTCCTGTCAAGGACCAGTGCCAGCTCTTGTCAGAGACCACCGTGGACTCCTTCCAAAGACCTGTGTCGCCTCCTAGCAGGGACCAGTGCTTATTCCTGTCAAGGACCAGTGGCAGCTCTTGTCAGAGACCACCGTGGACTCCTGCCAAAGACCCGTGTCGACTCCTAGCAGGGACCAGTGCTTATTCCTGTCAAAGACCAGTGCCAGCTCTTGTCAGAGACCACCGTGGACTCCTGCCAAAGACCAGTGTCGACTCCTAGCAGGGACCAGTGCTGATTCCTGTCAAGGACCAGTGCCAGCTCTTGTCAGAGACCACTGTGGACTCCTGCCAAAGACCAGTGTCGACTCCTAGCAGGGACTAGTGCTGATTCCTGTCAAGGACCAGTGCCAGCTCGTGTAAGAGACCACTGTGGACTCCTGCCAAAGACCAGTGTCGACTCCTAGCAGGGACCAGTGCTGATTCCTGTCAAGGACCAGTGCCAGCTCTTGTCCGAGACCACCGTGGACTCCTGCCAAAGATCAGTGTCGACTCCTAGCAGGGACCAGTGCTGATTCCTGTCAAGGACCAGTGCCAGCTCATGTCAGAGACCACCGTGGACTCCCGGCAAAGACCAGTGTCGACTCCTGAAAAGGATCAGAACTGACTCCTGGCAGAGACCAGTGTTGACTCCTGGCAGTGACCTGTGCTGACTCCTGAGACAGATCAGAACTGACTCCTAGCAGGGACCAGTGCTGATTCCTGTCAAGGACCAGTGCCAGGTCTTGTCAGAGACCACCGTGGACTCCTGGCAAAGACCAGTGTCGACTCCTAGCAGGGACCAGTGCTGATTCCTGTAAAGGACCAGTGCCAGCTCTTGTCAGAGAACACCGTGGACTCCTGCCAAAGACCAGTGTCGACTCCTAGCAGGGACCAGTGCTTATTCCTGTCAAGGACCAGTGCCAACTCTTGTCAGAGACCACCGTGGACTTCTTGCAAAGACCAGTGTCGACTCCTAGCAGGGACCAGTGCTGATTCCTGTCAAGGATCAGTGCCAGCTCTTGTCCGAGACCACAGTGTAATTCCTGCCAAAGACCAGTGTCGACTCCTAGCAGGGACCAGTGCTGATTGCTGTCAAGGACCATTGCCAGCTCTTGTCAGAGACCACCGTGGACTCCTGCCAAAGACCAGTGTCGACTCCTAGCAGGGACCAGTGCTGATTCCTCTCAAGGACCAGTGCCAGCTCTTGGCCGAGACCACTGTCGACTCCTGCCAAAGACCAGTGTCGACTCCTAGCAGGGACCAGAGCTGATTCCTGTCAAGGACCAGTGCCAGCTTTTGTCAAAGACCACCGTGGACTCCTGGCAAAGACCAGTGTCGACTCCTGAGAAGGATCAGAACTGACTCCTGGCAGTGACCTGTGCCAACTCCTGAGACGGATCAGAACTGACTCCTAGCAGGGACCAGAGCTGATTCCTGTCAAGGACCAGTGCTAGCTCTGGTCAGAGACAACCGTGGACTCCTGGCAAAGACCAGTGTCGACTCCTAGCAGGGGCCAGTGCTGATTCCTGACAAGGACCAGTGCCAGCTCTTGTCCGAGACCACAGTGGACTCCTGCCAAAGACCAGTGTCGACTCCTAGCAGGGACTAGTGCTGATTCCTGTCAAGGACCAGTGCCAGCTCGTGTAAGAGACCACTGTGGACTCCTGCCAAAGACCAGTGTCGACTCCTAGCAGGGACCAGTGCTGATTCCTGTCAAGGACCAGTGCCAGCTCTTGTCCGAGACCACCGTGGACTCCTGCCAAAGATCAGTGTCGACTCCTAGCAGGGACCAGTGCTGATTCCTGTCAAGGACCAGTGCCAGCTCATGTCAGAGACCACCGTGGACTCCCGGCAAAGACCAGTGTCGACTCCTGAAAAGGATCAGAACTGACTCCTGGCAGAGACCAGTGTTGACTCCTGGCAGTGACCTGTGCTGACTCCTGAGACAGATCAGAACTGACTCCTAGCAGGGACCAGTGCTGATTCCTGTCAAGGACCAGTGCCAGGTCTTGTCAGAGACCACCGTGGACTCCTGGCAAAGACCAGTGTCGACTCCTAGCAGGGACCAGTGCTGATTCCTGTAAAGGACCAGTGCCAGCTCTTGTCAGAGAACACCGTGGACTCCTGCCAAAGACCAGTGTCGACTCCTAGCAGGGACCAGTGCTTATTCCTGTCAAGGACCAGTGCCAACTCTTGTCAGAGACCACCGTGGACTTCTTGCAAAGACCAGTGTCGACTCCTAGCAGGGACCAGTGCTGATTCCTGTCAAGGATCAGTGCCAGCTCTTGTCCGAGACCACAGTGTAATTCCTGCCAAAGACCAGTGTCGACTCCTAGCAGGGACCAGTGCTGATTGCTGTCAAGGACCATTGCCAGCTCTTGTCAGAGACCACCGTGGACTCCTGCCAAAGACCAGTGTCGACTCCTAGCAGGGACCAGTGCTGATTCCTCTCAAGGACCAGTGCCAGCTCTTGGTCGAGACCACTGTCGACTCCTGCCAAAGACCAGTGTCGACTCCTAGCAGGGACCAGAGCTGATTCCTGTCAAGGACCAGTGCCAGCTTTTGTCAAAGACCACCGTGGACTCCTGGCAAAGACCAGTGTCGACTCCTGAGAAGGATCAGAACTGACTCCTGGCAGTGACCTGTGCCAACTCCTGAGACGGATCAGAACTGACTCCTAGCAGGGACCAGAGCTGATTCCTGTCAAGGACCAGTGCTAGCTCTGGTCAGAGACAACCGTGGACTCCTGGCAAAGACCAGTGTCGACTCCTAGCAGGGGCCAGTGCTGATTCCTGACAAGGACCAGTGCCAGCTCTTGTCCGAGACCACAGTGGACTCCTGCCAAAGACCAGTGTCGACTCCTAGCAGAGACCAGTGCTGATTCCTGTCAAAGACCAGTGCGGACTCTTGAGAAGGATCAGAACTGACTCCTGGCAGGGACCAGTGTTGACTCCTGGCAGGGACCAGTGTTGACTCCTAGCAGGGACCAGTGCTGATTCCTGGCAGTGACCTGTGCCGACTCCTGGCAGTGACCTGTGCCGACTCCTGATAAGGAGAGGTACTGGCTCCTGGCAGGGACCAGTGCTGATAGCTGTCAAGGACCAGTGCCGACTCCTAGCAGGGATTAGTGCTGATTCCTGTCAAGGACCAGTGCCAGCTCTTGTCAGAGACCACTGTGGACTCCTGGCAAAGACCAGTGTCGACTCATAGCAGGGACCAGTGCTAATTCCTGTCAAGGACCAGTACCGACTCCTGAGAAGGATCAGAACTGACTCCTGGCAGGGACCAGCGTTGACTCATAGCAGGGACCAGTGTTGATTCCTGGCAGTGACCTGTGCTGACTCCTGATAAGGAGAAGTACTGGCTCCTGGCAGGGATTAGTGCTGATTCCTGTCAAGGACCAGTGCCAGCTCTTGTCAGAGACCACTGTGGACTCCTGCCAAAGACCAGTGTCGACTCCTAGCAGGGACCAGTGCTGATTCCTGGCAGTGACCTGTGCCGACTCCTGAGACGGATCAGAACTGACTCCTGGCAGGAACCAGTGTTGACTCCTGGCAGTGACCTGTGCTGACTCCAGATAAGGATCAGAACTTACTCCTAGCAGGGACCAGTGCTGATTCCTTGCAGAGACCAGTACTGACTCCTGGCAATGATCTTTGCTGACTCCTGATAAGGAGAAGTACTGGCTCCTGGCAGGGACCTGTGCTTATTCCTGGCAGGGACCTGTGCCGACTCCTGATAAGGAGAAGTACTGGCTTCTGGCAGGAACCAGTGTTGACTCCTGACAGAGACCGGTGCCAACTCCTTCCACATCCTCTAACACCAGTTTAGTCTCTAGAAAGTGAAGGTGCTCTTCATCTTCATTCCTTGGAACTAAGTTCACCTTTCCTCCTTGTTTCTGACATTTGAATCCACACAAAGAAAAACAAAAACGAGACCTTACAGGCATTCTGGCGCTCCCCTCCAGATGGAGCTACTTAAACTTGCCTTACCCTAGTCCCGCCCCTAACTCCTACATCTGCAGTATTTTGTTTTAGAAATGACTCGTCTTACTCTTGACTCCCAACTGAAATACTAGACTGTCCAAAGACATCCACTCCAATTTGCATCAATTGTATATAAATATACCGTTCGTGAATATCCTGAAAGTGTTGTGTGGATACTCCACTCGTAGTCTTACATTGGACACCCCACAAGGGAAAACGTTTATTAGAAGGTATCTTTGTTTCTAGAACACACTGGAACATTAGGCCAATTAAGTGCAAAAAACTTAATAAAAACCTACATGTATTTATAAATGCTATACAGTTCTTTACATTCACTTGAAGGTTATTGAAGTCCAATATCTAGAGATCTGTGGATAGGTTATTGCCTGAGTTTTAAGGATTTGCTCTTTAGGATGTGGTACCACGATATTGTCCGAATATTTTGGAGCACAAATATCATACCTTAGGTATTGTCTAAAAGAATATTGCCTCATGGGAGTTAATACCAGGAAACTTCTTTTCTGTAACGGATGTGTCAATTTACTGCATCATCCTACCATTTTACAGACTGAAGAAAGAATCCTAAAGGTTGATTTACTGTTATTTTCTCTTCAGCACAGTGCAAGCGCCTTGAAGGCGGGTTGGACAAATTGAAGGAAGCCAGTCTTCAATTGGTTGAGCTGAACCAGAAACTTGCAGATCAAAAAGTTGTTCTTGCAGAGAAGTCTGCGGCATGCGAAGCCTTGTTGGAGGAAATATCTGTTAATACTGCTGTGGGTAAGGATGGCAATATTATTATTACAGTTTTTTTTTTTAACAAATGTTACTTCTTTCAGTACACCACAAAAATGGCAACAGTGCAAAACTGGTTCAGCACAATGTTATTGATTGCGATGGTACAAACTGCATTAACACATTGGGTTACACCAACAGCAGGTTTGTTCAACGTGGCTAGTAAGAAATCATTGATAAAGTACAGTTGGCAGATGTCAGAGATATACGCCTCATACATTCATCGTACATTTTCACGGTTTAGCAGAATGTGCGGAATGCTATGAATTAAATGTTTGAGATTGTGCCACATTGTGGCATGAGTAACAAAACCCTGTATGGTAATGTATCCCCGTAAGATAAATCATTTGAAAAAACATGAAGATCGCACACACGCCTTTAGTTTGTTTCTTCCTTCACCAGAGTTGTCAGGACAACTCTTGAGTAGAGAATGACAAGTACTTGTAGTGCATTATCTATCTGCTTTCTGATACTCTGTTGAGTCCCATTGGAGATGCTTGAATTTTCACCTTGCCTGACTATGACCTTTGACCTCTCACATTCAGTTCCCCTGCGCTTGCCCCCACCCCATATACCCATAAGAGTGTAAGTTACAAGCTGTGCAGACTCAGCTGCTCCCTGTCAACAGCCTCTTTTCGCCTCAAGACCTCAGTCACTTCATATAGTTTCTAATGCTTGAATGATTACAGCTGAGGAGAAGAAGAAGCTGGCTCTGGAGAAAGCCCTTGAGATTGAGGAGCAGAACAAAGTCATTGCTGTGGAGAAAAAGGACGCCGAAAGTGCTCTGGCCGAGGCGATGCCCATATTAGAAGCTGCTAAACTGGAACTGCAGAAGCTTGACAAGTCGGATGTGACGGAGATCAGGTAAATCAGGCATGGATGTTCACTCAGAGTAATTGACGCATGGATAACAATGTTGCAAGTGGAAGAGGAGTCCATTTCCTGAGAAAGTGGTCGGAACTGCAACTGTAATGTTGATAGCTCCATTGAAGACAATGTAGCAGTGGTGAGCTATTGATACTGGTATACGCCTGCTGCTGCCAATCTTTTAATGCCATAGTCTACAACTTTGCACTCTCCCTCGCTTCAGAGATTTGTGGATTAAGCAGGGGAATGAGAGAGGGGGCAGTTCTTGGCTTTGGAAAACAGTGAGGCTTTCCTCGATTCTCTCTTTGGTTCACAGTGTGCCTCGATAGCCAGAGCTGCGGAAGGGGTTGGCCCATAGGGGAATTCTCCACGCCTTCCGTGCCTTCCTCTGCCTTCCCAAACATAAGCAATTTGGCAGAGTCGAGGGGTGAAGCAAGGGCTACACCTCTCCATGTTTGTCAGTTATTACTGTGGAAGTAGCTGTCAAACATGGACAGAAAGAGCTTGGAAAAGAGGGAGGAGGTACATGGAACTGTGAAGTTTATTTAAAGCCCCCCACCCCCACGTCTCCCAGGAGGCTTTATTTTAATGATGGAATGAATGGATTCCAATAAGCTTGTAGTCACAGTGGGCCATACCAACCTTTAAAGGCCCACTCCCTTGTTATTAGCCACAGCGGACCTTTAATGACCTGCATAGCTGGCTGCTTCAGACTATCAGCCATTATTATTTGGCAGCCTTGGCCTTTGGCAGTCACTACAGACTGTGACTCTCACCCCTTCACTTCCACATCCTCTCACCCACTCCCTTTCCTTGTCGCACCTACCTCCTCCGAGCCCTTCCTTTTCTCTTCCATAATACCTGCCTTCTCCCCTCCCTCACAGGATGACTGTCTGGAAGGAGAGGGTAGGAGAGAGAAGAATAAAGAGGAATACAATTCAACACATGTATATGCGGCATTAACACTAGTTGATGACTGTCTTTGCTAACATTGCAACCCTATGTAATCACTCAGATTTAGAAAGTGTAGCCTTTCTGCCATAGTGAAAACTGGCGCACTTGTTTATCCAGTATTGGGGTATCTTTCATAGATTCACATGCCTGAATCATTCCCCGTCGTCGAGGCGGGAGTCCCACGGTAAATTACAAAAGTAGTGCCAAAAGTAAATAACAGTAGAAAGCTAAAAGAAAAGGCCTAAGGCCTAAAACTTAGTAGCCTATCTACATCATTATAATGAAAAGAACCAAAGGTTAGCTCCAACCAATCAGCTACCAGCACCCTCTAGAACACTCCCATCAGAGGCAGTTCTCCTCAGATTTTCACCGCACGTCGTGTGGAAGGGAGTCTCCCTGAGTGCCAACTCAGTTTCTTCTCAACTTTCTTCAGCATGTCTGACAAGAAGGCCCTTTTAGACCCTGTAGGACCTGTGATAAGAAGAGGGTCCATGTTGATGATCAACATAAGGATTGCATTTATTGCCTCTATCCTAAGCATGAGGCAAAAAATTGTAAAATCTGCCGTACCTTCCCTGCCAAAACTCTGAGGGATAGGGAGGCAAGGCTTCTTTTGTGGCTTAAATCCTCTTCGGCTGAGGAGGATGGTGGCAGAGCCTCTACGTCTAGCAAGAGGGCTAGATCCCAGGACAGCCCCTCAAGTGAAGGACGGAAACATCACAAGTCCTCCCATGCTGTTCCTGACCCTTCACAAAGGTCACCTAAAGCGGCTGTCACAAAAACTGTGAGTAAGACCATTATTGTGACCTCTTCGGCCTCATCGTCGACAGCTACTATCTCGACGACGGCCATAACCTCACCTATTTTATCTACCAGAATTTCTATGTCATCTAAGAAATCTGGTATTGAGGACTCTTCTGTGAGAAAACCTTCTTTGAAGGCCCCGTCGACGACCGCATCAATAACGAGTCCGTCGACGACGGTACCGTCGACGAAAATATCGTCGACGACGAATCCGTCTATGATAGCCCCGTCGACGACGACCCCGTCGACAAAGAGTCCGACGACGACCCCGTCGACGAAGAGTCCGACGACGACCCCGTCGACGAAGAGTCCGTCGACGATGATCCCGTCGACGGTGAAAATTGTGCCTTCGCAATCGACGCCTTTATTATCGGAGTCTTTCCAACTTAAGACATTCCAAAAACAGCAGGACTATACAAAAATTTCTCCGCTTCTTCCCTCACATCTCCTATCTTATGTAGATGATGATGAAGATGAAGATGAAGATGACGATGAGGATGGACCATTTGGCATAGCTCACCATCCCTCTGAACTTAATATAAAATGTCAGGAGGACGACGAAGATGATGATGATGATTACCAAGAACATTATTATCAACACCACCTTACGGTCCCGCAGCATAGGTTTCATCAAAGGGAGTCGTATCAGAGGGAAACCAGTCATCTCCTCCGACGCTCATTCAAGATCTCCAGGCCATGCTGGCGGATTACCGGCAAAGGTTTCCACCGCAGCAAGAGGTTCCAGAACAACCATCAGTGGTCCCTGAACCCTTACCGCAGCCACAGGTTCCAGTCATACCGCTTCCTCCGCCTGCTCCTCCGAGCATGTGCAACAGGATGTTACTTCCTCGGAAGTTGAAGAGGGAGAATTACCTGAGAATATCCCTCACCAGGATCCGTGGGATAATTACATCATACCGGTACCTTCTCCGCCCATACCTTTACCATCCGACTCTCCCCGGAGGATATCGGGGGTTTTCATAACTTGATGCAACGGGCAGCAGCCAGGTTTCAATTGCCTGTTACAATTGAACAAACAGAATGTTTCTTACATGATTTTAAAGAGGAGTCCAGAAAATCACTAGAGCGGTCCCAATCATAGACTATATCTGGAAAGAGGGGATAAAAATTATGAAGACGCCTGCTTCCATTCCAGCGGTGCTTTCTCGTATAGAAAAAAAGTACAGAGCGCCTGCTAATAGTCCATCTTCTCTGATTGGTCATCCTTGCCCGGACTCAGTCATCTCCCAAGCCGCTCAACAGCGTTCTAAAAATCCTGCAACGCCTATCACCACACCGCCCGACAAAGAAGGACGTCGGCTGGATCTCATTGGAAAAAAGTTTTCCACCATGGCGGCGGCCTCCATTAGAGCGGCAAATTCATTAGCAATAATCGGCCGGTATGACCGCCAAATGTGGTCAGATATGACTGCCCTTATTGATCTAATCCCTGAAGACCACAGGCAGGACGGACGAAAGATTCTGCTTGAGGGAGAAAGAGCCGCATCTGAGACTATAGATTGCGCACTGGATATCGTTAATACCAACTTTCGTCAGCTTGCCGGGCTGCCGTACTTAGACGCCAGGGATGGCTTAAGGCCACTACTTTCCGACCGGAAGTACAAACGAAGATCCTAGATATGGCCTATGATGGAGAGTCTTTGTTTGGAAAACATATTGACGACGCTCTTCTTGCCATTAAAACGGACACGGACACCGCCAAATCTTTAGGCGTCCTTCAATACAGGCGCGGATCTTTTAGGGGCGCAAGAGGACGTAGTTTCACATCACGAGGAGGATATCAAAATCAACAGAATAGGCAATATCAGCCACAATATATATAACAGTATAACCAGTCTTCATATCACCAATCCTCTTCGGCTGGTTTCTCCCGTCAGGGCGGACGCAGAAGATCCCAGAATCAAGGCCGAGACACCAACAAGAAACAATGATCTCAGCAGGGCGCCACCCACATTACCTTCTATTCCCGTGGGTGCGAAAATTTCAGCCTTTGTTCGCAAGTGGCAGGACATTACATCAGACCGATGGGTTCTAGACCTGGTATCCAGCGGTCACACGCTAGAATTCGTCAAACAGCCACCCACTACTCCACCCAGGGGTCCCCCTCCCCCTCGTCTTCACTTATTGTTCAAAGAAGCCTTACTAATGCTCCTCAAGAATGCAATAGAGAAAGTTCCCTCTTCTCAAAGGGGAACAGGTTTCTATTCTCGTTTCTTCCTAATCAGAAAGAAGTCAGGAGAATGGCGACCTATTCTGGACCTCAGAAAACTAAACAAATTTCTCAAAAAACAGAGTTTCCGGATGGTCACACTTTCAGAGATTCTAAGCTGTTTAAACAAAGGAGATTTTATGGCTTCTCTGGATATGGAGGACGCGTACTTCCACATCCCAATTCACCCAAAACATCGAAAATATCTTCGCTTCATAGTGGCTGGCGGTCATTATCAGTTCAAAGTGCTCCCGTTTGGACTAAAATCGGCACCAAGAATCTTCACGAAGTGCTTGGCACCTGTAGCAGCAGCATTGAGATCTCAAGGAATCCAAGTATTCCCTTACCTCGACGATTGGCTTATCAAGGGTCCTTCAGCACAGAAAGCCAAAGTGGCCACAGAGACGTGTCTCCATCTCTTCTCTTCACTGGGGCTGACTATCAACGAGAGCAAGTCACAATTCCGTCCGATTCAAGTCATTCCTTTTCTCGGAGCAATGCTGGACACGATCCAGTGCAAGGCATTCTTGTCAGAAGATCGGCAGTTGCGTCTCCGAAAACTAGCAACATCAATTTCAAGAAGAAAGTCAGTTTCTGTCCGGATGTTTGCTTCACTCCTAGGAATGTGTTCTTCAGCAATAAACTTGATACCCCTAGCGCGGCTCAAAATGAGGCCTCTTCAAGAGGAATTACATCTTCAATGGCAGCAAGCCGTGGGTTCCTTCGACGACTCCATAAAGGTTACACCTCGCATGATACAGGCTCTGCGCTGGTGGTCCAAGGCAACGAATTTAACCCAGGGACTAACATTTTTACAAGCCATCCCAGATTTCGTGTTGACTACCGATGCCTCCATGGAGGGATGGGGAGGCCATCTACAAGATTTAAGAATACAAGGAAAATGGTCTCAAATTCACAAACAACAACATATCAACAGTCTGGAGCGCCGTGCAATTTTTCTGTCCCTACAAGCGTTCCTGCCAAGGATTGCGGGTTCCTCAGTGCTGGTCCATACGGACAATACGACCAGCATGTATTACATCAACAAACAGGGAGGAACGAAATCTGCCACACTCTCACAAGAGGCCCAGGAACTGTGGGAATGGGTCACTCTTCACAGGATAACCCTCAGAGCAGAACACGTCAGGGGTTTACACAATACTCTGGCGGACACGTTGAGCAGGTTTCTGTCGGACTGTCACGAGTGGGAACTGGAACAGGAACAGTTGAACAGAGTGTTTCAAACCTGGGGCAAACCTGCACTGGATTTGTTTGCAACAAGGGACAACAAGAAATGCCGGTACTATGCCAGCAGATTCCCTCAACAGGGGTCAAGGGGAATGCCCTGTCCATGCGATGGTCAGGGATTTGTGCTTACGCTTTTCCCCCGATCCCGTTGGTCCCGAGAGTGCTCCGGAAAATGAAGCTAGAGGGTTGCCGCATAATCCTGATTGCACCCCGTTGGCCAAGACAATATTGGTTCCAGGAACTACTACTGTTGACTCAGGACAAGCCCATTCGCCTGTGTCCGACTCCTACGATGTTGTCCAGGAACAGCGGCCAAGCGGTCCACCCGGACCCACAGTCCTTACACTTGCACGCATGGCTCCTGATTTCTTAGAGTTCAAAGACTTCAACATCTCACAAGACTGTCGTGAAATTTTGACCAAAGCTCGTGCTCAAAGCACAATAAAGACTTATCGTTCAAAATGGAAACGATTTTGTTATTGGTGCGAAGTGAATAATACTCACCCAGTTCAAGCTCCTGCGGAACAGATTCTCCCTTACTTGCTGTCTCTAGCCAAGTCTGGTCTTACCTTTTCATCAGTCAAGGTCCACCTTGCTGCTCTGTCTAGATTCAGAAAAAGTGCTGATCGGCCGTCTCTCTGTTCATACTCACTTGTCAAGCAATTCATGAAGGGACTTTTCAGAGCTTTCCCTCCAGTGCAAGCACCCCTCCAGAGTGGGAGCTCAATACTGTGCTAGCGCAGCTGATGAAGCGCCCATTTGAACCAATCCACAAGGCGGACCTCAAATTCCTCACGTGGAAGGTCGCACTTTTACTGGCGCTAACTTCGGCAAGAAGGGTTAGTGAAATCCAAGCATTCACTATCACTGAGCCTTTTCTACATTTCACTCGAGATTATGTAACCCTTCGCACAAATCCTAAATTCATCCCCAAGGTACCGTCACAATTTCATTTGAACGAACCGGTAAGGTTAAGAACTTTCTTTCCGGATCCATCCACTCCAGCTGAGAGAGCGTTGCACTCTCTGGATGTCAAACGCTGTTTAAAATTCTACTTACAAAAAACTAAAGACATCAGGCGTTCCAACCAACTGTTCGTGGCCTATGGCCAAACAACTATTGGAACTGCAGTAACAAAGGCAACAATCGCCAGATGGCTGGCTTCCGCTATCCGCTTCTGCCATGACAAGGCCAACAAGCCTTTACAAAGGAAGGTCAAGGCTCACTCTACAAGGGCTATGGCGGCTTCTGCAGCTTTGTTTGCCGGAGTGACTCTAGAGAATATCTGTCGTGCTGCGACATGGAAAAATGTCCACACGTTCACGAAGCACTACTGTCTTCAATCTGCTCAGCGAGAAGATGCAGCAGTTGGACAGGCGGTTCTACGACATCTCTTTCATTAAGTCGGACCAGGTATTTTCTCTTTTATATGCTGTTTGTTCCTGCGATCAGTATTCATACAAAATTGATATGTAAATATCTATATAAAGTATAGGTGTACAAATATACATATATGATAATTCTTATGTATTCTTGTTCTTAGTAGTAGATTGCATTTTACATAACTTTGATGTCTTGAAGACTTGTGTAAAAAAAAAAAATCTCAGTCATTGTGGATACAGTTTGGGGTTTAGTAATACTTGTCTCCCACCATCCGCAAACGACATTACGTTTGATATACTGCTGACTACTCTGATTCAGGCATGTGAATCTATGAAAGATACCCCAATACTGGATAAGAAAACAAGTTACTTACCTGTAACTACAGTTATCCAGTATTGGTATCTTTCATAGATTCACATGCACCCACCCTCCTCCCCGGCAGGTCAGTTCTCTAGGATTAGGGACTCTTACTCCCACTTGTGCTAAGAAAATCTGAGGAGAACTGCCTCTGATGGGAGTGTTAGGGTGCTGGTAGCTGATTGGTTGGAGCTAACCTTTGGTTATTTTCATTATAATGATGTAGATAGGCTACTAAGTTTTAGGCCTTTCCTTTAGCCTTCTACTGTTATTTACTTTTGGCACTACTTTTGTAATTTACCATGGGACTCCCGCCTCGACGACGGGGAATGATTCAGGCATGTGAATCTATGAAAGATACCAATACTGGATAACTGTAGTTACAGGTAAGTAACTTGTTTTCATCTTCCTCATTGAAAATTATTCCTCAAATATGGAATAGGGAACATGGAAGTATATAAGAAACCTGTAGTACACACTATTTCTGCTTTTGAAATTGAAACAATGTTTTGCACAATAATTTGAAATCAGGCTTTATTCAATTCCCTCGTGACAGAGTTATTAAAATATTTAACAATGCAAAGAAAACAAATTAATGGCTAGTGGCTGTGAATCAGAGGCCTGTACTATCATCAGGGCCAGGGCTAATCATTTTTTTTTTTTTTGCATGGCCGAGGTAAAAATAAACAAACTGCAATGCAGGTGCCACTTCTTGCGCTTGTGCCAGGTGGCACGACCATCTGATCCACACTATAAGCAAATTATCTTCAGGGGAAGAGAACAGGTAGTCTCTGTTTTTGCTATACAGCTTCTGGTACCAACTAGTGGCATTTCTGTGTTAGCTGCCCCATCGTTAATAATAAAAAATAAAATGTCAGGCTTTGTTTTCTAAACCTATGATAGGTTTTCGAAATAAAAGCGCGGAGCTCTGCATAGCGAGGCGTGTGGGTTATAATAACGCCCTGCCCCCCCCCCCCCTGTGACATCCCTGTCGGCGGTGGGGGGGGTCTAATAGTCACCAGAAACGCAAATTATGTTGTATACATCTAATTCAAAATAACCCTTAATTCAATAACATGAACAATGATACTTTGTCTCCAACAGGAAGCTAGCTACTGGGCAATAAAGAGTAAAGTAGTGTGATATTTGGTTGCCCTCAGTGAAATTAACAGAATTTTTTTAATGTTTGGTCAATTGTTCTACAGGGCAGGTTTGTTTTTAACAAGTCATTTCTCCCCTTTTAAGAGTTAGTTTTAGAGCAATTTCTTGTTTACAGATGCACGACCTTTTGACAGCTCTGATAGACAACATCAGCGATGTTTCTCTGTGATCTGAGCAGTTCAGAAAGAACAGAATGCTGAAGTAACAAATACATATACACGTATTTATGTATATATATGTGTATATATATATATATATGTGTGTTTGTGTGTATATATATATATATGTAACACTGTTATTGTCTTTGTTGACATTAGTTCTTTGAATTATGAAGAAACCAAGTAATATATATGTGACGCTATTGAGTATATTTGGAAGGTGAAATTATTTGAGTACCACAGGATGAAGAATGTACTCTTTGTATTAGCTCTACAGCAGAGTTCTCCAAAGTCAGTCCTAGTGGGCCGGATCCATGCCAGATTTTTAGCATATCCCCATTTAGATAAATGTAGTTATCTTACAAATCTGGCATGGGTCCTGCTCTCCAGGACAGAATTTGGAGAACCGTGCTCTACAGCATAAAGGTCCACCTGCTTCCCCACCTTGGCAGACACTACCATTCTCTAGAGCCTGACCTTCACAGAATTCCAAGTCCCACCAAGATTCCCCTGGAATCACATAGACAAACTAACACTTCCCCCCCTTCTTCTCACTTACCCAACATTGACATACATGTATAGTCACGGGGACCCAAACAAATTTGACTGTTTTGAGGTCTAGACAGTCTCTGTGGTTGCAAAAAAAGCAAGTTGCAATTAACAAAAGGTGCTTCATGACTTGCAAAGTGCACTTTGTGACTCGCTGCGAGTCGGATGATGGAAGGGGTGTGAAATGGAACGTCGCCCTACTTATTCCGATTCTCAATGCAATGTATCAATACTTTGCAGCTGCAACCTTTCTAACACACTGTCGCTTACTTCTGTTGGCGCTACAGGCACCTTACGTTTACTCCACACTACTGTTGTCTAATTCAACCACAATTTCCTTCACCCTTACTGCACTTCAAGGTGCATAAGACCTACTTTTCCATTAACGCACTAACCACAATTTCTTCATCTTTACATCATCACACACCTTCTATACTTTCCACTCTTGTATACTTCCCCTTCTCCATATGTCTCAATCATTTACCTCTGCCATCTTGTTTTCACTCACCCACTTCTGATCCATCCATACTCTTATTCCCCAGGCTCCAGTGGTGACGCATGTTTATAGTATAGCCTCAGGGTGTTAAAGCAGTATCTGAAAGAGACCGTTAGTTATAGATTCCTTACCTTAGAATTGCCTCCAAGCGGCAGACTGGATCCGGAGAATTATTTCTGTAGCGGTACCCCTGCACGTCGGTAGGTGGCATCGGTCAACTCCGCGTCCGTCGTCAGTGTCGTGGTCACCATGATGACGTTGCGGTGTCTACTTAGACGCCGTCCCTGCACGCTGAAGTCAGTTCTTGATTTTTCGGCACCATCCAGCGCAGATCCGGAGAGAGCTTGCCCCTTAGTCACTTTTTGACTAACCCTTTTTCAGCTTTTGTCAATGTCTTTTTTGAGTCCATCGACTCCTGGTGGCACAAGGGTTGTCCCATCGTCGGACCGGCTTCAACCCTTGTGACTCCTGTCAGTCACGGCTCCGCACCTCATGTGCCTTTGGTGCCTAGAGCGCGACCATGACCCGAGTCGTGCTCCGACTGCCAGGCTATGAATCCGAAGTCTTTGCGGGAGCGGTCCCGAAAGCTCTTGGAGGCCCGGCAGTCTGCTCCCTGCCGTTCGAGGTCCTGGTCAAGAGGAAGGTCTCTGGACCGGTCGCGGAGCCATCACCACTCGTCATCGAAGTCTTCGCACTCCTCGGGTAAGTCGGAGCACAAGAAGAAGGCGAAGAAGCATCGTCGCTCTTCGCCTTCTTCCTGTCCATCGGCCGATGCGACGTGGGACCCGGAGCATCGTTGCTCTCCCGCTCCAGCTTCGGAGCCTGCTTCTGGGACAGCTCCACGCTTCCCTCCCTTTCCCAGAGCCAGAGCCTCCCCTGCCCAGTTTCGAGCTTATTACGAAGCGCTAAAGAAAATCCACAGCACACGAAAGTCAAGTCACAATGATTATCACAGTGCAGAATGTGAGCACAAAATAGAATACAACAAAGTAATTCTTGTTCTTTTCCTTTTATTCCTTCGGTCTTCAAACAGCCGACACGTGTTTCGTCGCTTACAAGGGAAATCGTCCCGCGACTTTATCAAGGCTGCACAGAAACAAATGATATAAGCGATGTATCACCTGATACATTGTTAGGTGTACATAACGATTAAACAGTCTCACCCAGTGATAGGTGAAAACATAAACTCTGTACATCTGTTTGGACATGCACAAGGTGTCAAGACCCAATATATTTTCTCTCATGGGATGTCCCGTTTGAAGTAAAGGATACAAATTTATATCCAAATGACCAAAAGCAAAGATGGAATGAGAAACGTATAGGAAAATGTGAAAAGAATCTGTGTTGAAGCTACTACGAAAGTTAGTGAGAGACAAGTGAGTCTGTGCCATGTGACTACCAACATTTGGTGAGGAAGAAGATTATGGGTCTGTGATTGTAAAGAGTTAAACCCATATATCCCAAATTGGTGGTCGCGTAAGTGCATGATAAATACCTATGTTTTCTTTATGTATATCCCTGTAAAAAGCACACGAAAGGCCAATGAGTGAGTACATCGTTCCGCCAGTCTCGTGGTGACTACTGTCCGAAAATGTAAATAATTACCATCACCTACTTATATTGTGGTGATAATTCCAACCCACAAAGGGGTTTCTGTTTATAGCGACGTCCAATATAGTCGTGCGTGTATCCAAAGGTCCAAGTGTGTCACACAGTCTCTGATTCTAAAGCAAAATAATGCCAGAAATGTCTCAAATATGTACTATAAGGGTGAAATCACATTCACATCATAACCTATAGTTTAGTAAAATAGCCCGTTTTAATGTAACATATCAAACATTGCCCAGACGCTACATTGCTAGCAATTTATCTTGGAGCTAGAGTCTTAAATTTTAAATGCGCGCACAAACTAATGATATTAACCAAGTCCAAGAGTGCAGTTGTAGTAAATTAAGGAATTGTATTGAAATGCACCTATTGTCCTAGACACGATTCAACCTATATTTACTGAGATGAAAAAAATGTCATGCTCTACATCTTAAACCTGAAGCATTCAACAAACAGATGAGCGCATAAGCCCTTGAGACTAACCTAGTGTCATTGTGCATTACAAATACCATTGCCGGTCGTATTTTTGAAAGCCAAAGAAAGAATAATTCTTTGCTACCTACGTGCCATGCTAGTATCACACTCTGCAAGCACCACTCATTGTCATCAAGACAGTAGCCAATAAGTATCACATACCAGGTGGTTAGGAAAAGTATTAACAGAGTCCAGATTCGCAAACCCCCACATCTAATTGTAACCATCTCTTAATCTGCCAAAGGTTAGATCAACAATGCTACGTTCCCGAGCGTCATTCGCGAATGCGGATGCCATAAAGATGTCCCCTCCTTACCGTGATGCGTGAAGAAAAGGTCTGGTGACGTCGCTACTCGTGTTGGTCCGAGTACGGAACAAGAGCGAGACCTTGTCGTGACAGCCTTAAAAGCCGGCTTCTGCATCCGGTCCGGCAGCATAAAAGAAGGACTAAACTACTTCCGACCTCAACAAAGGTAAGAACAAAAAAGAGGCTCGAGTTCATCCCCTACTGCTCGGCGGCCATATTTAAGTGTCCCAGGAAAACATCAATATAGTTTGTTAGCCTACATGCGACTAATGTGTTTGCTCTTGTGAGTATCGTGATTGCGGCTCCAAGCCTGTAAATAAAGAAGTGATCAATAATCCAGTGTTGAGCACATGTTCATTGGCCATACACTATATCCCAACACGTTGTCTCAGACCCAAATTTTTGGTCATCTCTGAATAAAATATTTGTGCTAAGTGTGCTCGTTTTATGGAAATTGTGCTGACATGGGAGTATAACCAAGCACCATTCTAATACACGTCAACGTGTGATACTGCTCTTGAATTTAATCGTTTCTCATCCATCCACTCAGGTTAACATAATCTACGTACCACAATAAGGAACATAAATGGTAATGAAACATATAGTAAAGAATAATTATAAACAGCACAAATTAGGCAAATGCACCAACAAAGGTTTCTTTACATTTTCAGCAAACATCAAGTACGATCTTTTTTTATTGTGTATTGCATACTGTAAAATTGTCCAAGGGAAGCACTAAAGAAGCACAGAGTGTGGCAGCCCTATGCATTCATCTTCCCAGAAAATAATGAAGTTCCGAATCTACATTTAGCCCTATCTCAGTGCTGCGCAATCTGAGGATCCAAAGTGCCTCGCGCTTCTGTAGGGCTAATTCTCTGTTCCCCCCCCCCCTCGGGTGTCTCTGGATGTGTTCAATTCCAAAGAATTCGAACTGTCTATGAGATGTCTGTGTGCAGCAATGTGACATGTGTGCAGCAATGGGATACCTAGTATCACCTTGCTTCACTGCTCTTATATGTTCACCCATTCTCTCACGTAATGTCCTGATCGTGCTTCCGACACATCTTTTTTTACATCTGCACTCAATGATGTAAACAACGAACTTCGTTAAGCAGTTGATATTTGATCCTATATTATACGTCTTGTCGCCCGGACCCTTAAAATCTTTTTTTTGTTGCATGCCCATTTACAGACGGTGCAATGTCCACATCCATAAAAACCCTTAGATCGTTGAGTCAGCCAGGTCTCTTTTGTCTCAGTCCTGGGGTAACTAGGGCTCAGCATATTCCTGAGGGTAACACCTCGTCTATACGTGATATTGGGTCTGTCAGTAATGTGGTCCCTAAGTGATTTGTCAGCCTCGAGCAGGTGCCAATGTCTATTAAGACTGCGCATCAAGACACCTGCCAGTTGGTATACCCAGTTACCATACATACTTTGTCCTCCTTCCGTGTGGGTTCCGTGCGTTCTCTAAGTGTATCCTGTCTCTTTACCCTGCGTATCCTTTGTTCTGCTTTCATTAGTGTCGCCCTATCATAGCCCCTACTCTGGAAGCGGGCCAACACTCCCTTCTTGCATTCCTCAAATTCGGGTTCGAAACTACAATTGCGTCTCACCCTGACAAGTTCCCCATATGGAATCGACTTGATCTGGTGTGTGGGGTGGGAACTGGACGCATGTAGTAATGCGTTGCAAGCTGTTTTCTTACGAAAGAGTCTGCTATTAATCTTGTTGTCTCTAATGTATAGCTCAACATCCAGAAAGGAAATTCATTTCGTGCTGTGCTGGAAAGTAAACCTAATGTTGTGTTCATTGCTATTCAGATAATTAAAAACTCAGTCAACTTATTCGATGAGCCTGTCCAGATCATTAGGCAGTCGTCAATGTATCTGCCCCAATATAGTATGGAATCATTCCATTGTGATCCCATTGGGCACCAGATCCTCATCTCCTCGAACCAGCCCATGAACAAATTCGTGTACGAGGGAGAGAATCTGGAGCCCACGGCTACCCCCTGTTTCTGTCTGTACCATTTTTCTTTAAAAAGAAACATGTTGTTATCCAAAGTCAGCTCAATCATTTCCATCAACATCTCACTGTGATTCCATGCGCTAGCTGATCTGGTGTTGAGTATTTTTCTAATGGCACCCAGGCCAATGTCTCTCCTAATGCTGGTATAAAGGGCAGTCACGTCAAGGGTAACCAAAGTCATATTTTCATCCCAGTTGAGGTCAGACATAATGCCCAGGACATGTTTGGTGTCGCGGATATAGGAAGGTAGGTTCTTGACCATGGGTTTCAAGAACGTATCTATGTATTCCGAAATTCTTTCAGTCGGCCCATCATTACCTGAGATTATGGGTCTTCCAGGCGGAAAAGGAAGATCCTTGTGTACCTTTGGAAGGGTATAGATACAGGGGTATCTGGGTCTGTCTACTCTCATATATGTCGCCTCATCGTCATCAAGTAATCCTTGCCCATGCCACTGTTTTACATGTCTGTTGATGTGATCAGTCAAGGTCCAAATTGGGTTGTTGGGGAGAAGCTCATAACATTGCTGGTCGTCAAGTTGTGTTTGGATGTCCCTGTCGTAATCAGAGCTGCGCATCACAACAATGTTCCCCCCTTTGTCTGCTCCCTTGATGGTGATGTCCTTATCGCACATCAAATGTCTAAGGGCCTCACGTTCTTTATGTGTCAAATTGTCTCTCTTGGTCTTATGTTGTGTTTTTTTGTCCATCTGTCTGTCAAGATCTGAGATCACTAATTTGTGAAAGATGTCTATGTTGTTGCCCGTAAATAAGGTAGGCGTCCATTTGGATTTTTCTTTTAAATTACTGGTGATACTAGCATCACTGGTTATATTAAGATCACGCATTATCATTTCAGAAGTGATTACTTCATCCTCACAATCCGTAATGGATAAAAGTAGTCTTGTGTCTAGTACTTCTTGAATTGTGTGTACATTAGAAGCAAAAACCCCATGATATGGTTGCAACTTTTTATTGCCATCATTAATCATTTCAAAATGTTTTATGATTTTCATTCTTCTGATAAATTTATACAAATCTATCTATCAGAGCAGTATCACACGTTGACGTGTATTAGAATGGTACTTGGTTATACTCCCATGTCAGCACAATTTCCATAAAACGAGCACACTTAGCACAAATATTTTATTCAGAGATGACGAAAAATTTGGGTCTGAGACAACGTATTGGGATATAGTGTATGGCCAATGAACATGTGCTCAACACTGGATTATTGATCACTTCTTTATTTACAGGCTTGGAGCCGCAATCACGATACTCACAAGAGCAAACACATTAGTCGCATGTAGGCTAACAAACTATATTGATGTTTTCCTGGGACACTTAAATATGGCCGCCAAGCAGTAGGGGATGAACTCGAGCCTCTTTTTTGTTCTTACCTCTGTTGAGGTCGGAAGTAGTTTAGTCCTTCTTTTATGCTGCCGGACCGGATGCAGAAGCCAGCTTTTAAGGCTGTCACGACAAGGTCTCGCTCATGT
This sequence comes from Calotriton arnoldi, assembly GCA_963921515.1. Lineage (NCBI taxonomy): Eukaryota > Metazoa > Chordata > Amphibia > Caudata > Salamandridae > Calotriton > Calotriton arnoldi. Next base: position 1,664,217 of record CAWUFW010001335.1, on the reverse strand, counting down.
TCCGTACTCGGACCAACACGAGTAGCGACGTCACCAGACCTTTTCTTCACGCATCACGGTAAGGAGGGGACATCTTTATGGCATCCGCATTCGCGAATGACGCTCGGGAACATAGCATTGTTGATCTAACCTTTGGCAGATTAAGAAATGGTTACAATTAGATGTGGGGGTTTGCGATTCTGGACTCTGTTAATACTTTTCCTAACCACCTGGTGTGTGATACTTATTGGCTACTGTCTTGATGACAATGAGTGGTGCTTGCAGAGTGTGATACTAGAAGCGCGTAGGTAGCAAAGAATTATTCTTTCTTTGGCTTTCGAAAATACGTTAATGGAGACTTGCAATGGTATTTGTAATGCACAATGACACTAGGTTAGTCTCAAGGGCTTATGCGCTCATCTGTTTGTTGAATGCTTCAGGTTTAAGATGTAGAGCATGACATTTTTTTCATCTCAGTAAATATAGGTTGAATCGTGTCTAGGACAATAGGTGCATTTCAATGCAATTCCTTAATTTACTACAACTGCACTCTTTGACTTGGTTAATATCATTAGTTTGTGCGCGCATTTAAAATTTAAGACTCTAGCTCCAAGATAAATTGCTAGCAATGTAGCGTCTGGGCAATGTTTGATATGTTACATTAAAACGGGCTATTTTACTAAACTATAGGTTATGATGTGAATGTGATTTCACCCTTATAGTACATATTTGAGACATTTCTGGCATTATTTTGCTTTAGAATCAGACTGTGTGACACACTTGGACCTTTGGATACACGCACGACTATATTGGACGTCGCTATAAACAGAAACCCCTTTGTGGGTTGGAATTATCACCACAATGTAAGTAGGTGATGGTAATTATTTACATTTTCGGACAGTAGTCACCACGAGACTGGCGGAACGATGTACTCACTCATTGGCCTTTCGTGTGCTTTTTACAGGGATATACATAAAGAAAACATAGGTATTTATCACGCACTTACGCGACCACCAATTTGGGCTATATGGGTTTAACTCTTTACAATCACAGACCCATAATCTTCTTCCTCACCAAAAGTTGGTAGTCACATGGCACAGACTCACTTGTCTCTCACTAACTTTCGTAGCAGCTTCAACACAGATTCTTTTCACATTTTCCTATACGTTTCTCATTCCATCTTTGCTTTTGGTCATTTGGATATAAATTTGTATCCTTTACTTCAAACGGGACATCCCATGAGAGAAAATATATTGGGTCTTGACACCTTGTGCATGTCCAAACAGATGTACAGAGTTTATGTTTTCACCTATCACTGGGTGAGACTGTTTAATCGTTATGTACACCTAACAATGTATCAGGTGATACATCGCTTATATCATTTGTTTCTGTGCAGCCTTGATAAAGTCGCGGGACGATTTCCCTTGTAGTCGACGAAACACGTGTCGGCTGTTTGAAGACCGAAGGAATAAAAGGAAAAGAACAAGAATTACTTTGTTGTATTCTATTTTGTGCTCACATTCTGCACTGTGATAATCATTGTGACTTGACTTTCGTGTGCTGAGGATTTTCTTTTGCATTTTAGTTGGCTTAGGTCAACGATCTTTTGAGGAGATCGGTGGTTCTCTTCACCTCACAGCACCGAGACAAAGATAGGCCTTTTCATATCAATATTTGTGCTATTCTCCTGAGTGGTGCCCTTTTCCTAAAAAACAATACCACTGTCCAGTAGTGTCTGCTTATTACGAAGCGCTGCACAGCATCTGTGGGCAGCCATCGACTCCGGCGCTAGAGGGTCCTCGAGGATCCAGGCCTGGATCCGGATCGATGCCGGTCGACCTCACAGTACCTACCCGGCGCCGATTCCAGTGACGATGCCCACAGGGCCGGTTGTGCCCCCAACCAGCGTCGACACCAGCCTCACCCCCGAGTTCGACATGGCGCCAGACCAACGTCGGTACCGGCGCCGGAAGGTACGTTTGTGCCTCTGATCGTTCCTGACGTTCCTCATCACCCTCAGTGGCAGCCAGAGGAGGGTGAGGAGGACTGGGAGGGGTCTGTAGACCTTTTAGCCGACCACCTTGAGGAGCCAGACTGGCGAGAGGAACTGGGTGATGGCAGTGGTTTGGATACCTCCCCAGACCTTGGCATGCTCTCCCCCCCTACCGTGGCTACGGAGGAGGGAGCTTCTTACGCAGTGGTGTTGTGTAGGGCGACTGAGGCCTTGGGCCTGGAGCTACCCTACTGTGGCAGTCAGGACTAACCTCCTGACAGAGGTACTTCGACCGGCAGCGGCCTCTTCGGAGCCCCTGCTACCCTTTAATGAAGGCCTTCCTGATGTCCTTCTGGGCACTTGGTCCAAGCCCAGCCCAGGGGCTCCTGTGGACAGGATGATTGCCCAACGCCACCGCCCGGCCTCGGGCCACCTAATTTTCCTCTCCCAACACCCGACCCCGGAGAGCTTGGTGGTCGAAGCCTCGTCTTCTAAGGGAACATTCCCTACTGCTCCCCCAGATAGGGAATCCAAGAAGCTGGACCACCTTGGGAAGAAGATGTTTTCTTCCGCCAGCTTAGCGCTGCAGTCGGTGAACACTGCATGCTTCTTGGGCCGTTATACCCATACGATCTGGGATATGGTTGCACAAGTGCTGCCACAGTGCCCGGAGGAGGCCCGGGCCATTCTCACCTGTCCAGTTGCAGAGGGTCAAGATGCAGCTAAGTTCACCATTAGGTGTGGGCTGGATACCGCCAAATCTTTGGGCAGGACGGTTTCCACGTCAGTAGCCTTGAGGCGCTACGCCTGGTTGAGGATGTCTGGTTTTTCTGGGGGATGTCCAAACCACCCTTTTGGACATGCCCTTTGATGGGCGTCGCCTGTTCGGTGACAAGGTGGACTCACGCTCGAGTGCTTCAAGGACTCTAGGGCTACGGCCAGATCCTTGGGCCTCGTGGCAACCTCTCGCCGCACCCAGTCTGCCTTTCGCCCCTTTCGTGGCTACAGAAGGGGTGCCCCATCACGTTCCACCCAATCGAGCCACAGGGCCACGCAAGCTACCCAGCCTATGCATGGCCGAGGACGTGGGACCCAGCTACACAGGTCTGGGGGACAGCGGGCGGGCCAGTCCACCCATTCCCCCCCTGCAGCAGCCTCCAAACCCTCCTAGTCCGACCTTTCAGGGCCACCAGAGGCCAGTGGGCGGCAGGATTCACCATCATCTCCCCCACTGGCAAAACATCACGTCGGACAGGTGGGTTTTGCAGATAGTCCGAAGGGGCTACTCCCTCCCCTTTGAGACTACCCCTCCCTCCATGCCAGCAGCACTCCATCGCATGTCGGAGGATCACCAGGCCCTTCTCCGCCAGGAAGTTGCAGCTCTCTTGGCCAAGGGAGCTATTCAACGGGTCCCTGTGCGAAAACGAGGTCGTGGTTACCATTCCCACTACTTTCTGGTACCCAAGAAGGACAAAGGCCTTCGTCCTATCTTAGACCTAAGGGCCCTCAACCACTTCCTCTGGAAGAAATGCTCACGTTGGCTCAGGTCCTCTCTGCCCTCGATCCCGGAGACTGGATGGTAACGTTGGACTTGCAGGACGCCTATTTCCACATCCCCGTCCTGCCAGCCCACAGGTGTTACCTGCGGTTAACGGTAGGCCACAAGCATTTTTAGTTTACCGTGCTCCCCTTTGGCCTTACCAGTGCCCCTTGGGTGTTCACAAAAGTGATGGCAGTGGTCGCGGCTCACCTGCGCAGATCAGGGGTCCCAGTCTTCCCCTATCTCGACGACTGGCTGTCGAAGGCGGGCTTGCCCCAGGCTGTCGTCTCCCACCTCCAGACTACGGCGGACCTCCTGCACTCGCTGGGGTTCACTATCAACGTGCCGAAGTCACACCTGATTCCCTCTCAAAAGCTTCTTTTCATCGGAGCAGTTCTGGATAGATCTCAGTTAGGGCTTATCCTCCCGAGCAGCGAGTCTGGAATATTCAGGCTATGATACCGATGTTTCAGCCTCTATCCCGGATTTCGGTGAGAATGACCCTGAGGCTGCTGGGCCTCATGGCCTCCTGCATCCTGCTGGTGGATCATGCCAGATGGCATATGAGGGCTCTGCAGTGGGACCTGAAGTTCCAGTGGGCACAGCATCAGGGGAATCTTTCCAATGTCGTCCAGATCTCGGAGGGGACTGCACGTCAATTGCAGTGGTGGCTCACGAACCAGGAATGGGTCAACAGCAGATCCCTCTCCCTTCCCCAACCAGAGTTCACAGTGGTGACAGATACGTCACTCCTGGGATGGGGAGGCCACATGGGAGAGGCGGAGATCTGGGGTCTCTGGTCTCCGGTGGAGTCCGGGCTCCACATCAACCTTTTGGAGCTCCGGGCGATCCGTCTGGCACTGAAGGCATTCCTTCCTTCTGTCAAAGGAAGAGTAGTGCAGGTGTTCACGGACAACACCACCGCCATGTGGTACTGCAACAAACAGGGCGGGTTGGGGTCGTGGACCCTATGTCAAGAGGCTCTTCGCCTTTGGACATGGCTGGAACATCAGGGCATATCCCTGGTGGTTCAACACCTGCCAGGTTCCCTGAATGGCAGGGCGTACAAACTCAGCCACCGGTGCATGATGGATCACAAATGGCGTCTTCACTCGGAGCTGGTGCAAGGTCTCTTTCAGCAGTGTGGAGAGCCTTGGTTAGATCTGTTCGCCACCGAAGAGAACGCGCAATTTCAGCAGTTCTGCGCGTTGAAGTTTTCAAGGCGGCACTCGCTCGGCGACGCTATTCATTCCGAGCCGAATTGCGGCTTCCTGTACACCTTCCCACCTGTACCACTTCTACCCAGAGTGCTGAAGAAGATCAAGCGCGACCGGGCCCTAGTCATTCTTGTGGCTCGAGACTGGCACGAAGAGTCTGGTACCCCGAGCTCTTGAGCATGGCCATCGATCCTCCAATCAAACTGCCTCTTCGGGAGGATCTTCTGTCGCAGCAGCAGGGACGGTCCTCCACCCGAATCTGTCCAGCCTCCACCTCCTTGCATGGCGATTGAGTGGCGACAGTTGACAGCTTTTGACCTTCCTCCCGAAGTCTGTAACGTCATCTTGGCAGCCAGGCGTCCCTCCACTAAAGCGGTATACACCTGTAGATGGAACAAATTTGTGGCATGGTGCACAGCAAAGGCTGTGGATCCCCTTTCTGCCCCTCTTTCAGAGGTTCTCCTCTTCATTCTATCTTTGGCCCAGCAGGGCTCTGCTCTGGGCACTCCTAAAGGCTATCTTTCGGCTATCTCGGCCTTTCTTCGCCTTCCTGATCAGCCTTCTCTTTTCAAGTCCCCGATCGTAAATAGATTTCTAAAGGGCATTACTCATCTCTTTCCTCCTTCTCCTTTCGTAATGCCCCAATGGGACTTGAATCTTGTCCTTACTTATCTTATGGGTGCTCCGTTCGAGCTACTACATAATTATCCTCTTTGTCTTCTTACTTTGAAGACCAGTTTCCTGCTTGCCATCACCTCTGCTAACAGGTTGAGTGAGCTTCAGGCTCTGTCCTCCAAGCCTCCCTTTCTTGCTGTTCATCCGGACAAAGTGGTCCTTCGCACTAGCCCTCTTTTCTGCCCAAAGTGGTTACTTCTTTCCACATAGGTCAGACCATCACATTGTCCACCTTCTTCCTGCCTCCGCACCCTTCCACAGAGGAGGAGAGACTCCACCATCTGTCCTTCTACGTTGACCGCACTAAAGATTTCCAGGTGGACGATCAACTCTTCGTGGGTTATGTGGGTGCCAAGAAAGGTTGGGCTGTGCCCAAACGTACCATCTCTCGATGGGTTGTCCTGTGCATCAAAATCTGCTATTCTTTGGCGAAAAAGGAACTTCCAGTAGGACTGCGCGCCCATTCTACCAGGACGACGGCAGCCACTCCTGCTTTGGGACGTGGAGTTCTACTGATTGACATCTGCCTGGCAACCACACGGGCATCCCTGCACACGTTCACAAAACACTACTGCCTGGATAGCCAAGTCTGGAGAGACGGCTTTTTCTGCTGTTCTGTTCTCCAGGACTTTCTGGTGTGAACTTCGCAGACCCACCTCCGGGGTTGGCATTGCTGGGGTATCTAATCTAAGGTAAGGAATCTATAACTAATGGTCTCTTTCAGATGAACAAGTTACTTACCTTCGGTAACGATGTATCTGTAAGAGACATACATTAGTTATAGATTCCTTACCGCCCCACCCATCCTCCCCGTTCTGCGAACTGACTTCTAGGGATAGGGACTCCCTTCCAGAGCCCTAGTTATGTGCGCCAGTGGTCAGTGTCTTGCATAGCTCTGCACTTCTGGCATGGAAAGTCGTGTCAGAACTGACGTCAGCGCGCAGGGGCGGAGTCTAAGTAGACACCGCGACGTCATCCCGGCGACCACAACACCGACGACGGACGCGGAGTCAACCGATGCCACCTACCGACACGCAGGGGTACTGCTACAGAAAAAATTCTCCGGATCCAGTCTGACGCCTGGGGGTAATTCTAAGGTAAGGAATCTATAACTAATGTATGTCTCTTACAGATACATCTTTACCGAGGGTAAGTAACTTGTTCGTTTTGCAGCAACTCTTTGAACCGCTGAAGAAGAGTGAGTGCCACTTAATTTTTCTGCTCTCTCTATTTGTAAATTTTAGAGTGGAACAAGTGAGTACAATGCAGAACATAACACTACTGGTGCTGATGTTTTCTGTACAGTGAACTTCACCTCTAGACTGGGAATAGAGGAAGGAACGGTTCAAAGTGTATTTCAGTGCAATAGAAGGGGGCTTTCCTGCATCTAAGAAGACCTGGCTCTCCTAAAGGACAAGTTACTTATCTTTAGTAATGCTTTTTTGCAACCTGCATTATTCACCTGCCCTAATATTCAACACCCCTGCCAGGTGCATTCCCACAACAAAGATTTTGTAGTGCAGGACTACCATCACAGGGAAGGACCTCCAAATAGGATCTTGGGCCTCACTCCACCCTGTTTATTCAATTAGTGGACCACTGTAGTGATGTTTGACATCATATGCACCACCAGACCCATGTCAGAGGAAAGGAAGGCCTGTAAGCCAAGGCAGATGGCCTATAGTTCCAATACATTTATGTTCAGGCATGGTATTTCATGCAAACTGTCACCTCTTCCAGGTGGCTGCTGCCTCCCAAAGAGGAGGCATCCTTCACCACTGTAGCCTTTGGAGGAGAGGTGTCCTCTGCAGCGGGGGTGCAAGGTTTGATTTCACCTTTCTATGGGAGTGGTGACAGGGGGAGTCTCTAAGACCCCTGTGCTCTCTCTCATTGGGTACTCAAGGGGTTGCACTGGCTGTGCGGCACTTCATGGAGCATAGTCAGTATGCCTTCCGATGACTTGTTGCCTCTGCATCCCTATTGGTAATATGGTGCAGAGGCAAAGGTTCTCCCTCATTTACATGGGCCATGTACCCATGCAACCAAGGGGGCACCCACTGAGATGCACGGGCACACAATAATCACCTGCTTGATCTGCATTATACAGAGGACTGCAGAAGTGGCTGTGGCCAATTTTGTAATATAAAAGCGGCCCATGAGTGCAACAAATGCTTGGAAACTGCCCGTTGCTCCTCCAGGAAACTGTCCTCAATGCATTCCTTATTCGAAATCCATAGCGTTTCCTTCATCTTCTCTGAATGGCTAGAGATTATTGATGTAACATTCTCTAACAAGTCTTCTCTGTCCATTATTTTTTACTAGCAGCCTCATAAAGTAGCCTTCAATATATTCGGTAGCCACATTACTGTTTACGATCACTCAAATCCAAACACCCCTGAACCCAAAATAATGTACAGTATTCAATATCAAGATTTACTATCAAGAAAGCGAGTGAGAAATAGAACACTTGTTATATTTTGGACCTTTTCTTGTACATGCTTAAAGCATAACTAAATGTAACGTTTAGGCCCCTTTTATGAGTGGTGGATTTCCACCTGGTGCGATAATTCTGGACCTATGATTGTGACACACCTCTGTAAAGACACACCTCTTTAAAGAACACTACATATCTGAAAGAGACACGTTAGTGACAGATTCCTTACCTTAGAATATCCCCAGGCGTCAGGCTGGATCCGGAAAGTTTTTGCGTAGCAGTACCCTTGCGCGTCGGTAGGCGGCGTAGTGCGGCTCCGCGTCCGTCGTCGGCGTCGTGATCGTCGGGATGACGTCGCGGTCAGTACTTAGGCGCCGCCCCTGCGCGCTGACGTCAGTTCTTCTTTTTCCGCGCCAGCAAGCGCAGATCCGGGAAGAGCAGTGCCCTAGTCATTTTTTGACTAACTTTTTTTGGTGAATTTTTTCACTGTTTTTCTTCGAATCGACTTCAAGGTGTCGTAGGGATGCCCAGGTTTAAACGTTGCGGCGCCTGTGCTCGGATGATGTCCATCACAGACCCGCATCGGGAGTGTCTCTTCTGCCTCGGCCGAGGCCACGACACGGAGTCTTGTTCCGACTGCCGGGCCCTCAACCCGAAAGCTTTGCGAGAGCGGTCTCGAAAGCTCCTCGAGGCCCGGCATTCGGCTCCGCGCAAGCCCCGGTCGCGTGAGAGGTCCAGGGGTCGATCGCGGAGTCCTCACCGGTCGTCGGCATCGAAGTCTTCTTCGTCCGGTAAGTCCAAACACAAAAAGTCCAAAAGCATCGTCGCTCTAGGACTTCGCCTCGCCGGTCTCGCGACTCGGCTGAGGCCCCTCCCGGCACCGTCCCCGCGGCCCCGGACATGCCTGTGGAGTCGCCCCGCAATACCCGTCCTTCCCGGGTTCGGGGCGGATCCGGCCCAAGTACAGGAATTCCTGTCGGCCATGGCCCGCCTCTTCGGGCCTCAAGGTCCCTCCGGTGCGCCTTCGGGCCCCGCGGGCCCTGATGGGGTTGCTCCGGCGTCGCCGGCGGCTCCGGCCCCGGCGTCGCCCGTGCCTCCAGCCTCGATCCCGGCTCCGGCCCCGGCCTCGATCCCGGCTCCACAACCCCCATCGACGCCGGTCGACTCTAACGACACCTCCGCCGGCGCCGATGTCTCCGGTGCCGTTCTCGACGCCGCCTGGGGCTCCGGGCGGCGTCGTCCCCCAGTTCCTTCCGGCTCCGGACATGGACCCGGACCGACGTCGCTCGACGCCGGTTCCGGCGCCGATGGGACCTTGGGTCCCAAATGTCCCTCCTCCTCCTTATTTTGAACCAGAGGAGGACCAGGAGGACTGGGAGGGGTCTGATGACCCTCTGACACAACAGTGTCAGTACGATGAGGACTGGACAGAGGGTCTAGGGGATGCCAGTGGTCTAGATACTTCCCCTGACACTGGCATGCTGTCTCCTCCTGTGGCTACGGAGGAGGGAGCCAATTTGCAACGGTGTTGCGTAGGGCGGCTGGGGCCTTACGTCTCCAACTCCCTACTGTGGCAGTCAAGACTAATATCTTGACAGAGGTGCTTCAGCCGGCAGCCTCCTCTACGGAGACTGTGCTGCCGTTTAACGACGCCCTCACTGACGTTCTTTTGGGCGCCTGGTCCAAGCCCAACACAGGGGCTCCTGTGGATAGGAACGTGTCCCGACGCCATCGCCCTGCTCCGGGCGACCCCTGTTTCTCTCTGTCCACCCCACTCCTGAGAGCTTGGTTGTCCAAGCCTCCGCTTCCCAAACCGCCTTCCCTACCGCCCCTCCGGATAGGGAATCCAAACGCCTGGATCAATTTGGGAAGAAGGGTTTTTCTTCCTCCAGTGCTGGCTTGCGGTCCATCAACACCGCTTGTCTTTTGGGCCGATATACCCACTCTTTGTGGGATTCGGTGGCGACTGTTTTGCCCCAGTGTTCTGAGGAGGTCCAGACACTGCTTTCCCGCGCCATTGCGGAAGGAAGGGATGCGGCCAAATACACGATACGATGTGGCCTTGATACCGCCGACTCGCTGGGCAGGTCTATTGCAACGACAGTGGCGCTGCGACGCCACGCCTGGCTGAGAACCACTGGTTTTTCAGGGGATGTCCAGAATACTCTCATGGACATGCCCTTTGATGGAGTCGGTCTTTTTGGGTCCAAAGCAGACCATGCGTTGGAGCGCTTTAAGGACTCACGGGCTACTGCCAAGTCCCTGGGCCTTTCTGCTACACGCCCTCCGCTGACTTCTGCTTTTCGCCCCTATCGTGGCCACGGTAGGGCGCCCCGTCACGTCAGCAGCCCAGCCACCGGCTCGCGCAGCAGGCGTCTTCGCGTGGCCGAGGACGTGGATTCCGCCGTGGCGGATCGGGCAACCAGCGTGCGGGTCAGGCCACCACCTCCAACCCGTCCGCGGCCTCCAAGCCCTCCTAGTCCCTCCTTTCAGGTGCACAGCACGCCAGTAGGGGCAGGGTCCGCCATCACCTTCCCCACTGGCGTACCATCACCTCGGACAGGTGGGTCTTGGACATTGTCCGAAGGGGCTACTCCCTCCCCTTCGAGACCACCCCCAACCATGCCACCTCAATTCCACCGCATGTCAGGGGATCACTTGGTACTTCTGCAGAAGGAAGTCACGGCCCTCTTGGCCAAGAGGGCCATCGAGCATGTTCCGACCCCAGAAGTAGGGCGTGGTTGCTACTCCCACTACTTCCTGGTGCCCAAAAGGACAAGGAGGACATGCGTCCTATCTTGGACCTCCGGAACGTCAATCGCTTCCTCCGGAAGGAGAAGTTCAAGATGCTCACCCTAGCTCAGGTCTTGACTGCCCTCGACCCTGGAGACTGGTTGGTAGCGTTGGACTTGCAGGACGCGTATTTCCACATCCTCGTCCTGCCGGCCCACCGGCGTTACCTTCGGTTCACGGTAGGCCCCGAGCATTTTCAGTTCACCGTGCTCCCCTTTGGCCTTACCAGTGCCCCTCGGGTGTTCACGAAAGTGATGGCGGTGGTCGCAGCTCATCTGCGCCGGGCAGGGGTTTCAGTCTTCCCCTACCTCGACGACTGGCTGCTGAAGGCGGGCTCGTCCCAGGCAGTCGTCTCCCCACCTCCAGACTACGGCCGAACTCCTGCACTCGCTGGGTTCTCCATCAATGTGCCGAAGTCGCATCTGATTCCTTCTCCACAGCTCCTTTTCATCGGAGCAGTTCTGGACACGACGCAGTTTCGGGCCTATCCTCCCGAACGGCGAGTCCGGGGATATTCAGGCTATGAATCCGATCTTTCAGCCTTTATCCTGGGTTTCGGTACGGATGACCCTGAGGCTGCTGGGCCTCATGGCCTCCTGCATCCTGCTGGTCAATCATGCCAGATGGCATATGCGGGGCTCTGCAGTGGGACCTAAAGTTCCAGTGGGCGCAGCACCAGGGCAACCTGTCCGATCACGTCCAGATCTCGGAGGGGACTGCAAAACAGTTGCAGTGGTGGCTCTCGAACCGGCAATGGGTCATGGGCAGATCCCTCTCCCTTCCCCAGCCAGAGCATACAGTTGTGACGGACGCGTCCCTTCTGGGATGGGGCGGTCACATGGGAGAGGCGGGGATCAGAGGCCTCTGGTCTCCGGCGGAGTCCCGGCTCCATATCAACCTTCTGGAGCTCCGGGCGATCCGACTTGCACTCAAGGCATTCCTTCCCTCTGTCAAAGGGAAGGTAGTGCAGGTGTTCACAGACAACACCACCGCCATGTGGTACTGCAACAAACAGGGCGGGGTGGGGTCTTGGACCCTTTGTCAGGAGGCTCTGCGCCTCTGGACATGGCTGGAACATCAGGGCATGTTCCTGATGGTTCAACACCTGGCAGGTTCCTGAACGCCAGGGCGGACGAACTCAGCCGCAGGTGCATGATGGATCACGAATGGCGTCTTCACTCGAAAGTGGCGCAAGGACTCTTTCTACAATGGGGAGAGCCTTGGTTAGATCTATTCGCCATCGAAGAGAACGCGCAGTCATCAGTTCTGCGCGTTGGAATTTCCAAGGCGGCACTCGCTCGGCGACGCTTTTCGTCGCGAGTGGAGTTGCGGTCTGTTGTACGCCTTTCCGCCTATACCACTTCTACCCAGAGTGTTGAAGAAGATTCGGCACGACCGGGCCCAAGTCATTCTTGTGGCCCCGGACTGGGCTCGAAGAGTTTGGTATCCCGAGCTACTCAATATGAGCGTAGATCCCCCGATCCGTCTGCCTCTTCGGGAGGATCTTCTGTCGCAGCAGCAGGGGACGGTCCTCCACCCGAACCTGTCCAGTCTACACCTGCTTGCGTGGAGATTGAGCGGCGGCAGTTGATTCCTTTTGACTTGCCTCCCGAAGTTTGTGATGTGATTCTGGCAGCCAGGCGTCCCTCCACTAAGGTGGTATATGCCTGCAGGTGGAACAAATTTGTGGCATGGTGCACAGCAAAGGCTGTGAATCCCCTTTCTGCCCCTCTTTCTGAGGTCCTTCTGTTCCTTCTCTCTTTGGCCCAACAGGGTTCTGCCCTGGGTACCATCAAGGGTTATCTTTGTGCTATCTCGGCCTTCCTCAGGCTCCCTGATCAGCCCCTCCCTTTTCAAGTCCCCTGTTGTTAACAGGTTCTTAAAAGGCATTACTCACCTCTTCCCTCCTGTTCCGTTTGTGATGCCTCAGTGGGACTTGAACTTGGTTCTTACCTTTTTAATGTGCGCTCCCTTTGAGCCTCTACATAACTGTCCTCTTCGTCTTCTGACTCTGAAGACAGCCTTTCTGGTGGCCATCACCTCCGCTCGGCGGGTGAGTGAGCTCCAGGCTCTATCTTGCAAACCTCCCTTTCTGTCTGTTCATCCAGACAAGGTTGTTCTTCGGACGCGTCCGTCCTTCTTGCCAAAGGTGGTTACTGCTTTCCACATTGGGCAGACCATCACTTTGCCCACCTTCTTTCCGCCTCCGCATCCTTCCAGAGAGGAAGAGAGGCTCCACCGTCTGGACCCAAAACGTGCGCTCTCCTTCTATATTGACCGCACAAAACACTTCCGGGTGGATGACCAGCTCTTAGTTGGTTACGTGGGCGCCAAAAAAGGTCGGGCGGTGCACAAGAGGACCATCTCCCGCTGGGTTACCTTGTGCATCAAAACCTGCTATTCTTTGGCTAAGAAGGAGCCTCCTGTTGGGCTGCGTGCCCATTCCACCAGGGCAACGGCTGCTACCACGGCCTTGGGCCGCGGTGTTCCGCTGCCGGTTATCTGTCAGGCAGCTACGTGGGCCTCGCTGCACACGTTTACAAAGCATTACTGCCTTGACAGTCAGGTCCGGAGGGACGGCTTCTTTGGCCGTTCTGTCCTCCAGGACTTCCTTGTCTGATCTTTGTTCGCAGACCCACCACCGGGGTTGGTATTGCTGGGGTATCTATTCTAAGGTAAGGAATCTGTCACTAACGTGTCTCTTTCAGATGCACAAGTTACTAACTTGTGTAACGATATATCTGTAAGAGACAGTAGTTAGTGACAGATTCCTTACCGCCCACCCATCCTCCCCATTCTGCGAACTGATTTCTAGGGTTAAGGACATCCCTTTCAGGGCCCTAGTATTTTTCAGACACCTATGTCAGCTTCTTGCATGGCTCTGCGTTCCTGGCGCGGAAAGTCGTGTACAGAACTGACGTCAGCGCGCAGGGGCGGCGCCTAAGTACTGCCCGCGACGTCATCCCGGCGATCACGACGCCGACGACGGACGCGGAGCCGCACGACGCCGCCTACCGACGCGCAAGGGTACTGCTACGCAAAAACTTTCCGGATCCAGCCTGACGCCTGGGGATATTCTAAGGTAAGGAATCTGTCACTAACTACTGTCTCTTACAGATATATCGTTACACAAGTTAGTAACTTGTGCCACAATGCAGTAACAATTAAATAACCAGCTACTTTTCCTATCAATCGTTAACTGTATGCTTGCCTTTGGCCCTGTACAATGCTCAGCTGCTTTTTTGGCTAGGCTCATGGTATACAAATGCCACATACAAACATACCTACAAGTGTCTCTGGCCCTGGAATTATCAGGCCCGCAAATTCTGGACCTGAGAATTCTGTGCCTGGAGACACAAGACCTCTCGTAGCTTCTGCAGGAACAGGGGCATCAGTACAGCCCAATCTGACCCGAGTCCTGCAGCAACATGTGGGAAGCAGACAGACTGAAGTCTACCCTAACTGCCCCGTACCACCACTGCGCATCTCACCTGTCATCCTGCTCTGTGCCTGCTCCCAGCAGGAGGAAAATGTAAGGGGCTTTCTACCTGGAACGGGGAAAATGCATGTAAAAGGATACAGTATTTCTGGGTCTACAGTTATTCCCCATTCTGGGGAGAAAACTTGTGATTGCTGGAATTTGGTTAGGGAATACCAGCCAGAAACGGAGATTCCGGTCTGCCGGTCTCCCACACTAAATTACAGATATCTCGTACTGGGGACAATAGCGGGATCACTTCCAACAGGATCTATTTTGGGTAAACCTCTCAATATTTCCCTATAAATGCGTCTAGGCATTACTTTATGCTTCCAGCCCTTGTGCTAGTCAATTTCAAACAGTGGTCTAGTAGTAGGCTTTTAGGGGATAGAATGTTCAAATGGACTGAAGGATCAAAAGTACCTAATATAACACTGTCACATACACATTTCTTTCTACAGTATTGCATCCTCAAATTGCATGCAACCTCAAAAAAGCCTCCTCTGTATTCCCATGAAAATTGACTTATAATGATTGTTGCTTCTCCTTGTCTTTCAAAAGATCCCTTTTGTTACTCTCCATCCTATGCAGGCCTCTCTCTGAACACAGCCTACTTTAAGTCACCTGCATGTTTGCCTTAATCCCTATTATTGTATTTCTACAAATTGCCCACACCTTATATCAAAGATCACAACCTCTCCTTCAAAAGTTATACTCTGGAACCTAACAATACCTAATCTCCTGTATATCATCTTTCAATACCACCAACCATTTGCATTTCCATTTCACATATCCCCCCCCCCAAAGATCACACCACAGAAATGCCCCACACTCTTATTAAGGTAATCCACCACATAGAAACTGGACTAAATGCATAGAATGATTTCCTTAAGAGCACAGTACTAATCCCAATAACCACTGAAATACCTACTCACTTTGTGGTTCGGAGCAGCGTGCTGCACAGCGTAAAGCGCTTCAGTGCTCATCAGGGGTAGCAAGCGCTATACAAATACAATTTGTGGACAAAGCTCAGTGTGTACGATATGATGAGGTTTGAGGTGGCATCAGAGCAATGGCTCCCCCCATTGCTGTTGAAAACTTTTAAGATTGCTCTGACCACTGTGAGTCCTTTATATTCCTTTTTGTGACCAGCCATATAGAAGTAAAACGGAATACGCCAGCTAAAATGTATTAATTAATATCAATATCAGCAGTTTTTAAGCAAATAGTTGAGCATTTTAAAAAAATACTTTCTTTTATGCAGCTTTGTTCTTTCCACCTCCTTTTATTTAAACCATGCCATGCTTTTGTATTTAATGCTTAAAGTTTGAAGCTTTATTTATTTATTCATGTATTTTTTTACAACGATCCCAAGGCACATGTAAGTATTGAAATGTGAATTGTTAAAGAGTTTTTATTGAGGTTTGGACTGCTGTGATTTTTTGCATGGTTTTATTTTCTTGAAAGACGTTTTTTCTATTTTTGATCATTTTCATGAAATTGTGTCTTCTCTCTTATTTCTATGTTTGTTTTATTGAAATGCATGTCACAATCTCAGCACCATTACAGTCGTTCACTACAATGGCCTGGTCAATAAATCGACAAGTACTATTATCTTGGTTAGTTGAGGTGATTTTCAGGTCATTGGGGTGGAGAATTAGTACAGGGAGAACATAAATAACTTGGCCCATTTTCATTGAAGCCCTTTTTATATTTACTGGTATCATCTGCTTCCCCCTGTGTTGGTTGATTATGAGAACATGTCCTCCCTTGTAAGATTTACACCCGTATTGTACTGCAGATTCATCAGAGTGGTGGTATACCTGGCTGAGCACATTTACGTTTAGGCTATACACATTCTCTGCGGGACTCAGCCTGCTGCTCTGCTTTGAGAGTAGCCGGTGTCACTGCTGTGGTGCTGTGCTAATACTCACTGCACAGGTGTAGAGTTGAGTTAGCGTTGGCGTTCATTTAAACGGACACCACACCGGGTCATTTGTGCATATCCAGACATGCTTCCAACATCTAAAGACACATATATTGCTAAGGCAACCATCTACATTAACCCAGGTGCTGCTGTCCAGGTACAGTCCTAGACTAGTTGTTTACAAAAAGCAACTTATGTACAGAACACAGACAGCAGCAAGCAGACAGATGGGCTAGGTTAAACCATTAAACTTGAAGCTTTGTTCCATGGTCCATTGATGGTCCATTAGACCATCAGTTTGCACTTTATTGGATAACATGTTTTAAGATGGACAGTAGCAGGGCTATTCTTGAACTTAAGGGTGATTGGTAAAGGTTTTAGGAGGACACTTGGATTGATTTTACTGTTTGCACAGTTGATGTTGTTGATGAGGATTTGAGAGTGGCTGCTTTGAGATGGACACTTGATTTAGAGAGTAGTCCAGCTCACTTGGAACCAGCTCTATGTCGATCTCTGTCTTTTGCCATTGAATTTCATGATTTTAAATTATTGCATTCACAATGCTTAGGGGTATAGGAGAGAGAACAGGGTGGAGATCTGGCTAAAAGCTCAAAATGGATTCATCCATGTGATTCAGTGGTTGATGTTACTTTACAATGGCGTACAAAAACAATCATTCAAGACCCTGCCCACTATGGCCATTAGATTTTGATGATAATCACTTACTCCAGGGTGAGTATAAGTGATGGCTCTGTTGCTGTTGATGTTTTCCACACAAAAGATTCTCATATATTAATGGTTTGCAGCATATTGTATTTTCGAACTGAAATGTGTGAATATGATTACCTTGTGGGTTTCATTTTTTTTTATTGAAATTTCTGGGAGGGTTTCCTCAAAAATCGTCTTCCTCCTTTTACAGCTCCAGTGTAATGGCAGTAGAGGACTTTTCCCATCCCAGTTTTCTCTTTGCGCTATATGCCAGTGACTCATGCCATGAATGCTACCATTTTCCAAGTGAGGATTCCCTTCAACAATATTCCAAGGGAGTTTTAGCAAATTTCTGCAAACTAGAAATTTACACTACAGAGATGTAATGTTTAGTCCCCATTCACTTCTCTGTATTTTCATTTTTACGTGCATGTACCTTTATTCTTCAGCCCCGCTCTGCACCGCATCTGGCACTGCTCCAGTTAGGATCTTTCCTACTTTCATGCCATTGTGGAGCTATTGCTTTTAAACAAATAAGGCTATTTTGCCTCCAGGACATGTAACTGGCCGTCATTCCCTTACCATTCAAGCTTAAGTATTGTTCACAAAACAATCCATTTTATGGAGCTATTATTGTCACTGACAAGCATCTGACTAGGCAGTCACATTTGGCATTCCATTGTTTCAAAGTCAGATTGCTAGTGGATGAATAACTACAAACTGGTATCTAGTAGTGTTAACTTTTCCATGCACCCAAAGGCGCTGAGTGTGTGATCCCTCAAGCTCCTCACGTCGGACGACCCTGCAATGCTTAAGATCCCGGTCACATGGAAGGTCCTGGGACCATTCGCGGAGCCGGATCCAGTAGTCGTCGTCACACTCCGAGTCATCTGGGAAGTTGGGGATGTCCCACAAGCACAAGAATTCATCAACTTCCCCGTCGAAGACTATTGACGAGGCGCGGGAGCGTCGGCACTCAAGTCTTCGCGCTTCGGCAGAGCCTTAGTATTTCACACCAGGCTCAATTCTCATTGTGACTTCGCACTTCTGGCATAGAAAGTTGCAAAAGTAACTGCCGGCAGCATGCAGGGGTGGCACCTATATAGGTACCGAGCACGTCAATTTGTAGCACGAAAGATGCCGACAGAGCCGAATGATGTCACCTACCAGCATGCAGGGGTACTGCTCAAAAACATCCGGATGTAGTCTGACGCCTGGGGAATATTCTAAGGTAAGGAATCTGCAGCTTGATAGAGTCTCTACCAGATAAGGCATTACCAAGGGTAAGTAACTTGTTCTTTAGAGCTTGAGGAAGATAATCTACATTTCCTCTCTAAATCTTAAAATATACAACTATGCTGATGGCACGTACATCTTTCTCATCCATCAGATTTTGACTCCTGTAGCTTCGGCTAACACCTCCAAGTAGTTGACAGCTGGATGATAAATAATCAGCTCAAGCTAAGTACATTATGAACTGAGATACTTGCATGCTGGCAATAGACCAACTACCACCCTTCCGCGATCTGGCCACAAGAACTGTGTCCACCAAACAAAGCTTTAACACAAGTAAAGAAGCCAGGGTGATTATTAACTCCAATCTCTCCCTTCTAACATGAGTAAATCGAGTTACCCAAGGATCTTTCTACATCATGCTTTCCCAGCATCTTTTGCTCAAAGAATACAAGCCACAATTGCCTTAGTGCTTTCACGCGTCAATTAAGTCACATATTGGAGGCATGTTTTGTAGGCTACAGAGAATCCAGAATGCAGCTGTCCGACAACTCCTTAATCTAATACTTGGACTCTCATCTTGCCAGCCTTCCCACCTTCATACTGGCTCTCTTTGGTTAGATGTACCACCTCTAATGCATTTTGCATCATACATCAAGCCATCCGAAACACTGGTCCACTCATCTATTAACATAATATCCACATCTACTCCTAACCTATTTCGCTATGCTTTAGGTTGGTTCCACCCATGATTTTCATTTTCTTCAACAAGCATTCACAGGCCAAACCTCTTTCTCAGTTCATACTGCCAAGTTCTGTCCTTTTTCTTATAATAATTAGAATAATTGGAAACCAACTTAAATTTCAGAGAATGTTAAAAATATGGCTCTTTCCATTCACATATTTGAAGTATAGACCATTCCTAAGAAGATATAGGTACTCGCATGCACAACTGTGCCTATTTTCACACTTGTCTGCAACACTCCATGTGCAGCTCAAAACACCATGACCGGACCACATCTCAGATCCTAATGCATCTCCCCCAATATATGCCTTATTGGCCAAACTGTGAACCCCACCCTATCTACCATACACTCCAAAAGAACTACCAGGGACCCAATGTGAATCTGAGCATTTAAAAACAAAATGAAGAGTTCTGTGTTTTCAATTCTGTTCCCACACTTTTAAGACGTGTGTCTTTGTATGGGTATTTACGCGCACAGATCACATTTCTTGCTGTCATAATTGTAGCACTGCTATGATACAGATTCAGAATGGTGAGCACCGTCTATAACAAAAATATAAAGTGGAAAAAAAGAAATACATTATCGGTCATGTTTCGTAGATGATCTTCACCTTACTTTCTATCCCACTACTTCAGTTCATCTCTTCTTGGCATGTAATGGTGGGAAAATCTGAAAGAGACACGTTAGTGACATTCCTTACCTTAGAATATCCCCAGGCGTCAGGCTGGATCCGGAAAGTTTTTGCGTAGCAGTACCCTTGCGCGTCGGTAGGCGGCGTCGTGCGGCTCCGCGTCCGTCGTCGGCGTCGTGATCGCCGGGATGACGTTGCGGGCAGTACTTAGACGCCACCCCTGCGCGCTGACGTCAGTTCTTCTTTTTCCGCGCCAGTAAGCGCAGATCCGGGAAGAGCAGTGCCCTAGTCACTTTTTGACTACTTTTTTGTGAATTTTTTCACTGTTTTCTTCTACGAGTCTTCACGACTCCTAAGGTGTCGTAGGGATGCCCGGCTTTAAGCCTGCGAGGTCTGTGCCCGCATGATGTCCATCACGGACCCGCATCTCGAGTGTCTCTTCTGTCTCGGCCGAGACCACGACACGAAGTCGTGCCCTGACTGCCGGAAACTTCATCCGAAGGCTTTGCGAGAGCGGTCTCGAAAGTTGCTCGAGGTCCGGCAGTCGGCTCCGCGCCGCACCAAGCCCCGGTCACGGGAGAGGTCGAGGGGCCGGTCGCGGAGCCCCCATCGTTCGTCGGAATCCAAGTCTTCGCGCTCCTCCGGTAAGTCGAAGCACAAGAAGTCTAAGCGGCGTCATCGCTCTAAGACTTCGCCTCGCCGGTCTCGCGACTCGGCTGAGGCCCCTGTCGGCACCGTCCCCGCCCCCGCGGCCCCGGACGTGCCTGTCGAGTCACCCTCGCATTACCCGTCCTTCCCGGGTTCGGGGGCGGCTCCGGCCCAAGTACAGGAGTTCCTGTCGGCCATGGCCCGCCTCTTCGGGCCTCAAGGTCCCTCCGGTGCGCCTTCGGGCCCCGCGGGCCCTGATGGGGTTGCTCCGGCGTCGCCGTCGACTCCGGTCCCGGCGTCGCCTGTCCCACCAGCCTTCATCCCGGCCTCGGCTCCGGCCCCGATCCCGGCTCCGGTGGTGCCGTAACCCCCATCGACGCCGGTTGACCTAACCACGCCTCCGCCGACGCCGATGTCCCCGGTGCCGTTCCTGACGCCGTCCGGGGCTCCGGACGGCGTCGTTCCTCGGTTCTCTCCGGCTCCGGACATGGAGCCGGACCGACGTCGCCCGACGCCGGTTCCGGCGCCGATGAGACCTTGGGTCCCTAATGTCCCTCCTCCTCCATATTATGAACCTGAGGAGGACCAGGAGAGCTGGGAGGGGTCTGAGGACCCTCTCACACAACAGTGCGAGTTTGACCCGGACTGGGTTGAGGAACTTGGGGATGCCAGTGGTCTAGACACCTCCCTGACTCTGGCATGCTGTCTCCTCCCGTGGCTACGGAGGAGGGGGCTAATTTTGCAACGGTGTTGCGTAGAGCTGCTGGAGCCTTGAATCTCCAGTTGCCTACTGTGGCCGTCAGGACTAACCTCCTGACAGAAGTGCTTCAGCCGGCGGCCTCCTCTTCGGAGACTGTGCTGCCGTTCAATGATGCACTCACTGACGTTCTTTTGGGTGCCTGGTCCAAGCCCACCACAGGGGCTCCTGTGGATAGGAACGTGGCCCGACGCCATCGCCCTGTTCCGGGCGACCCCCTGTTTCTCTCTCAACATCCCACCCCCAAGAGCTTGGTTGTCCAAGCCTCTGCCTCCCAAACCGCCTTCCCTACCGCCCCTCCGGATAGGGAATCCAAGCGCCTGGACCACTTTGGGAAGAAGGCTTTCTCTTCCTCCAGTGCTGGCTTGCGGTCAGTCAACACCGCTTGCCTCTTGGGCCGATATACCCACTCCCTGTGGGATTCGGTGGCAACTGTTTTGCTGCAGTGTTCTGAGGAGGTCCAGACACTGCTTACCCGCGCCATTGCGGAAGGGCGTGATGCGGCTAAATACACCATACGTTGTGGCCTTGATACCGCCGACTCGCTGGGCAGATCGCTTGCAACGACGGTGGCGCTGCGTCGGCCCGCCTGGCTGAGGACCACTGGTTTTTCGGGTGATGTCCAGAATACCCTCATGGACATGCCCTTTGATGGTGTTGGTCTTTTTGGTTCAAAAGCAGACCATGCGCTGGAGCGTTTCAAGGACTCGCGGGCTACTGCCAAGTCCCTGGGCCTTGCTGTTGTGCGCCCTCTGCTCTCATCTGCTTTTCGCCCCTTTCGTGGCCACGGAAGGGGCGCCCAGTCACGTCAGCAGCCCGGCCAACGGCCCGCGCAGCAAGCGCCTTCGCGAGGACGTGGATACCGCCGTGGCGGTTCGGGCAACCAGCGTGCGGGTCAGGCCACCACCTCCAACCCGTCCGCGGCCTCCAAGCCCTCTTAGTCCCTCCTTTCAGGTGCACGGCACGCCAGTAGGGGGCAGGGTCCGCCATCACCTTCACCACTGGTGTCCCATCACCTCGGACAGGTGGGTCTTGGACAATGTCCGAAGGGGCTACTCCCTCCCCTTCGAGACCACCCCCCCAGCCATGCCACCTCAATTCCACCGCATGTCAGGGGATCACTTGGTGCTTCTGCAGAAGGAAGTCACGGCCCTCTTGGCCAAGGGGGCCATCGAACATGTTCCGACCCCAGAAGTAGGACGTGGTTGCTACTCCCACTACTTTCTGGTGCCCAAAAAGGACAAGGAGGACATGCGTCCTATCTTGGACCTCCGGAACGTCAATCGCTTCCTCCGGAAGGAGAAGTTCAAGATGCTCACCCTAGCTCAGGTCTTGACTGCCCTCGACCCTGGAAACTGGTTGGTAGCGTTGGACTTGCAGGACGCTTATTTCCACATCCTCGTCCTGCCGGCCCACCGGCGTTACCTACGGTTCACGGTAGGCCTCGAGCATTTTCAGTTCACCGTGCTCCCCTTTGGCCTTACCAGTGCCCCTCGGGTGTTCACGAAAGTGATGGCGGTGGTCGCAGCTCATCTGCGCCGAGCTGGGGTTTCAGTCTTACCCTACCTCGACGACTGGCTGCTGAAGGCGGGCTCGTCCCAGGCAGTCGTCTCCCACCTCCAGACTACGGCCGAACTCCTGCATTCGCTGGGGTTCTCCATCAATGTGCCGAAGTCGCATCTGATTCCTTCTCCACAGCTCCTTTTCATCGGAGCAGTTCTGGACACGACGCAGTTTCGGGCCTATCCTCCCGAACGGCGAGTCCGGGATATTCAGGCTATGATTCCGATCTTTCAGCCTTTGTCCTGGGTTTCGGTACGGATGACCCTGAGGCTGCTGGGTCTCATGGCCTCCTGCATCCTGCTGGTCAATCATGCCAGATGGCATATGCGGGCTCTGCAGTGGGACCTGAAGTTCCAGTGGGCGCAGCACCAGGGCAACCTGTCCGATGACGTCCAGATCTCGGAGGGGACTGCAAAACAGTTGCAGTGGTGGCTCACGGACCGGCAATGGGTCATGGGCAGATCCCTCTCCCTTCCCCAGCCAGAGCACACAGTTGTGACGGACGCGTCCCTTCTGGGATGGGGCAGTCACATGGGAGAGGCGGAGATCAGAGGCCTCTGGTCTCCGGCGGAGTCCCGGCTCCATATCAACCTTCTGGAGCTCCGGGCGATCCGGCTTGCACTCAAGGCATTCCTTCCCTCTGTCAAAGGGAAGGTTGTGCAGGTGTTCACAGACAACACCACAGCCATGTGGTACTGCAACAAACAGGGCGGGGTGGGGTCGTGGACCCTATGTCAGGAGGCTCTGCGCCTCTGGACATGGCTGGAACATCAGGGCATGTTCCTGATGGTTCAACACCTGGCAGGTTCCCTGAACGCCAGGGCGGACGAACTCAGCCGCAGGTGCATGATGGATCACGAATGGCGTCTTCACTCGGAAGTGGCGCAAGGACTCTTTCTACAATGGGGAGAGCCTTGGTTAGATCTATTCGCCACCGAAGAGAACGCGCAATGTCATCAGTTCTGCGCGTTGGAATTTCCAAGGCGGCACTCGCTCGGCGACGCTTTTCGTCGCGAGTGGAGTTGCGGTCTGTTGTACGCCTTTCTGCCTATACCACTTCTACCCAGAGTGTTGAAGAAGATTCGGCACGACCGGGCCCAAGTCATCCTTGTGGCTCCGGACTGGGCTCGAAGAGTTTGGTATCCCGAGCTACTCAGTATGAGCGTAGATCCCCCGATCCGTCTGCCTCTTCGGGAGGATCTTCTGTCGCAGCAGCAGGGGACGGTCCTCCACCCGAACCTGTCCAGCCTCCACCTGCTTGCGTGGAGATTGAGCGGCGGCAGTTGATTCCTTTCAACTTGCCTCCCGAAGTTTGTGATGTGATTCTGGCAGCCAGGCGTCCCTCCACTAAGGTGGTATACGCCTGCAGGTGGAACAAATTTGTGGCATGGTGCACAGCAAAGGCTGTGAACCCCCTTTCTGCCCCTCTTTCTGAGGTCCTTCTGTTCCTTCTTTCTCTGGCCCAACAGGGTTCTGCCCTGGGTACCATCAAGGGTTATCTCTGTGCTATCTCGGCCTTCCTCAGGCTCCCTGATCAGCCCTCCCTTTTCAAGTCCCCTGTTGTTAACAGGTTCTTAAAAGGCATTACACACCTCTTCCCTCCTGTTCCGTTTGTGATGCCTCAGTGGGACTTGAACTTGGTTCTTACCTTTTTAATGTGCGCTCCCTTTGAGCCTCTACATAACTGTCCTCTTCGTCTTCTAACTCTGAAGACAGCCTTTCTGGTGGCCATCACCTCCGCTCAGCGGGTGAGTGAGCTCCAGGCTCTATCATGCAAACCTCCCTTTCTGTCTGTCCATCCAGACAAGGTTGTTCTTAGGACGCGTCCGTCCTTCTTGCCAAAGGTGGTTACTGCCTTCCACATTGGGCAGACCATCACTTTGCCTACCTTCTTTCCGCCTCCGCATCCTTCCAGAGAGGAAGAGAGGCTCCACCGTCTGGACCCAAAACGTGCGCTCTCCTTCTATATTGACCGCACAAAACACTTCCGGGTGGATGACCAGCTCTTTGTTGGCTACGTGGGCGCCAAAAAGGTCGGGCGGTGCACAAACGAACCATCTCCCGCTGGGTCACCTTGTGCATCAAGGCCTGCTATTCTTTGGCTAAGAAGGAGCCTCCTGTTGGGCTGCGTGCCCATTCCACCAGGGCAACGGCTGCTACCACGGCTTTAGGCCGCGGTGTTCCGCTGCAGGATATCTGTCAGGCAGCTACGTGGGCCTCGCTGCACACGTTTACAAAGCATTACTGCCTTGACAGTCAGGTCCGGAGGGACGGCTTCTTTGGCCGGTCTGTCCTCCGGGACTTCCTTGTCTGATCTTTGTTCGCAGACCCACCACCGGGGTTGGTATTGCTGGGGTATCTATTCTAAGGTAAGGAATCTGTCACTAACGTGTCTCTTTCAGATGCACAAGTTACTAACTTGTGTAACGATATATCTGTAAGAGACAGTAGTTAGTGACAGATTCCTTACCGCCCCACCCATCCTCCCCGTTCTGCGAACTGATTTCTAGGGTTAAGGACATCCCTTTCAGGGCCCTAGTATTTTTTCAGACACCTATGTCAGCTTCTTGCATGGCTCTGCGTTCCTGGCGCGGAAAGTCGTGTACAGAACTGACGTCAGCGCGCAGGGGCGGCGTCTAAGTACTGCCCGCGACGTCATCCCAGCGATCACGACGCCGACGACGGACGCAGAGCCACACGACGCCGCCTACCGACGCGCAAGGGTACTGCTACGCAAAAACTTTCCGGATCCAGCCTGACGCCTGGGGATATTCTAAGGTAAGGAATCTGTCACTAACTACTGTCTCTTACAGATATATCGTTGCACAAGTTAGTAACTTGTGCATTAAGTATAACCTGTTTGGCAAGGAGTAGTTACACTTTAAGTCTCCTTCCCCAATCATGTTGACTCTTTCATACCAAATGATGGAAATCTTGCTGCGACACGCACTTCAGACTTGTCAGTAATTTACTTTCGGAAAGATCGTAGTTTGAGCAGAACACATTTTTCCCCTTCCCTCAGTTCTTTCTACTGTTAAAAATTGGAACATTTATAAAACTGAATGTGTGCCACAAAAAGCTGTAAGTATGTTCTTGCTCCTCTGTAACGTGTCTTTAAGAAGCGTTCTTTGGATTCACTTTCCCTGTCTATTGAATAAGTCTCTGTTATTTTTTTATTTTTAGATCCTTTGCTAAACCACCTAGGGCAGTGCAAATTGTCTGTGAGTGCATCCTTGTGTTGAGAGGCTATAAAGAGATCAACTGGAAAGCAGCCAAAGGAATGATGTCAGACCCCAATTTCCTAAAATCTCTCATGGACATAGATTTTGATTCTATCACTCAGAGTCAAGTGAAAACTGTGCGAGGTAGGTCAAGTTTGTATTTATTTGCAATGTGTGCCTAACAGTAAGTGTTGCATGTGGTATGTGTATTAGTGGGAATCAATTTTGAATGTTACCCCAGAGGAGTAATCATCCCCTCTCCAGTTAAATTATCCTTATCATCCTCTTTCACAGAGCTATATTGAGTTGTGTTGCTTTGCACCTATCTGACATTTCCAGCACAGACTTCCTTGCCTGGCTAGATTGACCAAAATGTTTGCTACCTGTGGAATTGTGCTGGGTGAGTTTGCGCCCACATGCTGCGTCCATCCTCCTGGAAAGGTTTAAGGTAGATGAGGTTCAGGTGACACATATTTCATTTTTGTTTGCATTCATATATTTGCTTAGTCATGCTGGATATCTGTGACCAGCATGTCTGTTTAGAACACGATTAAAATAAAAAATATGGTATCACTATCTGTCCAGAATAGCTTCAAGATCATATTTTACCTTGATGTTAAGGCATTCAACATCAAGGCATTCAACCTCAAAGCCGTCAACATCAAGACATTCAATGTCACCACAAGTCATTACTCTTTATTGCAAAACTCGGACTAAGTTCCCAGAGTTTTGATAGTGCTGGCTGACGATCCTGAGGCCCATAAGTTCCTGTTAAAGATACTCTGACGATTGAGCCAATTATGGGATCATCACAACAAAGGCCTGTATCTCCTTCAAGGATATCCTCTCTGCCAGTAGAAAGGTCATTACTTCCTTGTGATGAGGTTCAAGGCACCAGACCTCAGAATGCATCTACTGCTGACAATCCTGTTTCAGACGATTACTTCTTTGGCTATGAATATTGCACTTTTTAAACCTGTGGCTTAAATTCCACAAAGATGTCCTCACATATTACATCACTTATGACATCATTGATAAAAATGACTGCAACACCTGAAATGACATCATTGATGGCAATACTGTGCATGGCTGGGACGTGATTTATAGTTTCTTTAGGTCACAAGTTATAGTTGTTTGAGATAACTATAAATGGTGAATTACAGTTGTTGTGTTCGTTTAAAAAGGCAAGTTTTAACTGACATTTTCACCTAACTATACCATACATTTAACCTTTGGTTTTCAGTGAAAAAAGCATATAGATAGATAGATGCGCTAGAGGAGATTAGTCCTTGCATTTCAGGCCAAGTGGACGGAGCGCCTGGCAAAGGGCTCCTATCACACCCATATGCACTTTTAATCTCTGTTTTTATGAATGTTGGTAAAATCACCTTTGATACTGATCGATTCCAGCTTTTAACGTACTGCACCTTAAAATTGTCTTGCTTTTAAAACCGCCTCGCTGAGCTGTAAATATTTTAGAACTTACTTGAGCCTTCCTGCACATTGCACTTTGTACTCCGCACTCGCACTTGGTCAACTCGGCGTCTTCCCCGGTCCACCACGTATTTTTCCGGTTGAGTGGAGGGAAGTGTGACGCAGACCGGAAGTGCTGTTCTTGAGATAATTGGCACAGCGGCGGTTAGCAGTCTAGCTGCTTAACCGGCAGCATAAATACCGATGCCTGCCTCGACGCGCAGCGGGCCGCCGCTGGCGCGCCAAATGCGCACCTAAGGCAAGCCCGTCTGCGCCCGTCCGCGCCCGACAGGGCCCAGGGGCCAGACCCCCTGCCCCCTCACCTCCAGTCCTCCTCCGGTATACTAGGGAAGAATTAATACACCTGCAGAAAGCACCTAAGTTATTTTGCATCCATTCTATCTCCCCCGAGAAGTCGCAGGACAAGTGCTTACACTGCTCATACGAACTAACCCCACTGACCACCCACCCCCCCTCAGCAGGGAACGTGTTCAAGATGGCTCTGCTTAACTGCAGATCCCTGCCAAAACACACTACGGAAATTTCTATGCTTCTACAAGACACTGAACCGGATGTTCTGTTTCTTACGGAGACTTGGCTATCTCCTAGTTCAGATCCAGACATTGTTCAAACTCTCCCCCCTGGCTACCTGATTCAGCGTTTAGACAGAACAATTGGGAAGGGGGCCGGATCGCAATCATCTACAAAGACCATTTAATCTGCCGTATTCTGGACAGCCCTCTCTTAGACTGCGAAAACGCCCACTTCTCTGTTGAATTCACTCCATCACTTACCTTCGTCGGTATTCTCCTATACCGCCCCCCAGGAGCAGAGGGACAATTTTGCAGTTCTCTACTGGAAACTGTCTTAAATCTTGCCAGTGCTTCGCCCAATCTCAACCTTCTGGGAGACTTTAATTTTCACTTTGACGACCCTTTGGACAAGGTGGCTAACGAGCTAGTCCATGATCTTGCAGCCTAACAATTAGACCTAAAAGCACACCATGCAACACATGTCAAGGGTCACCTCCTTAATCCTATTTTCTCAAGTATAGCGGAATTAAAAGGGAATGACCCCATCCCCCTTCCTTGGTCAGACCACTTTCTTGTCCCTTTCTCTTGGCACCCACCCTCCTCGGGCTCACAATCGCTAGCTTCACGTATCCAAATTCGCCCATGGTCCAAACTGATCGTAGAGGACTGGACCCGCAAACTGGAATTAACTATACCCACTCATGACCCCGATCCTTCAGTTGCCAATAGAAAGTTCTCCTCATGGATTGAGAACTCGCTCGACATAGTACTTCCTAGGAAAACCTTATTAAAAAAAACGGGACCCAATAAATCCCCTTGGTTCACTCCCGAACTTTGCAAATTGAAGCAACAGTGTAAAAGATTGGAAAGAGCATGGAGGAAAGACTTCTCAAACAAAAAAAAATCACAATATAGGCTATCCATCGCCCATTATAAAACAGCACTAAAAGCAGTCCAGGCTGCCTATTATGAGGAAAAAATCCGCTCCTCCTTGAACTCCTCCAGAGAAATATTCCAGATTGCTAAAAAGCTCATGAAAGTTCCTGACCCTCCTGCAGCCCCTGACCCGTCCGGTCGCCGATGTGAGGAATTAGCTGGATTTTTTTCCACCAGAATTCAAAACATCCTCAATTTCCTCCCACCCACCGACAATGAGCACCTACCCAAGCTCTACGACTCAGAACCTCCGAATAACCTTCATCCCCTAGATTCATTCACCCCACTTACCGAGGAATTACTCATTTTCCATCTTAGACTCGGTTAAGAGCGGGTCTCCGCTCGACCCTGCCCCTCCTAACATCTTGAAGCTGGCAGCACCCACAGTCGCCTCTCCCATCACCAACTTAATTAATGCCTCATTAGCTTCGGGCACAGTCCCCCAAGTCTGGAAAAATGCAATAGTGAAGGCGCTATTAAAAAAACCTCATCTAGACCCCACTGAGCTGGGTAATTACCGCCCCATCTCACTACTCCCCGGAATCAGCAAGATTGCAGAAAAACACGTCAATCGTATACTTTCTGCACACCTGGAAACTTTTAAATTACTCCATTCTTCCCAGACTGGCTTCCGCCCTGGTCAGGGCACAGAGACTGCACTGATAGCGGTAGTGGAGGAGTCAAGAAAGATTCTTGATTCCGGAGGAACTTCGGCTATCATCCTCCTGGACCTAAGTGCAGCCTTCGACACGGTGAACCACGGCACATTGATCCACCGTCTCAAAAAAGTGGGAGTGTCAGGTACGGCCTTATCAAGGCTGATATCGTTCCTGGAAGAAAGGTTCTTCCAGGTATTCGAAGGAAATTCCCGCTCCCAACCAGTCTCGCTGCAGTGTGGTGTTCCTCAGGGCTCGTCTCTGAGCCCCACACTTTTTAATGTATACATGGCCCCCTTGGCAGAGATCGTAGCCCCTTTTGGAATCCACATTGTCACATACGCTGATGATACCCAGCTAATTGTGGCACTGAACCAGACGGAACAATCCCCTACAAATCTGCGTTCCTGCCTCAAGGAAGTCGCTAGCTGGATGAGCTCATCTCACCTGAAACTTAATGGCGACAAAACGGAGCTCTTGCTACTGGGCAACCAAGCAAACTTTAATCTAAACACCCTGTGGCCGATTTGCATGGGCCCAGCTCCAGCACCAAAAAAGGAGATAAAAAGCTTGGGCATCTGGCTCGACCATGATCTCACTTTTAGAGTCCAAGCAAGGAGAACGGCCGCCGCTTGCTATGGTCTGCTCAGAACCACCCGAAAAATACTCCCTCTTTTACCAAGCCACTCAAGAAAGCTCCTGATCCAGGCGCTTATCCTTTCCAGGCTGGACTACGGCAATGCTCTTTATTTGGGCGCTCCCAACTCAGTCATTGCCAAACTGCAAGTGGTTCAAAACTCGGCAGCAAGACTTCTTACGGGCTGAAAAAACCGTTGCTCAGCAAAGCCGGCTCTTCATTCTCCCTCACTGGCTCCCGGTACAGGAGAGAATACATTTTAAGGCCCTCTGCATTGCGCATAAAGGCTTGCAAGGCAGAGATCCCCCTATCATCAAAAATCTGGTTAAACCATATAAGGCTACACAAAGTCTTCGCTCAGACGAGCTCCACCTGGCGGAGGTCCTCAGAATTAAGAAGGCCAGAACAGGCGGCCGCCTTTTCTCCCACAATGCTTCTAAGCTCTGGAACTCCCTTCCTCTCCCTATCCGCAAGGAAGTCAACCATCGGACATTTCGGAAACATCTGAAAACTTGGCTATTCCCATAAACCCATCCATCTCCCTAGCCACCTCCGCAGCGCTGGGATGCCTCTGGGTAGCCATGCGCTATACACAAGCCCCTTTCATTTCATTCATAGATAGATAGATAGATAAATATAGATATACATACCTCCATAAGAGAGAGATCTAGGGATAAAAAGCAAGGTGGATAACATCATTGATGTCATCATTCCCGATGTTGCTCAAGATCACCATTGAGACTAATGGAGTTGGCGTTCAGAGCTTCTGCACCCACTTGTTCGCCGTCGAAGGTGGGTTCAACATATTCAATTCATCGCCACCAGAAGGATGAAGGGCATCAACCTTCCAAAGATGGGACGCCGCCAATGTTTAATGTTTACCAGATGACGTCAACAACATCACGGTCAAGGAAGACAATGGTCGATGTGAAGAAAGTCATCATCTCTGCGTGTAAGACAAAGCACCACTCTCCATCAAGGATATATACACCACCACCACCATCATCATCAAAAACCCTAAATTGTACAAACATATCCTGTCCTTCGACATCAAAAAGATTCAGAATGGATATCTCACCACTGCCATCGATACCATGATGATATCAGTCTTTCCTTCTCCTACAGCAATTTCAACAACTTCATCAAAGTCTCTTCACTTACCTAGGCTTACATCACCTTGCCAGACTCCAAGGCTTTCTAGGTCTTCTCTCTCCAACACCAGAAAAGAGAAGAACATCTGAAACATATCTAGACCTCCTCAGGCCTTACCACTACCTTTCACTCTGGATCCTCACCCTCTGCCACTAAGGCCCTTGAAACCAATCGTTCCCTTTGTGGATTCCATTCTTCAGTTTTTGCAATTGTCTCCTTCAAGAATGGTGTCAAAAACCACATCTACGTCTCTTTTCTCATCTGTAGACGACATCACAACGTTTTGTGAGGTCTTGGCCAGAGGTGTTCTGAAACTCAACATTCCTCTAGAAACACTGTATCTCCAAAGCCTCTTTCCACTACTCCTTGTAAGAGTGCTAGTGTCACGACTACGGCATCTGGAGTTATCTTACAAGTTGTTTCTGCATCTGGTTGTCCAGGTCTTTGTAGTCTTAGTCTGCCAGAGGTATGGGCTACCCCTTTTGGTAACCACGTTGCCACTGACACTAGAATGTGCCAAGCAGAAAATCACCCCCCAAACGGAGCCACAAAGAGGAAAAACCAGAAGGCAAAAAATCTCCGAAGTTATGTTGGGGGTCTCTGGAGAGGTTCTCTAAGGTACCAGAAGCCAGTTGATGACTAGGAAGGCTGAGGCAATGCAGATGTCTAGACTCAACAACAAGAGACAAAAGAAGGGCTGGACACGCAGTGGAAGGAACTGAACAGTACTAAGGCAAGCGAGGACCAGGGGTGAGGAAAGCATGCCAAAATGCACTTGAAGTGTTGCAATGCAATGAGTATTTGAAAATCATTCCTTTAAATAGGCCTGGGATAGGAAGAGGAAGTAGAATTAGGGGATTCCCCTTCATAGTAGGTTGGGAAGGACTCAGTAATTGGGAAGCTGTATATCCATCCCAGAACCCCCACAGAGGAATTCTGGGAAACAGAAGGGAGAACAAATGTCCATGTGAGGGCTGCCGACACCCCCCATGGCCCAGGGCACAGCAATGGACGAGCGGGCCAGCCGCAAGCAGGCAAGTGTGTAGTGAGAATTCACCAGTGCCAGGAAACTTCTGCTGCCTGCGCTGCCATGAAGGCAGCGCATATCGTTCTCCTGAGGCTGGCAGGCAGGACAAGAACAGCGTAACAGCTAGTGTAACTGCTGTACTGCGCAGGTACCAGAAAGAAAGCTTGGACAGCATAGGGTCCTTCATGGACCATTTACCAAAACATACTGGTCTGAGCATGTAATGTCATCTGAAATCATATTGGTCTGAGCATGTAATGCCATCTGAAATCTCCATCTTTACTTGTACTGAAATGGTTAATGTAAATAATTTTTGAATGAGTATCCCATGTTTATTAAATGATTGCTGTATTTTCAACTTTGCTAGTCAAGGATTTAGATATTAAACAAATGTGCAATTAGTAGAAATAATATAGGAAGAGTGTCACCAAAAAATTAATAGGTAATTGGCAGAAAAGTAAGAAGTAAAAAATACACGTCCTGCTTCTAGTTCAGAAATGTTTTTTGTAAAGTTTTCCTAGATTAACTGAAAGATGCAGGCTAATTAATGCATGCAATACAATAGAAAACAATAACTTTTGGTGAACTTGTTCTAAAATGTTGTAATAATACACTGCTGCTGACCCTCAACAAGATATTGGAAGAAGATGCAGCTTTGGACTGTGTGGTTGTGTCCAAAACCTCTCGATGTTGGCAAAAATAATTATGTGCTTAAGGAGTAGCGTAACATTTTTTCAAGTAACTTTTTAAATCTTTCTTATAATCCTCTAGGTTTTTTAAAGACTCTAAATACCTCATTGGAAGAAATGGAAGCCATCAGCAAAGCAGGATTAGGGATGTTAAAGTTTGTGGAAGCAGTAATGAGTTATTGTGATGTGGCCAAGGAAATCAAACCCAAAAGAGAAAAGGTATGATAGAGACCAGCTTCATGTTAAATATAAGAATGATAAGAATGTTTACTAGCAACATGTATATTAGCAACATGAAGAGGTTGTTAGTACAAACAGCAGGAAAGTATTGGATCATTTCTGTCTTTGACATTCTGATGGATACTTCTTCCTACAGATTCCTCACCTTTTGAATATCCCCGGTGTCAGATGGAAACTCTATAATAGCTCTCCACACTTGTAGGGAACGCTGGCTCCACTTCAACTCCGGAAGCAGTGTTGCTGTAACATCCCTGGAGTCATAAAGCTCCGCCGTTGGTTTTCACTTTTTTCTGTGTCATCAACGTGAATTTGGCGCTTAAATCTTCTCACAAGTTTGCCTGCTCTTTTTCTCTCATTTTTTCATCAGGTGCAGGTTTGTTTTTCATTATGTCACCACTCAAACAAATAGGTTTCAAACCGTGTAGGGACTGTGATGGACAAATGTCCATTACCTGGCACCAATCCTGGAGACGCTCCCACCTGCAGCACAGTGGCGTAACGAAAGTTGAGGGGGCCCCCCTGCCAGGTACACGGAGGGCCCCCGCTCCGTATTTAATCCGGAGCTCTCAGGCCTGAGTACTGTGCTGAGGGAGGCCCCTGCAGCTTGG
Source organism: Calotriton arnoldi (assembly GCA_963921515.1). Taxonomy (NCBI): domain Eukaryota; kingdom Metazoa; phylum Chordata; class Amphibia; order Caudata; family Salamandridae; genus Calotriton; species Calotriton arnoldi. The sequence continues at coordinate 1,630,723 of CAWUFW010001335.1, read as the reverse complement.
GGACCCCCCGCACCCCGAGAGCTGCGGGGGTCTGTGTTACGCCCCTGCTGCAGCACCTACTCCATGGCCCCAACCTGCTCAGCCTTATCTACAGTTCCCCACTGTGGAAACCGATCCACCTGTGTTCCTTAATGCAGTGTAGTACATCTGGCCGTCTGGCCCCAGGGGTCCAATGGTTTTACCTCCAGGGGCCCAATGGTTTTACCTCCAAGGGCATGCCGACCTAATACCATCATGCACACTTCTCACCATTCCTGCCTTTTGTCGCCAGTCACCTGGACTCCAGTAACAAACATTGCGCCGCCCGAGTCTATATGATGGGTGCCACAATCGACCCCCATCTCCGATAGCAACTCCATCATCTTTGCCCTCTGCACTGGATCCCACCAATTCCCTGGTGCCACAATGTACTTCACCTGTGACACAGATGACGCCACTGCTGTCACAATCTATGGCGCAGACCTTCTCTCCAGCTCCCCAGCCGACTCCACTGGCTTCGCAACCCCCTTATGCAGAGTCATTACCTCTGATGGAATTTCCACGCCAGCGTTCAAGAAGAGAGGCTCAACGTCTCATGGAGCAAGGTAGATTCCTTTTTGAGGAATCAGATCCTCACAAGGACCCGAGCTAGGATAATGATGGGTTTGGACAATCTACTACTCTAATCCCTGATTTTTCAGGAGAGATGCGTTAACAGGTATTAGTAGGTTCTCTGGAATTCTCTTCTTGACACAGTCACTCAGATGGCTTACAGCAATAACTACTGTACTGTAATTCTGGAAAAATGTGGGGCAGGGACATGAAGCAGACATGGACAGTATGTTTGTGTGTCTGTATGTGGGGGTGAGATTTCTGGGACCGGTGTTTAAGGCCTTAATGCCCACACGCTGGTGGCCGTTAATGGGTGTTACTTGCCTTTTCTCTTCATAAAGTACCCTCACTTTTCACTCAGGCCCATTTTGGTGTTGTATGCAAGTAGAAGCAGTTAACATACTCATCAGACGGTTATAACCAGCATTGCACATTCACTTGAAAGTGCAAAGAGTGTTTGACCTCTTGATAAAAACTATTACGATACAATAGTATCAACTATATTATAACAGGCTGAATAACCCTGTATATATAGATGTCAAGCACAGTGATGTGGCCTTTGGCTCATACAAAAAATCCACCGTTCTGCCCTTCCTGACTGGGGCATTTTGGATGTATGTTTGATTTATACAACCTGTAAGCTATTGAGTGTCTGCTGTGTCGACGGTGTTTGATATGTTTATTCACATTTATTAAAGTCAAAAAGTAATATAAACTAATTATTACAAAAGATACAATAGTAAATTAGATTCAGTGTTTAAACTGAATGCATTTACACCATGCAATATTTCCTCTTGTGCCATTCCTGTAATATGACAGGTCAATAGAAAAGAGTTCTTAGAAGATCCTCTAAATGTTAAAAAAACCTTGTACGTGTGCCTAAGGAAGCATTACTAAATTGGAGAATAGGATACCAGAACATAAATGAAAGTAATACCTAAAAACGAGTTGCCCCACCACATTTTAGAAACTATTTCCAAAAACGTAACTTACCCCGCAGTAGTAGGTGAAGTTTATTGTAGTAATCAAGGATTACAATAATATGTATAAAACATCACACATAACATAAATAAATTCCTAAAACGGTAAAATTCTACAATTATAACATACAGGCTGCCAATTTCAATGCATTAAAAACTCTGAGCATAAATTTATATTTACACTCCAACTTCAAAGCAGTTTGCATGCAACTTAATCCATATATAGTTGCTGTAATTTTAACAATTATAAAGATGCCTGAGTAAACTTTTTAAGTTTCAACCAATAGCAGCACTGGCCTTGTTACTCATACCGTTGACCAAAACTTTTCAGCCTTCATTCGATCTTACTTGGCCTACTCTCTTTTCTTGCCTAATCCAATAAAGTGCTAATGTGCTGAGATGTGCAATTACCCTGTAAGATGTAAGTGCTTTAGAAGCCCAAATTACTACGGCAAAAAAGCATGTCATGATACAAAAATGTATTTTAGAATTCAGTTCCATCTGTTAGTGCTTACCCTAAACTACAAATGGAATAGAAAATGTGGCATCACAGCAATATCCTTAGAAGCATTAAAAGGGACACTGCCCTTAGATAAACTTAACATTCGTTCTGATGGATACTTCTAACCACAGATTGCTCATCTTTTGAATACCCATGGGCACCAGACTGTATTTTGAAAACTTTCTTCAATTTCTCCTTAGTGCTGACGTCAGTTCCTCTTTTTCAGTATTTTGACCACTTTTTTCTCAAATTGTCGTGACAGTGTGCAGGAATGTCTTCCCACAAGAGGCGGATTTAAGCTGTGCCACACATGTAGAAATCAGATGTCGTCACAGAGCCTTGGCGCCAAAAATGCTGCAAAATCCTGCAACAAATGTTCCCTGACATCTGAAGGCCATGAGGGAGCGTGAAGCCAGACTTTACAGAGCTGGACCCATTCAAAGTCTGAAGACTGTTCCCAGCGTCCGTCCTCCATTAAGAACAGTATAAAATCTAAAGGCAACTCGCTGCAAGCACAAGAAGACCAAGTGGGATTCAGCCTCGTCCTGCTCTCACTCCACAGAGAATTTGACACTTGTATAGTCCAACTCCGGCAGCATTGTCCAATTAAGACCAAATTCCAAGTTAGGAGCCGATGCACCTAAATTTCACAGGCCGTTGTCAACTCTGCAGCAGATTGAAGCCTTTAATGAGATAATGCTGCAGTTGTGTTGGATGCTTCTGGGTCTCATGTTGTGCCTTTGGGCCACATGAATCCACCAGGATCTCAGGTTGAACTTCTGTTGAAGTGTACTGATCCCATTTGGCCTTAGCCTGCCCTACGCTGGTGCCAGCCTGTGCCTCGAAACCTTTACCACAGGCCCCACTGATTATGCCATGCTTGGAGCTGACTCGACTCCAGGGGCACTGGTTCCAGACTTTGTCCCAGTTCTGGTGTCGTATCTGTGCCACCTTCGGCAACATTGCAGCCTATGTCACGCTATGAAATAACTAAGTGCAGCCTGTTGCTTTTGCAGGATTTTCCCTCTGTTCCCCTAGTCTTGATGCCAGTGCTATTGGAGGTTGGAAGCTGTCATGATTCTGACTCCAATGCAGTCCAGGATGCGAATATGTTCCTCACAACAAAGATGAAGAGGTAGGCAGTATACAACCCCCTCCCCCCCCAATATTCTGATGCTGGCCTCTACCTCAAACTTCAGAATGCCAGTGATTTGGATGCTTTGTCTGAAACTGAATTGGATTTAGTGAGGTTGATGCAACGTTTGTAGTGGGTCTTGGAATTACAATTGTCCACAGTGGCGTCTAAGGCATACTTGATGTCTGAGATATTGTAACCTGAGCAATCACCAGCTAAGCCCTAATTTCTATTAAATGGTGCTGTGACTGAGGCTCTTGGGGCAGCCTGGTCCAAGCCTTTTTCTGCTTTATTTAAGTGCTTCCAAATTGCTTGGCATCCAAATCCTGCTCCTGGGGACCCACCCAAGCTTTGTGAACCCTAATGCTTTCCCTACTGCTTCTCCAAGTAGATACTCCCAAAATATTGATGCTCTTGGAAAAAGATTTTTCTCTTCCATCAGTTTGGCCTTTCACTCATTGAATACTTTATGCCTCTTGGGCTACCACACATATCCGTTCTGGGACATGGCAATCAAGATGTTTCCCACTCAAGATTATCAATCTTCCTTTGCCCAAACCATATAGGATATAGCCAAGTACATCCTGAGGCCTGGGCTGGACACTGTGAACTGTGTCGGCAGCGCTATGTGCTTCAGTATCATTATCAGACAGCATGCTTGGATACATTCTACTGGGTTCTTCAGGGCTGTCGAAGCATCACTCATTGACATGCTATTGACAGAGTCAGGCTTTCTGATGGATACATCTGCCTGTGGATTCCTCACCTTTTGAATATCCCCCCCCCCCTGCGCCAGCATTCCGTGGAAATTTTTCCTAGCTCTCCACGCCGACGAGGTCGTCACGAAGCCATGGCTCCGCACGCGGCCCCGCATGACGTCACCGGAACCATAAGAGGACCACGTCAGCGTGATGACGTCAGTTCCCTTTTTTCCGCGCTGTCGACGCAAACGGTTTTTTCTGGGACTCTCCATACTTTCGACTGGATACTTTTTTTATTTTTTTATTGTATCTTTCTTACTTTTGGCATGTCTGCCCCGAGGAAGTCTGGCTTTAAGCCCTGTAAGGAATGCGGGGGACATATGTCTATTACGGACCCGCATGAAGACTGTCTGTGGTGTTTGTCGTCTGACCACGACGTCGAGGGCTGTTCTTCCTGCAGGAAGATGAACCCGAAGGCTCTGAAGGAGCATGAGGCCAAGCTGTATATGGCCAAGGCAAGAGAAGAAAAAAGGGGTCGGAAAAGGTCAAAGTCCAAGTCTTCGACTTCGCATGACTCCAAGAGAAGGCATAAGAAGAAGAAGAGACATACTTCTCGACGCCGTTCAACAAAGGCTGTGGTTTCGAGATCGCCTTCTCCGGCGCCTCGACGTCGAGTTAAGGACTTTATCTCTCCTTCTCCATCGGCGTCTCCTCAGGCGACTCCGGTTCATTCCCCGTCAAACCAAGGGACTCCGGAGCGTTCTCCGGCGCCGAGAATCTCTCCGGCTTCAGAGGAGGTGTCGAATCCGGCTGATACAGAGATGCCTTCGGCTCCTGCGGCTCCGCCTGTGGCTCCAGCGGCTCCGTTTTCAGAGGTGCCTCATATGGATTTCGAGCCGGACCAACTTCCTCAGTTCCCGGCCCCGGGTTCAGACCCGTCACGCTTTCTGAACGCTATGTATGGCGTTTTCGCCAGGGCCTCATACCCCTCTGGTGCACCTTCGGGTCCCATGGGTCCTATGGCATTTAATTTGGGTGTGCCTCAACAGTAACCACAGGCCCCCTTTGTGCCCTTCATGCCTGTGACGCCGTCCTGGCATTTTCCGGCTCCGAGGATGTTGACGCCGATGGGGGAATCCCCGGCTCCATCTCGGGTAGATTCACGGATTCGAGCGGCGCCGGTTACGGCCATAGATCCTCCTTCGACGCCGCTCCCGGAGTCATCGACGCCGCGCGCGGCGCCGTCGACGCCGCAGCCGAAGATGCGCTCGAGGAGAGAGGCGCAGAGGTTGTTGGAAGAGGAGCAGTACCAGTTGGAAGAGAGGGAGGAAGGAGAACTGTATGATACAGAGGATGTGTTTGAGGACTTGTGTGAGGCAAGTGGACTTGATGTTTCTCCTGAGTGGGACTTTGTTTCTCAGAAGGCTTCCCCCTCGAAAGAGGTTGTTCCGTACCATTCTGTGATCAGGAAGGCTGCGGAACTTTTAGATTTGCAACTTCCTACGGCGGAGTATAAGCCTAATCTTCTAACAGAGGTACTCCACTCTCCATCCTCGGTGGTTGAACCACTCTTACCCTTTAATGATGCTCTAACTGAGCCGATACTTGAGGTTTGGCGCAACCCTCTTTCTGCACCTGCGGTTTCTAGGCCAGTGTCCAGAAGGTACAGGCCTGCTCCTGGAGATCCAGTTTTTCTTTCCTCTCACCCCTCTCCTGAGAGCTTGGTGGTACAGGCTTCGTGCTCGAAGCAGTCTACAGGGGCTTTTCCGCAAGCTCCCGCCGACAAGGATTCCAAGAAAATGGAACAGTCTGCGAAGAAGATTTTTTCTTCAGCTAGCATGGCACTGAAATCTACCAATGCAACTTGTCTCTTGGGTAGATATGTTCATGCCTTAATGGACTCTGCTAAACAGCTTCTTCCAAAGTTGTCGGAGGAAGATAGGGGAAATCTGAGTGAGGTGTTAGCGGACTCTCAAGCTGCAGCTCGCCAGGTCATCCAGTCTGGCTTGGACACGGCGGACTCTGTGGCCAGAGTGATGGGGTCGTCCATTGCAACAAGGAGACATGCTTGGTTGAGGTCTTCTGGGTTCTCTCCCGATGTGCAGGCTGCCCTTCTCGATTTGCCTTTTGATTGGTCTAGGCTTTTCGGAGAAAAGGCTGATTCCGCCTTGCAAAAATTTAAGGACAGTAAGGCCACGGCTAAATCTTTGGGTCTGCAAGCGCAATCGAGAGGTTATGGTTTTAAGAGATACAGAGGCTTCGGGAGGTCTTCCTTTCGGAACTACAGACAGCCTCAGCAGCAGCAGCAACAACAAACCCTTTGTATAAGTCCTATAGGGGTAAGGGCAGAGGTCGCCAACGTGGAGCCGGTCGCCATTTCTCCTCCTCCTTCTCCTCCTCTACCTCCCCAGCCCCCTCTGGGAATGCGGGGAAGCAGCCCTAGATCCGCCATCCCGGATCATGTAGGTCCTGTGGGAGGCCGGCTTACTCATTTTCTACGAGATTGGAAATTGATCACTTCGGACCTTTGGGTTCTAGATCTCGTAGAGAATGGGTACGCCCTTCCCTTCAGGGAATTCCCTCCTCCTTACCCTTCTTGCCAGGGGTTTTGCACGGAGGATCATTTTCTTCTCCTTCAAAAGGAAGTTATTGCCCTGTTGCAGAAAGGTGCGATAGAGGTGGTTCCAGAGCAGGAAAGGTGTCAGGGATGCTACTCCCGGTATTTCTTGATCCCCAAAAAGGACGGCAGGTTACGTCCGATCCTGGAGCTCAGAATCTTGAATTTTTACCTGAGGCAGGAGAAATTCAAGATGTTAACCCTTGCTCAGGTTCTTCTGGCGCTGCAGCAAGAGGACTGGATGGTGTCGATCGATTTGCAGGATGCGTATTTTCACATTCCCATCCTGAAGTCGCACAGGAAGTATCTCCGTTTCACGGTTGGGTCGCAGCACTACCAGTTTGTGGTCCTCCCGTTTGGTCTTACTACTGCACCTCGAGTCTTCACAAAGGTGATGGCGGTGGTGGCAGCTCATCTCAGGAGGTCGGGGATTCCTGTTTTCCCCTACCTGGACGACTGGCTGCTCAAAGCAGAGTCGCCGGGGATGGTGCTTCATCATCTGCGGGTAACATCTCAACTTTTGTTCGACTTGGGTTTTTCAATCAATGTGCCCAAATCTCACCTGGTGCCCTCTCAGCGCAACCTGTTCATAGGAGCGGTACTGGACACTACTGTGTGTCGAGCATTTCCTCCTCCACAAAGAATTCTCGACATTCAGGAGATGATCCCTCTATTCCACAATGGAGCGGTTGTTCCAGTTCTGAAGGTCCTCGTCTGTTCGCCTCCTGCATTCTGTTGGTCAACCATGCACGCTGGCACATGAGGGCGCTCCAGTGGTGACTCCGCAGGCAGTGGTATCAGCACAACGGAGATCTCAGGGAGTCTGTCAGGATCTCCAGAGAAACTGCGGCGGATCTGTCTTGGTGGAGCGTGGAGGGCAATCTGTCTCAGGGAAAGCCCTTTCATCTTCCTCCATCGGTGGCCACAGTGATAACGGATGCCTCTACCCTAGGGTGGGGTGCACATCTGGGGGATCTGGAGATCAAGGGTCTTTGATCTCCAGAGGAAAGGTTGTCTCATATCAATCTTCTGGAATTGCGGGCAATACGTTTGGCGCTCAAGGCCTTTCTCCCTTCCCTTCGCGGTCAGTCAGTTCAAGTCCTGACGGACAACACTGCCGCGATGTGGTATGTCAACAAGCAGGGAGGAGTGGGGTCGTACCGTCTCTGCAGAGAGGCTTTGCGACTTTGGTCCTGGGCTCAGGACCATCGGATTTGCGTGGTGGCAAATCATCTGGCCGGGGTACTGAACGTGCGTGCGGACAGTCTGTCGGCAGTTCTCCGCCGACCACGAGTGGAGGCTTCATCCGGAGGTAGTTCAGCACATCTTTCAGACGTGGGGGACTCCTCGGGTGGACCTCTTTGCTACTCTCGAGAACGCGCACTGCCCGTTATTCTGTAGTCTCCAGTTTCCGTTGCAGGGGGCGTTGGGGGACGCGTTTCAGTTGAGTTGGAGCTCGCAACTCCTTTATGCGTTTCCTCCCATACCCTTGATTCCTCGGGTTCTGAGGAAGATTCGCCAAGACCGGGCCCAAGTCATATTGATCGCCCCGGATTGGCCAAGAAGGGTGTGGTACACAGATCTTCTTCACCTCTCGTCGCACCCTCCGCTCCGTCTCCCTCTCAGGGTAGACCTCCTCTCGCAGTCGGAGGGGCAGGTTCTTCACCCCCACCTCCAGAGCCTGCACCTTCATGCCTGGAGATTGAACGGGGCAACCTGAATTCATTTTCTCTCCCTCCTGATGTGGTGGATGTTATATTATCGGCCAGGCGACACTCCACCAAGTCCATCTACTCCTACAGGTGGTCAAAATTTGCTAAGTGGTGCGGAGAGAAGTCTATTGATCCCTTGAAAGCTCATCTTTCTGATGTTCTTTGTTTTTCGCTTCATTTGGCCCAGCAGGGTTCTGCTGTGGCCACTGTTAAAGGATACTTGTCGGCTTTATCGGCATTTCTCTGTCTGCCTGATCAGCCGTCTCTTTTTAAGTCTCCAATAGTTTTAAGGTTCATTAAGGGGCTTACTAACATGTTCCCGCCCACTCCTTTTATTATGCCCCAGTGGGATTTGAATTTAGTGTTAACTTTTTTAATGGGTTCCACGTTTGAACCTATGCATAGCTGTCCTTTAAGACTGCTGACTTTCAAAATGGTCTTTCTTGTGGCTATCACTTCGGCTAGGAGGGTGAGTGAGCTTCAAGCTTTGAGTTCAAAGCCCCCGTTTTTGACCATACATGCTGAGCGGATGGTACTCAGGACCAGGGCTGCTTTTCTGCCTAAGGTTGTAACTCCCTTCCATCTAGGACAGTCCATTACCCTTCCTACTTTCTATCCTCCCCCTCACCCTTCCAAGGAGGAGGAAAGGCTGCACCGTTTGGACCCTAAGAGGGCGATTAGTTTCTATCTTGATAGAACAAAGGACTTCCGTCAGGATGATCAGCTCTTTGTGGGCTATGTTGGACGTATGAAGGGCAAGGCGGTGCACAAGCGCACTTTATCCAGGTGGATCATCTTGTGCATCAAGATCTGCTACGCTCTGGCTGGTAAGGAGCCTCCTGTAGGCATTAGAGCTCATTCTACCAGGGCTAAATCGTCTACGTCTGCTTTGTCCAGGGGTGTTCCTGTGTTGGACATCTGTAAGGCGGCAACTTGGGCCTCCCTCCACACTTTCGCGAAGCATTACTGCTTGGACTCTGAAGTGAGGAGGGATGGCCATTTTGCGCGCTCTGTTTTGCAGGACTTTTTGGTATAAAGGGATGGACACCCTCCTCCGGGAGCGGGTCTGCTGTGGGATTCTATTCAGAAGGTGAGGAATCCACAGGCAGATGTATCCATCAGAAGAACAAGTTACTTACCTTCGGTAACGCTTTTTCTGGTGGATACAGTATCTGCCTGTGGATTCCTCACTGACCCACCCGCCTCCCCGTTGTCCATCCTTTTATACTTTTAAAAGAGGTTTTCGTTAATATGTTATCTCATATTGTCTTTGGGTATTGCCTCTATTTGCCTTTGTGTAGGCTTGTAGGAAATGCTTATTTTCTTTTGCTTTCCTTTGTTCACTTTGAACTGTGTGATTTGTGTGAATACTGTGTACTATGTATGCATTGTCTTGTGGTCGGTCCGCCCGTTTGCCTCGGTGGCACGGAAAAATTGGGTGGAACTGACGTCATCACGCCGACGTGGTCCTCTTATGGTTCCGGTGACGTCATGCGGGGCCGCGTGCGGAGCCATGGCTTCGTGACGACCTCGTCGGCGTGGAGAGCTAGGAAAAATTTCCGCGGAATGCTGGCGCAGGGGGATATTCAAAAGGTGAGGAATCCACAGGCAGATACTGTATCCACCAGAAAAAGCGTTACCGAAGGTAAGTAACTTGTTCGTTTGGTGACAAGGCGTATTGAGTTCTGGAGCACTTTAATGATAGATGGACTGTGCCTTGCTCCCTGGGGTTACTTTCTCCCACCAGTTCCACCAACAATACAGGAAGTTCCAGGGTTACTTAAGGGACCTTGTGCAGTGACAGAGGCAGCCTGTCCAGCAGCATGTTTAGCCTTTTTGTTGCTCTGAAGGTAGAAATGGTGGCAGAGGCAGTGACCACCAGCATTTGCAGCAGTTTTCTTCCTCCTTCTCACCATCCGAAGCCACCTAGGTATGTAGGGGACAGAATTCAGTTTTGGCTACCCGGCTGGCATGAGGTTATATCAGCCTCGTGGGTTCTTGAGGTTGTTAAATTTTGTTACCCTCGCACCTTTTTGTCTTCCACACCCATGTCCTTCCAGGTTGTGGCCAGTCCTCGGTGCATCATGTCACCATTCTAGCCGCAGAAGCTCAAATGCTGCTTTCAAAGGGTGCGATTGAAGTGATACCTAAAGGAGAATTAACCTGAGAGTGGCAGAGTGCATTACTCTCAATAACGTTTGGTTCCCAAGGACTGTACATTGAAGACAATGTTGGATCTCAGGCTCCTGAAAGCCTTCCTCATGAAGGACAAGTTCAAAATGCTGACATTGACATGGGTTTTGGCAGCTTTGGATCCCAGAAACTGGATGGTGTCCCTAAACTGATAGGACCTGTACTTTAATATTCCAGTCTTGCAGTCCCACAGGTGTTTTCTCCATTTTATTTTGATGGGTTGTAACACCTACAGTTCACTGTCCTGCCCATTGGCCTTTCTGTGGCCACCCAGGTTTCAAGAAAGTTATGCTCCCCATCACAGGTCAGAAACACATTCTTTCCTGTACCATAGCGACTGGCCACTGGAGGTGTGCTCACCTCAGTTGGTCTCAGACCACTTGAACATGACTGTTTCATTGCTGTCCACCCTCATGTCCATCAAAGTGACAAAATACTATTTTTGGCATTAGCAGGGCTTTACAGGGCCATCCTGGACACAGTGGATTTTGGGCCTTTCCACCTCCACTACGAGTCCTGGACATTAAGGCTATAATCCTGATGTTTTGGGCTCATGCTTTTATTCTGGCTCGTATGGTTTGGAGGCTTTTTGGTCTCCTGGGCTTGTGCATACTTTTGGTGCGCTATGCCCATTGGCACATACAGGCTTTGGAGTGGAACATTTCCCTTCAATGGGCCCAACACTGGGGGTGCCTTTTGGACAGCATACGCACATCAGAAGTGGGAGCCTGAGATCCTCAGTGCGGCACACTGCTCTTCCTGCTCAATCCACAGCTCAAGTTAGTGACAGATGCATCACCTGAAGGCTGGGGAGGTCACATGGACAAGGTGGTCTCTGGTGGAGCAACGCCAAAATATCAACTTTCTGAAGCTGTGCCCCATCTGTCTACCCTCAAAGGATTTCTCTCTTTGACTAACAGCAGGTTGGCCCAAGTTCTAATGAACAAAATGACCACCCTGTGGTACTACAATAAGCTAGGTTGTGTGGGTCCCTGTGCCCTCTGCCTAGAGCAGTCGTTCTTAATCTTTTGAGTTCTGTGGACCCCCACTGGAAACCAGGGACCCTCCCTGAATCATTATTGGTTTCCGGGGACCCCCACTGAGTCATTACTGGCAGCCAGGTACCCCGGCCTAAGCATTTTCGATGATTTGAACTGCAAACCAATACACAAAAAATATAGAAACATGCATTCATCAAACAAATACACAAATTATGACATTTTATTTAATTCATAAACCAATATAAAAAAATCAAAACTTTAATTTTAATGTGAGGGTTGGAGCTTTTCTACTTTCAATTCAGGCCACTCATTGTCCAGACTATATTATGTTTGATGCACTTGCAGTGTTCCCACAATCAATCTGAGGATACTAACTTAATTTTTAGCCCCCAATTTCAAATTCCTTCACATTTACAGAACATTTTAAATTTGCGGGTTTTACATTTTGCTTCTTTAAATACACTTGATTAATCTGTTAGTTTTATTTAATTATCTAAGCAGTCGTGGTCCCATGAGTAGGCTTTGGGGCCCCTGGGGATCTCCGGACCACATGTTAAGAACCACTGGTATAGACTCTAGAGCATCTAAGACTGTGGTAGTGGCAAGGACCCCTTAGGATCTGCCTGATGGTTAATCACCTGGCACATTTCCTGAATGTCAGGGTAGAAAAACTCAGCAGACATCTCCTTGTGTATCACAAACTGCATCTTCTCTCAGAGGTAGCTAAGTGTGGCTTCGCTCAATGAGGATGCCCTTAGTAAATGTGTTCGCTACGCCCAAGGATAACTCTTCCAGCCTCTCTGGTAGATGCTTTCCACCTTTGGTGGGACTCCAGCCTCTCTTATGCATTCCCCTCTTCTGCTAACCCCACAGGTCCTTGAGAAGGTCAGGAGGCACTGGGACCAGCTCATCTTAATAGATCCAGATTGGGCTTGGAGAGGTTGATACCCCACAACATTTGGACCTGAGCATCTGCTGACTGCTTCTTGAGCATCGTCTGTCCCAACAGGAGGGCAGCATTCTCGAGCTGAACCTCCATTCTACACGTTCTTGCATGGAGATTGAGCGGAACCAACTGAGTGGTGAATGTGATTTTCGCTGCTTGCCGTCCATCACTAAGTCTGTTTACTCTGACTGCTGTTCTAGGCTCATTACTGGGTGCGAGGATAGACAAATTGATCCTCTTCAAGCCTAAGTTGCTTGATGTCTTTTGGTTAGTTTTGCCTCTGGCCTGGCAAGTCATAGTTAAAGGATACTTAGCTGCCTTCTCTGCTTTTGTTTGTTTGTCTGAGCAGTCCTCTTTATTCAAGTCACCTTTTGTGAGGGGTTTCTTAAAAGGGCTTTCATATATGTTCCCCCTGCATCTTTTATTATATGGAAGTGGGACCTTAATTTGGTCATTATCTTTTGTTATATGTGAGCCATTTGAGGTGATGCACTGTTGCACCCTTACACTTTTGGCTCTCAGGACGATTTTCTCATTGCTATAATTTCTACATGTAGTCATCAGTGAATTGCAGGCACTAGCTGTTAAACCTCCCTATACCTCCTTTTTCCCTGACAGGTTGGAGCTTCAGACTCCAGCGAACCTGCTGTTGGAGGTCTGCTGGGCTGGGAATTTCTTCTGTGTTCCCGCTTTAGCCTGCCATTTTATTCTATTTTATTTGGGTTCCCGTTTTAGCCTGCTAATTTTATCTTATTTTACTGGGGTTAAATCTGCCTTGGGCACTCTTTTGGTTCCAATTAGGCTAGAGCCTTATCTGTTTCCCTCCTGCTCCTGCTGTTTTTTACCCTCCCCTGACACTGTTCCCGCTCCCGCCCCCCTGACAGCCACCCCACCTTCCAGGGCTACTTATGGAGGCTGCTACGTGGCCCCTAGCGAGTAGCCCTTGACCTTTTTGGTCGTGTGCAACTCTCCCGCTCCTGCCAGCTCCTCGAGACCTGTACTGCGATCCCAGTGTCCGCTGCCCTCAGTTCAAGAGCACTGTTGGATGTCCGCTGGGATGGGCATTTCTTCTGTTGGGTTCCCGCTTTAGCCTTCTAATTTATTTTATTTTATTTGGGTTCCCCTTTTAGCCTGCTAATTTTATCTTATTTTACTGGGGCTAAGTCTGCCTTAGGCACTCTTTTTGTGGGGTTCCAATTAGGCCGGAGCCTTCTTTGTTTCCCACCTGCTCCAGCCGTTTTTCTTCCCAACCCCAACACTGTTCCCGTTCCCGTCCTCCCGCCTCTAAGACAGCCCTCCCACCTCCCAGGACTACTTATGGAGGCCGCTGTGTGACCACACACAGCCGGCGAACAGCTGGCTTGCCAAAGGCAAGCCCGTCTGCACCCGTCCGTGCCTAGACTGCACCAAGCACCAGGACCCCTGGTCCTTCCACCATCCACTGCTACACAGCTGAGGACCTCCTAGCCCTGGACCCCTGACACTGGAACAACAGCTGCTTCATGGCCTCCCTGCGATCAACCAAAGAACCTTTCAACTACCGCCACTATCCCCCTGCTGGCCACACAGGACCCCCCGCCCGCACTGTACTCCACACCGCTCCCGCTCCAATGCATCCTGCTCAACGCCTGCTCCCTCTGCAAACACGCCACGGAAATCTGGGACACCATCTCAACCCTCTACCCGGACATTGCCTTCATCACCAAAACGTGACTCAAACCCTTCTCGAACCCCGACATCGCCGCCGCCACTCCTAACTGCTACAAGATGATACACTGAGACTGCTCCAACAAACACGGAGGGTGCATTACCATCATCTTCAAGAAAACCATCCGATGCACCGTCACCACTGATGATCCAACGCCTCTTATGGAACACCTCAACTTCCTACTACACACCAATGTAGTAGGTGACCATGATAAGAGGCACCCTCGCCACAGCCCCTGGAAGCCTGACCACACTTCTGCGGCCCCATCTCCAGCCTCATCGCCCCTCTTGCCATCGATTCCCTCCACTATGTCCCACTCAGCTACCTCAATTTTCACGTCAACAACCCCAACAACGCCAACTCCACCGCCCTCCTGGAGAACCTCAACAACATCTGCCTCACCCACTGGTCACCGAAGCCACACACAAAGCCAAACGCACACTCAATGTCATCTTTACCGCCAGCGACAGAATCAAATTCACCCACGTCACACAACTCACCCTGACCAACCACGCCATTGTTCACTTTACAATCTCCGACGTCCACCACCCCTCCACCAAGCATCACAGCACCTCCCACTGCAGCTGGGGCAAGGTTACTGAGGATCTGTTGGACACAAGCCCTCAGCACCACATGATCTGAAACTTCAGCAGATTCGCCCGGCGAAAATCAGAGAAGACCAACAAAACAAGCCAGCTGCGACACCCAGAGCTCAGAACCACCAAGCGCAACTGCTACAGACTTGAGAAGCTTTGGCGTGCCACCAAGGACCCCTCGGACAGAGACACCCACAAAGCAGCCCTTAGCCACTACCACCTGCTCATCAAAGAAGCCAAAAGAGCAGCCATCAACACCTGCATCGACACTGCAGCCAACCACATGAAGGAACTCTTCAAAATTGTCAAGGAATACTCCAACCCGACAGCCACTGAGAACTCCATCCGCCTGTCCCAAGAACTCTGTGACACCCTCTCAGATTACTTCCACAGCAAGATTGCCACCATCTACAACAACTTTGACACCCAACACCCCCTCTCAGCCTCGACAACCTCGACCAGCCAGCGAACACAAGCCGAACAATAACCACCTGGTCCCTGCTCACAACCTAGAACACCACAGCCATCATGTCGTCCATCCACTACGGTGCTTCCAGCGACCCCCGTCCCCACCGTCTCTTCAAACTCGGCCCAATCAGCTCGGAACTCACCAGCATCGTCAACACCTCTCTCTCCACAGCAACCATGCATACAACGCAGGAGCATCCTCCACAGCCTACTTACCATAAAACGACAAGTCAACCCAGTCGCCTCCTCCTGCTTTCACACCCTCTACATGGTCCGCGGACTCTTCAGATGGATCCCCATCAACACCAGAAAAACCACCACCCTCCCCTTGTCACTAGGCGCCTCAACTATGGCAAATCTCTCTACACCGGAACCTCCACCCAGCTCCTCAAAAGACTTCAGACCATACAAAACACCGCAGCCGGACTCATCTGGACCACCCCAAACGGACCCACATCACCCCTCACCTCAGAAGCCTCCACTGGCTTCCCATCCAGAAAAGATGCCAGTTCAAGATCCTCACTCACGCTCTCCACGACCAAGGGCCATCCTACTTCAACCATCGACTGAACTTCCATCTGCTCCCATGACACCTGCACTCTGCCTCTCTCGTCCTCGCACACAACCCCCGCATCCCTCGCAGCCGCAGTGGGAATTTCTCCTTCTCCTTCATTGCAGCCAAGACCTGGAACTACCTGCACCTCCACCTCCAAACAACCCCCTCCCTGGTGGACTTAAGAAAGAAAACTCAATACCTGGCTTTTCAACAGAGACATGGCACCATCAGCGCCCAGATACCCTTAAGGGTGACAGTGCTGCGCTATACAAATATTAATTGATTGATTGACCATTCTTCATTCCGAAAGTGGTCTCACCTTTTCCTGTGGGGTAGTCCATCACTCTCCTGCAATCTTCTCTTTGACACACCCCGCTATTGAAAAGTAAAGACTACAATAGTTGGATCCTAAGTGGGCACTCAGTTTCTATATTAGTTAAACTAAGGAGCACCGGTGGGTAGGCAGTCCAGAAACATACCTTATGAAGGTGAATTATACTTTGCATTAAGCTGTAATATAATCTGGCCCAAAAAAGTGTCTCCTGTGGCCTTCAAGCTAAATCCTCCAGAGTAAAAGTTGTGACCATGGCCCTGGCTTGATGCCATTTTTGGACACCACCCAAGATGCTACATGGGCATCTATCCATATGTTCACAAGGCACTGATGGTTCAACTCTGAGGTACCCAGGAAGAATCCTTTGCCTGCTTGGTCCTGCAGGACTTCATGGTGTAAAGTGCACTCTTGAGATCCACCACCTTTGAAGGGGGTACTACTTTAGTATCTCTTCAAAAGGTAAGGAATCTGAGGGTTAGATTTATCCATCAGAAAAACAACTTAACTCTTTGGTAGTGCTCTTTCTGGAGCATACTCTATGTGACTGTAGATTCGGCATCTCTGGATTCATAGATTCACCTGCAAGAATTATCTCCCAAAGTCAGGCTGAGAACCCCCAGAAGTCCATGTTTGCATAGCAGTTTTTGAGTACAGCAACTGGCTTTGAAAACTAAGGGCAAACCTTCATAAACACACTTAGCCAGCCCACATCATTATGTGACCCGAACTCCAGTCATTCAGATAGAGGGGCTCCAGGCTTCAACCCTCCTCAGCGGCTCAAGCTGCCAGATTTATGCCGCGTGTAATACCAACTAATACCTTCATGAACAACGAGGAGAGTGGGTGCATGTGAATCTATGAAATATACCAGTGGTGCAGAACTGTAGTTCTGCATCATAGGATCTTCATTGATAGCTATAAACCTTGAATAATTCCATGCTGCCTGTGCCGACCCCGGAACACCTTATTTCATAGAATAGCTAGGAAAAAGATAAGTATAGTGTTCATCATTGAAAGACATTTTCCATTCATACGACAGAGTGAGACAGCGGTGCCATACCTGTTTTCGGCATTGAAGAAGGCATTGCAGTCGATACAGACGTCGAACGGTGGCGATGTGCTATCAACTTTGAGTCGTCCTTTGAAGGCGAGTAAGACAGCAGCAGGCTTCTCAGCGTTGACGTTGAATGCTTTGACGTCGGCGCATGATGATGACTGTGACGGTGCTGAGAATGAGATTTTTCGGATTTAGATCTCCATTTAAGTGAGGCTTTATCTGATTTGTGCCTTTTCTCTGAAGTATGAAGAGAGGGAGATCTCTCCGATCTTCTCCTTTTCCTTCTTTCCTTGTCTGCTTTCAAATCTTCCATCCATCCACAAAGCCTGAGGCCTTCTCTGTCTTTAAGTGTCCTTTTTGACATTTTACTGCAAATGTCACAAACTTTAGTGAGGAATTGAGAAGATAAACACACCACACAAACCTTGTGGTATCAGAGGAGGCTTTCTTACTGCCACAGAAAGGACACTTTGTGAAGAGAGCTGGCATTTTTGCCAGAATTTTCCTCAGAAAAAACTGTAAAAGCAATCTATTTTACATAAGAGATGTCTAAAGGCAAGAAAAGAGTTTTGAGAAGCACTAATAATGTTTTAAAAGAGCAATAAAGGTGAAAACAATCACCGGAGGTGTTCTGAGCTCCTGTCAGAAGAAGCCAGAAAAAAGAACGGACTCTCACAGGCAAACTGCTACTGCAGTGCATTGTGGGATGGGGTCCTTCTGGGATACTTAAAGGTACAGGTCACATTTTGCACTGTCTAGTGTTAGCCTATCAGGCTGTCTTTTCCTTTACATTCTAGGCTTTTATGGCACAGTTAATTTTTCCTATGAAAAGTGTTGTAAGCTTTGCAGTTCCTGCCGCCTGCAGTCTCTACCAGCATGCTCCAGGAAAATACAACGCTGACAGTTGATGGAGCAGGGTAAATGAAAATTTTTTAACCTCCTAATAATTTTCGTAAAATAATTAATAAACATGTTCGTTTAAGTAAATAACCAACAATGTATGTTACATGTGAAGGGTTAAAGGTAACACGCTATTCTGTGTGCAAAATAATCAACTTATAATTGTTTACGTGTCTAACATAACATAATATTTGCGTACTAATTAAATAATAAACGCATGATCTGTGCTTTTTAAATAAAACGTGTGGTTGCAAAATAAAGCGATGGTAAGTAAGGGACGGCTTTATATGTTGCTTTTTGCTATGTAATACCTAATTGGGGTACGTAGAAAGACGGGAGGGAAACAAAAGGGTTTATATTCTTTGTATCTGAAAGAGACACGTTAGTGACAGATTCCTTACCTTAGAATATCCCCAGGCGTCAGGCTGGATCCGGAAAGTTTTTTGCGTAGCAGTACCCTTGCGCGTCGGTAGGCGGCGTCGTGCGGCTCCGCGTCCGTCGTCGGCGTCGTGATCGCCGGGATGACGTCGCGGGCAGTACTTAGGCGCCGCCCCTGCGCGCTGACGTCAGTTCTTCTTTTTCCGCGCCAGTAAGCGCAGATCCGGGAAGAGCAGTGCCCTAGTCACTTTTTGACTATCTTTTTGTGAAATTTTTCACTGTTCTCTTCAACGAGTCTTCACGACTCCTAAGGTGTCGTAGGGATGCCCGGCTTTAAGCCCTGCGAGGAATGTGGTCGTATGATGTCCATCACGGACCCCCACCTCGAGTGTCTCTTCTGCCTCGGCCGAGGCCACGACACGAAGTCGTGCCCTGACTGCCGGAAACTTCATCCGAAGGCTTTGCGAGAGCGGTCTCGAAAGCTCCTTGAAGTCCGGCAGTCGGCTCCGCGCCGCAGCAAGCCCCGGTCCCGGGAGAGGTCGAGGGCCGGACGCGGAGTCCCCGCCGTTCGTCGGAATCCAAGTCTTCGCGCTCCTCCGGTAAGTCGAAGCACAAGAAGTCTAAGCGGCGTCATCGCTCTAAGACTTCGCCTCGCCGGTCGCGCGACTCGGCTGAGGTCCCTGTCGGCACCGTCCCCGCCCCGCGGCCCCGGACGTGCCTGTCGAGTTGCCCCCGCATTACCCGTCCTTCCCGGGTTCGGGGCGACTCCGGCCGAAGTACAGAAATTCCTGTCGGCCATGGCCCGCCTCTTCGGGCCTCAAGGTCCCTCCGGTGCGCCTTCGGGCCCCGCGGGCCCAGATGGGGTTGCTCCGGCGCCGCCGTCGACTCCGGTCCCGGCGTCGCCTGTCCCACCAGCCTTCGTCCCGGCCTCGGCTCCGGCCCCGGCCTCGACCCCGGTTCCGGTGGTGCCGCAACCTCCATCGACGCCGGTTGACCTAACCACGCCTCCGCCGACGCCGATGTCCCCGGTGCCGCTTCCGACGCCGTCCGAGGCTCCGGGCGGCGCTCGCTCCCCGGTTCTCCCTGGGTCCGGACATGGAGCCGGACCGGCGCCGCCCGACGCCGGTTCCGGCGCCGATGAGGCCTTGGGTCCCTTATGTCCCTCCTCCTCCATCTTTTCAACCTGAGGAGGACCAGGAGAGCTGGGAGGGGTCTGACGACCCTCTCACACAACAGTGCGAGTTTGACCCGGACTGGGTTGAGGAACTTGGGGATGCCAGTGGGCTGGATACCTCCCCGACTCTGGCATGCTGTCTCCTCCCGTGGCAACGGAGGAGGGGGCTAATTTTGCAACGGTGTTGCGTAGAGCTGCTGGAGCCTTAAATCTCCAGTTGCCTACAGTGGCCGTCAGGACTAACCTCCTGACTGAAGTGCTTCAGCCGGCGGCCTCCTCTTCGGAGCCTGTGCTGCCGTTCAACGATGCACTCACTGACGTTCTTTTGGGTGCCTGGTCCAAACCCACCACAGGGGCTCCTGTGGATAGGAACGTGGCCCGACGCCATCGCCCGGCTCCGGGCGACCCCCTGTTTCTCTCCCAACACCCCACCCCTGAGAGCTTGGTTGTCCAAGCCTCTGCCTCCCAAACAGCCTTCCCTACCGCCCCTCCGGATAGGGAATCCAAGCGCCTGGATCACTTTGGGAAGAAGGCTTTCTCTCCTCCAGTGCTGGCTTGCGGTCTGTTAATACCGCTTGCCTCTTGGGCCGATACACCCACTCCCTGTGGGATTCGGTGGCTGATGTTTTGCCGCAGTGTTCTGAGGAGGTCCAGACACTGCTTACCCGCGCTATTGCGGAAGGGCGTGATGCGGCTAAGTATACCATCCGCTGTGGCCTTGATACCGCCGACTCGCTGGGCAGATCGCTTGCAACGACGGTGGCGCTGCGTCGCCACGCCTGGCTGAGAACCACTGGTTTTTCAGGGGATGTCCAGAATACTCTCATGGACATGCCCTTTGATGGAGTCGGTCTCTTTGGTTCAAAGGCGGACCATGCGCTGGAGCGTTTCAAGGATTCACGGGCTACTGCTAAGTCCCTGGGCCTTGCTGTTGTGCGCCCTCCGCAAACGTCTGCTTTTCGCCCCTTTCGTGGCCACGGAAGGGGCGCCCAGTCACGTCCACAGCCCGGCCAACGGCCCGCGCAGCAAGCGCCTTCGCGTGGCCGAGGACGTGGATACCGCCGTGGCGGTTCGGGCAACCAGCGTGCGGGTCAGGCCACCACCTCCAACCCGTCCGCGGCCTCCAAGCCCTCCTAGTCCCTCCTTTCAGGTGCACAGCACGCCAGTCGGGGGCAGGGTCCGCCATCACCTTCACCACTGGCGTCCCATCACCTCGGACAAGTGGGTCTTGGACATTGTCCGAAGGGGCTACTCCCTCCCCTTCGAGACCACCCCCAGCCATGCCACCTCAATTCCACCGCATGTCAGGGGATCACTTGGTGCTTCTACAGAAGGAAGTCACGGCCCTCTTGGCCAAGAGGGCCATCGAGCATGTTCCGACCCCAGAAGTAGGGCGTGGTTGCTACTCCCACTACTTTCTGGTGCCCAAAAGGACAAGGAGGACATGCGTCCTATCTTGGACCTCCGGAACGTCAATCGCTTCCTCCGGAAGGAGAAGTTCAAGATGCTCACCCTAGCTCAGGTCTTGACTGCCCTCGACCCCGGAGACTGGTTGGTAGCGTTGGACTTGCAGGACGCCTATTTCCACATCCCCGTCCTGCCGGCCCACCGGCGTTACCTTCGGTTCACGGTAGGCCTCGAGCATTTTCAGTTCACCGTGCTCCCTTTGGCCTTACCAGTGCCCCTCGGGTGTTCACGAAAGTGATGGCGGTGGTCGCAGCTCATCTGCGCCGGGCAGGGGTTTCAGTCTTCCCCTACCTCGACGACTGGCTGCTGAAGGCGGGCTCGCCCCAGGCAGTTGTCTCCCACCTCCAGACTACGGCCGAACTCCTGCACTCGCTGGGGTTCTCCATCAATGTGCCAAAGTCGCATCTGATTCCTTCTCCACAGCTCCTTTTCATCGGAGCAGTTCTGGACTCGACGCAGTTTCGGGCCTATCCTCCCGAACGGCGAGTCCGGGATATTCAGGCTATGATTCCGATCTTTCAGCCCTTATCCTGGGTTTCGGTACGGATGACCCTGAGGCTGCTGGGCCTCATGGCCTCCTGCATCCTGCTGGTCACTCATGCCAGATGGCATATGCGGGCTCTGCAGTGGGACCTGAAGTTCCAGTGGGCGCAGCACCAGGGCGACCTGTCCGATCACGTCCAGATCTCGGAGGGGACTGCAAAACAGTTGCAGTGGTGGCTCTCGAACCGGCAATGGGTCATGGGCAGATCCCTCTCCCTTCCCCAGCCAGAGCACACAGTTGTGACGGACGCGTCCCTTCTGGGATGGGGCGGTCACATGGGAGAGGCGGAGATCAGAGGCCTCTGGTCTCCGGGCGGAGTCCCGGCTCCATATCAACATTCTGGAGCTCCGGGCGATCCGACTTGCACTCAAGGCATTCCTTCCTCTGTCAAAGGGAAGGTAGTGCAGGTGTTCACAGACAACACCACTGCCATGTGGTACTGCAACAAACAAGGCGGGGTGGGGTCGTGGACCCTTTGTCAGGAGGCTCTGCGCCTCTGGACATGGCTGGAACACCAGGGCATGTTCCTGGTGGTTCAACACCTGGCAGGTTCCCTGAACGCCAGGGCGGACGAACTCCAGCCGCAGGTGCATGATGGATCACGAATGGCGTCTTCACTCGGAAGTGGCGCAAGGACTCTTTCTACAGTGGGGAGAGCCTTGGTTAGATCTATTCGCCACCGAAGAGAACGCGCAATGTCATCAGTTCTGCGCGTTGGAATTTCCAAGGCGGCACTCGCTCGGCGACGCTTTCGTCACGAGTGGAGTTGCGGTCTATTGTACGCCTTTCCGCCTATACCACTTCTACCCAGAGTGTTGAAGAAGATTCGGCACGACCGGGCCCAAGTCATTCTTGTGGCTCCGGACTGGGCTCGAAGAGTTTGGTATCCCGAGCTACTCAATATGAGCGTAGATCCCCCGATCCGTCTGCCTCTTCGGGAGGATCTTCTGTCGCAGCAGCAGGGGACGGTCCTCCACCCGAACCTGTCCAGTCTACACCTGCTTGCGTGGAGATTGAGCGGCGGCAGTTGATTCCTTTCGACTTGCCTCCCGAAGTTTGTGATGTGATTCTGGCAGCCAGGCGTCCCTCCACTAAGGTGGTATACGCCTGCAGGTGGAACAAATTTGTGGCATGGTGCACAGCAAAGGCTGTGGATCCCCTTTCTGCCCCTCTTTCTGAGGTCCTTCTGTTCCTTCTCTCTCTGGCCCAACAGGGTTCTGCCCTGGGTACCATCAAGGGTTATCTTTGTGCTATCTCGGCCTTCCTCAAGCTCCCTGATCAGCCCTCCCTTTTCAAGTCCCCTGTTGTTAACAGGTTCTTAAAAGGCATTACTCACCTCTTCCCTCCTGTTCCGTTTGTGATGCCTCAGTGGGACTTAAACTTGGTTCTTACCTTTTTAATGTGCGCTCCCTTTGAGCCTCTACATAACTGTCCTCTTCGTCTTCTGACTCTCAAGACAGCCTTTCTGGTGGCCATCACCTCCGCTCGGCGGGTGAGTGAGCTCCAGGCTCTATCTTGCAAACCTCCCTTTCTGTCTGTTCATCCAGACAAGGTTGTTCTTCGGACGCGTCCGTCCTTCTTGCCAAAGGTGGTTACTGCTTTCCACATTGGGCAGACCATCACTTTGCCCACCTTCTTTCCGCCTCCGCATCCTTCCAGAGAGGAAGAGAGGCTCCACCGTCTGGACCCAAAACGTGCGCTCTCTTTCTATATTGACCGCACAAAACACTTCCGGGTGGATGACCAGCTCTTTGTTGGCTACGTGGGCGCCAAAAAGGTCGGGCGGTGCACAAGAGGACCATCTCCCGCTGGGTTACCTTGTGCATCAAGACCTGCTATTCTTTGGCTAAGAAGGAGCCTCCTGTTGGGCTGCGTGCCCATTCCACCAGGGCAACGGCTGCTACCACGGCCTTGGGCCGCGGTGTTCCGCTGCCGGTTATCTGTCAGGCAGCTACGTGGGCCTCGCTGCACACGTTTACAAAGCATTACTGCCTTGACAGTCAGGTCCGGAGGGACGGCTTCTTTGGCCGTTCTGTCCTCCAGGACTTCCTTGTCTGATCTTTGTTCGCAGACCCACCACCGGGGTTGGTATTGCTGGGGTATCTATTCTAAGGTAAGGAATCTGTCACTAACGTGTCTCTTTCAGATGCACAAGTTACTAACTTGTGTAACGATATATCTGTAAGAGACAGTAGTTAGTGACAGATTCCTTACCGCCCACCCATCCTCCCCGTTCTGCGAACTGATTTCTAGGGTTAAGGACATCCCTTTCAGGGCCCTAGTATTTTTCAGACACCTATGTCAGCTTCTTGCATGGCTCTGCGTTCCTGGCGCGGAAAGTCGTGTACAGAACTGACGTCAGCGCGCAGGGGCGGCGCCTAAGTACTGCCCGCGACGTCATCCCGGCGATCACGACGCCGACGACGGACGCGGAGCCGCACGACGCCGCCTACCGACGCGCAAGGGTACTGCTACGCAAAAAACTTTCCGGATCCAGCCTGACGCCTGGGGATATTCTAAGGTAAGGAATCTGTCACTAACTACTGTCTCTTACAGATATATCGTTACACAAGTTAGTAACTTGTGCTTTAACAATATTTTGTTTATCTTTGAAAATAGTGCGCTTAGGCCTGTCGAGCAGCGATATAAAATGGCCGCCATTTGCTAGAGTACGCATGAGCAGGAAACCATGTGGTAGAGGAGAGAGGCTGGGGAAAAGGATGATCACGTGCTCGTGCTGAGAGGCTAAGATGGAAGTATGGTCAAGGCTATTGTGACCTTTCTGAGCAGATGTGTGCCAAGATGATCAGCAAGAAGCGTGAGAAGTCAAACTGAATAAATGGACGGAACTGTTAAATCTAAAAAGTAGCAGAAAAAGATACAAATTGGACTGATCGAAGCGGATGAGCAATGTCATGAACTGTGGGAAACGATGCAAGCATGGACATTCCACAAGGAACTGGTTAAGACCAGGAAGTTTGATTAAAATGTATATGGGCCTGAGTGGACCAATGAGAAAGAATCACGCCATGAAGATGCAACATTTTATTCAGTAAGCTAGAATTAGGGTATAAGAAGACCTACTCTTGGTGGGAGGGGTTAGATGCTGGAGAGTGAGATGCTGTAGATGGGTGAAGTTGCAGTTACTGATGCTGACGAGCTGATGTTGCTGCTGCTATTTTTATTTTCCAGTTGAGTATAAGATGCTGCTTTTGGAGAACCTTTTTATCCATGATCAATTTTTCAGTTAGAACTATTAGATTTTTTCCAAGACAGATAGATTGATCATTTAGAGTTCTTGCTATGATAACCTTATTTTTCCGACTAATAGATATGCATTGCAATTTCAATTTATTCTTATAATAATGATCTGAATAATAAGCTTAAAACTTATTTTTGCTTCGAAACTTTATATAAACTTTATTATTCTTTAAACAAATGACTCAGTGATTCTTTAGCTCAATGATTAAGGTAAATTGTTAAAGAGTTTATTGTGATTGAGCTGGTCTTAATCACCATCAACTGATTCCTACTAGTTGGTCCATCGACCAATGAGCGGAATACCTTAAAGCAAATGAGAAACATTATGTCATGTTAAAAGAGGTATCCCGTCTCCTTCCAGGGAATCGTTTTCTCCTAGGTTATTGACGGAGGAAATTCAGGGAATAAATGAGTAAGTGAATGTATATGCGGTGTTATGGGCCCCACCGTCATATGGATATAATGTGTGTGTTGGAGGAATAGTTGCACCTGGATGACCGAAGCATATAGGAGAATAATTTTTATTGTTAGCGCTGGATCAGATTTCTTGGTAGCAGAGTTATGGTTACTATAGATTAGTTTGGTGATTATTGATAAGTTCATGTCTAACACTTTATGTTGAGTCGCGTTATGTTATATGTAAGTTTTCACGCTTCCGGGAAGTAGGAAGTGGAACACGTGTGGCAAGAGAAGTCACATGGAATGGTGCATTGTCTGAGTTCATATTGGTGATAACACAGGTTGTGTTATGATAGGGACATTTTCCGTATAAAAGGTGTGTAAATGAAATAGTGATCGGTTTTCTTGTGAAACTCTGGCCTTAATTCTCAGGAGCAGTATAATCTCCACATGTGTTTTATCCCCAGAGAAACGGGTTTACTGTTTGCTTGAAAGAAGGGTAAAGTAGAGGGAAGTACTACGTTATCGATGAAACTGAAAATTCTGTGGTAGGGTAGAGGTAAGCGCTGCCTACTGGAAAATACAGAGTTCTTGTGTAAATGGTCAAAGCTATGTCTTTGGTTTAGCGAATCAGACAATGGAAATGTGTTTTAAATTTTGTAACTAACGAAGAATCGTCGAAAAAGAAATTGCCGATAAATTTTGTAAAGGAGGGGTCAAGAGCAGAAGTGACGTAGACAAAAGCCGCGCTGGGATTGGACAGTGCGCTAGTCATACGGAAACAGGAGCAGAACTGACGTAGAAAAAAGCCGCGCTGGGATTGGTCAGTGCGCGGTAGACAGAAATCGCTCTGATTGGAGTTTTGGTGTGAGTCGCGCTAGTATTGGTTGGAATAACGCATACAGAACAGTCTTGAATTGTGGATCGTTTGAGGAGAAAAGAGATTGTGAATCATGTCGTATTATGAGTATGGTAGAGAGAAAACGTCATGGATGATGAAAGTTAAGAATTTCTTTAAGAAAGACAAAAGGGTAGTGACTAGAGAGGGACAAATAATTCCTCCGCCGAAATCACCAGCTTCGCATATGATGCTGAAATATGGATATCATACATGCATATGGTTAGAAAATTGGACAAAATATACCAAGAATGATGGAGCATTGGCTTTCCCTGAGAATGGTTCATTTAATGTAGCTGTACTACGGAACTTGAGAGAAAAGATGGCAATGTTAGAACCTAGACCTAGACCGACACAGTTTGAAGCTTTAACGGAATGGGAAGATGAGATGTATGAACGAGAGAGATTCAGAGGATTAAAGAATCATGAGTTTGTGCCTGGAAGGTTATGGGGAGTAAATCATGAGGACAGAATAAAGCGTTGGAGATGTGCTAACATGACAGGAGGTTTGTTTCCAGCTTTTACAGTTGAGGAAGAAGCAAAGAGAAAGTGTACCGAGAAAAAGAAACATGTAGTGGTAGAAAAGTATGTGTATGGTGGTAGTGAAACGGATGACGAATTGCTGGAAGATATTTTAAACAGAAACCCACCTCCAGACCAACAGACTTCTGCGGTGGTGACACCTAATGCACCGCCAATGGAAACTGGGAGGAATAAAAATCCCGAACGAAGAGATGAGACAAATAGGTCACAAGATCAATTAAAAACTTCACAAAATGAAGAGATAGAAAGTGACAATGCAACTGAATTAGCAAAAACAACAAGAGAATTAACTGAGAAAATAAGAGCATTGACAAAGAATATGGAAGCTGTAACTGTACCAGTGACAATAGGTCCAGTAATGCCAATTTTTGAGATTCAGAAAATTGATGAACGTCCTTTAGTGATTCCCATGAATTCACATTTGCAAAGAAAAAGAGAAGGGATGTAACCGAATAATGAAGGTGCACACCATTTGGCTAGTACCTATAGACCAAGCCCACCTACTAATTTGACGATAAATGAGAATGAGATTAGGAGAATACCTATGGTAACAGAGTCTGCATCAGGGACACCAGAAAGGAGTAACAATTGGATAGAATTAAATAGTACGCCTGTAGGTCCGACTCCAGATGAGTTAAATGAATGGATGAAAGCACTAAAAACAAAAGAAACAGAAGTGAAACCATTAGATGTAATTAGGTTAAAAATAGACATGAAAGAATTGATTTTAGGAACAATTGGTACAGAAAAATTAAAAAATTATCAGGATGATGAGATTATATTTTTGTGCAAAAGTCTTACATGGAGAGCTAGGAATTTACATGACAAATTGGAAGAGACAGCAAGTGAACTAGGAGTGGAGTTTGTAAAAGTGAGAACGTTGCAGAAACCATACAGAGTAGATTTTTGTGAAAAAGATATAGAGAATTTGAACACATCAGGAAGACTGACCCAAATAAAAGAGTTAATTGTTTTACTGAGAAAATGGGGTGATGTGGATAGATGGAGAAATAGATGGACGAAAAAGAACGAGAAAACAACAGATAAAGCATCTTTGGCTTTTGCAGTGACAGATAAGAAACCAGTTGTAAGGGAGTACCCGATGAGAGAAACTCCAGGTGGTAGTTATGTGCATGTTCCATGGACTAGACAGGATATACTGTCATTTACAAATGACTTCCCGAAGTTGAGAGAAAAGCCAGTAGAATGGTACAGACAAGTGGAGAGATTTGTGAAAGTTTCAAAAGTGTTGTGGATAGACTTAGATGGATTGTTTGATATAGTAGTGCCAGCTGATTTGTGGACAGAATGTAAGATTACTATTGATTGGCCAACTGTAGAATATCCTAGGGAAGCTAAAACAGGAGCGCCAGGACCAGAAGTAATGAGGAAGTATGACCAAGTAATTACCTTTTTGAAGAATAAGATTCCACCTAAAGAAACAGATTGGGTAAAAATAGACAGAACAACACAGGAAAGTAAAGAATCAGTGCACGCTTATTATGAAAAGCTGTTGTTGGTTTTCAAACAGTATAGTGGTTATGAGACACTAAATGAGAAGGATATGAGTCATTTTGTATATAGATTTGTGTATGGGTTGAAACCGGAGATAAGTGAAATGATTAAGCAGCATATGATTTGTTGGCAGAATAGCACAGTTGACGAGGTTCTGAGATATGCTAAGTATTGTAGTGATGATATTGAGAGTAGACAGCGAAAATTGAAAGAAAAAGCCATGTGGGCACAGGTGAAAGTTGCAGAGAAGCAAGAAGCTCAATTGAGTAATACCGGAAATGAAACAGGACAGGTTAGATCCCGACCTAATATAGGTAAAGGAAAAGGACAAATGAGTATAGATGAGGCAAAGAAAAAGTGGCCATGCCACAACTGCGGAAAGCTAGGGCATTGGAGAAACGAGTGTAAATTTCCTCCAAAACCTAATGTGGAAAATCAATCATTAAATTCACAGGTGCAGAGTGAGGTAGTTACTCAACAAGGTCAGGTGCCACAACCACCACTTCCCAAGAGTGTTAACCAACAGAAATACAGTGCAGAAACAGGATTCTACGGAGGAGAACAGGTAACACAGTTGCCGCGTGCAGCTGCAATTTCTCAATATTGGTTGCGACAGGATGAGGATGACACGGATGAAAGTTTCTGACGGTGCCTAGGAGAGGGGGAAGAGTGCGTGCTTGGCGCAACTCTAGAGGTAGATCAGTCTGGTCCATTTGTGGATGGAGAAGTGAATGGTGCAAATGTAACATTCCTTGTTGACACTGGAGCTACCCGTTCTACTGTTAGGTCAGTGGAAATACCAAACCTTCCTCTCTCAGGTGAACATATCCAAGTAGTTGGAGTTTCAAATCAGCAAATTAAGACGCCTCTTACTAAATTAGTGGAGGTAAGAATTGGTCCATTTAGTGAAATGCACCGATTTGTGGTATGAGATTGTAGTCCCGTGAACCTTTTAGGACGCGATTTATTGTGCAAGATGAATT
Source organism: Calotriton arnoldi (assembly GCA_963921515.1). Taxonomy (NCBI): domain Eukaryota; kingdom Metazoa; phylum Chordata; class Amphibia; order Caudata; family Salamandridae; genus Calotriton; species Calotriton arnoldi. The sequence continues at coordinate 1,601,564 of CAWUFW010001335.1, read as the reverse complement.
GCACTATCTATTGTACTCCAGACGGAATTGCATTTCAGACCCCAGATGAAGATGTATTGTATAAAATGACAATGGTGAATTTAGAACCAGAAGTAAATGGTTTGTTTCCTGTATTTGATGGAGAGAAAATCCCAATTGAATTGAAAAAGACAGTGAAAGAAGAAGTGTGGGACTTTACAGGAGAAGATGTAGGATTAATGAAAGGAGTAGATCCCGTTAAAATAACAGTGAAAGAGGGAACGAGTTACCCAAATACGCCCCAGTATAAATTGACACCAGAAATAATTGAAGGAATAACGCCAGTAATAAATAAAATGATTGAACAAGGGATTCTAAAAGAAATCATGAGCAGTCCATGTAATTCGCCAATAATGGGACTGAAAAAGGCGAACGGAACATATAGAATTGTACAGGATTTGAGGAGGGTAAACAAAATCGTTGTGCCTTGTTGCCCAATAGTACCGAACCCTGCTGTGATTCTATACCAGATTCCACATGAAGCAGAATGGTACACAGTAATTGATTTATGTCATGCATTTTTCTCTATTCCATTACATCCAGATAGCCAGCCATTATTTGCGTTTAGATTTGGAGAGCGTATTTTGGCATGGTGCCGAATTCCTCAAGGGTACACAGAAAGTCCCTCAATCTTTAATCAGATTCTAAAGAAATCCTTGGAAGATTTAAAAATGCCAGAAAAGTCAGTAATGGTTCAGTATATTGATGACCTACTGGTGGCATCAAAAACAATGGAAGCATGTGTCAATGATACAATTGCTTTACTGAATCATTTAGCAAAAAGAGGACATAAAGTGTCCCCTCAAAATTGCAGTTTTGTCAACAAGAAGTCCAGTATTTAGGGCATAAAATTGAGAAAGGAGTGCGTAAGGTAACGACTGAAAGAATAAAAATGATTCAAGGAATGAGAGCTCCAATGACGCAAAGAGAGGTAAGAATGTTTCTGGGAATGGTTGGATATTGTCGACAATGGATAAGCGGTTTTTCGCTGATTGCTAAACCGTTGCAAAAACTGACAAAGAAGGATGTGAAAGATCCGTTTGAAATGAATGATGAAGAAATAAAAGCATTCAGAGAGCTGAAAAAGAAATTGTGTGAGGCTCCAGCATTAGGAATGCCTGACTATGAGAAAGATTTTGAGCTGTATTGCAGTGAAAGAGATGGATGTGCATTTTCAGTTTTGGTACAGAGACATGGAACTATGAAAAGACCCATTGCATATTTTTCAGCTGTTTTAGACCCTGTAGCGAAAGCGTTGCCTGGATGTTTGAAAGCAGTTGCCGCTACTTGTGTGAGTCTGGAACAGAGTGAAGGCATAGTGATGGGATATCCACTGAGTGTATATGTTCCCCATTCTGTGGAAATTCTCTTGACAAGAACGAAAACCCAATACATGACACTTAGGGGCCGATTCCGATCTCGGCCGGTAGTGCTCCGAATCGGATTCGGATTTACCGGATCCGATTCGGAGCCCTGTTTCCCGACCGAATCGTACGCGGGTCCGAGCGAGTACGATGCAAGCTCCCGCGAAATCGCCGACCGACTCGTACGCGGCTTCAACACGCTCCGACCGACTCGCACGGACACGACTCGCACCGCGCTATGGAGACGTTTCCCGGCCGGGTAAGTACGATGCGCGCCGCGAGCAGTCCGACCGACTCGCGCCGTCCGGCTCGAAAGAGCTGTCAGAGCCGGACTTTGGGGGTCCGCATCGGACCCCCCTGTATGCGTAGGCGCGCGAGTCGCACACAGGGGGGGACCCATGGGTCCCCCCTACCTGTGCATGTACGCCGCGATGCGCATGGACGCGTACCCGCTGTAGGGGGCGCCCTTGTTCGCCTCGCACCTCATTGAGTCAATGGGAGCCCGCGTACGCGTTGTACGACCGGCTCCCATTGACTGTCACGGGAGTCCGACCGGATCGAGTCCGATAGCATGCGAATGCATCGTACTCATCCGGTCGGACTGCTAGGGTCCGATTCGGTCAGAATTCTCTCCGGTCCGGCTCGGTCGGAGAGATTTCCGATCGGAATCGGCCCCATAGTCGGCTGACTAAGTATGAAAAAGTAATTTTGAGTGCAGATAATGTGACCATTGACAGATGTATGAATGTGAATCCTTCGACATCTTTACCAGATGAAGAAAGTATAATTGAAATGGATGAAGTAGATCACGATTGTCTGAATGTGCTTGAATATTGCACAAAACCAAAGTCAGACATACGAGATGAGCCTTTAAAGGAATCAGATTATATTCTGTTCGTGGATGGCTCATGTTTGAGAACGAGTGATGGAGTTCTAAGTGCAGCATATGCGGTTTGCACAGTAGCAACTATAATGGAAGCATCTTGTCTGAAAGGGATACGGTCTGCCCAAGTTGCAGAACTAGTAGCTCTTATTCAAGCATGCAAGTTGGGAAGAAATGTACGGGTTACGATTGTGACAGATAGCCAGTACGGCTTTGGGGTGGTGCATGACTTTGGTCAGATTTGGTCACAAAGAGGTTTCTTGACGTCTGCAGGAACGCCCATTAGAAATGGAGATTTTGTGAAAAGATTGCTTGAGGCGATGCAGCTGCCTAAACAGATTGCTGTTGTGAAGTGCAATGCACATAAAAATGGGGAAGACTACATAACTGTCGGTAATAAATATGCTGACGAGATTGCACAGTACTGTGCAAAGAATGTGGTTTCTTTAAACAAAAGTCGAGAAAGAGAGCATATTTCTTGTCCTTTGCTTTTTACTAACCCTGTTGAGACATGGGATGAGGTGAGACAGTTACAGGAAGCTGCAGATGATGAGGAAAAAAATACATGGATAAAAGCAGGATGTAGAAAACATGAAGAAAATGATGTTTGGGTTTACAGAGATGAAAGACCAATTATGCCTGATCGCATGATTTCTGACATGGCACGGATGTACCATGGACAAGCCCATATTGGGAGAGATTCAATGATCAGACTTTTTAGACAAACATGGTATAATCCAAAATTCAGAGCCATAGCTGAGAGTCTTTGTCAGAGATGTCTTATTTGTCAACAGATAAATCCAGGAAGGAAGACAGTAGTGAGTCTAGGAACAATAGGACGAGAAGGAGGTCCTTTCACTAGAATGCAAATGGATTTTATTGAAATGCCACCTTGCAACAGACTAAGGTATGTCCTAGTGGTCGTCTGTTTGTTTTCCCGTTGGGTGGAAGCATACCCAACCAGAAGGAATGATGGAATAACGGTAGCAAAACCTATGCTGCGAGAATTCATTCCGAGGTATGGTTTTCCAGTCACGATTGAAACAGATAGAGGAACACATTTCCAAAATGAATTAGTTAAACTGATTTGTGAAGCACTTAGTATTAAACAGAAACTGCATTGTGCATACAGACCAGAGGCTTCTGGAATCGTAGAGCAAGTGAATGGAACAATTAAGAACAGGTTAGGAAAAATGTGTCAAGCTACAGGACTCAAATGGCCAGATGCCTTGCCATTAGTTTTAATGACAATCAGAAGTATTCCGGAAAGGAAAACTGGACTCAGTCCCCATGAAATAATTATGGGACGAGCAATGAGACAAGCACAAGTACCTGTCAACAAACTACTGACTATAACTGATGATCTAGTGCTGGATTATTGCAAAGGATTGGCTGATGTGGTGCGTTCTGTGTTTCATCAGGTTGGACCGGATGCGACCACTCTTGAAAGAAAACCAGCTCACGACTTGAATCCAGGAGATTGGGTCCGCATAAAAGTCCACAGGAGAAGAAACTGTTTGGTTCCTCGCTGGGACGAACCACGACAAGTGATCCTGGTGACAACCACTGCAGTCAAGTGTGCAGGAGTGAAACACTGGGTGCATGCCAGTCACACCATCAGAGTTCCAGAACCTGAAGATCGACATGTGAGTCGACATCTGGAAGTATTGGATAACAGTTCAGCATCAGAAGCAGAAGAGGAAACAAACAGGGTGCCAGAACTTGAAGATCGACCTGTAAGTCGACATCTGGAAGACCCAACTACAAGTGCAACGACAGAAGAAGTAGAGGAAATAGCTGAAGTTCCAGAACTTGAAGATCGACCTGTAAGTCGACATCTGGAAATATCAGATACCAGTTCAGAATCTGATACAGATCATTCGGATTGTGAAGAAATTCTAAAAAGAAATTGGAAATTTGAAAGCATAAGAGAAGAAACTGAGCCGGAAGATAGTAACAGTGAGAAACCAAGTACAAGTTATGGTGAAAATCCTTCGGAGATAATATTAATAGATGAAGAAGGGAGAGTTTCAAACAAAAAGCTAGAAAAATCGGAAGATCCCCGAGGAGCAATAGGGACAGATAGTCAAACACGAGAACAGGGAAATTCAGAAGCAGATAGAGAGACTGACACAAATTCGGAAGAACCTCGAGGAGGGACAGAAATAGGTGAACGAAGGAAGAAAAAGAACCACAAGTAGAGGAAGAAAATGAAATTATAAGTTTCAAAATAAGAGGCGATAACGAAAGAATTGAAACAGAGTCTGAAGAAAGTGGAGAAGAAAGAAACCAAAAACTAGAGTCAAGAAAAAGAAATTGGAAAACAGAAAGAGAGGAAAAAGGAAGTGAGGCAAAAAGGCCAAGAAAAGGAGACAATTGGCCCAACGAAGTAAGAAAATTAAGATACAGAATCATAAGGTTAGATGGGAAAAGTGCTGAACACAAGTGAATGAGATAACAAGTCAGAGAGAGCAAGAAAAACAAGGTGGAAAACACTTGCAGAAAACGAAAAGAGTAAAGAAGGTAAATCCGAAGTATAGATCACCTGAATGGTTGTATCTTGCTTTGACTGATACCAAAGAAGAAAAGAACACTCACGAGAACCCAGAACAAAGAAACCTAATGGGTGAAGGTGAGGTGCAACAAACCTGAAGAAATTTTAAACAGTTTCTACCGGACTTGACAAAACACTGGATCTGACGAATTTCTACCGGATATGACAAAGAAAGAATTCTGAAAAAGAATTAAAAGAAAGTACCAAGCAAAGACAAAACATTGGAGTACAGAGTGGCAAATAAGTCATTTCTGAGGTGTAGTGACACAATTTTCAGGAAAATAAATAAATAAGGTTATAAAACAAAATGGAGAATACTAGAGATAAAAAATGTAAATGTGAATTTTTAAATAGATGGTGTAAGATGTGCTGCTTTTGTACAGGATTATTAATGACAGTATGGGTGGTTTTAGCAATCACTATTCCAATTAGTTTAGCTGTTGTAGAAACTTCTAATAACACCGAGAAAGAAAAAGGAGCTAACACTCAAGAACCAGTTATATTAAAAAGTAGTGAAGAATTACACAAGGACAAATCAATAACAGATTTTTCTAAGAATGTTTTTACTAAATTATTATATGAGTATGTCGAAACAATGGATGTAAGAGATTGCTATGTTTGTATGCAGTTGCCTGCATCTGTAGCAGAGGGTGTGACTTATCATCACCTTCCTTTTACGTATGGAATAACATATAGTGTTTTAGCAAGTTTATTTTATAAAACAGGTAGATTAGAATATTATTACACTGACATAGTTAAGATTTGCGAAAGTTTCTGTAGTTCCCGAGCTAAACAAAATAAAAAAGGGAAAAACGTTTGGTGAATATTTTTTAGAAGATAAGATTTTAACATTAGATAATATAATTAGGTACAACCTTACCTGTGAGTTAAAGAAGGAAGAAAAAGTATTTTTAGAAATGGTTGAAGAGAGAAGAGTGAAATTTCAAAGAAAAGTGATAGAAGAGACAAAAACACCTCTTTGGGCGTTTGAGGAAGACAATCATGACAAGAAAAAGACAAATGCAGCTATGACTCTGGATTGGCCCCAACAGGGAAGGTTGTGCATTAAAAGAAATAAGACAAGATATGACAATTATTTTGTGGGTTCCAGTATTTGCCATGACAATTATCAAATTTTAGGCGGATGGGAGATTCAAAGGGGGAAAAGATCCAATATTTCCAGGGATCTATTATGTTTGCGGTAATAGGGCTTATTACAGGTTACCGGACCATTGGTATGGGTCATGTTATTTAGGCCTGGTTTTTCCTAAGATTGTCCATATGGACAGAAAAGAAAAAGGAACACACAGAATGATAAACACCTTTACACGTAGAAAAAGGGAACGTTTTTCAGAAATAGTAGGGGATATTTTTGGCGCATTGATACCAGCAGTGGGAATATCTTTGAATGCATTTAGAATTCGGAAATTATCCACAGTGGTAGATCGTTTATCTACAGATACTGCTGGAGGGTTCTTAATGGTAAATACCGAGATGGTTGCCATGAGAGCTATGGTGATGCAAAATCGACTTGCCCTTGACATTCTTTTGGCAAAAGAGGGTGGAGTCTGTGGAATGTTGAAAGTTCAACATTGTTGCACTTACATTCCGGATAAAAGTGAAAATATACAGAAGTATATAACAAATATTACAAGTTTGCACAAAGAACTTGTTCCACTGGAGGTTGAAAGTGCATTGGGAAAACTTGGTAAAGGGTTTTCTTCAGTAATAAATTGGTTAACAAGAATGAGTGGATTAATAATAGGGAAAGTTATAATAATAGCAACCATGATAATAATAATAATTTTAGTGCTGAAGCTTGTAATTACCTGTATAAAGAGAAGAAGAAGACAGAATAAAATAGAAAAAGAAAACATGATAAACAAGGAAAGAGAGAGAGAAATGGGTGAAATAGAGTTAGAAGAAATAAAAGAGAACATGTACAAGAAAACGAAGAGACAAGTTGAAAAGGATACAGTTGTGTAAACTAACAAAAGCAAACGGATAAAAGATATATGCTGTCTGAAAGAATTGTATAACTTGGGTTTTGTGGTGATATTAAAAATCACCAAAGGGGGAGTTGATGGAGCAGGGTAAATGAAAAATGTTAACCTCCTAATAATTTTCGTAAAATAATTAATAAACATGTTCGTTTAAGTAAATAACCAACAATGTATGTTACATGTGAAGGGTTAAAGGTAACACGCTATTCTGTGTGCAAAATAATCAACTTATAATTGTTTACGTGTCTAACATAACATAATATTTGCGTACTAATTAAATAATAAACGCATGATCTGTGCTTTTAAATAAAACGTGTGGTTGCAAAATAAAGCGATGGTAAGTAAGGGACGGCTTTATATGTTGCTTTTTGCTAGGTAATACCTAATTGGGGTACGTAGAAAGACGGGAGGGAAACGAAAGGGTTTATATTCTTTGTTTTAACAATATTTTGTTTATCTTTGAAAATAGTGTGCTTAGGCCTGTCGAGCAGCGATATAAAATGGCCGCCATTTGCTAGAGTACGCATGAGCAGGAAACCATGTGGTAGAGGAGAGAGGCTGGGGAAAAGGATGATCACGTGCTCGTGCTGAGAGGCTAAGATGGAAGTATGGTCAAGGCTATTGTGACCTTTCTGAGCAGATGTGTGCCAAGATGATCAGCAAGAAGCGTGAGAAGTCAAACTGAATAAATGGACGGAACTGTTAAATCTAAAAAGTAGCAGAAAAAGATACAAATTGGACTGATCGAAGCGGATGAGCAATGTCATGAACTGTGGAAAACGATGCAAGCATGGACATTCCACAAGGAACTGGTTAAGACCAGGAAGTTTGATTAAAATGTATATGGGCCTGAGTGGACCAATGAGAAAGAATCACGCCATGAAGATGCACATTTTATTCAGTAAGCTAGAATTAGGGTATAAGAAGACCTACTCTTGGTGGGAGGGGTTAGATGCTGGAGAGTGAGATGCTGAAGAAGTTAGATGCTGTAGATGGGTGAAGTTGCAGTTACTGATGCTGACGAGCTGATGTTGCTGCTGCTATTTTTATTTTCCAGTTGAGTATAAGATGCTGCTTTTGGAGAACCTTTTTATCCATGATCAATTTTTCAGTTAGAACTATTAGATTTTTCCAAGACAGATAGATTGATCATTTAGAGTTCTTGCTATGATAACCTTATTTTTCCGACTAATAGATATGCATTGCAATTTCAATTTATTCTTATAATAATGATAAATGTAATGATCTGAATAATAAGCTTAAAACTTATTTTTGCTTCGAAACTTTATATAAACTTTATTATTCTTTAAACAAATGACTCAGTGATTCTTTAGCTCAATGATTAAGGTAAATTGTTAAAGAGTTTATTGTGATTGAGCTGGTCTTAATCACCATCAACTGATTCCTACTAGTTGGTCCATCGACCAATTAGCGGAATACCTTAAAGCAAATGAGAAACATTATGTCATGTTAAAAGAGGTATCCCGTCTCCTTCCAGCGTAATCGTTTTCTCCTAGGTTATTGACGGAGGAAATCCAGGGAATAAATGAGTAAGTGAATGTATATGCGGTGTTATGGGCCCCACCGTCATATGGATATAATGTGTGTGTTGGAGGAATAGTTGCACCTGGATGACCGAAGCATATAGGAGAATAATTTTTATTGTTAGCGCTGGATCACAGTCCACACTACATCTGAATGGAAAATGTCTTTCAGTGATGAACACTATACAGAAACGTTTTCCTGGATATTCTACATATATGGAATAATGTGTTCCGGGGTCCGCGCAGGTAGCACGGAATTATTCAAGGTTTATAGCTATCAATGAAGATCCTATGATGCAGAACTATACCTAAAGGGATATGTAACTTTTCCTTACATGTAATTTACTGCAACATTGGATCTTTCATACAGTCACCATTTTAATTTGTTGGTTTCTCCACGACTGAGGCGCAGAACTTATCTGTTGATACGCTGACATTAGCACACAGATGTGGTGGTCTATAGTTGGCTTTGTGTCATCACATTCAAAGGTGAGGCAGAGTTGCCACCAGGACTGATAACTCCACATACTGGCTCATAGGAGCTATTGCAGGATGGTTTCTGGATCCATTCTGGCTCCTCGGGCTTTCAGAAGGCATGTGATCTTGGGGTAGGTAGAGTATCCACCAGAAATAGTGTTACTGAAGGTAAGAAACCTTATTTAGCTTAAATCCTGGTAATTTATCTGCTGCCTGCAAGCATTTGCTAAAGTCATAGTTTATATAATGAGACAAACTTAACGGCCAGTAAAAAAACATAATATATTATATTTGCTAGCCAAGGGATTTTTGTTCTATTTTGTGATTGTTATATCCATTGGGAACATCACAAAATATATTCATGTGAATAAATGTATAAGAATGCTCAAATCAAATATTCCTCTTAGGAGGAGATACAAAAGAGAGCGTTTTTTAGGGATCTCAATCCCGATGTGCACACTAGCACTACTACTACTAGACTACTTTTCATTTACAGTGGATTGATGGTGCTTAGCCTCTGTGGATGGGCTCTTGTGGCCACATGTGTAAACCTCTTGGTGGATACTACTTCTACAGAAAGCTGGGTTCCTTTTCCCAGCCCTGGCTGAGGTGTGAGGTAGGGACGGGATATGTATGGCTCCCCACCATCCCGCAGCAACAATTCGGCTTCCCTTATGGTGTAAGCTAAAAGAACAAATGATGTGCGGAATGCTGAATAAATCAAACATTCACCCTCAGTCACAGATCTAGGTTTATTCCATCATTTTATTGCTCACCATGCCACTCGAGTTTGGACTCATCCATATGAAAATCAGTCTCGACCCTGCTCCCTATGGGAACAGTCCAACCCGAACTCGCAGGCCAGGTCATCCTTGGACCGGAAACAAGCATCATAGGACCGGTTTCGGGGTATCAGCCCTCATTAGCCAGGCTAGCTTGAATCCAGTGGCACAGTGAACACGGGCACTGTGATGTCACAAATCGGTAAACATCGTTTACCACGAATCCTTTTCCCCCGCAGGGAATTACAACGCGGTCGTTACAACGACCGCGTTGTAACAACACATACCATTACTCCACAAGTCGGAACAACGACTTGTGGAGGGGGCAGAAGGTGTTGGATTTAAAATCCAATACCTTCCCTACTGTTGCACATACTGGAGTTGGAATAGTAAATTATACTATTCCAACATCCAGCGCCCCACCTAGAGCAAGTTGTTGTTACGATTTGTGGGGCAATGGTATGCGTTGTTACAACGCGGTCGTTGTAACGACCACGTTGTAATTGTATGCGGGGAAAAAGCATGCGGAATAAAGTGGCATATTCTCACAAATCATCTGTAGTAACATACAGTTGAGAAGCTGTGTCATTTTCATATTACAGGTTATTAGTGACGTCACAAATAGACTGTAATAAAAAAAATTAAAGACTGTTTTTTTTCTCCTGGATTTGCAGGCTCCCAGACATTACGGGGCACATGCATCGAGCATTTTTGTCTTCGCAAACCGGCCGATTCGCAGAATCTGCCCGTTTGCGAACACAAAAAATGCTTTTCAGATGCAGGAAACCCTATTTTGCGATTCGGTAACCTGTTACCGAGTCGCAAAATGGTTTTTGATTCGCTATTAGGAAGGGGCGTGATTAGGGCGTCCCTTCCTAATACCGAATCGCATCGGTATGTAGGAATGTTTTGTGACCGAAATGCGGTCGCAAAACATTCGCATTTTACCACCTACTTTAAGTAGGTGGTAACCCATTCGCAAATGGGAAGGGGTTCCCAAGGGACCCCTTCCCCTTTGTGAATGTTTGTTACAGTGTTTTTTAAGACCAGGCGGTGGTCCCACGGACCACTGCCTGCTCTTAAAAAATGCAAGGAAAACTTTTCATTTTTCTCCTTGTAAAGCAGCTTTACAAAAAAAAGATTGCTTTATTTAAAAGCAATCACGGACATGGTGGTCTGTGGAACCCAGCAGGTCACCATCCCTGTGATTTTTACGATTCCTAGGGGGTTGCAAATTGCGACCTACCTCATTAATATTCATGAGGTAGTAATTTGGGATCCCCTAGGAATTGCAGAAAGTGTTCAACACACTTTCATGCATGCCGTTTTGCGATTACCTAATTGCGAATCGCAAGGATTCGCAATTAGGTTATCGCAAAACGTTTTTTTTCATGCATCTGGCCCTACATCTGCATGATTTCCCGAAATCTTCCTAAGGTTCACAATGAATGCCAGTGTGAACCCCAAATATGTTATTCCTTTCTTAGACCATTCAATTCCCAACCCTTGTTTATGCCTTTTGAAGAAATAATTAGAAATGGATATCTGAATCATTTGATTTTTATTTATCATTTATTCACATGCCACTATATTATTCATTGTTTGTTGCAGTGAGGTGCCTAGATCAATAAGAGTAGAAGCACACATCATCCACATATGCCAGGGCTTTATATTCCTGTCTTTTGCAATTAACACCATTTATTAGTATACTTTCTCTACATTTAATAAATCGAGGTTCCAAAATGGCTTAAACAATTAAAAATGAAAGGCGACATACATGCCAAGTATGCCTTGTAAGGAGAACTCCCTGGAAGGTTGTGAATGTGTATTAAAAAAAAAAAAAACCTGGAAAGCTAAATGCTATTAAGGATGTGCTCACTCTTTCTAATGTCTTTTCTCCGTCTAGGCTTAAACCAACTATTCGTGTGTCTGATTTTTGTTTGAATCCACAGTATTTAATAAAGTTCAAATGCTATCTTCAATTATTGAATTTTAATAGAACGTTTCTTACATTAGGTGGCAAGGTTGGAGCGTAACTATTACGTGAGCAAACGTGATTTGGAAAAGATCCAGGCAGAGCTGGTGGCTCTTCAGAGTGAGCTTAGAGCTTTGGGTGAGAAGTACGAGGCTGCCATAAATGAAAAACAACTGCTACAAGAGGAAGCTGAAATCATGGAGAGGAGACTGATCGCTGCTGACAAACTCATTTCTGGTTTGGGATCAGAAAACATAAGGTATGTTTAGTATTAAATCTGTTTTTATTAACAGAACACAACCAAAAGACATAAGCCGAACGCCTACAACCCAACCGGCCGGCTGGCTGCTTATTGTGCGTACTGTTAGTCAATGGGCAATAGAAAGCTGTTCAATTTTAACACAGCAAGCCGCCTACAACCCAATCGGGCCGGCCGCGTCATAAGAGCTTAGCTCCTGAATAAGAAGCATATGCAAGGGACTGTGTCAGCTCAGATGCCGGACGTTCAGGGCCGGGTAAAGGGGTCCACTGTGGACCACGGCTAAGAGGGGTGTTCCAACAGTGAACAACAAATTCAACGATACAAAGAAAAAGAAAACCCCTGAATCCCCCCACCCCCTACCCCTCTCCTCAGTGTGCTAAACAAAAGAAAAGAAAATCCCCAAAAAGATCCAAACGGCAGTGTCGTAGCACCAGTGACCCTTGTTGCAGTGGGAACATCGCACCATGTTAACTGGAGTCGCTAGTAATGAACCTTCTAAGGGGCATATGCAGTAGTGTCCGGCACCAGGTTGAGGATGCAAAGGTATTGTGGGCAGGTCAATTCGCGGAATTCAGTGGAGAGGATAGTCAGAAAGGGGGCCCAGATTTTAGCATAATCCTTGACTTTCCCCGCCGCAACCATAGAGAGCCTCTCCATTGCCAGCAGGTTCCATAGTTGATGGAGCCAGTGAGTGTGGTCAGGGACGCTGTCTGATTTCCATCTAGCTGTTATGACCCTATGTGCCGCATTTAGCGCCAGCGCCATCTGCCGTCCCCTAGTCGAATGTAAAGGAAAGGTGAGCGCATTGGGGAGGCCCAGGAGGGTGTAGGCGGGGAACCGGGGTATGGTGGTGTTGAAGGCCTGGTCTATATCGTCAAGGATCTGATCCCAGTAGCGTGTAAGCTTCGGGCAGTGCCATAACAAGTGTATGAGCGTCCCAGGATTACCACACCCCCTCCAACAGAGACCATCGCACTGCGCCTGCCATTTAGAGAGTCGGTCAGGGGTGTAATACCAATACGTAGCGATTTTATAGGCTGTCTCCGTGTGGCCCGCTGATTACGTAGTATGGTGTGCCCTATGGTAAATGTCTTCCCACTCCTTATCAGTAAGTGTGCGCTCTATCTCCGCCTCCCAGCGCCTCTGTCCAGCATTGCGAGTCGATGAAGGGGCCGGGGCAAGAAAGGAATAGGGTTCGGAAATAAGGCTTTTGTCGCTTATTTTGTTGAGTATCCATTTCTCAAACGGTTTCATTGGCCGGAAGGCCCGGGAGCGTGTCCCAGAGCCCGAGATCCAGTGGACCATCTGGGAGTGCAGATAAAGATCAGTATCGGGTAAGTGGTAATCGGTCTGCAAGTCCTTGAAGAGAATAATTCCCTGGATGTCAAACAAGTGGCCCACACGTTTACAGCCCTCCTCCAACCATCGCCCTGCAGCTTTGGTGTTTTCTCCTGGTGGGAAGGCAGGATTCGAGAAAAGCGGAGACATCGGAGACGGGAAGGAGGTCAAGTTAGTCCTATGTGAGACCCTGTCCCAAACGACCATGGTGGGTCGTGTGACTGGCGAGGAGTATAGGCCCCACGCCCGCGCCGCCCGCGGCAACCAAGCCTCTCGCCAAATGTGGTGGCCCGCAACCGTCTGATCCATAAAGACCCAATGTTTCTCTGTCAGGGGGCGATTCCACTCCACCAAGTAGCGTAGTAGGGAGGCTTGAAAATATTGCGTGATATTGGGGAAGGCTAACCCTCCAGCTCCCTTGGCCCGCTGGAGCTGCGTTTTACGCAGGCGCGGTGAGACCAAGCCCCAGACAAAGCTCTCCAGAGCCGACTGAACCTGTTGTAGGATAAGAGGCGGGGGTTCCAGCGGGAGCGCCTGGAACAGGTATAGAGCACGCGGCAGAACATTCATCTTCACCGCAGATAATCTCCCAAACCACGACATGGGAAGGCGGCGCCAGCGTAGGTGGTCTGCACGGATGCGAGAGAAGAGAGCGGAGTAGTTGGCTTCTGCCGTTTTCGCTAGGCTAGAGTGGAGGGTCAGACCAAGATACACAATTCCTTTTGAGGCCCAATCAAAGGGGAAGTGGAGTTTAAGAATCTCCTCCGCTTGGGGGCTGGTGGTGAGATTGAGTACCTGAGATTTCTGTGTATTGATTTTGAAGCCCGAAAACTGACCGAATAGTTCGAGGTCCTGCATAACGGCCGGGAGTGATGACAGGTGGTGCGTAACGGAAAAGATAATGTCATCTGCATACAGACTAATTAGATGGTGGTCCGAGCCAAAAGGGATGCCCTGCGCTAAAGGGTTATCCCGAAGCCGCTGCGCCAGGGGCTCCATATACAGGGCAAAAAGCAGGGGGGAAAGGGGATATCCCTGTCGCGTGCCTCTACCCACCGCAAATTGGTCAGATAGTAAACCATTGACTCTGACCGCTGCTTGGGGAGCAGTGTAAATGCTGGCAATCCAGCGTCGAAACCTGGGCCCCACTCCGAAGCGCTCCAAGGTGGCGAAGAGATACGGCCAGTGTACGCGATCGAAAGCCTTCTCGGCATCGATTGCTAACAGAAGGGCCTCCTCCCTGGACCGTTGCACTTTGTCCATCAGGTGACAGATGCGCTTGGTGTTGTCCCCACACTGTCGTCCAGGGATAAAACCGGATTGGTCTGGGTCCACAAGGTCCGGCATATGGGGATTCAGCCTCTGTGCTAAGATGCTAGAAAACAATTTCGCATCTATATTCAACAGGGAGATCGGTCGGTAGGAACTATAAGAGTCAGGGTCTTTGCCCGGCTTAAGGATGATGGAAATAGAGGCCTGCAACATAGTAGGCGTGAGGGATCCCGAATCCTCAAATGAGTTGAACAGGCGTGTGAGCAAAGGGGCGAGTTCTGTGCAGTAGGTTTTATAAAATAGGGCACCAAAGCCGTCCGGCCCTGGGGCCTTTTGTAGCTTCAGCCGGGAAATTGCAGAAATAACTTCCTCAATACGGATAGGCGCTTCCAGGGCGGTGGCAGCGGCCCCCGAGAGCGGCGTCACCGCGGAGTCCCTCCGGTATCCCGTAGGATCTGCCCGCAACGAGGGGTCCGTGGCATAGAGTGAGTGATAAAAGGAGCGAAAGACAGAGACGCTTTGGGTATCGTCGGTAATAAGTCCTCCGGACCCGTCACGCAGCGATTTGACAGAGTGCATCTCCTGTTGGCCTCGCAAGCAGTGTGCCAGCATACGTCCCCCTTTATTTGAGGCAACGAAGAATTTATGTTTTAGGCGGATCACCGCATGTTGAGCTCGGTCAAGATCCAGCCGGCGAAGCTGAAGGCGTTCCTTTTCTAGCTGGCGCCAGATACGAGGTGCGCCGTTGCGCTTATGTATAGTCTCTAGTTCTCGGACGGTAGCCTCAAGCTCCGCGCGCTTATCCCGCCTGATTCGGTTCACATGGGCTGCCTTAGCGATAAGTGCTCCACGTGCCACTGATTTAAACGCTTCCCAGATTGAGGCTAGTGGGGTATCAGTTCTGTCATTGATTGCTATATAGTCGATGATGCATTGTCGAATGCCCGCAACCACCTCCGGAGACCCAAGCATGGAGTCCCGCAGTCGCCAGCACGGCGAGAAGGCCGAACGTGCGACCGGTATGCGAAGAGTCAAGGTGATGTGAGCATGATCCGAAAGAGAGCGTGCCTCGATAGTGGAGTCCATGGCCAACGACCAAGCCGCAGGGGTTACGAGAAAGTGATCTAGTCGGGCGTATGATTTATGCGCGGCGGAGTAGTATGAAAAATCTATTTCATCGGGGTGCAGACTGCGCCAGGCGTCCCTGATCCCGGCATCGCGTAACCACTCCAACCCGTGCGCGGATAAGGCGCCTGCGCCATCCGTACGGGAGCCCGATCGATCCTGTTTGCTGTTCATGACGAGATTCAGGTCGCCCCCCACTACTACTGCCCTGTCTGGAGAGCTCAGTACGTCCGCACAGGCCTCCAGCAAAAACTTCTCTGGGTGGTCATTAGGAGAGTATACGGAAGCCACCGTGTAGAAGGTGGAACCTACTTGGAGTCGCAATGCTAGGAGGCGGCCTTTAATTTCGGAGAATGGCCCCACCACTGTTCCCTTAAAATGTTTGGCAATCAACACGGCCACTCCCCCCCTTTTACACCCCGCAGAGGACCAAAACTGATGAGGAAAGTGGCTGCAGCGCATGCAATGAGTGTTTGACTGCAATAGGTGTGTTTCTTGGATGAGGCAAATGTCCCCCCCCCCCCCCGAGTGTTCCAGGAGAGACAAGACTGCCCTACGCTTGACTGGGTTGTTGAGACCCCGGACGTTGAGACTGACTATTTTAAGATCCAGTAGGGGAGATAGGTGAGAAGTTCGCTATGCTGCAGCGCCCAACGCTCCGCCACAGAAGGAGGGGGCAAAGAACCACACGCACACAGCTGCCTTGTGGGATATCGACAAAGGAGCACACTGAGGAGAGAACCCGCCCAACTCTGTGAAAGGAAACAACAATAACTTTAACAAATAAAAGGAGAAAAAAAAAAAGGACTGAGGTCCCCTGTACCCCCCACCCAACAAAAACCCCACCCGAGAACATTATCGAAGAGTAGGCTCCACTCGTGGAGCGTGACCAATGTTCGTCACAGAGATCAAGTCCAGGGGTCCGTGGGAACAACCGGCCCCTCAGGAAGGGGGGCCAGCACGGCGTCAGAGTGGTGCCGAAGGACCACTACGGGGATGCAGCGGCAGTCAGATCTGCCTCCCCGCGCCCCACTATGTGCCCATTCTGTAGCCAATATCCATACAACTCAGGGGGTAGGCGGACGGTCTCGCGTTTGTGAAAGGGCGGACAGCACCCCCTCTCTCTCTCTGTCCTTCGTGGCCTGGTCCGGTTTCTTGAGTGGGGATTTCTTGCCGACTCGTTGCCACCCCTTCATGCGTGGCTCACCCTGTGAGCTGGGACGTTCGGCACTCAGGGACACGTTGTGGTGTTCAAGGCCCAGGATCTCCAAAGCCTCTTCCAATGAGCGAAGTTGAAGCAATCTGCCATTGTGTTTAAATATGAGGCGGAAAGGATGACCCCATGAGTAGGGAACCTTATTTTCTCGTAGGTGGGTGGTCACCACTTTGAACGCTCGTCGTTTGGTGAGTGTAGAGGCCGCCAGGTCCTGGAAGAAAGCCGGATGTTGGCCGCGAAATTGAATGGGGTGCGCTTCCCGTGCCCTCCGGAGTATACGCTCCTTCAACTGGAAATCATGTACACACACGAGGATGTCTGGCGGGGGAGCTTTCGTGCTTCGCGGTAGTCCCACTCTGTGGACTCTGTCCATCTGTATGACCGTTTCTTCTCCTTCTCCGAGGATATGCTGGAATAATGCGGAAACGTAGGCCCGGAGGTCGTCCCCTCTTCTTTCGGCTGAATTCCCTGATCCGCACGTTATTCCGCCTAGAGCGGTTTTCCAAGTCTTCAGCATGGGCCTGGAGGTCAACATTCTGCTCTCTAAGGCGCAGCACATCTTGCTGTAGGTGGTGGATCTCCTCTGCTAATATCGTGCTCCTCGGGGGTGGCTACGCGCTCCCCGATGTCGTCCACGTCCCTCCGTACCTCCTTCAGATCGGCCACTAGCTGAGATTGGAATTCCTGAAGATCAGTTTTCATTACAGTGAACAGTTCCAGCATAAAGGCTTTGGTCGCTGGAGACTCGTCGGCCTCTGACATGTTCGTCGCCTTTTCCCCAGCCGGGGTTGATTGCCCTGGTTGTTTGAGGAGGAGATCTTTCAGGGGTTTCTCCTTCCGAGTGCGCCCCGCGGCCATGTCGACCCCCTCCGTCGCCGTTGTGCTATGGGCGGTCTCAGGGCATTGGGCCACCAGGATCCTCCGGTCAGGCAATGCCCTAGATGTCGGGACCGTCTACTACCCAGGTCCTACTGTGCCTAGTCGCCCCTACGCAGAGCCGGCAAGTCTCTCCTACCAGATCGGCTGCGCGACTGTCGCTGATGGCTGCGCGATGCTACCCCTGCGTGCTGAGACAAAGATGGTGCCGTGTCTAATGGCTCTTCCTACGCTAGCGAAGAGGCTTCCCATCCGTCGACTCACGGACCGCTAGAGCCCACATCACAGGCCCTCTTGGCGAGGCAGCAGTCCCACAGGTGTAACGTGGATTCAACTCCGCCAGGGGACTCAAGAAGACGGGCCCCAGACTGGGGGTCTTTCGCTGTGCCTGCTCGGGGAGCTCCACTCCACCCCCGTCGCGTCCAGACCCAGCTGCGCCAATCCTTCAAGCCGCTACAGTCAGGGCCTGCGTTATCATCTCCCAGGGGCCTCGCCACTCCTGCCCGCAAATCTAGGGTCGTGGGGGTGGAGGGGCCGACAGTGCCCCCGGGCGTTCCTCTCCCCACGCGCCGTGCACCGTCCGCCGATCCACGGACCGTTAGTGTGCCCCCCAGGGCCGACAGCACCTCAGTCCCCCCATCTACTCACTTGCCGATGGGTTCCACCGCCGGACCGAAGCAGGGTCGCTTCCGGGGTCCTCGCCGGAGTCCCGCGCCGGCCAGGCAGGTCCCACCAGGCCCGACAGCCGCTCCTGGCCCAGCCCACCTTGGACCGCAGGCGTCCGCGTTAGGCCCCGGTATGCCCGGGCACACCAGGCTCCGCCCGGAGACACGTCCCTCTGCGGAGGTCGCCACGGGCAGCAGGCAATGCGTGGTCGGGGAGGGGAGGAGGTGGAGGGCTCCACACTCCCTCGCCGTCAGTGCCCGTTCGCCTCCGGCTCCGGATCTCCCTCAAGGCCCCGCGGGCGCGCGTAGGCCCCAGATCGCCGGCCGCTGTCGGGATCAAATACTGCGTCTCCAGTCGATTCTGGGCGCCGTATCAGAGCAGCGGGGCGCCTTCAGTCGTCCGCCACCCCGTTTCACGGGCAGAAGGGCTCCAGGATGGGCGATATGACAAAGCTTTAGAGCGGCGGCGCCGGAGAGACACGGATCTGCGTCTTACCGCGCCGCCATCTTCGCCACGCCCCCATAAGGTATGTTTAATAGTCCAGTACATTTTGTTGCATGTTTGTTGCAGGTGTTTTCTTTAAAGAGACCTCTTTTCAGCCATCTCACCCTGTTATTTTAATACCACAGATAGGGCCAGATGTATCAAAAAAGCAATTTGCTATTCCCAAATAGCGATTTTTACCGAATCGCTTTTTGCGAATCGCAAAACCCCAAGCAGGTAGCAAATCCCAAAAAAATAGCGATTCGGTAAAAATCGCAATCGCAATTACCGATTAGCAAATAGCGATTCTGTAGTTGCGTTTCGCAAAATAAGAAATCGCAAATTAGCGAATCTGCTATTCGGATGCAGTTTGATGACATCACAAGCAGGAAGTGTGACTGCTCATGCTGTTTCTGAGTGCCTGAGGCTGTGTAAGAGACTGAGAGCAGGAGCACACCACTCAGGAGCCCATAAGGAGTGCTAAGACAGACACAAAAACACATCATGGCTATACAGGAGAAGGCAAAGGAGGCTGCAGGACGCAAAAGAAAACAGAAATTCAGTGAGAAAGAATTGGAGGTCCTCATTGAGGAAATGGTGAAGAGCCATGAACAACTCTTTGGTAAAAAATTCCTGCATATTCCTGAGTCAGAGAAGAGGAAGATCTGGCTGGATATACAAGCAAAAGAAAATGCCATTGGGGTCACACAGTGCTCCATAGAAGATCTACACAAGCGCTGGTACGACTTGCGCTCAAGGGCAAAAGAGAAGGTGGCAAGCAGGCTTGCGGACGCAGAGAAAACTGGTGGAGGACCATCTACACAGCCAGCGTCCACACCCCTTGAGGACTTGGTGGAGTCCACCCTACAGCCAAAATCCATCAGTGGCATAGCAGACATTGAAGCTAGCCACCAGACAAGGTAAGATGCATGCTAAATTACCCCTGACCCATTACTCACTAAACACCCCCACTTAGAAATGACCCAATGATCAAGTAAGATTGCCACTCCAGTCCACAATTTTGTTACCACCCAGCAATGCATCATGGGAGATGCAGTCCCACACATAAGATAGTAAAGCAGTGATACAGAGAAACATATCCACAGTTGACTCACACCAGTCAATGACCAAGATAAGCACAGCATTTAGGTATACCAGCTCAAGTACATTTAATTTGAAAATAACAGAAAGCAGGACACACAATAAGTAGTTCTCTTGTATTCACAGATGAACTTGAGCCACAGGGTGAAGACACACAAATTGATGAGGCACCTGAGCTACAGGAACAGGCAGGGGAAGAAGAGTCAGACACCACAACACAAACAACACCTGCACCAAGAGTACGCAGTTACACTGGGGCTCCACTACAGGAGTTGGAGGGAGGAGTGGAAGACATCCAGGATGAGCCACAGTCAAGGCCCGAAGAGCAGGCACAGCGTCAGACTGATCAGTCGCCTGTGCAGCATAGCAACAGCAATCGCTTCAGACGCAGAGCAAGGGCACAACGTGTCGCTGATGAAGGAGAGGAATCCTCTGTCTTCTCTGGGCTGGAGGGCACTATGGTGAAGGTGCAGCTGCTGCAATTAAAAAACGTGATCATTGCAAAGGCAGCTGGTGCCCCTAAATCACAACATGACTGACATCAATGCTGGCATCAGGGAGCTTAACAACACTGTGGCAGAGGGTCATAGGGCTAATGCAGACAGTGGTAAGGACATGACTGTAGCGATCAAAGAGCTATGCACCACCATGCAGAGGGACCATGCCTCCAGACGCCGTGAAAAGCAACGCCTATTTAGCCGTTTGGATGGGTACACAAAGGCAGTCAACTGTCTGTGCAATGCCACAGCTGTCCGGTCCAGACACACTGTGTCCATGCAGGTGGAAATGGCCCACTGCAGCCAGGACGTTGCCAGGGGATTGGTGCAGGTCACCACTGCTGTTGAGCAGCTACAGACAGCCAACATAGCTGGCACAGGTATTCTGGGTGCAGGGGATAGTGCGGAAGCCTCCAGCCGCAGCAGCATTACTCCACCGGTGACTGAGCCCAGACGGTGGAGTGTAAGGCAAGGAACAGCATCCAAAGCCTCATCAAGGGAGGGCAGTGTGAACATTGACAGTTCTAGTGCTGTGCGTGGGTGCAAGAAATAGTCAGTGCTGTGGCCGAGGCATGCAAATGGGTGAGGTAACCCATGGCATATGACTAAAAGGGTTGTAATTTGTGCATGGACTGTATATATGCCATGTTGAGCAACACAAGGCACCCGCAAGTAAGGAGTTGAAGGCTGTGTGCACACATTTTACCTGATGTTAAGGTCAATAAAACACAGTTGTTCAACAGTCATGAGTTGCTTTGTCTCATCATTACTCACTTAGAAATAGTTGCGTGTGATCTCCTCACGTCTCTGTCTGCCATCTGCTGCACCTACACCACCTGCTGCTCTAGGACATGGACCTGGTTCCTCCTCCTCTTCATCAGACTCCGAATCTGTGAGGTCCAATGGTATGCCATTGGGTGTGGCTAGGTTGCGCAGCATGGCACAAGTGGCCACAATTTTGCAACATATCTCTGGCCTATACTGCAGTGCTCCTCCACTTTTGTGTAAACAGCGGAACCTACTCTTCAGTAGTCCGAATGTCCGCTCTGTGACATTGCACGTAGACTTGTGTGCAGCATTGTATTTCCTTTCACTCTGAGTAGCAGGATTGAGGTATGGTGTGAGTATGAAGAAGTGCACAGCATATGCACTGTCACCTACAGGATGAAAGGCATATGGTTAATCATTGTCCTATTTCTACAGGTGTAATGAGTCCTTCAGAGTGAGTTACATGCATTTACCTAGCAGGTATCCTTCGCCAAATTCACCCCCAGTGAGACGTGTGTATAGTCCACTGTGTCTGAATATGAATGAATCGTGCGCACTACCAGGATATTTGGCCTCTATGTCAGTTATTATGTGTGAGGCATTACATATGACCTGGATGTTGAGTGAATGAAAGGATTTCCTGTTCCTAAACACATACTCATTGGCTGAGGGGGGACAGATGGCTACATGTGTTCCATCAATGCACCCAATTACATGTGGGAATTGTGCTATCTGGTAGAAATCCAATTTTGTCTGCTGCAATACCTGTTGTGTAGTGGGGAATCTGATGTAATGGTGTATCCTCTGTACCATTGCATCCAAGAAAGCATTGAAGAAGCGTGAAACGCAACTTTGGGACACCCCTCCTGCTGCAGCTATCACCCCCTGGAAGCTCCCTGATGCTAGTAGGTGCAATGAACATAGACCGGCACATGTGTGGGTATGGCTTGTGTCCTGCAGGTTTGATGCTCCAGTATTGGCTGTAGGTCAGCTATCAAGTCTAGTATTGTTGCTGAGTCTAGTCTATATTTGTCATGGATTTCTTCATCTGTCTGCTGAAACAGGGTTATGCACACTCTGTAAATGCGTTCCTGTCTCCTCCTCCTTCTCTGTGCTGCTGCTTGAATCCGCATCCTCCTCGCTATGACATACATCGCTGCCATTGTGAAAGAAACTGAGGCACACTGGGCCTGTTTAAATAGTTTGCACCTGGTTACCACTTGGCCTGAGTTGGTGGTAAATTGAAAGTGCAAAATTGCGAATTTAGGCTCATTCGCAATTTGCGACTATTTCATACATTTGTTTGCGAATTCGCAATTTGAGAGCTCCAAATTTTGCGAATTCGCAATTTGAGACTCTCAAATTGCGAATTTGCAATTCTGAATTCGCAGATTTGTTGATTTGCAAAATTTGTATTCGCATTTTTGTGAATACCATTTTTGCGATGGTGATAACTTTCATACATTGGAGCAGGCTATTTTGCATTCGCAAACGTCCTATTTTTGCGATTCGCAACATTTGCGAACGCAAAATAGCTTGATACATCTGGCCCATAATGCCCTACTCTTCTCCAAGCACCTTCTCTAATTTCATTCTCTGATATAGTCTTTTATAGTGGCAGCTTCTACACTCCTCTGCATCCTGTGTATTTTTATGTATTCTGAACTTCTATGCATTAATTCTGAGTCTTTTGTTCACTTCAAAATCAGGTGCCAACGATTTTTGCCGTCATTTTAATTCTAAGTTGAGTATAAATGTTTTTCCTCGGTCAAATTTCTCTAGATGTAACCAGAAGAAATTTGTCCAAAGAGGTCGGTAAGCTTAGATGTGCAAGTGTCATTAAAAACACAGAAGGGAATGGTAAAAGCGCCTAGGGAAAAATGCTTTGTGTGCCAGTATTATTTGTAGTGGGTGATTTTGCCGACTGCAAAAAATGCTGAATTTTGAATGATTGATTGGGGTCCAGTGTTTTTCACTGCTTTTTCTTACAATAATGTACTAATTTGAGTTTTAGCTACTAAATGACAGCAGTTTGTATTCTGAAACATACCTGAATATTGAGGTTCATTCTAAATTGGCACAAAGAAGTTAGAGTCAAATAGAGTCGCGGAGTAAAATATATTAAACTTTATTATTGATAATCTCTGAATTTAATCAATTTTAAAATGTTCTGGGAATTCCCCAGCCTGCCCTTCATTGTAGTTTTTGGCTTTTTGGGCACGTTTGTAATGGTGCCCTAAAATGTTGCCGAATTGGTGCTTTTTGTCGAATAATAATGTCAAGCAAGCGGCAATGCTCTGCCCACAGAGCATGTGTGGATCTGTCACTATGCAAGGCAGATATGGTATAAACGTGCAGAAAAAATGGCTGAACAGAATTACACCATCTGAATGGTTGGTCCCATAGGAACACCATGGGAGTCCTGCGGTACTGAACATTAAAAAAAAAAATATAGGGCCCTCTGATTGACCAATGGAGCTTTTTCTTCTGTTGGCCTTTTAGGTACAGCAGGACTGGTATCAGAGATCTCAATGGCTGGCCGCAACCGGAAGAAATTGGGGACTTAGTCCTGTCCTGCATTTGTGTTAAAAACATATATGGGAGGACACCGCAAAAATCTTAAATAAAATATGTAAAATATGGGGGATTGGTGTCTATGTGGGGGAGGGTTGGGCACTTGCCTTGCCGCAAGCCACCCCACAAAGCACATCCATTATCCATGCACAACAGATGGTTGGCCGCCTCCATTGGGTTGGGGACAGGGTACAAAGAACCAGAATTAATCAATTATAACGGCTAGCGGAGGTCTGTGTCAGATATAGTGGGTATATACTCACATCCAAGGAAGTTAAATCACGATGGAAGACAAATTTAACAGCGACAAGGGGCCAAGCATTAATTAAATGGTCCCTCAAGTCGAGCGAAGCTGTAATTAAATGGAACACAGTTGGAAAAATGTGCCACAGAGGTTATACGTAAAGATTGCAAAAACCCGAGCATGACAGCCCCTACCTGCTCCGACTACGAGCAAGTCTCCACGGCGTGCACCAAGCCGGTCGTGTAGCCACCCTGGCAGAGAACTGAAAGTGCGCGGCGTGTCAGACGTAACGTTGAAGTAGCGCTGAACGCGGAGCAGAGTCATAAAGATAAAAATGGGACTGCCAGTAGTCTGAGATTATACTAGTAACTCGTCTCATCCCGCCTATAACGATGTTAAAGTAATGTAATAATAAGTGTGTGAAAATATGGGCAAAAGAATTATTTGCTGTGAATAAATTGCACCAATAATAATTAAAGAAAAAGCGTATGTAAGGATCAACTAAAATACTGAATATGGCAGTAATGACCAAGCCAATGGTATGAAGAAAGCAATAATGCTTGGACCCACACACTCCGGTGTGTAGTAGTGTAACCGGACATCTGATAGAGACATCTAGCCGCAGATTCCTTAACTTAGAATATCCCCAGGCGTCAGACTGGATCCGGAAAATTTTGCGCAGCAGTACCTCTGCGCGCCGGGGGGCGGCGCCGTCTGGCTTCGCCCTCGGACATGACGTCAGTGGAGCCATATAGGACCCTCCCGGCGCGCTGACGTCAGTTTCTTCTTTCCGCGTTACAACGCGGATCCGGGATTCAGCTGTTCCTCTGGCCTGTTTTTATTCAGGCTCTTTTTCGACGTCGTTGGCGTCGGGGAACAGTGTGCGATGCCTTCGGGCTTTAAATTGTGCGGGACTTGTTCGCGTCAGATGTCGGTGTCAGACCCGCACGCCATTTGCATGTGGTGTCTTGGGTCGCACCACGACTCCGAGGAGTGTGACGCCTGCCGGCAGATGCGTCCCAAGTCCCTACGGGAGCGGCGGATGAAGCTCTTGGCTGCCCGGTTGACCCGCCCGGCGTCTCCCCGACGTTCTCCAGTGGGTTCGTCTCTCCGCGCCCGCTCCCGAAGTCGATCCCGCGAACGTCGATCTGCAGGTAAGCACAAGTCACGGAAGTCGAAGTCCTCGCTTCCACGTGACGGTGGGGGCCATGGTTCCCGCTCCTTCGCGGAGCCGTGCCCCCGGAGTCGGCCTCCCTTTACCCGCCCTTTCCGGGTACTGGTGCGACTCGGCCCCAGATGGAAGCCTATTACCAGGCTCTGCACTCCATCTTTGGGTCACCTCCACTCCCTGGTGCGCCTTCGGGTCCCACAGTGGAGGTAGGCATTCACGTCGGTTCCGACCGATGGGCGTTCCAGCCCCACGCCGAGCCATTCTGCCTTGTCCCCGCATAGCCCCTGGTGGCTCCCTGCGCCGACATCGGCACCGGCGGCACTCTGCCTGTCGTCTCCTGGACCTCAGGCACTTTCTCCGCACCTCTCGGTGGTGGAGACGTTGCCGCCCACTCGTCCAGCCGAGTCGCCCCTCATGGGGCTCGACGTCGCTTCGGCGCCGGATCGGCGTCGGTCGACGCCGGAAGGGTCGCCGGTACCTCTTGGCTCTCCGCTTCCAGAGGACACGGAACCGCTGTGCTTGGGCTTGTCTCCACGCCCGTTGGCTCCGCCGCCATGGAGGCAGTGGCCCCTTCTTCCTCCTGCTGGGGGACGTGTTAGTTTGCAACCGTCCCCTACAGATGGGCTCTTGTCCCCCCGGACGCCCACTGAAGCTGGTGCTTTATTTTTACGGGGTGTTCGCAGGGCGGCAGCTGTTTTGCACTTGCACCCTCCTTCTGTCCTCTTGTCCTCTGATCCGTTGTTGGATCTCCTCCACCAAGGTGCGGTGGATCTTGAGCCCTTGCTGCCCTTTAGCGGCTTGTTGTTCGACGCCCTTCTCGGGACTTGGGCGCGTCCCTCTTCAGGAGATGCTGTCGACAGGGCCGTTGCGCATCGGCATCGTCCGGCCCCTGGGGGCCCATCCTGTTTGTCCCTTCAGCCTACTGCTCACGGTCTCGTGGTGCAGGTGTCTTTCGCCATGCAGCCTTCTTCTCCGCCTCTACTGCAGCCTCCTACTAGGGAGTCTCGTTGGCTGGAGACATGTGGACGCGGCATTTTTGCGTCCGCTAGTTCTGCATTACGTGCTCTCAACACAGTTTGCGTTTTTGCCAGGGCTTCTTCTGCCCTTTGGAACTCCGTGGAGTGTCTTTTGCCTGCCCTCCCTGAGTGTCCTCGAGCTGATGTGGCTCGTCTCATTCACGAAGGCAGAGAGATGGCGCGGTTTACGATTCGGTCCGCCGTTGATTCTACCGATTCGGTGGGTAGGACAATGGCGCGGTCCGTTGCCTTGCGCCGCCATGCCTGGCTGCGCGACGGGGGTTTCCCCGACAATGTCCGTGACAGTCTCCGGGATTTGCCTTTGATGGTGTGTCCCTGTTTGACGCACATGCGGACTCTGCGGTTCGCCGCCTTCTGTCTCACCTTTCGTAGTTTTTGTTCCGGTTGAGGTCCTTGTCCTCACCCTGCTCTGTTGTCTTGACTCATGTTGGGCCGGGTTCATGCTGTACTGCCTGAACGGCCTGGGCGGCTCCTCGCCGTATTTTCTTTCATTTATGCAGCAGTTTTGCTGCTTATCCTTCTCAGTTCCTATAGCCTGGTGGTTCAGGTTGCACCCTTCCTCCACGGGTTATGTGTTCGGAGCCTGTGGTTTCTAAGTTCCACTTTTACGTCCTCTGTCTTGAGCTTCCGCTCCAGAGGAGCCCCTGGTTGGGGTTGATACTTACCCTATGTGGGGTATTTGTTTGCTATTGTATAGCTGCCTTCCTTCCACAGTTGCCTTTGTTCGCTTCTGTGGGGTCCTTTTCACTTGGTCCTCCTGCGGCTGGGCCTGTGTGTTTTGCACGCTGCTGCTGCGGGCCCTTCAGGGGCCTTCTTGCGTGCCATTGGTGGGGTGTCGGCTGCTGGCCTGCATTTTTCCCAATACCTTTCTTCAGGACGGAAGGGCTTTCTGCTCCTTCCTGTCCCCTCATGGTTCTTCGCTGCGGCTGTTCCATCTGTGGCCGCCCTGTCGGAAGGCCCTGTCGTTGTCCCCGAGCACTCCTACTTAGCTCAGCACTCTCCCTCTGTGTTCTATCGGCGTACCATGCCTGCTCCCTAGTGTCTCCGGCTGGTACGTTCTTCTCTGGTGCCTTCTGATGCCTCGTTCTCCTCTGCTATATCCATGCTGCGTAGCCCTTTCCTGGTGGACTTCGCTCTCCATGGTGGCGTTCTGGCTCCAGACGTGGTTGATCTTCCTTGTCTTGTGCCTTGCCTTTGGCACTTCCTCTGCCACCGTTTCTCATGCCCCTGTTGCGTTCCGCGCAGGGTTGGCGTGCTTTCCTTCGGGCTGCGGTTGCTGCTCTCAGGGGGGCGGTCTCCTCAGAGCATTGTTCTCTCATGGGGCGTGTTAGGGGAGCTGATGTGGTCTCCTGGCTAGATGCCGATTTTTGAGCTGGAGCGCGAGGTTCCGGTCTCGGGGTCGACTCTACATCCTGTGATTCTGGACACATCACAGCTGGCCTGGCCTCCTTGCCTCTCTCGCGATAGCCAATGGGTCTGCTCCACCGTCGGTGGCTGTTGCTCTCGCTCTGGGCATTGTTCTGCCCAGTGCCGCTGCTGCGTGGCTGTTGGGGCTCTGGTGTTTTTTCTTTCTCACCAGTGTGCTACCCACACATACGCCTCCCACATGCTTACTACTCCGGGTAGTCGTCGAGGTCTGGTCCCTCACTTTCGTGAGCGCCGTTCACACAATGCACCTGGTCTTGCGCCTCTTGTGTCTCAGCTTGCTCGTGGCGCTTCATGGGGCCTTCTCCTTCCATGGTGTGGTTCTGGCGGTACATCTAGGTTTCTTGGTGTACTTCTGTTACCCACGTGCGTGGCACTGGTTGTTGCCGTTCTTTTATGCCTTAGGCTGTCCGCCCTTTTGCGTGACGGGTGCATTGGCAGGTCTTGTGTTTCTTGTAACACTAACTCATCTTGGGCGTAGTCAGCATCTTCCCGCTGCTGTTCCCACTCTCACAGTGTTTCTTTCACTGTTGTGCATGGCCCTCGGACTCGGTACGTCCTTGTGCCCTAGTTAAACCTTCCTCTTTCAACGGTCCATCGGATCCTGTGGGTCCCTCACATCCTGCATTCGTGCCTCTCCGGCTACGGCAGGTGTCCACTCTTATTCCACATTCCCCCGTTTGGGTTTGTGCTCATTTTCTACGCTGTTGACCAACAGGGATTTCCTGCCGCCCTCGGCAGTCTTTGATGCCTTTTGCCTCTCATTGTTGGCCACTTCCTCCGGAGTATCCTGGTCCGGTGTTGGCCTTTCTGGCAGCGCTGTCCCCACTGTGTTTAGTCAGCTGGTTGACACTTCTGTTCCCTTGGGAACTTAGTGGGGTTCTGTCGCAGACCCGCCTCCAATGGGGTATGGCTTTGGTATCTATTCTAAGTTAAGGAATCTGCGGCTAGATGTCTCTATCAGATGTACGAGTTACTTACCTTCGGTAACGATGTATCTGGTAGAGACGTTGTCTAGCCGCAGATTCCTTAACGCCCACCCATCCTCCCCGATCTGCGAGGACCTTTTCAGGTGGGGTTTTCGGCTTTCGCCTCCTTTGGGGTGGCTTGTCCTTCCACGGGGCGGCGTTTCGCCTTGCTCCCGTTGGCCTCTTCCTTTGGTTTACTTGTTTACCCCCCCCCATTTTCATGCTGGGGCGGTGGATTCAGGTGTCCTTCTGCGTTTTTACGCATCAGTTTCTTCCAGTATGGTGCCTACTGGTGTTCTCTACCTCCCACCCGCCTTCTCTGTTGACGCTCCTGCAGTCAATTAGTGTTCCGGTCTCTTTTGGGCCTGTTCCTACGACCGATAATTCTCTCACAGGGGACACGGTCTCCCTATTTCTTTCTTCTGTTCTTGATCCTATGGGTGGGTGCTTTTTGCCTGTCGCGCTCGGCTCATTATTGCCGTCTTGCCTCAGGAGTGGGCACTCTCTCGCTTTTGCGGGGTTGCTTCTCAGTTTACTGTTCTGCCCTCTTCATTTCCTTTCATCCGGTGCAGACTTTCTGTCGTCTGCCTCAGTCTTCTTTTTGTAGGTCGATTTCCCTCAGGGGTGACATTCACTTCGCTCTTGCAAATTGGCTTCTCAGAGTATTGCTCTGCTCTTTCCTTTTCGACACCTTTCAGTCGACAGTGCTTCTCACTGTCGCTCATGGTGCTTTCTCACCAATTCTCTTTTTTATTCGCACACTGTTCCCATACTCTCACAGTTTTGCTGGGGGCTCCGCGTTGTAGCGCGGAAAAGTTCCTCCAAAGAAAACTGACGTCAGCGCGCCGGGAGGGTCCTATATGGCTCCATTGACGTCATGTCTGGGGACGACGTCAGGGCGGAGCCAGGCGGCGCCGCCCCCCGGCGCGCAGAGGTACTGCTGCGCAAAATTTTCCGGATCCAGTCTGACGCCTGGGGATATTCTAAGTTAAGGAATCTGCGGCTAGACAACGTCTCTACCAGATACATCGTTACCGAAGGTAAGTAACTCGTACAACTGCGTGAATAGGAAACAAGCAACTGTGTACGCCAATTCGCACACGTCACCCGCCCCAAGGATCAAGTGACTCCATGTTGATAGTGTACGGACTTTGGACACAGAATGTAGATGTAAGAATACCAACCATATACAAGGTAAGTCAAAACATGGTGCACAGAGAAATTAGCAAAGAGGAATGAATGAAAAAAATCACTATAAACTTTCTTGGATGCGAGTATATACCCACTATATCTGACACAGACCTCCCCTAGCTGTTATAATTGATTAATTCTGGTTCTTCATATTTGTAGAGTGTGCTTTGCCACTCATTTTCGTGCAACTGTGTTTGGATCATAAGCAAGTGGAGCCCACTTATTTCTGTGCTGTGGACTCATCGTAAATAGGTGATTGACTCCACAGGTTACTTTCTTAATTGTTTTAGGACGCACATTTTCTCCTTTCTTTCATTTATAATTTTGGTCTCACTTAGTATCTAAACACACCGGGCTGTGTCTTGATATATATTTTTCTGCTAAATTCTCTAAACCTATTTTGTTTATACCCATTTGGCTTCTGACTGCATCTGGGTCTAATGTTGTCACCATTTCTTTGGGATTTATTCCCTTGGATTTCTTTTTGGTGATTTCTTCTAATTGGTGATTGGTATTTCTCAGTTAATTCTCTGTCCTTTTTGTTTAATTATTACGATTTTATTGATCTTATGCTATGAAATGACCCTTGGACAATTTTTTGATACCCCTATGTTTATACGCGTTTTTTATTTTATATTACTGGATTTTTCTATTGGACGCTCTGGTATTGAATATTGTTTGTCCTGATGATGACCACCCAAGTTTAATGTGGTCGAAACGACGTTGACGCCTACATGTGGCCTTGATTGAAGAGGACGCATTCTTTGCTATGTCTTGTTTTTGTCTTGTCCAGTCACTGTTTATGTAACTTTCCTCAGCCACCATTTATGTTTACACAGTGTATTGTCTTTATAGTTTTTTGTGTAACTCATTGAGCGCCTTTGTTCTTCTTTTGTTGTCATTTTTATTGGCCTATTAAATTTTGTACATTTTTTAATTTGTGTAGGGGTATCACTTGTCAGAAAACTTCTTGCAATTTTCTTGTTAATTTTATTTTTTTATAATTTTTTGTTTTGTTTTTTGTGATTGATATTCTGTATTTTACTTTATATGGAATATTTAACTTGAACCCTTGTTAGGATTCCAGTCTTTAGTTTGCTCCAGGTTCAGGTCTTAGGGCTGCCCCTGTTGGTGGTAATTATCCAGGCTAAACAAAGGGATACAATACCTCACACCTCTTCGCTAATATACATTTATATGAGCATGCATGGAGGCAGCCAAAAAGAAAGCAGTGTGCCTGACAAGCAGCAGAAAATGTGATGACAGCATTCGTCAGTTTCACAATTCGAAATACACAGAGACAGCTGCAGCTAATGTTACTGGACAGAATGTGTAATACTCCTACGTGTCAAATAGGTGACTTGTTAGATGGAAATGGAAGGAAGCCTCTTTCAAAAGGCAAGACCAGCTGTATGAATGTGAACACCATACGCCAAACATTTAGACAACGAGTTCCAAATCTGTATACACTGTCTTCTTATAGTAAGGGTGAACATTTTCTTCACTTAAATGGCTACAACTTAACATTAATTGCACTCTTTTGATAGTGCCACACCAAGTGCACATCTTAGGGCATGTGGAGAAAGACCTCGGTTGCCAAGTGTAACTCAAAAGTTAACACGCAACGGCAAAGCCAATCAGTTGCTCCTATTGAAGGCAATTGGTTTCTGTCAATGTTTTAATGCCTTTTAGCTATGCTGTACAGCACTGTAGCTGCTGTTCAGTGCGCTGAAATGTTATATATCAAAAAAGATTCTATGGAACAGCCAGTGCTTGCTGCGTCATAGGGCTTGATTTTATTGTTGGCAGGAGGGAGGACGAGGTATGAGTCAGCATAGAGGTAGGATGGGAAGCAGCACAGAAGGTGGGTGGGGGGGGGAAGCGATGTGCATGTCATAGCGTTTTTTTTTTTTTGCTATAGCGGGTGGGGATAACACAGACAATGGGGGAGGGTGGCCAGGTGGGAGGAGCAACATGGGCAGCAGAAGGGAGAAGAATTATGATGTTTTTGTAATGACAGGTCAGGTGGGAGCAGGGCAACACAAACAGCAGGAGGGAGGCTGGTAGCAGGGTAACGCAGACAATAGGGTGATAACTCAGAACAACATAAGTGAGGGTGGGACCAATTCCCCATTATTCAAATATGTATTTTATTCGAAAAACAAGTGCATATTTAGATTGCACGTTTAATTCCAAGAACATTACAGTTACCCGCTACATTTTTAAATATGTAGAGTGGAAATATGTTAACATCATGCAGAAAACTCACTAACCTGTGAAGATGGCCACGAGTAAGAGCAGCAACAGAAGTTTAGTAGTCCACATGGTGCAAGTGAAGCTGGTCACAGATCAGAGAGCTGGGTAGACACCGACAAGCTGCTGCGCACAGAAACTCATGAGGAAGCCAGCGTGCAGCTGTTTCTTTATTGCAATGATGTAAGCAGAGTTCCCCATGCTTTTTCCTCACAAGCAGCACGAGTACTGATACCTGCATTCTAGCCACTAAAGGCTACCTCCTCACCCCGGTTCTCCCTGCAAGACCCCCTTACCAACTCCAAGATCCTGGAAAGGTGATCCTCCGTGACCCTGAAACCCAGGAACCCGACGGTGGAATTGTGCATGGGTCCAGCATTTTAATAGCGGCCAGCACTTTTCTTTCGACGACCCACGTTTGTAAACAAAGTTGCGCGGCCGCCATTACGTGAAAGCACATAACAGGGCGCTTGTTAAAATAAAAGTAAGATAAAGGACCCGCGTGCAAACAAAGTGGCGCATCCGCCATTACAAGAAAGCGCACAATAGGGTGACCAACTGGCATGGGTGCAAATTCAGGATGGTGAGTGAAAAAATTCAGGACAAAGGGTCAAAATTCAGGACAAAAATTCAGGACAGAAGGTCAAAATTCAGGATGAAACTTTGAGACAAAAGGTACGTTTTACAGACACATCAGAGGAGGTCGCGCAATAGTATATCAGTAAGTAAATAGACAACCAACATAAGTACAAGTCAAAATAAGTTTATATTAGGTTGAGACAATCGAGCACTTTGTGTTTTTTCGGTATGTGTGCAGCTTGAGCAACTGTGCAGGTCTTTTTGTTGTATTTCATATGATCATAATCTATTTATATGGTTACTGCACTGGGTTGTCCGTCTGATATTTTGTTTACAGTTCATGGTCCTGAGCAGGCATGTTTGGTGAGAGAAGTTGTCAGAAGGTATGCTCGGATAGACTGTTACTAGCATCTCATATCCGAATGCCATTGTGAGTTGTAAAGCGGTACGCATAGGATGTAGCTAATTGTTGAGAGCAGAGGAAGCGTGAGGGCAGCGAAGTCAGCCTCCGTGCGCAACTTTACTGTGTGGGTACAGTCCCAGTATTACACTCTGTGGGCAATGGGCACGCTGGGATGGTGGACACCCATAGCTGCCAAGGTTTCAGATTGCTTATGTGTGACATTTTCATAATTTCAGTGTAATTATGAGTGACATTCAACGACTATGAGTGACACTTTCTCGCGAGCAAAATCAAGCAATGAAGACGAGGGAAACATATAAAATATCATCCTCCTTCTTTCCCCTTGTGTGTTTTTCTCTCTCTCTTACTCTGGGTCAAAGTATTGATGAAGAAAAATAAGTGCTGGCCTCCAAAAATTTGTGTTGGTGGGCCCCATCTGCAACCACCGGCTCAAATTAAGCATTGGCTGGGGGTGTCTGAGGAGATATAATGCTGACATATTGTACTGGAACTGATGGCTAAGTTCTATTGTTTCGCACTCCAATTCTTAAGTAATATGTCAGCTGACGTAAACCTATGAAAGAAAGGAAAGTAAGTACCACTGAGAAACGTGTCACCCATCCAAGGGGAGGCGTAGTATCACATCTTTAGCTCCGGAGAATAAAGAGAGGATTAGGCAAGAAGGTAAGAGATTTATCAACACCACACTTGGCAACTACAACAAACACTCACTATCTCACTCCACCAAACACTTGTCTTGACATACATAATTACTCTAACAAACACAACTGTACACCACCAAATAAATAACATCTCACACACACAGTCAAATCATGAGGAAAGCTTGCACTGCTGAATCTGTGTGTGGTGAGCTGAACGTTTTCACCCATTTATGTGTGTGCTCTGCTGCAGCTGGTGCCATTATTGAGATCTGTAAGCTCTTCTGATAATGCACAACAACTCCAGGGTCTCTTTACTAGACTCTGAACTGTCCCATGATGGTGCCATGAGTGGCCAAAATAGCATTTTGTTCAATACTTAAAAGTCGCACATTACACTTATAAACTTTCAAAAACCAAGCGTTGCTTTAACAACATTAACCTTTTTTTTTCCTTCTGTGTTTGAGCTATTCATTTCTTTTATGCTCCTTCCGTATATCTTCCATCCCTAATTCTTTCTTCCTTTTTGTTTTAATCTTTCTCTTCCTTCCATAACTCCACTTCTCCCTTCCGGTCCTTTTTCTGCCCTTCTTTCACTTCCCTTCCTTACTTTCTTCCTCATTTTCATTATTTACACTTTTTTACAATTATATGCAATTATGAGTTTTACAGTTATGCATACTTGCACTTATTGAAAAACAGTCCTGTGCGGCCAGTCCCACTGTTTGATAATAGCACACTGCTGCATTATTTACGTGGCAAATATTTGAAATGTTCTGCTCGTGCACAGGCTCTTAGAGCCTGAGCCGGCCCCTGGCTCGGCTCTGGCTCAACTCTTCCTGTTATGTTGTTGCCTCACTCACCTGGCAAACTCCACTTGTGACAAGAAGCCGTCCTAGTTTCATGCTGCCTCTCCACGCCTGCAGTAGTGTGGAGACTGATTAAGCTAGATAGATTATTAAACTGAAATAAATACAGCAGCTCGCCTCACCCCATGCACAACGTCAAGATAACCATCAGCAGACTGGTAGAGTGGCATAAAGCAGGAGGGATGCTGCCCACGGGCACAGCTGTTCGCTCGAACACCAGAGTTACAGAAAGGGTCATAACGCGGTGTCACATAGTCTGAACGTGGAGGGCACGGCACAGGAAACAATCAGAGAGCTGCCGCCCCCTGACCCAATAAACTCTGCCGTGTCCAGTAGAAAAGAGTTGTCGCAATCACATGAGCAGCTGGTAAACAGCCTCACACTATAACAGCTGCTCTGTCTTCGTTTTTATTTATCAGCACCCAGCTCTGCCCGGAATGTACACTTACCTGGACCCTGTCCGTTTGGCTACCCGTTTGTTGTGACAGCCAAGTCACGTGAGGCTGCGCCACTGCCGGGCTGAGAGAGTGAGACTCGGTTGATGCATGCAGCCAGCCCCCAGGTCGCAGCGCGGTGGGTGCCAACTCAGACTCTCAAACGATAATTAGTTTGCAATGCTTCAGTAGTGTGTAGCAGGCAGAGGTCAGATAGCTCACACTTTGTCCACTGCATGCTGCCAGCAGCGCACCAGGCTCATGCTTCTTCACCTAATGGAGCATAGCTTCTGCTGCCGTGGTAGCACTTCACAGTCAGACACCTGCTGAGACACTACGCTTATGCGTGACAATGCATTTCAGTGCGGTAATGCGGATTACCACACTGAAATGCGCTAGTGTCACGCCTGATGCGTGATACTTGACAGGCATGGACACCACAGTCCTTGCTGTACACTCTGCCTTACACACCCTGGCTATGGGATCGTAGGGCTGGCAGACACTGTCTACCGTCCTGGCTATGCACGCTGCCTTACACTCTGTGGCTGTGGTCATTCTGGACTGGTGGACGCTATCCGCAGTCCTACCCATGCACTCGTACAGTCTATGGGCATGCAGGCGGCGGACACACTGTCTAATGGGTTCTGGCAGCTGTCACCATCTCATATGTCATTAGAGTATAATAAATATATTAAATATAGTACTTCTGGTTTACAAAATGTATTTTTATGGTGTTTGAATCAGTATTTAACCATATTTATTTTTTGTTCATCTTCTGTCTTTTTATCCTATTTATTTTGTGGTCTGTGAAAAAATTCTAATGCAACAAATGAATTCCAGACTTTCAAAATGGATGAACAAAGGAATTTGCCTGGATGCTTTCTAGGTTTACTGATAAAAGCAGTTGCATACAGTATGAAAACACTAACGCTGAAGTATAAAACATGCGCTTGTCTGAAGCTATTTTAAGCATCGTAAGTTAATCTTTAACTTTTTCCAGCTCTTCCTGTTCTGAATATGTACAACTATTAGTGAGACAGGTGAAAAGCAGTGAGAGTCCGTCAAAAGCAGACCTACTTTAATTTTCTTTCCATTTAAAAAATAAATACAGATGGGCAGTCAGATTTTCCACCTGTTTTTGGAGAGGCATAGGTGAAAATGGGTAACTGCGAACCTCGTATCTATAATACCAATTATTTCTGTTTTAGAG
This sequence comes from Calotriton arnoldi, assembly GCA_963921515.1. Taxonomy (NCBI): domain Eukaryota; kingdom Metazoa; phylum Chordata; class Amphibia; order Caudata; family Salamandridae; genus Calotriton; species Calotriton arnoldi. Next base: position 1,565,343 of record CAWUFW010001335.1, on the reverse strand, counting down.
AATGTGTATTATCTGCAAATGTAAAAGGGGCACTCAATAATATATTTAAGAACTGAAAGCAGTTTGTCCCCATACATTGCGTTTAATGATTGAAGTGGTCCTGCCAAGTTTCGAATCTGAGACTTGTTCAAGCCCTTGCATTGTGCACATTGTGCACTGAAAGACATCAGCTTCATGAGGGAGCTTCCTCTTTAGCATATGGTGTATCTCTGAAGACATCTGATAATCTCTTCCTTGGCGCCCGACTGGCCCATTGTCATTCTGTATGTGACAATCAGCCGGCATACAGAATGACAATGGGCAGGTGGGGCCGCTCTTGTGCTCTGAGGAGGAGTGCAAGGCGGCCCCATCAGGGAGTTGAGGCCTCTCACAAGGGAACAGCACTGCTCCCTGCAAGGCCCGAAATTACGGACAAAAGGCGTGTGTAAAAGGGATCCTCACGGACATCGGACGTGAGGTCCAAATTACGGACGGTCCGTGAAATTTAAGAGTTGGGCACCCTAGCGCACAACGAGACGCTTGTTAAAAAACAAAGTTGCGCGTCCGCCATTACCGGAAAGCGCACAATGGGAAACTTGTTAAAAAATAGTACACGTACCGTGTAACAACCAAGTAAAGGGGCCAGTAGCCATGGGAGGATACACATGACGACTTGGCCGTACTAAGGAGGTCCTCTTGCACCTACCCCTTACACGTGATGTGATTGTGAAGGTCTTCATCTGAAATCTTCGGTGAGAAGGTTTTCGTCAACCACAACTTTTGATTTACGGTTGACCGTGACCTGAAACCTGGGGAAAAAAGGCAGTCTTTAACTCCAAAAACGGAGTGACTTTTTGTTTTTCGCTAGGTTTCAAAACCAGAGAGCCCAGGCCCTCTTCAGTGACGTCTCATAAGCGCTCTACTGCAGAGTGATGCTGTTTACCAGAGAACCGTATTAATTGCATGTGTCACGCTCGGTTCCCGCCTTAGGAAGTCCTGAGGTGACCTCTTCCTGCTGGCACGCGCAACCCCTCCACTGTGTGCTCACCACAGATAGGCAGAGGCTCCTGGTGCAACGGGACACCCGCGCAGTGAAGGTGGCTTCTGCGGCTCCTGGAACCGCCCCGGGGTGCCTGCCCTGGCATGTGCTCTCTGGTGCTGCCTGCCTCGTCTCTCGGCAAACAACTGCCTGCCTGGCTGAGGGCCGAACCAGCACTGCTGAGGGTGGGCCCTCCAGCACAGCACCTAGAGCTGGCCTGTCACCTGGTGCATCACTCGGTGCATGACCTTTCACTGCCCGTTAACACCCGTTCGCACCATTCCCAAAAGGCATGTGGATGTGTATGCATTAATATTGTGAACAGGTTTCTCACATACATGATGCAGTATGGTACGGCTACGGTATGGTCTGGAACGGTATGGTATTCTGTTCTGGGATATTGTGATATGAATTATGGCATTTTAAGATATGGTATGGAATGTATGTAGTATTGCTTTATGGCGTGTGTACCTTGTATTGTGGTATTGTGTGTGTTATGTTTGGTTATATCATGTTATTTTATGGCACATCAGGCATGTTGTCTACTGCCATGTAATACGACATCATGCATGCACGGTGCAGGTGCACTGACCGCAGATAGGTGTGGGTCCGCGCCAGTGCTCACTGGTGAGATGTGCAGGTAGAAAGAGTCTGTAGGTTTATTCTAAGCCCTCCTGCTCTAGGCTGGGGTCGCAGCATGTGTAGGACCCCGCCTAACTCTGCGCTGTGCCCGGGCGTTTCTTATGAAGCCAGTCATCCATGTTCAGCCGCCAGGCACCACCACCACCACCTCAGCCCCTCCCCCCCCCCCCACTTTTGACACTTTTATTGTTGTCTGAAAACTGCTAAATATTCAAATACCTCTACAGTGGGTACTTTTAAAACTGCAGTACTGCTATAAAACCTCCCCCGCCCTTCCAGCCTCTCGGGGAAACGCCCGGTGCCCGGTCCGACCTGTTCGGCCATGGTGGGGAGGAAGCCATCAGTGCCTCTCCCCGTGCAGTGTGTGGGAAGGCATCTGTGCCTCTCCCGTGCAGTGGGGAGGGAGCAGCGGCGCCTCTCCGTGCAGTGTGGAGGAAGGAATCGGTACCTCTCCTGTGCAGTGTGGGGGAAGGCATTAATGCCTCTCCCGTGCAGTGAGAAGGGAGGTATCGGTGCCTCTCCCGTGCAGTGTGGAGGAAGGTATCAGTACCTCTCTTGTGTATTGTGAAGGGAGGCATTGGTACCTCTCCCGTGCAGTGTGGAGGGGGCATCAATGCCTCTCCCGTGCTGTGTGGAGGAAGGCTTCAGCGCCTCTCCCATGCAGTGTGGAGGAAGGCATCAGTACCTTGTAGTGTAGCTCCTATTTCCCTAATAGGCTCTGCGCATTGGAATAATATATCCTATAGGTTTGACATAGGACTGAGGTCGGTATGTCCCTATCGAGTATATTAAACTTAATTACTTGTGCCAGCTAGCTCAGAGGCCACTAGAAACTTCTTGACGACAAGAAGGAGTAGTTTCTGGCAGCCGCAAAACATGACCACTGTGTTTCCTTTAGAATCAGAACGTGTCCCAGAGTCGTGGAAACAATAGATAACTATTTCACTCAGCTCAGTCGTGCATGCTCAGTTTTCCTCAAAGTTACACAGAAAGAACAGACGGGCGTTTCAATAAAAGATTTATTGAACAGTCTTGTTTCTGGTGTAAGGTAAATGTGCTGTTACGATCACAAGACAGTATGCGAGATAAATAATGTACAGAGTGAGCAGTAGAAATAAATAATACTGCGATAGCATTATCTTTTTAGCATATATGCATTTACATAAAATGACACAGACTAAAAATGCGAGTACTCATACGATGCGTTTCTAACCTAGTTCTACCCCAATGAACCTAACCTGTCCTAGGCGTAGGGAGAAGTATGAAGTAGGTGAAGTATTCCTTACTATAGTATACTAAGAGTATGTTAAGCCTAGTATGCCTAGTATGCCAAGAGTCTCTCTAGGTTCTTGTCAGCTCCATACCTGAAGAATGAGAGAGGTAGGAATCTCTTGCCAGACTCGAACTCCAACACCCCGCAAGGGAAGTTAGATCACTGGAAGCTGGACTCTCTGCGTGCAGGAATGACAGCGTCTTCTCAGTGCGTCCGCCCGGGAAACGGGCTCCTCTGAAGTCGAGGTCTCCTCTGATTTACAGGGGCTCAGGAAGGTATATTTATACCTGAGAATTACCTAAGAATGTTAGCATTGACGTGAGTCGGACAGCGGAAGACGTCAGGAATGAACCCCTAAGGAATAATGGTTCATGCATAATATATGAGTCCTTGAAGAAATCAATAGTCCTGGGCTAGGGAAAGTCCCGCTGCCTAAGGGTCTGTTTTTTCATGAACTCGTTGTGACGTTAGGGTGGACGGATGTCGGAGACCATTCCTGTATTTGGAGTGCACGGTTTATGCCTAAATAAGGACTGGGATTTTATGCCTATATAAGGGCAGGGCGAATTGTGCCTATATAAGGACATGATTCTAGAAAGCCCGTTTATGGACACCCTAAGAAGAATACAACACCCACTCCTCTTTCGCGTGTACGATAACACTAAAATGCTAAACATATAAAATGCTAAACATTAAAATGGAGTACTACATATTAAAAAGTATTTCTTAAAAGCATTTAAAAACATATTTAAAAATGCAAAAATGTCTGTACATATTAAGCAATGCTTATTCATTTCAGGCATAAAGTATTAAATCAAATGCAATTGGAATGAAAATAAGCAGTAATATTTACATATGACAAAAAAATGACCGATACGTTGTTCAAATATCAGAATCAATTCAATGTCATGAAAATTAATGAACTGTTCTAGACACACAAGATGACTAAGTGTCCGTGGAAATACCGCAAAGTCCGTATTATAAGGCTAGTTCTACTTTAAGCAGATTGAAGTGCCATTTTCGTTCGAAAAATGGGACAAAAGTTCAATTTTGGTAGAGTGCCAAGTTTTTGAAAAATGAAGGCCAAATTGTTACTGCATCTCTAGAACACTGTATGCTGAATCAGAGTCAGTTTGCGGGTCTGGTGTAAACATGAGATCATCTATTTCTATAGACAAAACATCATCCACTGTAGTTGGTGTTAGTTGGAACACCTCGTGTAGAAGATTAACTGCCCAGAGATGTGAAGCATCGCTCTCAGCATAGGTCGCCGCAGCAATGTTCGCGTCCGTTGTTACCTGTGTGCCTGTAGATCTTTCTCGTACCTCAGCAGCAGCCGGAAGCGTCTGTGAGATCTCAATGAATGCTGACATCAGGATTGGTAGCCTCTGGGGACAACACAGAGCATGGGCCGTTATCAGGACCAGCAAAGTATCGACGTCCGTTGACGTAGCTGATGGAAATGTTAGACAGGTGTCCAACACGCATTCTTCACCGCATAGCCGGCATCGTAGAACAGCTAAGATGCAATCTTGCCAGATTGGTCTGAATGACAGGAACCAAGTTGTATTAAGGTCCCGTAGATGAGTCATGCCCAATAGCTGTACTATTCGCTCACGGCACTTTCTTTCAAGGAGAGCTTTCTCCATTTCGCTCGGAGTGATGTCTGCGAATAGGCTGGCCTTAGCGCAATAGCAGGAAGAGAAATAGAATTCCGGCAACAAGTGCTAGAATTAATGGAATGCCACCAAACACCGAATGTGCAAAGTTCGGGATGATTCCGAGTATTGCCTGGAAAGGTGCTAACAGACCGGAGCAGATGCTCTTAAATACATGTACAATTCCTGTTGTATCAGACATGTTAAAGATACGTGTTATCATTTCTACGAAATGTATAGGGCAGTTTGTATGTATTAAAGTCTGTATCTCAGCCGAAGTCCTCGCTACTTGTAGATCATAGGTTTCTTTGGCCGAGGTCAAAGGCACTGTTTGCTGTAAAAGCATGGCTTTCATTCTGCTCAAAGTATCAAATCTTATAAAAAGAGACGTTCAGCGAAGGCCATAGAGGCGACTCCCTGACTGTGTCTATTGGGGGAAACAATACTTGCATACAGCAAGTGACCCTGGAGTTGACCGTTACTAGATATGGGATGCCTGGCAACATTCCGCAGCAACTCTGATCATTCAACATGAGGTAACTCCCATTAGAAAGTTGTCCAAACGTTGGATTAATCACAGCAGCTGGTGTACCCTGCTGATGGCAAGACAAATTTGCCACAGAACCATTACAAGCCCCGTGTAAAGAAATGTCCTGACATATAAGTGAACCGGTCAGTGCATGTTTACAGTTAGTACCGCTCAAAAATACTTCACGATCCCCACTCCAACATCTATGTGTATACGGTAAATCCCAAGATGTCTTAATGTATTCCTTACCCAACCTTTCATATTTGCCTGCTTGCATTTGTCTGAGGCAATACTGAAACTGAAAAGTAGTCACAGGTAATGTTATTTTGCCATGAATAAGCCATTCTGTAGCTGGTTTTTCTGCCACTGTGAATGGTAATTTTTCCAGTTTTTCAATGCTCAGCACTGTATACTTTGCTCCTCTTTGCGCCAATTCGATCTGTTTATCAGTTAGATTGTATTCTGCAAACAGAGCTGACGTGTTGATGAAACGCCAAGGCACATAGCCCGCTCGCAAAGATTGCAGCGTCCAGCTCAATGACACTATAGAACGTAATTGAGATTGACCTTGTTGTAACATTGCCAAATCTTGTTCTAGAATGTCGATAGCAGAGGATACAATGCCATCCAATGAATATATTCTGGAGGACAAAGTTGTTAACCCATTGTCGACCACAGAGAGGGTTTTCTCTAAATTAATACGATCAAGTTCACGTATTCGTTCTGCGGCCTCCATCTGTGACACTTTCCATGCTTCGTTATAAGCAGCATAAATGCCGGCATATATGAAACGTTTTTGACGCGGTTTTCTTGGTCCAAGCAAGAATTCCCTAAGGTCTGCGTCGTCTGCAAGTAAGGATAAGTGTTGTTTCACATCCTGTAGTGTAGATCTATGCAGCCAATCGAGGCATAATTTTCCTACACTGTATGTTGTTACTACCCCCGGATGCTGTCTTTGGACATATCTTGGGTCTGGCCTATGAATAGTAAAGCCCTGAGTGTTATTCAGGAATCTTTCCTGACAGTTGTTCGTGTCTGTGGGCCAGATCAACCATTTTTTCCAATCAGGATTAGATCTGTTGAGTTGTAGTATATTGTCAACTGTCACCACTGCCTTTGTATCATTATCACTGGTAGGAGTTGGCACAGAAGGTGTTCTCATCTCTTTGATCTTGGCTAGCCCAAGACAAGATGTTTGTTGGACGGTTTCATTCAAAAACATTATTTGTTCAGGGATGATGCAGGCTCTAAATAAAGCTTCTATACCCTGTACTTGCCAATCTTTAGTACCCCAGACAGTTTTTGTGTCTATTGTGTCTCTCCATAAGTCGAAACCCTGTCTAGACAGTTGGGCAATAAATTCTGCAGAGTAAATCTGTTTCGTATTAGTCAACATAATTTTCAGTCCTGTTTTGTTTACATTTTTATAGTAAAACGTTTCTGGATCAGATGTATTGTATCCTGAAAAATATGGAAACTTACTAGCAAATGTTTTTGAACTACCTTGTGGTGGTGTAGGACAATGTTCCCATTGATTAAACATGAACACATTTCTAGGGTATGCAGATTTATGCAAATAATGATGACCATAGTGGTTATAACAATACAGTTGTTCATAGTCTGATGAACCCTCTAAATATTCATTTTTAGAAAATGCAGCAGATTTTTCTAGGTCAAACATTATATCGTTAACAGTCTCAAAGTCCCAATCATCTGAATAGGTACTGGACGTAATTAAATCACTTAGTGAAATTTTAAACAAATGTGGAATGTTCAATTGTTCATTCGGGCCGAAGATATCATAATCTGTTTTGTCCCACACTATACCATCCTGTATAGGAACAGCTGTGATGTTCACCGATGACAAGTCCCTTGCTTCACGATGGGAAGATTTATCAGGTTTCAAAAGTACGTTTACGTCTTTTCCTTCAGTGTTCACATGGATGTATCTGCCACTTATAAGCACGCTCACAGTTGTTACCAAAGCTAGCCAGAGTAGGAAAACAAAAAGTCCAGATGTAATCCAGAGTTCAATCCATGGAGAAACCAGATAAGTCTTTTTCAGAAAGTGAAGAAAGTCTTGTACTTGCTGCTTGAGTTTGAATGATGCTGGCGTCGTTTCAGGTTCACTTGGATCTTCTGAGAACGTATCAAAGTTAATGAAATAGCCAGAAGCAGTTCTGTCAATTGTTGGAATTGCATCAGGATTTGTAGAAATCACAGGAACCAGTTCATCACTTGCCACGTTGGTGTAGACAGGTGTATTTGGACGAACTGTTACTTGGTTGTCAAGAGGGATGAGTTCCATAGCTTGGTTGCTTAGTCCTTCATCTGTTACAGCTGAATGTTCGATGGTTATCAGTCTTTCAGTCTGAACCTCTTGGATAGTAGCGAGAGGAGTGCGTCTGCTACTAGGTCGGAGTCCACGAGGCCTACTGTTCAGTATTGGCCACATACTGTGGTTTGATGAGGTCGATGGACACAAATCTTTTCTCCTTTCTTCCAGCAAGGGGCGGCAGAAGTACTGTTCTTGTTCCTTGAACTGCTAGAACAGGCACTGGTTGTCTGTAAGAAGGTCCAAATTCCTTCTTGTTCGCTATTTTTTCTCTGACTAGATCCCCAACTTTTGGAATCCAGACAGGCCTTGCTGGGACCGCCGATGTTTCCCCAGTGGTGGTTGGCTGTAGGAATACGTTGCTTTGTTTCGTTCTTAGATTATTCAGATCCTGTAAAACAGCCAAATGATCTTTGATATCAAACGGTTTATTTTCCACCACTGTGCCTACGTGTTCAAGGTCTGGTACCCACATTCTTGTCCCAAATAGGACCTCATATGGAGTGACCTCCTAGAGAACTTCTTGGCAGATTGTTCATTGCGCGCTGTACGCCATTGAGGTGTTTGACCCACCCATCACCCGAACCTAATACCCTAGCTGTTATAGACTGCTTTATGTCCCGGTTTTTTCTTTCCACAACCGAATTTCCCTCAGGATGGAATGGAGAGGAGTACCGCAATGCAACGCCCAGACTGGCCATGGCTTCTTTGTAAGCCCTAGAGCTAAACGCAGGACCCTGGTCAGAATGTAGCGTGCCTACTGCGTATGTGCCGATAAAGACTTGCAAATCTTTTATAACAGTTCGAGCGTCAGCCGAGCGCTGAGGCCATAACCATAGGAACCTAGATTCAGTATTTGTGGGAATGCCTTTGTCCAGTGGGACGCAGGCGAGTAGATAGCCTAATGCTGTCTAACAGTGGTGTCTGTACTTGGCTGCCGCATTCACAGCATGGTGTCTGGTGGCTCTCTCGCTGTAATTTACAGTCTAAGCAGTTATTGATGAATATGTGAATGTGTGTATTCATTCCAGGCCACCAGTACATCTCTTTTAACGTCAAAATTGTTTTAGAGATCCCTTGATGTGACAGACCCTCCACCAAATGTGTTTCATAAATCAAGGCTGCTCTGCGTTCCATGTTTGGAATTACCCTATCCCCCACTCCAGGGATTCAAGCAAAAGGAACGTTGTTCGCATCAATTACATAAGAGTACTTGAGTGGAAACTTTTTTGGTAACGCTGCACTGCTGCCCTTGCTTGAAGCATTGACAGCCAACATTATCTCACCGTCTATTTTTGTTTTTGAATGAGTGATCGCAGCTACGTAAGCCGTCTGAACAGCCCCCTTTGCAGCTTCGTCAGCCAATGAATTCCCTGCAACGTGAACGCCATCACGTTGATGACTCAGTGTGTGAATCACGTGAGCCTTTGGTAGTTCGTTCTTCAACTGAACTACTTGTTCCCAAAGCAATTTATGCTTTATTGTGCCACCCTTCGCATCTCTGAAACCATTTTCAAGCCAATTTCGTATATAGTCATTATACGACTGAACACAGTAAAAGGAATCGCACACTATCAGTGTGAGGAATTCTCGATCCGTACTCTCAAGTGCCAGTTTGAATGCTTGTAGTTCAGCTCGCTGAGCTGTACAATCTCTTAGTGACTGAGTTTTTGTGACCATAGGTCTGAAGATGCCATTTCGCATGCGACCTTTAACGATAGCACACGCTGCACTGTAAGCTTGCTTACTCCCTGTTGCGGGTTGTGCGGATCCGTCAGTGTAAATTATGAATTCGTACTGATCGAGAGGCAGAATCTCAGTGGGCAGAGGACATTCTTGTTCATATTGCAGGAATGCTTGTGTTTTTAAATCTGGATCAAAAACATATTCAACATCCGTTGCAGCAAGAGAATTAACCCATTGTATCCATCTCGGATGTAATGCTTTAGCATTTGGAATGCTTGCTTTTGTGACCGCTTCTAAAGCTGGTACTGGGGTTACGACAATAATGCGTTTCCCTTGGGCTAAGGCTCTTTCTTTTGCTACAGCGGTTTGAACTGCTGTTAAAAAATTTTCAGTAGAACTGAAGCGCATTTCCGCTTGTGTGTACAAATGGGATTTGTATGCGATTGGTATTTTCTCACCCTCATTGAAGGTTAAGTAGGTGAATCCACATTGACCCGAAATTATACGAATCACCAAATTTCTTTGACTTACGCGTGTTTGTAAGTGATTTGTTGCTAACATGTTAGCCTGGAGTGAACGCAAAATTTCTGTGTGTTCCTGTGTCCAGTTTTTGATTGAAAAATCAGGTTTGATTAATGCGTAGAGAGGTTTAACCCTTTCTGCGTAATTTAGAATGTATGTTCTTCCAAAGTTTAGGAAACCCAGGATGGATTGTAAGTTTTGTAGCGTCTTTGGAGGTTGGAGCAGCGCACATTTCTCTAGGAAGTTAGCTGCCAAGCTCTTGCCTTCACTTGAAAGCTCATATCCCAAAAATAGGACATTGAGATGGGCAATTCGGGACTTTTTAAAGTTGAACTTGTAGCCCTCAGAGGCGAATCCCAATATAATGGTGCTCACCCTGTTCAAGTGTTTTTCCAGGTCATCGTCTGTCAGATAGATGTCATCGACAGTAGGACAATGCCTCATTGTCATAAATTTGTAGTAACTCCGTTACTCTCGCTGAGAATAAACCTGGGCTGTTCTTGAACCCTTGTGGGAGTCGACAAAAGTGACGCTGGGTCCCCATTATGGAGAATGCTGTTAAGTACCTGCTTTCAGGTGCTATGTTTTGACAAAAGAAACCATTTGAGATGTCTAATGTTGTTTTGTATTTTTTACGCACAATGTTATTCATTAATGCTGTGCTATGTGCATTTTGCACTGCAAAAGTTTTAGAACAAGTGTTTAGGTGTCTGTAGTCCAAAACTAGACGATATGTATTGTCTGGTTTGGAGATAGGAAACAAAGGATTGTTCATTGAGGAGGTGCATGTTTCAATCACCCCTTGGTATTCAAGTTGATCTAAGATCTCCCTGACCTGTTTTTTAGCTTCTTGCTTTATTGGATACTGCCGTTGTGCAGTTGGTTCATGTTTCAGATGTATTTTATGGTGAGGGGAGTCCTCGTCCCATCCTACATGATTTTTATATAATGCTGGGGCCTGGGCCACTGCCCATTTCCTGGCATGTGTATATTTTAGGTGAATTGGAATATGGTTGGAGAAGGCAGGCATAATAATGTCCTCGCCATGTGGGCACTCCCTGACAAATTGTGGTGGCCAGTCTTTTTCTGCTAGAAGTATGTCATAGCCCTTTGATAGTCTTTCCCAAAAAAGTGCTTTAACCTGTCTAGGTTTGTCTCCCTCCATCCGGAGTGTTATGTCATATAACTTTTGTGGAGTACTAACCCTGGTGTCTACAGTCTCTACTGTAATATACTCATTCAAGTCCACTATCTCTAGAAGTTCCTTCAGGTTCTGGCGAGCTATTGTGACTCCTGCTGCACTGTCCAGCATTGTCTGAGCCCATTCTCCGTTCTTGAGTTGTGTTCTCAGTATTCTCGGCATGTCTGATTTTCAGACCTGCTACTTTCTTTTGGAGAATTGAGGTTTTGTTTTAGTTTTTGGAGCGTGTTTGTCGTCTTTCGATTTCACGCGTTCTTCTCTATGTTCTGTTCGTCCTCTTCTTTCCGAAGTCTGCGATGAGATCTGAAAGGGACGAGAGGAACGTGTATCAGTATCTTGATACCTATCAGGTTTTCTCAAATTATCCCTATTCCTGAGGTTATACCTCCTTTCAGAGGGCTCCTTTGAGGAGACCTACCTCGGGATTGAGAACGTTTCTCGTTTGAATTTTGTTTATTAGTCTCCCACTTCTTTTTAGAAGATGTAGGAGTTTGTTTAATTGAGTCCTTCTCTGGACTTTCAGATAGTTTCGGTTTAACTGGTCTTCCACCCAAACTATCTCTGCCTAATTCTGCATAAGATTGTTCTATTATTCTTGGTAGCTCAGTTTGATGTTCTGTAACATCAAATTCCCTTAATTTTTGTCGGATCGCCACTGCTGCTGCTTCCCCTTTAATATTAGATAATATTATTGTTGAGACCTGGTCGAAATTTTTCAGTAATTTCATACCTAACTTTAGAGCAGGCTCTGCCCCGTATTCGTTTTGAATTTGTTTTAGGACATCAGGTATTACCGCAATTGACGGAATGCCGTGTGGTTTAGTGTAGATGGCAGCAAAGACTGAGCCCCAAGTGGTGCAGACTTCCAGTTGTGGTGTGATCCCCATTGGTAAACTGATGGTTAGGATTCTGTGTTTCTCATGCGGGCTAGTATTTGGAAATACTGCTTCGATTTGAGTAATTTTTTGAGCTATCCAAAATGGAATTTGCTCACGTTTTGTGGGCATTTTACCCATGACTGCGTATAGAGTCTGTGGTGTAATTTTTAGAGTGTTCCCTGGTGTGGGGTTTGATTTGGAATTGTTAATGGTGGTTGGACTGTGAAAGTCCGCATGACATATTGGACCAATTGTCTGTAGATTTTTATTAACTCTGTGAGTTGAGTAAGTAGTTCCTCATCTGACATTATGTCAAGTTCAGGATGAGGTGTGTAGCCGGCTAGAATCGGCCATGTTGCTCCTGGTCTACCTAGTGGACCGAGCCTGGTAATGTTTCTGTGATGTTTTAGGGCGTCTTTAAACCAGAGCTGGTGCTCTTGGTATGTTAATGGAATTTCAATATCCTCGAAAGGTATGTATTCCTCTGGTGGTTCATCTTCTTTGTAGAAGTGAAACATGTGTGTTACTGGATTGGATTCAGGAAATATTACCCATGAATAGAATACCTCTGTCTGAAAGGATTCGTGTGCCTCTATCACGAAAACTGCTCTACCCCCTCTTGGTGGTAGGCCATGTTTTATAAGTTTTAGAGTAATGGCTCTTCTTAAGTTTGGAGCGATGTCAATGACACCCTCCTCGGTTTCATTTAAACCTGTATTGTTAAAAATGCTGGTTGGGCTGGATCAGCCGCAGCTCCACCGTTTCCGGCGTCTTCAGTCATTTTGTTTTTTGAAAAATGTAGACCAAGTTTCAAGGAAACAAAGATAAGGTGCACAATATTTGTGGAACACTGTATCCTTCAACGTTGAGCAAACCAAACAGCTAATATATAGGGTACTGCCCTATGTAGCCGTGGCGGATACTTAACCCTGCCCACTCCAGACGTCTTTTGGAGTATATGGGTAGGGGTCTCTGAGAGAAAAAGAAGAAGCACGGCTGAGTTACTCAGTATCTAACGTTGAATTACTGCCTTACCAAACCGTTGGGCGCCATGTAGTGTAGCTCCTATTTCCCTAATAGGCTCTGCGCATTGGATAATATATCCTATATGTTTGACATAGGACTGAGGTCGGTATGTCCCTATCGAGTATTTTAAACTTAATAATTTGTGCCAGCTAGCTCAGAGGCCACTAGAAACTTCTTGACGACAAGAAGGGAGTAGTTTCTGGCAGCCGCAAAACATGACCACTGTGTTTCCCTTTAGAATCAGAACGTGTCCCAGAGTCGTGGAAACAATAGATAACTATTTCACTCAGCTCAGTCGTGCATGCTCAGTTTTCCTCAAAGTTACACAGAAAGAACAGACAGGCGTTTCAATAAAAGATTTATTGAACAGTCTTGTTTCTGGTGTAAGTTAAATGTGCTGTTACGATCACAAGACAGTATGCGAGATAAATAATGTACAGAGTGAGCAGTAGAAATAAATAATACTGCGATAGCATTATCTTTTTAGCATATATGCATTTACATAAAATGACACAGACTAAAAATGCGAGTACTCATACGATGCGTTTCTAACCTAGTTCTACCCCAATGAACCTAACCTGTCCTAGGCGTAGGGAGAAGTATGAAGTAGGTGAAGTATTCCTTACTATAGTATACTAAGAGTATGTTAAGCCTAGTATGCCTAGTATGCCAAGAGTCTCTCTAGGTTCTTGTCAGCTCCATACCTGAAGAATGAGAGAGGTAGGAATCTCTTGCCAGACTCGAACTCCAACACCCCGCAAGGGAAGTTTGATCACTGGAAGCTGGACTCTCTGCGTGCAGGAATGACAGCGTCTTCTCAGTGCGTCCGGCCGGGAAACGGGCTCCTCTGAAGTCGAGGTCTCCTCTGATTTACAGGGGCTCGGGAAGGTATATTTATACCTGAGAATTACCTAAGAATGTTAGCATTGACGTGAGTCAGACAGTGGAAGACGTCAGGAATGAACCCCTAAGGAATAATGGTTCATGCATAATATATGAGTCCTTGAAGAAATCAATAGTCCTGGGCTAGGGAAAGTCCCGCTGCCTAAGGGTCTGTTTTTTCATGAACTCGTTGTGACGTTAGGGTGGACGGATGTCGGAGACCATGCCTGTATTTGGAGTGCACGGTTTATGCCTAAATAAGGACTGGGATTTTATGCCTATATAAGGGCAGGGCGAATAGTGCCTATATAAGGACATGATTCTAGAAAGCCCGTTTATGGACACCCTAAGAAGAATACAACAACCTGTCATGTGCAGTGTGGTGGGAGGCATCAGTCCCTCTCCCGTGCAGTGCGAAGGGAGGTATCAGTGCCTCTCCCATGCAGTGTGGAGTAAATCATCAATGCCTCTCCTGTGCAGTGCGGAGGGAGGTATCAGTGCCTCTCTTGTGCAGTGTGGGGGAAGGCATCAATGCCTCTCCCGTGCAGTGTGAAGGGAGGTATTGGTGCATCTCCCCTGCAGTGTGGAGGAAGGTATCAGTACCTCTCTTGTGCAGTGTGGAGGGAGGCATCGGTACCTCTCCCGTGCATTGTGAAGGGAGGCATCAGTGCCTCTCCCGTGCTGTGTGGAGGAAGGCTTCAGCACCTCTCCCGTGCAGTGTGGAGGAAGGCATCAGTACCTCTCCCGTGCAGTGTGGTGGGAGGCATCAGTCCCTCTCCCGTGCAGTGCGGAGGGAGGTATCAGTGCCTCTCCCATGCAGTGTGGAGTAAATCATCAATGCCTCTCCTGTGCAGTGCGGAGGGAGGCATCAGTGCCTCTCTTGTGCAGTGTGGAAGAAGGCATCAATTGCTCGCATTTGTAAAGTGGAGGGAGGTAGCAGTGAATCTTGTACAGAGAGGAGGAAGGCATTAAAGTCTCTCCTGTGCAGAAGTGTGGAAGGCATTAACGCCTTGCTCGTACAGAGAGGAGGGAGGCATTAATGCCCCTCCCGTGCATTAATGCATCTCATGTGCAGAGAGGAGGAAGGCATCATTGCCTCGCCTATACAGAGATGAGCGAGGCATTAACACCCCTCCTGTGCAGAAGTGTGGAAGGCATTAACCCCTTACCCGTACAGAGCGGAGGGAGGCATTAATGCCCCTCCCGTGCATTAATGCATCTCATATGCAGAGAGGAGGAAGGCATTAACGGCTCTCCTGTGCAGAAGTGTGGAGGGCATTAACGTGTCTCCTGTGCAGAAGTGTGGAAGGCATCTGTGCCTTTCCCATGCAGTGTGAAGGGAGGTATCGGTGCTTCTCCCGTGCAGTGTGGAGGAAGGCATCAGTACCTCTCCCGTGCAGTGGGGAGGGAGGCAGCGGCGCCTCTCCGTGCAGTGTGGAGGAAGGAATCAGTACATCACCTGTGCAGTGTGGGGAAGGCATCAATGCCTCTCCTGTGCAGTGTGGAGGACAGTATCAGTACCTCTCTTGTGCATTGTGAAGGGGAGGCATCAGTACCTCTCCCGTGCAGTGTGGAGGGAGGCATCGGTACCTCTCCCGTGCAGTGTAGAGGGAGGCATCAATGCCTCTCCCGTGCTATGTGGAGGAAGGCTTCAGTGCCTCTCCCGTGCAGTGTGGAGGAAGGCATCAGTACCTGTCCCGTGCAGTGTGGTGGGAGACATCAGTCCCTCTCCCGTGCAGTGCGAAAGGGAGGTATCAGTGCCTCTCCCATGCAGTGTGGAGTAAATCATCACTGCCTCTCCTGTGCAGTGCGGAGGGAGGTATCAGTGCCTCTCTTGTTCAGTGTGGGGGAAGGCATCAATGCCTCTCCTGTGCAGTGTGAAGGGAGGCATCAGTACCTCTCCCGTGCAGTGTGGAGGGAGGCATGAAATGAAGGGTTATTGACTTCTGTTGTGGGCGTTAACAGTTGTTAATTGCCAGAGTCACAAAACGGGCATGATTGAAAGGTGTGTAATGCGGTGAAAGGCAATTGTAATGTGTTTAAGTCTGTCAGCATGAAGAAAACAAGGCTGTTGGAACCCTCCCCAAGATCCCACCCCTATAGGAAGTAGTTTCTCAGCCTCGTTCTTCCAGCTTTGACTGGCCTCATAATACCTACATTGGCTTTATCAAAATCAGCATTCCAAATAGAGTGCCGACATGGTCTTTTTAATATAGGATTATTGTCCACTGTTGTTATTAAAGGCCCTCTCCTCAAGTTATGGACCCTCTCTTTTTTGGCAGGGGTCCTAATAGCATAATTGCCCTTCGCTCGGGGCAACAGCAGCTATGATGAATAAACTGCCCCATCTGTATGCACGTTGCCTACGCGCATAGTTGCGAGGTCGGGTAACTAACAGCAGTTATTGCTCGCGGATGCGGTCAATATCGCTTAGTTACTATCAGGGTTCCTGCTGCATTTCACCTTTGAACTCTGTGCAGCCCGCTGGCGCCGCATCTGGCCAGCCACTGCGCTTCATGGAAGCATACTGTATAACACCGCACTATACCCATGAAAGCATGCCGCACTGTACTACCCAGCTGATGCATGCCACAGCACTCCCAGCTTGCCATGCCATAGGCGCTACCCTATTCCTGTCACTCTGTGGCACGCCCCGGATCCTCTCTACAACGTAAACATGTTTAGTGCTAAGGGCACATTTGCACTCAATGTATTCTTAAGGTTCTCTGGGATCCCGAGCAAAACATATTTTGGGGGGCCTGTACTGAACAACTTTGAATTGTATTACCCATTCTCTGCTATGTTTAGTCCACATTTTGCTAAACATTAGTAATGTATGTTACTCTGTAAAATGGTCAGACAAAAACAGTTGAACTGTGTCTTGTTTGGAGCCCCAGAAATCATTAGAATGTAGGGGGGGGGGGGCTGGGCTCAAAGTACAGATGGGCAGAGAAGGAGAGGTCTAGATAGACAAGTAGAATAGACAGAGGTTAAGCAGAGCGAAGGTTCACTCTACAGAGGGCTCCTTGGCAGGTGGGCGCCCTGTGCCATTGCCCGCTGTCCCCAGCCTTAAAACGCAGGGCTAGACCCAGAAGTGGCCGCACTTGCTGGCCTTAGGCGCCACACCTCGTATTGACTTTCGGTGCCAGCTTGAGTGATGTCCTCTCAGCAATGGGTGCCAGGCCAACAGTGCCAGGTTATGGCATTTAGACACTGCAGCGCCTTTCCCCCCTCCCCACTAGTGTGCGCAGTGAGGTGTGCCGGTGAGGGTCAACCCGCGGCGGTGGTGTTTGCTGTTGGGCGTGGAGTGTGTATTGGGGAATGACCGACCTAACCAAGGCGAACCAGGCCGGTGACCACACTCAGACCGTGCCATACCACACAACACCGCCACTGAGTGCAGCCCGTCAGATACCGCGCCACAGTGAACTATGCGGTGCCGTACCACATCACATCACACCACCACTCATTGCTGCCCGTCAGATACCACACCACACTGAACTATTCGGTGCCATACCACATCACACCACCACTCAAGGCCATCAATCAGATACCACACTACACAGAACTATGTTTCCATTCTACAACTTTAATGCATTTTTCAAAGTTCCGGGCGTCTGAAAGAACGAGGCACACTTATCTGAAACAAAAGAAAACTCTATTTGGGAGGTGAAGTGAGACCGACCACTGAGCGCTGCCCGTCAGATACCGCACCACAGTGAACTATGCGATGCTGTACCACATCACACCACCACTCAGTGCCGCCCGTCAGATACCGCACCACACTCAACTATGCGGTGCTATACCACATCAATTGCCACTCAGTGCCGCCCGTCAGATACCACACCACACTGAACTATGCGGTGCCATACCACATCACACTGCCACTCAAGGCCATCAATCAGATACCACACCCCACAGAACTATGTTTCCATTCTACAACTTTAATGCATTTTTCAAAATTTCGGGCGTCTGAAAGAACGAGGCACACTTATCTAAAACAAAAGAAAACGCTATTTGGGAGGTGAAGTGAGACCGACCACTGAGTGCCGCTCGTCAGATACCGCACCACAGTGAACTATGCGATGCTGTACCACATCACACCACCACTCAGTGCCGCCCGTCAGATACCGCAACACACTCAACTATGCGGTGCCATACTACATCAATTGCCACTCGGTGCCGCCCGTCAGATACCACACTGAACTATTCGGTGCCATACCACATCACACCGCCACTCAAGGCCATCAATCAGATACCTTAATTCAACAAGAAGATTGTACCACTATTACAATGTATCCTTCCTTGTTTGGAAAGTTATGATGATGGTGGTGGGAAAATGTGTTAAACCCAAGAATTTGTTATGGGAAACACTATGTGTTTTTAAAATACCCCTCACACACTAAGAATCCCTCAGTGTCATGCTTCATCATGGGGGTCTTCCCGTCCCTCTACGGGGCCGGGCATGCTGCAACCTACGAAGACGCGGGAGCACTTAGTTCAGTGAAAAGAATTATGTGTAGTTGCCTCCTACTAGGTCAACATGTTTCAAAAGCCATCCCCTTGGCTTTCTTCTTCAGGACCGTGCGTGATGCCTACTTCACTCACACATTTATGCTACCTCATTATACAAATGTTATTTCGCATTTTTCCATGTGGAGCGCTCTGGTGCCCTCGGGTCAATCCAGCGCTATATAAAACCTTATAAATAAATAAAATAAATAAGGCAGGGTGCTCAGTTATAAGTGTGAGGGTGCCCCTGCATGAGCAGGACACTCCTACAACCTTCGGAGTCCATTCTCCCGGGTTGTAAGTGCACCAGCCATTACGATACATAGAGTGGCCATGCGACACTACGCGATGACCATCTCTAAACTGGCTGTAACGAACCCTGTCGTGTTTGGTATCAAACATGTTGGAATCATACCCCCGTAAACAGTGTGGGTGGTATGATTCCACGCAGTGTAAAGCTCCTCCGGGAGTCCCTCAGTTCTCCCGGTACCATTCTTCTAGACCCGGACAGCAAACTATCGCTGCTGCCGATCAGGGACACGATTCTGCCCTCCTGCTGGTGAGCCAAGCTCGAGCAGAGGAAGGCAGGACAATAGGTATCCTGTCACAGGGAGGTGTTCCCACCTCCCAGACAGGACTTAGTGTATTGGGACAGGGTTGGGGCACTTGCCAGCGCCACTCAGACTGCTTGAAGGGCCCTCCTTTCATATTCCAGTCCAAACCAGTTCATGGAGCCGTTGGCTCCCGCTCTGGCGCGAAACAGGACAAAGGACATGGGAGTATCCTCCCCACTGTCCAGGCCCTCCTCTGGGAGGGACCCCTGAATCGTTCCAACCCTTTCCTTAGGGTACTTAAGGGCTTACCTGTAGGTGGGTCCCTAGTTTCGTCGTTGGACAAGATTCAGATCCAACACCACTTCAACTTCGACAAGTCTGGGCACTCTTGACATCGCTGGACTTCACTTTGGGGAACCGAGACTGCAACTGGGAAGACTCCTGCTGCTCCTGGTCTCGTCGTCCTGCATATCTGCTGCAACGTCTGAGCCTGTGCTCCATACAGGTTCTTCACAAGGCCTGTGGACATCCAAGGCAGCTGAAGGAATCTCCCTTGGAGTGAAGGAATCACTTCCCTGCATTTGCAGGCACCACAGCGAAGCTGACCTGTCTGCTGTTCCTGAGTTCCTACGGACTCCGAAAGGTTCAGCAACACAGGTGGTTCTGCAACTCTCTCGAGGCCTTCCCTGTCTTCACAGCAAGGTTGAAGTCAGTATCCCTTGTTGGGACCGCTGGAGCAGTACCCATGTGCCCCGCGTCGGCTTGCCGTTGCCAAGGCTTGTTGAATCTCTCTTCCAGAGATCTTCGGGCTCCAAGAAGCTCCAGCCTCAAGCATCTCCTGCAGCCAAGATCTTCACCTGCATCGCATCCTTTGCACCGTGGGCCTTCATCCTTTGGCGAGCTGCTCGAGGTCCTCTAGTGACTCCTGTGCCTTCGGCCTGTGGGTCCGCTTGAGGGTCTTCTTCAACTTCAGTGGACTCCCCCGCCTGCTCGATGCCTGCTCTGACTTACCTGCTCATGGTGAGTCACTTGGACCTTGCTGGTCCCGACACTGCACCTTTTTCAACAACTACGTCTCTTGTCGCTGCCAAGGCCTGTTGGTGCCCCTGCCGCACACTGACTCCTTGGCACTCGACATCCGACGTGGGACAGCTCGTGAACGGCTCCTGGTCCTCCACAGCCTTGCCTGGTCCGTACAGCTGCAACTTCAAGGGCACCGTCAACTCTCCTGCATTCCCGACATCGGTGGGCATTCGTCTTCCTCCTGGTCACTCCTGAGTGGCATAGGCTCTGTCCCCTCTGCTTGCAGGTACTTCTCATCTCGAATCCACCTTTGGGTTCCACCGGACACTTTCACCTTCTTCGCCAGCTGCATCTTTCCTGAAGTCCTCCATTGTGGTCTACGTCAGTTTCCGACGTAACTTCGCACCTATGCACCCGGCTTCCCTGGTGTAGGTATCCTAGTTCCTGGGGTATCCACTGATGGGGTGACTCTCCAACCTTCTGTCTTCCATGGGGTTTCTTCAGGGTCCACTGGGAATGGTCCTTCTTCTTGAAAACTGTAACCGCAACTTTCCCATTGACTTGCATTGAGTACATGCCTGTGTTTCCACTCTGCACACTGGGTACTTACCTCGGGTGGTTCCTTGTGTCCCCAGCTCTTCTCAGTCTTCTGGTCCATGTCCCGACATCGGCCGCAGTTTGCATTCCACTTCTTTCGTACATGATTTGGTTTCCCCCTGGAGACCACTGTGTATTTACGCTTACTTACCTGTTTACAATTGAAGTATTGTCTGTATTGTGTTGATATCTCCGGGTAGGAGATATACCAATGTGTTAGTGAGTGTTTATAATGAATATACCTATTTTTCTAATACATTGTGTTGTTCTCTTTCGTTTAACCTACACTATATGATTCGTTCTGGTAAAACAAGCTGCTTAACACTCCTTCTGGACTAAGCCTGAAGGCTGCTCTCCACAGCTACCACTTAGAGAGCTTTCTATGGTTGTCTAAGACCACTAAAATCACCATAAGGGTTGTCTGGATTAGTGCAGGGGGCTTCACTTAAATAAGTGTGCACCATATACAATGCCAGCCTCCTACAATCTCACATAGTACATCACTTATGAGGTGTTAAAATTAGGAAAAAGGGGCACAGAATGTGGGTTATGCCATCAGTGTTTTATAGCCCACTAATCCCCTCCAGATGCTCTGTAGCAGGTGTGTGATGCCAGTTCTGGGGGCTTACTCGAAATGTCAGGTCTTCAGTGTCTTGTGAAAGTCAAGAAGAGGGGAGGAGGCTTTGATGTGTTTTGGGAGGACGTTCCATGTTTTAGGGACCAGGTATGAGAAGGCACAGCCCCCCTTCTCTACTTTTGTGTGTGTATGGGGTGTGTGCTAGTGAAAGACCGGCAGAGCGGAGGTGTCTGGAAGGTTGCTGGAATTAATGTGGCTCGTCAGGTGGACAGGGCTAGTGTTGTGGAGAGCTCTCTAGGTCTGGGTGAGAAGTTTAAAGTGTGGGCGCTTGTGTATTGGGAGCCAGTTGAGTTCTCTAAGGTGTGGTGTGATGTGGGCTTGGCATGGGAGGGTGAGGACTAGTCCAGCTGTTGTGTTTTGGATGGTCTGTATTCTTTATGTGAGCTGGTTGGTAATCACTGCATGTAGGGTTTTCCATAGTCTAGTCTGCTGGTAATGAGGGCTTGGGTTGTCATTTTCCTGGTGTTGTCCGATAGCCACCTGGAGATTTTCTTCAGCATCCTTAGTTTGTTGAAGCAGAAGGATACCACTGCGGTCATGTCTTGTTCGTTGTCCATGATGATTCCGAAGTTTCTAGCTTGCGAGTAGGGCACAGGGTTGGTTGGGTTCAAGGTCTGTGGGCCACCATGTGGAGTCCCATGGCGAGGCATTCTTCCTGAAGACTACCACCTCAGTCTTGTCTGAGTTCAGTTTGAGGCAATTGGATTTCATCCAGGTGGCCACTTCTTTCAAGCCTGTGATAAACTCATTCCTGCTGTTGGGTGTTTAGTCCGAGAGTGACAGTAACAGTTGCTTGTTGTCGGCGTTGGTGAGGATGTTTATGTTGTGAGCTTAAATGACATTAGAGGCACAGGCGGGCATGTTGATGGTTTGGTTCTTCCGGTGAAGAAGGATGATTGTGCTGGGATCGGTTCAGGGTCTGGCCGAAGGCCGGTGAATGATGGGGTCAGAAGTTGTAATTTTTGGACTAAATTCTACCTAGTGTATTTCAGTGGTTTTCGGGTTTTTTAACATTAGATCATGTCTCATTCACACACTTACCTAAAATGACTTTAACCTTTGTTTTATTCAGTGAAGTTCAGGTTTAAAAAAATATATATAAGTCAAGGTCTTAGAACCTAACCTAAATATAACGTCTTTATAACCTTTTTTCCTCAGTAAAAACACACACATACACACACACACACACACACACACACACACTCTCTCTCTCTCTCTCTCTCTCTTTCTATCTCTCTCTCGTGAAATCTGTTAAACCATATGTACATGTGTGTGTATGTGTGTGCAACACTGTGTAATTATAGTTAGGTCAGAGTTTCCATAGGAAGAGCGATTTTGTTTCGCTAATAAATTTGGCGCCATTTGATGAATCTTTACAAAACTTGCCAAAAAAATGTCTTCCATTAGCTCCAGGGTGAACCGTCAAGCGGGGCTGAGGAAAAGGGTGGTCCCAAAATAATTTTTCCCCCATTCAAATTCCATAGGGAATTTTAAACAATGGTGCACAAAAAACATCTGACCAGAAATATACCAAATTCGGTAGAAGCTATATCTTTACTCAGAAAGTTTCTTTTTGTGATTTGGTGTAAATCAGCTAGGTAGTTTGGAGAAATTAAGGTTCAAAATGTATAGATGTATTGACAGGTGGGCTGAAATTCAATAATTCAAGTCTTCTGATTGGCAGTTGGGGCTTTTTTGGAGCACATTCTCTGATTGGCTGATGCTACATGAACAGAAACGTTGTGATGGCTATTATAGACTTAGAGACTCGGTCCCCTGTCCTCAAAATGTTTGAAAAAATACTGCATACGTGGGCTGGGAAGGAGGACCCTGACTCACTGACACACTACGTGGGGCTCCCAAAATGTAAAAAAAAAAAAGCGGGGGGTTATCTGTGGTCCCAAGGGACTCCTGCAGAACACTTGAGGGAGTCCCAAGGGACCTAGAAAAAGAATTTCAAAAATATCAAATGTGGGGTGAGTGACGTCGTCCATGCGTGGCTGGGGTGTGGACACCCGTGGGGGTACCGCACCACATTCTAGCCCCTGCGCCCAACCCCATGCCATGCACAACCTTCATGGGAGTGGGAGTTTGACTGCCCCTGGGGCGGGTGGGTTCAGAGCTTTTCCGCAGGACAGGTCCTGCATCCAACTCCACGCAGTACATGGCCAAAGGCCGTGTGGAGCAAGGGATTGGCCACCCGCGGGTTGGGTATGGTAATAAGATCTTAGTTTATGTTAAAAAGAACCCCTAGAAATTCACTGAAGAAAGGCAGAGGTTAAAGTGATGTTAGATATAGTAATAATATGCAGAGCATGGTGGGGCACAAATTCTAGTTAGCTCAGTAAACTATAACTGGTGAATTTCAGTGTCTTTTTTACTTCAAAATGTTACGTTTTAAATGATATTTTCATGTAACTATAACATCACATTAACTTTTGTTTTTTTCAATCTATATATATACATATATCATATATATGTATATATATATATATGTGTGTATATATATATATATATATATATGTGTGTATATATATATAGCAAAACCAAAGGGGATGATGGACGAAGTGTTGAAAATTGCAAGCACTCACCCCCAGTCAACTGATCTGGGTTTAATCCATCATCATTCTTTAGCTCACTCCGCCACCCCAGTTCAGACATGGCCATATGCAAATCAGTCTGACCCTGTGCCTCATGGGAACAGTCCAGCCCGAACTGGAGTGCTTGCAATGTTCAACACTCCGTCCATCATCCCCTTTGGTTTTGCTATGTTCGCCCTAAGTTGGCAGGGTATGCCCAGACGTGGGTCCCTTGCTCACTTTGCCACTGGATTCAAGATAGCCTGGCTGATGACGGCTTTAAGCCAGAAACCGGTCCCAGGATGCTTGTTTCCGGTCCAGGGAAGACATGGCTTGGCAGTTCAGGCTGGACTGTTCCCATGAGGCACAGGGTCAGACTGATTTGCATATGGCCATGTCTGAACTGGGGTGGCGGAGTGAGCTAAAGAATGATGATGGATTAAACCCAGATCAGTTGACTGGGGGTGAGTGCTTGCAATGTTCAACACTCCGTCCATCATCCCCTTTGGTTTTGCTATGTTCGCCCTAAGTTGGCAGGGTATGCCCAGACGTGGGTCCCTTGCTCACTTTGCCACTGGATTCAAGATAGCCTGGCTGATGACGGCTGTAAGCCAGAAACCGGTCCCAGGATGCTTGTTTCCGGTCCAGGGAAGACATGGCTTGGCAGTTCGGGCTGGACTGTTCCCATGAGGCACAGGGTCAGACTGATTTGCATATGGCCATGTCTGAACTGGGGTGGCGGAGTGAGCTAAAGAATGATGATGGATTAAACCCAGATCAGTTGACTGGGGGTGAGTGCTTGCAATGTTCAACACTCCGTCCATCATCCCCCCCTTTTGTTTTTGTATATATATATATACATATATATATATGTGTGTGTATATATATATATATATGTGTGTGTATATATATCACGCTCCAAAGTCCACTTAAGAGCAGTATACGCACTCTTAAGGAGGAAAGATAAAGGGACGGGGTAATTTTTGCCTTAAATTATTGAAAGAACTGTTATCTGTGGGACATGCCTATACGAAGGCAGGATATATGAGACCTGATTGATCCCCCATGATAACTATCGGACTGCAACTCCCAGAATACATCTGAGTGGAAGGAACATTGCTCAGAGAATACACAAGTCCCCTTTTCATGTCCAGTTGCCACGACCAATAGAATCGTACTTCCCTGTTTAAAAGATCTTCAGGACAGGTGGCGCTATCTTTAACAAGCTGAGGAAGGCACAACGCCGAAACGCGTCCTTGTAATAAAGAATCTTCCAAGGGGTCCCGTGAGTGCAGCGTGTTTCTTTTGTTGAAACCGGAGCGTGTATATATATATATATATATATTTCAACCTCTAGTTTGGCGTGGATGGCACTGTTCTAATCCAATGCTTACACACTCTGCTAGAGAAACAGACATTTGAGGTGAGTAGGTTCAGAGTATCAATGGTGTTGTAGGGTGCTTCATAATATAAAGGAGCTGCTCTCCACCTAAATTTGGGAACTACCCAGAGTTTCCTGCTTCCTAGTAATCCCAGAGATAGGAATTCCTCAGACTTTTGCTTACTAATAACTTTGCCACTGTTTGGCGATTCTCCACAAAATTCTGCAGACCTATTCTTTTTCTACATTCCTTTTTCTACACTGGCTGATGATATAAAGTTTTGCGGTGACTAGTTAAGGGGGTGCAAAGAAAAAAGGGGGGTCGCAAAACTAGTAGCGACAAAATGGCTGTACGAATTTAGATTAAAGTTGGGATTTATGTAGATTATGGTGTGGAAAGGATCGTTCTGTTATTAGATGTGAATTGGTTCAGTAGTTTTGAAGTTATAAGGGACAAAACTTAGTTATATACTGGGCCGCTGTATACCGAAGTATACTGTGGTACGTGGCAATGACAAAACGCAATAATTTTGGTTAATGAAAACCCTTACAAAATTAAAAGTCAGCCATATTGTTTAGACCACACTTTCTGTTTGTTGTGGGTTATAATATGAAACCCAGGTTTACAGAGCACTGTGGTACTTTCGCGAAATATCTAGAAAGTACCACAGCACTTATGGAAGTGTTTTAAAAATAAAAATTATATATGACAAAAGACACTCTGCAATATGCCACGCCACTCCAGTGTACAACACGCCATTCCACTCTACCACATGCTACTTCACTGTCCGCCATTCCATTCTAGGCCCCTCCTCTCTAAGACACGCTAAAACACGCCACTGCACTGTACTCTTTGCCACACCACTCTACGTCATTCTCCTCTATAAGACTCTACTCCACTCTACGGCCAGCACTCTAGGACACTATGATATGCAACTCCATTCCACTCTACGACATGCCACTCCACAGTACGCTAATCCACTCTACACTCCTCCACTGTAAGACACTGCATGACACACCACTGTATGACATGCCACTCCAGTCTACTGTACGGCACGCCACTCCACTCCACTCCACTTTGACACTCGAGACTACTCTACGACACGCCACTCTACCACACTCTGCTCTACAACAGACCACTCCACTCTTGGCCCCTCCACTGTAAAACATTGTATGACATGCCATTCCACTCTATGCCTTTCTACTCTACGCCATTCTACACCACTCTATGACAGCCCACTCCTCAGTATAACATGCCACTCCACGCTATGATACTGTACGTCACTCCGCTCTATGCCACTCCACTGTACATCATAACACTGTATTCCATGACACTCTGACACTCCACTTTTAGATACTCCACTCTATGCCACTCCACTCTACAACACTGTCCTGCACTCTATATCATTCTACGGCACTTTACTCCACTCTACAACACTCTACTCCACACAACTCCCTTTAGGCACTCCACCCCATTTTACTCTACTCTACCCTATGACAGACTACTCCAGTCTACTCCACCCTACTCTTCTACTGTACTCTACGCCACTATACTCTATGCCACTGTATGCCATTAGACCCTACTCCACTTTATGCCAATCCACTCCACTCTACAACACTCAATGCCACTCCACGACACTCCACTCTACAACACTTCACTGTCCGACACTCTACTGTACAACACTCCACTCTCTGCTCTCCACTCTAAGACAGTGTACGACACACCACTCTATTACATGCAACTTCACTTTACGACACTCTACTCCACTCTATGCCCCTCCAATCTACAACACTCTACGCCACTCCGTTCCACAACACGCCACTCAATTCTGACACGCAACTCTACTCTATGACACTCCACTGCACACCACTCCACTGTACAGCACACCACTCCACTGTACAAAACGGCAACCCACTCTACAACATGTCACTACACTGTACGCTACTCTAAGCCCCTCCACTCTAAGACACTCCACTGTAAGACATTTTATGACATACCACTCTGACTCGCCACTCCACGACTCGCCACTCCATTGTATGCCACTCTAGTGTACGACACGCCACCCCACTGGATGACCCACCACTCCACTCTGGCACGCCACTCCACGCCACTCCATTCTACGACACGCCACTTTGCTCTATGACACGCCACTCCACTGTACAACAGGCTACTCAACTCTACGTCATACCACTCCACATTATACCACTCCACTCTACGCCCCTCCGCTGTAAGACAATCTAATCTACAATACGCCACTGTATCACACATCACTCCACTCTGATACACGCCACTCAAGTTTATTATTTATTTATTTATGATCTTGGAACTCCGAAGAGATCCACATAAACAGAAAAACCAAGAACATATAAAGCAAAAATTTGTACAACAAAGTTTCTACAAGTATAAGCAAAAATCGACAGTAAAAATCTCAAACTACAAGACATTATAATATTTTATACAATTGAGAAGATTAAAAGATCCTTTATGCCCTTAATACTATATAAGAATCCAATAAAATCAAAATTAATAATTGCATTCATCATATTAGGTGCATTAATATAGATTTAAAAGCACTTAAAAAATTAAAAATCCTGTGGCAGAACATTTCATTGGGTGGCTCATAAATAGAATCAGTTAGTGCGGAGGCCGAAAGAATAGATAATTGTAAACAAATTGGTCTCACCCATTTACGCCGGCATAATAATAAAGTGGGACAGATAAATATCACATGATTAATGTCCTGGATGGAATTGTTACACAAGTTACAAATCTCAGAGGAACCATACCATTTAGACAGTACTTTATTTAAAGGAAGCATACCCTACCTCAGTAGTAGCCAAAAACGGCGCACCCCATGAGGCAGGTTCCAGGAAATATAAGCCTGTGCCTTATTTATCGTACAGGAGTCTATGGCCGGGTGGATACCCTTCTTTAAGATACGAGCTTCCCTATCCCTAGTGAAGCTTAATTCCCAAGTGGTCTGTTTCAAAGTGGCCTTTAATTGATATGGCGATAGGGTGAAAAGCAGAGACTCATCTAATTGTAGCAAGTCGGCCGCAATTCTAAAATTTTTAAAAATTAAAGACTGCTCCTTTAAATTTTCTAACACTTCTTTCTTAATTAAGAATCTTAATGAGCCGGGATCACTCTTTACCAGACTTACAACCCATCGCACTATCCCCGCAAGACCCTGTACCCAACTACTTCTTAAGCCAAATTCTAGCCTTAGAGCAGCCACGGGACAAGCAGAGTTGACTGAGGCTAGGCTCCTTAAAATGTTGCCTTCTGTTGTGTTGAAAAAACCCCATTTCTCTACATCAAGCAATTCAATACCATACAACAGAGAAGCAGGAATTTTTGCACGGAAAACCTCTAATAATAGTGCAAAGTGTCTTTTCCCAGTTGATCTATAAAGGGAGCCCAAGCTTTTCCCTTGTGTGGTAGCTTTACGGATGTTATTTTCTATATGAGCTTTATTACTTAGATTACCACACTGTTTTTCCCAGGAAAACATAAGATTTTACAAGTTCCAGTTTTTGGCCACCCACAGACCATACAAAATTCCCATACTGCAATGTTTTTCTTCCGTGCAAGCACATGATTTTACTTTTTTGATATATTAATCTTTAAATAATGTGCCTCTGCAAAATTATGTAATGCCTGTAGACGATTATTTAAACCTCTTGGTGTTAGGTCAAATATTATTATGTCGTCTGCATAAAGTAAACAAACTATCGGTTTTCCCCCCAATAACGGGGCGATGCCCTCACTTAGCGCCAAATCATGAGGAAGGTCAGAAATATATAAGGAGAAAAGTAGAGGAGCCAGTAAACATCCTTGTTTTAGGCCATTTGCAGTAGGGATAGTTTGGGAAAGACCCCTTTCCTCCCATTAGGATTTTACACCAAGTGTCCGAGTGAAGAGCACGAACTAACTCCAAAAGAATTACAGGCATACCCAGATCCGACAGTTTTCTCCACAGTACAAAATGATCAACTTTATCGAATGCTGTGGAGAAGTCTATAAAGCCTGTGTACACTTTTCCTCCTCTAACTTTAACATATTTTTCGATTATTACCTGTAAAGCGGTTAAGTTATCAATTGTTCCATGCTTTGTCCTAAACCCAGTTTGTTCCAGTGGTAAAATCTCAACCGTATCCAACCAATCATTAATTTGGATCAAAAGGCATTTAGCAAAAACTTTACCCACTGCATCAAGAAGTGCAATTTGACGATAGTTATGCGGGACACCTCGGTCTCCTTTCTTAAACAGAGGAACTAATATACTCCCCTTCCAGGAAGTGGGAACCATCTTGTTTGCATAACAATACTTGAATACTGGATAAAGAATTTTACTCCACAGTATACTATTTTGTTTTAAAACTGTGATGGGTAATTCATCCGGGCCCATCGCCCGGAAGAACGCATCCCCCTGATCACCCTTTCAATTTCTTTTTCAGAAGGTGGTCCATACGAACGGGGGTCCTCCTTTAATTCGATATACTTGATTGCCTTTGCATTATCTGCATAAAATTTCCTGAATAAAGCTGACCCATTTATGCTCCTCAATGGCCACCGGGAGTGGACGAGATCTAGCACCACATACTTCCCCAATAAGAGACCAAAATGTTCTTACTTGACCTTTAAAGGCTGCTTCTCTCAATTTTATCCACATGTTATCTTCCCTCTCTTTTCTTAACTTAACCTTTACCCGTGTCCTCCTCCTTTTTAATATTAATATTCTATGATATCTTTCCGAAGAGTAATTCAAGTATTGTTCCCTAACTAGTTTATTTATTTCGAGATTAAGCGACAGGCTGGGTCTAGGGACTACCTTAGTACTTTACATTCGATTCGACATCTTTGCAATTTCTATCGCCACTCCATTCTACGTCAGTCCCCTTTACAACACTGTACTCCAATCTATGCCCCTTCACTGTATGCCCCTCAACGACACTCCAATGCACTCCACTGTACGACATGCCACTCCACTCTGTGACACAACACTCCATTTTACAACACTCCATGACACTCCACACAATTCCACTCTATGATACTCTGACCCACTGTATGACACGCCACTTCATTCTTCGATACGCCACTCCACTCTATGACATGCCACTCTACGCACCTCCACTCTAAGACACTCAGCAACACGCCACTGAATGACACGCCACTCCACTCTAAGACATGCTTCTCCACTCTATGACATGCCACTCCACTGTACAACACTCCACTTCACTCTATTCTACACCACTTCACTCTGTGCCATTTGATTCTACACCACTTGGCTCTACGCCACTTGACTTTGCACCCCGACACTCTATGCCACGATATGCAATGCCACTGTACTCCACTGCACTTTACAACATTCTACTCCACTTGACGACACTCTACTCCAGTCTGTCATGCACTCTACAACACTGAGTTCCTCTCTATGCCACTCTACCACACTGTAGTCCACTCTATGCCACTCTTCTCTATTGTACACTCTATCCAACTCCCTCTACTGCACTCCATGCCACTTTACTCCACTGTACTCTGCTTCACACTACTCCACTTCTCCACTTTAAGCCACTCTATGCCACTCTATGCCACTCTATGCCTATCCACCCTACCACATTCTACAACACTCTATGCCACTCCAATGTATAACACTCTTCTGCACTCTATTCCACACTACGCCACAGTATGCCACTCCACTCTACCCCATGCCACTCTATGACATGACATTCTATGCCACGACACTCCGCATCTCGACACTCTATGCCCCTCGACTCTATGGCACTTGAATCTATGGCACGGCACTCTATGCCATGGCACTCTACGCCACAACACTCTATGACACTTTTTGACACTCTACGCTACTCTACTCTACTCTATGCCACTCCACGCCACTCCCCACAACTGTATGCCACTCCACTCTATGCCAATCCACTGTACGCCACTCTGCTGTTCGTCATGCCACTCTACGCCACACCACTCTATGCCCTGACACTCTACAACTCACCTCTACGCCACCCGAGTCTACCGCACAACACTCTACAACTCGAGACTCAACACCACTCGACTCTACACCACAGCTCTCTACGCCATGACATTCTATGCCATGACACTTATTGCGACTCCACTCTACTGCATTTTGTGACATTCTACTCCACTCAACGACACTCTACACCCCTCCACTCTGACACTGTAGTCCAGTCTATATCACTTCACTCTACAACACTGAACTCCATTCTATGCTAATCAACCACACTGCGCTCCACTCTATGCCACTCTGACACTCTACTGCACTGTATGACATTCTACGCATCTCCCTCTACAACACTTCATGCCACTTTACTCCACTCTACTTTGTAACACACAACTCCACTCCTCACCACCCCACCCTATGCCACTCCATTCCACTCCAATTTACCGCACTCAATGCTACTCCATTCTACCACACTCTACAATATCTATCCCACTCCCCTGTATAACACTCTACTCTACTTTATGCCACTCCACTCTATGCCACTTAGTGCCACTCTATGCCATTCCACTCTATGCCACTCCATTGTACGCCACTCTACTGTTATCTTCTGCATCTACACCACTCTACTCTTCTCTGCACTGCTCTACACTACTACACTTTACCCCACTCTACTGTACTCTGCACCACTCTACTGCACTGTACCGCACTCTACTCTATGCCGCTGCACTTTACACCTCTCTAATCTGCACTACCGTACTCCACTGCACTTTACACCATTCTGCGGCACTCCACACCACACCATGCCATTCAACTCTGTGCCACTTCACAAGAAATTACAGAGAAAGTAGCGCCATACTATTGAAATGTAAAAGTATATACATATGAAATAGTTAACACCAAAATAAAGAACATTATATGATTTTTTTTTTAAAAACCTATAGAAATTCAATGAAAAAAACAAAGGTTAGGGATAAGTTGTAGTTAGGAAAACCTAATTATTTATTTATATACAAAACCAACTTAAACTACACAAACCTTAGAAATTCTAAAGTTAGAGTTATAACTTAAAGTTGTAATTTGCGCACCACCCAAAACTTAGTATTACTTGTGCACCTCCATACACAGTGTTGTGAACTCACTAGTGTGAATGTCTAAGTATGTCTATTTTACAAAAGTGTCTCAGAGCATCGAATTGGGGTGCATGAACTGTAGGAGTCAAGCGCATGCACAACACTCCCCATATATTTTTCCCAACGTTGACAAACATTGAGAAGGAAACAACAAGGAAAAGGAAGAACTTTTGAATATCATTTCCATTGAATTCATGTAGTAGCCCTCTTTGAAAGTTTAGAGGATATTGAAGATTTGAATGGCAGATGATTAGTGGCTTGGAGTTCTTTTTTCACAGTCCATAGTGACAAGAGATCCTACTAGGGTGTATGTTACACTTTCAAAGTAGCCATCTAATATTAGTCCTGTCTACAATGTGAGCTAGAACAGTAATCCAAAAAATGAACTAAGTAAACTTTCACATGGAAAGGTGCTCAACTTATGTTGTACAATTAAAGTGTATATCCAAAACAACAAAATCTGATTTCATCAAAATGTAAAGGGCATTATTATTATGAGTTAATTTAAAATTGCTGAAACAACTTCTATCTGATAGAGACTTCTAGCGGCAGTTTCCTTACCTTAGAATGCCCCAGGCGTCAGGCTGAATCTGGAAACTTTTGCTCGAGCAATACCCCTTGCGCACGCAGTTTGGAGGCTCCATTCGGCTCCACGTGACATCGTCGGCGTTAGCGTTGGTTATGACATCACGGTCACATATATAGGCGCCACCCAGGCGTACTGACGTCAGTTCTTTTTTTCTGTGCCAGTTAAGTGCCGATCCGGTAAGAACTACCCCTACTGATGCTTTTTGACAGACCTTTTTCGACTTTTTGCTGCTTCCATTGTGTGTTTAGGGATGTCTTCGAGGAAGACAGGGTTTAAACCGTGCGGCACCTGTCACCACGCCATGTCGGTTACCGATCCCCACCTCGTCTGCCTTTGGTGTCTCGAACGTGACTCGAAGTCGTGCTCAGACTGTCGGGCCATAGCTCCGAAGGCCTTGTGGGAGCGGGCAATGAAGCTCCTTGCGGCCCGGCCGTCGACATCATCCAGTGAGACTCTGCAGAGATCCCAGTCCTGATCGAAGAAGAGGAGTTCGCGGGACCGCTCCCGGAGTCCCAAGACCTCTTCCTCCCACTAGAGGTCCTCGGGACACTCAGGGAAGTGGCACAAGAAAAAGAAGTTGTCTAAGTGGACTTCATCTTCGCCTCAACTGTTGTCCGTCAATGAACGAGGTAAGGACCACCGACTCTCTAGGCACAGTTCTGCAAAGCCAGAGCCAGGGTCGACTCCGCGCCTCCCTCCATTTCCAGGAGCCGGAGCGACCCCCGCTCAAATTAAACAGTTTTACGAGGCCATGCACCGCTTATTTGAGCGGGCCGACCCCTCTGGTGAGCCTTTGAGCCCTGTGGGTTTGGGAAGGAGCCCATCGGATTCTACGTCATTGGCTGCGGCCACAGGGATCCAATTCCGCATCCGGGACGGCACCGGTCGTGCCAACGCGACCTTCCCCGGCATCAGCCCCGAAGTCGGTGCCTACGGAACAGCCGGTGCCGCTGGCGGTTCAAGCCCCATCCTTATCCCAGACGATACAGAGTCGGATCTGCGTCGCTCGATGCCAGTTCCGGTGCTGGTAGTGCTCAGTCGTTCTTTGTTGTTGTATGAGCTTTTTTTAGACATGTCAGGCACAGGAGAGGACTGGGAAGGGTCTATGGACCGCAGAGCAGATGGACTGGTATGAGGAACTTGGGGAGGCCAGTGGACTGGACACATCACCAGATATTGGCATGCTCTCTCCGCCTACTGTGGCTACAAAGGAGGGGGCTTCTTATGCCATGGTGGTAAGGAGGGCAGCTGAGGTCCTTGGACTGGTAAGGGGAAGTTAGTGCAGGCGTTCAAGGACAACACCACCGCCATGTGGTACTGCAATAAACAGGGCGGGGTGGGGTCGTGGACCCTTTGTCAAGAGGCCCTGCGTCTCTGGAAAGGGCTGGAACAGCAGGGCATAACCCTGGTCGTTCAACTGGCAGGTTCACTGAACGCCAGGGCGGGTGAACTCAGCCGTCGATGCCTAGCGGATCACGAATGGCGTCTGCAATCGGAGATGGTGCAAGGTCTCTTTCAACAATGGGGAGAGCCTTGGTTGGATCTGTTCACCTCTGAAGAGAACGCGCAATGTCAGCAGTTATGTGCGCTGGAGTTTCCAAGGCGGCTATCGCTTGGCGACGCTTTTCATCACAAGTGGTGCTCAGACCTGCTATACGCCTTTCGGCCCATACCACTTCTGCCACAGTTCTGAAGAAGATCTAGAACGATCAGGCCCAAGTCAGTCTTGTGGCTCTGGACTGGGAAAGGCGAGTCTGGTATACATAGCTTCCTAAAATGAGCATCGATCCTCCGATCAGGCTGCCACTTCAGGATGATCTTCTGTTGGAGCAGCAAGGGAGGGTTCTCCACACGAACCTGTCAACTCTTCGCCTCCATGCGTGGAGATTGAGCCACATCAGCTGATGGCTTTTGACCTTCCTACAAAGTATTCAATGTTATTTTGGCAGCCAGGTGGCCCTCCACTAAGACTGTATACACCTACCATTGGCAAACGTTTGTATCGTATTGTACAGAAAGGTCTATTGACCCTCTTTCTGCTTCTCTTTCTACTGTTCTTCTTTTTATTCTTACCCTTGCCCAGCAGGGCTCTGCGTTGGGTACTCTTAAGTATTATCTTTCTGCTCTACCTGCTTTTTTGCAGCTGCCAGACCAACCCCTCTCTCTTTAAGTCTCCAATTGTAAATAGGTTCTTGAAAATGCTGGCTCACTTGTTTCCGCCTGTGCCCTTTGTCATGCCACAGTGGAACCTTAATTTGCTCCTTACTTTTTTATGTGTGCTCCCTTCGAGCCTTTCCACAACTGTCCCCTCCAGCTGCTTACCATCAAGACAGCCTTTCTGGTGGCAATGACATCTGCCCGGAGGGTGAGAGTTGCAGGCGCTATCATGTAAGCCCCCCTACATGATGACTTTTCCAGATAAAGTGGTGCTTCGCACCCGTGCTTCATTCTTGCTAAAGGTGGTGACCCCATTCCATCTAGGTCAATCAATCACGCTGCCCCCCTTCTTTGCTCCCCACATCCCTCTAAAGAAGAGGAGATCTCCACCGTCTGGATCCAAAAAGAGTGTTGTCTTTCTACCTTGACCACACAAAAAGTTCCGGGTGGACCACCAATTCTTTGTAGGGTATGTGGGAGCTAAGAAAGGTAGGGCAGTGCAGAAAATGACCATTTCACGCAAGGTCGTTCTCTGCATAAAAATCTGCTATGCTTTGGCTAAGAAGCAGCCTCCTGAGGGATTAAGAGCCTATCCACCAAGCGAAAGGCTGTGACTCGGGGTGTCCCAGTCTTGGACATCTGCCAGGCAGCAACGTGAACGTTTCTGTACACATTAGCACTACTGCCTGGACAGTCCATTCCACAGGGATGAGCATTTTGCCCATTCGGTCCTGCGGGACTTTCTAGTGTGAGGAATTTGTCCGCAGCCTACTGCCAAGAGGGTATGGCTTGGGTATCTATTCTAAGGTAAGAAATCTGCAGCTAGAAGTCTCTATCAGATGAACAAGTTACTTACCTTCGGTAACGCATTATCTGGTAGAGACAATATCTAGCTGCAGATTCCTTACAGACCTGCCCATGACTCCCCGCTCTGCTGACTTATTTGTTAGGGCTAGGGTTATTCCCTTTCTCAGGGCCCTAGTTTTGGCACACACTTTCGTCAGTCACTTCATGGCTCTGCGCTTCTGGCGTGGAAAAGTGAAACATAATAGACGGCCGTGCACCTGGGTGGCACCTATATAGGTGACCGCAACATCATAACTGACGCTAACAACACCGACGCCGTCACTCAAAGCTGAATGGAGCCACCCGACGGCATGCACAAGGGGTATTGCTGAAGCAAAGGTTTCCCGATCCAGCCTGACACCAGGGAAATTCTAAGGTAAGGAATCTGCAGCTAGATATTGTCTCTACTAGATAATGCGTTACCGAAGGTAAGTAACTTGTTCTCCATGAATTTTACACTCTATCTACAAGCATACAAATTCTGCATTTACTGAGACTCAGGGGATGTTCAGATGGCAAACATCAAGATAGATCATTTTTTCCAGCGCAAAATCATTTAGACAGGGAAACCTGGGTGCACTAGCTTCCCTATTTAGGTCCAGCTGCGATCTCCAGAGTAACCAAGCTGTACTTCTTGTGGTGCTATGTGGGTATTCCTATGCTCTGGTCTAGCTTTCTGCAATACTCTGTTAATTCTTCTTGTGCTTTTCATTTTGTAAAATTAATTCTACATGTTTAACAATCTTTTGACTTTGGCAGCAGAACAAATTTTTTCTCTTCATTGGAGATTCTTCTTTCATGTTATTTTCAGGTTTTGAGGTGGTATTAGCTCCGTATATGCCACCTTCACTGAACATTCATGTTCACGGTGACCTTACATCCATCACACCATATTCGATGGGGGGGCATCATTGGCTTGTTTACCTGACTCAGGATCCAAATTAACTTGGAATCTAAAAAAATGGCTTCTCTTGAGGTGCCCATTAGGGAGGGCCTTTACTAGCAAACTTTTCTCCTTAGTACAGTACTTTTTGGGATCTTGAGAGCCTGTCTTGGATTTTTATGCCCGGCTTCCTCGTAGGCGCCTATCAAGACCCTATATTGAAATTTAACCATAGTGGCCTTACAATGATCATGATATCCTAATACAGGCCCTATATCATAGCTGCCAGCTTGCGTCTTCAAGTGGTCTGTTTCCTTATTGTATCCTGGCCCTTGGGACCCACAAGAGACTTTATTTTCCCTACAGGTTCATACATGAAGGTGCCTTTCAATGCCTTCACAGAGCCGTATACAGGGTTTCAACTGTGAGGCACCTAGGTTTTGTGTCTTACCTTTGCTTATGGGGTGTGAAACTGCAGGCTGTCATATTGTTCAACCCTAACTGACAGTAATGTGCCATTATGCACCAGGATTTAAGAACTAGGAGGAGACCTGATTCTAAATTGCTTGTATAAATGAAAGGCGACTGTGTGTCCTTACTCACACACTGGGCGAGGGTGGTGGTGGCTCTTATTGGTTGATTAGATGCCTCTAGATGCAACGTGTTTCTGATGGATACATCTGCCTGTGGATTCCTCACCTTTTGAATTACCCCATGCGCAGCATTCCACTGAAACTTTTCTCCATAGCTCTCCCACGTCGATGAGAACGTCACAATGGAACGGCTCCGCACGCCACTCCACTTGACGTTATCAGAGCTATAAGAAGACGTCGTCGGCGCATAATGGTTTTTTCCATGGCTCTCCATTTCTGGGAGTTTTTGTTGCAAGTCTTAGGGTCTTTTTTAGCAGCGACCATGGCTACCCAGAGGAAGTCCAGATTCAAGCCATGCAGGCAATGTGGGGTTCAGATGTCAATTACTGGCCCCCATGATGATTGTTTGTGGTGTCTTACTTCCGACCACAACGTAAGGGAGTGTTCGTCATGCAGGTGCATGTACCCCAAGGCTTTAAAGGAGAGGGAGGCCAAGCTGTTTATGGCTAAAGCAAAAAATCAGAAAAGAGGTCGAAGGAGGTCGAGGTCCTGGTCCAAGTCACCGACTCCACATACCTTGAAGTCGTCGAGGAAACATAAAAAGAAGCAGCGCCATGAATCTCAACGTCATTCGTCAAAGGATGGAACACTGAAGTCGGGGTCTCCGGCTTCCCGGCGTCATCGCAAGGACGAAGTTTCTCCTTCTCCTGAGTAAGCCTGGGCAGAGTTTGCGGAGTTCCTCTGCAAACAAACCTCTGCAGCACTACGCGGAGCTAGGCAAGCGGTGAAGTGCATTAGAAAAATGCAGTTTGCTGTAATTTTCAGCGCCAGGTGTTTGTCCGCACTGTGAAATTATCGCGAACGGCACCATGCACAGCGCAAGCGGGCACTGCTTCCTTTCTACCGCTTTAGTAGATTTTCTACTCGAGCGGCAGCTTTCTCAACGTGAACAGACAGTTTCTCAACGCGAGTGGTCACGAGCATATGCGGCCACCCGCATTGAGAAATCTGACTGCCCGCTGTGAGAAGTTGGCCTGGTATATGCTGTCCACTAATGAAAGAGGGCACCTTGTACCAGTCCAAACAACCCTTATGGTGATTAGGTCAAAGATAACCTTTATTGAAAGCTATCCTAGTGGTAGCTATGGAGAGCAGCCTTCAGGCTAAGTCTTGAAGGAATGTTAAGCACCTTGTTTTACCAGAATGCAACCTTATAGTATTGGTTAAATGAAAGGGAAACCACACAGTAGTTATAAAAATATGTATTTATTATATATAACACTCTCTAGTATCCTCTACACGAGGATAGAACACAAATCAAAAAATACAGTTGCAAAGAATCAAACGTAAGTAGCACAATACACAGTGGGCTCCCGGGGGAGACCAAACCATATACTAAATAAGTGGTATAAGAACCACGACTCTGGACTAGACCTAGTCTAGAAGGTGTAGAATCGCTGGACCCCAAGAAACCACCCAAGGTGAGTGAGTAGGGACCCCACGGAGGACGGGTGCAGTGTGGGAACACGACCGCATGCTCCGTACAATTCAGCGGGAAAGTCGCGGTTGGAAAATCAGAGATTAAGGACCCTTCCCAGCAGATTACGAAGACAACCCTTGGAACTTAAGAGTTTAAAGAGCCACCCCACCCGTGGATACCTTTCTACCAGAGTTACCTATCCCAGAGGAGCTGGGTGCATAGGTGCGAAGTGGCGTCGGAAACCCTCGTCGTTTTCTATGGATGTCAACAAAGAAATGCTGCTGCGGGAAGAACGAAAAGTGTCAGGTGGAATTTAAACGTGGATTCTGGATGAGAAGAACCTGAAAGCAGAGGGGACAGAGTCTGGGTCACTTTGGAATGACCAGGGGCTCGGTAGACGAATGCCTACCGATGTCGGGTGCTTCAGGTGTGTTGACGGTGAACTTGACTCTTCAGCTGCGAGGACCCGGAGACGTCTAGGACGACCAGGAGCTGGAGGCGAGCTGTCCCACAAAGGATGTCAAGTGCTATGGGGTAGGTGTCTGGCTGGAGCACCAATCAAGCCTTGGCAACGGCAACAATGTAGATGGTCAAGTTTAGTGTCGATCTGGCCCAGCAAGGACCAGGGGACTCACCACAGCAAGGGGAGTCAGGGCAGGCCTGGAGCAACCAGGGGAGCCCAAGTAAAGCAAAGTTGACCCTCAAGTGGACCCACAGGCCGAAGGCACAGGAGTCGCGAGGGGACCTTAGGTGGTTTCACAGGATACCAGCTAGCAGGGCACAGAGTGCAAGGATGCCGGAGTCCTTCTCAGAAAATGTGCGCTGGGGTCAGGGCTACAAATGGCCCAATGCACGGAATTGTTGCACGACAACAAGCATGTGCTGCTGCAAATGGACGCGGTGCACAGGAGTACGGGTATACGGTCCCCACGAGGGATATCTGCCTCAAACTCAGTGAGTGGGCAGCTCAACCTCGGAGACCTTCAGAGACCCACCTCCTCTGTTGCTGGAGCCTTCGGAGTCAATAGGAGCTCAGGGTCCGCAAACCGGTCAGATGCGTTACTGTGCCTGCGTTTGCAGGGGAGTGACTCCTTCACTCCAAGGGACATTCTTCTGTTGTCTTGGAGGTCCACAGGGTCCTGCACGGAGCCTGTATGGAGGAGCCTGTATGGATCACGGACAGTGGCGAGACTGGGGACGGCAAGGGAAGACGAAGTCGAGCCCAAGGGAGGTCCAGCTTGTCGAAGTGTAGTGGTATCTTTTTGCAGAATCTTGTCCACATAAAATCTAATCTCCTGTAGCCAGGTAACCACGGGAAAGGGTTGGGGAGATTTGTTAATTACCACAGAATTCAGGCAAAAATTCTGGAGTCAGCTACTAACCTGCACCCACAAATGCTTTGATAAAGCAACTTTACATGCTAAAAAGCATATAACCAATTCACAAAAGTGAACTTTGAAAATGAAAAATATCAGGCAATGAGAGAGGTGATGATTTTGGGGTCCCCCTAACCTAGGGGGAGGACCAAGCAGATGCCTTGAACACAAAGAGCATATCACGCTGAACGATTCAGTGGTGGTCCCATCCTCTTAGGACCACCCAAGCACAGTTATGGGCAAAAATACAATCCCAGTCAAAGGCCCTGCAAAGCATTATGGGACAAGATTAGCAGTGGGCAGTGAATATTATAGTATCCAATATCAAAATAATTCTACAAAGCGCTGCAGTTCAACTAGTCGTTACTAGGTGTCCCTCACGAGTCAAATGCAAAAGCATTGAAATTATTACATCAAGCTGCAGTTCAACTAGTCGTTGCTAGGTGTCCCTCAAGTCAAATGCTTTTGCATTTGACTCATGAGGGACACCTAGTAAGGACTAGTGGAACTGCAGCTTCATGAAAGGGTTTCAATGCTTTTGCATTTGACTCGTGAGGGACACCTAGTAACGACTAGTGGAACTGCAGCTTGATGTAATAATTTCAATGCTTTTGCATTTGACTCGTGAGGGACACCTAGTAACGACTAGTTGAACTGCAGCTCTTTGTAGAATTATTTTGATATTGGATATTATAATATTCACTGCCCACTGCTAATCTCGTCCCATAATGCTTTGCAGGGCCTTTGGTTGGGATTGTATTTTTGCCCATAACTGTGCTTGGGGTGGTCCTAAGAGGATGGGACCACCACCGAATCGTTCAGCAAGATGTGCTCTTTGTTTTCAAGGCATCTGCTTGGTTCTCTCCCTAGGTTAGGGAGGATCCCAAAATCATCACCTCTCTCACTGCTTGCTAAATTTTCATTTTCACTTTTGTGCAATGACTATATGCATTTTAGCATGTAAAGACAGAGATACTTGTTATTTTGCCAAAAGTATATGAGGTTTCTGTTTTATTAATTGGGAGTCTGAGTTTTTGTTCAACTTCGTGGAGTACTCCGCAATTTACGCCCACCCTTAGTGGCTACACCCATGTCCTTTGTCCAGTTTCGTGCCAGAGCAGGAGCGGATGGCTCCGAGAACTGGTTTGAACTGGACTATGCACAGGGACACCAAGTGTGCCCCTCGTGCAGACTTTCTGGCACTGAGACAGTGCACCCACCCAGCCCCAATACACTAAATCCTGTCTGGGAGGTGGTAACACCTCCCTGTGACAGGATGGCTATTGTGGTGTCTTCCCCTGCTCGAGCTTGGCTCAGCAGCAGGAGGGCAGACTCGTGTCTGTGGCTGGCAGCATCCATTTTGTGCTGTAAAGCTCGAGAAAGTTGGTACCGGTAGACTTAGGTACCCCCAGAACCTTGGTTCTGAGGGGAGGAATCATACCTCCCACACCAGTTACTGGTGTGGAGGTATGATTCTAAGGTGTTTGACACCAAACACGACATACTTCATGGCAGTTGTTTTCGAGATAGCATTTACCGCGAGGTTATAATGCATCTCTTCCTATATGTCTGGTAGTATCACGTACAGCCCGGGAGAATGGTCTCCGAAGACTGCAGAGGGGCCCTGCTCATGCAGGTGCACCCTCTCACGCAAAACCCAGCACCCTGCCTTCAGGATTGTTAAGGCCTGCTATAGGGGTTACTTATAAGGTTTTAAGTGTAGTGATATATATAGATATAGTGAACCTATATCTTAAGTAAGTGGTGCAATCACCAACTTACACAGGCTGCTGTAGCAGACCTAGAGTTCCATTTTGCATGGCCTCTCATGGGTGGCATAATA
Source organism: Calotriton arnoldi (assembly GCA_963921515.1). Lineage (NCBI taxonomy): Eukaryota > Metazoa > Chordata > Amphibia > Caudata > Salamandridae > Calotriton > Calotriton arnoldi. The sequence continues at coordinate 1,523,535 of CAWUFW010001335.1, read as the reverse complement.
CATGCTTCAGCCCAGGGGAGGCCTCTGGGGTACCTATGCCCTGGGTACATGGGTACCATATACTAGGGACTTATAAGGGTACCCCAGTATCCAATCTGGAGTGTACCAAAGTACTTTACACAACCAATTTAGGGAGAAAGCAGATAGACTGGGGTCCTGATTAGCAGGATCCCAGTCAGACTAGTCAAAAACCAGCAAAACACCAGGAAACAAGTGGGGGCAACCATGCAGTCAGATCCTACCTTCCTACACCCGCGCTGGGAAATCTTGCTGGGAGGTTGATTTTCCTCGCTCGTGCTCGCCAACTTGACGTTGACGAGCACGAATGAGGAAAAATCTCGCCAAGAGGTGGATTTTCCTCGCTCGCCAACTTGGAACTCCGCGAGCTCCACGTAACGTGGAGTGTGGAAAACTCTGCAAACTCCACAAGCGGAGCGGAGTTCACCGCCCAGACTTACTCCTGAGGTGACTCCAGCCCCATCTCCGAGAGTGGTGACTTCACCGGAGCCAAGAGAATCGACGCCTCTGCTGCCGGCTACTTCACCCCTGGCTCCAGGATCACCGGCGCCGCAACCGGAGCCGATTGTGCTGCCTCCTTGAGCGATCTCAGAACCTGCAGCACCAGATACAGGATATCCTGTCATCCAGACTCCGGGTACGGATCTTTCGCATTTCCTCAATGCGATGTTTGGGTAGTTTGCCAGAGCGGCTAACCCTGCTGGTGCGCCGGTTGGCCCCATGGGTCCACTGGCATACTCCCTGGGAGGCTTGCCACCTCACTTCCCACAGGCACCTGTTATGCCTTTTATGCTAATGACCCCGGGAGGTTGGCCTCTCCCGACGCCTTGGTTCTCGATGCCCTTGCAGTCCCTGGAGGGGAGATTGCCGTTGGACGGATCTTCTCCGACGCCGTCTGGCTCCGGTCCAGCGCCAGCACGACCTCGTCCGGTGTCATCTTCTAGCCGGTGGACCTCCCTACGACGCCGATCCTGAAGTTCCCGGCGCCACGTCTGGCACCGCCGACGTCGGTCCCGAGAATAAGGTCTAAAAGGGAAGAGCAAAGAGGAGTAGTATCAAGAACAGCATGAGAGGCTGAGGAGGGTGAGATTGTCAACCCTGAGGTGTCAACCCTGAGGAATTTGAGGGTCTGTAGGAGGCTAGTGGCCTGGATATATCTCTTGAATGGGAGCTCTCCTCACCAAAAGGTCTTCCAACGCAAGAGGTGACTTCGTATCACTCTGTCATTAGGAAAGCAGGTGACCTGCTGGATGTACCATTGCCTACTGCAGAACTGAAGTCTAACATCTGAGTTCTTTCTCTCTCCCACCGGATGTGGTGGATGTTATTTCATCGGCCAGGAGACACTCCACCAAAACTGTCTATTCTGGTAGGTGGGCCAAGTTTGTTAAGTGGTGTGGAGCGAGATCTATTGATCCTTTGCAGGCCCTTTTGTCTGATATTCTGAGTTTCTCTCTTTCCCTTTCTCAACAGGGTTGTGCAGTAGCTACTGCTAAAGGCTACTTGTCTGCCTTGTCGGCTTTTCTCTGTTTACCAGATCAATCCGCGTTGTTCAAATCTCCCATAGTTATGAGATTCATTAAAGGTCTCACTAATAGGTTTCCTCTCACTCCCTTTATCATGACTCAGTGGGATTTAAATTTAGTTCTTACTTTCTCGATGGGTTCTCCCTTTGAGCCCTTACATAGTTGTCCCTTGAGGTTCTTGGCATTTAAGACAATATTTCTGGTTGCAATCACTTCCGCTAGGAGGGTGAGTGAGTTGCAAGCTCTTAGCTCAAAGCCTCCATTTACTTCATTCCATGCGGATAAGATGGTTCTGCGGACCAGAGGTGCTTTCCTGCCTGAGGTGGTTCTTCCTTTCCACCTAGGGCAATCCATCACATTGCCTACTTTCTGTCCTCCCCATCCCCCTTCTAAGGAGGAGGAGAGACTTCACCGCCTGGACCCTAAGAGGGCAGTCAGCTTCTACCTGGACAGGACTAAGGACTTCACGTTGGATGACCAACTCTTCATCGGATATGTGGGCAAGATGAAGGGCAAGGCTGTCGACAAAAGAACGCTGTCCAGGTGGATTATCCTCTGAATCAAGATCTGCTACGCCTTGGCAAAAAGGAGCCTCCTGAAGGTATTCAAGCTCATTCTACTAGAGCTAAGTCTTCTTCTTCGGCTTTGGCTAGAGGTTTCCTGTTGTAGACATCTGCAAGGTGGTAACTTGAGCCTCCCTCCACACTTTTGTAAAGCACTATTGCTTGGATTCGGAGGGGAGGAGGGACAGCCATTTTGTATGTTCTGTACTGCAGGATTTTTTGGTATAGGTAGGAAGGCACCCTCCGCCAGGAGCGGGACTGCTTGGGGATTCAATTCAAAAGGTAAGGAATCCACAGGCAGATGTATCCATCAGAAGAACAAGTTACTTACCTTCGAAATGGTGGATACAGTATCTGCCTGTGGATTCCTCACTGTCCTTCCCAACTCCCTGTTTATACCGCAAAATAATTAATATACATTTTATGTATTTTATTATTGGAATAATGTGATATTTGACACTAGGAAATGTCTATAATTTAGAATTTCCAGTTTTAATTGTATTTTGTATACTACGTATACTTGTGGAAATGTTGTCGGTTCACCCGTTCGCCTTGAAGGCACGGAAAAAATGGGTGGAACTGACATCAGCATGCCGACGAGGTCTTCTTATGGCTCCGATGACGTCACGTGAAGTCGTTCCATTGTGTCTTCCTCGTCGACGTGGGAGAGCTATGGAGAAAGGTTTCTGTGGAATGCTGGGCATGGGGTAATTCAAAAGGTGAGGAATCCACAGGCAGATACTGTATCCACCAGAAAAAGTGTTACCGGAGGTAAGTAACTTGTTCTTTTAGATATTTCCTAAACTGCAGGAGCAATGGGTAAAAGCTGAAATATATGGGATCCTGTTTCATATTGTGGGCATGTCAGTGATAAAGACATATTTCTGTTTTTTCTCTTTTCTCCACTCTGAAAATGTCTTGGCTTCTCAGTATGCCTCAACCTCCACAAAAGTTCTGTTTTTTGCCAGAGATGGTCTGTTTCTGGTTCTACAGATTTTGGAGATGATATGGCTTGAAGTGGCAATGAGTGTAAAGGTTGAAATCCTTGAGTCCTTTCATGGGGTTGGCAGCATAGTTGAATATGCTCTTCATTGTTCAATCTGATGCGCCTGTGAGCAGGGGTTTGCCTGCACCAAATTGAAGAGGAACAATGTTTGCCCAGTAGTTCTGAAATTTGCTTTGATGAGGTAGGACTGACCTTACACAAGAGAAGTTTTCTTTTCAGTGTGAATTTCGAACAGTAGATGAAAGCCAATGTTCTACCTCTGAATTTTGTGCTTGGTCTGGACCGAGGGGTTAATGTAATATGTTGCATTTTATTGACCGAAGCTCTTTTGTCAAGAACCAATATTAAGCCAGGCTACAGTCGCTGCCTATGAACAGATTCCAACTGGGTAAACACCATGCCTCTTTTTGTATTCGTCTTTTAAAAACAATTATTTACAAGGCCAGAAATGACAGAAGATATGGCTTTGAGAGTTTTAGGCTTCTGGCAAGTTTGGTTACATTCTACTGTACTTCCTTAAGAAGCTGCAAGAGATATCCTTGACCTTCCTTTTGATGTCAAGAAATTGTTAGATCCTTCCATGGACAGCATTTTAGGTAGCTTCTACGAAGCACCATTATGGCAGATGTCAGGAGGGAGGACCCATCCCCCACCAGCTTCAAGCATCCTTTCAGGTCCTCTTCTCGCCATTGGGTTTATTGGTTTAATAGTTTCTTTCACAGAAAGGCAAACCAAGTGACAGAGCTCATCAGGCTTCAGGACTGATGCTTCTGGTTGGAGCTAGGGTGCTACTCCTTTTCTGGGGATGGATAGGCAGCACCAAGCAGAGAAAGGGCTCCGATACCAGAGCCACAGCAAATGCCTGTTTTGGAGCTCGCTTGGTGGCCATTCAGTCTTTATGCCTCGACAGAACAGATGCACCCCTCCACTGTCATTCTTTAATTAAGCAACTTGAACTACCTTATGCTGGCAGCACACAACCAGCAAAGGACTTAGCCCTGTAAATTGCTGTTTTATCAATCAGCCAGTTGGTCAGGTTGTGCGAGATGGGCAGAAGAAATATCTTTAGGGAAGCATTTGCTATTGGAGGGATGTGGGAGGAAGAGCACGCAGTACAGCCAATGAAGGCATTTTTCATTTATTTATCTACATGCAATGCCAGGAAGAGGATGATAATACCTTAACATCTAGGAAGTGAAAAGTAAGGTTTAAGGATAGAATGTAAAACATTGCACTTCAGAGTTTATCAAACTTCATTGCTATGATTCCATTTCTCTTCTCTATCACAGGTTCAACTATTTTGTAACCTTACTTCATCAATTTTCTAGCATTACTGAGTTTGTGAATAATATTTCCTTGACATGGTCCGCTTCTCTGCAACCTCATAACAGCCTTCTGCTGATCCAACTAAAGTGTAGTGAAATCTGTATACTGAAATGCTTTTCTGTTGCAAATATATTTTCTTAAATGCTTCTTTATTTACGAACCAAATGTGTTTTGTATCTCAATCAGGTGGACCAATGATCTAGAAGAGTTGAAGGTAAAACGAGTAAAGCTCTTGGGAGATTGCCTGCTCTGTGCTTCTTTTCTTAGTTATGAAGGTGCCTTCAATTGGGAGTTTCGTAAAGAAATGATATATGATGAATGGCAACAGGATGTTCTTAGTCGAGAAATTCCTCTCAGCCAGCCCTTCAGACTTGAGCAGCTTCTTACTGATGACGTTGAAATTAGCAGGTAAATCAACTTTTCTGACCTAGAATTGAGGCAGTGAATATGACCTACCTTCTAATTTGGCACTGAGTTTAAGCCATTAGTTTTATCTTTAAATTGTGGGATGGGGAAATAGGAGACAGGTGTGTGCAAACATTTATTTCCCCTAGTTTGGCTAACCAATATGATTTGTAATTGAAAACCAAAGTATGAGACTTTTCTAAAACGGATAACATTTTCTTTGACATGATTTCACTAGTTCTCAGTTTGAATAGCGTTTCTACTAATGCATGATATAACCAATGTTATACTTACACCTCACAATTAATACTTGCTTCAATCTCCCTTTCCTTAAGAAAACCATCCTAATTCATTCATTTTCTAAGTAACCATATGGCAAGGGGATTTGGTATGATGACCTGCAGGAGGGTAGTGACCTTGATACTTCCCCTGAGACAGGGCTCCTCTCACCCTCTGGGCCAGCCACTGAAGAAAATGCGTTGTACACCATGGTTATGTGTAAAGAAGCCGAAGTGCTTGACTTTTAGCTTCCTACCTTGGAGGTCATGACTAATGTGCTTACGGAGGTTCTTCAGCCGGGGCAAACGTCCGCTGATATCGTTTTACCCTTTAACAAAACCCCCACAGATACTTTGTTGGGGGCATTGGCCAAACCTTGCTCGGGCCCCCAATCAACTGACAGATTGCATGGCACCACCGCCTGGCCGCCGGCAACCAGGCATTCCTATCTCAGCACCCCTTTCACTGAAAGCTTGGTGGTGAAAGTGTCAGCCAACAAAACTATCTTCAAAACGTTCCCAACAACTCCCCCCAGTGGAGAGTCCAAACGAGAGGAAGCATTAGGAATAAGGGTCTTCTCGTCCATCAGCTTTGATCTTTAAATGCCAGTTGCCTGCTGGGGCACTATTCCCATGTACTTTGGGATTCAGAACCTCAAGTCCTCCCTGGCATCCCTGAATATCTCCGACCTGCCCTCACCCAGGCTATTCAGGATGTCTGTGGCGAGGCCAAGTTTACAATTTGTTGTGGCTTGGACACCAGTGATTCCATCAGACGACCCATTGGTACCAGTATTGCCATTTTCTGCCATACTTGGCTGTGGGCCACCGTTTTGTTTCAGGCGACGTCCAGTCATCCCTCATGGACATGCCATTGATGGGACTCGCCTGTTTGGGGACAAGCAGACTCAACTCTCGAGCAGTAAAAGGACATCAGGGCTCTACCACTCTATTCATGGCTTTGGCAGAGCTACCCATACCACAAGTCAGTCCAACCTCCGTAAGGCACCCAGTTGAATCGCGGTCGAGACCACGGTGCCCACGGTCAAGGTGACCTGACCACCCAGACCACTACCTTCTTGTTTGCATCCCCATCTGCCAAACTCCTTTAATGTGCCCATAGTGGAGCACAGTCACTCAGTGGGAGGCAGGATCTGATGATTCTTGTCAAGTTAGCAGCCCATAAGATCAGACAAGTAGGTCCTGCAGATTGCTCAACGAGGACATGCCCTACTCTTTATTCTCTTGCTATCGCACCTTCCATCATCCTCCCAGCGACTGACGGAGGACCATCTCTCCCTTTTGCGGCAGGAAGAGCAAGCTGTTTGGGCAAAAGGGGCTATTGAGAGGGTGACAATGCTAGAAGTGGGGCGTGGTTGTTATACCCACTACTTTCTGCGGCCCTAGAAGGTCGGAGGACTTTCTTCTATTTTAGACTTGCTCCCTCTCAACGCCTTCCCCTGGAAGGTGAAATTCGAAATGCTCACCCTAGCCCTGGTCTAGTCTCCCCTTGACCCTGGAGACTGGATGGTAGTACTGGACCTGCCGGATGCCAAATCCCATATACCCGTCCTGCAGGCCCATCAGCGCTATCTGTGGTTCATGGTGGAACAGGAGCATTTTTAGTTTGCTGTACTACCCTTTGGTCTCACTAGCGCCCCTCAGGTGTTCACAAAAGTGATGGCGGGCGTAGCAGCACACCTTCAGAGGTCAAGGGTGCCAGTATTCCCTTACCTCGACGACTGGCTGTTGAAGGTAGTCTTGCCCCAGGCAGTCATCAGCCACCCCTGTGGCAAACCTCCTGTCACCCTTGGATTTACTATCAATGTTACGAAGTCACACCTGACTCCTTCTTAGATGCTCCCCTTCATCAGAGCTATTCTGGACAGGAGGCACAGCGCCCTAGAAATGGCTCGACCACCCGGGCAGGCTCTTTGAACATCAGAGCAGATAAAGTCAGCTGTCGACGCTTCAGGGAGCGCGAGTGGCACTTATACACCAATGTGGTGCAAGGCCTTTTTCATGAATGGGGAGAACCATGACTACATCTCTTCACCACTGCTGAGAATGCACAATGTCAGCACTTGTGCATGTTGGAGTTTCCAAGGCGTCTCTCGCTCTGAGATGCATTCTGACTTGAATGGAACTTTGGACTCCTGTATGCTTTTCCGCCGAAACCACTCCTGCCCCGACTTCTCAAGAAGATCAGTACCAACCGGGCCCAAGTCATTCTTGTGGCTCTGGATTGGGCACTGAGTGTATGACGTTCAAAACTACTGGGCTTGAGCATCTATCCTCTGATCAGGCTCCCCCTCCAGGAGGACCTGCTGTCGCAGCAACAAGGCAGGGTTCTGCACCCGGGCCTTCGCAATCTCCACCTTCATGCTTGGAGATTAAGCTGCGACAGCTGAACACCTTCAGCCGTAGGTGTTTGATGTCATCTTGGCAGCCAGGCGGAAAACTGTATATGCCTGGCGTTGCTACAAATGTTTGGTTTGGTGTGGCACACACCAGATTGACTCCCTCCAGGCCAAGTTATCTGACATTCTGTTATTTGTTCTGTCTCTTGCCCGGCCAAGCTTTGCTTTGGGCATGGATAACGGTTATCTTTCTGCCCTTTCTTCCTTCTTACAGTTGCCATATTGGCCCTCCTCTTTCAAGGCACCACTTGAGATGCGATTTTTGAAAGGGCTACAACATGTTTCCCCTTTCTGCCTTTGTAATTAACAAAGCTACTTAACTTTGGTAACGCTCTTTCTGTAATGACTCTATCTAGCTGCAGATTCCTCAACGAACCCTCACTTTCCTCCCCATTCTGTGATTGGATTCTATCCAGGAATCTGCACACTGATCACAACCAATTTGCTCTTCAGGCTCTGCGTCCGGGGTCGTGAACAGCCTCGAAAGCAATTGACCTCAGCGAGCTGGGGTGGAGCCTATATAGGCTCTGCGTGTAATTTCTGGAGCGGAATGGCATCAGCCTGGTGCGCTGAGGTACTCCTGAAAACTTCCCACAGCCAGTCGGACGCCAAGGTAAATATTCAAAAGGTCAGGAATTTGTGGCTAGATAGTCTCTACCAGAAAGAGTATTACCGAAAGTAACTAATTTGTTCTTTTGGTAGCAGAGTGGGGGTGATTTAGGTTGATATTAATACTGTTGTGACAGAGCAGTCATTGTAATTTTATAACCTTATCACTAAACAATGTGTGCTCCTGTATGAGAGGCAGTAACTGGTAACCACAATAATAAAGGGCACAATGCGTTTGATTCCTAGGTGGGGCTCAGAGGGCCTCCCGCCTGATGAGCTATCTGTCCAGAATGGGATACTAACTACCCGTGCCAGCCGCTTCCCTCTGTGTATCGATCCTCAGCAGCAGGCCTTGAACTGGATCAAGAGAAAAGAAGAAAAGAACAATCTAAAGGTGATGTTTGATGAAGGCTTCATGAAGATTTAACTGCAGCACTCAATTTTGATGTCTGTTGTTTTCAGATATGTATATTTATCTAAAAAGTACACCAAAACAGAAGCTCCAGTAGCTCAAGTTCCCATTTGTTGGCCCTTGTGGATTTCTTTGCAGTCATAGTCAGAATAAAAAGAGCTTTGTTCTGGCTGGCACCAGGGTAAGTCAAATCCTGTGATGGTGTGCAGGGTGTCTAGAATAGGGTTAGTGCACTTGCTACAGGAAGCAACCTGTCCCCAGATCCATGCACATTCAAAGTGCAGGTTTATGCTTTTTGGTCAAATAGTGATCCTGTTTGTGCATACTGTATTAACTGATGGCCCGAGAATATTGCCAGCTGGGTCTTGCTGCAAAGATGGCCATTGACGTTGATTTGACACTGGTGGAGTGAAACCAGTTGTCCGCCTTGACCACTAAAGGAGTTTATGGATATTCTAAATTTCATGCTTTCCTGTCTTCGCTTTTTGATTGATAAGATTATAACTTTTTGCTTAGTTTCCTTTTACCTAGGGTGAGATGGAAGATGTGTACATGAGAAATGATAGCTGTGCTCCAGGAAGAAACCTATTGTAAGATGGAAGATGTGTGCAAAAACAATGGGAGTGATTGCAGTGCTTCAGGCAGGAAACCTAGAGTAAAATGGAAGATGTGTGCAGGAATAATTGAATTGGTTGCAGTGTTTTGTGCAAATTGCCTAGATTAAGGGGAAACTGGTGATTAGGAATGATGGAAAGGATAGCAGTGCTCTTTCCAGCCCACCTTAGTATAAGATAAACTCGAGGATGTGTACACAAAAAATGGAAATTAAAGGAGTGCTCAAGCATAATGTATACTGTAAGATGGAAAATGCGTACATAAAAAATAAAAATGATAGTCGTGCTTCTTGCAGAACACTTACGGTAAAATGGAAGCAATGAACACAAACAATTGAGATTATAGCACTGCTCAATGCATATTGCCCAATGTGATATGGAAGATGTGTACAAGAAGAATGGACATGATGGCAGTGCTCTATGCAGAGTAACTAGGTCAAAAGTGTAGTTTTATATTAAAACAATGAAAATGATAAGTGCTCTATGTACAAAAAGAAAGGAAATGCGTTTATTCATCTAGGAAGAACACCTACTGTTAGAAGGAACAAAGAAATGCCAACAGTGCACTATAGAAATAACCTACTGTAAGATGAAACGTGTACACGAACTCTGGAAATGACAGCAGTACCCTACGCATAATACCGAGTTTTGGAAGCAAGATATGTATAGGAATAATGGAAATTGAAAAAGAGAAGTAGTCTTTGCTGAACACTTTAGGTCAGGTTAACGGTATATATTACAATGAAAATGGAAATTGCACTTTTTTGTAAGAATTTCTGGAGCAATTTCTGTAAGTCAAATGTTGGGTGCTTGAGGGTGGTATTCTGACCACCCGATCTATAAATGGATTCACAAGTGTGAATACCAGATTCTAAATCTGGTTCTTCACTGGTATGAAGTAGCAACAGCAGGAACCACAAGTTGGAATTATATGCCACACTGGCAGGGCTCTCCGAGAGCATGTCAGTGTGGTGCTGGCTTTCTGCTCCGGTGGTGAATGGAGAGCGCAGCTTCAGGTGCGGAGTGGGAGAGAAGACACAAAAGTGGCTTTTGGTGGGTGGCTGAACACCAGGTAATATTTTTATATATTATGGCAGGGGAAAAGTGTATTGAAGAGATGGTGTTGTGTAGGGTGGCAGAACACCTTGCTTTTTTTAAAAATAAATTGGTGGGACTGGTTGGTAAATGCAGAGGGTGATGATGGTGGGTGGCAGGTCACAAGTACTTTTTTAATATTTGATGGGGCATTAATGCTGAGGGTGATGTGGGAGGGTGTTAATATGCCAGGTATTTAATTTCTGTAGGGGTGATGACAAGAAAGTTGAGAGTGGGTTGCACTCACCAGATGTAACAAAGGTCAGGGGGCCTAGGCAGTTGTGCCTTGTAGAGGATTAATGACCAAGAATTCATCTAACACTACATAACTGTTGAAAGCATGGACAGTTGTCAGTCATTCATCTTTATTCGGCTTAACCAGTTATAAAAGAATACAAAAAGACATTCAATACATCTGAAACAGCGACATCTGATTCTGGCCTAGGCCAATTAACAATACTCTAACGTTATATTCTTTACTAAAATTCATCCGCTGGGTCGAACAAAGTGGCTTCAAGTGTCAATATTCAATAGTTAAGCAGACATTTAAAAATCATCACATGGGTAAAATATGAACCATATCAATTCCTAAATTAAGGTGCTTTTCTAGTGGCATGGATGGCAGCTGAGTACACCTCCAGAATTTCCCGGTTAATTCAAATCCGTAACCTTAAAATATGCAAAAATATTTAAAATTCAATAAAACAAAGAAACCACTTGATTTCAATTTGTGGTTCCATTAGAATTTCCAAGTACATTATCACAACATCCGTCCAATTTAAACAATATGTTAAAAAACAAATCATAAAAAATACCAAGGTCATGCGACTCATAGTATAAGGTTAATTCGGCGAGAATGCTCAGGGTGTTATTACTCATGTCTTTTTCTGATGGCCAATGATGCTTTTATATAGTTGGCTACCGCAATTCAAATATCAGGGGTGGCCAGTGAATACAAAAATTTAAAACCATCAGTATATGTACAAGGGCAAATTTTCTTTAACAGTGGTCTTAAAAGTGTACTCCTTGGCGTTTTATATAAAGTGCAGAATAAGATAAAGTGTAAAGTGCTTTGACTTGTCAAGTTATCACATGGGCAGGGTGAGAGGTCGTTAGCCTTGGTTCTGACTGAGACTTGGACCCATCCCGGATCCAACCTGGAGCTGGGTCTGGTGTGTCCTCAGGGCTATAAAGCCTTCCACAAGCCACGTCCTAGCGGTAGAGGTGGTGGGGTCGGGATTATTTTTAAGGAGTCATGGGACTTCTCCCCTGTTGATATTGATGAGGTTGATGGGATTGAGCTATTGGGCTTTGCTCTTAAAGACGATGGGAGCCAGGTGCTGACTGGCATTATCTGTTATAGACCCCCAGGGGCAGCTAGTCTCCTCCAACAGAAAATTATGATTGATGTCGTTAGCGAGATGCTCTCTCCCACGCTAGACTCCTGATTCTGGGGGATTTTAATCTGTGGGCTAATGGGAGCTTGGACTCCGGGTATGACAATCTTCTACAATCCTGTAGGGATCTGCATCTTTTACAATGGATGACAGAGCCTACACATACGGGGGGCATGTATTGGACCTAATTTTTGCTGGGGAAGACTCGATGGAAGTGGTGAACATTTTGCCGGTCGGATGGTCCGACCACCACTTGATTAAATTTGATGTATTCAAAACTAGACAGATCGGCCCTATTTTGAGGGAAAAGAGAAGTTTTCTAAGTAGGGACTGGAAAGGTCTCTTGAGAAAAGCCAGTTTCTCCTCTGTATTCCACCTTGAAGGATCTTTTGACCCTGGAAAACAGGTGGAGGATAACTATGCTACCCTCTGTCTACATATTAATGATCAACTCGACCAGTTTTCTCCCCAAAAATTGGTAAAAAAAGTAGGCAAACCCTCTGCCCCTTGGTATAATGCTGAACTGCAAAAATTAAAACTTGGCTGCAGACAGGCAGAACGGCGGTGGAGGAAGGGGTATCTTGATACAGATAAGGTCGCCTGGAAGGAGAATATCCTCAACTATAAGAAAAATATTGCCTCCGCTAAAGCTGAATATTTTGCAGATGTAATCTTGAAGGCACCTAATAGCACCAAGAGTGTGTTTAAAATCATGAATGATATCTCCAGCCCCGCCTGCACAAAAAATAAGATCTCCCCCACGCAGGAACAGTGTGATAGCCTGGCTGTCTTTTTTGAAGACAAGATCTGTAAAATTATTAAAGGGTTAGAAGGAGATAGCATCGATGATGGGGCTGGTGGACCCCCACAGGATGTGAAGGAGAGATGGACTGGGGTGAGCAAAACATCGGGTCAGAGGCCCCTTCTTGATCACTTTGATATACCTTCTGTGGAAGATTTTAATAAAGTAGCACTGGGTGTTTCCTCTGGTTCACCCCTGGACCCTCTTCCCCACAGGGTATGGAAAGTGCTAGGCGCTGAACTATTCCCTTTAAGACAGCTGTGTAGCCAATCCCTGTGCAGCGGGATGGTTCCATCCAGCTGGAAACAAGCAGTTGTATCCCCCCTATTGAAAAAACCTTCACTTGACTCAGCATGTCCCAAAAATTACAGGCCCATCTCTCTCCTTCCATACCTGGTGAAGATCATTGAGCGACTGGTAAGCAGGGCGCTTTCCCAGTTTCTGGAGGCAAATGATATACTGCAGGACGTGCAATTCGGCTTCCGCCCAGGACACGGGACGGAGACCGCCCTACTGACTGTGTTGGACGATCTTTGCATGCGTGCAGACAGGGGTCATTCTGCCATACTGATCCTGTTAGACCTGTCTGCCGCATTCGACACAGTCGATCATAAGGTCCTCCTGAAACGGTTGGAAGGAGTGGGGGTGGTGGGTCTGGCGCAGAAGTGGCTTCATTCTTATCTGTCTGACAGATGTCAGGCAGCGGCCCTTCCCCCCTTCCGCTCAAAGTTCACCAAGATACGCTATGGGGTTCCGCAGGGATCTGCGATTAGCCCTATATTATTTAATGCCTATATGTGCCCCTTGGTGGACGTCATTAAATCTCACAATATAGGCTTGGTGAACTATGCTGATGACACCCAGCTCATCCTTTCCCTGGAGGGTGATCAGTCAACCACTCTACATAATTTCCATGCCTGTATGCTGGACGTGGTACACTGGCTGAGAAACAATTCTCTGCAATTTAACGCAGATAAAACAGAGATTTTATGTATTGGGGGTAGGAAGAGTGCCATACTCTCTCCCAGCGGACTTCTGGCCCATTCCTGCTGATCCTCCCTTGGCACCATCTAAGACGGTTCGCAATTTGGGAATTTGTTTTAATGAGAAATTGACCTTGGAAACACAAGTCAACAAGGCCGTTGGGAGTTGTTTCTCCCTTATCAGGGCCCTTAGAAAGATATTTCCCATGCTTCCTATTCAGACACGTGCACTGGTAGTAAGGAGCGTAATTATGAGCAGACTGGATTACTGCAATGCTTTGCTGCTGGAGTCCCCAAAGTATTTAATTGGGAGACTACAGAGAATCCAGAATGCGGCGACAAAGCTGGCCTTGATGAGACCCCGCCAGTCCTCTGCTTCCCAGGCCCTTGCGGAGCTTCATTGGCTCCCAGTCTTGCAGAGGATTCATTTTAAATCCCTTTGTGTCGTGTTTAAGGCACTGCAGGGTCTGGGGCCCCTACCACTGCAGAACAAATTCAGCTGGTATGCTCCTTCTCGCTGTCTTCGGTCATCCTCGGCTAACTGGGTGAAGGTACCCTTGGTCAGAAGAGTTAGACTGGGGGGGCGAGCCTTCAGTGTCGCTGCAGCAAGGCTTTGGAACAGCTTACCCACGGAGTTGCGTCAGATGAAAGATCTATTGCCGTTCAGAAGGAAAATTAAGACCTGGCTCTACCCTAGAGCGTATTGTTAATTTCTCCCTTGTCACAGGCCCCCGTCTCACAGCGCCAGGATACCCGCTGGGTCACAGTGCGCTTTATAAGCATTGGTTACATTACATTACATTACATTACTCTGGCGTGGAAACGCCAGTAGCAAATGCACATTGCCTAGATGAAATCTAGTTAAATAAAATCTAATATGCAGATTGGTAGTGAATGTTAAATAATATTGCATTTGGGGGGGGACAAGTACAGGGGAGCAATCTCATCTTGGTGGTGATAACGCACGTCTACCCTCGAGTGTAAAGCCTCTTTGATGGCACCTTTGGCGTTCAAAGGGATGCTTTCAGGGCTATCATAGAACTGCCCCAGTCAAATTTCATAAAATGTATCTTTCACAAAACGAAGCCATGGTATTTTTAGTGCATTGGCCAAGTTTTGACAATCTTTTATTATTTCTCGAGAGAATGCTAGTTCTTCAGATAACCAGATTTTCGCCCATAGGAATTAAATGGGAACACAATATGCATTCTTCTATATGTTCTATCCCCAATTCATCATGACATAGGCGGTTAGGGGCGCTGTTAAGCATCATCAAAAGCCTTTTCGTGAATTTATTTTCTACGACTTGTAACTGGCGGCTATTGTGATGTCCCCACACCCCAGCGCCGTATGTTGCAATCGAAAGGCATTTCGCTTTGTAAATGGTAATTATTTCCCTCACAGGCTTATGGCCTAATTTGCATGCAAAGCGAAATAGCCCCTCCACAGCCCTAGTTGTGTGGTGGGCTCTTGCTGTCACTAATGGGTCCCAACTCAACTTGTTATTAAACAAATTCCCCAAGTACATAAAATTCTCTACCTTTTCTATTCTTGTTTCCCGTGCTACAAAAGTCTTGGTCTTTGTGTTCTTTGGGCCAATTCATCTAACACTACATAACTGTTGAAAGCATGGACAGTTGATTTGAATGGGCCATACATAACATAAAATTGTAGATGGCTAACTGTAAATAGCAGAGGACGAGGGGGTTCACCTCGGGTTCCAGAGTGACATCACAGACAACTCAATCTACGCTCTCAGGTATTTGATGTCACAAAGAAGCCCAAGGTGAACAAGATCCCCATTATTCACTGTTATCCTTCTATAATTCTATATTCCATGAGTGAACTAGTCCTTGTCAGTCTACTCTGCATTCTGCGTGGCTTGATGATGCCACACTGGCCACAGTAGTGTGATTCATGTTAAAACCCTATCTGATAGAGACTTCTAGCTGCAGATTCCTTACCTTTGAATTTCCCAGGCGTCAGGCTGCATCCGGAAACTTTTGCTGAGCAATACCCCTTGCGCGCGACGTCGGGTGGCTCCATTCGGCTCCGCATGACGTCGTTGGTGTCGGTTATGACTTCGCAGTGCCTACATAGGTGACACCCAGGCTCGCGGACGTCAGTTCTTTACTTTCCGCGCCAGTTAAGTGCCGATCCGGGAAGAGCTACCTCTCTGCCGCTTTTTGGCAGGCTTTTTTCTCGACTTTTGTCGACATTTATTTTTGAGTAGCGACTTCGTGTGCGAGGGATGTCTGGTAGGAAGACAGATTTTAAACCATGCGGGACTTGTTCCCGCATGATGTCGGTTAACGATCCCCACCGGGTATGTCTGTGGTGTCTTGAACGTGACCATGATTCGAAGTCGTGTTGAGACTGTCGGGCGATGGCTCCAAGACCTTGAGGGAGCGGAAGATGAAGTTGCTCGCGGCCCGGCAGTCAAAACCGTTAAGCGAGACTCCGAGGAGGTCACGGTCCCGTTCGAAGAAGAGGAGGTCGCGGGACCGCTCACGGAGCCCTAAGTCCTCTTCCTCCCATTCGAGGTCGTCTGGACACTCGGGGAAGAGGCACAAGAAGAAGAAGACGTCCAAGCGGACTTTGACTTCACCTCAACTGGCGTCCGTCGTCGAGAGAGGTAAGGAGCATCGACGCTCTAGGCACGGTTCTGCGGAGCCGGAGCCTGAGTCGACTTCGCGCCTCCCTCCCTTTCCATGAGCCGGAGCGACTCCCGCTCAAATTAAAGATTTGTACGAGGCCATGTGCCTCGTATTTGAGCAGAACGACCCCGTTGGTGAGCCCTCGGGTCCTGCGGGGTCGGATGGGGTCCCATCGGGTTCGACGCCGTCGGCTTCGGCCATGCCGGCGGTGGGGCCTCAGGGATCCGATCCCGGATCCGGGTCGACGCCGGTCGTGCCAACGCGACCTCCCCCGGCATCGAACCTGAAGTCGGTGCCTGCGACGTCACCGATGGCCATCGGTGGCGCAAGCCCCATCCTCATCCCCGACGACACGGAGCTGGAGCGGCGTCGAGCGACGCCAATTCCGACGTCGACAGAACCCAGGGGTTCTATGTTGTCGCCTGAGCACTTTGTGGACGTGCTGGGCTCAGGAGAGGAATGGGAGGAGTCTGGGGACCCATTAGAGAACCAGGATGTCTCTGAGGAGACTATGGACTGGTATGGGGAACTTAGGGAAGCCAGTGGTCTGGACACTTCCCCAGACACTGGCATGCTCTCTCCACCTACAGTGGCTACGGAGGAGGGGGCGTCCTATGCCATGGTGGTTAGGAGGGCAGCTGAGCTCCTTGGACTGGAGTTGCCCTCAGTGCAGGTCAGGACTAATCTCCTGACCGAGGTGCTTCAAACTGGGGCTTCCACCTCTGAACCCCTATTGCCCTTTAATGAGGCACTTACGGACGTCCTTCTAGGAACATGGTCCAAGCCTAGCACAGGGGCTCCTGTGAATAGGACGATTGCAAGCCGTCATCGCCCAGCTTCAGGCAACCCAAAGTTCCTCAGCCAACAACCCACCCCAGAAAGTTTGGTGGTGCAGGCCTCTACTTCCCAGGGCGCATTCCCTTCCGCTCCTCCGGATAGGGAATCCAAGAGACTGGACTCATTTGGGAAGAAGATGTTTTCTTCCTCCAGTCTGGCATTGCGGTCGGTGAATACTGCATGCTTATTGGGCCAATTCTCCCACTCTATTTGGGAGATGGTTGCGCAGGTGCTGCCACAAGTCCTGGAGGAGGCCCGGGCTGTGCTCTCTCAAGCTGTCAAGGACAGGAGAGATGCAGCAAAATTAGCCATACGGTGTGGTTTGGATACAACCGATTCGCTGAGCAGATCAATTTCAATGACGGTGGCCTTGAGGCGCCACGCCTGACTTCGTACAACTGGCTTCTCTGGGGATGTCCAGGCCAATTTGATGGACATGCCCTTTGATGGAACCTGCCTTTTTGGGGAAAAGGCAGATTCGGCCCTGGTCAGGTTCAAGGACTCTCGAACTACGGCCAGATCCTTGGGCCTCTCCTCCACTCCTCGTGGCCAGTCTTCCTTTTGCCCCTTTCGTGGCAACGGAAGGGGTTTCCAGCCGCGTCAGCCCTATCCCAGCCACTGTTCCGCTCAGACTACCCAAGCCGTGCGTGGACGTGGACGCGGTACATTCCGTCCTCGGAATGGAGGCCAGAAGTCGTCTACCACACTGCCCCCAGCAGCTGCAGCCTCCAAGCACTCCTAGGCTGATTCTGCAGGACCACACTACTCCAGTGGGTGGGAGGATTCGTCATCATCTCCCCCGCTGGAGATCTATAACAACGGACAAGTGGGTCTTGCAGATGGTCCAGGAAGGCTATTCTCTTCCTTTCCTTTCTTTTCCTCCTCCTATTCCGCCAACTCAGGAACGGCTGGCGGAGGATCATTTGAAGCTGCTCCAAGAGGAAGTTACAGCTCTTTTGGCCAAAGGAGCTATAGAAAGGGTCCCAGTTTCAGAAGTAGGAAGTGGCTTTTATTCCCGCTACTTTCTGATTCCAAAGAACAACAAGGGGCTTCGGCCCATCTTAGATCTTCAGACCGTCAATCTCTTCCTCAAAAAGGAGAAATTCAAGATGCTCACATTGGCTCAGGTCTTGTCTGCTCTAGACCAAGGAGACTGGAAGGTGGCGTTGGATCTGCAGGATACATATTTTCACATCCCCATCCTGCCGGGCCACAGGCGTTATCTGCGGTTCAAGGTAGGCCACGAGCACTTTCAGTTTACCGTGCTCCCCTTCGGTCTTACCAGTGCCCCTCGGGTGTTCACCAAGGTGATGGCGGTGGTTGCAGCTTATCTGCGCAGGTTAGGGGTTTCAGTCTTCCCCTATCTAGACGACTGGCTGTTGAAGGCATCCTCGCCCCAGACATTCACCTCCCACCTTCAGACTACAGCGGACCTCCTGCATTTACTGGAGTTCTCTATAAACGTGCCGAAGTCACACCTGATTCCTTCTCAGACGCTCCCTTTCATCGGAGCTGTTCTGGACACAGTGCAGTTTCGGGCTTATCCTCCCGAGAAGCGAGTCCAGGATATTCAGGTTATGATTCCGATGTTTCAGCCTCTATCCTGGAATTCGGTGAGGTTGACTCTGAGGCTGTTGGGTCTCATGGCCTCCTGCATCCTGTTGGTAAGACACGCCAGGTGGCGTATGCGGGCTCTGCAGTGGGACTTGAAGTTCCAATGGGCACAGCTTCGGGGAAATCTTACTGACGTGGTTCAGATCTCGGAAGGAACTGCGAAGGATCTGCAGTGGTGGTTAACGAACTGCGTTTGGGTCAACGGCAGACCTCTCTCCCTTCCCCAGCCAGATTTCACAGTTGTGATGGATGCGTGTCTTCTGGGATGGGGCGGCCACATGGGAGAGGCGGAGATCAGGGGTCACTGATCTCCAGCGGAGACGGGGCTCCATATAAACATGTTGGAGCTCCGAGCGATTCGGTTGGCCTTGAAAGCATTTCTTCTCTCTGTCAAGGGGAAGTTGGTGCAGGTGTTCACGGACAACACCACCGCCATGTGGTACTGCAACAAGCAAGGTGGGGTGGGGTCGTGGACCCTTTGTCGAGAGGCCCTGCGTCTGTGAGCATGGCTGGAACAGCAGGGCATAACCCTGGTGGTTCAACACCTGGCAGGTTCTCTGAACGCCAGGGCGGACGATCTCAGCCGTCGATGACTTCAGGATCACGAATGGCATCTCCAGTCGGAGGTGGCGCAAGGTCTCTTTCAACAGTGGGGAGAACCTTGATTAGATTTGTTCGCCTTCGAAGAGAACGCGCAATGTCAGCTGTACTGCGCGCTGGAGTTTCCAAGGCGGCTATCGCTCGGCGATGTGTTTCGTCGCAAGTGGAGCTCAGGCCTGTTGTACACCTTTCCGCCCATACCACTCCTGCCCAGGGTTCTGAAGAAGATCAGGAGCGACCGGGCCCAAGTCATCCTTGTGGCGCCGGACTGGGCAAGGAGAGTCTGGTATCCAGAGCTTCTGAGCATGAGTGTCGATCCTACGATCAGGCTGCCCCTTCGGGAGGATCTTCTGTCGCAGCAGCAGGGGAGGGTTCTCCACCCGAACCTGTCAACTCTGCGCCTCCATGCGTGGAGATTGAGTGGCGGCAGTTGATGGATTTTGACCTTCCTCCCGAAGTCTGTAATGTTATTCTGGCGGCCAGGCGGCCCTCCACTAAGTCGGTATACGCCTGCCGTTGGCAGAAAGTTGTTTTATACTGTACAGAAAGGTCCATTGACCCTCTTTCTGCTCCTCTTTCTACTGTCCTTTTGTTCATTCGTACCCTTGCCCAGCAGGGCTCTGCTTGGGGAACTCTCAAGGGTTACCTTTCTGCTCTGTCTGCTTTTTTGCGGTTGCCAGACCAGCCATCTCTCTTTAAATCTCCTATTGTAAATAGATTTCTGAAAGGGTTGGTTCATTTATTTCCACCTACACCCTTTGTTATGCCACAATGGGACCTTAATTTGGTCCTCACTTATCTGATGTGCGCTCCTTTTGAGCCTTTGCACAATGGTCCCCTCCGGCTGTTGACCATCAAAACAGCCTTCTTAGTGGCGATTGCAACGGCCCGGAGGGTGAGTGAATTGCAGGCGTTATCCAGCTCGCCTCCTTATCTTATGTCCTTTCCGGACAAGATGGTGCTGCGCACCAAGGCTTCATCCTTACCAAAGGTTGTGACCCCATTCCATCTGGGTCAGTCCATTACTTTGCCCACCTTCTTTGCTCCCCCACATCCCTCTAAGGAGGAGGAGCGTCTCCACCGACTGGACCCAAAAAGAGCGTTGTCGTTCTACCTTGACTGCACAAAAGAGTTCCGGGTGGATGACCAACTCTTTGTGGTGTTTGTGGGAGCAAAGAAGGGAAAGGCAGTGCAGAAAAGAACCATCTCTCGCCTGGTTGTTCTCTGCATTAAAATCTGTTATGCCTTGGCAAAGAAGCAGCCCCCTGAGGGATTAAGAGCCCATTCCACCAGGGGAAAGGCTGTGACTGCGGCCTTGGCACGGGGTGTCCCAGTTCAAGACATCTGTCAGGCAGCGACATGGGCATCATTGCATACGTTCGCAAAACATTATTGCCTTGATGGTCAAGTGCGTAGGGAGGGGCACTTGCCCGCTCAGTCCTGCAAGACTTTTTAGTCTAGCTCATGAGTCCGCGATCCACCGCCGGGATGGTATGGCTTGGGTATCTGATTCAAAGGTAAGGAATCTGCAGCTAGAAGTCTCTTTCAGATTAACAAGTTACTTACCTTCGGTAACGCATTATCTTGTAGAGACTCTATCTAGCTGCAGATTCCTTACAGCCCCACCCATGCCTCCCCGCTTTGCGGACTGATGTTGTAGGTCTATGGTTTCTCCCCTTTCAGGACCCTAGTTTTGCACACGTTTTCGTCAGTCACTTCGTGGCTCTGTGCTTCTGGTGTGGAAAAAACGAAAAGTACTGACATCCGCGCGCCTGCGTGGCGCCTATGTTGGCACCGCGACGTCATAACCGACGCCAACGACGTCACGCGGAGCCGAATGGAGCCACCCGACGTCGCGCGCTAGGGGTATTGCTCAGCAAAAGTTTCTGGATCCAGCCTGACGCCTGGGAAATTCAAAGGTAAGGAATCTGCAGCTAGATAGAGTCTCTCCCAGATAATGTGTTACCGAAGGTAAGTAACTTGTTCTTCACTGCTAGTGTTTCTATGTATATCAATACATTTTTTTATGTATATATACCTCCAGAGGGCAGCGAAAAGGCTACGTTTTGGTCCTTGCTTCCACACCCAAGTTTGAGAAATTATTCAAAATAGTGGCAGCCAGCAGAAACATACATTGGAGTGTAGATTGATTTCTAAATGGTGGATTGCAGCAAGACAGGGCAAATGCTTGCCTTTCACTAACCAATGTGGGATACAGCAGATATCAATTCTCGTCTTGGTAATTTTCATGTTATGATTACTCTATTCCATCACCTGCCTTAAAAGATGTAATTCTACTCCAGTGACAAACCATTCCCAACACCTCATTTACCCACTGGTTCATTCGCAAGACTACTTCAGAGTCGAGCACTCTGCACTTAAATGTCGCAAAGACAGAGTTTATAATTTTCAGTGACAAATGTGTTGTAAAGTTTGCCTCAATGTGAATTCCATCTCTTATGTCCATGATTCTGTATCCAGTAAAAAAACTGTTTCGAATCCATGCCTGATATAACACACATTAATTATATTGGAAGCTACAAATTCCACAATATTTCATAACTATTACTTTCAGTGTCCACATATTGAGCAAGCAGGTACTGCTCTGTCAGATCAACACCTAAGTGTAGTTGTAGGTGAAGCATAAACACATGGATTGACTAATATAAGCCACCTGTTCAGGTGTACTGGAGAAGCTTACAGCAAAGCTTCACATTGTGCAATATGCAAGGTGTACACCGATATGGGGCATTATGAATTAGGAAGTTCTCTATCATCTGTCTATCTTACACTAATTGCCAGTGGCATCCAGGAGGCATTTTGATATTTAACTGCCCGAGCAAACATTCTCTAGTTTATAAAAGTGGTCACTACCCCACCCCTACATGTTCGTTATCTCCTGGTTCTCACGAAATATAAACCTGAGAGAAGAGGAGATGGACCCTTCTTCTCTAGGGTGACAAAATTGTGGAAGTCTGTATCCACGGATACTCGAGTGAGTGCCTGCCTAATATTATGCAGCATCTACAAACATGCTCTTTGGAGATTAGGTTACAGAAAGACTAGTGTCTGAAGTCTGATGAGGTATGGCATACTAGGTAAGTGTAGAAGTAGTCATCCTGAAACTCTGTGGCAGCATTGTCAGAGGAGAACAAGAATCTGATGCTTGAGACAGTTTTAAGTGGTATGAGGGTGGTAATTTTGTGTTGAGAAAGTAAGAAGAGGAGATTTGATGATGAGGAAGATGGTCTGTGCAATCTATTCAAGGCCTCTTGGACTTATTAGCCAGCTGGACTGAGTATCAAGTATGAGGTGGCGTTGGCTTTAGGGAACTCAGAGAATGTAGGCAGGTAGAAACAGCCTTTACCATCAGTCTTTAAACGACTTACCTTTACAACAAAGTCTTTACCATGCATATACCGCTACCACGCATAACTTTACCACACATAACGGTAAGCATATGTAAGTATAGATTTTAGTAGCATTATAGTATAGTATTATAGTGGTATTCATGATCTTAATTATGTATTAATATTTTTTAATAATTTATATGAATTAAAATTCTAATGTATATATTATTTTAAAGATGCAAATTAATTTGAAATTTTCGTGTGACCTTCTCGGGTACAGGGATCCGCCATCATAGGCTTATTTTAAAAATATTTAAAAATGCCTTAATATTGCTTATATTGTAATGTTTTAATTTGCATTTCTCAATATTTTCTTCCATTTAAAATTTTGAATTTAAAAATAAGTATTAATTGAATAAAAAGTTTGTGGTAAAAACATTTGTAGTAAAAAAGCATGCTTGGTAAAGGTATTTTAAATGTTAATTAATGTAACTGTGGTAAAGGCTTGCGTGAAAAAAAACAAGTGTTGCATAGGCATGCGTGATAAAGGCAATCATGTTAATGTCATTAATTTGTAGGCTGTTATGCATGGTACTTTACTTTACTTTCTCTGGGTGCAAGGATGTAGTGAGCTACTCCAATGAAAAAAGCCTGCTATCGATAGTTCTTATGCACATATCTAGCTAGGGGCTAAAGGAGTGTGGTTTATAGTAATGGGATTCAGGAATTATTCAAGATCATTGTAAGGAATTGGAGTATTATTTGGGGTGGGTGACAGCCCACCTCAAGGAATAATCAAAACTCTAGTCAGGGTGAACTCTCAAAGTCACTAAATTTACTTGAGCTCAACCCCCTGGTAACTATGGCATGGAGCAGACAGGCCTAACTGTGTGAAGTATTTGTGCAGTACCAGAACAGTAACAAAGTCAAAACGCCAAGCAATAAAAATCCCAAACCAAATTGGAAAAATAGTGTAAAATGTAATAAACAAAATGGCAAAAATCTAATAAGGGGAACCACAGATATGAATCTTTAAAGTTTTAAATAAAAATAGAGCAAAATAACGCAAATGCCAGTGATAGTCAATGGTGGCAGTAGGCCAGGGCCTAGTTGTGATTTGAGGCCGATTGTGATAGAGCTCGGGTTGGATACCCCAATCAGGTTCATCCTGGTCAAAGATTTTACCTTCTGACCTAGTCATTTAAGTTCCAACCAACCACAGGAGTACAATTCTAAGGACCCCTGGACTTCAGGGGAGGCACTTAGAGATTCACATGGTGTCAGGCAGTGGCTAACAGCATGCTGCAGTCCAAAACCAGTTGCCACTGGTTAGCTGGGTACTTCCTGGAAAAGGTCTCTTGCAGCTTGTTGTCTCCCTGTACCCACACAGGAGGTCAGACAGCTGACCCTTGCAGTCCACTTCTTTGTCCTGGGTATAAGTGGAAGCCGGTCCAGTACTTTAGGGCTACTCTCAGGTCACAGACAGCTGGTCTAGTCCTCTCCTGATCTTCCGCATATCCGGAAAGTATTCTGAAGATGGTGCCTGGGGATGCCACATTTATGCTTGGCAACAGCTAGCGGTTGAGGATGACTCCTGGGCTCTCTATAACCAATGGGGTAAAAGTGTCCGGGGCCAACGCTACCCATATCTTCAGTAGTTCTTGTTTGCCTTATGCAAAATGGTACAAAATGCCATGTGTCTGGAAATATTCAAGATGGTGAAAGTCTTTAGCCACAGTAAACATGGACTCTGAGGTGGGGGGTGTGAGTGGGAAGTGTACTATGGCAATCCTAATATTGTTCCACATCTAACACTAAAATCCAATTTGAAGCAGGCGCTGTACCCACAACAAAACCAGAGACATAAGTCTGGTAGGACAAAAGCAGTGTCCTTCAACAACCAGACAGTGACTATGCAAGAATTCTCGCCTGTTCTCTCCCTTTCAAGGGTGCACCAAGTGATACATGTCGCTCTACAGACCTGTCAAGCAGGATTTGACAGGGTGATGTCGCAGGATGCCCACAGCCCCTACTTGGAATATTATGTGGAGAACAGATTAGCCTTCTCTTCTCATTCAGGCCAGTCTACTGTTTGCTCCTGGGAGGCATTTCACACCTCACTCACACCTATTCAAGGCTGAGGCTGGTGACCTAATGCAAGTTAACCTGCAGGGACTCCAGACAGGTTAAAGGTGACTTTTTAAAGTTACTTTTCCTTAATAGTTAATACAAATCTGACTTCACAATTGAATTGGAATTTGCTAACTATTAAAAATTGTTGTTTATTGTTTTAGCTGGTCTTATTCCTAAGATACGGTATTAATATTCAATATCGCTTCCTAGTGTTTCTTTATGGCCAGCCAGCCAGCCTTCCTACAGTGAAAATAGCTTTTTGGGTGAGTGTCACTCTAAGGGCAGGTTAACTTTACATTTCTGCATGACTGGCTTTTAAATACCATGCACCCTGCCAGGTGGGCAACCAGGCCTACATAGGAGGTGACTTATTCACATTTAAAAGGTAGGTTCCGATGGATATATCTGCCTGTGGATTCCTCAACTTTTGAATGATCCCAATGCGCAGAATCCACACAAACTTTTCTCCTTAGCTCTCCCACGTCGACAAGGACGTCACAATGGAACGGCTCCTCATGCGACTCCGCGTGACGTCATCTGAGCCATAAGAAGACATCGTTGGCATGCTGACGTCAGTTCCCTTTTTTCTGCCCTGTCGACGGGTAATGTCTTTTTCCCAGGCTCTCCATTTCTGGGAGATTTCTTGGATACTGTTGCTCCGACTTTGTAGCCTCTGAAGATGACTTCTCCTAGAAAGTCTGGATGCAAGCTGTGCCGGTAAAGCGGGGGCCAATAGTCCATCACTGACCCGCACGAAGGTTTGTGGTGTTCATCTTCGGATCATGACGTCGGGACATACTCTTCGTGCAAACGGATTAATCCAAAGGCCTTGAAAGAGAGGGAGGCCGAGTTTTTCATGGCCAAAGCCAAGAGACAGAAGAGGGGTTGCAGGAGGTCTCAGACCCGGTCGAAGTCGCCAACGCCTCATACTTCGAGATCCTCCAAGAACCATAAGAAGCAACGCCATGGTTCTCGATGCCACTCTTCAAAGGATGTGACTCCAAAGTCGGTGTCTCCGAGTCCAAGGCGACGTCGCAGAGATGAAATATCTCCAACACCTTCTCCAGGGGTGTCTCCAGCTCCGTCTCCAGCACCGATGGCTGTTACTCCTCCGAATCCAAGGAATGTTACTGCTCCTCCGGCGCTGAGGTCTGCGACTCCACTTCTGGTGCCGAGAGCTGAATTTGGTGCTTCCACGTGCGGCTCCAGAGCCCTTTGTTCCCGATCCATCATATCCAGCATTCCCGACTCTGGGATCGGATCCGTCTCATTTTTTAAATGCTATGTTTAGCATTTTTGCAAGGGCTGCGAATCCATCTGGTGTGCCTGCTGGCCCCATGGGTCCACTTGCATACTCTGTTGGAAGGTTTCCCCCTCATTATCCGCAGGCACCTTTCATGCCCTTTATGCAGTTTCCTCTCCTGCAGTTTTCATGATAGTGGCTAGAAGATACAGGGTAGCTCCTGGGGATCCAGCTTCTTTATCTTCCCATCCCTCACTGGAAAGCCTAGTTTTCCAAGCTTCTTTCTCATCTAAGTTATCAGCAGGGTCTTTTATAACCATGCCTGCTGATAGAGAATCAAAAAGAATGGAGCAGTTGGCCAAAAAGGTTTTTTCATCGGGGAGTATGGCCTTGAAGTCTACAAATGCCACATGTCTTTTGGGATGTTACATTAACGCCCTCATGGATTCGGCTAAAGAGGTCATCCCGAAATTGTCTTCCAGAGGTCCTGGGATATTTCTTGGAGCTGCTGACGGATGCTCAGGCGGCTGCCCGTCAAGTATTTCTATCTAGGCTGGACACGGCGGACTCTGTGGCTAGAGCAATGGGGTCTTCTAGGGCGATGAGAAGTCATGTCTGGTTGAGGGGTTCAGGTTTTCGCCCCGATCTTCAGGCTACATTGATGGACTTGCCTTTTGATGGGTCCCGATTGTTTGGAGCTAAGGCGGACTCTGCACTGCAACGCTTTAAGGGATAGCAAGGCAACAGCAAGGTCCTTAGGACTTCATACCTAGCCCAGGGACTATAGACTGTTCTGCAGGCTTTGGGGCTTTGCTAAGAACTTGCCCGTTCATGACAGACAACAACCGCAGAAGCAGACAAATCATCTGTATTCTACAGGGAAGGGGCAGAGGTTGCCTACGGGGTTCTGCCCGGCAACAAGTCTCCTCCTACTCCTCCTCCTCCTCCTCCTCCACCTCTTCCTCCTCCTCTTCTGCCTCTCCGACTGTTGTTGCATGCAAGCAGCTCTAGCTCCGCCATCTTAGAGTATGCTTGTTCCGTGGGAGGACGGGTGGCCTATTTTGTGCCTCTTTGGCGGCCTGTCACTACAGACATCTGAGTTTTAAACATCTTAGAAAATGGGTGTGCCCTACCCATACTGGAGTTTACCCCCTCCTTTTCCTCCCCGACAAGGCCTTTGAAGAGCACCTTCTGCTTCTCCAACAGGAAGTACTGTCATTGCTTCAAAAGGGTGCAATCAAGATAGTTCGAGAGCAAGAAAGGGGTCAGGGGTACTACTGTCTGTAGTTCCGGATTCCAAAAAAAGATGGTAGTTTACGATCGACTCCGGACCTCAGAATTTTGAACTTTTAACAGGAGAAGTTCAAAATGTTGACCCTGGCACATGTTCTTATCGCACTGGAGAAGGAAGACTGGATGGTGTCGATCGATTTACAGGATGCGTATTTTCACATTCCCATTCTGAAGTCGCATCGGAAGTATCCCAGTTTTATGGTGGGGACTCAGCATTATCAGTTTGCAGCCCTTCCGTTTGGCCTTACTTCTGCAAGTCGAGTTTTTTCAAAGGTGAAGGCAGTGGTGGCAGCACATCTCAGAAGATCAGGGATTCCTGTGTTTCCTTATCTAGATGACTGGCTGTTCAAAGCAAAGTCACCAGAGATAGTGTTGCATCATATGCAGGTAACATCACAGCTGTTGTTCAGTTTGGAATTTCCGATAAATGTACCCAAATCTCACCTGGTTCCCTCTCAGCGCAACCTGTTCATAGGGGCAGTACTGAACTCTACAGTGAGTCGTGCCTTCCCGCCTCCACAGAGGATGCAGGACATTCAGGCTATGATTCCACAGTTTCATGAATGGAGCGTCTGTTCCAGTCCTGAAGGTCTCGCGCCTGCTCGGTCTGTTTGCTTCCTGCATTCTGTTGGTCAACCATGCATGCCTGCATAGGAGGGCCCTTCAGTGGTGCCTTCGCAGGCAGTGGTTTCAACACTACGGAGATCTTGAGGAATTGGTCAAAATCTCCGGAGACACCGCAGTGGATCTGCAATGGTGGAATGTTCCAGGAAACTTGTCTCAAGGGAAGCTGTTTCACCCTCCTTCTCTGGTGGCCACAGTGTTAACGGATGCCTCCACTCTAGGGTGGGGAGCTCATCTGGGGGATCTCAAGGTCAAAGGTCTTTGGTCTCCAGAGAAAAGATTGTTTACCATCAATCTTTTGGAATTGCGGGCAATATGTCTGGCTTTCAAGGCCTTCCTTCCTTCCCTTTGTGGTCAGTCGGTTCAGGTCTTAACAGACAACACTACCACGATGTGGTCCATCAACAAACAGGGAGGAGTAAGGTCGTATCTTCTCTGCAGAGAGGCTCTGCGACTCTGGTCCTGGGCTCAGGACCATCAGATTTGCGTAATCACAAATCATCTGGCCTGCGTGCTGAACGTGTTTGAGGACAGTCTCAGTCGGCAGTATTCATGAGTGGTGTCTCCATCCAGAGGTGATACTTCACATTTTCAGGATGTGGGAATTACCTCAGTTGGACCTGTTTCCCACTCATGAGAACATGCGCTGCCCATCATTCTGCAGTCTCCAGTATCTGATGCATGGAGCATTGGGGGACGCGTTTCAGTTGGATTGGGGCTCTCAGCTTCTTTACGCATTTCCCCCCATACCCTTGATTCCTAGAGTTCTGAGGAAGATTTGCCAAGACCGGGCCCAAGTCATATTGATCACCCCGGATTGGCCGCGAAGGGTGTGGTACACAGATCTGCTTTACCTCTCATTGCACCCTCCGCTCCGTCTCCCTCTCAGGGTAGACCTCCTCTCACAATTGCAGGGGAAGGTTCTACACCCCCACCTTCAGAGCCTGCACTTTCATGCCTGTAGATTGAACGGGACAACCTAAGTTCTTTCTCTGTCCCACCAGATGTTTTGGATGGTATTTTATCGGCCAGAAGACACCCCACCAAATCTGTCTATGCTGGTTGGTGGGCTAAATTTGTGAGATGGTGTGGAGAGAAATCAATTGATCCCTAAAATGCCAATTTATCCGATGTTCTGAGTTTTTATCTTTCCCTGGCGCTATAGGGTTGCACAGTGGCAACTGTTAAAGGCTACATATCTGCCTTGTTGGCTTTTCTTTGTTTGCCAGACCAACACTCTTTGTTTAAATCTCCTATAGTTATGAGATTCATTAAGGGTCTCACTAATAGGTTTCCTCCTACTCCCTTTATTATGCCTCAGTGGGATTTGAATTTGGTTCTTACGTTTTTAATGGGTTCGTCCTTTGAACCTTTGCATAGTTGCCCTTTAAGGTTTCTTGCATTTAAAACTATATTTTTAGTGGCAATCACATCAGCTACAAGGGTGAGTGAATTGCAGGCTATTAGTTCCAAGCCTCCTTTTACATCTTTCCATGTGAATAAGATGGTTCTTAGGACCAGAGCTCCTTTCCTGCCTAAGGTGGTCACTCCATTCCCCTTCGGGCAGTCCATCACCTTACCTACTTTGTACCCTCCCCCTTATCCTTCTAAGGAGGAGGTGAGACTTCATTGTCTGGATCCCAAGAGGGCATTGAGCTTTTACTTGGACAGAACCAAGGACTTCAGGCTGGACGATCAACTCTTCATAGGATATGTGGGCAAGATGAAGGGCAAGGCTGTCCACAAAAGAACGCTGTCCAGGTGGATAATCCTGTGCATCAAGATCTGCTACGCCTTGGCCAAGAAGGAGCCTCCTGAAGGTATTCGTGCTCATTCTACCAGACCGAAGTCGTCTTCTTCGGCTTTTGCTAGAGGTGTCCCTGTGGTTAACATCTGCAAAGCGGCAACTCGTCCTTCCTTCACACGTTTGCAAAGCACTATTGCTTGGATTCAGAAGTGAGGAAGAACGGCCATTTTGCTCGATCAGTGTTGTAGGATTTCTTGGTATAGGCAGGCAGGCGGACTTCTCCGAGAGCAGGGCTGCTTGGAGATTCAATTCAAAAGGTGAGGAATCCACAGGCAGATGTGTCCATCAGAAGAACAAGTTACTTACCTTCAGTAATGCTTTTTCTGGTGGATACAATATCTGCCTGTGGATTCCTCACTGACCCACCCGCCTCCCTGTTGCCTGTCTGCTTATACCGAAAATTAATTAATTAATGTTTTATGTGATTTGTTGCTTGAAAAATGAGGTTACTTGAATTTGGGAAATATCTATGATGTAGTATTTCCATATTTGGTTGTGTATGTATACTTGTGAGAAGGTTGTTAGTTCACCCGTTTCACCTCGAAGGCACAGAAAAATGGGTGGAACTGACGTCCGCACGCCGATGAGGTCTTCTTATGGCTCCGATGACGTCGCACGGAGTCGCGTGCAGATCCGTTCCTTTGTGATGTCCTCATTGACATGGGAGAGCTGAGGAGAAAAGTTTCAGTGGAATGCTGCGCATTGGGATAATTCAAAAGGTGAGAAATCCACAGGCAGATACTGTATCCACCAGAAAAAGTGTTACTGAACGTAAGTAGCTTTTTCTTTTCTCCTCTCATAAAGGGTTATTTTGACAGTTTGTGCTGCACATTTTCAATGCAGCAGTCAGGCTGCACTGGGCAGGCCTGAAGCCATGTTTGCACTGCCACTATAGTGGGTGGCTCAATAGGTACTGCAGCCCACAAGTGGCATTTAGCTTCCAGGCCCTGTGTGAACTTTCTACACAACATAGCAAGGACTTACAGGCCTGTTAAATGTGGAATAAGCCAATTGAACCATGTTTGAAGGGGGAGCACAGGCACCTTATCACTGTTTAGCAGGGGTAAAGTGCACAGAGCTCTAAAGCCAACAAAAATAGGGCCCAGAAAAAGGCAAGAAATCCTGGGTGATTGTTGCGAAAGGGGGATTTTCAATATCAGTATATAAACTGAGCATGATAGTCTCCTTATTGTTGGGCCCTTGGGTTTGGCAGAGATGGTTGGTGCCTGAGAGAAATATATTTTTTTAAATTGTAGGATTATTTAAAATCTACACAATCAAATCCAGCCTCTTACATTCTCTAAAAATAAAATAGCATGTGCTATATTACACAATTTTACCATGTTAAGGTATCTCTTCCAAACAGACCAATATATAGATTTCCTTGTATTATTATTTCATGTTCTATTGTTGAGTTGATGTTATAATATTTCACATAGGCTTAACATGGGAATAAACATTTACTGCACATAGTGTTACAGTTGTTTCTGTGGTTGTTTTAATTTTTCTAGGGGCTAAGATTTTTACAACAAGCAACATGATTTCAGACACCATCCACTTAATTAAGCTCCTACATTTTCTAAAAAATAGCAACATATGTTATCTTGAAAAATCTCTTAAAAAATCGACCAGCATATGACTTTCCTCGTGGCGTCATTTCATGTTACGCTTTTGGGTCCACGTTATCATAATTCACGAAAAAATAACCTACTAATGAATATTTACTGTACATTATGCTGTGGTTGTTTCCGTGGCCATTTCAAGTCTTCATGGGGCTAACATTTTAACAACTAGCAACATATATTTCAGGAAGCATCCACTTAATTGTGGACGTAAACCATTTAAGTACTCTTTAATTGTGTCTTGGCATTTTTGTCTTTAGAAATGCCGATCTAATAAACATTTTCTTGAGGAAAGTAGTTTTTCACAAGAACATATAATGTGTACAAGGTCTCTTTAGTTGATTTGTATAATCAACATATTTGGTCTGTTTCTTCAGAAAACCTGCCATAACTGTAAGCACCCAGAGGGATCAGATCAAATATTGTCATATTAGGTCTCTTTATTGTTTTGAAGACAGTGGAAGATCTAAGGGCCAGATGTACGACGTGCAAAATAGCGCCTCGCAAATTGCGAGTTTTTTGCGACTCACAATTTGCGAGGCGCTGTTTTGGATGTACAACAGTGTGTATCACACTGTTTGCGATTCCCAATGGAGTCGCAAATTGAGAGGCTCATGAATATTAATGAGCCTCTCGCAATTTGCGACCCCATTGGGAATGGCAGGCCCTCCCAGGTATGGTGGCCTGCTGGGCTCAGCAGACCACCATGTCTGGGACTGCTTTTAAATAAAGCAGGTTTTTTTTTTTAATGCCGCCCGTTTTCCTTAAAGGAAAACGGGATGCATTTAAAAAAGAAAAAAATTAAACATTTTCGTTTCATTTTTTAAGGGCAGGTAGTGGTCCCTGGGACCACTGCCTGCCCTTAAAAAATATTTTCCCTTGCATTTGCAAAGGGGAAGGGGTCCCCTGGGGACCCCTTCCCTTTTGCGAGTGCATTACCACCCTCTTGAGGGTGGAAATTTGCGAGTGTTTTGCGACGCAATTGCAGTCGCAAGACATTCATACATGGGCTTTCGCTCGCTATTAGGAAGGGAACGCCCCTTCCTAATAGCAAGTCGCAAAACCTATTTAGCGAGTCGCAAATAAATTGCGACTCGCTAAATAGGCTTTGTACACGGCCCATGCTGTTTTTGCATGCGTAAACGGGTTCGCAAACCTGTTTGCACATGCAAAAACGGTCGTACATCTGGCCCTAAATGTGTTTGCTTTGACTTTAAAAGTATCATCCAGGAGTGAGATTATTTTACAAAATCGTCCAGATCGCCGTAGAAGGATATTAATTTGGCATGTTCTCTTGCCAATTTTGCAAGCTGTAGTGTTGGTATCCTCTTTTCTCACTTTTTCTTAAACCTCAGCTGTCTTAGGGCTAGTTTTAGATAAGGGCTTGATGGGTTTTCTTCTTGTTTTGCCGCTTGCCACACCAGTGCTCTCAAGGATTTGAGGGGAGCATCTCTCAGTTTTGAGCAGTAGGCCACGTAAGTGGCTTGAAGCTTGAGTATTTGTTTTGGCAGCTTAAACTGCAGTTGCATTTGTACTTGAAGTTCTATTGTGTAGGTGGAACATAAGCCTGTATAGGTACTGGGAAGTCTCCAACCAATTAGTTAGTTTTCCGTGGTATGCTATCTTCCCGTAACTAATTGTTAGCCTTAACTAGCTGTTTACTACCCTAAGTAATGTACTGATGTATGAGCCAGATAGATTATTATGTAAGCGCATAAAGGAGTTTTCTGATACAGACTTCTAACCGCAGATTCCTCACCTTTTCAGTACTCCTCAGGCATCAGACTGGGTCCAGAAAGTTTTTCAGCAGTGCCTCTGCATGCCGGTAGGTGGCACCTTGAAGCTCCACTGTGATGCAGTTCCACTCTCGAAATGACATGCTGAGCCTATATAGGTGCCACTCCCACATGCTGACGTCAGTTTCTTTCTTTCCACACACCCAGACACAGATCTGAACTACCTCTGGTCTCTTAAGACCACTTTCACCTCAAAAAATTACAGTGTGCAAGGGAAATGTCACTTCACAAGACAACAGATTTTAAACCCTGTGAGCACTGTCACAAGTAAAGGTTTGCCTGAGATCAAGTCACGTCTGTAAGGCCTCTCATTACTGCTTGTCGAGGAATCCAAAGGCCAAAAGGTGAAACTCCATGTCGGCAAGCGCCAGAAGAACCCCACATTGATTTCTGTCCAAGTCCAAAGGTTGGTCTCAGTCCCGTTCCTGGGCCAGAAGTCGCAAGACTCATTCTCGAGGCTGTTCATCGTTGTGCTCCAAGTATTCAGCTAAGTAGAAAAAAACGCCATAAAATATCCAAGTGGGACTCGGACCATTGTCGCCACTCTTGTACTCCTGAGAAGGCAAGAGGAGGGAACACTACTCTTCCAGTAGCCGGTTGACTTCCGAGCCAATCCCGCAACTTGTCCAGGCACAACCCGAGTTTCTGGGGACCTCTGTGACACCAAGGAAGATCCAAGAGTTCCACAAGGCCATGCTCCGAAACTTCAGATCCCTTCCAACTCCCTCTGGCTCTTGCAGGCCCCAAGGAGCTGAGAGGTCCTCCATTTGGGATACTACTGACAGGTTCGCCCTCCGTGCCAGTTGGACTCTCCAACGCATCAACCAGGCCTCCTCTGGCTCCTCTACTGACTTCACCTCTGGTTCTATGATCCATGCTCCTTCCCGGAGCATCAACGCCGATGCTGACGCTATCAACGGTGGAGGTTGAGGTGCCTATTATGCTCTCTGACTCAGCGCTGCTGTGACCTCAACCGCGGCTAGGCTCGGTTTTCTTTGAACCACAACCTGCACTGCTTGACATCGCACCTCCACAAGGAAGATCACACTGCATTCCTTGTTTGGTACAGATTCCGACAATGATGATAATGCAGGTGATGAAATTGGCCAATACTACCATGAGGGGAATAGGTATAATAATTTCCAGGAGGCCAGTGACCAAGAAACCTCTCCTGAGTCTGGTCTCCTCACACCCTCTACTGAAGAGAGTGCTTTATTTGTGGTGGTCATGTGGAGGGTGGCCAAATTTCTCAACCTCAAGCTTCTCACCTCCGAGGTCAAAACCAATGTCCTGTCCGAGTTTCTCCAGCTGAGGCAAACCACTGTTGAGCTCCTTCTCTCCTTAATGGGGCACTCACTGAAACACTCCTAGGAGCCTCGGCTAAACCTTGTTCTGGTCCTCCAATGAACGTGAAATTGCGAGATGCGATCGACCAACCCCCGGTGATCCTGCATTTCTGTATCAGCACCCCTCTCCTGAGAATTTAGTCATACATCCATCTACCAGTTGGACAAACTCAAAATACTTTTCCAATCACTCTGCCTCCGATAGCGAGTCCAAAAGAGTGAAGACCTTTGGTAAAGGGTATTTTTGTTCATCAATCTGACCCTCCGGTCCATTAATGCCACATGCCTGCTGGGCCGCTGCAACACTGAATCCTTTGCGCTTTGTGATTCGGTGGCTCATATCCTCCCAAGTGTTCCGTAAGACCCATGCCTGTCCTAACCCAAATAATACAGGATGGTCATGATAAGGCCAAATTCACAATTTGTTGTGGCCTAGATACCACTGATTCCATCTGGTGTGCCATTGGCACCAGTGTTGTCCTTTGTCACCACGCCTGGCTGCGGTCAACAGATTTTCCAGTTGTCCCTTATGGATATGACCTGTGACGGGACTAATCTTTTTAGGGACAAGGCAGATTCCGCTTTGGAGCTGTTCAAAAAGAGCAGGGCCACATCACGCTCTCTGGGCTTATCTGCAGAGGCACCCCTTACCGGTAGCCACTTCAACCTCGGCAAAATGTCCAGCAATTATGCAACCGACCCCGTGGTCAGGATTAATGAGCCAGTAAGTCTACTGCAACGCGGCCCTCTCAGAAAAAAATACTTTACTGTGCCCTCAGTGGAGCACAGCCACCCCATTGGAGGCAGCATCCAACGATTCTTGCTGGGTTGGTAGGCCATAACATAGGACGGGTGGGTCTTGCAGATTGTCTAGAAAGGGTTCACCCTACCCTTCACTGCCATTCCCACGCACATTCTACTGACCCTGGACCAACTGATAAAGACCATCTGTCCATCTTATGGCATGAAATACAAGCCCTTGTGGCCAAAGGGTCTATCAAGAGGGTGCCTGCCCCAGAAGAGGGTTGTGGGTGTTATTCTTGCTACTTTCTGGTGCCAAAGAAAGATAGAGGCCTTCATCCTATATTAGACCTGTGCGCCCTCAACACCTTAGTCCAGAAGGACAACTTCAAAATGCTCACCCTACCCGGGTCTTGTCAGCCCTCAACTCTGGAGCCTGGTTGGTTTCATTTGATCTGCAGGATGCCTATTTCCATGTTCCCGTCCTCAAAGGCCCTTGGCACTGTCTGCGGTTCATGATGGAACAGGGACATTTTCAGTTCACTGTGCTCCCCTTTGGTCTCACCAGTGCCTCTCAGGTGTTCACAAAAGTGATGGCAGTGGTAGCAGCACACATTCGAAGGTAATCGGGGCCCCAGTCTTCCCCTACCTCAACAACTGTCTGTTGAAGGTGGGCTGGCCCCACACAGTGGACAACCTCCTCCAGACTATAGTGAACCTCCTGTCATCTTTGGGGTTCACTGTTAATGTGCCAAAGTCACACCTGACTCCTTCTCAGACGTTCCCCCTTAATCGGAGACATACTAGACATGGTTCGGTTTTGTACCTATCTGTTGGAAATAAGAGACCAGGACATTCAGGCTATGATCTTAATCCTCCGGCATCCTGCTGGTCAAGCATGCCAGGTGGCATATGCGGGCTCTGAAGTGGGATCTGAAGTCTCAGTGGGCTCAATATAAAGGGCATCTCTTCAAACACTTACATTTATTGGAGGAGACGCACAGGACTTGCAGTGGTGGCTACTGGACTGCAGTTGGGTCAGCGGCAGATCCTTGTCACTACCCCACCCACAGCTGACAGTGGAGACTGATTCATCGCTTCTGGGTTGGAGCAGCCGCCTTGAGGAGGTGAAGATCAGACTCCCTGGGTCTCGGGTGGAGTCCTGGCTCTATATCAACCTTCTGGAGCTGAGGGCTATCTGCTTGGTGTAGAAAGCCTTCCTTCCATCCTTCAAAAGAAGATTGCTACAAATGATTATGGACAACACTAGTGCCATGTGGTAGTGCAACAAACAGAGTGGGATGAGGTCACAGACCCTGTGCCAGGAGACTCTGCGCCTTTAAAAATGGCTGGACCATCAAGAAAGTTTCATGGTGATGACAGACCTAGCAGGATCCTTAGATGCCATGGCGGATGAGCTCAGCCGTCTGTGCATTGTGGATCACAAATGTCAGTTGCAGCCGTTCTAGGTGTTGAAGTTTAAAAAGCGATCTCTCACTAGGAGACGTGTTCCACCTAGGGTATATATCATATCATTTGTAAAGCGCACTACTCACCCGTGAGGGTCTCAAGGCGCTGGGGTGGGGAATGCTGCTACTGCTCGAAAAGCCAGGTCTTGAGGAGTTTTCTGAAGGTCAGCAGGTCTTGGGTCTGCCGTAGGTGGATGGGGAGGGTGTTCCAGGTCTTGGCGGCGAGGTGGGAGAACGATCTGCCACCGGAGGTCGCTCTTCGGAAGCGGGGGACAGTGGCGAGGGCGAGGTCGGCGGAGCGGAGCTGGCGGGTGGGGGTGTAGAAGCTGAGTCGTCTGTTGAGGTACGTTGGTCCGGTGTTGTGGAGTGCCTTGTGTGCGTGGGTGAGGAGTTTGAAGGTTATCCTCTTGTTGACCGGGAGCCAGTGCAGGTCTCTCAGGTGGGGTGTGATGTGGCTGCGGTGAGGGATGTCGAGGATCAGGTGTGCAGAGGCGTTCTGGATGCGTTGGAGCCGTCTCAGGAGTTTGGCCGAGGCTCCTGCGTAGAGGGCGTTTCCGTAGTCCAACCTACTGCTGACGAGGGCCTGGGTGACCGTTCTTCTCGTTTCAGTGGGAATCCACTTGTAGATCCTGCGGAGCATGCGGAGGGTGTTCAAGCAGGCGGAGGAGACTGCGTTGACCTGTTTAGTCATGGAGAGGGTGGAGTCGAGGATGACCCCTAGGTTGCGTGCGTGGTCGGTGGGTGTTGGGGCGGTTCCCAGTGCGGTCGGCCACCAGGAGTCGTACCAGGCCAAAGGGGTGGTTCCGAGGATGAGGACCTCCGTCTTGTCCGAGTTCAGCTTCAGTCGGCTGTTCCTCATCCATTCAGCGACGGCCTTCATTCCTTCGTGAAGGTTGGTTTTGGTGGTGTGGGGGTCCTTGGTGAGGGAGAGGATCAGCTGGGTGTCATCGGCGTAGGAGATGATGTTGAGGTCGTGCCGACGGGCAATGTGGGCGAGCGGTGCCATGTAGATGTTAAACAGAGTTGGGCTGAGGGAAGAGCCCTGGGGTACGCCGCAG
The DNA here is from genome assembly GCA_963921515.1 of Calotriton arnoldi. Lineage (NCBI taxonomy): Eukaryota > Metazoa > Chordata > Amphibia > Caudata > Salamandridae > Calotriton > Calotriton arnoldi. Next base: position 1,485,891 of record CAWUFW010001335.1, on the reverse strand, counting down.
ATCATCTCGGTGTCTTCGGAGCGGAAGGGGGGAAGGCGGACGCTCTGTGTTCTGCTGGAGAGGAAAGAGGTGGTCCAGTCCAGGGCCTTCTCTTGGATCCCGGCGTGGTGGAGGCGTGTTCGTAGTGTGTGGTGGCAGACCGTGTCGAAGGCGGCTGACAGGTCCAGGAGGATGAGGGCCGCCGTTTCTCCGTTGTCCAGCAGGGACTTGATGTCATCGGTGGCGGCGATGAGGGCAGTCTCGGTGCTGTGGTTGCTGCGGAACCCAGACTGGGAAGGGTCCAGGATGTTGTTCTCCTCGAGGTAGCGGGTCAGTTGTTTGTTGACGGTCTTCTCGATGACCTTTGCCGGGAACGGGAGCAGGGAGATGGGCCGGAAGTTCTTGAGGTCCTTGGGGTCCGCCTTGAGTTTCTTGAGTAAGGCGTTGATCTCGGCGTGCTTCCAGCTCTCCGGGAAGGTTGCTGTCTCAAAGGAGGTGTTGATGACTTTCCGGAGATGGGGTGCGATGGGTGTGCTGGCTTTGTTGAAGATGTGGTGTGGGCATGAGTCTGACGGAGATCCGGAGTGGATGGTGTTCATGATCTTGATGGTGTCGTCGTCGTTGATGTTGGTCCAGGAGAGCAGGCGGTTGGTGCGGATGGTGGTCGTGGGGACGGAAGTCTCAGTGGTTGTTGGGGCTGTCGTGGCGTTGAAGCTGTCGTGGATGTCTGTGATCTTGCGGTGGAAGAAGGTGGCCAGTGAGTCGCACAGGTCTTGCGAGGGTGGGACGTCGTTGGTGTTGGAGCTGGGGTTGGAGAGTTCCTTCACGATGTTGAAGAGATCTTTGCTGTTGTGCGCGTTGTTGTCTAGGCGGTCTTTGAAGGAGGCCCTTTTGGCGGATCTGATGAGGTGATGGTGTCTGCGGGTGGCGTTCTTGTGGGCTTCGTGGCTGTCCAGTGTTCGTTCACGGAGACAGATCTTCTCCAGCTTTCGGCAGGTTTGCTTGGAGGCCCGGAGGTCTTCAGTGAACCAGCTGGCTTTCTTGTTGGTGTGACAGTTGGAGGGTTTCTTGATCGGGGCGAGGGTGTTGGCGCAGTCGTTGATCCACTGTCTGAGGTTGCGGGCGGCGGTGTCGGGGTCGGTGGGGTCGGCGGGTGGGCTCTGGGCGAGGGTGGTGGTTAGCTGGTCTTCGGTGACTTTGCTCCAGCAGCGGCGGGGCATCTGTTGGGTGCGGTTGTGCGTGGTGGGTTTCTTGAAGGTGAAGTGGATGCAGCGATGGTCGGTCCAGTGGAGTTCGGTGGTGTGGTTGAAGGAGACGTGGGGGCTTGCGGAGAAGATGGGGTCAAGCGTGTGACCGGCGGAGTGGGTGGGTGTTGTGACGAGTTGTCTGAGTCCGAGGTTGGCTAGGTTGTCGATCAGGGTGGTGGAGTTGGTGTCGTTGTTGTTCTCGAGGTGGAAGTTCAGGTCCCCGAGGAGGATGTAGTCCGTGGAGGCGAGGGCGTGTGTGCTGGCGAGGTCGGCGATGGAGTCGCTGAACTGTGGTCCGGGTCCGGGGGGTCTGTAGACGAGGGTTCCTCTGAGGATGGTGTTGGGATCGGTGTGGATCTGGAAGTGCAGGTGTTCGGCGGTGCTGAGGGTGTCGTCGGTGTTGGTCGAGACTCTGAGAGTGTTCCTGTGGACGATGGCGATTCCTCCTCCTGCTCCATTGGTGCGGTCCCTGCGGGTGATCTTGTAGCCTTCCGGGACGGCTATGGCTATGTCGGGTGCCGAGGCGGGGTTCAGCCAGGTCTCCGTCAGGAAGGCGACGTCTGGGGAGGTTGAGTCGAGTAGGTCCCAGAGTTCAACAGCGTGTTTGCGGGCGGAGCGGGTGTTGAGAAGGATGCATTTGAGGTGGTTGGGTTCTTTCCTGGTCGGCGGCATGGTGGGGCGGATGCTTGTGAAGCTGCAGTTCCGGCAGGTGAAAGCTCCGTGGGTGCGCTTCGGGGCGGCCAAGAAGCAGGTGTATGATCGTCCGGTGTTGAGTGCGTGGAGGGATCTGGCATCGTAGCGGTGTCGGGCGTCGTGGCGTTCGCGGGGTCCTGGCGCTGGGCGCGGGCCAGGCGCGGACGGGCGCAGACGGGCTTGCCTTAGGCGCGCCAGCGGCGCGCCCGCTGCGTGCGTCCGCTGCGCGGCCTCCATATGAGGGGATGTGGAAGGGAGGAGCAGCTGGGAGGCGGGAGCGGGGCGGCGAATGGGATTGCAGGGGGGTGGGGACGCAGCGGCGGGAAAAACGGGCGGGGGCCGGGTGGCTCCATTCGGCTCCGCGTGATGTCGTTGGTGTCGGTAGCGTCGGTTATGACGTCGCGGTGCCGATATAGGCACCACTCAGGCGCGCGGACGGCAGTTCTTTTCTTTTCCACGCCACTTAAGCGCTGATCAGGAAAGAGCTACCCCTCTGCCGCTTTTTGGCAGGCTTTTTTCTCGACTTTTGTCTTTTTGTACGACTTCGTTTGCGAGGGATGTCTGGTAAAAAGACAGGTTTTAAACCATGAAGGACTTTTTCCCGCATGATGTCGGTTACCGATCCCCACCGCGAATGTCTGTGGTGTCTTGAACTCGACCACGATTCGAAGTCATGTTCAGACTGTGGGGCGATGGCCCCGAAGGCCTTGAGGGAGCGGGCGATGAAGTTGCTCGCGGCCCGGCAGTTGACACCGTTATGCGAGACTCCGAGGAGGTCACAGTCCCGTTCGAAGAAGAGGAGGTCGCGGGACCGCTCATGGAGCCCTAAGTCCTCTTCCTCCCATTCGAGATCATCTGGACACTCGGGGAAGAGGCACAAGAAGAAGAAGTCCAAGTGGACTTCGACTTCACCTCAACTGGCGTCCGTCGTCGAGAGAGGGAAGGAGCACTGACGCTCTAGGCACGGTTCTGCGGAGCCGGAGCCTTAGTCGACTTCGCACCCTTTTCGGGAGCCGGAGCGACTCCCGCTCAAATGAAAGATTTTTACGAGGCCTTGCGCCGCGTATTTGAGTGGAACGACCCCGTTGGTGAGCCCTTGTGCCCCGCGGGGTCAGATGAGGCCCCATCGGGTTCGACGCCGTCGGCTTCTGCCATGGCGCCAGTGGGGCCTCAGGGATCCGATTCCAGATCCGGGTCAACGCCGGTCGTGCCAACATGACCACCCCCGGCGTCGAGCCCGAAGACAGTGCCTGCAACGTCGCCGAAGCCCATCTGTGGCGCAAGCCCCATCCTTATCCCCGACGACACAGAGCCAGAACGGCGTCGAGCGACGCCGATTCCGACATCGACAGAACCCAGGGGTTCTATGTTGTCGCCTGAGCACTTTGTGGACGTGCTGGGCTCAGGAGAGGAATGGGAGGAGTCTGGAGACCCATTAGAGAACCAGGATGTCTCTGAGGAGACTATGGACTGGTATGGGTAACTTGGGGAAGCCAGTGGTCTGGACACTTCCCCAGACACTGGCATGCTCTCTCCGCCTACAGTGGCTACGGAGAAGGGGGCGTCCTATGCCATGGTTAGGAGGGCAGCTGAGGTCCTTGGACTGGAGCTGCCGTCAGTGCAGGTCAGGACTAATCTCCTGACCGAGGTGCTTCAAACTGGGGCTTCCACCTCTGAACCACTATTGCCCTTTAATGAGGCACTTATGGACGCCCTTCTAGGAACATGGTCCAAGCCTAGCACAGGGGCTCCTGTGAATAGGACGATTGCACGCCGCCATCGCCAGCTCCGGGCGACACAAAGTTCCTCAGCCTACACCCCACCCCAGAAAGTTTGGTGGTGCAGGCCTCTACTTCCCAGGGCGCATTCCCTTCCACCCCTCCGGATAGGGAATCCAAGAGACTGGACTCATTTGGGAAGAAGATGTTTTCTTCCTCCAGTCTGGCATTGCAGTCAGTGAATACCGCATGCTTGTTGGGCCGCTTCTCCCACTCTCTTTGGGAGATGGTTGCGCAGGTGCTGCCACAAGTCCTGAAGGAGGCCCGGGCTGTGCTCTCCCAAGCTGTCAAGGACGGGAGAGATGCAGCAAAATTCGCCATACGGTGTGGTTTGGATACGACCGATTCGCTGGGCAGGTCAATTTCAATGACGGTGGCCTTGAGGCGCCACGCCTGGCTTCGTACAACTGGCTCCTCGGGGGATGTCCAAGCCAATTTGATGGACATGCCCTTTGATGGTACCTGCCTTTTTGGGGAAAAGGCGGTCTCGGCCCTGGTCAGGTTCAAGGGCTCTCGAGCAACGGCCAGATCCTTGGGCCTCTCCTCCACTCCTTGTGGCCAGTCTTCCTTTCGCCCCTTTCATGGTAACGGAGGGGGTTTCAAGCCACGTCAGCCCTATCTTAGCCACCATCCCGCTCAGACTACCCAAGCCGTGCATGGACATGGACACGGTACATTCCGTCCTCCGAATGGAGGCCAGAAGTTGTCCGCCACACTGCCCCCAGCAGCCGCAGCGAGTCCAGGATATTCAGGTTATGATTCCGATATTTCAGCCTCTATCCTGGATTTCGGTGAGGTTGACTCTGAGGCTGTTGGGTCTCATGGCCTCCTGCATCCCATTGGTAAGACACGCCAGGTGGCGTATGCGGGCTCTGCAGTGGGACTTGAAGTTCCAATGGGCACAGCATCGCGGTAATCTTACTGACGTGCTTCAGATCTTGGAAGGAACTGCGAAGGATCTGCAGTGGTGGTTAACGAACCACGATTGGGTCAACGGCAGACCTCTCTCCCTTCCCCAACCAGATTTCACAGTTGTGACGGATGTGTCACTTCTGGGATGGGGCGGCCACATGGGAGAGGTGGAGATCAGGGGTCACTGGTCTCCGGCGGAGACGGGGCTCCACATAAACTTGTTGGAGCTTCGAGCGATTCGGTTGGCATTGAAAGCATTTCTTCCCTCTGTCAATGGGAAGTTAGTGCAGGTGTTCACGGACAACACCACCGCCATATGACACTGCAACAAGCAGGGCATGGTGGGGTCATGGACCCTTTGTCGAGAGGCCCTGCGTCTCTGGGCATGGCTGGAACAGCAGGGCATAACCCTGGTGGTTCAACACCTGGCAGGTTCTCTGAATGCCAGGGCAGACAATCTCAGCCGTCGATGCCTTCAGGATCACGAATGGCATCTCCAGTCGGAGGTGGCGCAATATCTCTTTCAGCAGTGGGGAGAACCTTGGTTAGATTTGTTCGCCTCCGAAGAGAACGTACTATGTCAGCAGTACCGGGCCCAAGTCATCCTTGTGGCGCCGGACTGGGCAAGGTGAGTCTGGTATCCAGAGCTTCTGAGCATCAGTGTCGATCCTCCGATCAGGCTTCCCCTTCGGGAGGATCTTCTGTCCCAGCAGCAGGGGAGGGTTCTCCACCCGAACCTGTCAACTCTGCGCCTCCATGCGTGGAGATTGAGCTGCGGCAGTTGATGGCTTTTGACCTTCCTCCTGAAGTCTGTAATGTTATTCTGGCGGCCAGGCGGCCCTCCACTAAGTCCGTATACGGCTGCCGTTGGCAGAAATTTGTATTTTACTGTACAGAAAGGTCCATTGACCCTCTTTCTGCTCCTCTTTCTACTGTCCTTTTATTCATTCTAACCCTGGCCCAGCAGGGCTCTGCCTTGGGAACTCTCAAGGGTTACCTTTCTGCTCCGTCTGCTTTTTTGCGGCTGCCAGACCAGCCTTCTCTCTTTAAATGTCCTATTGTAAATTGATATCTGAAAGAGACACGTTAGTGACAGATTCCTTACCTTAGAATATCCCCAGGCGTCAGGCTGGATCCGGAAAGTTTTTGCGTAGCAGTACCCTTGCGCGTCGGTAGGCGGCGTCGTGCGGCTCCGCGTCCGTCGTCGGCGTCGTGATCGCCGGGATGACGTCGTGGGCAGTACTTAGGCGCCGCCCCTGCGCGCTGACGTCAGTTCTTCTTTTTTCCGCGCCAGTAAGCGCAGATCCGGGAAGAGCAGTGCCCTAGTCACTTTTTGACTATCTATTTTGGTGAATTTTTTCATTGCTTTTTCAACGAGTCTTCACGACTCCTAAGGTGTCGTAGGGATGCCCGGCTTTAAGCCCTGCGAGGAATGTGGTCGCATGATGTCGATCACGGACCCGCACCTCGAGTGTCTCTTTTGTCTCGGCCGAGACCACGACACGAAGTCGTGTCCTGACTGCCGGAAACTTCATCCTAAGGCTTTGCGAGAGCGGTCTCGAAAGCTCCTCGAAGTCCGGCATTCGGCTCCGCGCCGCACCAAGCCCCGGTCCCGGGAGAGGTCGAGGGGCCGGACGCGGAGTCCCCGCCGGTCGTCGGAATCCAAGTCTTCGCGCTCCTCCGGTAAGTCGAAGCACAAGAAGTCTAAGCGGCGTCATCGCTCTAAGACTTCGCCTCGCCGGTCTCGCGACTCGGCTGAGGCCCCTCCCGGCACCGTCCCCGCGGCCCCGGACATGCCCGTGGAGTCGCCCCCGCCATACCTGCCCTTCCCGGGTTCGGGGGCGGATCCGGCCAAAGTGCAGGAATTCCTGTCGGCCATGGCCCTCCTCTTCGGGCCTCAAGGTCCCTCCGGTGCGCCTTCGGGCCCCGCGGGCCCTGATGGGGTTGCTCCGGCATCGCCGTCGACTCCGGTCCCGGCGTCGCCTGTCCCACCAGCCTTCGTCCCGGCCTCGGCTCCGGCCCCGGCCTCGACCCCGGCTCCGGTGGTGCCGCAACCCCATCGACGCCGGTTGACCTAACCACGCCTCCGCCGATGTCCCCGGTGCCGTTTCCGACGCCGTCCGGGGCTCCGGGCGGCGTCGTTCCCCGGTTCTCCCCGGGTCCGGACATGGAGCCGGACCGGCGCCGCCCGACGCCGGTTCCGGCGCCAATGAGACCTTGGGTCCCTTATGTCCCTCCTCCTCCATATTTTCAACCTGAGGAGGACCAGGAGAGCTGGGAGGGGTCTGAGGACCCTCTCACACAACAGTGCGAGTTTGACCCGGACTGGGTTGAGGAACTTGGGGATGCCAGTGGTCTGGATACCTCCCCTGACTCTGGCATGCTGTCTCCTCCCGTGGCAACGGAGGAGGGGGCTAATTTTGCAACGGTGTTGCATAGAGCTGCTGGAGCCTTGAATCTCCAGTTGCCTACAGTGGCCGTCAGGACTAACCTCCTGACTGAAGTGCTTCAGCCGGCGGCCTCCTCTTCGGAGCCTGTGCTGCCGTTCAACGATGCACTCACTGACGTTCTTTTGGGTGCCTGGTCCAAACCCACCACAGGGGCTCCTGTGGATAGGAACGTGGCCCGACGCCATCGCCCGGCTCCGGGCGACCCCTGTTTCTCTCCCAACACCCCACCCCTGAGAGCTTGGTTGTCCAAGCCTCTGCCTCCCAAACCGCCTTCCCTACCGGCCCTCCGGATAGGGAATCCAAGCGCCTGGATCACTTTGGGAAGAAGGCTTTCTCTTCCTCCAGTGCTGGCTTGCGGTCTGTTAATACCGCTTGCCTCTTGGGCCGATACACCCACTCCCTGTGGGATTCGGTGGCGAATGTTTTGCCGCAGTGTTCTGAGGAGGTCCAGACACTGCTTACCCGCGCCATTGCGGAAGGGCGTGATGCGGCTAAATATACCATCCGCTGTGGCCTTGATACCGCCGACTCGCTGGGCAGATCGCTTGCAACGACGGTGGCGCTGCGTCGCCACGCCTGGCTGAGAACCACTGGTTTTTCAGGGGATGTCCAGAATACTCTCATAGACATGCCCTTTGATGGAGTCGGTCTTTTTGGTTCGAAGGCAGACCATGCGCTGGAGCGTTTCAAGGACTCACGGGCTACTGCTAAGTCCCTGGGCCTTGCTGTTGTGCGCCCTCCGCTCACGTCTGCTTTTCGCCCCTTTCGTGGCCACGGAAGGGGCGCCCAGTCACGTCCACAGCCCGGCCAACGGCCCGCGCAGCAAGCGCCTTCGCGTGGCCGAGGACGTGGATACCGCCGTGGCGGTTCGGGCAACCAGCGTGCGGGTCAGGCCACCACCTCCAACCCGTCCGCGGCCTCCATGCCCTCCTAGTCCCTCCTTTCAGGTGCACAGCACGCCAGTCGGGGGCAGGGTCCGCCATCACCTTCACCACTGGCGTCCCATCACCTCGGACAGGTGGGTCTTGGACATTGTCCGAAGGGGCTACTCCCTCCCCTTCGAGACCACCCCCAGCCATGCCACCTCAATTCCACCGCATGTCAGGGGATCACTTGGTGCTTCTACAGAAGGAAGTCACGGCCCTCTTGGCCAAGAGGGCCATCGAGCATGTTCCGACCCCAGAAGTAGGGCGTGGTTGCTACTCCCACTACTTTCTGGTGCCCAAAAGGACAAGGAGGACATGCGTCCTATCTTGGACCTCCGGAACGTCAATCGCTTCCTCCGGAAGGAGAAGTTCAAGATGCTCACCCTAGCTCAGGTCTTGACTGCCCTCGACCCCGGAGACTGGTTGGTAGCGTTGGACTTGCAGGACGCCTATTTCCACATCCCCGTCCTGCCGGCCCACCGGCGTTACCTTCGGTTCACAGTAGGCCTCGAGCATTTTCAGTTCACCGTGCTCCCCTTTGGCCTTACCAGTGCCCCTCGGGTGTTCACGAAAGTGATGGCGGTGGTCGCAGCTCATCTACGCCGGGCAGGGGTTTCAGTCTTCCCCTACCTCGACGACTGGCTGTTGAAGGCGGGCTCGTCCCAGGCAGTCGTCTCCCACCTCCAGACTACGGCCGAACTCCTGCAGTCGCTGGGGTTCTCCATCAATGTGCCGAAGTCGCATCTGATTCCTTCTCCACAGCTCCTTTTCATCGGAGCAGTTCTGGACACGACGCAGTTTCGGGCCTATCCTCCCGAACGGCGAGTCCGGGATATTCAGGCTATGATTCCGATCTTTCAGCCTTTATCCTGGGTTTCGGTACGGATGACCCTGAGGCTGCTGGGCCTCATGGCCTCCTGCATCCTGCTGGTCAATCATGCCAGATGGCATATGCGGGCTCTGCAGTGGGACCTGAAGTTCCAGTGGGCGCAGCACCAGGGCAACCTGTCCGATCACGTCCAGATCTCGGAGGGGACTGCAACACAGTTGCAGTGGTGGCTCTCGAACCGGCAATGGGTCATGGACAGATCCCTCTCCCTTCCCCAGCCAGAGCATACAGTTGTGACGGACGCGTCCCTTCTGGGATGGGGCGGTCACATGGGAGAGGCGGAGATCAGAGGCCTCTGGTCTCCGGCGGAGTCCCGGCTCCATATCAACCTTCTGGAGCTCCGGGCGATCCGACTTGCACTCAAGGCATTCCTTCCCTCTGTCAAAGGGACGGTAGTGCAGGTGTTCACCGACAACACCACCGCCATGTGGTACTGCAACAAACAGGGCGGGGTGGGGTCGTGGACCCTTTGTCAGGAGGCTCTGCGCCTCTGGACATGGCTGGAACATCAGGGCATGTTCCTGGTGGTTCAACACCTGGCAGGTTCCCTGAACGCCAGGGCGGACGAACTCAGCCGCAGGTGCATGATGGATCACGAATGGCGTCTTCACTCGGAAGTGGCGCAAGGACTCTTTCTACAGTGGGGAGAGCCTTGGTTAGATCTATTCGCCACCGAAGAGAACGCGCAATGTCATCAGTTCTGCGCGTTGGAATTTCCAAGGCGGCACTCGCTCGGCGACGCTTTTCGTCACCAGTGGAGTTGCGGTCTGTTGTACGCCTTTCCGCCTATACCACTTCTACCCAGAGTGTTGAAGAAGATTCGGCACGACCGGGCCCAAGTCATTCTTGTGGCTCCGGACTGGGCTCGAAGAGTTTGGTATCCCGAGCTACTCAGTATGAGCGTAGATCCCCCGATCCGTCTGCCTCTTCGGGAGGATCTTCTGTCGCAGCAGCAGGGGACGGTCCTCCACCCGAACCTGTCCAGTCTACACCTGCTTTCGTGGAGATTGAGCGGCGGCAGTTGATTCCTTTCGACTTGCCTCCCGAAGTTTGTGATGTGATTCTGGCAGCCAGGCGTCCCTCCACTAAGGTGGTATACGCCTGCAGGTGGAACAAATTTGTGGCATGGTGCACAGCAAAGGCTGTGAACCCCCTTTCTGCCCCTCTTTCTGAGGTCCTTCTGTTCCTTCTTTCTCTGGCCCAACAGGGTTCTGCCCTGGGTACCATCAAGGGTTATCTCTGTGCTATCTCGGCCTTCCTCAGGCTCCCTGATCAGCCCTCCCTTTTCAAGTCCCCTGTTGTTAACAGGTTCTTAAAAGGCATTACACACCTCTTTCCTCCTGTTCCATTTGTGATGCCTCAGTGGGACTTGAACTTAGTTCTTACCTTTTTAATATGCGCTCCCTTTGAGCCTCTGCATAACTGTCCTCTTCGTCTTCTGACTCTAAAGACAGCCTTCCTGGTGGCCATCACCTCCGCTCGGCGGGTGAGTGAGCTCCAGGCTTTATCTTGCGAACCTCCCTTTCTGTCTGTTCATCCAGACAAGGTTGTTCTTCGGACGCGTCCGTCCTTCTTGCCAAAGGTGGTTACTGCTTTTCACATTGGGCAGACCATCACTTTGCCTACCTTCTTTCCGCCTCCGCATCCTTCCAGAGAGGAAGAGAGGCTCCACCGTCTGGACCCAAAACGTGCGCTCTCCTTCTATATCGACCGCACAAAACACTTCCGGGTGGATGACCAGCCCTTTGTTGGCTACGTGGGCGCCAAAAAAGGTTGGGCGGTGCACAAACGAACCATCTCCCGCTGGGTTACCTTGTGCATCAAGACCTGCTATTCTTTGGCTAAAAAGGAACCTCCTGTTGGGCTGCGTGCCCATTCCACCAGGGCAACGGCTGCTACCACGGCCTTGGGCCGCGGTGTTCCGCTGCCGGTTATTTGTCAGGCAGCTACGTGGGCCTCGCTGCACACGTTTACAAAGCATTACTGCCTTGACAGTCAGGTCCGGAGGGACGGCTTCTTTGGCCGTTCTGTCCTCCAGGACTTCCTTGTCTGATCTTTGTTCGCAGACCCACCACCGGGGTTGGTATTGCTGGGGTATCTATTCTAAGGTAAGGAATCTGTCACTAACGTGTCTCTTTCAGATGCACAAGTTACTAACTTGTGTAACGATATATCTGTAAGAGACAGTAGTTAGTGACAGATTCCTACCGCCCACCCATCCTCCCCGTTCTGCGAACTGATTTCTAGGGTTAAGGACATCCCTTTCAGGGCCCTAGTATTTTTCAAACACCTATGTCAGCTTCTTGCATGGCTCTGCGTTCCTGGCGCGGAAAGTCGTGTACAGAACTGACGTCAGCGCGCAGGGGCGGCGCCTAAGTACTGCCCGCGACGTCATCCCGGCGATCACGACGCCGACGACGGACGCGGAGCCGCACGACGCCGCCTACCGACGCGCAAGGGTACTGTTACGCAAAAACTTTCCGGATCCAGCCTGATGCCTGGGGATATTCTAAGGTAAGGAATCTGTCACTAACTACTGTCTCTTACAGATATATCGTTACACAAGTTAGTAACTTGTGCTTCTAAAAGGGCTGGCTCACTTAATTCCACCCACGCCCTTTATTATGCCACAATAGGACCTTAATTTGGTCCTCACTTACCTGATGTGCGCTCCTTTCGAGCCTTTGCACAATTGTCCCCTCTGGCTGTTGGCCATCAAAACAGCCTTCTTAGTGGAGATTACATCGGCCCAGAGGGTGAGTGAATTGCAGGCGTTATCCAGCTCGCCTCCTTATCCTATGTCCTTTCCGGACAAAGTGGTGCTTCGCACCAGGGCATCATTTTTACCAAAGGTTGGGACCCCATTTCATCTGGGCCAATCCATTACTTTGCCCATCTTTTTTGCTCCCCCACATCCCTCTAAGGACGAGGAGCGTCTCCACCGACTGGACCCAAAAAGAGCATTGTCGTTCTACCTTGACCGCACAAAAGAGTTCCGGGTCGATGACCAACTCTTTGTGGGGTATGTGGGAGCAAAGAAGGGAAAGGCAGTGCAGAAAAGAACCATCTCTCACTGGGTTGTTCTCTGCATTAAAATCTGTTTCGTCTTGGCGAAGAAGCAGCCCCCTTAGGGATTAAGGGCCCACTCCACCAGGGGAAAGGCTGCGACTACGGCCTTGGCTTGGGGTGTCCCAGTCCAAGACATCTGTCAGGCAGCGATGTGGGCATCATTGCACATGTTCGCAAAACATTATTGCCTTGATGGTGAAGTGCGCAGGGATGGACACTTTGCCCGTTCAGTCCTGCAAGATTTCTTAGTCTAGGTTATGAGTCCGCAACCCTCCGCTGGGATGGCATGGCTCTGTTATCTGATTCAAAGGTAAGGAATCTGCAGCTAAAAGTCTCTATCAGATGAACAAGTTACTTACCTTCGGTAACGCATTATCTGGTAGAGACTCTATCTAGCTGCAGATTCCTTACAGCCCCCCCCCATGCCTCTCCGCTTTGCAGGCTGATGTGGTAGGAGTAGGGTTGTTTCCCCTTTCAGGGCCCTAGTTTTGCATACGATTACGTCAGTCACTTCATGGCTTTGCGCTTCTGGCGTGGAAAAAAACAAAAAGTACTGACGTCCACGCGCCTGGGTGGCGCCTATATAGGCACCGCAACGTCATAACCCACGCTACCGACGCCAACGACGTCACGCGGAGCCGAATGGAGCCACCCGACGTCGTACGCAAGGGGTATTGCTCAGCAAAAGTTTCCGGATCCAGCCTGACGCCTGGGAAATTCAAAGGTAAGGAATCTGCAGCTAGATAGAGTTTCTACCAGATAATGCGTTACCGAAGGTAAGTAACTTGTTCATCGTGCCCCTTAGTCACTTTTTGACTAAACCTTTTTCGACTTTTGTCGACGTCTTCGGCTCCTGGTAGCAAGAGGGATGTCCCATCGTCGGATCGGCTTCAAGCCTTGGACTCCTGTCACAAGTTGATGTCTGTCACGGATCCGTACCTCGTGTGCCTCTGGTGCCTGGAGCGCGACCACGACCCGAAGTCGTGCTCCGACTGCCAGGCCATGAATCCGAAGTCACTGCGGGAGCAGTCCTGAAAGCTCTGCGCCGTTCGAGGTCCCAGTCGAGAGGAAGGTCGTGGGACCGGTCGCGGAGCCACCACCACTCGTCATCGAAGTCTTTGCTCTCATCGGGTAAGTCGAAGCACAAGAAGAAGGCGAAGAAGAAGAGTTGCTCTTCGCCTTCTCCCCGTCTGTCGGCCGACGCAACGCGGGACCTGGAGCGTCGTCGCTCTCCAGCTCCGTCTTCGGAGCCTGCTTCTGGGACTGCTCAGCACTTCCCTCCTTTTCCAGGAGCCGGAGCGTCCCCTGCCGAGCTTCGAGCCTTTTACGAGGCTCTTCATAGCATTTTTGGGCAGCCCGACTCCGCAGGTGCACCTTCGGGCCCCACGGACTCGGCTGGGGGCCCTGGGCCTTCGATGCCGGCGGCTTCGGCTTCGGTGCCCGGGGGCCCCTGCGGATCCAGACCTGGATCAGGATTGGTGCCGGTCGACCTCACGGTACCTTCCCCGGTGCCGATTCCAGTGACGACGCCACCGACGCCGGTTGTGCCCCCGACCGGCGTTGACCCCAGCCTCACCCCCGACTTGAACCGGGTGCTGGACTAACGTCGCCCGACGTCGATACTGGAACCGGAGGGTAATTTTGTACCGCTGTTCATCCCTGGCATTCCCTATTGCCCTGAGTGGCAGCCAGAGGAGGGTGAGGAGGACTGGGAGGGGTCTGGAGACCCTTTAGCTTACCAGCTTGAGGAGCCGGACTGGCGAGAGGAACTGGGTGATGCCAGTGGTTTGGATACCTCCCCAGACCTTGGCATGATCTCCCCCCCCTACCGTGGCTATGGAGGAGGGAGCTTTTTGCGCAGTGGTGTTGCGTAGGGCGGCTGAGGCCTTGGGGCTCAAGCTTCCTACGATGGCAGTCAGGACTAACCTCCTGACAGAGGTGCTTCAGCCGGCAGCGGCTTCTTCGGACCCACTGCTACATTTTAATGAAGCCCTCACAGACATTCTTCTGGGCACTTGGTCCAAGCCCAGCACAGGGGCTCATGTGGACAGGATGATTGCCTGACGCCCGGGCCCGGGGACCCACTTTTCTTCTCCCAACACCCCACCCCCCAGAGCTTGTTGGTCCAAGCCTTGTCCTATAAAGGCGCATTCCCTACTTCTCCCCCAGATAGGGAATCCAAGAAGCTGGACCGCCTTGGGAAGATGATGTTTTCTTCTGCCAGCTTAGGGCTGCGGTCAGTGAACACTGCTTGCCTCCTGGGCCATTATACCCATACGGTGTGGGATATGGTTGCGCAAGTGCTGCCACAGTGCCCAGAGGAGGCCTGGGCTGCTCTCACCCACGCAGTTGCTGAGAGTCGAGACGAAGCTAAGTTCACCATCAGGTGTGGGCTGGATACCACCGACTCTCTGGGTAGAACGGTTTCCACGTCGGTAGCCCTGCGGCGCTACGCCTGGTTGAGGACGTCTGGTTTTTTCGGGGGTCGTCCAATATACCCTTTTGGACATGCCCTTTGATGGCCGTCGCCTGTTTGGTGACAAGGTGGACTCAGCACTCGAGCGCTTCAAGGAGTCTAGGGCTACGGCCAGATCCTTGGGCCTCGCAGCAACCTCTCGCCCCTGCAGTCTGCCTTTTGCACCTTTCCTGGCTACAGAAGGGGTGCCCCACCATGTTCCACCCAATTGAGCCACAGGGCCAAGCAAGCTACCCAGTCTATGTGTGGCCGCGGACGTGGGACCCAGCGATGTGGGTCTGGGGGCCAGTGGGCGGGCCAGTCCACCCATACCCCACCTGCAGCAGCCTAGTCCGACCTTTCAGGGTCACCAGAGGCCAGTGGGCGGCAGCATTCGCCACCACCTCCCCCACTGGCAAAACATCACGTCGGACAGGTGGATTTTGCAGCTACCCAGAAGGGGCTACTTCCTCCCCTTCGAGACTACCCCTCCCTCCATGCCACCAGCACTCCATTGCATGTCGGAGGATCACTTGGCCCTTCTCCGCCAGGAAGTTACGGCTCTCTTGGCCAAGGGAGCTTTCAAACAGGTCCCTCTGCCAGAAGTAGGTCGTGGTTGCTATTCCCACTACTTTCTGGTACCCAAGAAGGACAAAGGCCTGCGTCCTATCTTAGACCTCAGGGCTCTCAACCGCTTCCTCCGGACGGAGAAGTTCAAAATGGTCACATTGGATCAGGTCCTCTCTGCCATCGATCCCGGAGACTGGATGGTAGCGTTGGACTTGCAGGCCGCCTATTTCCACATTCCCGTCCTGCCAGCCCACAGGCGTTACCTATGGTTCACGGTAGGCCATGAGCATTTTCAATTTACCATGCTCCCCTTTGGCCTTACCAGCACCCCTCGGGTGTTCACGAAAGTGATGGCGGTGGTCGCAGCTCATCTGCGCAGATCAGGGGTTCCAGCCTTCCCCTATCTCGACGACTGGCTGTGAAAGGCGGGCTCGCCCCAGGCTGTCGTCTCCCATCTCCAGACTACAGCGGACCTCCTGCATTCGCTGGGGTTCACTATCAATGTGCCGAAGTCGCACCTGATTCCCTCTCAGAAGCTCCTTTTCATCAGAGCAGTTCTGGATACAGAGCGGTTTCGAGCTTATCCTCCCGAGCAGCGAGTCCAGGATATTCGGGCTACGATACCGATGTTTCAGCCTCTACCCGGATTTTGGTGAGAATGACCCTGAGGCTGCTGGGCCTCATGTCCTCCTGCATCCTGCTGGTGGATCATGCCAGATGGCACATGCAGGCTCTGCAGTGGGACCTGAAGTTCCAGTGGGCGCAGCATCAGGGGAATCTTTCCGCTGTCCTCCAGATCTCGGAGGGGACTGCACGTCAGTAGCAGTGGTGGTTCACAAACTAGGATTGGGTCAACGGCAGATCCCTCTCGCTTCCCCAACTAGAGTTCACTGTGGTGACAGATGCGTCAGTCCTGGGATGGGGCGGCCACATGGGAGAGGCGGAGATCAGGGGTCTCTGGTCTCCGGCGGAGTCCGTGCTCCACATCAACCTTCAGGAGCTTCAGCGATCTGTCTTGCACTGACGGCATTCCTTCCTTCTGTCAAAGGAAGAGTGGTGCAGGTGTTCACGGACCACACCACCGCCATGTGGTACTGCAACAAACAGGGCGGGGTGGGGTCGTGGACCCTATGTCAAGAGGCTCTTCGCCTTTGGATATGGCTGGAACATCAGGGCATGACCTTGGTGGTTTAATACCTGGCAGGTTCCCTGAATGCCAGAGCAGACGAACTCAGCCGCCGGCGCATGATGGATCACGAATGGCGTCTTTACTCTGAGGTGGTGCAAGGTCTCTTTCAGCAGTGGGGAGAGCTTTGGTTAGATCTGTTCGCCACCGAAGAGAATGCGCAATGTCAGCAGTTCTGCGCGTTGGAGTTTCCAAGGCGGCACTCGCTCGGCGACTCTTTTTGTGGCGAGTGGAGTTGCGGCCTCCTGTATGCCTTTCCACCTGTACCACTTCTACCCAGAGTGCTGAAGAAGATCAAGCGCGACCGGGTCCAAATCATTCTTATGGCCCTGGACTGAGCACGAAGAGTCTGGCACCCCAAGCTCTTGGACATGGCCATCGATCCTCCAATCAGTCTGCCTCTTCGGGAGGATCTTCTGTCGCAGCAGCAGGGGACGGTCCCCCACCCAAACCTGTCGAGCCTCCACCTCCTTCGTGGAGATTGAGCAGCGACAGTTGACAGCTTTCGACCTTCCTCCCAAAGTCTGTAACGTCATCTTGGCAGCCAGGCGTCCCTCCACTAAAATGGTATACGCCTATAGATGGAACAAATTTGTGGCATGGTGCACAGTAAAGGCTGTGGATCCCCTTTCTGCCCCTCTTTCACAGGTTCTCCTCTTCATTCTATCTTTGGCCCAGCAGGGCTCTGCTCTAGGCACCTTTAAAGGCTATCTTTCGGCCACTTCGGCCTTTCTTCGCCTTCCTGCTCAGCCTTCTCTTTCAAGTCTCCTATTGTAAATAGATTTCTGAAGGGCATTATTCATCTCTTTCCTCCTTCTCTTTTCGTAATGCCCCAATGGTACTAGAATCTTGTCCTTACTTATCTTATGTGTGCTCCCTTCGAGCCACTACATAATTGTCCTCTTCGTCTTCTTACTTTAAAGGCTGCTTTCCTGCTCTCCATCACCTCTGCCCGCAGGGTGAGTGAGCTTCAGGCTCTGTCCTCCAAGTCTCCTTTTCTTGCTGTTCATTCGGGCAAAGTGGTCCTTCGCACTAGGCCCTCTTTTCTGCCCAAAGTGGTTATCTCTTTCCACATAGGTCAGACCATCACATTGCCACCTTCTTCCCGCCTCCACACCCTCCCAAAGAGGAGGAGAGACTCCACCGTCTGGACCCCAAACATGCGCTGTCCTTCTACTTTGACCGCACTAAAGATTTCTGGGTGAACGATCAACTCTTCGTGGGTTATGTGGGCGCCAAGAAAGGTCGGGCCGTGCGCAAACGTACCATCTCTTGATGGGTTGTCCTATGCATCAAAATCTGCTATTCTTTGGCAAAAAAGGAACCTCCAGTAGGACTACGCGCCCACTCTACCAGGACGACGGCAGCCACTACTGCTTTGGGACATGGAGTTCCGCTGATGGATATCTGCCAGGCAGCCATGTGGGCATCCCTGAACACGTTCACAAAACATTATTGCCTGGATGGCCAAGTCCGTAGAGATAGCTTTTTTGGCCATTCTGTTCTCCAGGACTTCCTGGTGTGAACTTAGTTCGCAGAGTCACCTCAGGGGTTGGCATTGCTGGGGTATCTATTCAAAAGGTAAGGGATCTATAAGTACAGTCTCTTTCAGATGAACAAGTTACTTCCCTTCGGTAACGATGTATCTGTAAGAGACATATGTAGTTATAGATTCCTTACCGCCCCACCTATCCTCCCTGTTCTGCGAACTGACTTCTAGGGGTAGGGACTCCCTTCTAGGGCCCTAGGTATGTGCACCAGTGGTCAGTGTCTTGCATGGCTCTGCGCTTCTGGCGTGGAAAGTCGTGTCAGAACTGACGTCAGCGCGCAGGGGCGGTGTCTAAGTAGACACCGCAACGTCATCCCGGCGACCACGACGCCGACGACGGATGCGGAGTCGACCAACGCCACCTACTGATGCGCAGGGGTACTGCTACAAATAAATTCTCCGAATCCAGTCTGATGCTTGGGGGTAATTCTAAAGTTAAGGAATCTATAACTACATATGTCTCTTACAGATAAATCATTACCGAAGGTTCATCTACCCCCTTTAGGCAAAGTTATCCGATGTTCTGTGTTTGTTTTGTCCCTCGCCCGGCAAAGGCTTGCTCTGGAGACAGGTAAAGGGTACCTTTTGGCTCTTCCCGCTTTTTATGTTTGCTGGACCAGCCCTCACTATTCAAATCACTTGTTGTGATGCGTATTTTGAAAGGTTTACAAAATCTGTTTCCTCCCTCTCTCTTCCTCATTCCACAGAGGGGCCTTAACATATTTGATGTGCACTCCCTTTGAGCCACTTTAAAGAAGTCCACAGCTTCTCATCCTCAAGGCAGTGTTTCTCATCGCCATATTATTGGGGTGTCAGGAAAGTGATCTTCAAGCTCTGTGTCAATCCGCCATAGACCACCTTTTTACTAGACAAACTGGTTCTGCAGACACAAGCATTCTTCCTTCCAAATGTCATGTTGTTCGATGTCAGTCAAACCACCATTCTTATGGCATTCTATGCGCCACCTCACACCTTTAAGGAGGACCCCAAAGAGCACTGAGCTTTTTCATCAATCATACCAGAGAACACTGGGTGGATAATCGGCTCTTCGTGGGGTTTACTGGAACAAAAAAAGGCAATGGTGTGCAGAAAAGGACAATCTCTCGCTGGATCGTGCTGTGCATTAAGATCTGCTACACACTGGCCACAAAACAGCCTCTGGAAGGACTGCAAGCTCATTCCACCAGTGTCAAAGTTGCTGCCACTGCGTTGGGATGCAGAGTTCCTATCCGGGACATCTGCCAGGCAGCTACGTGGGTGTCACTTCAAACATTCATGAAGCACTACTGTCTGGACAGCCAGGTTCACCGAGAGGTGCATTCCGCCGGCTTGGTCCTGCAGGAATTTCTGTTTGAATTCCTTCACAGACCCTCCACTGAATAGCTACTGCTTTGGTATTTATTCAAA